>CM024694.1:16878668-18246116 GCA_014182845.1 Corymbia calophylla | reverse complement strand
AATGTTTGCGGCAAGATAAGAGACCAGTCTTTATCATGGAAATATTGAATACAATTAATTTAAAACTAACGCGATGGACAATACTAATCCACTTTGGAGTTTTTAAATAAAAGTGCTGGAACTTTTGTTTCCTGATGAGACTTGATGTAGGGTTCCCATGGTTTTTCATAGATATTTAAGAAATCTCACCGTTTGTTGTAAATTTGACATATACTAAATTTTTAATTTTATTTATTGACTCTAAATAACTCTTATTACAATGGTTATTGCTCTGCAACTATACCTTCTTATTTTCCCTTGAAATGAAAGGGAATGACCTAATATTGGTCATGATACATGAACGATTCAATGTGAACATGAGAATATGCGATGTATTCAATTATCAGCCTCGTGAAGCGTTTGAATGAAATGGATTTATCAAAGCTATCGGTTGCTTTCAAATGTCAATTTCAACTGTCCAAAGGAACACAAGAATATACGATGCATTCAATTATCCCAAAGGAGACGCGCAATCTTGTGGTGGATGGCGTTTCTTAGACGGTTTCTTAGACGGGCCAATTGTCCCTCTTTTGATTCTAACCTTTTTGAAAAAGACCACCAAAACAATCCCTTCCTCGAAATTGGCAAGACGACCCCTGTAGACTTGGTAGTTCTTTTTGTTATTCGATCCCGCGGCCTATCAAATCACAGTGGAAATTAACTTTTTGAAGATGGGTGATACTTTATCCTGACCTTTTGAAAATGGCTCCGCGTGGCCACTCAAATTATTGATTGACTGTCACCCCCATTGCTGATTGACGTAGCAATTAGATTGTAATTGGCCCGCGTGGCCACTCAAATCAAATTGAAGATGGGCGATACTTTTGCTTTAGCCTCACCTTTCGCTTTACCTGCTCCATTGACCGAAAGAGTCGATATTTTATGCTGGAGTCAAGGTGTTCACAGTAGAAATTAGTTTTCACATGATGCTATTTCAAAAGAGTCCCCGCAATCATCTCCTTTACTTGGCAACTTTTGCAACATATTGGAAATTACTTCCTCTCTTGCTTCAAAAGATGAGCCAGATGTGCTTGGGCGACACACAACCCTACCATGGATTTGCACTTCTTCGGAAAGGAAATTTACTTCTTTAACCGACTAACCCTCACATTTTGTTAGTTTCTTTGTAATGGGATCACATGGCCAAGCAAATTAAAGTGAAGATAGATGACAATTTGCTTTCCCTTCCTGTTGAAATGAAAGCATCTCACCGCTGGAGGCGTTGAAATGATAAGAAAATCTTATTTTTAACTCATATTTAGTGACTAAGATCATATATGGATTAGCTAAAATTTATCAAACAACTTATTACTAATTTAAAGAAAAAAATTTAATGTAATAAATATTTTAATGAGTTTGAACCATATTTATATGAAATTTATGTTAATGGAAAAAGAGAAAACAGTAATGATTTCACCATTTGCTTTCAAGGGGCTTTTTCTTAGTTGATTGGAAATTGTTGACGTGAATCTTAAAGATCCACGCGACGTTGCCGATATTGACATAGAAAATTTTTGAAAATTTTATTTTTTTTGAATTTTTTTTAATTATATTATTTTTCTTTGTTAAGGGCATTTTCTTTGTTTGGAAGTACCAAAAAGCAAGAGCTCGCAAGCCCTTGTTAGCGGTTGGCAAGGGTCGCGCCCTTGCATAGTGGACAAAGAGGCTGCAAGGGTCACGACCCTCGCCCAACTATGAACGAGTGCCATGAGCCCTCCAGTGGCTAACAAAGGCTCGTTGTCCTCACACATAGCACACGAAGGCCGTGAGTCCTCATCAATCATTAGGCAAGGGTTGCGAGTCGCCTAGCAATCGGTGTGGGATCACTACCCTCAAACGTGGCAAGCGGGAGCCAAGAGCCCTCCTTAGCCATTGGGCAAGGGCAGCAAATTGCCACTCGTGCCATGTAGGACTCCCGTTATCTATGTTAGCAATTTTTAATCAAAATTAGCTGGATGGAATACATTGATAAATTATCAAAAATTTGTGAACTAAATTGACCAAATTAAAAGGTTTGGACCGAATTTTCATAGGTGCAATAGGTTTAGAACTTTCTAATAATTTTCCCCATTAAATCACACGAAAACCACACTTAAAAATGAGTTTCCCTAATCCAATATGCAAAGATAAGGTCCTCCTAGGATTTTCCTGCACATTAAATTATTTTAGAATGAAAGAAGGTCATCATCCTCCCATGATGCTCATAATGGGTTCTAGAAATGAAGTAGTACATTGGGGACCATCTCATGGTTAGAACAATCTACAATAGAGCATTTTAATTTAGTCTTTAAAATTGATTGAAAGTAGAAGTTTAACCCAATTAGATTAGTGAAAGACTGGAGGGATATTGTTGTTATTCACAACTAATGACAGATTTCAACTGCAATTGTCAGATATTGTTATAACCGCACAAAAAGGAAATGAATAAACCCAAAGTCGCGTGCCACTCAAGTCAAGAGTGATGGGTTTTCTTTTTAAAAAGGTCTTATACAATTAGAGGTGATTATTCCCAGTCCGGTCTAGTTCCGACCGGTCCGGTCCAGTCTAATTGAACCAACCACTTAGCAAAATAAAAAATAATAAAAAATTATTATTTTAGGATTTATTGCATTTTTTTAGAAATTAAAAATATTTTAAAATAAAAAATAGTCGGTTTGGTCTGATTCGATTCCTCCTACCGAACTGAGAATCAGGAACCGGACCGATGCCCCCGAGAATCGGACCAAACCGGCCGACCCGATCTAGTTTAGCGATTTTCGGTTCAAACGGTTCGATGTACTCGCCCCTACATGCAGTCATACAAACCACGCAACGGCTACCCTTTGTTGTGAGGGGATTTAATTAATTAGTAATCGAGTGACAAGGAGCAGTTGTAGATGCTTTTAGTCCTCCCCTTTATGTTCTTTGAAACCTCACCCTCTCGTTGGAGTCAAACTTGTTGGGTTGGTCCATTCCCAATTAACGTGTACGTTAATTTCTAAATTGGGCTATAAAAGAATTAGAATCTGTTTTCAAACATATTCCATTCGTTTAACAATATAAGCATAAATTCGGTTGTTATTTGGTTATTGAAGATCAGAATTTCACAAATCATATTGTGTCATAACAGATTTGGAAATGGATGAAAGACGTGAAGAAAGGATCTTGTGAGTGCCTGAGCCTTTAAAGTTCAAGAATACATCATAGGAATCACTTTCCCCCTCCTGCTGGTGTTGGATAGATGAACAAATATGTAGATGCTCCATCAATGCTCTTATTTTCTGCATATGTATCGCTTCCACTCTTTTTCCTCTTCTCAAGAAGATTATGAACTAACCCAAAACGAAGAATCGGTGCAACAAGCACCATGTAAAAACGCCCCAAAATGAACTGATATATTCCTCTATTTGATTTGTTTTGGCTCTTTCCTTTATTTGAAATACTCGGGCTTAACTCAACTACTTGTGAAGAAAAGTCATGAAATTGATATGTATGTGGTAACTTATTGTTTAAAAATTAGTAGGTAATGTACGAATGTAAAATAAAATCACCATTTAGTAGACGGGATCCGGTCTCATTTTCCCGTCTCATCCAGTTGTCGTCAATTGTTCAAGCAATCCTCGCCAATCTTTGTTGGAAATGCCCCCTCTGTTGGAAATGCTATTTTTCCAAAATTTTGTAAATCATTCCATTGAAATATTTATAAAGGTAAAAATGTAACTAAGAAACTATATTGCTTTGTCAATATATTCTTTTGCTGATGCACGGCAACAGATTAAAGAAATTTGAGATACTTCCATAGATCCGTAACTTCAGTACAACCCGCAAGTCGTCTTTTCGCAAAGGAGCCTCCACACATGTTCCAAGATACGGACCCCAGGAGTGCCATAACTTGCACGGAGGGACACTTAAGTGCCAAAACTTACAAACGGCTTAAGTGCCAAAATCGGAACAAAATGGATCACTTAAGTGCCAATAGCGAGAAAATCAGGCCAAAATGCTGATGTGGCTTTTTTCCGGCTATCTAGGGTCGAAACGGCGTCATTTTTATTGCTAATGTAGTGAAGTAAACCCAAAACGGCGTCGTTTTGGATGCTGATGTGGCCCAGCACCCAAAACGACGCCATTTTGACTAATATTTATTTTTTAATAAATATTAATTAAATAATATTAAAAGAGCAAAAAAATTTTAAAAAAAAGGGAGGGGGGAGCAGCCTGTCGTCGCCGCCCCATCGCCAGTGGGGCGGTGGCGACGAATGGTGAGGGTCGCCGACGCTTGGGCGCAGGTCGGCGACCCTTGCCGACCGGCGGTGACAGGCTACTCTCCCCTCCTTTTTTTTTTTTTTAATGTTTTGCTCTTTTAATATTATTTAATTAATATTTATTAAAAAATAAATATTAGTCAAAACGACGTCGTTTTGGGTGATGTGGCCACATCAGCACCCAAACGACGCCGTTTTGGGTTTACTTCGCCTTATCGCAACAAAACGACGCCCATTTCGACCTCGTCATCGCCAGGAAAAGGCTACGTTGGCATTTTGGCGGGATTTTCTCGCCGTTGGCACTTGCCGATCCATTTTGCTCCAATTTTGGCATTTAAGTGTACTGTTTGTAAGTTTTGGCACTTAAGTGTCCCTATGTGCTAAGTTATGGCACTCCCGCTGTACTTATGCTCACATGTTCCTATCTACTGAGGTCAACAATGACTCAAACCCAGAAAAATAAAAATAAAAAGAACCAAGGGCATCAAATGAAGCCAGAAGAACTAACAGGGAAGCAAAATAGAGCTTGGACAAACTTCAGGTGCAAAAATGGAATTTTGAAAAAAAAAAAAATGAAAGAATATGGCTCTAATCTCTCCCATTCTCCAGCACTGCCAATTAATGTCACTATCGGTCACTCACCCGATCGACACCAACGCCGTCCTCCCCAACTTAGCCCCCATCCTCGTCTGCAACTCGCTCCCTCTCTCTTCTTTGTCATGGCCTGACTCGAAAATAGAGGCGTCTTGCCCAAAGTTGCAGCGACGCTTGACTAGACCTAGCGTTGCGTTTGAGTATATATGGCATGCATCGAGCTAGACGTGGCGTTGGAGCTCGATTAGATATGATGTCGAGCCCAAGCGGTGGGCCGTCATATGAGGACTCATAACTCAAGAACAAATAAGTTGCTGCAGTAGTCTAGTGCAACATTAAATTGGGTCCGTGGCATATTTCTCCTTACATAGCATGCTTATGTTAGTATCTACATTTTGCAAAGGAAATCTTTATTGTGAAGAAAATACTTTTTCAAAAATTCTACATCAATTTTTCTGTGTAACCAAGTTAATAACCTTTTAGAAAATTCTCGGCAAGGGAAAGCAAGTTAAAGTCTTCCACCCTCTTGCTTGCTTAGGCGCAAAGAAAACGATAAGGCAAAAGCCGACGAGACCTACTCAAAACAAAGAGGGGAAAAAGGACTGGCAAGGGAAAGCAAGTCAAAGGGCCCGTTTGGTTCGGAACTTTGGGCAAATGCCCCTAGGAAAATGCAAATATCCTTGGGTTAAAGGGGTTTCCGAAATGCAAACACCGTTTGATAAAATGAAATTTTCATTGCGGTGCGAAGCAATTTTGGCCAAAATACCGTTTGGTAAATACTACATTTTGTAAAGCGCTTTTACTAAATTTTTTATTAAAAAAAATTTAAAATTTTTTTCATCTATTTCCGGCGACCAAATTGGCCGCCGGCCACCCTTCGGCGGCCGGATCGGCGCTGGTCAATCTCCGGCGGCCGATCGGCGCCGGACAGCCTTGCCCGAGGTCGCGCGACCTCGGGTAGTGGCAAATCTGGCCGTCGCACAGGTCGCCGGGTTCGCACGGCCCGGCGGACGATCGCCTAGGTCTCGTGAACCCAGGCGACGGCAGCGCCGTGGCTTGCGTTGCCTGGGGTGGCGAACCCAGGCGACGGCCCCTCCATCGCGCAACCCAGGCGTCTTGCCTGGGTTCGCGACCTCGCCTCCGTCGCCCGGGCGCGCAACCCAAGCGACGGCGCCTCTGTCGCGCAACCTAGGCGGCGACGTCGCTTGGGTTCGCGACCCCACCCTGCGTCGCTAGGGCGTGCGACCCAGGCGAACACCGTCGGGGCCGCGAGAACCCAACGACGGGACGGCGCCTGGCGGCGGTCGCGCGACCCTAGTCAGCGGTCGGTGGAGTCCGGTGACCCCTCAGCGGCATTCGCCGGCGTCGGAGACCCTTGGCCGGCGGTCGTCGGCCTCGTCAGCTCATCGGAGAAGATGAATAGTAACTTAGGTGAACAGTGCAACTTGCATTTGGAAGATGCAACTTCCCAAAGCGGCTCCGGACCTCCCTTGGGCTAAAGGCCTTTAGAGCCCTTTGGAGATGCAATTGTATTTAGCCAAAGTCCTCCAAAAAACGAACCAAATGGGTTCACATTTGGCTAAGGGGCTTTCGGGGCTGAAAGCCCCTTGGCAATGCTGAACCAAACAAGGCCAAAGTCTTCCTCCATCTTACTTGCTTAGTTGCATTGTGACACGCGACCATTATGTATCGTGAAAATGTTGTATAAACTTAATTTATAAATGAGGCAACTAAAAAAATCAATCACAATATGATAATTGTATTAAAGCCCTCACCGATCGTCGGTGGCCTTGCCAATTGTCGACGAGGCTGCCTTCACCAAAGCCTCAACCATGGCCAGGCTGGCCTTGCCTGGAGCTAGGTGAGGCCGCCGACAAGGGTAGGTGAGGGCCGCAACCTTCGCTGGAGCCTCATCGGCCACTAGGTGGAGAAGAAGCCAATGAGGAAGAAGATGAAAAAAAAGAAAAGAAAAGGAAAATAAGGACATTAAAAATTATTAAAAAATTCGAAAAAATTAAATTGTTCGCCAAAGGTTGGCATTGGCCGATGGTCATGTCATTGTCGGCCGGCCAAATTTTATCAAATGAACTGAATTGGCATAATTATAAAATATTTATGACTGAATTGATAAAAAAAATTTAAGTTCAAATTGGTACAATTATAATAGATTTAATAACTTTTTATAGTGCGATGCTATTTCAAAATAGCCCCGAAATCACTTGCTTTAATTGGCAACATTTGCAAGGTGTTCATATTGGAAATTACTTCCTCCCTTGCGTCCAAAAATTGAGCAAAATTTGCTTCAGATACACACAATCCAACAGTGGATTTGCACGTCTTTGACGGGGAAATTACTTCTTTAACCGACTAACCCTCAACTAAGCAAGCACCCATTGTGGACTTGCACGTCTTTGACTATCGCATGAATTACCCTTTATTCTACCACATCATTTCTCTCTTTCTTCTCCCCCCCCAACCCAAGTCACTCCCCGACCAACACCAAGGATGCCCTCCACAACTTAGCTCCCATCTCGGCCCCCAATCCCCTCTCTTCTTTGTCATAGCCCGACTCAAAAATAGAGCCGTCTTGCTCAAAGCTACAATGACACTTAACTAGATCTAGCATCACGTTTGAGTAATTTTGGCATGTATCAAGCTAGACGCAATGTTGGACCTCGATTAGATCTAATGTTGAACCCAACAATGTGGTGGGCCTCGATAACTCAAGAACAATATGTTATTGTATTATTCAAGCACGACACCAAATTGAGTTAATGGGATATTTCTCGTTACATAGCCTGCTCACGCCAGTATCTACATTTTGCAAAAGAAATCTTTATCATGAAAAAGAGGCTTTTGAAAAGATTCTATATCAAATTTTCTATGAAACTAAATTAATTACCTTTTAGAAAATTCTCTGGTGAGGGAAACCAAGTCCACGTCTTCCACCATCTTGCTTGCTTAGTTGCAAAGGAAGCGATAAGGCAAAAGCCCACAAGACTTGCCCAAAAGAAACGGGGAAAAAAGGATGGGGGAGGAAAAGTAAGACAAAGTATTCCCCATCTTGCTTGCTTACGGTGCAAATGACAACATTTCTGACTAGAAATTGATTTTAGGAACTATTCTTGGATGAATTTATGAGCCAAAAAACGTATTTTATAACGACACAAAATTTCTATTCTTAGAATAGAAATTCGTTTGATAATGAATAAAATTTCACTTTCCCGAGTGGCGGTGGCAATGGGAGGGATGGCGGCGGCCAGCAGGCGGGGGTGATGGTGAGCGGCGGACGGCAAGAAACTTCTTTGGGTGAAAAGTAAGAAAGAGAAAAAAATTTCTGATTTCTATTTCAGAAATAGAAAATTAAAAAATTTTATTTCTGATTTCTATTTCAAACTTATTTCTGAAATAAAAATTTGTTCTAAAAATAAAAAAATGAAATTATTTTACCAAATAGATTTCTATTCCAAAAACAGGTCTGGAATAGAAATCTATTCTAGAAATAAAAATAGAATTGTTACCATGCGCAGCTTTTAATAGCCAAGAAAGGGATAAGGTAAAAGCCGATGAGGCCTACCCAAAAGAAAATGGGAGAAAAGGATTTTGGCGATGGAAAGTAATTTATGGCATGTTTGTTAATCAATCAAATAGTATTTGATTTTATTCTTTTATTTTCATAAATAGATTAGCACGAAAATTCGTTTGATAAAATTTTTGTTCCCAGGAATAGATTTAGAACAAAATCAAGAATAAAAGAAAATCGCTTTTTGTTTCCGAAAATAATTCTAAGTTTTTTTCTTCTCTTTATTTTTCTTCTCTTCTCTTTCTCTTTCCTTTTCTTTTTCTTCCTCCTAACCTACTACCACCCCTTCGTCGCCCATCGGCCACTGTCGCTGATGTTGGCGGTGGCTGGCGAGCGACTAAGCGGCTTGGTCTCATAAATCTAGGTGAGGTTGAGCCTCGACCAACCCAACAAGCCTGCCAGGCCACCGACAAGGCTTGACCTCACCTAGGCAACGCGAGGTCGGCCTCATCTTGGCCGGCGAGGTTTAGTCGCGTGCTAGCTGGCGAGGCTCTCCTTGCCCAAATCTGGTGAGGACCTTGCGCCACTTGGGATGAGGACGAGCCTCACCCAAATTTGCAATGCTAAGCCTTGCCAATGGCCAAGCGAGCCTTTGGTAAGCTTGCCGGACCTCTCCCAGCCGCCCGTCGGACATCGGCGACGGCTGCAACTAGACACTAAAGGAGGAGGAAGAAGAGAAAAAAAAAAAAAAAAAAAAATAAAAGTATTAACAAATTAGAAGAAACAAAACAATTTAAGAGTTTTACCAAACTCATTTCTATCTCGCGAATAAAAATTTTACACAATTACCAAACGCTTTCAAATGCTCAAAAATTATTCTCGGGAATAGAATAAAAAAGAATCATTTTTGATTAAAAATTATTTTCAAGAACAGAATGATTACCATTCGCACCCTTAAAGTCGTCTACTATCTTGCTTGCTTAATTGCACTGGGAGACGAGTGACCATTATTTATCGTGAAATATTGTATAAACTTAATTTATAAATGATGTGATCAAAAAAAAATAACAGTATAATAATTTATCCGAAATTTGTCTTTTACGATGAGGCTTTGTATGGAGTTTGCACAATTTCTTCTAAGTTTTTTAATAAAGTCTAGATGTTTGGTAATGCTATATTCATCAAACTCTTCAATTTGCCTATTGACTCTAAATAACTCATATTGATATGATAGCATACATGGTAATGTTATTGTTCTATAATTATATCTATATATATATATATATATATATATATATATATTTCCATTAGATTGACAAAATTGAGCCAATTCAGGTCATAGTCCATGAATGTAAACTCACGAATATGCAATACGTGTAATCCTAATCCTAGTTTGTCATCAGAAGTTTGAGAATAGTTGAAATTGACATTTGAAAGCTATTTGTTACTTGAAATATACATCGGCATAGCTAGAGTAGCTACCTGATAAACTTTGTCAAATTTTCATCTTTATTTAAATTCATAAAATCCATTTTCTTCTCCCTTGCTTGCTTTGCGTATGCTGATCATGATTTTTATTTTTTTGAGATTTACATTAGATCCAACATTTTTTAGTCCAGATACAATTCAGCATATATATTAGATTTACAGAATAATTGCTCCGTATTATGAGAATGCTATTAAAAGGAGTAACATGGAAAACTAGTAAGATTTTTGCCTTTTGCTGAGAAACATACTTGTCGTTTTCTGGCTTGACAGATAATGCACCGTTAAACGGATCTGGAAAATTTTGATATTACCGGCTTTTATTGGTCAGAAACCACAGGAATCAAAGGTATCTTGGCACTCAGAGTCTTCCAGAGCAATGGTAGGATGAATGGAATAACCTTGGATCTTTGGCTCTTCCCTCTTTCATCAGTTGACTAAGATGAGATATCAGTGGCCCAAAATGGAAAAGAACAAGAAGGAATAAATGCATTCACACCCATCATCTTAGCACACCAAATTTAAGACTTCGAAACGAGGTTAAAGATATTGGGTTCTGCTGCGCAATAAACAAAACCAAAAGATCAACGCATGAAGAGAAACAAAGAAGATTGTTTACCTTCACTAGCCAAAAGATTGCAAGGTCAACATCAAATGCAGGAAAGAAATCCAGAAGAAAACCATAAGAAACCGTTCATTATTTACAAGCATATACCATTCTGGAAACAATACGCTTGCCATGAATGGGAAGAGCTGAAAGATTGTCTTCAAAATGAAATAACTATAGTCATACCTCTTCTTTTAATATGTCAAAACAACGATTTCATCCGGCAAAATTTGACACCCCAGTCATGAAGAGCGTGGTATCCGAAAAGTACATCACTCTTGAACGTACTTGTCATGCACATGGCAAGGTGCCACATGTTGCTCTGTGTTGCAACACCAAAAAATTGACTCGATCCCAACATGAAATTAGCAATTTTGGCAAGATTGACTCGATTGGTAAATTGTCAAAATTGTTTATGACTCAATTGACAAGATTAAAAAGGTTTAAAATTAAATTGACAAATTGTCAAAAAATTAATGAATTTTTCAATAATTTTCCCTAGAAAAATAAGGGAGAAGATCATAAGTTCCTCAAATTGGAGAGTTGCAAGCTAATGAGGACATTTAAAGGATCCTATTACCTCCATCCACTAATCATATGTGAAAGATAGCCAAATGTCATGAGAATCAGTGACAACTGCCTAGGAGGTTGTACTAACATTTCAACCTTCTCATTGTTCACATGAAGAGCCCGGAGAATCTTAATGAAATGAGAGAAAGTAGTGTCCGATGATATACTCTTCAGTCAGTCACCTATGTGTCAAGCAAAACCATTTAAGGCTTCGTCACCTTCAAAATCAGATCGAGGGTTTTGTATCTTCAAGCTAACTTTGAATAGTATTTGCGAGATCACCTCTTTTAGGAGCACTATTTGGGGAAATCGAACAAAGTGAACATCCAAAGGGTCAAGCATTCCCCTGCAACAATATATCTAGCAATCCAGTCATCCAATTTGGGTAAATTAGGTGAAGTTGGAAAGCTCTTACAATGCACAACCCAATTATAGCCATCAGTCATAATCTTAGCAGGGGTTAACTTTTGATCAAAATCAAGTCGAAACTTGGTAAAAAAAATATAAGTGTCTTCAAGGTCAACAGTCTTCAATGAACTAATAAATTTGATTCACGTCCAATATGTGTTTGGATTGAGGGAAGGGAA
Source organism: Corymbia calophylla (assembly GCA_014182845.1). Lineage (NCBI taxonomy): Eukaryota > Viridiplantae > Streptophyta > Magnoliopsida > Myrtales > Myrtaceae > Corymbia > Corymbia calophylla. The sequence continues at coordinate 18,234,470 of CM024694.1, read as the reverse complement.
AGAAAATGGACGGCGGTAATAATCTAGGGACCTTTCTTTAGAGGCAGAGTAATAAGCGGATGAACTTGAGTTTCTAATCCCCAAAATAGTCGAATGACTCTTGTCCATCTTTCTAAGTTATATTGAAAAACTTCATTAGATGCAAGACTATTCTTCGGACCAGTTGAAAAGTGCATAACATAGGTTTCCTTTCAATAAACCGTGTTTCGTAGTTTTCGATGAAAACACAGAAATGTTAAAAGTGCATAACATAGGGTTTCCTTTCGATAAACCATGCAATCCAGTTTTTCATGAAAACACATAAATGGTAAGAGTGACTTACCTTGTTGTTTTTTTGGTCATAGACTATTAGACTTACCTTGTTTAAGCGCTAAATGATCCACACGGGTCAATGATATATTTCCTTAGCCCCCGCACTTAGAGAATTAAGGGAAAAATTAAACCACCTTATGGCATCTTATTCTATAAAATTGGATCAAGTGTTGAATGGATTTCCAAGTTGATTGTTCTTTTGAAACATGCATCGAAACTATTTAGATGGGTGAATTATTTCTAATATATCACATATCAGCATGTTGAATTATGAGATATTGATATTGGATTAGTGCTCACAGTCAAACCACATATTGGGATATCATATTTGTTCACCGACGATTCTAATTTGGGGCTTAATCATAGCCAATGCGATTTATGAGGCTTAACCACAGCTGATATAGTATTTGGGGCCTTGTCACATGACGAAGCATGACTAAGATTGGGCATCAGGTCATGCCAGGGACGACAAGACTCAGACATTGTTGGTCCATGCCCTTTTTAAATAAATTCCATAAAAATTAATTTTTTGTTCGAAAATTAGAAATAATGGGAGATTAATCGTGGAAAATTAATAAAATGTACATTCTGCTAAATCAAATTAAAACACAAGTGTATCTTCAAATAATTTGAAAAAAAAAATTACACTTAGTGTGCTCTAATTAATAATTACACATTCCTGTCCCTCACCAATGTTCAGATCATACAGCGTCATTATCATTCTTATGTCCATGCTGGGTACATTTTTCTGGAGTTAATTCTTGTAAAAACTAGTAACACCCTATGGTAACTATTTTTAAATTTTACGCAAACAAGTTGGATCTATTTGACTTCCAAATCTTGGTCAAGAATGAACATAGACTTTGAAGGTGCCGTATACGCCGGTGGAATGAGTAAGTCACAAGCCATAATAAAAAGAATCGGAAAGGTGGTGGCTCGACTCTTCCACCATTTCAGGTCCTCGAGATTATATTCACCAACTTTATCGAAGTAGTCTCTTTGGTAGACGATGAAAACGAAGACCTAACGGGCTGTGGGGTGTTCTACTTATGAAGCAAAGATCATATAGGTTTGTGGGCACTACTCAAAGAGGCTGCATTCTTTGGCCGTGGGATGGATAGTATTATATCGACCGACATTATGCCACATGCATAGTTGAGAGTCAACTCATCATTATCACCAATCTGTGTTCCACTTGAAGCTCCTGACTTAGTCCCATATATTTGTGATATGGAAGAAGAAGTGTTCGAGCCTCTCCAACTTAAACCTTGGATTCAAGATAGTGTCTACCGAAACAAAAGCACCTCCAACTTGAACCTTGTTATTGTAATATTTAAGGAATTTTGCGTTTATGGCCACTACTGTTTCGTTGAAGAAGGGATAGTCCTTCTTGTTCATTAATTCAATTGACATTACGTATAGAAATGGAAGGACTCAATTGCTTGACCGCTAATCCAAACTGAGAATTTCCCTTCAAATTTCAGTCTCAATAAATTCTCAATTTTTTATGTTGTTGCAAGTTCACTCTCGCATTCCAAGGTCTAAGACAGAGTAACAATGGAACAAATCCACCTTGATGTAAAACAAGAGCTTGAATTATCATATCAGAAATCGGAATGTGATTGATTCAAGCATGATTTTTGCTATTAGTCCAATTTGACACATAAAAAACTAGTCAAAGATTTCCATATGGCGAGGAACCCTCCTAGTGAAAATCACTAAATCTGAGCAGAATAAGAAAGCTTTTGGAGGAAGTAAGAATTATACCGTATACTAGCACAAGAACATAAGCAACTAAATGGAAGATAAAAATCCCCAAACTACCCAGATGGAATATGCAAATCTATACAAAGCATCGGGTTATGGAATTTTCGTCATGATCATGACGTTTCAGGCACAACCAAATAGTGTTATCCTTTTTCCGCTAAACTGTAAAGTAGTGTTGGAAATCTATCTTTCCAAATTATTGGATATTCGTTCTATAGAAATACATGTAAAGGTAATAACTTAAATTAAGATAAGTATTATTTTATCAATTTTTCGTTTTGCTGATACACAGCAATAGACAAAAAGAAGTTTGAGATAACTTATCATAGTCTGATGTATGCAAAGAAGCCTTCACGCATATTCCTATCTTCCAAGTTCAAGAACGATTAAAGCCCAGAAAAAGAATAAAGGCCCCCACCAAACAGACCCAACCCCCAAGGGTATCGAATGAAACCAGAAAATCTTATGAGGGGAGCAAAAATAGGAACTTCAACAAACTTCAGGGCGCGAAAACGGAATTTTGGAAAGTAACTGAAAAATAAGGCTCCTATCTCTCCCATTGTCCAGCATATAAAAATAGGAAAGGGAAAACAAACGTCAATCCCGCCATCGCCGTCTTAAGGATTTTCGAACAGAACACTTCGAGCGCGCGCGCTCTCGAGAGAGACTACGGATCGATTCGATTCGATTCCGACTCGTGCATCGGTCAACCGATCGAATCGGCTTGAGCAGGCTGAGATTCCATGGGGGATCGGGGCTCGGAGGAGGTGGAGAAAGCTCGGTTGCTGAGCTTGGCTCTTGAGTTTGGCTTCGACGAGCGGTCCGCGACCAAAAGTGCTTGGATCGTCTCGTCTCCCTCTACGGTACTCAGAATCATCACTTTTGTGGCCCATTTTTTTGTGATAGTCAGCGTTGCAGAGGTTGCGTAGGTCCTTCTCGTAGTCTGCCTTAGGTTTGGATAGATCGGAGCTGGTTCGGCGAAGTAGTCTTGCTGAAGAGCAAAATGTCTGGTGCTGTTCCGGTTTAATGTGCTGAGGTTGCTTTGGATGGTGGCTTTTCTGGGTTATTAGCCGAATTGCGTGGTATCTGGTGATTAGGGAATGTCGTAGTTGCTTGTCTTGCGTGGATAATCTGTGAATTGATCGATTGTGCGTTCCTAAAGAAGGAGATTTATTGCGGTTAGGTCATCATTCTGACGATGGCTATGGAATAGTCTATTTTTGGATTTGAATGGACTGGAGGAGCTGGTTAAATCCCATCCCCATTTCTCTGCGGGTTTTGCGTAGTAGTCTTGTTGACTAAGGAAACGTCTGGCTTATTTCTGAACTATCCGCAAATTTACATATGGTGTCTTTCCTACAGTTAAGTATGGCATCTCACTGTACTAGCTGCAGTTTACGTATTGTATATTGTATTTATTTGAACTCTTTTTTTTTTGTCATGGAACTTGCAAAATCATCTCTCTCTTCATTTGTTTTTCTTAAGGCAACGAAGGTCGAGAGTTTATCACTGTGGAGCACTGTGGTGATGATTTTCTAGCAGAACCTGCCGAAACTATGTAAGATACTGAGGATTGGGATGATTTGCAAGCCTGCAGAATCAGAAGCTTGTGGAGTTTTGACTGACATGTTTGGGCAAGATATCCCTAACGACGGCAAATGCAATGTTGTGCACAATGTTAATATTATAGGAGATTCTCCATGACCTGTGAAAAATCAAACTTTTCTTGAGGTGGATTTCTCTACTGACAGTGAAGACGAAGGCTATATACATGGCAGTAAAATGGGAGGAAACCCACATGCTATGTTCCTGGTCAAATCAGTACTCCGAGCAATTCATCCACTCAACTTTTGGCCAGACGATCTTTAGAATCCATGGTATGCTTCTGAAAACTGTGAAGTTGTCTCACTCCTTTCTGCCCCCACCAGTTTGAAGGGATTAAGAAAAAGAATGAAAAGCAGGATGGCTGGGCATGTTTTTTCAAATGCCCAAAACTAATTTGGTTGATGGTTGTTAAGTTTGTGGCTTGAGTTTTTGATTCATGGACCTAGATTTGGCCCGGGATTGGCCCAGGTAATTGCGTGTACCAAATACGTGGCTTGAAGAATGTCTTGGTATTGTACAGGGTTGGCCGTTCGGTGAAGCAACTGTGGACACCTGAAGAAGCCACAATAGTTACCGTGCAAAATCCCATGAGTCAGGCCACAATGGTCCAGTTGTTTAGGAGGTTGACCAAAAGTTGGCAGATCTCGGCACAACCTTTTATTCTTTTAACAATGATTCTGCAACCCATATTTTTATATATTTTTGTTGCTGAGTTATATTGGGGTCAGCAAGGAAAATGAGAAGAATTGAGAAAAGATTGTCTTGGTTTTTCATCAGGAGAGATTAGAGTGTCCATCTCAGCAAACTCCTGGGAAATGCTTCCCACTTATCTCATTCGTTTTTGATTGACTCTTGCAATTGGGGATTTGCTTAGTGAGAAAATGATTTATCTCTTATTGTAATTCCCTCTCGGTCATTGTGAAACAACTCCTCCCGTTGATGTAGATGAAACTGCCCATCCCTTTAAATTAGTGTGTCATTCTTCTTTGCTCTTAAAATTATGTCTTTCCTTAATCATTTCAAGTTTGCTTGTAATTCTGCTCACAGAAAAGGACCTTACGCAGGGTACCTATACAAAAGCATTTAGTATATTGCTTATGAGGGCTCTCATCCGATCAAATGCACAATAGACACACCTAACTTGCCAGTTACTGCCACAGCCTTTAAGATCGAAAATGACTTGTATTAGAACTGTTTTCTCAAAAAAAAGAGTTGATTTTTGTTTCGGATGATGTAACAATACCTATATTTCTATAATACTTTGAGAGTATAGTACATCATCCAGGTTTTGAACTTAGCATCCAGTGTCTTTGATAGGAGTTTTTTGCGAAATGAAGGCTGGGGATTTCTTTGTGCACAATTTTCATTTTCCATCACTCTATGTCAGAAACTATTTATGGTGCTGAAGAGGCTTTTTTGTGTTGAAGGACTATAAGAGCACCGTCACTCAAGGTTCGATATCATCAGTTCCAAATAAAAGACATTGCTCTCTGATTTCGACTAGCAAACAAGGAACTCTGAGTTATGAGGAATTGCAAGCCTTGGACGACATAGAATTGGCAAATGTTGTAATAATCGGAAACAAGGCATTTCGACCAATGCAGCATCAGGCTTGTAAAGCTTCTGTAGCCATGCAAGATTGCTTCATTCTCATGCCCACTGGAGGTGGTAAATAATGTTAACATTCACTAACCTGGTGAAGCAAAATGATCTTGTTAATCTGCTTTGTTAGCACTGTTGAGCAGTTTGTGCTTAAATTTAGGAAGAAAACGTTTTCCAAATGCAAATTAAGGATCGGACTAAGCTGGAAAAGAAGGAAATACAGGACATTCTCATTCTGCCTTCGCACATCTCTATCTATTCTGTAATATCTAGAATTGGAGGTTTGTGCTATGCTTCTAGGACCTTCTAATTACTTACTGGAAAATTGATCTTGTTTTTGCATGTAAGTGTTGTTGTCAGTCATAGTTCAGGTTCAATTCAAAAGGGTTATTGAGTCAAAGAGGAATATGTTTTCAAATTACTTGCACCAAATACAGATTGTAGATGTCTATATTTCCTATGCAGATATATGCTATGTCATCATCTCAACTAGGGGTGATCATTTCCCATAATTGGTTTGAAACTGATGTCCTTTCATATAAAATGGATCTTGGTAGCATGCAAAATATTGGATCTACTGATTCCCAAAGGAAGATTTTAATCTGAATTTATTGAGTTGAATTATCCTGAAGTGTTTTCAGTTCAGTCTTGAAGTGGTTGATGTATGTTTCCAGATGAAGTAATTATAAGACAAATAGTGACAACTGGTGCTTTTTCTGATCAGCTGAAGATGAATAAAAGAGTAATTCCCTCATCCTTTCTTTTCTTCACGTGCTCTTCTGATGGTTTTACTCTTGTTTTCAGCTGCCAGCAACTCTTAAACCAGGTGTCACATTTGTTATATCTCCCCTGCTATCTCTCATCCAGGATCAAATAATTACTCTGACCCTCAAGTTTGGAATACCATCTACTTTCTTGAACTCTCAGCAGACAGCTGCCCAAGCAGCAGCTGTCCTCCAAGAACTAAGGCAAGGTTTAGTGCTCTCTCTCTCTCTCTCTCTCTACTGAAGTATATCCTACCATACAATCGTAATCCCACCATAAAATGGTTATGTTTCATATGATGCAAAGGATGTACATTTTTATGTAGTTAATGAAAAGATGCATGCCTAAGATGTTTCTCTTAAAGATAAATTTTAGCATCTTAGCCTTCTGAGAGAAATGTATCATACTAGACAATCTTTGTCCTGCCATAAAATGTTGGGCTATGCTCCATATGTTGCAATGGAATTTCTATTGGACTTCTAAAACTTTTTTTTTTTTTTGCTGACTGTTGTGATTGTCAAGTCATTATTCTCCACTGCTTCGCCTCCCTTTTCAGGAAAGATAAACCATCATGCAAGTTATTGTATGTAACTCCTGAAAGGATTGTGGGAAACCCATCATTTCTTGAGATATTGAGATGCTTGCATAGAAAGGTACAATTTCTGATTTACTATAACTTTTTTCTGAAAGTTTCTTTTTAACTTTTTGATACTCGGTTATCACGCATCGCAGGCACAACTAGCAGGTTTTGTTGTTGATGAGGCGCATCCTTTTATCTGAAGGAAAGATCATGCTAGAGTTACCTCAAAAGGAATAAGTATTTATGACTGCCCTTGTTCCAGATAACAAAAAGCAAGTAAATTTTATATATGTTCACTCAAACTCTTTTTATCAAACGTTTTTGCATCTTCTGTGTTTCTGTTCTAATTACATTGTCAGTGTTATGCTGAACCTTCCGAAACCCAGACCTGCTGTGGAGTTCTAGGATAACAGAATGCAATGTTGAAGTAACTAATTATGGAAATGATCTAGTTCCTTCCTTTGCAAAAGTCAGTGGCACATCATTAATCATAGTAAGCAAAATGTACACAACTAAATTTAAGCTCCACGGAAATTGCTTGCGGAAGTAATTGAAAGTGTCCGTGATTGGCAAGATAGTCAGGTCTCTTAAGCTGGTTCTTGTGTCCCTACTAATTCTTTCAACATTTATACTATGTATTAACAACTTGAGATATAAGGCAAAAGTTCAAGCATGTGATCATTGATTGTGTTTCTTATGAGGTCTTCATTGGATTTACTCTGCCAGTGCAATCTCATGAAAAGAACGTATTGCTGTGTTGAGCTTTTCTCATATATTTGATTGATTGTAAACAAATAAAGCTTATTGATCATTACTTGGTTGTCATTATTGCAGTCAATGGGGACATGATTTTCGTCCAGATTATAGGGGACTGGGATGTCTCAAGCAAAACTTTCCATACATCTCAGTGATGGCCTTAACTGCAACTGCCACTCGGCCAGTTCGCGAGGTACGAAACTCGCACATTATCCTCCAGATTATGTTGAAAAAATCATTTGGGTCTTATCAAAATTTACATCCATTGCAGGATATCCTAAAAGCACTCAGGATCACCCGTGCTCTTGTTCTTGAGACAAGCTTTGACAGACCAAACCTAAAATATGAGGTCATAGCGAAGACCAAGGAACCACTGAAGCAGCTTGGAGAGCTGCTGAAGAATCATTTTGCTAATTTGTGTGGCATAGTGTATTGCCTCTCGAAGAGTGAAGGTGTTGATGTTGCAAAATACTTGAATGATAAGTGTGGTATAAAGACGGTGTACTATCATGCTGGATTAGCTAGGGGTGTGCAAAAGAACCGGGAACCGCCCGGACCACCCGGAACTGGACCGGACCGGCCCGGAACCGGTGGTTCCTAAAGGGAACGGTCCGGTTCCCGGTTCCAATAAATTGGAACTGGTGGGTACCGGTCCGGTTCCCGGTTCCATGGGCGGATCCGCCCGCCCACCCATCCGAACCGGACCGGTATTATAATAATAATATATATTAATTTTTTTAGTTGAAAAAAAATTAAAATTTTGAAACCCCGTGTTTATAATTTTTATTGTTCTATTTGAAGCAACCTACCAAGAGAGGTAAAGAAAAAAGCACGAGAACATTTGCGAAATCTCTAAATAGACTATTTTTACAATATGTGTCTAGTGGAGCTTCTTTTCTTCGCCCGCTTGTGAGACTGGATCCATAGATCCACCCGGGAACTGGACCGGACCGGCGGTCCGGTTCTTGGGTAGATCCATGGAACCAACGGGCGGTTCCCGGATCCAATTTTTTGGAACCGGTCCTTAGTGGGCGGTTCCCGGTTCTAGGGTGGGAACCGCCCACCCGGACCATGCACACCCCTAGGATTAGCAGCCCATCAAAGAGTAGCTGTTCAAAAGAAATGGCATACTGGAGAGGTCCAGGTTGTATGTGCAACCATTGCTTTTGGGATGGGAATAGACAAACCTGATGTGGTAAGTTGAATTGGAATCCAAGCCTTTGCCTAATTTTAGTGTTAGAATCAAGCTGACATGCCAGCAAATACTCAACTAACTCACTTTTTTCCTATGTTTTAGTTTCACTGATCAGTTTGTTAGCATGCTCGGAAGTAAATTTGCTGTTGCCATGGTCCAGTGGCCTGCTAAATTGTCATTCTTGGCTATTGATTGCAGGAACTAGTGAATTATGTGTTTTTTTCACGTCAAATTATTTCTTCCATGTATGGAACCTTGGTGTGCTGAAAATAAGTTAAAATAGGATAAAGTTATTTTCTTTACTGTATATGTGGCAAATGAATATGATCTAACTTGACCTTCTGTATAATGTTTTTGATATATTTCAACTTATTTTTGTTGGTCAGTAATTATTTTTTTATGGCATGTGGTCAGCGTTTTGTCATCCACAACACAATGTCCAAGTCAATCGAAAGCGATTACCAAGAATCAGGGAGGGCAGGAAGAGACAATCTACCTGCAGTGTGCATTGCTCTATATGCCAAAAAGGATTTCAGCCGGTTGTGTGCATGTTAAGGAGTGGTCAAGGATGTAAAACCGAAATCTTTAAAAGTGCAATGGCTCAAGCTAGGAAAATGCAGCAATATTGTGAACTCAAGGTAATCCAATTTGTTTCTCAACTTCTCTCTGATGATCTCAACTAAATGATGCTTCTATTTTGTGTTCACACTTTCCACTTTGTTCTATTGATTGTTGTTAGTGTTAGTCTGGCATTAACCCGTCTGGGTGCTGGATCATTAGATGGGTCCATTGGCAACATATTCAAATAATAATGGAACCTTTAGGCTAAACTCATATTCTGTGCACCTAATTGGAGCAAAGTCTATTGATAAACGTGTGTTTCCTCTCTAATTTGCGAACTTTTCAGGATGAGTGTCGGCTGCAAACCTTACTTGCACTTTGGCGAGTCTTTGAATTGGAAAGACTGTAAATACAGTTCTAATCCTTGCGACAATTGTCTCAAAGCCTCTTCATCAAGGTAAACCTTTCAGGTGTCGACTCTCTTGATGGGCGACGGGTACTGATTTACGCATGATCTTCAGCCGCACATTCTGGTTCCATCATCTGCATTTATTGGAAGACCACGTGGTAATGGAGGGGCAAAGGTCCTTAACTATGGACACAGAATTCTTCTGTTGTGATGGTCTTGTCATCTCACGTTTGTCTTTTCCTTTCGTCTGATGCCATGTTCCCTGTTTGGAACTAATTATTTTCCTCAAGGGAAAGAAAAAGTGGGTTGACATATAAACCGGAGAGGCTTATGGGAACACACCCTCCGGTCTTGACTGCAGAAGAAAAGTTCTTGATTCAGTTCAGCAAAGCTTAACGATGAAATCCAATTATACAAGCACATGTTGCCTTTCTTCTTCTTTCCCGTTTCGAATTAGTGATGAATGCATATCTTGACCGCATCTGAAGTTAATTTACTTGCAGATTCAATTTTTCAAGTAGTATATCTTAAGATACAATCGATTGATTGAAAACCTTTATTAGGTACAATCATCAGTTATCCAACTACTGAACACTGCTGGCTTTCTGGTCAGCAAGCATTGCGTCGGTGGACTGGATTATTCAAGTCATTAGTGGACGGGGATCTTAGATCCCCATTATGCAATGGTTTTTCAGTGAGCACATGGCAATGCACCTATAATTCGATAGCTAGGGGTTTAACATGGTTTTATTATTCCTGGGTCAGGCACAACGTTAGGTTCATTTTGACTTGGACGTGTCAACTGCCCAATAATGCTCTCACGTGGCAATTATCTGTTGCTTCTTTGTTGTATTTGCATAACAACTACTCACGGTAACGATTGCATATATATTCATGAGAATTGCAGCCAACGCCTTGCACTCAGGAAGGGTAGTTGGGATCAGCACGGTTTTGATGACGGCACGGCATCGTACAAGGTGAGGGAAATTGACAGTTTTGGCCCGGAAGGTCTTTCATTTATTGCCGTTTGAAGTGAGGACAAAATTGTTCCTCTGAATGTTAGTACGTGCATGACTCATTTGAAAAGGATTGTTTCGGAAATATATTGGACTGGGCGGATTCTCTTCGGCCTAAGAAAAAGAAGATGAGAATCTGGGGTATACACATTATCCTCTGAAAACTACAGAGGAGAGAGCCTGTACCGTGGAAAATCTCCAAGTGAGAGCATATAGATTTTGGAAGCTTGTAAGAGGGTAGCTCAGACTGCATGGGATTTTAGAGAAAGAGCCGCCATTGCATGGATCAAAATAGGTAAATGAGAAATAAACAAATAATCCTGTAGATCCCAATATCAACCGATTGAAATCTCCTGTTTTACGGAAGTGCCAACTCGATTATCATCAAGCTTGTTTAGATCTGTGGTCACGTGTTTGAATTACAAGTTTGAGTTGTGTCGTGATTGAAAGCGATTGATTTGTGCTCTTTGGTTCTAGTGAGTACTGAATTACTAACATTTCGTTTAGTTGTCAAAACATAGATTATGAGTGATAATTGATGGTCATAATTCAAATCGAACATTTAATAATCAACGTTAAATTCTATAGTAATGTTCAGGGATAAATGATGTGAATTGACCATCCCAGCCCTTGAATATTATTGAAGAACTCAGAACTTAATTATGAGATGATCCTCCTTTCTCTCTCTCTGTGAAAAAAATTCTTCCCATCCGAGAAAGGGGAGAGGCCAAGAGGGAGGGAGAGAGAGAGGGAGGACACAGATGGACCCATGGTCGCCGAGCCACCCATTCCATGGAGTTGACCGGAGTCTAGAGATCACAACGATCCAAACTCTTAACCAAAACCAATGTACGTAGCCAAATCCTGGCCTCGCATGCTCAAACACGCCTTGCCCCCACACAGACTAGACGAGGTGAAGGAGTCGGCGATAAAAGCGTCTTGGTGGAACAACTCAGAGAAGAAGAGGAAGAGGAGGGTGGCCAGATACAAGCTTTATTCGGTCGAAGGCAAGTTCAAGGCTTCTTTCAAACAGGGATTCCGATGGTTGAAGCGCAAATGCTCGACCTTCGCTCGTTGATTCTAATTAGTAGAAGCTACGGAAAACCGTGCTCATCATCATCAAGAGAGAAAAAGGGTGAGAAAGAAGAAACAGAGAGGTTTGCTGTGTTCTTTGGCTGTTCATCTTTTTATGTATCTAATGGTAATCAAATATCCAGAAGTGTACCACAATGTTCGATCTTTCCGGTATTATGTTCGTCCAACTCGTTGTTTCATTCATCGATCTCAAGCATTCAAAACATAGGAAAATGAGACAACTTCTATGTGATAATCGTATATATTTATATTTGCCGATTTTTCTTTTTTCTTTTTGAAGTTTCTTACCCTCTGATTCATTTGTAACGGGATTCTGCATCCATGCCCATGCAAAGTAAAATTGTCTGATTTGTTCATCTCTCCTCTTTTCAGTAAGCTCTTTTCCTAATAAATTTGTTCTTGATTGCAAAACCAGATGAATACTTGTATTTGTAGGATTGACGTTTCGATCTATTTCGTGGTCGATTTTGTTGGCTACGAGTTTGTTTTGGCCAAATGTTGTTTACCCCCTAATTTCCTCAATTCGTCTATATTGATTCCTCTTCATTGTACAATTCATCATATGGCAACGTATACTGTTGAAGCCAGATATTCTAAAATGTTGTGCGCTTGGGTTAAATAAAACGAAAGGCTTTCCATGGTTCTATTTTGATTTGAGGACAGTTTTCATATTTCAAGTACCATCCCATTGAGCCTGGAGTTACAAAATATTGAAAACTAAAAAGTCCAAAATGAACCCTCTTTAATCCTATAAAAACTTGCGTAGTTATTGTTTAAATGGATTTTTTTTTTTTTGTCGGTGTTTAAATGGTTGTAATTTATAGGATTTTGATGTAAAATGTGATGGAACTTTAAAAACAAGCTCGAAGCAAATTGTTGGCATGAAATCAAAGGAGAAGAAAAGAAAGTGTGAACACCCATGAACAGAATCGAATCGCTTCACTAGATTTAACACGTTCATCAAATTATCTGGTCAATTCACGATTTTCCAACTTCAAATCAATTCAGCCGATGAGGTTATGACTAATATTCTACAAGTAGTCAAACACAAAGCTCTTGCCCTTTAGAATAATAGCTTAGACACTGGTCGAGCAACTAAGTAAATAAAGTGTAGACTCGATACATTGACTTGCAATTTTTCTTGTGGAATGTTCAACTATTATTTTGAAAATTAAATTATTTCATGTTAAGTACGTTTAACAAGTATGTCGACACGATCCACATTATATATGTGTTGGTACTTAAAAGATTCGAACTTGGCTTAACAAGCTACTTGGCCTTGTCTCGAGCTCTGGAAATATTGAGTATAAGTTCAAGCAGACAAGCAGCGAATCAGACTGAGTACCTTGCGAGTAGCTTTCAGCCTATCAACTATTAAAATTCCACCATTGTCATCTAGTACAAGGTACAGGAAAATCAAAGGGAGGTCTGAAAGAATTTGTTTCGATTGAAACTTGAATGCGTGATTAGCGAACACAATTTGGCGTAGTATAGTCTGATTATTAATCAATAAGATGACCTTTTAAAGTTTTTTGTTCAAAGCAAATGAGTAAATTCTGGGAAAGCTCTTTTCACCCTTCCAAAATTCTCCACATTATCCAATACTAGTCTTCAAACGTGGCCAACTCCAGAGAAAAATAGTTTTCAGGTATGAAAATGTGCACGGATGTGGCTCTTCTGCTTTTAGATTCAAGCTTAAATAAATCAAGTTTAAGATTATGCGATGGAAGCGATCAAGATGCTTACATATGATTTTCCGCCGTGACCAAACTAGAGAGATGATTTTACACTGGTGGGCACTTTATTTTGTGTTCAAAATTCTTTCAAATGAGAAACTATTGTCTTCTTGGAAACAAAATCATTGAAACTCTTGCCTGCAATTGACAGGTTAGTTGCCGATTCAATGGCGTTCATAGTTGCATTACTTATAGCTTCCTTGTTCATAGATGCTTTTCCACGAGACGAGTCTCCCAGTCACAAAATTGTAGCTTGAATTTGAATTGGACATCTAACCGGTAATCCTGTTAACAAATCTCATTTTATGCTTAACTCATACATGTAGAACCACCTGCACATACGGTCTTCCGGTAAGCGATTTGTGATTCTCCATTTGCTAAAGAACAGCATGATATCAAAGCTCGCAATGGCCTAATAGACCACATGAGAAGAGGTTGCTTCACATCCAGAATCCTTTGAAGAGTATTAACAACACAGAGCACATGAAATGCAGCTTCAATCTACACAAGGAATATAACACTCACTAATTATCAATAAATGAAAATATCCAAGATCCTACCATCACAATTTACCCCATGAGAGATAAGATACAATTGCATAAACATCATTGACACCAATCGCAATTGGACCACAATGAATAGAGACTTCATTAGCTGGACGACAAAAAAGAAACCAACAGGCTCATAAGAAGTAAGCACTTCACAACACTTTCCCTGTTTGTGTTCAGGAACAGAATTGAAGTTAATAAAATTATGTTGAAAAGGTTAAGTGCCTAAACTACAATACAAAAAGATGTATTTGCTACTTTAGTTATTTTGCAAGATCCAATTAGCAAAATCGGCAATACGGGACAGTTGGCGAGGAGGTCAATTTCAACTTTACTAATCCAATGCTGCATACATGATAGTTGAACTTATCAAATCAAAAACCTGTATGAGATTATTTACAGGATATTATCACACTAATAAACTGATAGAAATGGAGGAGATTATCATCATGCATACTCACGTACTAACTTCAGATGAAATTCCACAATTAATATAGTATAAGCACACAAGTTAGTTTTTCATGTTACGATTAGCAGTGCATACCTTCCCCTTCAGAGCCTCATCAAGTTCATGAGGGATATCATTAGAATGCAATCGTATCAAATAACTCTGCATTAGGGCAACATACAAAAGGTCAGCAGCTACGTATTTAGATTAACGTAGAGGTAGAACCTAATGAGCATATAGAAAGCCTGTTTAATTGAAAAAAGTACATTTACAATCGTTCAGGTATGTGTTGTCAAGACAAGATCAAATGTTTGAACATGCACATGAATCAAAACTTCCTTCAGACACTCCAGTTGGCCCCAGAGCATCTTCAAGGTTGGCACACAAGATGGTCCTCAGCTGTTGCAGATGCTTCCTCCACAAAATCCCTTTACTTTGTTTTGATTGGTCTCAAATATGGAATTTGAAGTCCCTCAGCCAAGTTAATCACACCGAGATCAGTCATGTGATGATATAGTTCCATGGCAACAACGGGATCAAATGCCATGCAAACTAATTAGCAAATTCTTGAGCTCCTTGTCCCAGATTTTTTTTTTTTTACAAACAGCCAAAAACTGTCTAATTATGCAAAAGGTCATCAACACAGTTGACTAAATTGAAGTCCCAAAGTAAGCCTTGATCATTACATAGACCAGCCAAACCTGTCATAGAAGCAGCACCGGTTTACCTTGCTCGATAATCTTTCAAAACAACAATTTGACTTGTTAAGGTGGTCTACATTCATATATGACAGACTAACCAAAACTATAACATTTTTTTTGTCACCAAACATAAGCACTTGGATCTTGAATTTTATTTTAGCTTAGTTCATCATACTCGGTGAAGTGATGATCTCCTTAGAAGGTTAATGAGGGACATCAAGGGAACAATAAGAAACTTGACAGGGTTTTCCTTTGTCAAGGAAAATCGAAAGGCATTAGTCCGAAACAGGACATCTGCCATTAGTCAAATTTGACATGCAAAAGAACTTACAAAGGTACTCAAAATCGCTAAAAGGATCTTTTCAAAGAAAATGTGAACTTTGGACATTGGGAAATTATGAGTGTAGTATACAATAATGAGTAGCAAAAGTTCAACGGCCTCTTGATGAATATTTCAAATCCCAGGCTTACTAGATAGGGGAACTGTTCATCACTAGGTAATTCTTGTTTACCGTTGTTGATATTTTCATTCTTGCCAAGCAAGCAGATATCTATTTGCAGTCTACAGAAGCTGCAAATGGAAGGATAACGAAAAACATAGCTACGACGTAATCAACAGAATTTTACAGAGGCGAATTCAGAGTTTCTAAAATCAATCAAATAAACACCTGGTGTGGAGCAAATCATTCTAAAAAAATACAGCTTCAAGAAAAGCAGTGCTCTACTCTCTCATGCTGGCCGTTCAAGGATGGAGAATCTTACTATACCTTCTATTGACATTTAGGTCTATACTTTCATCTTGGCTGAAGCATCACGTCAACTTCTATGACCAATTACCCTTGCTCCTTCAATTATGTAAGACTAGCAATTTAGGGAAGTGCAGAACCTTGTCATGGAAAACCTTCTTGTCAACAGAACATAGCAATGAAAAGTAGTTCATGAGATTTAGAAGAAAAATGATTGTTCACTGCTTATTTGCCTCTGCTGACGAACCATTTCAGATATGGGTATGAGATTTCTCACATCATTATCACTGCAAAATAATTTTTCCATATAGAACTCAGAATTGATGTCATTCTTCATTCTAGTGACATACATTCCAGATAATCTCGGTATTGCTTCCAATGAGTCACAACCAGAAATATCCAAATGGCTTATATTCAACTTTTCAAGTCCCCGAAGCTGAGTAAGTTTCTTGCAATTTCGAATTGTTAAAGATTGTAACTTCTCACATCCCGTCAAATTTGGCAAAGTCTCCATTGATTTGCATCCAGTTAAATCCAACTCTTCTAAGAACTTCGCACCGTCTAGACCTTGAATTTCGACTAGATTGTCGCAATTAGCAACCACTAATCTCTTCAAACGCCGTGATTCAGATAATCTCGATATTGCTTCCAATGAGTCACAACCAGATATATTCAAATCAATTAAATTCAACTTTTCAATCGCAGAATATCTCAAGTCAAGATGTTGCAGATTCTGTAAATCCCCAATTGAGCTAGGGATTTCTCTTAGGGACTTACCATCGGCCCTCAGTTCTTCTAAATCTTTTAATTCACCCACCTCCTCTGGTAGCTCCTTGAGACTGTCACAACCCCTCAAATCCAAGGAAACGAGGCTCGTGAGTTTGCCAATAGAAGGGTGGAGATGTTCCAGTCCACCACAACTAAACAAGCTAAGAATCTTCAACTGTGTCAAAGCCGAGAGATCAGGAGTCCGTCTTAAATTCCAGCAACATCCAATGTCGAGAACTTTAAGCAGCTTTAATGCCTAACACGAAAAGGAGAATAAGCTGTCAAAGGAGTTTGATCAGCTAAACAAAACACAAAAACCCTAAGATCGCTGAGAGGATGTCTTTTTCTTGCCAATCTTACCGCAAACGAACTCCATCCTTCCCAATCCTCTGTGAAGTCGCTGTCCCATAAGTCCAGCACCGATAAATTCGGTAGATGCAAGTCGGTAATCGGAAGAGACAAATCGCTTCCCGTGACACACCACTGAAGGTATCTCAGCTCAGAAACGAGTTTGTCGTCCTTGGAGGTTCTTCTTGCCCGCATCAAGTCGCGGAACCGGGAGGAGTCGCGTCCCCACATCTGCAAGTTTCTTTTAACTATTCATCTTCGTCTGGATACAGAGAAAGAATTGGACGAGAGAAAATGACCGAACCTCTCAGACCTCTTTAACTTTTTTTAGTCTTTGCTTTTTCTAAATCTTAGATTTGCAAGATTCATTACCTTTCTATCCCTTCCTTCCCGTATACAGATATGGACACGTGAACCCCACATTTAGTTTTATTTTTGACAACCTTTCGAAAATTAAACAAATGACATGGAGATAAAGAAAATATACTTATTGCTTTAAAACAACTAAGGCAAATGCACCTTAATGTTTTATTTTTTTCTTCTTCTTTTTTCAAAATTCTCTAACACGTGCACTTTGACTTTCATGTAAGACAAAATACATGTAACCATTTCACAGCGTACAAAAGTTTATTTGTAAATTTTCATATGACTTCTGTATAACTTTTCAAAAGAATTTGTTAAAGAGTGCCGGTGGGCCACTTGTAAATAGCTAAGGAAGTACTAGGTTTTTCATTTCATTAGTTAAATGTAATAATGCGGAAGAGAAAAAAATGGGAATTTTCAATATATTTCGATATATAAAAAATTACATGGAAAGCCTATTTATAAACTTTATTAAAAGACTATTTAAAAAATCAAAGAAAATCAAATAGACATGCATGATCAAAATAGATATTGAATATCAAAAGAAAAATTTTAAATATCTCTAGAAGATGTATAAATATCTTCAACATCATTTACTATTTGTGTGAAGTGTTTAATCATTTCTTTCGAAATTGAAACATTTTCTTTTTGTAATATATGTTTAAAAAGTTCGTGGTGGCATTGGACAATAGTGTATAAATCATATGATGAGGCAGCCTAGATGAACAATATATAATATTAAAAAAATGGCATGAACACTGATAATTTAACCAAAAAATAAATAGAACTTCATGCTAAGAATCATATATAACGTATATAAAGGTATGCATATAATAATAAGCACAGCATTTCCTCAATTAGTGAAGTTCTCATGGATTTTCTTATAACAAACATTTCTATTCGCGATAACTTTTTTATATTAATTATATTCATTAAACAACTTATAGCGGATAGAAATGTTTATTATAAGAAAGTCCGCTCTTTATTGTACACCTAACCTAATTCACGAAATGAGCAAGATCAACGGGATAAAACCCTTAAAGAACAGTAAGATTTCCCTAAAAAAAATTTTAAGAGGATTTTTGTTATCTTATCTATTAAGAGGAAAAAAGAATGAAAAGAGATAGAAATAACTGGTAGAGAGATGGGTATTTTCAAAATTAAAATGGAGAAAAAAATCAAAAATTGGATTCCTAAATAACAGGAGCACCACAATACAGTCGGCTGCACTAGAAAGCAAGCAAATGTCATGAGTGTGAAATTTTTTCCAATCTTATTGTTTTGAATTAATTGTTAGTTATTATAATTGGCACATTCTATCTGTTTTTTTTTTTTTTTAAAACAAGAAATCTTCATTTATTTGAACCCCGATGTTTGTACTGCATCTTCTTCCATAATTGTAGTCCTTCATATTATCAATATTTTCAACTAGATATGACAATTACATGCTTTTGATAAATGAGATTTATGGTGTAAAATTGTAGTTGAAGGATAGCAAATTGATTTTCAATCAAATTTTTATAGAGGTGACATATTTCAATGAAATTGAATCAAATGCTATAACTTTTTCATCGTTGAGATACCAATAATTTATTTAGTGTCACAATTAATCTATGATGGACATAAATAGATGTTTAAATAGATTTTTTTCCTAGAAAGTAAGAACATCTATTCATCCTAGATGAAATATCATAATAGATCAATTAAAAATATTAAATTAAGAGGGAGACAAAAAGAAAGAAATGTCATATTTTACCTCAGTTCAACTCTTAGTAATTTTGAGACTCCCTCGTAGTCGAAATCCCATGGTCTACTACGTTTCTCAAGCTGATGCTCTTCGCAAAAAATGCTCCTTCCAAGATCTTTCAATTGATCATGCATTCTAAATGTACCATCATCATCAATTTTTATTAAGCACCTCAACTTCAACTCTTCAACTCCTTGACTTGGATAAAGCCCACAATACTCCCACATGTACATGTGAAATGAGGCCCATTCATCAACGAAGAAACAAGCAATGTCCAAAAAAATCTGCTTATGTCCCTCATCTAATGCATCATAACTTATTTGCAATATCTTTTGGACATCTTTATATAGTTGATTTTTTAATTTCTTCTGCACATCTTCCCATACGTTTTTTGGTTTTTTATATAAGTATGCACCTACAACTTCAAGTGCCAAGGGAAGCCCACCCAAGGTGGATATAATATCACGAGATATACCCTCAAAGTCCCTCGGATAATGGTCCGTACGAAATGCATGTCTGTTAAACAAAAGCAAAGCACACTCCCCATCCAATTCAGTCAATTCATACTTGTTGTCTACCTCGAATTCAGATTGATCGAGAAGGGCTTCATTTCTAGTGGTAACAATGATCATACTTCCTGGCATAAACCAATCATGTGCCCTAGCCAATGCATCTAATTGAGTCTTGTCATCTATATCATCTAGAAGAATGAGAACTTTTTTTCCTCTAAAGCTAGATTTGATCAAATTAATTCCATCATCAACATTCGGAATTTTATACTCAATATGTAGTACTTCCTTAATTAGTTGTTTTTGTAGATGAGTAATACCGCGGCGGTGAGCTGTTTCTCGAATATCAGCAAGGAAGCTACGATGCCCAAAATCACTTGACAACCGATTGTATACTACTTTGGCAAGAGTCGTTTTTCCAATCCCACCCATGCCATAGATTCCAATCATTTGAGCAACACTGGTAGGAGTGTCTACCCAACTCATGATTTTGTTTGCATGATCCTCAATTCCAACTAAGTGCTTAGTAACATCAAGCTGAAAGTCTTGTCGCAACTTGCTCAGAATATTTTCGACAACTTTTTCCACTAATTCTCCTTCATGCCTATCAAACAACAAAAATCAATAATAACTTCATGATCATACTTAATCTCATCAAAAGACTGGCATATAATGAAGGATGCATGGGGCCAATTAACTTGCAAGCTGTTTTGGTTCTACAATTAGCAATGGGGGAAGATGGTGTAGCGGTCATTTCATTTTTTTTCCCCAATCCTTTTATGCCAATAGATGGATCTTGTTGAAATAAAACAAGTTGGTGCACCTGCCTCATGAAGAGTCCTTCCAACTATAATTTTCATTATAAGGATTAAGGTTGCCTCCAGTAGAAAGATAGGAGGTCAATTTTTATTTTTTTTTCGGTTAAAAAATTTTAGAAGGAGAGGAGGTTACCCCAACATCACCTACCAATGGGGTAACTGGCATTGGAAACCGAACCTAAGCATGGTAAATGTGAAGTGTTCCAATTCCTATCAGCTGAGCCAACCCGTTGGCATAAGGAGGTCTATTTTATCTGGGAGGGATCAAGTTTTGAAAGACCGAGCATTGGAATCCTTTCTAGGCATGTAATTTAGTGATTGATACTAGTGGCTGGAGGGGTTGTTGTTTCTTTATTCTTCTTCTCTCTCTTTTTCCCCTCTGAAACGGAGACAAATGTAAAATTCTTGGGCGCTACAAGATCTTTGGTTTAAGTAGTAAGTTGTCGTTGGTTTAGTCTTCAGGACATCTTGGGAAGTACTTGTGTTTGTTAGTCTTCGAGGCATTATTGGGACATTTTGGGGATCTTTCCTGAGCTTGTAGTGAAAGTAATACATCTGCATTTCATCGGTTATGCGTGAAGAAGAAAACTTATTTAAAAGAAAAAAGTTCTGTGAAGTACCCGTTAGCGACTTTCTCGGATTCCCATCCATGTAAGTGACTGACTTCTCCAAGTGCTCGTGGCCCTTCCTGAATATCCTTCTCATCAAAATGCTTCTTATGTGAATGGAAGGCATCCCCAAAACTTCCTTTTAGATACCGCACATGCGATGGGTTCACTTTGTAAAAGATGGGCAAGACTATGTGTGACGTGCTCTTCTTGCGGTCCATGATATGAATGAGCTCGCGGAGACACCATTTGCTTGAAGCATAATTTTCCGATATGATGGGGATCGAAATCTTAGACCGTGTGATGGCATCAAGAATCTGTGGACCAAATTCCTCACCAATTGGGATGCTGATATCGTCCCTGAACACATAAACCGGTGCAATCCCTGCCTGGCGCAAACGTTGATAGAGGTGATCGGTGAATGCTTTGCGGGTATCCGAGCCTCTAAAGCTCAAGAACACGTCGTATTGACTGCTACATGCATTTGCGGACGAAGAAGCGGATGCTCCCTCAATGCTCTTTTCCTCTGCTCTCTTTCTCTTTCTCTTTCTCTTTCTGTGACTCTGCCCTCTGCCCATGGCGATCTGAGGGGAAAGTTGAAACGAAAGATGCTTTTTCTGCTGCTTAAAAGGATCGATGAACAACGAAAGACGCTTTTAGGATGCTTTCTGCAAATGCTTTCTGACTTGGTCCACTCCGAATAACATGTAAATTAATTTCTTTCTGAGGCAATGCTGAAGGAGGTTTCGTGTTCTTGAGAAAGAGATAGGTAATGATGACGTGGCCTTCCGTTGAGTTAGCCGAGTTGTTTCACTGCCGAAGAATAGGTGACCCTGAAGAGGCCCCAAAAAAGCCCACATCATTTACTTCTTCAGAAACACATATTTGAAATTAAACAGATTGAAGTGTAATTAATCAACTTCCTTAAAACACATTTGAACAATTACATAAATTTACGCATGTCTGTGATATTTAAATTATGAAGGAAGTCAATGAAAATGATTCTAAATGCGGGCTCAAATTTTATTTCTTTCTAAAAGTTCATAGAAATTAGGAAATGCAAAAATTGCACTTTTCTTCCAAAATTGGCCTGACTTCCTTTCTACGGATGAATAGAATGAAAGATAATTAAGTCTATCAATGAAATTGAGTTCCATTTACATCATGTCCACCCAACATGTATCCAAACATATTTCGAGGAATTTTAACTTTTACTCTCCTCTTTCATGGTCTGCTTTTCTTTTTCTTTTCTTTTTTGGTTCTTAATTTTTAGATTTTGAAAATTGTGGCTTTAGTATGTTCGAAATTTGGGGCTTTTTGTGCCATTACTTTTTATGGCTCTTAAATAGGATTAATATTAATACAAAAGGCCGCATCTCGCTTGTAATTAGAATATCACTGGAGGCAATATATTTGATTGAGTGATATAAAGCTAGGTGAATCTCCTAATATGCATGTGTGGCTCGATTTATTTGATTGTTTTCATGTGTGTGTCATAAGATCGAACTAGGTTTTTTTTTCTTACTATTGGATATCATGTAAAAGATCTTACAAGTATCACACTATGGATTTTGGTATGCTTTATATTGTGATGATTGAAGCTATCATGAGTTGAGAGTAGCTAAAAAAAGTAGCAATATAGTTAAAATGCTCAAACTCTCAACGTACTTTTTTATTCCTCATTTACTTTTCTTTTTTTCTTTTTTCAAGTAGAGACTCGGTCAATTTTTAAAGCTTTCAAGGGAGAAAATGAGTTAGAGGTGAAGGGGAATATACTTTCTAGGATTAATAGTCCAACAATTCGAGGAAAACAAAATATTATTTATTTGGAATGTTGCATAGGGAGGGAAAATTGGCAAATGAAATCTCCTTAAGAGAAGACTTACTCTTAGGATGATCGCTTACAAGATGAGTAGGTTTTAAATTAAGAATCAGCAACTTATTCTGTGATAATCACTTCTCCGTGAGCTAAGATGTGAAGAAAGGCTTGAGATCGAAGAGAAGAGACCCTAAAAAAGCCTGGGTGAGAACTTTCAAGAGGGAAAAGATCAAAGAAAACAAGTCAGGACGATAGTTTCAAATTGTTCTACAAGAGAGAGGCCAAACGAGAGAGAGAGAGAAATTTGGACCGGAGTACAGAACAACCAATTCTGTTAAAAGATAAATGTGGCTCTTGCTAATTTCTCATTATGTTATTATCAAAGGCGTTCTTCCTCTTGTAAATGCTACATGCTCTCCCACCCTAAGCAAGTATAAATCATATTGTCAAATCTATTGTCGATCAGTAACTTTCTAAGCTACATATACATAAAAGTCGTGTCTTTGTTGTAAGCAGTTAAATCGCATAAAAACCACACTTTATGACAAGTTTCTCTAATTCAATCCGCAAAGATAAAGTCCACCTAAAAATTGTTCACATAGTAAATATGTGTAAGTGCATTGAAACCAGCAACTTTGCTCACTTTTAAGATTTCCATTGTAACCAGCACAAAAAAATAATACAATTATGAATTTTTCATAATTTCCAGAAAAATTTGAATTTTTTCATTTTCTAGAAATTACGAAAATTGCCAATATAATGGAATATGGTTTTATGGACATCAAAAATTCTCTGGGTGATCTGATCTGTTCTGATGAATTTTTGTCGTTAACAATTCCGATCTGTAGCCTTTGAAAGGTATTGTGTGATTATTGGAGAGAATGAACTTGCACGGTCGATATTTGGAAAAATCTAGTTTTTAAATGTTTTCAAGAAAAAAAAAGAATTATTTCTGCAAAAACTGAGTATTTTTAAATGTTTCAGGCTTTAAGTAATTTGGACAATTGGGATACGTATAGGCCCGATGGACCCCAAATCGGGTTTAGAAGGGTATTTTCATAATTTTAATTGAGCCGACCTTTTGTCTCAAGGGAGTTCAGTCAACCGTTAATGTTTTACAAACAACATGGTAAGGGCCGGCATGCAATTCCACCAAATTCGACCGGTCTAACCATCCATAATCAATTAGTTTAAATGAGAAGATTGTAATAAGAAAAATTAGCAATATATATGTGATGATGATTTTAAAAAGTCAAGAGGGCATTTCACATGTATTATTCTGTATGCCTTAGAGGATGTCAAGCCTTATGCGATGAGTAATAATCAAATGTATTTTTTTTTTGTCCTATCAATTGTAATAAACTGGAGAATGAAGGTCAGGCTTACCTCAAGGGGGATGCAGAGATGAAATTATTGTGACGGGTTTTAGTATTTGAGAAGAAGTCACCTCGAAGCAGATCAAGTCGTGTTCGAGTCCCGAAAGGCAGTACAATTCCGAGGATCACCTTCCCGCCTCGACCTGGACCGACTTGGTTTGGAAAGACACCGAGGTAAATTAGCAGATTTATCTCAGGTCAGACCGTTATAAGAAAGGACGAGTAGTGGCTACGAAATCACCAACGACAAACAGGGAACTTACTATCTTCCGATGAAATCGCAGCTTGTCTCTGGTATATCTGGAAATCCCAGAAACGACCCTCGCGTTCCGACGAAGACACCTCCCAAACCCAGGAGCCCTAACTGCCTCAGCGGAGTCCATGATCAGAAATCATAGCAAGCGGAACACTGAAAGTTCGAAACTCGACACGATTCGAGTTGATTTTACCTGCTGATAGGTGCCCGCCGAAAAACCAGTCCGTCGAGAAAACTACCGACGGGTCGGTCCTTTGAAGCCGGTGGCTCGGAAGGAGCGGTTGCAGGCGTTCTTCGCGACGGACTCAGGCGTACTGCTCGATGGATTCGCGAGAAAGAAGATCCCTGCTTGCTCCGCCGATTCAAGCCGAAGTTCTCGCTTTAGTGGTAGAGACTTTGATGTGCTTCAGATCTGGAAGGAGAGAGAACTTGTACTTGGGAGTCGGGCGACGCGGTTCCGTGTTGACTCTCTCTCTCTCCGCGAAAACAGGATCGCGTGCCACGTTTAGGCGGAGGCACTGCGTCTTGGACGTCCAAAGCCGAAGTCGGCTAATTTTCAAATGTATATCTGCCGCCCATAAAACCCTAAATGGGAGTCGGGAACGTGGGGTAGAGATAAACAAATGGACTTTAACCTTTTGTTGTATATATTTTATGCTAGCTTCACATGCTAATGATTTCATCTGAATCCAATATATTTTAAAATGATGTGATATCGTTGAGTTATTCTCTTGAAATTTTGAAATTTCAAATAATTGATTGGTACATAGAGCTATAATTTGTTAGATGATATCAGAGGAAGAGCGGATGCTTCCTCAATGCTCTCTCCCACAGTGCTCTTATTTCTTCTTCTTGTGATGATTGAATCGAAGGATAGAGGGAAGAATTGACATAGCAAGCACTCGCAAAGGAATGATGCAAAACGAAGTGGTGCTTCCATTTGGTTTCCCTTGCTCCAGCTTTGCCCTTTTCCTTCTTGGAAAAGTATTAGATAATATGAAAAATAAGAATCATGGGAAATCTATTAAAAAATGATGAAAAAATAAGATGAATTGTTTGAGGCTTACAAGCACTATCATTGAGAATAATTCCACCATTGAAATATGACATTTGGTACAATAATCTCTAGAGATATAACTCCACATAGAATAATAAAAGGAACAGGAACATGTTATGCATATAGCCCAACAATAAAAAAAGGAAATATATGTGAATTCTATGAATTCGATGTATCTTAAAGGATTGTGATTTGAAGTTTAATCTTAAATTCAAATGAAAGAGAGGACTATTAAGAAACCATTATAAATCAATTGATAATTAATAAAATGATGACCATTGTAAATGATAATTGATCATGTCCATAAACGAAAGAGAGAGCTTGAAACTCTCCCTTGCACTTCACAAAGTTTTGAGATCTTTGTCTTGGTAAATTTCCTCACTCATCGTAACTTTCTCCATCAAATGATAATTTGATCACGTCCATAACTTTCCTTTAATGTTTGAAAGTGATGATAAAAAATTGGTTTTGCAAAATGGACTTGACTAATCACGTTTTTTCCCTTTCTATCCAACAGTACACGTTGAATGCAGGACCGATCCCCTAGAAGAGAGCTTTGACTTATGACATTTCCATCCCCATCAAGAGGTTTTGCCCATCATAAAGTAGTGTTGGAAGCACTAATTTTTCTAAAGTTTTGAAAATCATTCCGTTGCAATATTTATATTTAATACATAGGAAGGTAAAAAATGTATATTAAGAAACATATGTCAAAGACAGCCAAATGCCATGAAAATCAGTGACAATTGTCCTATTAGGTAGTACTAACATTTCAGCCTTCTCGCTGTTCACATGAAGAGCATGGAAAAGCATAATGAAACGAGAGAAAGCAATGTCCGATGATATACTCTTCAGTCAGTTATCATATGTGTAAAGCAGAACCATTTAAAGCTTTGTTGGCCTTCAAAATCAGATCATCAGGTTTTGTATCTTCTAACTAATTTTGAATGGTAGTTGCAGATCATTTCTTTTAGGAACACTGTTGGGGATATCAAGCATTTGATGATGTTAACCTACATTCTGACAAATACAGGTCATTGTCTTCATTTTCGGAGTCTTCAGCAACACGACCATCATGATTCACTTCACCATCAGATTGCACAGCTGCCACTTCACTATTATCCTCTTTTGCAAGGAAATGGGGATCCACAAACATTGAAAACATGTTCTGTGAGAGAGTAGTTTCCAAATCTGGATCGGCATGTTCAGTAGCTGAAATGGAATGGCAGTCCCAATCTCCAACCTTTGAAGAGGGGAGGACCGTGAACTTCTAATAATTCTGTCCTGATTTTGCTGACCACTTGGAGTTTTCACTAGAGACATGGAACTACCCTGAGCAGGATAGGACTCCTCATTAAGACATGCTAGTCAGCAAGAGCACACAATTAGAGTCAGACAACTAGATGGCTCAAAAAAGGACACAAATGTTCCTACATTTGACAGCAACAAGGTAATTTAGTAGCTGAAACATCACCTTTCCTGGAAGTTGTTGATCAAAATATTTGCGATTCACAATATGAATGTGACCCCATCTTTTAGCGGCCTTGTATTTATCACCTTCTGGAGCTTATTGCCAGTCAAGGACACAACACAATTTTTCTAATTCAAAAAATGACAAAAGTAGATGCTAACCCCACAAATAGTCACTTGATTCTTGTCCATCTTCTTTTAAGTTATATTAAAATACTCCGCCAAATGTGCGAGCATTCTTCAAAGCAGTTGAAAAGTGGGATTCCTTTAAAGATGAATCGTTCACCATGAAGCTTGCAATCTTATTGATTTCATTCATCGATAATTTAGGTTGTCATCCTTTAAGTTTCCTTTGCCCATTCATCTAATAACAATTTTAAAATCTGAAGCCTATTAACAAAGCTACAAAAGGGGCGGCACAAAATCATTGATTTACAGCTTTAAAAGTAGAGGATATAAAATGAAATCAGGTCGAACATAAAGATGTTTTTTGAACTCAGAGAAAATTTTCAAAATACTCGTAACTATATCAAATGCGCTTCTCAGTTGTTGACATTTGCAGTGATGTCCATTTTTAAACAAAGATAAATAAAAGATTAAACTACCCGTCTACCACAGAAGTATATTTGGTGCAAATCACACGATTTATGTGATGTTAGTAGCCTATCCCCATTAACCGTGTTACACGCATGTCATTCTGCTTGACACTCAAATGTTGAAAATATTTACTATCCATTGACTTGTCATATCACATAAGGTACAACTATCCCATGAAATAGCTTCTCTCTTACCACATTTATTTCCACTGTATTGCCAGTTGACATCATATTTTTGTCCTTGAAGGACACCGCCGCTCCTCCAACTGGCGCCACCAACCCCATCCACAAGTTATTCCCACCTTTGTTTGCATATCTCTTGTGGCCCGATTGAAAAATGAAGGACACCTCACTAGATGGGTTTGACCAAATTGTTGACCTGGTGAAAGAATTTAAAGAGTTGAGGAGGGCAAGGAATGAACTGAACTCTTCCACATTACGGAGCGTCTCATCCCTTGGAGTGACCCCTCCTTTTTTGCGCTAACAGGCAATACTCAATGGCTATTATGAGTTTCTTCGTACGTTTTCCAACTTCATTGGCCCAAGGGTTCAATCGGACGAATCAACTAATTGACCTTTAATCCGGAACCCAAACCGGTTCTTTGACTGGTCCTGGTTTTGGAAACATTGCTTGACACGATCGCAAGAATTGATTATTACATGAGAACAAAAGTTGCCAGCTCTCACAGCGATAACGTTGTGATAACGTGGAGGGTGGAGTGGCACTAACTTGGCAGGGATGTGGTGGTTACTTGATGCTGACATGATCGTCATAAGGATGATGCAAGGTCGGGCAGCAGCACTAACTCGGCGGTGAGTGACGCTAACGTGTCTGATGAACGGTTCATTGACAAATGAGGGTCGCAGGGCGGCGGGGTATGATGTTAGTGTCGTCCCTGCTCATGAGGCTTTCGTCCATGGTGGAGTTGGGTCGCGCTGGGCGTCAATTCAGCAACGTGATTCTCGGATTCAAAGTCTTTTGCAGTAGATGGCTGCAGAGGCCGTCTCAACAGCGATGGCGAGTTTCGAAATGCTTGCGAGAGACGAATGAACTGAAGGCCTTTTTTACATAACTGAAATGTCTAATACAAGTACCGGCGATCATAATATGACCATCTACAAGATGCACATGATATTTTGAATATGGAAGAGATTCAGTAATTCTACAGATGATGTTCCCCACAATCATATCTGACTAGTTGTAACATTTTTTCATAAATTAATGATTTTTATTTGATGTTACGATTAAACAAATTTTGGGTGTTAATTTGGATGGAGGTTTCAAGCTAATAATTTTGTCAGATAAATGGAATACGATTTTTACTCTTAAAGTTAGGTTTTCATATATATTTATTTAATGTTAACATCTCAATTTTTTGAAAGCTGGCTTTTAATTTGGTTCATAGCAAGAAAATTTTCTTGTTAAATATTTATGGGCATAAGTATAGCGAGAGTGCCAAAACTTAGTACGGAAGGACACTTAAGTGCCAAAACTTATAAACGAAGCATTTAAGTGCCACTTTTCAAAAAAATGGATCACTTCGGCCAAATCGTCGGAACCCTATCGGAAATCCTACGTGGCAATTTTTTATTAATTTTTTGCCTACGTGGCTTGCCGGAAATTGAATCGATGAAAAATCAACGCAAAATTAAATAATATTACATAATTAAAAAATATATATTATTATAAAATTGATTAATTTAACAAAAAAATGGGGGAAGGGAGAATCGGCGAGAGCTTTTTTATAAAATCGATTTTAAAATTTTTGTTAATCGACGTGGCAATTTTTTTATTAAAATTGCCACGTGTATTTTTTATTTTGAAAAAAATGCTCCGTCAAGCAAATAAACTCGCTAGAAAATGGACATGTGGCGGTTTGGCCGAATTTTCTCGCCGTTGGCACTTAAGTGATCTCTTTTGCTCCAATTTTGGCATTTAAGTGTACCGTTTGTAAGTTTTGGCACTTAAGTGTCTCTCCGTGCCAAGTTGTGGCACTCCTGGGGTCCATACGTCAATATTTATGGGTTGTTGAACACATGAAAATGAGAAAGCATGGAATTCGTCTTCTGCAGTATTGCTTGGTAACTGGATTTGGTTGTTGAATGTGGAAACAAAAGAAATAATCTCCATCCTCATCGCAAAGAAAACAATAAAAAAAGAAGATTTTCAATAGAAAGCACATGGTTTAACAAATTGTTCAAAAAATTATGGTCAATTATTAGAAGATATGCCCAAAAATGGAACACCATTTACTGTCCATTACTAAAAGTTCTGCATCTTGGATAATATTTTATTGGTCCACAAACTTTGAAAGATAGTTGCGAACGAGTTATTGAAGCCAACTACATTATTCCCATAAATGGGGATTATTTTTTATGACCAATCATAGTCAAATTTTGTCACACTTTCATTTTATATTGATCTAAGTAGAGAAAAACTAATAAGTCTAATTTGCCTGTAGAAAGAAAAAGTAATAAGTCTACCTTACTAGTCACTGATTATTTGTCTTGGTCTTTTGTAATTGTTTGAGTCTTGGTCTTTGTTTTTTATTTATTTATTTATTTATTTATTTTTTATTTTTCTCTAGAAAGAGTCTTGGTCTTTGTTACATCTTTCCAACTGGCTAACGTGGATGGGACCTCAGTTTGTGACATTCTTCCCAAGTTTAAGAACCAATAATTGCCTTTAAAAATTGGTCATGGGTAATGATAGAGAAATATACTATTATTAAATTAATTATTGTAGGGTAAAAGCACAGCAATTATAATATTATTTCAATTTAAAAAACAAAATTAGATAGGAAGACTACTATTGTTTATGGATGTACTTACGCAATATCATCATTAGATTACTATTATGATTACTTGTAATCTTGTGGAGCTTATTCAATGTTTCCATACTTTTCACATGTACCTTTATGAATGCAGCCAACACTCGAAAGACCACGGAAATTTCTTGCAATTGTAACAAAAGGCCAAACAAAAAAATTAATTCAATGTTGGAAATATGATATTGTTTAACAGACGTTACTTTTCAACTTGGTTGCGGAAAGGATACAATAGATAGATGCTAATCCCTGAATTTGTAAAATGATTCTTGTCCATCTTCTTCTAAGTTCTATACTTCATTGATTCATCGAACTAGCCAGTGAATTTCAAACTAGTTATAATAAGGTGCATTATATAGAATTTTTCTTTCGATAAACCATGCAATGCACTAAATAAACCACATAGCCCAACCAAATATTTCCTCAACCCACGCACTTTGAGAATTAAGGGAAAAAAATTAACCATTTCAATAAGATTGGATCAAGCATTTAATGGATTTCGAGTTAAATTGTTATTTTGGACATGCATCGCATGTTTAGATGGGTGGATTATTTCTAGTAATCTCATATTGGCTTGTTGGATTACGTTATATGGAAATTGGGTTAGTGCTCATGGTCAAACAATGTCTTGAGATATGATATATGCTCATAGGCCAGTTTCATTCTAGGCTTAATCACAACCGATATGATTGCCGAGCTTAATTACAACTGACATAGTTTTTAGGCCTTATCACCGGGCAAAGTGTGACTAGAATTGAGCACCATGGCATGCCTAGGCCGGCATGACCTCTGCATGGTTGGCATGGGCCTAGATATTTTTAAAAAAAATAATTTAAGAAAATTGAAATTCAGAACATTTGTAAAAAAATTTCAAATAATGAAAATATGAGAAATTATTTAAAGGAAATTAATAAATAAAACACTTATTCAATTAAACCAAATTGAAACACTAGTACATCTTCAATAATTTGAAAAAAAAAAATACACTTAGCGGTGCTCTCCTAATGATTAGACTCAAGCAATCGAATCATCTAACATTACGCACCGTTCCTCATAAGTCAATCATTGTCTATTGTCCATATGCCTTGCACATGCCTTAGAACTAGGTTCCTGATGATTCCTATATACCGCTGGGCATTGAGTGTTTTGCCTTATTGTTTTTGTATTTGCGTTCTGCATCTGCCAATTCCTTTATATAGCCATTGATTTCCAAAATTCCTACCTATTATTCGTATTGTTTGCAATTAATTGTATCATAAGGATGCGCATACTTTATCTCACCTGCAAAATGGATTCCACCCGAGAAAGGCACTCTAAAAATCAATGTGGATGGCTCGTATGTGAAGGGAGAGGGAAGAGCGAAGAGGAAGAATTGCCGGCATTTCCAGGGACAAATCTGCGAACATCGTGGCTGGATTTACGAAGGAAGTGCGGGCGAACTCGACAGAGCAAGTGGAAGCCCTAGAGTGCAAAGAAGCCCTACGCTTCTTCTCTAGAGTCAGATAATTGATCAACGAAAAGCGCACTTTTATATCAAGAATAGCCAACGTGGAGCATCCAGCCTCTGATCTCTGGAGGCAAACACCTACTGAACCAATACAAGAGCATCTGATTAACCCACCGTAGGAGAGAAGCGAGCCGAGTAGGTGATTGGATTTCCAAGGCCCATCGGCAAAAATCCCTTCCCACCAAATGTGTTTCTTATCCCTCAAAAAAATGACGGGACCTAATTTGTTCAGAGGCCCACTTAGTTTGTAAACAGGAGCTACTTGAAGTAATGAAAGAAGTTCATTTTGACCAAAAAAAAATAACATTTAGATTTCTCCACTCCCTTCGAAATGTAGAAGAACTTAGAAAATTTTTGTAGAAACAATTAATTGCATAAGTTTTCGGTGATTGGGGCTCTTCCTGAAATTCTGAAAACTTTAGGATGACCTGGGTAGAGCTTAATCTACGCACCATCGTGGAACTTGTCGAGCTGCTAAACTTCCTCCTCTGCGAACACCATCTCATGAATGCGTGGATTCACAGAAAGACAAAATTGGCCTAAATGAAGAGAATAAATGGGTCGATTTGCGAATCTGCTCTTTGATTTGATAGTCTTTTTTGAGAATCTGGTTATCTCACTGAATCTGTCTCTTATCTTCCTGTCTTAACATCAAATCATTTTTCTTTCACGTCGCTCTCTCCCTCGCCCATCTGCTACTGGGAGTGATTGATTCCATGAATCGCTCCAAGTCTCTGGCCTCCATGATAAACAAATACAAAAATGGCGGATCGCTAGAAGGGCAACGATGCTTTATCTACTCGAAGAGGATGATTAGGACGAACCCTTGGCGTTCACCTCTCTGTTTCACCCGACTCTTTGGGGGGTCGTGGAGAGGATTAAGAAGCATTGCGCCCCGCCATTGATACGATCGGTCGGATGAATTCTAAGGGAATGACTCCCAACGTTTTTAGTCTCAGCATTCTAATGAATTGCCTCGCCTTTCCCAATTTGAAAAGGTCCGATCTTGGACTCGAACCCACAACCGTGAGCTTTAATACTTCGATCAATGGAAGAGAGAGGCTGGGAGCTAGATGTTGTCGTATACACCACGGTTATTGCACAGAAAGACCAGTGGCAGAGCCTTTGAAGTTCTTTAACATTATATGACTAGCCTGGGAAGTCGCCCAAATGACGTCACTTATAATTCCTTGACACATGCCTTATGTTGCATGGGCAAATGGAAAATAAAGCATTGATTTCATTAACGAGTAGAACGCGATTTATCGTATATTATTAAAAGATTTGCGTCTTGAAGTTTTTCTTGACAGCCATTGACTTTTCAAGGATAGACACAGAAAGAGTTATTAATGAATCCGAAAGGACTATAAATGGGGTTTACTTCTTTTGTTTGCTGATCATAATGAAATTTTGTGGCACTTTGATTTTACATCGATCCAAGCCAAAGAAAACTAATACTTATTTGGCTGAAAAATCTTCCCACGTTACATGGATGGAATCTTAGGCTTAATCTGTTCCGCATAAAACATTAGACCTTTTGATCACATCAGGAAACCGTGAACCAAACCCTTCACTAGGAGGGTGCTGTCATCCGTGAACACAAATATTGGTACAATTCCTTCATTTATGAGATTATCGTAGCCTCGAAAGCTCAAGAATATATCATAGGGATCACTTCCCCATCCTGTTGGCATTGGAGAGACGAAGTAGATGCAGACCTCCGCTGGTGCTCTTATTTTCTGCATCCAGTAATGCTTCCACTCTCTTTTCCTCATCTTGAGAAGATTACAAGTTCGTTGCCGAAAGAAGAATCAGCATGACAAGCACCGCTAAAAGAACGCCCAAAAACAAAACGTCTGGCATGGTTCCAGTTTGATGTGTTGAGATTGCCTTGGATGGTGGCTTTTCTTGGTTATTAGCCGAATCACGTGGTATCTGGTGATTAGGAAATGACGTAATCGCTAGTGTTGTGTGGATAATTCATGAATCGATTGAATTATCTCATCTCAATTTCATATGTGTTGATAACCTCTAATCAATTTGCATGGCTCAGACCTGGTGAGAATGGTTGAGAGAACAATATAAGCGGAGACCTACCACTTCCCAAATAGACCCATGTATCTTGTTGGAGAATCATTGGGAGATGCCTTGCTTAGGTGTCGCAGCACGCAGCCCTGACATTGATCTTCTATTAATGTTGGCCAACCCAGGTGAGAAACAATTTATAGCGAAGTTCTTACCAAAAAAATATAAAAACTTACCAAAAAAAAAAAAAACAATTTATAGCGAAGTTAAATAAATACGACAGGATGAGGAAACCAAGTTATTATATCAACTCAGAAATGATTGGTTTTCTAACTCATAATCTCTGGAAAACAAAGGACGCAAGAGGCTTATGTATATGCAGCCTTTTCCTGTGGTAAATGGAATGCTCTATGTGAGTTATGCAGTGTCCACATTGAATTATGTAGGATTAAGGCTTATCTTCATTTAGAACCTCTGTCTGTTGTGGCAGCTTTGCTAAGTAAGTTAAAAACATCACACATTTTTTTGCAGCCACGTCTTTTGACTAGTCGCAAATACAACCTCTATTATCTTTGCTGGGGTTAATGCCAGGAAAGTTACAGCTAAGCTGTCCTTTCATCCTGAATTTGATGGCTGGTATGTGTTGCTCCTTATTATTTGTATTTTGCTACAATTTTCCATGTAACACAGGAAATGTTTCAGGTTTATTTATTTTCACTTCTCTATAGTATACCAGACTACCGACTTATGGAGGTTGATAATATAGACATCTACAGTTGAGGTCTAGGAAATGAAAGTAGAGAGAAAAATCTTACTGAAGAAACTTTTAAGACATGCCACCTCCTTTAGCCAATAGGCAAGGGGCGAAGTTTGATGCCTGGCTGCAGTTACGTCATCATGTTCCATATAGTGATTGCTTACTAATCTTAGATGAGCACTGTATTAGTTGTTTATTGAAATCCTCTGGGCATGTTTGCATTCCGACTAAATGAAAGAAAGTGTTATTGGAGATTTCGACTTAACAAACTACTGAATTATTAAGGATAGCCTAGGCATGGTTGCCTGTTAATGTCATGGGTACTGCTTTTGTGTATTTAGCGAACCTTTCTATACAGCTTCTCTCTCTCTTAAATGTTTCTCTTTTACAACCTTCATTAATTTGTGGTACTCCAATTACAGGCGACCCCCACAACCTGTGTTTCATAGTTTTAGATGATGTTGCCCATTTTTAGGAACACCCTATTGCTTGCTGATGGTGAAAAGGGGGCACTGGCTGCTTTATAAATGTGTTGGGATGGGGCTAGTAATGAAGTGCTTCTGAAGTGTGGCTAAAGTTTGGGCACACTTAGTACCATAAATATCCGGCTGCAGCCATGCTATGATTTTCTCCAATTTTTCCAATTTCATTTCTGGCAAATATAAGGTGATCCTTCGAGGACGTTCAAGGCTAGCACAGAAAAAGGGCTTTCTCCACAACAAACAGTTGGAGAGCTATCGAAGGACTTATTGACCATGCCATCTTACATATCTGTAAGCTAAACTGTTGCCATCATCTTCGTGAGACTAGCATGCTTCTTTGCAGTTTATTTCCTTGAATTCACGTAATGACTATTCTTCTCAATTAAATTTTCTTCAGATGTGAACAATAGGCTAGACTTGCGATATGTATATCCACTGTAATTTTTTGCTTGGGAAAAAAATTCATGGAAAAATTTGCAGGTTCTTGCTGATATTCTGCCGAAAGAAACACTTCTGTGGAAGCTTCCGATGCTTAAATTGGCTTCGGCATATACAAATTCATGCATTCATGCTGTCAAGGCGCACACTCTACTTCTTACAAGGTCCTTATTTTATCCATTTCTGTCAGATCTCATACGATTAGATGCTGGGAGATTGGAGTTAATGATGGTTATGTAGATTTTGGCATCGCTGATATCGGGAGCCTGTCTTATTGCTATCTCACACATATCCTAAATAGCAAGGAGGAAACATGATGCTGGCACATTGATATATCATTGCAAAGGCACTTGAGGATCAACTAGTTATACTTTTGTTGATTATCATTGAATTTCTTTTTGACTATTAAGCTCCTAGTATGTTGAGTTTCATAAGTCCTTTTGTAAAGTAAACTAAATGGATTCTCTTACATGTTTGTGAGACTAATACGGAAAAATTTCTAGCATGTATGTTTAATCAAGTTAATCAAGTTAATCAAGTAAGATCTGCATCTTCAAGTGAGCAGCTTAATATATTCTGCATTGAAGAAGAATGATTTACTTGGGCAAGAAATGCAAAAACCAAAAAAAAAAAAAAAAAAAAGGAGGGCAATTAGAGTATTTAAGTCATATGGATGAGCCCATCCACATTTCAAAGACAAACTCACTTGAGTACAGATATTAGATAGTAAAAACAGGCAATGCAGTGCAACTGCTAGTGCAGTGGATATCATCTCAACATCCTTGGCAGAGTCGACGGCTACAGCCTAATCTGGAAGAACTTCGATGAGTTTTCCTTCAACTAGAAGTTAAATTATTGTCTTAATTCAACTGCATAGAGTCGGAAACAGCATCACTAAGGACGAATTGTGCACTATTCAGAGGAAAGGTCATTGAGATCGTTCATTTTCGTTGCCTGAACCAACTTGATTTCGTGAGCAGCATGATGGTCACATCTCCTTTCTTTCTTTTTTTTCCGTTGTTATCTGCTTATGAGGTGCTTGGTCTCTGTTAAACTTCTTCAGCCTTCCCTTTTATCCCCCTTTCTTCAACCTTTATTTCTGAAGATATACAAACTTATTATTTAAAGTTGTGATTGTCATGTATTTCTGTGAGGCAAACGTAGACTAACGTTAATTGGGATTTTGCAATTGTTGTGGGAAGGATCAGGTATTGCCAAGTCTAGCAGAAGGTGCTAGACTAAACGATGCACTGCAGAGAAGTGATCTTTTCTTGGTAGGTTCTCTTTCTAGAAGCTAGAATGACGCATAAACTACTATCTCATACGTGTCTTGCAATTTTAATAGAATGGAGAAGAAAAAGCGCCCTAGAAAGAACTGAACATGCTTTTTTTTGTCACCACAATCCTTTCTAGCTTGGTTTGCCATATCAAGTGAAAATGTCACGAATAAGAACAATATAGAAAGTTGCTGCTAGTCTTGAGTGCCCTTCTTCCTAGATGACTATTCGACTTCTGAACTTCCATATCTCCCGTCCGAGTATTTGTGTTCTCCCTTGGTGAAATTTTGCAGAGCCATTAATATTAATATTATTACTCCTTTGATTGACATTTTGGATATGTATTTTGCAATCGACAATAATCATGTCGAGTCTGTTTTGCTGACTAGTAAATCTGTTAATGCTAACTTAACTTTGCTCTTCGATGATCATCCTTTATCTATAATTGGAGATGTGCTTTCTTGCCGATCACTAAACTCAAGGTGAAAAAAGAAATTAGTACTTTCTTTTCAACAGATAAAAAGAAATTTGAAAAACTGTCACTTAAATCTAAAACTTGTAGCATGACATGCAAGTTAGCATGACATACCGAACGAACCGCAGGGGTGTCAAATGAAAACCAGAAAAAAACTTGGAATGGAGGGAGGCAAAAATAGAACTTAAACAAACTTCAGGGGCGAAAACGGAATTTTAAAAAAGAAGAACTGAAAAGATATGGCTCCAATCTCTCCCATTCTCCGGCGTATAAAAATGGAAAACGAAGAACGTTAATCGCGCCATCGCTGGGAAGGTTCTCGAACAAGAGCACTTCGAGCGCGCGCTCTCTCGAGAGGGAGATCATCGATCGACCGATCGAATCGCGTCGAACAGGTTGAGATTCCATGGAGGATCGGCGCTTGGAGGTGGAGAAAGCTCAGGTGGTTACTGATCCTCCAACGGTAACTCAAATTTTTATTTCATCGCGCATTTTTATGCTGAGAACAACTTGCAGAGATTATGTAGGTAGCTCTCGTCCCCACGATGTTGATGGCGGTAGAGTAGTCTTGCTTTAGGGTAGAATAGATCGGAGCGGGTTTAGTGAAGTAGCAGTCCTGCTGACGAGCGAAATGTCCGGCGTTGGTCCAGCTTGATGTGTTTAGGTTACTTCGGACGGATGGTGGTTTTTCTTGATTATTGGTCCAAATCGCGTGATATCTGGTCATCAGGGAATGACTTTAATCGCTTGTGTTGCCTGGATAATTTGTGAAATTTGATTGATTGTTGCATTCCTAATTGAGGAGATTCATTGCGGTTAGTCTCTATTCTGATGATGGCTTTGGATGACAGTCTACTTTGGATTTGAATGGGACGGGAGTTTAGTTCATTGAGCGTTAATCTCATCCCCTGTTTCTTTGTGGGTTTGGAGTAGTCCCTATTGACAAGCGAACTGTCTGGCTTATTTATGAACTCACTGCGAATTACTTATGGTGCCTTGCAATAATACTAATATCCTGTCTCCCTGAGCTAAGTGCAAATTACGTATTGTAGATTCTGTTTATTTGATCTCTTGTTTGCCATGGAACTTGCAATATCATCTCTTTCTTCTTTTGGTTTTCTTAAGGTGACTAAGGTCGAGAGTTTATCACCGTGGAGCACTGTGGTGATGGCTTCCTGGAAGAACTTGCTGAAACCATGCGTGATTCTGAGGATTGGGATGATTTGCAAGCTGTGAAATTAGAGGCTTGTGGAGTTTTGACTGATATGTTTGGCCAAGATATCCGTAATGACAGTGAATGCAATTTTATACATGATGTCAATATTATAGAATACTCTCCACAACCTGAGAAAAACCAAACTTTTCTTGAGGTGGATTCCTCAACTGAAAGTGATGACGAAGACAATATCTGGCAGTAAAATGGGCACGAAATCCACATGCTATATTCCTGACTAAAGCAGTACTCCGGGCAATTCATCCACTCAAATTCTGGCCAAACGATCTTTAGAATCCATGGTATGCTTCTCCATGGATGTAGACACTACTGCCAAACCACTTAAATCAGTGTGTCACTGTTCTTTTCTCTTATAATTTGTTCTCTGCTTGATTGTTTCCAATTTGCTTGTGATTCTGCACACGACAAAGGACCTGCACAATGTACATGTCCAAAAGCATTCAGTAAATTGCTTATGGGGCCTCTCATCCAATCAAATGTCCAATAGACAGTCATAACTTTTGCTAATTACTTCCACACTCTTCAAGATCCAAAATGACATATTAGAGCTCTTTGGTCAATAAAGAAGTTGATTTCAGTTATGTACAAATACCTATATTTCTCAAGTACTTTTGAGAGGTATGCATAATTATGCATAATACGTATTTTTTATATTCCACTAGTATGTATTGCAGGCACAACTAGCTGGTTTTGTTATTGATGAGGCACATTGCGTGAGGTATGCATAATCTTTGGCATGCCTTGTACATGAAGAAAGTTTGCGTAGACAAGCAGCGAATTAGACTATATGAGAGTGGTCCCAAAGAAATTGCTTCGGTTGAAACTTGAATGCGTGACTGGCGACTACAATTTGGTGTGATAGGGTCTGATTATTAACCAATTAGATGACCCTTGAAGTTTTTTGTTCAAACCAAATGAGTAAAAATTTTGGGAAGGGCTTCTTTCACCCTTCCAAAATTTTGGCTACATGTTTTTTTACCCTCCAACCGTAGCCAACATCAGAGAAAAATTTGGTTTCATGTATGAAAATGTACACGGCTGTCCCTTCTGCTTTTAGATTCATGCTTGAATAAATCTGAGTTTGAGATTATATGATCAAAGTGATTGCAAAATGCCTAAATATGAATTTTCTGACTAACCAGATCAGAGAGATGATTTTACACTAATGGAAGCTTTTATTTTGTTCTCAAAATTCTTTCAAATGAGAAAACTACTATCTTCTTGGAAACCTTTTCATTGAAACTCTTGGCTGCAACTAACAGACTCCTTGTTGAGTCCACGGAATTCGCTTTTTCCACAAAAAAGGCTCTTCCAGTCACAAAATTGTAGCTTGAAGTGGACATCTAAATGGTAATCTTGTTAGCAGATGTCATTTTATGCTTAACTTACACATGTGGAACCACCTACACGTGGTCTCCCTGCAAGTGATTTGTGATTCAGGCATTGCTAAAGAACAGCACGATACCAAAGCTTGCAAAGGACGAATACACCACATGAGAATATGCTGCTTCATCTTAATGAAGTTATGCGAGATGGCAGCATCACAGTTTACCCCATGAAAGATAAGGAACAAACGCGTTAACATCATTTACGCCAATCGCAATTGGACCAAAATGAACAGAGACTTCATTAGCTGGCCAATGGAAAAGAAAACAATAGGCTTAAAAGAAGTAAGCTATTAGCAACAACAATTTCCTCATCTGCGTTCAAGAACAGAATTGGTGTTAATAAAATTATGCCAAAAAGGTGAAGTGCCTAAACTACAAAACAGAGAGATGTATTTGTTACTTGATCATTGGCAATATACAATCAGCAAAATCAGCACTTTGAGATCATTTGTGAGGAGGTCAGTTTCAACTTTACAAATTCAATACCGCATACATGAGAACTTAGCTTATCAAATCAGAGATCTATGTGACACCATTCAAAGGATGTTATCAAACAACTAAATTGACAGAAATGGAGGAGCCTAGCTGTGAATACCTCCCCCTACAAATCCTCATCGAGTTCAGGAGTGATATCATTATAATGCCACCGCATCAAACAACTTTGCATCAGGACAACATACAATAAAATTAGCAGCTACTCATTTGACTAACAAAGAGATAGAACCTAACAAGCATACAGAAAGCAGATTCAATTTAAAAAACTACATTTACTATCATTCAGGTATGTGCTGTTGAGACCAAATCAAGTGTTTTAAATCTTCATAAGCATGAAAACTTCCACTGGACACTCCAGTTGACCCACAAGCCTCTTCAAGTTTGCAAGCAAGATGGTCCTCAGCTGTTGCTGATGCTTCCTCTGCAAATCCTTTTTCTTCATGTGAGCCACACCCAAATTAGTCATGTGATAAAATAATTCCATGACAAAAGTAGGATCAAATGGGACGTACACTAATTAGCAAATTTTTGAGCTCCTCACCCCAACTAGTTTCACAGAAGGGGAAAAAATTGTCCAATCATGCAAAAGGTCATCAGTACAATTAAGTGAACTGAAGTCCCAAAGTAAGCCTTGATCATTGCACAAACCAACCAAACCTGTCACAAAAGTAGCACCAGTTCCCGTTGCTTGATAATATTTCAAAACACAGCTCGACTACCGGTAATGTTAAGTTGGTGCACAGTCATATATGACAGACTAGCCAAAACTACTTTTAACATTTTTTATTACCAAGTAGAAACACTTGAACCTTATACTTTATTTTAGCTCAGTTCATTATTCTTACTGGGAATCGATGCTCTTCTTAGAAGGTTCAAGAGGAACATCAAGGGAACATGGTTTTCGTTCATCACGAAAAACTGAAAGGCGTTTGTCCCAAAAAGGACACGTGCCATTAGTTAAATTTGACACAGAAGAACTCGCAATGGAACTCAAAATTGGCCAAGGATTTTTCACAAGAAAATATGAAATTTGGAGAGGGAAATTCTGGGCTTAGTGTACAATAGTGGGTGGCAGAAGATCATCGGCCTCCAGGTGAAAATTTCAAATCACGGGCTAACTGAGAGGGGAACTGTAGATCACTAGGGAGTTCTTGTCCACCTATGTTTGATATTTTCATCCTTGCCTCACAAGCCACTAATCTGTTTGTAGTCTAAAATGCTGCCAATGGAAGGATAAATATAAATTATTGCTATAACATAACCAACACCAATATATGCAGGCAAATCTAACTTTCCAGAATCAATCAAATAGATACCCTGTGTGGAGCAAATCATTCTAAAATAGCTTTGAGAAATGTATTACTCTATTCACTTTTGCTGGCTGCTTAAGGATGAAGAATCTTACTATGCCTTCTATTGACATTTGGGTCTACATTTTGATGTTGGCTTGAGCATCATGTCAGTGGAATACCAACTCCCTGACTCCTTCAATTTTGTAAGACAAACAATTTTGGAAAGTACAAAACCCTGTCATGGAAAACCTTCTTGTCAAGAGAAGGTAGCGATGACATGAATCTCCGAAGAAAAATGAGTGTTTACCGCTTACTTACCTATGTTAAAGAAATATGATTGATCTCACTGTTTAATATGGGTATAAGATTCCTCACATCATCACCACTTCAAGATAATATTTGCATAGAGAACTCAAGACAACTTTCGTTCATAATTTCTAAGACTCACGTTGTGAATAATTTCGGTTTTGCTTCCAATGAGTCATAACCAGAAATATCCAAATGAATTAAATCCAACTTTTCAAATTCTTGAAGACGAGTAAGTTTCTTGCAATCTTGAACTACTAGAGAATGTAACCTCTCACATCCTGTCAAATCTGGCAAATTCTTAATTGATTTGCATCTTGTAAAATCTAACGCTTCTAAAAACTTCGCACTGTCAAGATCATGAATTTCAACCAAATTGTTGTACATGACAGCCTCTAAACTAACACCGAGATTCTAGATAGAGAAGCCTTTTAATGGAATTGCAATCCTATATAAATATGCCACCAAGATCGTCTCAGACGACTGACATTTAATTGTGAGAGGCCAATCTTCCAATGAAACTGCACCTTTCAATTGATAACTCCTCTAGGTACTTGAGTTCGTCTAAGCTTAAGCAATATCGACAAGCTTGGGATTGGCTGACAGCCCAAAGGAAGCTCTGGCAGTGACTGGAGCTTGTCACAACCCCATAGAATAAGGCGTTGAAGAGAAGAAAGATTCTGAATGCTTTTCGGCAGGTCAGATATCGGTGTATGAGCAATATCGAGAATCTCAAGAGAAGGCAAGTCACCGATTTCACTTGGAAGTACCTCTTTCAAACTACAACACCAGGAGAGGTGTAGAGTCTGCAGATTTTTCAACCTTCCAATGGCATTGGGAAGCTTTTCGATCCCAGAAAAACTCAAGTGAAGATGTTGCAAATTTTGTAAATCCCCAATTGAGCTAGGGATTTCTCTCAGTGACTCACAATCAACAACACTTAGTGTCTCCAACTTCCTTAGAGAACCAATAGACTTAGGAATCTCTGTAATATCAGCAGAAGTCAATAAAAGTTCTTTTAAATCTTTTAATTCACCCACTTGCTCTAGTAACTCCTTGAGACATCTACATAAACTCATATCCAAGGAGACAAGGCT
This sequence comes from Corymbia calophylla, assembly GCA_014182845.1. Lineage (NCBI taxonomy): Eukaryota > Viridiplantae > Streptophyta > Magnoliopsida > Myrtales > Myrtaceae > Corymbia > Corymbia calophylla. Next base: position 18,191,292 of record CM024694.1, on the reverse strand, counting down.
CGTCAGCTTGCCAATAGAAGGGTGGAGATGCTCCAGTTTGTTACAATCGTGCAAGATGAGAATCTTCAATTGTGTAAAAGCAGAGAGATTGGGAGTACATCTTAAATTGGGGCAACATGAAAGGTCTAGCACTGTGAGCTGCTTTGACGCCTAACACAAAAGGAAAATAAGCTGTCAAAGAATGACTTGATGGGCTAAAAAAACAAAGACCTAAAATCGTAGAGAGGATGCCTTTTTTTTTTTCCAATCTTACCATGAATGAACTCCATCCTTGCCAATCCTCTGTGATATAGCTCTCTGATAAATCCAGTACAGATAATTTTGGTAGATGCAAATTGGTCATTGAAAGAGACAAATCACTTCCATAGGCCCACCACTCAAGCCATCTTACTTTAGAAAGGAGTTCCTTAGAGTCTCTGCTTGAAGCTGTCCCAATCAAGTCACGGATCCGGAAGGGGCGGCTCTGCAAGTTTTTTTAACCATTCATCTAAGTCTGGATATGACGAAGGAAGTGGACAAGAGAAAATGAAAATCCTCTCCACTTTTTAACTTTTTTAGTTTTTGCCTGTTTATATCTTAGATTTCACGATTTAGTACCTTTCTATCCTTCCCAATACAAATATGGACATGTGAGCTAACATTTAATTTACCGACAAAAAAAAAAAATCACATTCAATTTTCTTTTTTATGACCTTTCGAAAATTAAACAACTGATAAGAAGATAAAGAAAAAATAGTTATTGCTTTAAAACAATTGAGACAAATGCACCTCAACGTTCTATCTTTCGCTTTTTCCTTTCAAATTTTGTAGCACATGCATTTGACTTTTATTTAAGACAAAATAAATGAAACCATTTTGCAATATACAAATGTTTACTTGTAAATTTTCATATGACTTCTGAATAATTTTTCGAACGAATTTGTTAAAGAGTGCTGGTGGGCCACCTATAAGTAGCTAAGGAAGCACCTGGTTTTCATTTTGTTAGTAAATGTAATAATGCGGAAGAGAAAAAAATGGGGAATTTTCAATATATTTTGATATATAGAAAATTTTATATATTATAGGACTATCTAAGGAAATCAAATCAGATATGCATAATTAAAATATATATAAAAAATCAGAGGAAATATCATAAATATTTCTAGAAGATATCTAAATACCTTTAATACCATTAACTATTTTTGTGAAGTGTTTAATCTTTTCTTTGATTGCTGAAACGTTTCTTCTTCTTTTTTTGTAACGTATGTTTAGAAAGTGATATATTGGTTAGCAATTCCGATAGTGATTGAACAAAGAAGTCGCTTTCAGAATAACTAAGAAATGAACCGATTAACTAAAAAGTGACGTCGTGAAATTGTTTAATTACGTGTCCATTTCCATAAGAATGGCATCCTTTCCTTTTGCCTCTTTTAAATCAAAACATACTGTTTAACTTTCCTGCTAAAACAGATCATTTAATTAGTTGAAGATGGTGAAAAAAAAAATTCCCTTATGGCATTGATTGACTTTTATAATAATATCAATATTTTCCCTCAAAAATTCAATAGGTTAGAAATTCACTTTTACGGTTTGACACACTTGTCGTTATCTCTGCTTTAAATATTACGTTATCTCTTTCATAATTTTCACTTGTACATCGATCTATATGTATATTACAGTAAAAAATTCTATCATATGAAAAGGGGATTTCAAACCTCAAACTTTTGTCAAAAGTTTCAACGCAACTCGCATATATTTCACCAAAATGAACCAAAGAAATAGGATATAACAAAATAGACATAATCATAATTGAAACAGTCAAGACAATTGGAAATTAGTCCCATAAGTATTTCAATTTTCAAAGTTAAATCAAAATCTCTCATTATAAAATATTTAATTTTTTCCCCACAGTAATTATCATCTTTCAACAATTGGCTATTCAAAACAGAATTTGACTTTTTCTTTTTTTTCATATTTCAAACACCCGTATGGTTTGCTCTTTTTGCTAATGTTAAGAAGTTATTGGATCACAAAAAAGGCTGATATTGAATCATAGGAACGAACTATTTCAAATTATATCAAGAATATAAAGTTGTTTAGTTTGCCCAACATCTCTTGGTTAATTGCTAGGGTTAATTCTTCGCCATTGATCAGCCATGAGCCTATGAGGCATCCCAAATGGACAATATATAATAATTAAATGACAAGAACATTGATGATTTAAGTAAAAGAAAAAACATAGTTAAAAAAATTGGTGGAAATCATATATAATGAATAGAAGGGTATGGATATATAATAATAAGCACGGCATTTTCTCTAATTAGTCAAGGTTTTTTTTATTTATTTATAAATAGTCAAATCAGTCTAGCGGTTTCTAGCACAAAAGAGGCAATGTCCCAAAAAAAAATTAAATAATATAAAACGACTTATAGCGGATAGAAATGTTTGTTATAAAATAAAATCCACTCTTTATCATACACCTAACCTAATCCATGAAATGAGCAAGGTCAACCGAACAAAATCTTAAAAAAAGAGAACGATTTTCCAAAAGATATTTTTAAGGAGGTTTTTGTGATCTTATTTAGGACACTAATAGTGCCAAAACTTTCGTACTGCACTTATTTGATACTAAAACTTTTTTTTCGCTCCACGTTAGCTTTTCTAGTAGCCACGTCAGACGACTGGTGGCCATGTCAGAAGTTGCACACAAATGATTGATTTTTCAAACTTATGGCACTCAAGTGAGCGGAAAAAAAAAAATTGGCACTAAAGTGAGCGCCATACAAAAGTTTTAGTACCAATAGTATACTTGCCCAAGGAAACAATAAGATAAGAGATAAATATAACTAGTAGAGTGACCAAATCTTCAAAATCAAAATGGAGAAGAAAATATCAAACATTGGATTCCTAAATTACAAGAGCACCACAATACATTCGACCATACTAGAAAGCAAGCACGTGTCATAAGCGTGAAATTTTTTCTAATCTTATTGTTTTGAATTAATTGTCAGTTATTATAATTGACACATACTATCTTCTTTTTTTAACCAAGAAATCTTCATTTATTAGTTCTACGATGTTTATAATTCATCTTCATTCATTCTTGTAGTCTTTCAAATTATCAATATTTTCAACTAGATATGACAATTGCATGCTTTTAGTAAATGACTTTTATAGTGTAAAATTGTAGTTAAAGGATCTTAAATTGATTGTTGATCAAATTTTTAAGATGTAACTCATATCAATGAAATCAAGTCAAATGATATAACTTTTTCATCCTTGAGATACTTATAATTCATTTAGCTGTCCCAATTGATCTATGATGGACATAAATAGATGTTTCTATTGATTTTTTTTTTCCTAGAAAGTAAAACATATGTTCATGCTACACGATATATTAGAATATATCAAATTAAATATATTAAAAAAATAAGAGGGCGAGAAAAAAAAAGGAGTCCCATATTTTACTTGCCGATGTCTTAATACTCTATGGACTCCCTCATAGTCGTAGTCCCATGGTCCGCTACATTTCTCAAGCGGTTGTCCTTGGCAAAAAATGCTCCTTCCGAGATCTCTTAGTTGATCATGCATCTCAAATGTACCATTATCTCTAATTTTAATTAAGCACCTCAACTTCAACTCTTCAATTCCTTGACTTGGATAAAACCCACAGTCCTCCCACATGTACATGGCGAATTTGCTCTCTTCACCAATAAAAAAACAAACAATATCGAGAAAAATCTGCTTATGTCCATCTTCTAATGCATCATAACTTATTTGCAATATCTTTTGGACATCTCGATGCGGTTGGCCTTTTAATTGCTTCCACACATCTTCCCATACTTTTCGATTCATTTTTTGATACAAGTATGAACCTACAACCTGAAGTGCCAATGGAAGCCCACCCATGGTGGATACGATATCGCGAGATATACCATCAAAGTCCCTCGGAGAATGGTCCGTACGAAATGCATGTCTTTTAAACAATAGCAAAGCTTGCACCTCATCCAATTCATTCAATTCATACTTGTAGTCTACCTCAAATTCAGATTGATCAAGAACAGCTTTGTTTCTAGTGGTAACAATGATCAAACTTCCTGCCATAAACCAACTACGTTCCCTAACCAACTTATCGAGTTGATTCTTGTTATCTACATCATCCAAAAGAATAAGAACCTTTCCTTGTCTGAATCTAGATTTGATTATATTAATTCCATCATCAATTCTAGTCACTTCCTTTTTTTCATGTAGTATATCCGATATAAGTTGACTCTGTAGATACGTAATACCATGGCGCCTAGTAATTTCTCGAACGTTTGGAAGGAAGTTGACATGCACAAATTTATTCAAGAGTTGATTGTAGATGCACTTGGCAAGAGTAGTCTTGCCTATCCCACCCATGCCATAAATTCCAATCATACGAGCATTCATGGATGTATCGTCGATCCAATTCATAATCTCCTTCATATGACAATCAAGTCCAACTAGTTGCATAGGCACCTCCAGCTGAAAATCTTCCTGTAACTTGCTTATAACAGTTTCAACCACACGTTCTATCAATTTTCCCTCATGCCTATCAAACAATAAAAACAATGAGAGGTTATAAACCTAGACATAGTCTAAGTGGAGTTTTTTATTTTTATCTACTGAGCTATAGGAGGTTGGTTTTATCTTGGTGGTGATCAAGCTTCGGAAGACCGAGCATTGGAGTCCTCTGTAGGCCTATTGTTTTAGTGAATGATACTATTGGCTGGAGGTATTGTCGTTTCTTTGTTTTTTTGCTTTGGACCAAAGAAAATCATAGAATTCTTGGGCACCCCGGGATGCTTTAGTTTTAGATGTTGTTGGTTTAGTTTTCAGCGACATCTTGGGAAGTAACAGTGTTTGTTGTCTTCGAGGCATAATGGTTGTTTATTGTAGCATTTTGGAGATATTTTTTGAGCTTGCAGTGAAAATATTCATTTCACCAGTTCTACATGAAGAAGAAAACTTACTTATCAAAAAAGGAAAAGTTCAGTAAAGTACCCATTAGCAAATTTTTCAGATTCCCATCCATTTAAGTAACTGACTTCATGAAGCGCTTGTTGCCCTTCCTGGATATCCTTCTCCTCAAAATGCTTCTTACTCAAACGGAAGGCGTTTCCAAAATTTCCTTTTAGATGCCGCACATCCGATGGGGACACTTTGTAAAAAATGGGCAACACTATGTGTGATGCGCTCTTCTTGTGGTCCATGATGTGAATGAGCTCACGGAGGCACCATTTGCTTGAAGCATAATTTTCGGAGATGATAGGGATCGAAATCTTAGACCGTGCGATGGCATTGAGAATCTCTGAACCAAATTCCTCACCAATTGGTATGTTGTTATCATCCCTGAACACAGAAATTGGCACAGTCCCTGCCTTGATCAGATTGTTGTAGAGGTGATCGGTGAATGCCTTGCGGGTATCCAAGCCTCTAAAGCTCAAGAACACGTCATATTGACCACTACCTACTACAAATGCTCCTTTAGTACTCTCTTTCTCTGCACTCTTCTTCTTCTTTTTCTTCTTGAGAAGATTGAATGCAAGCATACTGAAAAGAATTGTCGCGAAAAGAATGGCAAAAGAACGTGCCGAAATGAAATGGTGCATGGCTTCGCTAACTTTTGTCTGATCTTGCCCTTTGTCCATGTCAATCTGAGGGGGAAAATTGAAATGAAAGATGCCTTTCAAGGATTATCAAACAAGGAAAAATGATTTTAGGATGCTTTTCAGCAAACGCTTGTTGGTATGGTCCACTTCGAATAACAGTGTGACATCCTGAAATTCGAGCCCTTTGAAGGAGAAATGAACGTTAATTTCGCCAATGCATTGTTGGTTGATCTCACTCGGAACTGATCACTCCTGAGATACTGACCTTGAGGGGAAAGGCTAATGAGGACAGAACTCGTGCGACTAAAGAACTTGACCTAGGAAAACGACTCGACCGTGAGACTTGCGTAAGGACGATCCTGTAATTATGCAGGCCAATTTCAGGGACGACTAGAGGTCGATTCGCGGATAGAAATAATGGGATGACGGGTGATTCCATCTACTGTTATCGAACCCGCAAACGGCCCTATGTCGATCCTAGATAATCGTGTACTTTGAAATAAGAATCGATCCTTCACAATTTCATGTAGTCAAGGACGTCCATGTGTCAAGAAGTCTTGAACGTGAATTGGCACGAGTCGGTTACGCGTGAATCCTCGAAGCCGCTGTCAGCTTGAGTAGTACCAAAATGGCATTCGGGCGAAATTAACATGGCATGAGAATCCAAGATTGGACTTCGAATTTTCGGGAGCGTCCGGGACGGACTTTTGGATGATGCTTCCTTGATAGTCGACAGTGTCAGTTGAGCCGAGTTTTTGGGAAAAGGGTTTACGGACCGAGGAACCGAGCCTATGAGGACATGGGCCGGGCAAGAACAGTGAGGGCCTCACGCCCAAGGAGGGACAGCCATCGTGGAAGACCGAGATAAGCAAGTGAGCCGTTGGGCCAAACCGATCGTTAACCCTCCCGAGCCCGTTGCCTAAACGTGAGCCAATTCGAGCCCAACAAATTCCCGAGCCCGTTCCTATTCATTTTCCGGCCCGTTTCCTAGGCCCGCCTTTCATTTTCAGCCCAAGGACAGATTGGGAAATGTGCAAGGTGGAAATGACTAAAATGCCCTTGGATATTTTTGAGAAAAGTCAAAGGAAGAGAGAGAAGATGATGTCATGTTTTGTGGGGACTTGAGCCAAGCCTTTAATGGCATTGATGAGGCCTAGAAGCAGCCCTCAATGCACTCTCTCTCCTCCTCTCTTCAGCCCAGAAATCGCAGGCCTCTTCCCCTTGCTTCTCCTTGCATTTTCTGCAGTTTCTGCTTTGGACCTCTCACCGAAATTGGAGTTGTTCGTTGCCTTCCCGGTGGAATCTCGGGCCGATCCACCTATCAAACTGATCAGCACAGGAAATCCGTACCAACCATGTCAGCCGATCGCCGGAACCAGTCGTTGGCCGTCCCGTACGGTGGCCTGAAGTCGGCGGTCCTCCGTCCGTCACTGTGCAGCGCCTCCTGTGCAGCTTCGGTTTTTCTTCCGTTTCTCTCCATTTTTGGCCTACCCAATGCCCACACCAGCCACACACAACTCCCCCTCGACCTCCTGGAGCCTCCGGTTGCCGGCTCGTCGCTCGCTGGAGCTCCGGCCAAGCCGTTTTGCTCCGATCAGCCCCTGTCCTCCTCCTGCAGTGCTGTTTTGTGAAGTTCAGTGGGGAATCCGAGTTTGTTGCTGCCGTGTTGAGCCCGGGACTGCCTTGGAGTGTCGTGGGAGAAGTCCCCGGGTGTCGGGTTCGTCGCCGCCGCCGCGGCCGTGTCGCCGGCCCGCTTAACGGGTGAGTTTAGCTCCTAAACCCTATTTAGTGCCTAAACTTGCTTAGGGTTGGGTTAATTAGTGCTAAGGGCTGATTAAGATGTTTAATTAAGTGAATTAGCCCTAAGATAGGTGGTTAGATTAAGGGTTAAGATTAGATTAGCTTAATCTTGTTTAATTATGCTTAGTTATGTATTATGTGCTAATTAAGCATGCTTTGCTTGATTAAATTGATTAATTGTATTAATTGATTGATTTATTTAATTTCTGCATTTATTGATTAAATTATGTGATTTATGAATTAAATGATTTAATTATTTAAATTCGGAAAATTACCGTTCACGTGCACCGTTCGCGACATCGTACACGTGTGTTCACGGCTGACTGTTCACGCCTTTGTTCACCGGAATTGAAATTGTGCATAATTTCATGTGCCTTGATCATATGAAGTGAATTTGATGTGTCGTGGCATGAACATTCGCATGAATCGTGTGATTTTCACAAAAGAAAGAAAATGGTTTGTCCGAGGGACACCGGAAATGGACCGCTTTTATGAGAAAGGTGGGAGAAATGGTTTGTCCAGAGACACCGGAAATGGACCGCTTTTGTGAGAAACGATTTGAGGTTTCATATGCAAGCATGTGTGCATTGGCTAATGCTCAAAGATAATAAGTGGGTTGTGATGGTATGCTTGCATGATCACTAAGTTGAAAGCTGCGGTCTCGGGAGAGTATCCCTTGACGTTCGTTGGGCATGCGGTCTCGGGAGAGTATCCCTTGACGTTCGTTGGGCATGCGGTCTCGGGAGAGTATCCCTTGACGTCTTTTGGGCACGGAAGGGCACGGTTGCGCCTCTGCGAAGGAAGGGCGCCGTAGCGCCATTGCGCCTTGGTTCTAGCCCTGGGGGCGTAATAATCGGAACACGTGTGGATGCAAGAGTGCATGAGAAAACATGGCATCATTGGTTCCGATTATGCATGAGATGATCACATCATTTATAGCACGCACGCATGAATTGATAACGTGCAGGGTGTGGCAATGGCCAGGTGAGATCGCTTGTGACGCGACTCGCATGTGATTGATGAACTACATCATCTAACGGCCATGTGCATTGCGTGTATTGTGTTGACTTATAACGCGCAGGGTATGGCATACCGGGTAAGGTTGCTTGCGAACCGACTTTTGATTGTTGGTTGACCCTGCTTGATGTTTTATTGTTGATTGCTGGTTGTTTGTGGTTGGGTTGAGTGAGGGGTGGTTCTGGAGAGATACCCCAGGTTGAGTTGGTGTACTAACTTAGGGGCTTAGGGGAAGAACTCGCGAGATTTTATCTCAACCCGTCGTGGTTAACATTTTTCAGGCCCCTAGAATGGCGCACCGCGGTGGAGAACCCCGCCCGCTTCTCTAGTGATCGACCTGATGGAGTCGAGTCTGATGGGTCCGAGTGATCGTGGTGTTGAACCCGAGGGTTCATTTTGTACAGCTGGATTAGCCTAGCCTAGTTCCTTTTTGGTTTGGCTTAGCGGATGGATCGGCCCTTTTTGTCGGGCGTGTATTGAGAAACGATCCTCCGTTGGTTAATCTAGTAAACTGTATAAATGAATAGTGATGGTTGTTCTTACTGTTCATCCCTCTATCCCTGATTGATTGATTGATTGTTTGTTGGACTGGGGATGGTTCGTCTTCCGCTTGCGCATAACGAAAGATTAAAATGAATGGTCGTCGACGAGTCCTGGGACGTCGCTTTCTATCGACCAAGAGAAGGGGTTGTCGCGAGCTCGAGAGTCGGGGCGTGACAAACAGGTACGTTAGTTTCTCCCCTAGGGAGTGCTTAAGAAGTTTTGTGTTCTTGAGAAAGAGATAGGTAATGACGATGCGGCCTTTAGTTAAGTTAAGCTGACGTGGTTTCACCGTGGAAGATTAGGTGGCCCTGCATAGGGCCCCCAAAAAGCCCACATCATTTGCTTGTACAGAAACACATATTTGAACCACATACAAATATTTAAACAGATTGAAGTGTAAATAACGACTTCCCTAAAGCACATTTGGACAACTAGATAACTTCACACACGTCTATGAATTTAAAGATGGATTCTTTTAGTTCACACATGAGATATTGAAATTATGTAGGAAACTCCATGTAAACATCTTCATCTGAATATAAAGCTCAAATGACGCCTAATCCTTAACACAATCTTTGATGTTACTTTAATTATTTTTAGCCTAATAAAAGATAACCCTAACTATCTCCACCCCCATCATTTTCACAACCCCTTCTGCCTAATCCCATTTCCATTGGCCAAACTAATGTAGTTTCATATAATTGTTCCCTAGTAAACCTCATCCTCTATATGCATGCACTTTCTTAATTGGAGGAAATTTCCATCAATCACATCTTTAATTTGGCGGGTTTCAAGTTTTAGGCATCGCTCATACCAAAAATTAACTAAAGCTAAAATAATGATTTGAGGAAAAATTTTCAATTACTTAGTTGTTTAAATTATGAAGGAAGTCGATGAAAATGGTTCTAAATGAATGCGAAATACTTCCTTTTGGGCCCACATTTTATTTCTTTCTAAAAGTGTGTAGAAATAAGAGGAAATACAAAACTTGCACTTCTCTTCCAAAATTGGCCTTATTTCTTTTTTAAGGATGAATAGAAATGAAGGACAAGTAAGTCTATCCATGAAATTAAGTTCCATTTACATCCTTTCCACCCAACATGTATCCGAACATATTTCGAGGAATTTTAACTTTCCCTCTCTTCTTTCATGGTCTGCTTTTTTTCGTTCCTTATATTTAATTTTGAAATTTATGGCTTTAGTATGTTAGAAATTTGGGGCTTTTTGTGATAAAATTTTATGGCTCTTAAATAGGATTAATATTAATACAAAAGGCTGTATCTCACTTTGTAATTAGAATATCACGGGAAGCAATTTTGCTCTTTGCTTTAGATGTAATGCAATTTGTTGCATCCTTTTGCATGCATACGAGTTAGCATATTGTATAGTGTCGTGTTGGCATTTCATATGGTGACACTTTCAATAATCGTATATGTCATGTCATGTCATCTAATCTACTTTCTTGAAAGTGTTGTGTTCATATTGTGGTAGTTTAATGGGTTTACTAAACACTTCTTGTCCGGATTTCACCATATTCATGTTATATCCTAATTTGACATGATATGCTCATGGTTATTTGTCTTTTATCTATTCCACGCCAGCAACACATGATACAATTCCATGTAAAAGGAATGTACATTGAACTAGTATGTTATCACCGAGCCTTTCATTTCAAATTTCCAAATTTAAAAAGTTGATTGATATATTGACTGTAAAATAGAGCTATAATTAGGTAGATAGCATCAAATGGAGGAGCGGATGCTCCCTTAGTGCTGTCTTTTTATGCGCTCTTATTCCTTCTTATTGAGATTATTGAATACAAGCATAGAGACGCAAGAAGCACCGCTAAGGAACGACCTGAAATGTAAGTAGAATAGGATTAATGGCTAAATTTGTGATAAGTCAGGTTAAATTTATTAATCACATTTTGAAGAACGAATTATTGTCTGTAACGGAAGAGGTTTAACAAACGAGTGATATAAAGCTAGGTGAGTCTCTTGACATGCGTGTATGGCTCGATTTATTTTATCTAAATTTTTTTTCTTACTATTAAATATCATGTAAAAGATCTTAAGAAGTATCATACTATGGATTTTGGTATGTTTTATATTGTATTAAAACTATCATGAATTGAGAGCAGGAAAAAGTAGCAATATAGTCAAAATGCTTAAACTTTTACCGTACTTTTTTATTCTTCATTTACTTTTCCTTTTTCAAGTTAAGACTCAGTCAATTTTTAAACTTTGAAGGGAGAAAATGAATTTTCTTTTGCTAAATAAGGGAGAAAATGAGTTAGAGGTGAAAGGGAATATACTTTCTAGGATTAATGGTCCAACGATTTGAGTAAAGCAGAATATTACTCATTTGGAATGTTCTACAGGGAGGAAATTTGTTGATTGAAATCTCCTTAAGAGAAGACTTTACTCTTAGGATGATTGGTTTTGAGATAAGTAGTTTCTAAATTAAGTATTAGGAACTTATTCTGTAATAATCGGTTCTCTTCTCTGTTTTGTAACCGAGAACACCAAACTAGTTGACCCTGGAACCAACCTACTTTTATTTTACTGATTTATTTATATATAAATTGATCTAGGAACTTCAAACACAGAGAAACATCACAACACAAAAAAATGGTCTCTGGATTCAAGAAAAATGTGGCAATCTTGCGCGCAACAGAGTCTAGCGCATGTGCATACCTACTCGTTCTAGTTCAACAAAAGATGAATATTAAATTACAACGCAACTAACAATCAGACAGCAAGGCCATCATAGGAATAGCCACATCTAAAGTCGAAAACAAAGGCTTTCGTTTTTCTCCAAAGTCAAATATGAGCTGGGGACATACCTCGTTAACGACGACTCCAAAGAGGAAAAAAGACCCTCCTCGGCTATTCAGCAGCCACCCCCACATCCCCAATAGACAGAAAGGGCCCAGAACACACTTAGTTTAGCCGATTATTCCAGTAACAAAACGACAAATCAATAGAAACGACACGCTAATAAGCCATGAAATAGCGATTACCTCCCGTGAGCTGTGCAAAGAGAGGCGCGAGATCGGAGAGAGGGGACCCTAAACAAGCCCAGGTGAGAACTTTCAAGAGGGAAAAGATCAAAGAAAGCGGGCAAGGATGATGGTTTCGAATTGTTCTGCAAGAGAGCGGCCGGATGTTATAGAGAGAGAGAGAGAGAGAGAGAGAGAGAGAGAGAGAGAGAGAGCAATTTGGACAAGAGTACAGAGTGACCGATTCTGTTAAACAAAATAAATGTCTTGCTAATTTTTCAATATGATATATCAAAAACGTTCTTCCTCCTGTAAATGCTAAATTCTCTCCGCCCTAAACATGCAAAAAACATAATTGTCAAATCTATCGAAGTTCAATTACTTTCTACGCTATATATAAGTAAAAGACACATCTTTGCTGTAAGCAGTTAAATCACATGAAAACCATAATTTATGGCAAGTTTCTCTAATTCAATCTGCAAAGATAAAGTCCGCCTAAAAATTTCCACACGTTGCATTAAAACCAGCAGCTTTGCTCACTTTCAAGTTTTCCACTGTACCAACCAAAAAAAAAAAAAAAAAAATCCACCGTAACCAGCACAAAGAAAACTGAACAATTGTGAATTTTTCATAATTTCTGGAAAACATTTGAATTTTCTGTCATTTTCCAGAAATTATGAAAATTGCCAATATAATGGAAAATGATTTTATGGACATCCAAAAATTCTCTAGTTGATCTGATCTGTTCAAATAAATTTTTGTTGTTGACAATTCTGATCCGTAGCCTTTGAAAGGTTTTGTGCAATTCTTGAAGAGAATAGACCAGCATGATCAATCTTTGGAAAAATCTAGTTTTTAACTGTTTTCAAGGGGAAAAAAAAAAGATTTATTACTGCAAAAACCAAGCATTTTGGGTGTTTCAGGCTTTGAGTAATTTTGGACAATTGGGGTATGTATAGGGCCGATGGACGCGAAATTGGGTCTAGAAGGGTATTTTTGTAATTTTAATTGAATGGGCCTTTTGTCCCAAGGGAGTTCAGTCAACCATTAATGGTGGGAGAAGAGCCAGCATGCGATTCCACCAAAACCATTCATAACCAATTAGTTTAAATGAGAAGATTGTAGTAAGAAAAGTTAGCAATATATATGTGTGTGTGAGATGATGATTTTGAAAATGTCGAGGGAATTTCACAGGTATTGTTCTGTATGTCTTAAAGATGTTTGGTGTTATGTGATGAGTAATAATTAAATGTATTGTAATTTTTGTCCTATCAATTGTAATAGACTATACAATGAAGGTTGGGCTTACCTCGAGGAGCGATGCAGAGATGAAATGACTGTGATGGGTTCCAGTGTCTGAGAAGAAGTCACCTCGAAACAGATCGAGTTGTGTCCGAGTCCTGAAAGGCAACGCAATCACGAGGATTACCTTCACACCTCGACCTGGACCGGCTTGGTATGGAAAGACGCTGAGCTAAAATTGCAGATCATCTCAGGTCAGAACATCAAGAGGAAGGACAAGTGGTGGCTACAAAATCACCAACAATAGGCAGTGAACTTACTATCCCTCGATAAAATCGCAGCTCTTCTCCCGTATATCTTGAAATTCTGAAACGACCCTCGTGTTCCGGCGAAGAACCCCCCCAAGCCCAAGAGCCCTAACTGCCTCAGCTGAGTCCATGATCAGAAATTATAGCAAGCAGAACAATGAAAGTTCGAAACTTGACACGATTCCAGTTGATTTTACCTGCTGTCGGTCCTTTGAAGCTGGTGGTTCGGAAGGAGCAACTACAGGTGTTCCTCGCGATGACCCCGGGCGTACTGCTCGGTGGATTCGCGAGAAAGAAGATTCTTGCTTCGGTGCTTCCCCCGACGATTCAAGCTGAAGCTGTAATAGTTGGCTTTTCCTTTTGACAAAGCCAAAAGGAAGTGGTGGGACTCACTTGGGTTCTAAAAAAAGAAAAAAAGAAAAAGAAAAGGAGAGTTGAAAAGTAAAAAAGGAGAAGGAGAGAGTGTAACATCCTGAAATTCGAGCCCTTTTGAGGAAGGAATGAACATGAATTTCGTCGATGCATTGTTGGTTGATCTCACTTAACCGATCACTCCCGAAATACCGACCTTGAGGGGAAAGGCTAATGAGGATAGAACTTGTGCGACTAAAGAACTTGATGCGGGAAAACGACTCGACCGTGAGACTTGCGTAAGGACGATCCTGTAGTCATGCGAGCCGATTTCGGGGGACGAATAGAAGTCGATTCGCGAACAGAGCATAATGGGACGACGGGTGATTCCGTTTACTATTATCGAGCCCGCGAACGACCCTATGTCGATCCTTGGTAATCGTGTACTTTGAAATAAGAATCTATCATTCGCAATTTCATGTAGTCAAGGACGTCCATGTGTCGAGAAGTCTTGAACGTGAATTAGCACGAGTCGGTTACGCGTGAATCCTCAAAGCCGCCTGTTAGTCTGAGTAGTACCAAAATGGCATTCGGACGAAATTGACATGGCATGAGAATCCAGTATTGGACTTTGAATTTTCGGGAACGTTCGAGAAGGACTTTTGGACGATGCTTCTTAGACAGTCGACACTGCCGGTTGAGCCGAGTATTTGGAAAAGGGATTTACGGACCGAGGAAACGAGCCTACGAGGACGTGGGCCGGGCAAGAACAGTGTGGGCCTCACGCCCAAGGTGGGACAGCCGCCATGGAAGGCCCGAGGCAAGCAAGTGAGCCATTGGGCCAAATCGACCATTTACCCCTCCGAGCCCGTTGTCTAACCTTGAGCCATTTCGAGCCCAACAAATTCCCGAGCCCGTTCCTATTAATTTTCCGGCCTTTTTCCTAGGCCCGCCCTTCATTTTCAGCCCAAGGGCACATTGGGAAATGTGCAAGGTGGAAATGACCAAAATGCCCTTGGATATTTTGAAGAAAAGCCAAAAATAAGATAGAGAAGATGAGGTCAATTGTTTGGCAAGTGGGGGCAAGCATTAATGGCCTTAATGAGGCCTATCTCCAGCCTTCACTTCACTCTCTCTCTCCTCTTCATCTTCTCCAAAATCGCAGCCCCTCTCTTCCCTAGTTTTCCTTCATTCCTTCAGTTTTTTAGTTCTGACCTTTCACCGAAAATCGAGTTGTTCATTGCCTTCCCGTTGGAATCTCGGCCCGTGCCACCCGCCGTTGCGTTCAGAAGATGAAAACTGTTCAGATGGCGTCGGCCGTTCGCTGAACGGAGTCGCCGCCCGTCCTGTACGGCCGCCGGAAGTTGCTGCTCGCCGGACCGTCACTATTCCGCCTGCAGCAGCTTTGTTCCGCCTTTTCCCCTGTTTTTCTCCCATTCCAGCCAAACCACCGCCCATACCAGCCACAAGTGGTTCCCCCTCGACCCCAGGTGCCGCCGGTTGCTGGCCCGCCACTCGCCGGAGCTCGGGCAGCCCGTTCAACTCCGATCGGCTTCTTCCTCCTCCGGCGGTGCGGTTTTCGAGTTGCGAGTGGGGATTCCGAGTTGTTGCTGCTGTGTTGAGCCCAGGACCGCCTTAGATCGTCATGGTAGAGGTCCCCGGGTGTCGGGTTCGTCGCCGCCGCCGCGTCCGCGTCTCCGGCCCGCTTAACGGGTGAGTTTAGCTCCTAATCCCTATTTAGTGCCTAAACTTGCTTAGGGTTGGGTTAATTAGTGATAAGGTTGGTTTAGGATGTTTAATTAAGTTGTATTAGCTCTAAGATAGGTGGTTAGATAGATGATTAAGATTGTATTAGCTTAATTTTGCTTATTAAGCTTAATTGTGCTTAATTATTGCTTAATTGAAGGTTATGTGATTTTTGTGATTAATTAAGCATGATTTGCTTTAACTGAATTGATTAATTATTTTAATTAATGTTTTTTTTAATTTCTGGATTAAATATTTTAATTAATTGAATTTCGGAAAAATCACTGTTCATAATTATTGTTCACGATTCGTTCACGAAACCTTTGTTCACAACCATGTTGTTCACGGCACTTTGTTCATCCGAAGCTAAATTTTGTCCGAATTTGATGTGCTCTTGATTGTTGTGATTAATTGGAGTGCCGATTGTTAATTATACTCGTGAATATTGATGAATTGCGTGATCGAGTGTTGGTTGAATTGAATTTGGGAAATTGTCGAGTGAGATCGCATGACATATTGCGTGGGTTATTTGAAATGGCATGTTGCATGAGCATGCGCGATGTTGCATTCACGACGAGCAAAGATATAAATGGATTGCTTGATGATGTGTTGCATGATCACATTAAGAGAGGGAACCGGCGTTGCGGAAGACCGCCAATCCTTATGGGGTTGTGCCGTGGCCGTTTGGTCGTCCTGACTTTTGTCAGTTGCCTGACGGGGGACATGTGACGGGACTGCGGTAGTGAGTGGGCGAGTCCTATGTTCTGTCGATTGCGGGGACTGCGGTAGTGGGCGGGTCTGTGCTCCTTCGGGAATGCCGTCGAGGGAAGGGATGACCCCGACGTCGCCGTGCCTCGAGGTAAAGAGGACGAAGCTGGTTTAGCCAGGAACCGCCAACCATAAGGTTGTGCCGTTGGCCCAGGAGGGGGCGTTAATAATCGGAGCATGTGTGAGTGTGAGACATGAGAAAGCTGTGTGAGATGCTCTGATTATTCGCATGCTCTTAATGTCGTGATGATTTGTGGTACGCACGCATGAGTTGACAGTCGTGCAGGGTGTGGCAATGGCCAGGTGAGATCGCTTGTAGAGCGACTCGCATGTGATTGATGAATTGTGTCATCTAACGGCCATGTGCCTTGATTGCATGTATTGTGCTGAGATTTAACGTGCAGGGTATGGCATACCGGGTAAGGTTGCATGCGAACCGAATGGTATTTATTGATTGACCCTGGTGGTTGTTTGATTGCGGGTTGTCTGTTGTCTGTTGTGGGTTGAATGAGGGGTGGTTCTGGAGAGATACCCCGGGTTGAGTTGGCATACTAACCGAGGCTTAGGGGAAGAACTCGCTGAGATTTTATCTCAGGTTAACCATTTTCAGGCCCCTAGAATGGCGTACCCGCAATGGAGGATCCTGCATCGCTCCTCCAGTGATCGACCCGACGGAGATTGAGTCCGATGGGTCCGAGTGATGATGGTGCTGAACCTGAGGGTTCTTCTTGTTATTTGAATTAGCCTAGTTTCTATTTGATTTGGCTTAGAGGATAGATCGGCCCTTTTTGTCGGACTTGTAATTCGGAAAACGATCCTCCATTGGTTAATCCAGTAAATTGAATAATTGAGTAGTTGCTGTTGTTCTCGTTGTTCATCCCTCTATCCATGTTTGATTGTATGTTTGTGCAGGGATGGTTCATCTTCGCTTGCGCATAATCAAAGATAAAATGAATGGTCGTCGATGGGTCCTGGGACGTCGCTTTCAATCGACCAAGGTAATGGGGTTGCCGCAAGCTCGAGAGTCGGGGCGTGACAGAGAGAATGTGGGGTTCACTCCCACTTACATAAACGAAACCAGTTGGGAAAAAGAAAAAAAAGAGAGAGAAAAGAGGAGAGGGAAAGAAAAAAAGGGATTTCGCATGTGCATGCCGTGGGAGTCTCGTAAAGCCGACTCGATAACTTCATGCAACGCCCAATGAGTGCACGTGCCCCTCATTCCTCCAATCGAAGCATTTTTCCGGTTTATGGCTCAAATTCGGAATATTGGAAATATTGGGCGGTGAAGTTCGATTTTTGTGTTATTGAGCCATGAAAATTTCTAATAATGATAGTTTAGGACGTCATGGACCCGTAGGATTTTATGGATTTGGATTTGAGCTTGTGGTTTGTCCGAAACGGAATTTTGAACTTCCCCACGCATGGTGAACAGTATGTGCATGATCACTTTGAAGTCTGATTTTATCGGTTTCGACTCAAAATTGGGTTCTCCAATTTATGGGTCTTCTAGTGCTTGGAATTATCTTCATTTTGACTACAAGATTGCTCAGATTGGAGTTCGGATGAGAAAATTTTGGTGTAATCAAGTCTCGCTTTATAAACGGCTTTGATTAATCACTTTCGATAGGCGATTTGTTAGCTCATAGGAGTCATTTTATTAGTGTTAAGGTGTAATTTAGTTGTCTCATAGTTGAGGTAGAGTTTTATCGGATTTTAACTTATTCCTCAATTATTTGTTAGGACCGCGAGTTTGACAATACAAGTACCGTTTTATTGGGTTGTAGGCAACGAGATGAGTGGTATTATATCTTCTTTGAATTTGTAAAATTCACGTGAAAAAATTCTATGACTTATATATGGTATGAGATTATGAAATGACATTATTATTGCATAAAAATTGGATCGGGCATGGACTACCTTTTGATTATTTATAAAGGTTTGGAAAGCATATTATACAAAGTATTGGAAGGCAAAATATATTTATAAGTGCTTTGCAAATGGTTTATGAAAAAGTATGTGAATAACTTGAGAAATGGTGGATGATGATGTTGCAAAAATATATTTGCTTGGTCTATGATATTGATTTTTGGATTGGCTTTCTAGTATTGGAAGATGGTTATTTTGCTTATTATTGCTATGAGCCCATTGAGGGGCATGTTAGTATGCATATCAGGTTTAGGATATCCTTCTAGGCTGAGCCACCGACATTATCGGTGGAGACCTTACCAATGGGGGAATCTTGATCGCCTTGTCACAAGGCGTTGTGTTGTGACCATGAGAAGAGATTTAGCAATAGATTGGTCAATGGATGGACTATTGAAATGTGATTTTTTAATGGAGATTATCCAAAAGACTTGACTATTGATTCTTGTATTGTGATAGTGGTTTAAATGAGTTTTTCATATAAGTATAAAAGTAACTCTTATATGATTTATTATGTACTTTATACATTGGATTGAGTTATAAAGTTTTGGTCTTACTATGAATTCATGCATAATGTTTGCTCGATCTACTTAGAATATATGTACTACTCATTGAGCTTGTAGTTGCTCACCCCTCTTTCCCAATCTTTCTAGGTTCTTAATTAACAGCTAGTAGAGTGAGAGCGCTTTTGTGGAGACTTTTGGGAGTTGGACCTTTTGTGGATAGAGGATGCGTCCTTCGGGTGAAAGGGTGGCCGTGTCACCTCCATCCTTGTATGATTTAGGGTGTGACAGAAGCTCTCGCTCTGATAGAGGCTTTGATGTGCTTCAGATCTGGAAGTAGAGAGAACTTGGGAGTTGGACAACGCAATCCTAGTTTTCTCTCCCTGTTGGAACATGGTCACGTGCTATGGGGAGTTGGAGGCATTTTGTCATGGACGCCGGAGCCTAGTTGGCTGATTTCAAGAGTATATCCATGGCCAATAAACAAATGGAGTTGGGAACGTGAGGGAGAGATAAACAAATGCACGTTGCCCGTGTCGTCTTTATTCCATGCTAGCTTCACATACTAACCATTTCATCTGAATTCAGTATATTTTAAAATGATATGATATCACCGAGTCATTCTCTTAAACCTTAGAAATTTTAATAATTGTTCAATGTATAGAGCTACAACTTGTTAGATCACACAAAAGATGGAGCGGAGCTCCCTTGAATACAATGATAGAGAGAAGAATCGGCGCAACAAGCACCCGCAGAGGAATGATGTCAAACAAAACAATGCATCCTTTTGTTTCCCTTGTGCTGGCTTTGCCCTTTCTCCATGGAAGTGTTGGAAAAGTATAAGATAATATGAAAAATAAGAATTGTTGAATCTATTGAAAATGATGAAAAAATAAGATGAATTGTTTAAGGCTTACAAACACTATCGTTAAGGATAATTACAACCTTATAAATATTTAATTCAATGCGATAGACTCTAGCGCCTATTCTCCTAAGATACAATAGACCTTCTTCTTAACAAAATAATAAAAGGAACATAAACAACCTTATGTGTTGGGAAATTTGATTGTTGAAGAAGATAGAGAAGTACAACTTGATCCTTGATACCTTGATGTTTTGATGCGTGATGACAATCACTATCCTTAAGGTATTATTTGCCCTCATTATTGTTGCTGTCGGTTTTAGAACAAATATACCTCTATGATATACATCAAAGTTGCAGAAAAACGAGTTCAGCAATTACTCAACTCTCTCTTGGAATTTCTCCTTGAGTGTGTTAAAGTTGCACGAATGAAAAGAGAATAAAAGAGTTCTAAAGCAGAAGCATTTTTGAATAGTTGTGGTTATTATAAACAATATGTGAATTGGTTTCTACTCATAGACAATCAATAGACATACCTCTTGGGAATATGTACCTTATCCCCAACCATCACCACTTTTCATGTCAAAATAACTTCCTCTCATAACTACCGATAATTTCTTTTTAGGATGAAAAGTCATCTCCTTTCATAACCAAGAGTTACGTCTTTTTTTTTATCAAGAGTCACGTCCTCTTAACCAAAAGTTACGTCATCTCTTAACCAAGAGTCACGTCTTCTTTTAATGAAGAGACACCTATTTATGATAACAAATTATTTCAACAATCCCCCACTTAAGATTTGAACCTTCAATTACTGCAAATAACTTCATTAACGAAATCAATGGTAGATAAAACTTTGAACATGATTTCACTTGTTAATCAAATTACCACACATATGAATTTATACACATTTGTTTAGAAATTCCTATGTTTAAGCACTTTTATTGCCTTTAGCTCCTCCCGCATTCTTGAACATTTACAAAAGTTCATTTGACTTTTGTTAGAAGCAACACCACTTCTTATGTTCATATAGGTGAAGTTCCTAAATTTATTATCTTAGCATTGCATTGCTAAAACCTTGAACTTCATTAAGAGTGTTTTCTTACACCTATCCTCCTAACTTTCTGTGACGTCTTGAATTTCAACCATATTTTGGGATTATATAAAATGGTAATATTGATCAATGCCTTGTTAGTACAAATATTTTGAACTAATCATTCGCGAGATAATAGACTTTTCTAAAACGTCATTAGGAAAAACGATACACATATGACCAGTATTTTCAAACAAGAACGGATTGTTCGACCATAAGGTAGCAAGAGGGAAACAATACCATCCTGTACCAGACCACTAGTGAACGGAAATAAATCGATATGGCAAAAGTACGAAACCGGATTGCGGGTGATTCTACAAGACTTCGATACGAGCTACGAACAATGTTAAACCGATTCCTTTTTATCTTGTACTCAGGAATATAAATTGAACCTTTGGGATTACATAACAACCGAGGGTTGTCCCTGATTTGAAAATTTCCTTAAACATGGATCGAAAAGCTATCGATCACGGGTCAAATGTGAGGAAAACCTTAAAGAGGTGCCCGATAATCTAAACTATACTACGGTCGCAATTGATTCAATTTAACCCCAAATTTTAATCCGATTTCAAGTATTTACTTTTTAGGGGCTTCACGACTAAATATTTGGACGTCGTCACATTTATTCTCAAGTTTTCAGGTGGGTTGCAAAGTATCGGAAAAGGAAATTTTGGATTAAGAATTTGGGCCCGCAAGTGGGCTGGCCCAAGACTGGCGGCCCAATGGGCCTTGCACCCATCAAGGACAGCCCAAGGTGGGCCTAAGCTGGCCCATTTCTCCTTTCTCTTCAACCCATGGGTCTCCTCGTCTGAAAGCTTAGCTTTTTATGGTTCTCCTTACTTTATTTTTGTTTGGTTGACATTAATCCTTGTTGTGCAAGTTGCCAAAGCTTCTTGGACAAGCTTGGTTAACTCATTCTCTCTCCTCTCTTCGCTAGCAGCCGCCCCGCTCTCTCCTCAGCTCACTCTCTCTCTTTTCTCTTCATTTTTCCCTTATTCCTTCCCTAGTTTCACTGCCCCCTTGCTATTTGTTGCTGCCATCGCCCCCGTTGCTATTCGCCAGAGCTACTGCTATTCAAGATCTAGCCACCACCCACCAATCACCACTTGTCATCGCCTGTCACGTCCCGGACCCTGAGCACACGACAACCCCTTTCCTCTGATCGATAGAAAGCGATGTCCCAAGACTAGTCGACAACCATTCATTTTATCTTTCGTTATGTGCAAGCGGAAGACGACACATCCCTAGTCCAACAAACAATCAAGCAATCAATCAGGGATAGAGTGATGAACAGCAAGAACAACAGCAACTACTCATTTATAAATTCTTACTAGATTAACCAACAGAGGATCGTTTTCCAATTTACAAGCCCGACAAAAAAGGCCGATCCTTCCTTTAAGCCAAACCAAAAAGAAACTCGGCTAGGCTAATCCAACTATACAAAATGAACCCTCTGGTTCAGCACCATCATCACTCAGACCCATCGAACTTAGGCTCCATCAAGTCAATCACTGGTGGAGCGAGGGCAGGATTCTCCATTGTCGGTGCTCCATTCTAGGGCTCTGAAACTGGTTATACAATAACCAATGAGATAAAATCTCAACGAGTTCTCCCCCTAAGCCCTGGTTAGTATACCAACTCAACTTGGGGTATCTCTCCAGAACCACCCCTCACTCAACCCAACAGCAAATAACCAAGAACAACAATCAAACAACAACCAGGTTCAACCAATAATCAATATTCGGTTCGCATGTAACCTTACCCAGTATGCCATACCCTACACGTTAAACCTCATACAATGCAAGCAAGACACATGGCCGTTAGATGATATAGTTCATCAATCACATACGAATCACGTCACAAGCGATCTCACTTGGCCATTGCCACATCCTGCATGACCGTCAACTCATGCATGCATGCCATAAATAATGCGATCAGCACGACATTAAGAGCATGCAAATAATCAGAGCATTGCACACAGCTTCCTCATGTTTTAACATTCACATATGCTCCGATTATTAAGACCCCTCCCCTTTAGGCCACGGCACAACCTTATGGTTAGCGATTCCTGGCCAAGCCAACTTCGTCATTTTTACCTTGAGGCACGGTGACGTCAAGAGCTCACTCCCAAGGCGGCATTCCCGGAGGAGCATAAAACCCGCCTATTACCGCAGTCCCACATAGAACCCCTCCCTATTAGGCAATCAACCGAAGTCAGGTGACCAACTGGCCACAGCACAACCCCATAAGGATTGGCAGTCTTCCGACAATGCCGGGTTCCCTCTCAATTTAATGTGATCATACAACACATCATTAATCAATCCATTTATGTTTTTACTCTGTCGTGAATGCAACATCGCCCATGCTCATGCGATATGTCATTTCAAATAACCCACGCAATATGTCATGCGGTATCACTCGACAATTCCAACTAGCATTCGATCATGCATTTCATCAATATTCACGAATATAATTAACAACCGGCACTTCGATAAATCACAACGATCAAGAGCATATTAAAATAAGACAAAAATTAGCTTTTGTATGAACAGTGCCGTGAATAGTAATTATGAACAGTAAATTTCAGAATTCAATTATTAATAAATTAAACTTAGAAATTAAACAAAACATTAATTAAAATAATTAATCAATCAATTTAAGCTAAACATGCATAATTAATCACCTAACCCACAAATAAGCACAATTAAGCATCATAAGCAACATTTAAGCACAATTAAGCAATATTAAGCTAATGTAATCTTAATCATCTATATAACCACCTATCTTAGGGCTAATGTAACTTAATTAAACTTGCTAAACCCACCTTACCATTAATTAACCCAACCCTAAGCAAGTTTAGGTACTAACAAAAGATTAGGGGTTAAACTCACCCATTAAGCGGGCCGGCAACACGAATGCGGTGGTGGCGAAGAAGGTGACAGCCAAGGACCTCTACCACGACAATCCAAGGCAGTCCCAGGGCTGAAAATAGAAGCAACAAACTCGAACTCCCTCTACAAGTCTGAAAAACTACACTGCTTGAAGGACAAAGGGCTGGCCGGAGCTCCGGCGAGCGGTTAGCCGATGACCAGCGGCACCTGGGAGTCAAGGGGGAACTGCTGGTGGTTGGGATGGGTGGTGGTTGGGTCAGAAAGGAAGGAAAATAGCTGAAAAGGCAAAATTGGACAGAACAGGCGCTATAGTAGGCGGGTTGGGGACAGTTGGCTTCCGGTCGGCCGGCACCTCCGACCGGCGAATGGCCACTGCAGTCTATACGAAAATTGTCTCCTGAGCATGGTGGTGGATGGCACGGGCGGTAATTCACATGAAAAGGGCATGAACAACTCGGTTTTTCAAAGGAAGGTCAGAAGGAAAAACAGAAGGATGGAAAAGAAAACAAGGGAGAGTGTGCGATTTTTAGAGCTGAAAGGGGAGAGAGAGAGAGTGAAGTGAGGCTGCTTTCAAGGCCTCATTAAGGCCATTCAAGGCTTGCCCCAATTCCCCAAGCAAGTGACATCATCTTCTCTCTCTCTTCTTTTGTCTTTTCTTTAAAATATCTAAGGGCAAAATGGTCATTTCCTCCTTGTACATTTCCCAAACTACCCTTGGGCTGAAAATGAAGGGCGGGCCTAAGAAACGGGCTAGAAAATGAATAGGAACGGGCTTGGGAATTTGTTAAGCTTGAAACGGCTCAAGGTTAGACAACGGGCTCGAAAGGATAAATTGGTCAGTTTGGTCAACGGGGTCACTTGCTTGTATCAGGTCTACTATGGTGGATGTCCCACCTTAGGCGTGAGGCCCACACTGGTCTTGCCTGGCCCACGTCCTCGTAGGCTCATTTCCTTGGTCTGTAAATCATTTTTCCAAAAACTTAGCTCATCTGACATTATCGACTGTCGAAGAAGCATTATCCAAAAGTTCGTCCTGAACGTTTTCGAAAATTCGGAGTCCAATCTTGGATTCTAATGGTATGTCAATTTCGCCCAAATGACATTTTGGTACTACTCAGATTGACAGACGGCTTCGAGAATTCATGCGTAACCGACTCGTGCCAAATCACGTTCAAGACTTCTTGATACATGGACGTCATTAACTACATGAAATTGCAAAGGATAAATTCTTATTTCAAAGTACACGATTACCAAGGATCGACATAGGGTCGTTTGCGGGCTCGATAAGAGTAAACAAAATCACCTATCGTCCCATTATGTTCTGTCTGCGAATCGACTTTTAGTTGTCCCTGAAATCGGCCTACATAACTACAGGATCATCCTTACACAAGTCTCACGGTCGAGTTGTTTTCCCATGACAAATTTTTTAATCGCACGAGTTTTGTCCTCATTAACCTTTCCCCTCAAGATCAGTATCTCGAGAGTGATCAGTTCCGAGTGAGATCAACTAACAATGCATTGATGAAATTCACGTTCATTCATCCCTCAAAGAGCTCGAATTTCAGGACATCACATTGCCAGCAGCCCGTCTAGGCACTGAAGCCACCGCTACTGTTTTCTGCGGGAAAATTGCCACTTGCACTATTTCGCTAGAAAACGGCCACCGTCCGTCGTCCGTCGCCATCCCAAAACTGGTCCTATGTAGTCCTCGACCTTTCTGTAGCTCCGGTGTTGCCAAAATCTTAGAGTCCGTAAGTTGATTTCCTAATCACTTAGTTAGGAGTTAATCTTGCTTTAATTGCAGTTTAATTAGTTTAAGTGTGGTTAGTGGTTAATGAATGTTGCTTATGATTCAAGTATGGTCTATGTTCCTTTTTTTATGCTTAAGTAAGTTTATGATAAGCTAATTGTGGTTTAATTGTACTTAGTTGTTGATTAATTAAGTTTATGATTAATTAACATTATATTATGTTACTAAGCTTGTTTATGGTTGATTAGTTTAGCTAATGAAGGTTTAGTCTTAGTTAATTATGATTAATTATTTATGGGAATAATTAATTATAATTATATTATTTTGTGGAAATGATTTATTTATGGAAATCTTATATTATTTTGTGGAAATTAATTAATTAATTATTTATTTATTTCGAATTATTGACTATTTGTGGATAATTAATTACTTTTGGGAGAAATAATTAATTATGATTATTTTATGGAAATTGATTAAATTGAGTAATTTTTGTGAGAAATTAACTATGGCTTATTTTTCTAAAGTTGATGGTATTTGTATACTATATAGTCAAGTGACTTTGAGTTATTAAAAAAAGGTTTTATGAAATGGAATTATTTTGGTTGGACAATTATTTATGGGATTGGTAAATAATTATAAGCATTTTATGGGAGTTGAATGATTTATCGGAACAATGGACTATAGTATTATATACTTTATAAATAAGTATTTTTGGATATAATCCTATTTTATACTTATTTTGTGATGATCGATTATTTATGGGAATACTTGATTATCGTTAGTCATGAAGGCGTGTGACTATTTACTATTGAATATTGAGACGTGTGGTTGGGTACTGTTAATTGTTGAGGTACGTGTTTGATTATCAATAATTAACCGTGGCACGTGACTAATTATCAAAGTGTCGATTGTGAATGAGTTTCTTGTTAAGTGATGACTATTACGAGTATAGTCAAGGGTGATGATTATTTTGGAAAGGCATGCAAGTATCGTAACGTCAATTGGTTGGGACTTATTGGTACATTATGACTTGAACTGCTTTTGATGGTTGTTTCTGGAACTGTTGAATTATGTAAGTTCATGTGACCATTGATTATTGTTGCATTGCATTATACGCGTGTTAGCCGCAATAGCATGTTGCATTAGCACAAACTATGGTTGCATTGACAACAGAGAAAAGAAAGAACGAAATGGTTGATGGAAAGAATGAAATGGTTGATGGTTATGCTGCATGGTCACATTAAAGGGATACTTGGCGCTCCCGGAAGACCGCCAACCCTTGAGGTTGTGCTGTGGCTTTTTGGTCACTCGATTTTGGTTAGTTGTTGAGTCGCAGTAGAGGCCGGACCAACGCTCCTTCGAGAATGCTGTTTAGGGGAATGCCCATGACATAACCGTGCCCATAGGGGGATGATGCCTGATTTTGGATCAATAGATCACAACCATAAGGTTGTGCCATGGCCTAGAGGGTCGTAATAATTAGAGCACGTGTGGGTACCGAGGCATGAGAAAGTTCATTTAGATTATGTGAAATGATGGTTAAAATTGTTATGGCTTGAATTGTATTATTTTTGCAGGGTACATGTGCTAAGGCATAGTGAGATTGCATGTGTTTGTATCTAATAGCTATTGAATTGTATCATGGCTATGTTTTCTGATATGTTGATAAATTAGGTAAAGCGGAGGTCGCATTGCAATTGATCATGATTAGACTGCACTTGAGGGAAGCGGAGTTCCTAATCGAGACTTAGGATTTTAACTTACTGAGTTTATCTTACCTCATCGTGGTTAACATGTTCAGGACTTTAGCATGAATCCTTACCCGGTGAGGTTCAATGTCCTTATTGACATGAGTAGCTCCATCACCACGTGGCTCTTTCCGAGTAGTGATTTTGTATACAAGCAACACGCGATGACCATCTGGGTCAATGAGAGGGGGACCATTACGTGCCACACTTCTTCAATGTATGGTATATCAGGCAAGGGGACATGATGTACGGTTCCCTAAGAGGTTACAATGGGTGTGCACCGCACAAGGGGTTGGGCGACGAGGTATGGGATCTAATAGACCTTGACCCCCTTGATGGCGGATGATGGACATCTCATCGAGCGAGTCTAACCCTTCCGAGGCCAGTGATTAAGCATTTGTAGCCTAATATCTTTTTGACTGACCCTCCCCTCATTTTTGTTATGATAGGTTATCCAAGCCTAGTCCCTTTTCGTGTTGGCCTTGGAACGTCGCCCGAAGTAGGGCTTGTATATATAGTGTTTTTTCGAGCTAACCTTGTAGATAAATAAAAGAAGTGCTGCTATTACTTTACTATTGCATCTTTCTACCATCCCTATTTGTTGTTGGCTAGGTGTGTTTGGTTTCATTTCCGCATATGCTTAATGATAAGATAAAATGAATTGATCGGTGATAGAACTTGCAACGTTGCATGTTCTAGACCACAAGTGAATTAGGGTTGTCGCGAGTTCGAGGGTCAAGGCGCGGCACTTTCCATGAGTATTAATCGTGTGCCCTAGTACTCGAATACCATCAAGTTATAATAGCTTCTTGTTACTCATTTAACTTTAATAATTTCATTAGAAATTATAAAGTTGGCTTTCCACTATACTTGATTATAATCAATTGGTCTAAGACCCATTCCCTTGGTAGTACTACTTATTAAACCTCTCGAGAGTCCCTTAGTGAATAAATTAGCCAAATTATCATTTGATCGAATGTATATTATTGAAATAACTTCATCAGTAATCAATTGTCAAATATACTCATGTCGCAAACTAATATGTCTAGATTTTCCATTGTAGATTTTATTATATGCTTTAGACATAGTTGCCTCACTATCATAATATAAAGACATGGCTGCCATTAGTTGTGGCCACAACAACATATCCAATAGCAAATTCTGCAGCCATTCGGCCTTTTTACTAGCCGCCAATAGTGATATAAATTCAAATTCTATCATTGAATGGGCTATACATGTTTGCTTCTTTGATGCCCAAGAGACTGTACCATTTGCAAGCTTGAAAACCCATCCGGATGTTGACTTGTTATTAATCATGCTTGTTATCCAACTAGCCTCTGAATATCCTTCTAGTATTGCCAGTTGTCTTTCATAAAATAGACCGTAATGCATTATTTTCTTTCAATAACCAAGAATTTTACTTATAGCCTTCTAAAGCATAGTACTAGGATTACTAGTAAACATTGACAATTTACAAAGAATAAAGGCTATATCCGATCTAGTGCAATGCATAACATACATCAAACTTCCAATTGTACTAGCATATTCCAATTGTGCTAAAGGTTGCCAAGTATTTTTCATCAATTTAATTGATACATCATATGGTACATTTAACTCTTTAATTTCTAAATGCTGGTATTTTTTAATGATCTTCTCCACATAGTGACATTGGCTTAAAGCATAACCCCTACTAAGTTTGATCACTTTGATACCTAAAATTATATGAACTTATCCTAAGTTTGTCATTTTAAGCTAAGAAGATATATACCTTTTAATTTCATTTATACCATGCATATTTGTACCAATAATTAGCATATCATTTACATATAAGCATATTATAATTCCATACTCTTTAGTAAATTTTGGGTAAATGCACTTATCAGCATTGTTTTGCATTAATTTTTATGATAAAACCATCGAATCATATTCTTCATGCCATTGTTTCAATGCTTACTTTAAACCACATAATGATTTGTTCAACTTACAAACCTTATTCTCATTTCCATGTAGAACAAAACCTTCAAGTTGTTCCATATATACCTCATCTTCTAATCATCCATTTAATTAACATACAATTCATAAATTGATGCCAGAGCTAGTAGAACTCTAATAGATGTAATTCGAGCAACCAATGCATATGTATCAAAGTAGTCAATTCCCCTTTTCTACTTATAACCCTTTGCTACCAACCTTACTTTAAAGGTTTTTAACATACCATTAAGGTTATAATTTCTTCTAAATACCCATTTGCATTTGATTGGTTTTGATCCAGAAGGCAAGTCAACTAGTATCCATGTATTGTTAGCAATAATTGAATCCATTTCATCATTAATTGCTTCTTTCCAAAATGATGCATCTCTAGATGCTATTGCCTCACTAAACGTCCTTAGATCTTCATCCAAGTAATTTAACATGGGTAATTTATTCACAACCTTTTCTCTATCTCCTTTCACTTGGAGAGTTACAAAATTGGAACCAAAATCTTTTATTTTCTTCACTCTTTGACTTCTCCTTGGTTCGCTTGGAGAATCAAATATTTTTTTTTAATTGATAAATGATTGCTTGCATCAATTGTTGTTTGTGAATATGTTGATGTGCATCATTTATATCTTTAAGAAACTTGTGTTCAAGAAATTCAAAATTTCTTGATTCCACAATAACATTAGATTCCACATCTAATAAGCGATAAGCTTTCGAATTTTAATATATCTAACAAAAACATTTTTTAATGCCCTTGGTCCTAAGTTGGTTTCCTTAGGATTAGGAATTCTATAGTACGCAAGGCATCTCCATACTTTAAAGTGTTGGATATTTGGTACCCTTCCTTTCCATAGTTCATATGGAGATATATTAAATTTCTTTGAATGAATTTTATTGTGAATATGATATGCAATAAGAAGTGCTTCTCCTTACAAATTTATTGGCAATTTTGCTTATAAGATCATGGAATTAACCATATCCACCAAAATTCGATTATTTATTTCTGCCAATCCATTTTGTTGTGATGTGTAAGGCGCACTTACTTGATAAACAGTACCATTTTCCTCATAAAATGCAGAAAAATCTAACGAGAAATCTTCTCCTCCGCAATCACGTCTCAAAACTTTGATTTTTGCATCCCTTTGATTTTCAACTACCGCCTTATATGTGCTAAACATATCAAAAGCTTGATCTTTAGATTTCATTAGGTAAACATCAGTATATCTAGAGTAATCATCAATAAATGTAATAAAATAACAATTTCCACCTCTAGTTACTACATGATTTAATTCTCAAATATCAAAATGCACAAGTTCAAGTACTTTAGTAAATCTTTCCACCTTTGAGAATGATTTCCTAGTCATTTTTGCTTGTAAAAATATTTAACAATCTTTTTTATCCAAATTATCACGTGATATCATATCAATTTTATTCATATATTTCAAAGTATTATATCCAACATGTGATAATCTATTATGCCACAAAGATGATTCAAACATGTAAATAGAAACGATATTTTCAATAATACTTAACTTGAACATTATATTACAAGAGTACCCTTTCCTAGCAAACATCCTATTCTTAGATAAGATAAGCTTATCAACCTCTAACACAGCCTTAATCCCGTTCTTGCACAACAAATTTGTTGATACAAGATTCTTTCGAATATCAAGAACATGCAACACATTAATCAAAGTCAATTTCTTTCAACTGTGCCTGTCCCTAAAACAACTGCAATATTGTGATTTCTCATCAACACTTGTTGTTCCTTCTCCACAGGTGTATAAGATGTGAATTGATTTTTATCATTGCAAACATGCACAGTTGCACCGGAATCAAACCACCAATCCTTTGAATCATTTATAATTGTCATGTTTAATTCAATCACCATACCAATTTGTAAATTGGAGACCATTGCAACTAATCCATTGATATTTTACTCAACAATATTTGTTGTTGTATCAACCTTTTGCTTTTTCTGATAGCGGCATTCTTTCTTGTAGTGGCCTTTCTTACCACAATAAAAGCAAGACTTGTCCTTCTTGAATGTGCTGTTGTTGCCAAGCTTGTTGATTTTGCTGTTGCCAATGAACATTCTCTTGTTTCCCTTCTTATTTTCTATGTCTCTACTCATGTTGCCATTCGCAATAAAATGGACCTTGTTTGCAACTTTTTTCACGTAATTAGCCTTACGTTCCCGAGAACCTTCTTCAATTCAAATGTGTTTTATCAAATTATCCACCGTCAGGCTCTCAGTTGTATGAAGAAGTTTCTTTCAATAATCATTCCAAGTTGAAGGCAACTTTAAAGTAATTGCAGCAACTTGAAAAGATTCAGAAACTTCAATTATAAGGTCCTTGAGTTTGGCAACATATATTTGTTCTACTTGCTTAGAGACAAATTTTCCGTTAACCATGGTAAATACAAAATATTTCAAAGCAGTAAATCTATCAGTACCATGTTTATCAATCTTATATATAAATGAAAGAGAGAGCCGTTAAGAAACCTTTATAAATCAATTGATAATTAATAAAATTATGAGTATTATAAAGCCATTAAGAGGCCATTATAGTTTGATGGTGCACAAAAACCATTACACATTGATGACGGTAAAACTCCATTACAAAACAATAGCTTTTCATAACTTCTATCAAAGCGTTTCTTTCAAATATTTAAAAACTACCGAACTATAAAGTAGTGTTGGAAATGCTATTTTTCCTAAATTTTTTAAAATAAGGTGAAAACATTACAAAACAATAGCCATTAATCTCCTAAATTTTTACCTATTTTTCCTATTATTTGCAATTAATTGTATCATAGGGTTGCACATACTTTAGTCTTTAGCTTAACATTAACATTTAGATTTTCCCACTATCTCTAAAATTTAGAAGAAATTACAAAAAGTTGGTATAATTTGGTAATCTGGCTGAAGCTGTCACTTATCATCCCGTCCTAGCATCAAATCATTTTCAATCACTTGCCCATCCACTATTGGAGTGATTGATTCCATGAATCACTCTGAGTTTGAGGCCTTTATGATAAACAAATGTAAAAATGGCGGATTGCTACAAGGGCGACGATGCTTTATTTTACTCGAAGAGGCTGATTAGGACGAACCCCTTGGCCTTCACCTCCCTGTTTCACCCAACTCTTGGGGGTTATGAAGAAGATGAAGAAGCATTGCGCCCCCGCCATTGACACGATTGGTTGGATGAAATCAAAGGGAAATGACTCCCACGTTTTTAGTGTCATTATACTGATGAACTGCCTCTGCTAATTGAAAAGGTCCAACCTTGGACCTGAACCCACAACCGTGAGCTTTAACACTTCAATTGATGGAAGATAGAGGCTGGGAGCTAAATGTTGCCATATACACCGTGGTTATTGCACAGGAAGCCAAGTGGCGGAGGCCTTGAAGTTCTTTAACATTTTGACTAGCCTGGGAAGTCGCCCAAGTGACGTCACTTCTAATTCCTCGATACATGGCTTATGTTGCATAGGCAAATGGTTAAAAAAAAAACCAAAGTTTTTTGTTAATGGATAGAACGTGATTTACCATCCATTATTAAAAGATTTGCGTCTTTGAAATGTCTTATTGGTCAACAACCATTGATTTCAACGATAGTCACAGGAAGAGTTATTAATGAATCCAAAAGGATTATAGATGGGGGCGTTGGGACAAAATAACAATGACAATTAAGATGACAAATTGAAGGTAGTCCTATCAGACCATCGCATGTGGGTCCAAATTTAGGAGGTAGTGAGATCCAGATTCAACCAGATTCCATCGGGAGAGCTAATGTGAGGAATTAGTGCGCATCAAGAAGCGACAAACTAGAGCTAGAAACGCAACCGACATGACTGAATTGCACGGGAGAACTAGGTGTAGTGAAAGCAATAAATTTTCTCCAAAAAAACTAGTAAGTCACGTGGCTGCCCGTGATTTATGAAATTGTTCAATAAAATCTTGTCAATTAGTCACATTTATAAGATCTACCAAAAAGTAGGATGCAGTTTACGAATCTTTGAATGTCCAATAAACATAACTTAGAAAACAACAAAAGTAGATGCTAACCCATGAATAGTCACATGATTCTTGTACATCTTCTTTTAGTTATATTAAAATACTCCACCAAATGTGCGAGCATTTTTCAAAGCAGTTGAAAAGTGAGATTCCTCTAAAGAAGAATAGTTCATCTTGAAGAAATAGTAAGTCACATGGTTGCACGCAGTTTACAAAATTGTTCAGTAAATTCTTGTCATATACCAAAAAGTAGGACGCAGTTTACGAATCTTTGTATATCCAATAAAATTGTTTTTCTAATTCAAAAAAACAACAAAAGTAGATGCTAACCCGACCAACAGTCACATGATTCTTGTACATCTTCTTCTAAGTTATGTTAAAATACTCCACCAAATGTGCGAGCATTCTTCAAAGTAGTTGAAAAGTGAGATTCCTGTAAAGAAGAATCGCTCACCATGAAGCTTGCAATCTTATCATTTTCATTCATCAATAATTTGGGTTGTCATCCTTGAAGTTTTCTCCTCCATTCATCTAATAAGAATTTTAAAATCTGAAGGGTATTAACAAAGCTACAAAAGGGACAGCACAAAATCATCGATCTATAGCTTTAAAAGTAGAGGATATATAGTGAAGTCAGGGTCAAACATTAAGATATTTTTTGAACTCGAAGAAAATTTTCAAAATACTCGCAACTATATCAAATGCGCTTCTTAGTTGTTGACATTTGCAGTGATGTTTATTTTTAAACAAAGATCCTTATATAAAAGATTAAACTACCCTTCCACCACAAAGTGTATTTTGTGCAGATCACGCGAATCATTTGATGTTAGCAGTCTATTCTCATTACCCGCGCATGTCATTCTATTTGGCGTTCAAATGTTGAAAATACTCAATCTTCACTGACTTGTTATATCACGTGGTACAACTGTCATACAAGATACCTTCTTTCTTACAACATTTATTTCTCTGTCCCCCCACCGTTCTGCCGATGGACATCATATCTTTGTCCCTGAGGGACACTGCCACTCCTCCAACCAGCACCACCGACCCCGTCCACAGGTTCTCCCTACCTCTGTTTGCATATCTCTCTCTCGTGGCCCAATTCGAAAATAGAGTACACCTAATTAGATTGGTTTAACCAAATTGTTGACTTGGTGAAAGAATCTAAAGAGTTGAAGAGGGCATGGATTGATCCGACCTCTCACATTAAAAAGCGCCTTATCCACCGGAGTGAGCCCTCCCTTTTTGCGCTGACCGGCAATAAGTCTCTTTGTACATTTTCCAACTTCAAAGGCCCAACGGTTCAATCGGACGATTCAACCAATTGACCTTACTAGAACCCAAACCGGTTCTTTGACCGGTCCGAGTTTGGAAACATTGCTAATGCAAAAGTCGATTTGTACACGTGAACAAAAATTGCCAGGTCTCGCAGCGATAATGTTGTGATAATGTGGAGGGTTGACCGGCGCTAACTTGGCGGCGATATGGTGGTTACTTGATGCTGACATTATCTTCCTGTGGATGATGCAAGGTCGGGCAGTGGCACTAACTTGGCGGTGAATGGCGCTAGCTTGCCTGACGAGTGGTTCATTGACAAATGAGGGTCAAAGGGCGGCGGGGTATGATGGCATGGATTGGAGGAGTTCGTGTCGTCCCGTTTTGTGAGGCTTTCATCCATGGAGGAGTTGGGCCGTGGTGGGCGTTAATTCAGCAAGGTGATTATCGAATTCAAAGTCTTTTGTAGTAGATAGCTGTGGAGGTTGTCTTGATGGCGATGGCGAGTTTCGAAATGTTTGCGAGAGACGAATGAACTGAAGCCCTTTTATCTGTACTAGAAGAAAAAATATCAAAACAGTTCTAAATCTTTTGCAATTTTTTCAATTCAATCATAAACATTTTCTTTTTGCCAATTCAGTCCTAAACTTTTTTATAATTATGCCGATTCAGTCCATCCGACCAATTTTGGCTAGTCGGCACTAACGTGGATGCCAACCGACACCAGTCTTTGGCAACCGATGCCGACATGGAAATATTTTAATAATATTTTATTTTATTCAAAATTTTTATTATTTTTTCCTCTCTCTTTCCTTCCCTCTCTCCCTCCTTAGGCAGCTGGTGATCAACCAAAGGCAGAGCCGATGAGGGACCTCACAAGCCTTGAGGAAGCCTAGCCATGGCTGGGCAACCTCGTCGACCATGGGGGTGAGGCCCGACCTCATCAAAGGTCGGGAGATCGAAGGCCGTGACTCACATGGCCTCTAGTGAGGGCTGCCAGTAGCTAGGCCAGGCGAGACTTGCCCTCATCGGCCATGGGTGCACAAAGACAGAGAAGGGAAGCATGGTGCTGCAATAGCTTTTTGGGGAGGTGCATAACGATTCGCCCATGGTCGACAAGGGCGAGCCTCACCTAGCCGGTGGCAACTCTCGCTAGGGGCAGCGTGAGGTCAAGCCTCACCTCCATGTCCAAGGAGGCTTGACCCTCGCTAGCTCAGTGGGCGGCTTGGGCGAGGCCACCGAGCCATAGCTAGGCTTCCCCGAGGCTAGTGAGGGGACCTTGCCGGCCCCGCCTCGGCCGGTCGCCGGTGGCCAAACGAAGAGGGAGGGCGGGAGGGGAGAGAGAGAGAGGGGGAAAATTAGTCGGATAGATTGAACTGACATAATTACAAAAAATTTATGACTAAATTAGCAAAAAAAAAAAAGTTTATGACTGAATTGAGAAAATTACAATAAGCTTAGGACAATTTCAATAATTTTTCCATAACCGGAATGTCAAATACAAGAACTGACAATGAATTACGTCTATCCCAAACTAATAAAGAGATACACGATATCATGAATGAAGACATAATATGATCATGGGCAAGGTACACGCGATATTATGAGTACATAAGAGATTCAAATCTGGCAGATGACGTTGACCACAGTCATATCTGACAAGTTGTTTCATAAATTAATGATTTTTATCCGACGTTCACCACAGTCATATCTGACAAGTTGTTTCAGCATGACTTTTTAGTCTTTTAACAATGATTCTGCAACCCATATTTTTATAAATTTTTATATATTTTTGTTGCTGTGGTATATTGGGGCCAACAAGGAAAATGAGAAGAATTGAGAACAGATTGTCTTGGTTTTTGATCGGGAGAGATTAGCCTGTCCTTCTCAAGAGACTATTGGGAAACGTTTTCCACTCGTATCGTTTGAGACTCTTGCAATTGGGGTTTTTTTTAGTGAGAAATTGATTTATTTCTTATTGTAATTCACTCTTGGTCATTCTGAAACAACTCCTCCTGTTGACGTAGACGAAACTGCCCAACCCCTCACTGTTCTTTGCTCTTAAAATTATGTCTTTCCTTGATCATTTTCAGTTTGCTTGCGTTTCTGTTCACAGCAAAGGACCTTACGCAGGGTACCTGTACAAAAGCATTTAGTAAATTGCTTATGAGGGCTCTCATACGGCAGTCTTTAAGATCTAGAACGAATTATACTAGAATTGTTTGATCAATAAAAACAGTTGATTTTTGTTTTGGATGATGTAACAATACCTATATATCTCAAATATTTTGAGGGTATAGCACATCCAAGTGTGGAACTTGGTATCCAGCGTCTTTGATAGGAGTGTTTTGCGAAATGAAGGCTTGGGATTTCTTTATATTTCCTTTGCAGTTATTTGCTATGCCATTATCTCAACAAAGGCTTATGATCAATGACTTCTTTTTCCCATAAATGGTTTGAAATTAATGTCCTTTAGTATACAATAGATCTTGGTAGCATGCAAAATATATAATAACTGAATTAAGGAGGAAATATTAATCTGGATTTATTAAGTTGGATTTTTTAGAAGTGTTTTCTGCTCAGTCTTGAAGTAGTTGTTGTGTGTACTGAAAGTAAATTAAGACAAGTAGTGACAACTAGTCCTTCCTGATCAGCTGAAGGTGAAAGAAATAATAATTCCGTCGTCCCTTCCTTTCTTCATGTGCTCTTTTGATGTGTTTACCCTTCGTTTCAGCTGCCGGCAACTCTTAAACCAGGTGTCATAGTTGTTACCTCTATTGAAAACGGTGGCGCAACGGAAGCGGATCGTCGATTTGCAATTATGCCGGGAGCGGTAGAAATTAACAAAGAAATAAAACGAAGTTTAGGATTTTCGGTGATATTTGCCCAAAGTTTTATTAATATTCATCTTTGTGGCGTGTGGAAAAGAATATGGAATTTGAAATTACAGATACAATCATACATTTTTGATTGAGATAAATTTAATAGTGTTTGGGTTTTATAAAAAATCATGAACTATTAGAAATGATTGAGTTGAAGAACAAATATTTCATACTTATATCATTTACCAGGAAAAAGGTAAATTCATGAATTATTATTTATTCCTGTGTACTCATTTTAATTATTATTATTTTTCTTTTTTATTTTCCTTTTCTAAAATCATACTTTTAATTATTTTTTCTTTTTTACTTCTTTCTCGACCGATCGTGGACCATAACAATGGCCATGGACGAGCTCACCATGTTTCGGTGAGCCAAGGCTTGTCAGCAACCTTGCCCGATCCGGCAAGGCTTGAGCCCTACCTACTTCTAGCAACCTCAGGTGAGGCTCAAACTTTATGCCCTTGGGCAAGCTTGTTCTAGCTTGGGATGAGGAAGAAGGGGAAAAATAACTAAAAAATTTGAATATTTTGGTAATTCTCCCCAAAAAATCCAAATCAGATTTTCCATACAAAACAATGAAAAACAAATTTTAAAAATTATAAGGTTTTAGCCAAACACTGAAAAATGTTGTCTTTTTTCAGAAATGTTACACTTTTTGAAAAACATACGATGCCTAAAATCCAGAACACCTTTCTTATGGAGGGCCAAGGAATAGAATCAGCTTTTTATATTTCAGAAACAACCTTGCACGTTAATTAGTTAAATATATTTATAACAACTAAAAAATTTTGACAAATTGTTGCAGTTGTTCTTTATATTTAATTACATGAATCGACACTTGGGAACTACTTTTGGGCTGACCGTCTTTAAACTTCTTTTATAGCATGTTATCGGTGCATCTAATTTTTATATACATGCTGACAAAGTAAAAGAGTAAGGACTGGAATAGTCAACTCATAATTAAAAATACGCTCTTTAGTCCCTTTTTGTGTCTTAACAGATGACCAAGGGAATTCAATTTGGTTTTGTTGAATTCTTTTCGACTTGCTTATGCTCAAATATGTATGCATCTTTCATCCACGTTGGTTTTAGACAAATTTCGAATTTCATATTGCTAAATTCTCAATATAAAGATTCTTGCACAAAAATCTTTAGCATTATAAGGATTATGATCCTTAAAATATAGTGATTTTTGCAATCTCTTTAGTATAGATTTTGAGGTAAGTAATGTTGGTCATGATTTTTGAAAGAGATATACCCATTTCGTTTTTATATAAAGATTGAGCTTTAAGAATGATTCATTTGATTAAAATAATTATCATATAGTGTAAAGTGAAATGAAAAGAAATGCAACAATTTTCATGTGTTTGTTTACTTGTAATGGGCATAAAGATGCTATTCGAAAAAAAAGTGGCATTTTTTTATGGAAAAGGAAAGGGAAATATAAAAAGAAAAATTACCGTTTTTATTAACTTCATAATTACTCTCCCGAGAAAGAAGAATGAGGGACAAGTAAAAAGAGATTTAAAAAAGAGAAACTATGTAAGAAAAACTAGGCAATTTTATTTTTTTTGGGAGGAACGTGAAGAGGACAAAAGAGTGGTTGCCGGGGAAAAAAAAAGAGAATCGTCGTTGTCCGTCTTGCACAGGCGATTATGAAAAATTGTCGTCATTATTCTTTATATTTAAATACATGAATCACTTTGAGAATTACTTTTACTCTAACCGACCTTCGTTGAACTTCCTTCTTGACATGAGATTAGTGCACCTAGTTGTTATATACATGCAGACAAGAATGTATATAACAAGAATGATGTAAGAACAGCAAGAAGACAAAAGAGGGATTTCAGCAGGAGAAAAAAAGAGCATCACTGTCTGTCGTAGTAGCTGGTCTTGGTGGTTCCATTTCCCCAGACCCCTTACACATCGGAATGGATAAGCCCGGATCCTACCTTTATTATAATATCTAAAATCATGTCTAAAGTTTGCCAATTCAAATTTTCTTACAACCCTATTTAGATGAAATTTCCTTTTAAATCGACGGTTTTTAACCATAAACATCTCATATTTATATTTAGTTTGTTTTGCATGTGAGCAATCTCCTGTAATTCGCAATTCGCCAATAAAAAAAATGATCGGAAGATAATATAGTCCTCCACATAACAATAAGCAATATCTTCTAAAGTTGTTCATCTATCATCCCATGAGTTTTTATGATATTTTGAGGACCAATTTTTTGGTGTACAACAAGTGCACTTTTAAGATAGATAGTGAATCATAGGTTAATAAAAGAGCAATTACATTTTTTTTCTTATCATGTATATGCTAAATATAAGGGTTGATTCCATGAAAAACTCAAAACTAGTATATCTGCGATAAATTTACCCAACAAATTTTTTGACCATGAAAAATATCAAGTTAGTACACCTATGATAAATTAACCATAAATGACAACAAAAAAACCTCAAACTTACTCCAAATTAATTTTTTCATTGCCAAAAAATTCTAAACCGATATATTTAAATTTGATTAATACAAAAAATAATTGATAACTGTGACAGACGAAGTGTATCAATTTGGCGTAAATTTATGGTCAAAAAATTAGTTTGAGATCAATTTATCACATATATATTAGTTTGAAATTTTTTATAGTATTAACTCTAAATATAAAGATAGAATTCAAATCTTTTATAATATGCATGAACATGCAAACCAAAGAAAGCTTCGCTTTACAATATAATTCTTTCACGGTAAGAACTCTCCAAATAAAAATTAAATAAAAATTGTTGGAAGACTAACTATGATTGCTGAATAAAGTGAATCATAACAATGGACTACCTTCTGAACGTCTTGTGCCTTGTTCAATTTTTCTCTTCAGAAAAAGGCGTCTATGTAATAATTGGGTCTAATTTGATGATATTCCCTGCTTTTTTTAATTTTTATTTTAAGAGGATTTTGTATGGGAAGTTGGGGAGATGGACTGGAAGCCCAGTTCCATGATTATCTTTCTTAATGAGAACAGTCTAGTCTGGCCTAGGAATCATCACCCTAAGCTGTGTACTTTTTTTCCCCCTTTGCGTTTCCCTAACAAAATGCTTTTCCGTGATCCCTAAATCCCCAATTTATTTGATTAATATTTATTTTGATATATGTACATTCGAATCCTTTTTTATTTTATTTTATTAATTAGAACGTACGAAGCAAATGGCCGTGCGCGGTAAATAACAACAAAAGCGCGCCACAAAAATATAAAATTTACACTTTCTCTTTCTCTTCCTGGCACTATAGACCGGACTGTAAAATGCCCTAGACGCTCGTTCTATCACTACTTGTCTATCTCTGCGACCCTTCCACTTCGTCATCCCTCTTGCTTACTCTCTCTCCATCTCTCATCTCTCATGGCCTCTTCCGCCGTGAAAGCTGGGACCGGCACCGTCCAGCCAGTCGCCGTGCCGGCCAGTTCTCAACCCTCTTCTAAGAGGGCAAGGAAGGGTGATGATGCCGTGCACGGGATCGGGCCGTCCTCCGTTCGGCGTATTGCGGAAGACCTGAACAGGAGCGAATCGGATGTGCGGAATCAGATAAGGAAGTTGAAGCGCAAGTACGAGAAGGCGACTAGGACCGGGCGTATCGGGAAGACGCCTGATGATCGGAAGCTCTTTGAGCTTTCCCGAGCCCTCTGGGGCAAAGGCAGCGGCTTAGTGGCCACCTCCCCAAAGGAGGGCAGGCATGCTGCTGCTGCCCCGTCGAAATTGCCAGAGGAAGAGTCTGAGGAGGAGAAAGACTGGGCCGGCGTCTTTTGGCTGTTGCAGCTAAAGGGAATGGGGGTTAAGAGCTAAATAGAATGGGGCTGGACGAGGAGATTTTGAGAGTTGGCATGAGGATGGTCGACTGCTCAAAAGTGGAGGAAATCAAGGAGAGATTGCTGGAGCTTCGAATGGCGGAGATGCAGCTTGCCGTGGATGGAACGGTCGTGCTGAATGACCTGGCCAAATTGATCTTGGACGGGTACCGCGCGGCCAAAAAATAGAATGGGACGATTAGGCCAAACTCAGTGTGTTTCGTCATTTTGGGGCAAAATCTGAGATTAGAAGAAGGGTTTTGTGGCTTCTGCTTTTGTTTTGAACTTTTTGTATTCCATTGCCAATAGATTACTCTTCATCTCTCAGATCGGGCATTTTCATGGGTGTTTTTCTCTTTTTCGCTCTCAGCTTCGTCTGTAATGTGCTGGAGATCGCTGTCTGGATGTCTTATTGCCAATAGGTGATCTTTATGTTCCATTTGCCTGACTTATTTCGTCTTCCTTTTTTCGCCCCTGGTTTCTTTGTTCAAATGGTGCGGTATATAAGTTTGGATGTGACTGTTTTTGGGTATTTTCAAAAACCAAGATCAGTTCTCGCTCCTCCTTTTTTTCGTCTGGGCATCCTTGGCACCACTTGCTGTTTCCCGGTCTCAGTAATTATCATCGACATTTGATTCACATGGTTGAAAAACAGAAATTCCAGTTTCATCTTTTTCCCTGGTGAAAATAAAGACCCGATTAATAAGAAAAGGAGAGAAAAATAGTCTGCTCCATTGGAACCGCGAGAATTATGCAATGATACGCTTTTAAATGTTTTAATTTTAATTTTTTAAAAATGCCCATCATAAGAATGCCCATAAGATGATTTGGTGAGGCGAAGAATACACAGCCTCTTTCGTCGAAATATTTGAGAACGAGAAACTTTCGATTGCATTTATATTTAATTATATATTTAGTGCACTTAGGTTTTTTGTGTTCATGCAAACGAGCAACTCTTCACTACAAAGCCCTAAACGCCAAAAAGAAAAGAGATAAGTTTATTTTTATGTACTACCTCGATGAAAGTTATAATGTCATTAGATTTTATTTTATTTTTGGTTCGTGCCTTTCGTTTACCGCAAAAGAAATGTGAAAAAAATATCCTTTAACCATAGAAAATAAGCGCGTATCCATTCAGCTACAATTTAGAAGCAAGAGTACGGTTAATGATTAAACGCGATTGACTGGGTGTTCTTTCTCTATCTAAACTAGATAGAAAGTATATTTTCTTTTAAATCACTTATATATCAAGCGATTCTCTCTCCCCCCCCCCCCCCAATCCTTTTTTTTGGTTTAGATGTTATTTGCACATATTATACAACATTCAAATTCGGTTGATTTATTCTGAAGAAAAAAAATTAGTTGATCCATGTTAACTATTTTGTTTCAATAATAACTCTGTGCGGAGCACATGTAAACTAGCTCAAAAGAATAATTAAACTCCATAATTTCTCTAAAAGATAATCTCATTAAATGTTTACCCCAAATGATTGCACTTTTTTAGCAAATTCCCTCTTTTATGACCCTTATCAAGTTAAAAAAATGAAAATCGTTGCCATGTTTTCAATTTCTTTGGCCTAATCAATTTTTTCAATTCACTTCACAGTATATGAAAAAAATTTAAAAATTCAATTTTTTTGTCAATTTTTGAAAACGTTGCTTATTATTTTGTGAAGGATCATATTTTCTAACACTTTCTCGATTGTCGAATTGCGAATTGTGGAAATTAGCTCCCGTGCAAAGTAACTAAATATAAAAAGGAGATTGCATAATGTCATATGGTCAAAACCCATCAGTTGCGAGTTTGAAAAACAGCCGTGCAAGAGAAACAAGGGAAGAGCTAGAATTGGCATTATCTTTGTTTTTCTTACATAATTTTTCTTTCT
This sequence comes from Corymbia calophylla, assembly GCA_014182845.1. Lineage (NCBI taxonomy): Eukaryota > Viridiplantae > Streptophyta > Magnoliopsida > Myrtales > Myrtaceae > Corymbia > Corymbia calophylla. The sequence continues at coordinate 18,148,249 of CM024694.1, read as the reverse complement.
ACATATTTTCTTTTTCCTCGTCCCTCCTTTTTCTTCCTCAAGACAGTAATTATGAAGTTAATGAAGACAGGAGTATAGTAGAAAGTAGCGTTTATTTATTGAAACTGCTTGCCTAAAGAATTTGCATTACATTACACACCCATCCATCTTGTTTAATAAAAATCGAGCTATGTTTCAATCCATGTCCGACCATATGGACCTGATTGTACCTTGATTATCGACAGATATGTGTAAATAGGCTAAGAGATAATTGCTGTACCAAATGTGGATCCGACTCAAGCTCAACCAAGTCAGGAATACCTGGAAAAATTAGTCTAAAATGGGAAAATAAAAAATAAATGTCGGTGAAAAATAAAATCATAATTCCTTAGATTGCTTTCTACATGACAATATGGCTAATGATATGACACGAGAGAGAACCTCCATCTTCAATGATTTACCATGACCATAAAATCTTAAAAGGATGATATAGACATGCGCTAAAGGATGAAAAGCTATTCTAATCACCGTTTTTCTCTAAATTTATTTTTCCTCTGCTTGCTTCTTGCGCCGATGGACATGTAATTTCTCCCTGACCATAGAAAATTTCCAATACAGCTCCACAATTTTAAAAATGTTCCCATTTCGCTCCGTAAGTATATCAAGAAACACCATCCGGGTGAGCTCTTAGGAAACATTTTGCAAATCTTTTGTGCCAACACATTAAGAAAATTTTCGATACATCTCCACAACTTTGCAAATGTTTTCATTTTGCCCCGCAAAACTTGAAAAAAAGACATCCGGATGAGGTCTTGGCAAATAGTTTGTAAATCTTTGCGCAAACGTATTAAGAAATTCAATGAATCTCAATGTTCTATTAAGAAAATTCTTAAGTGTCGTGCATGCAACCAAACATAAACATCCAGGACGAGTTAAATAATTTCATCTTCTCTTGAGGACATTACGGACGAAACTAGGAAGGAAAAAAGAAAGAAAGAGAGAAAACAGCTGAAGGTATCTAAGAGATGAAGAGTGCCTATTGGCAAATAAAACACAAAGATTCAAGAAGAGCAGCAGCAGCAGCTACAAAAGTTCTAATCTCAGATTTAAACTGCCCCCCCCAAAAAAAAAAATAAAGCAGAAACAAGTTTAGACTAACCATTACTGGCATTTTTATGTCTTCCTCATTTCCTCCACTTTTGAACGGTCCAACGAAGAAGTCCCAAATTGAGGGATGGCCGAAGACGGGATGGCCCAGTCCCAGACGAGCTCCTCATCGGAGCCTTTTGACCGCAATGTCGACGACCCAGCAGCAGCATGCCCGCCTTTCCTCGCCCTCTTCGGAGATTCAACCTTCTGTTTATATTTAAAGGTAACTCTCTTTTTCATGGATATTGATTTTAGACTTATTTCGAATATCACATCGGTCAATCTTTTAAGATTCAAGGTATTTGTACTAAAATTATTATCAATATAGGCCTTTCAACGTAGTTATTCTTCAATTTCCCTTTAATATGCTTGAGATGACGTAGATTTTGAGGTAAAGGAAACCGTTGGTCACGATTTCTAAAGAATAAAGACTCCACTTGATTTTATATGAAGATCAGGCTTTGAAGGCGATTAATTTTGATTTAAGATATTTATCGTTCAATGTTAAGTTTATTGAAAAAATTGCGGCACTTTCCATGTTTAATCACTTGACGAGAGAGGGGCATAAGGACGCTACTTGACAAAAAGTGGCATCATTTATGCTATTAGATTCTTTATTTAGCATAATATTCTTAATATTAATGGATGAAGTTTTGAAGACAAGATATAGTTTAGATTAACAATGATGGATCTAAAGGCTCTCGGGAGGGAAATGAGAAAGTAGACCTCTTAGTTTATTGCTAGTTTTAATGCACATGTGCCTGATTGTATTTTCCTATTTTGTCCTACATTTTAATCTTATAATAAAATCCATACCATAGTTGCCCCGAAAAATGAAAAAAAAAATACACTCCACATCATTTTCTTTGTTTACTGCTGTAGAAATTCTTTTTAGAAGGAAAACATTAGACGGACATTTTACTTTAAAATGCAATTAATTGGTCGCTAATAGAAATCAAATCTAATGTCAATTAGCATGGAACTTTAATTTCTCATGCTTTTCCGAAACCCTAATGCTCATAGCTTATTGAATCATGGGGACATTATTACTTTCACATCATCAGGTATAATTTAAAATTTTTAACACCCGTTAGTTAGTCCTTATTTTATCCACATTCATAAGATAGATGAAATTCATTTTGTATGGTCCTTGAATTTTGCATGGCCATTTGCTTGGACGTTCTAATAAGTAAATTAGGAAGAATTCCTATGTAAACAAATCAAATAAATGAGGGACCTAGGGGCATGGAAAAGCAAGGCGTACAGCACCTTTTAGAGCACAACTTTTGGCACTCCACTTCGGTGGCGTGGAGGGTGGATCCCTATACCGTACTAGACTTAGGATTACTGATAGTGAGCCTCTATCTCTCCAATCAACATCATGCCAGGTCGTACAACAGGTCCGTCTACGCATTTGAGTGCCATTCCATATTTCCGAGGAGGAAGATGTGGCGGGAGTTTCGAAAATCCTTAATAATAAGAGTTAAAAATAACTTTGAAAAGTTTTCACTTCAAACTGTTCAGCTTCTCTTTCTCTTTCTGAACTTTTTCATCTTTTCTGACGTTGTTCGCTCAAGCTATCTCTCTCCCTCTCCCTCCCCGTTCGTCTCCCTTTCATTAGTGCTTGTGCCTCCCGAGTGACTCGCTGCCTAAGGTGTGTTATGGTTTCTCTATTTTTTTTTTTTTTCCTTTAGGATTCGGCTCTTTGATATCCTTTGTCCAAAAAAAAAAAACTCAATATCCCATCATCGTTCATATCACGCCTCAGTTACATTTTAAACGTTCAGCGAATTCCATCTGAGTTTGGGTTTGAATGTGTTCGATTTCGCCTCAGAGCAGTTCAGGTCTCTATTTTTGCATGGCTTTGCATTCGAAAATGAGTTGCTGATCTCTTACTTGAAATGTCAATACTTTCTATCTAGTGATTGATATCCATGGGTACAAGGCGTGTGATCAAACACGTGGGTTCACGCGCGGTGCAAATAAGCTACGAGTCAGAAGAGAAGGTTGAGAAACAACGTAATGGTCGCGAGCTACACTCTAATTCAGGGACCAAATCTGAGCAGTATCAAGAAAAGACTACAAATGCGAACTCATCAGGTAGTACCTACCTAAATATATTGCTCTGCGGTTCTGCATCATAACGTACTAACATGGTCTAAGTATTGGTCTGGTTTGATAATGTTTGATCCTTCTTTTGATATGTAGAATTTCTTGTCTAGCAGATACCTCTTCAAGAAGGAAGCGCGGGTTTACGTGTCTACCGGACATATGGAATCTTCCCCCTGGGAAACGCATCGTTGTCCAATTAGGGAAGAATATGCAGCCTATTGGAGTTGAAGGAGGTTTGCTTGGGGAGTTTCTCGGGACTATTGCTAGAAATGGCGAGTTGGCACCATTGTTCACAACTTGGAAGCAAATTTCCGAGGATATGACGAATGCTATGATTCGGATTGTAGAGGTAGTTAGCTAGTGTTCATATAAAATTTCATTCATGTTGTAAACTAATCTAACATTGTTATGAGTTTTTTCTTTGTTGTAGTCCAAGTTTGATTATCCTCGTACACCAGCTATGGAAAAATGGATTCTACATTCCATAAACTCTAAATGGAGAAATTGGAAAAGTGATCTAAAAGCTGCTCACTATGATAGCTCTCAGCCATTATCATATCATTTGAAGAATCTTCCGGAAAGAGTGAGAAGAGATCAATGGAAAAATCTTGTCGCTTTCTGGAGTTCAAAGGAAGGGAAGGTACGAATCTTGTTCCAGCATTCCTTCTATTTTGACCTTTCGACATTAAATAGACTTATATTACCCGATTAGTCAATGCTGATTTTGTGATTTACCTTTGGTTTTTGTTTATTGCAGAAGCTGAGTAACATAAATAAGGCTAACAGAGCAAAACAGAAGATACAACATACCTTAGGGAAAAAAAGTTATGCAAGGATAACGGCAGAAAAGGTACTTTTGTGTTTCCCTAAAGATGATATTTACATTGTGTAATCAATAGTTACTCTTTAGAGGAGATTGCAATATATCTTTGCACGTAAGGTAAAGATGTCCAGAGATATTCTCCACTTTTTCGATGATATGCTTGTTTTAACAGCAATTGTCCCAAGAAGAAAACATAGAATGTGTTCTAAGATTGTCTATGTTGTTAGCACCCGCATCAATATCTTGTTATTCCTCTAGCTTGGTGATTTGGATTTGCAAGTGACAGTACAATCCTCCATAACTGGGTTCGGGTTTATCTAGCTCACAAAGTCTGTCATCATTAACAAATGATCTATGCAGCAGCTGGAGCTGTAAAGTAAACTTGAGATACAAATTTATAAAAATTTGTAGACTTGAATGCAGTTTGGCTTAATGAGAGAGATCAAAAAACAGAAAAGTACTTAGCCCTAGTCTACCCAAGTATTAGCTGTACCATTTTACATGCATCACGTCCCCTCAAAGATTGCAAAGCCATTGAATGCGTATCATCTAATGTCGACAAATGTTATACTGTCTTGCCAATGACAATATTGCTGCTATAATGCACAGAATTTATACAGTTATCTGAGCAGAAGCTGAATGGATCGAGAATAGATGGCGAGCTGGAATGAATAGTCTAAAATTAAAGCCAAAAGGCTAATTTCATGGTGTGTGTTTTCATATGGTTTTGTTGGATGAAAAGTCATATAACAATTAGCAAGGAACAATCATAGAAAGGAAGAACATGATTATTTTTTTCAATTTGATATCTGTGGACTTCTTTTCCTGTTTCACTGGAAATTGGAAAGCATTTAATATCTTTTTGACATGGTCCGTTCAATTATGCTGACTAACCAAGTTCTGGCACACGATGCATTGAATTCAATGAATTGCCTCTGTTAATAGGAAGCAGAGCTAGGGAGGGAGCTAAATCGTGTTGATTTGTTCATGCTTGGTCACGAAAGGAAGAAGAGCAAGAAGCCGATGGATAAGGCTGTTGCAGAGGCTAAATGTATTTCTGAGTTCAGCTGACAATCGCTCCCAACAAATAGTAAAATCAGCAGTTTAAGAAGTTCTTTATATTACTAAACTGCAGGCAAGTATGAATGACCTCATGGAGGTATATCCAGAACTTTGCAAGAGTGGTACCCCCTTAAATGAAGATGCTGTTTCCATAGTGTTGGGAAAAGAGAAAACCGGACGCATCCAATGCTTTGGTATAGGGCCATGCCCAAAAGATTTTAAGGCCTCCAACTCTGGTGGTCTTCCAACAGAGAACTTAAGGTCAGAGAATGGGAAAGATGAAGAGATTCACAAGTTAAAGGAAGAATTGAAAGCATCAACAGAGCAATTGAAAACGACAAATGGAGATGTACAAGAGTTACAGACGCAACTCAAAAAGATGTCTAATATAGTACAGAAATTGTCAGCATACTGTGGACTTGAAGTGGACTCACAAGATCTGGACAAGGTCAGCAATTCATGAGACATGGCATGCAACTAATTTCATTGAATTCAAAATAGTGAAAGATGCTTTATTGAATTCAAAATATGGTGGTTTTAAAGGGAATAGTGGTGCATAAGGTTGAAACATGAGTTTGGTACTAAGATTTCTTCGACGTAGCTTGAAAGAGGGATACAAATGTAGAGTGGTGCATAACCATGTTTTTTCTTTTAGCTGCGACTAAATTATGTTTTGGGTTGCTTCTATTGCATTATGCCTTGTTCTTTTCGTTATTTTTAAAGTATATGAGTGGTTGCCCTTATTAATTACTGCTCTGTTGTTTCTCTTTCTTTTGAGTTTTTGAGATAGGAACGGTTGAGCTCTCTTGTTCTTCTCTGTATAGATCTTGGAGTGTTATGGTACCATTCATTTGAAGAGAAGTTGAAATGTTGCCAATTTTGGCACTTGAGAGTGGTTGAGAGACACAGTCAAATGCTTGGAAATGGTCACTGTGGATGTACTGCTTAATTAAATTACCCAATGCCATCTACCGATAGCATTACAAGACCTATATTTTTGGCCCTCAATGCATTTCTTCTTCTTATTGCTCTTAAGGAACGACTTCTATTTTCATGGTGGAATTTTTCAATTTCAATGGATTACAACAGTGATTGTGATTTGTGAACTCTGCCTTGGGTTTACAGCCGTTCATTATTAATTGCCGCTTCTGTTAGATGCTTTGGCCACACAGCACTGAGTGTGTATAAATGGACTTCACAACTGTGCATTCTACAATTTAGTGAATGGAGCTCCTCTGTTTGTCTCTATATTTTTTTAGAGTGATGGAAAATGTGGCTGGTCACGACTTGCTCGTTCTGTTTTTAGTTGCAATTAATATCTCGTTTATGTCTTGATATGCTTTACAGATTAATTGTGAGCCCATGTTCATTAACTTTTTTACTTTCCGTGATCTGAACTTCTATAAAATCTTTCTCCAATCCAACTCATGAAGGTTTAACTGTAGGATGTTTAAGTCCAATGATTTCTTGTGCTAGTATTGTGCCCATTATGCTTAGTCCTTTCACAAACCCATTTGGTTGTAGGATGATAATCATCATGATACGCAAGAGAGATCTCCAAACATCATTTTGTACTCTCCATCGTTAGGTCATGAGCCATGCTCTGAGGCACAAGGTAAGTGTCACTGTGAAACATATTGTGATCATAGTAAACGCAGGCATTCTAACTATTCGTTTTTGTCATAAATGTCTATTAGGTCCTGCAAAAAAGAAGAAAACAACTACTCGTGCCCATGGTTGAAGAAAGCTCATTGGAAGAACTACTAGAATTCCTGCATTTCCAAGATAGGAGGCCAGATAAGATTTTATAACGATGACAGTAGCTCTTCCATGTGCAGTAGAACCTTTTGCTTTGCTTTTTGGAGGATTGCTAAACGACCTATCTTTCCAGTAGTGGGTTTTTTTTTTTTATATAATATTAAAGACATTCAGTTTTTAGGACATTAGGTGATTGTAATTACCCGCTGCAAGACTTGCCCAACTTCTTTTCATTTTGAAGCGAAAACACTGATTTCACGCATCTCTGATAACTTTATCTTTAGTAAGACGAAACACAATACAACGTATCACACGTAATGTTTTCATGAAATCAGATGACTTCTCTTTTCTTTTTTGCAAATTTAAAGTGAAAATAATGAGTGAAAATTAGATATTGAAAGAAGTAATTGAAAAGTCGGACAAAGTAACATCCTAAAAGTTACGAGGTCTTTGTCAAATTCCTTATAAAAGTCGTTATGCACGGCTAAAAACAGCAGTGACTGTACCGAACAAAGTCGAAGTCGCCCCCGACTAGACCTATTTAGCTTTCAGAAAGATACTTGAATTTAGGTTCTTGGGATTTGCCATTATTCATTGATTGATGTTTTTAGGTGGATTTGTAGTGCATTGTACCGGAGGATGTTGTATACATGAGGTTTCTGTTGAGAAAACTCCTAGTTTTGATGCTTACAAAACATTCTATGAATGATATTTATTTCAATCTCTTGAAGGAAAAGAACTCAGAAAGACATAAGCTTTAAAGTCTGCTGATAGCAGAAGATAAAGCATGAGATGTCTTAGAGTCTGACCGTACCAGACGGAAAGACTCATCCAGGAGGCGAGATTTAAGTCTAACCGTACTGAGGCATCGAGATTTAAGTCTGACCGTACCAGACTGAGATTTTAAGTCTGAACGAACCAGACTGAAATCTAGGCAGACTCAAGACTTAAAGACTGTCAGACTTAAGATGAACTTATACGATAAGATCACCAACGGTAGAGTATTTCACTTACCTTATTTATGTTGATTACGTTATACTAATCGATTGAGGATCAATTAGTGGGCAACTTCCAAAAGAAGAATAGAGCACTTATGGAAGCCCAGATTTCGTTTGTATGGGCGAACGAGAATCTAAGGGGATCCGATCTACCCTCAACGGTCAAAAATACTTGCCTTATAAAGTCTGGTCCAAGAAAGGGAAGACGAAAACTCTCAAGGAAAGAGCCAACGGTCGAGTGTGGCTTGAGAGTATTTAAGGATAGGTTGAGACTTAGGGGTAGGACAGATGAACATTATTCCAAAGCTGTTTTCGTTCTTCAATTGTTGTTCATAGTGCGTATTTGAGTGATCTCAGTGTATTACCAAAAGAGAGTGACTTAGTGAGACAGATCATCACCGAGTACAAACACTCGAGACTGTGTAATCACCGTTGATCATATAGTGAAATACAGCCATTGGCTGGTCGCTCGGAGAGTGGACGTAGGCTTGTCTAAAAGCCGAACCACTATAAACAGTGTTTGCAATCTTCTCTCACTCTCTCTACTTGATTTCAATTCGTTGGTTGCAAAAGTTATAAATATTTGTGTGGTTAATCTCTCTACACCTATTCACCCCCCCTCTAGGTGTTTATACTAGTAATATCAATTGGTATCAGAGCTTCGTGCTCGAGATCTTGAAATGTTTATTACTTCTGAGTTAAAGATCCTCTATGGCTAGTATTCTTGCACCAGGTTTGATTGAGGGGCAGAGCAACACTCGTCCTCCCTACTTCGACGGCAAAGATTACAATATTTGGAAGAATAAAATGAAGGCATTTCTCAGATCGAAAGATCCACTCGAATGGGATGTGGTTGAAAGGGGAATTGATCCCACTGACAAAATCGAAAAAACATCAAAGAGAAACGATGGGAAAGAAACATAAACTTCAGCCACCATCTCTCCAGAAGAAATGACGAAGAGACAAACTCTCGATGCTAAGGCTATCTACTCTCGTATTGTGCTTTATCACCTAATGAATATAATCGAATATCTTCGTGTGATACAGCTAAGGAAGTTTGGGATAGACTACATGTGACATACGAAGGAACTGATCGTGTCAAGGAAACCAAAATAAATATATTACTTGGTCAGTATGAATCTTTTAAGATGAAACAAGGAGAATCCATCGGAGATATGTTCGGATCGTTTACGAAATTGTAAACGGTTTGGCATATCAAGGACAACTGTTCTGGACCAATGAAGGTCAACAAACTTCTGAGAGGACTGTCAAAAGATTGGAACAATGTGAAGACATCTATCAGAGAAACTCTGCGAATTTCACCATTGACTGTCGATGAGCTCGTTGGTACTCTACAGTCCTATGAAGCAGAACAAATGAATGAGGAAGTGGAATCCAGAGGTAAAAAATCCATTGCTCTTAAGTCTAACATTGATTCTGATGTCACAGATTCTGAGGAAGAACTGGATGACGAAGAACTTGCACCTTCTTGATCGAAAAGTGAGGAAGTTAAACAAGAAAGGCGGGGAAGTTCAACAACGAAAACAAACAGACAATAACTGGACAACGCGGGCGATGACGAGGAAGATTATGCCAAAGATGTCATTTGTTTTGAATGTAAGAAAAAGGGTCATATTAAACGAGAATTGTCCCAAGCTCAAAAAGAACAAAGGGAAATTCGAGAAATACAAGAAGGCCCCGAAAGCTGAAACATGGAGTGACACGAAGTTGAGGAGGACGGTGAAGACGAATATGGCAACATCGTCTTATGGCTCATTCATACTCAAACTCTGAGACAGACTCAGGATCAGACTCAGATTCAGACAGAGAAATCGAGGTAAATCATTACGATATTCCAATAGAAATCTCAGATTACATAAATGAGCTTTGTTTAAATTTAAAAACTACCTTGAAAAAGATCTCCAGCTTAAAAGTGAAAAATCGTAAGTTGAGTCATCAGAATTGTTTACTAAAAGAAAGATTTGATGATCTCAAGAAGGAATTTTCAGAACTGGAGGAAAGTCGTGATTCTGTTTTAAATGAAGGTGAGACTCTCAAAAAGGAACTTTTAGAAATAAAGAAAAATCAAAGTTCTTTACAAAATGAGAATCTATTTCTTAGAAAGGAAATTTCGAATATCAATGCAAAGTTTTCGTAGGGACGAAAAAACTGCAAAGCATATTCTTTCTATCCAAATTCCTTATTATGATAAGTCAGGACTTGGGTTTTGCAAGGAAAGTAAATCGTTAATTGATTTTCCTACAGTTAAGGAAATGATTAAACAGAGACCTCCTCGACATGCTTACAAGAATCTTTTTAAAAGGAATTTTGTTAAACCTGTTGGTCAAGGAAATCTAAAGTGTTCTAATTGTGGAGAGAGAGAACATTTCGAGAATAAATGTCCTAAAGTCGGAGACTGTTCAAAAGAAATGGATAGAAAAAGCTTATACTACTAACTTCAATGGAGCCAAGAAAATTTGGGTACCAAAGAAAAAATGAGTATGTGTGAACATTGCAGGTAAGCTTCCGGAGTAAGAAGAAATGGTATTTGGACAGTGGATGTTCAAGACATATGACAGGAGACTCACAAATGTTCGTTGGCTTCGAAAGAATCAAGGGAGGAACAGTTTCGTTTGGAGGAAACACCAAAGGAAACATTATAGGATTAGGAACTGTCAAGATCGGTAGCTTAATCATCAACAACGTTTCTCTAGTCAAAGGATTAAACTACAATCTTCGAGCATCGATCGGTTATGTGATGCCGGTTTGAATAAACTTCAAAGAGAATCTATGTTCGGAACAAGCAATGATTCTTCACGAGACTTTTTTTACCGGACGAAGGCATGGGAACATTTATCTTACGGACATAAATGAAGACACCGCAAAATGTCTATTATCGGTTCAAGATGAAGCAGATATGTGGCACCGCAAACTTGGCCATGTCAGCATGAAACAAATTTCCAAACTTGCCAGCAAAAAGCTCGTTCGTGGCTTACCTTCACTAAGTTACAAGAACACAGAGCTTTGTTCTGCATGTACACTGGGAAAACAGGTAAGAAGCTCATTCAATTCTATAAAACAGATTTCTACTAATCGTGTGTTACGGCTTCTTCACATGGACTTATTTGGACCAACCGAACCCGAGCATTGGAGGTAAGAAGTACTTGTCTTGTGATAGTAAATGATTACTCTCGATTTACATGGGTATATTTTTTAGCAAATAAAGGAGATACCTTTTCATATTTCTCAACATTTGCAAAGAGGGTCCAAAATGAAAAAGGATACTCCATTTCAAGTATCAAAAGCAGACCATGGGGGAGAATTTGAGAATCAAGACTTTGCAAATTTTTGTGACAAATATGGTATACAGCATACTTTTTCATCTCCCTACACTCCAGAACAAAATGGAGTGGTGGAAAGAAAAAACAGATCTTTGCAGGAAATGGCTAGAACATTACTTATAGAAAGCAAGGTGGCAACTCGGTTTTGGGCAGAAGCAGTTTCTACTTCTTGTCATGTTATTAGTAGTATTTCTTAGACCAATTCTTGAGAAAACCCCCTATGAGATTTTTAAGGGAAGAAAACCTATTGTTTCCTACTTTCGTATCTTTGGTTGTCTATGTTATATCCTTAAAAATATTAATCATCAATCTAGTAAGTTTGAAGAAAGGTCGGATGAAGGTATTTTTGGGCTATTCAAACTCTAGTAAAGCATTTAGAGTGTTCAACAAGAACACTCGGACAATGGAAGAATCCATGAACGTAAAGTTTCGGAGAAAGAAGTTTCAAAACAAAGCAAGTACAATTATTGAAGAATCGATCTTTGCTCGAAAGATCTGGTCTCAACAAAGAAGCGAGAATCTTCCCGGGAAATAGTCAAAGGAGCAACTCTTGAAGAACAAGTAATTCAGCGTGATATTCCGCATCGCGAGAAGATTCTAATAATGATGAAGTTCCAAGCCGAAACCGGAAGCACAAGTCTAGTCATCCTAAGGAAGGCGGTGATTGGAAACATCAACGAAGGGATTCAAACCGGATCGAGAAACAAAAAGGACACGAGGTAACATTGCATTGATTTCTGAAATTGAACCAAAAGGAATTAATGAAGCTACGGAAAATGAAAGCTGGATAGAGGCAATGCAAGAAGAGCTTCAACAGTTCAAAAGAAATGATGTATGGGAATTGGTGCCTAAACCCAAAGGAAGAACTATCATTGGTACTAAATGGGTATTCAGAAACAAAGTCAATGAACTTGGAAAAGTCATCAGAAACAAGGCAAGGCTCGTGGCAAAAGGTTATTCTCAATTTGAAGGAATAGACTATGATGAAACCTATGCTCCAGTTGCAAGACTAGAAGCAATCAGACTACTACTTGCCTATGCGTGCTATCAAAATTTCAAGCTATATCAAATGGATGTGAAAAGTGCTTTTCTAAATGGGTTTATCAAAGAAGAAGTCTTTGTAGAGCAGCCTCCTGGCTTCGAAGAACCAAGAAAGCCAGACCATGTATACAGATTAAAGAAGGCATTTTATGGTCTGAAACAGGCACCTCGAGCTTGGTATGAACGATTGAGCAAGTTTCTACTAGACAATAAATTCAAGAAAGGTATGGTAGATACAACATTGTTCATTAAAAAGGAAGGTAAAGATATACTATTGGTACAAATTTATATAGATGATATTATCTTTGGTTCATCTAATGAGCACTTGTGCAAGAACTTCTCAAAGTCTATGCAGTAAGAATTTGAAATGAGCATGATGGGAGAACCGACATTCTTTCTAGGACTTTGGTCAATCAAACAAAAACGCGGAACTTTTATTAATCAAGAAAAGTATGCCAAAGACTTAATTAAAAAGTTTGGTATGGAGAACTGCAAGAAGACTGAGACTCCAATGGCAACCTCCATCAAACTAGATCAAGATGAAACGGGAAAGAAGGTTGATCAGAAGAATTATAGAATCATGATTTGTTCCCTTCTCTACCTTACTGCATCTAGACCAGATATTCTATATAGTGTTTGTCTTTGTGCGAGATTTCAAGTAGATCATAAAGAACCACATCTTTCTGCTATTAAACGTATAATTAAGTATATAGCCACTTATCCAAACTTGGGGCTATGGTATCCAAAAGAAACAGATTTTACTCTTCTTGGCTACTCGGATGCAGATTTAGCGAGGATGCAAAATAGACGAGAAAAGAGTACTTCGGGTACATGCCAACTTAAGGAAAAATGCTAGTCTCATGGTTCTCCAAAAGCGAGAATCGTGGCTCTATCTACAGCGAAGCGAGAATATATTGCACTTGGAAGTTGCTTTGTTCACAAATTCCGTGGATGAGACAGCAACTAAGAGACTATGGAAAGGAGGAATCATGTACAGAAATAAGATGTGATAATACGAGCGCCATAAATCTCACCAAGAATCCGATTCTACACTCCAGGGCGAAGCACATTGAGATCAAGCATCATTTTATTAGAGACCATGTGCAAAATGGAGATGTATATGTGGAATTCATTGATTCCAAGAATCAATTAGCGAGATATCTTCACAAAGCCATTTGGACAAAGGTACATTCGATTCAATATGTGGGAGATTAAATATTATTAACCATTTTTTATAAATTCTATGAGAACAGGACAAAGTCGATGGAAGCAATCGTGCGGATAGACTAATCTTCAAAGAAGATTGAAAAAGGAAATAATGGTATTTTGAGTAAGTATGTATTTCCTTGATTAAATCTGGTCAATCTTTAGTAAGTTTTTGATCTGCATGATTGATTTGCGTATTTTTGGTATGAGTCTATGATGATTGAATATTCTTGTTAAGTTTAGAATAAGCTGCCATTTTAATTTGTTTTGGGTTGCGATTGTTCATTTGTTCTCTCAACGAAGGGTATAAAAACGTCTAAAAGTCGGGTCTTTTCCTCACAACTCTTCAGAACGTTTTGTCTACAAACCCTAACACAGAAAAACGCTTTTTAAATCAAACTTCTCCAAAACCAACATTCTTCGAACATGGCCTTAAGATCCTCCGTATCTAGATCAAGATCTCCATCTCCAAGAAGAAGATCAAACAGGATTGCTGGGAGAGGAGGAAGAAGAGTCGACAGAGGGCAGACACATTTCGACCTCACACAGACTTCCGAAGATACTCAAGGACAATCTCCAAGAGTTTCTTCTCAAAATGACCCCGAGGAATCTCCAAAAACTCTCCGCCCACAATCGAAGAAAGGAATGTCTCACGAAGAGGTACGTCGGTTTAACTCTACCGATACCCACCGAAAATCCTCATGCGTGCGAGGACATACGAAAAAATGGTCCAAAGAAATGTTAGGGATGATGTCAAAGCTGTTCTTTTTAGAGAAAAAGGGTATGCGAATGAACTCCGTCTCATTCAAGCAGTACAGACCACAGAATCACCATCTACTCGTACAGAACGAGTAAGTGATAAAGGGAGAAGTAGAGATAATGTGAAGGAAGATGATGAGAACATATACAGAAATTTCTAAGTGAGAATGGGAATAGGCTGCGTAGCCAGAAACACAACCGGGAAATTATTTCGATCCCAGAGAGCATAAGACTTTCTTCACGAGGCCCGATGGATCGAGGAATTATGAACCACGAGAATTGTGGATTTTGATTATTTGGATCTTTGCTGAAGTAAATCTGCGAGAATGCTTTGAAAAATTGCAGATGGACCAATTTTGCACTGATTCTGCTGCTGTTTACCCTGAATTAACAGCATATTTTTATTCAAACTTGACATTTCTATCTCCAGACAGAATGCAATTCAGTGTGAATGACAGGTTCTATGATGTTAGTTCAGACACTCTGGCTGACATTATAAAAGTTGAAAGAGGAGCATTCAGGTCAATAGACGTCTCCTATGAAACAGTGTGTAAGTTTCTTACAAAGTCTGTAAGGGCCACTATAACTTATCCTCTTCTAACTTCTGCAAGAACTATTTTGCATAAGATCATTATCAGTTGCATTCGTCCAAAAGCCTCATCAAAGACTGATGTATCTAAATTTGAGGCCAAATTGATGTGGGCTATTGAAAGGGAATCTTGTTCTCCTTTGCCTCACACAATAATATTGCATATGTATCGGACGGTGTCGAAGGACAAAGGACAGCTACCCTATGGAGCTTTAGTGACAAGGATCTTTGCACACCTAAAGATAGACATACCGAGGAGATTCAGCACTAAAACTCTTCCCACAATGGCCATTGACATGAAAATGATTAATAAGATGAGACTGAAGGATGTTGCAAAGACATGGAGAAGAAAAGAAAAGGAATTGGCTAGAGCAGAGACAGCAAAACGAAAAGGTAAAGAATCAGCTTCTGCTGAGCCAAGTTCTAAAAGGATAAGACAACTCCTACTGGTAGATAAAGACGATGAAGAAGAAAGTATCTCCGCAATTCTGGCAAATATGCATCAAACTTCTCAGAGAATGTCTGAACCAGAAGTAGAAACTCATGCAGAGAACATTATCAGTACAGAACATGAGAAGAATGATGCATCTGAATCAGAAGAAGATCCAGAAGAAGAAGAAACTGAATCAGAAGAAGAAGCAGAAGAAGAGGAAGAAGGAGATCAGGATAGGGAAAAAGAAGGGGAACAAAGTCAGAATGAAGCATCAAATCAGGGGGAGCATCCTACTGATAATATTGACATTCAAGTAACTGCAGCTTCATCTGGGAATGCTGATTATCAGAAAGTCATAGCACTGCTAACAGAGATCAGAAATCAGCAAGTAGCAATGGAAACCTCCTTCAATAATAGGGAGACTCTCGAGAAGACTGTTAATCAATGCATTGACAAGATTGAGAAGTCTGCATCAGATATGGAGGATTTCACCCTTGTTCGGACCCCAAACAAGAAAACTTCTTAAAAACATCTTCTGCTTTAGAAACTGGTTTGTTTTTAACTGACTAACTCTTTTTTGAGGATGACAAAAAGGGGGAGAATAGATATGGCTATCTCTGAGATATGGTTAATTCTAACATTTCTGAGCTTTTGCATGACATAGTTGGCTTTATTGTTGTGTTAATGCATGAAAGATCTGATGGCCTATGATATTTTCTTATATGCTGATCATGTTGAGCTGTGATATGAAGATATGTTGCTGCTGGATTGTCTATACAGGGTTGATATGAGCTATTCTTATGAGTTGAGCAGAATAGTTGAAAGCAGGCTCTATTTAACCATATTTTGCAGAGACATTAAGCCATATGTATGAAATGTTTTGTCACCATCAAAAAGGGGGAGATTGTTGAGAAAACTCCTAGTTTTGATGCTTACAAAACATTCTATGGATGATATTTATTTCAATCTCTTGAAGGAAAAGAACTCAGAAAGACATAAGCTTTAAAGTCTGCTGATAGCAGAAGATAAAGTATGAGATGCCTTAGAGTCTGACCGTACCAGACGGAAAGACTCATCCGGGCGAGATTTAAGTCTAACCGTACCGAGATCGAGATTTAAGTCGACCGTACTGCATCGAGATTTTAAGTACGAACGAACTGCATCGAAATCTGGCGGACTCAGGACTTAAAGACTGTCAGATTTAAGATGAACTTATACGATAAGATCACCAATGGTAGAGTATTTCACTTACCTTATTTATGTTGATTACATTATACTAATCGATTGACGGGATCAATTAGTGGGCAACTTCCAAAAGAAGAATAGAGCACTTATGGAAGCCCAGATTCTGTTTGTATGGGCGAACAGAATCTAAGGGGATCTGATCTACCCTCAACGGTCAAAAATACTTGCCTTATAAAGTCTGTCCAAGAAAGGGAAGACGAAAACTCTCAAGGAAAGAGCCAACGGTCGAGTGTGGCTTGGAGAGTATTTAAGGATAGGTTGAGACTTAGGGGTAGGATAGATGAACATTATTCCAAAGCTGTTTTCGTTCTTCAATTGTTGTTCATAGTGCGTATTTAAGTGATCTCAGTGTATTACCAAAAGAGAGTGACTTAGTGAGACAGATCATCACCGAGTACAAACACTCGAGGCGTGTAATCACCGTTGATCATATAGTGAAATACAGCCGATTGGCTGGTCGCCCGGAGAGTGGACGTAAGCTTGTCTAAAAGCCGAACCACTATAAACAGTGTTTGCAATCTTCTCTCACTCTCTCTACTTGATTTCAATTCGTTGGTTGCAAAAGTTATATATATTTGTGTGGTTAATCTCTCTACACCTATTCACCCCCCCTCTAGGTGTTTATACTAGTAATATCAGTTTCCCTATCTCATGTCAAGGACGGTTCCGTCCTTCCGTCTGCAAGAAAAACGGATTTCATTCTCATGTCGGTCAATTTCCTTGAGACATAGGGAAGGGATATTTATGAGATCTTGAAGGGTTTGACATAGAATATTCAGGTTTCAATTTTGGTTAATCTTGTTGTGGTGCATGTTTTTGTCTGGGTTATTTGCTGATGTGGCCTGATGAAGTGGCGAGGCCACTCTTGCTGGATAACATAATTGACCTGATGGATCATCAAGAGAAGTTTGGAGGACAATTTTGATTTTTGATGATGGTATAGAACCGGCTCTTGTTTCTGATTGGCAGGGTGCATGCGCTTATGCCATGGCTATCGTTGGAAGACAAAAGTCTATGGGGTTGATCAATTGACATATTCTTGTTTGGGTTGTGTTTTGTTGCTAGAATAGCTTGATTTGGGAGTACCATGCTTGGTTAGCTGTTTGGACAGTGCCATGGTGCCTATTTGCTCTTTCGAGAAAAAACTTTTGCATCTATTCCTTTTGATATTGAGCCTCCAGTTTAGATGTCATATGAAAATAAGCAAGAAAAGTCTTTTCTTGGTGATTGGCAATATGCTGGACTTTTTAGAGTTTTATTGTGTCTAGCACTTTTGGAAATTGTCTTTATTGGCCATGGATGAGCACCTGCCTCGACTAGACAAGAATTGCACGAGAATTGGGCAGGCATTCAATGCAGCCTTTTCTGTTAGATGCCTTGCCTGGCTCGGGCCAAGTAAGTATAGGGTGTCCTTTGTGTAGTGTTCCTGTTATTCTATACTTCTTCTGTGTTGAATCAAAAGGACAAGACTATGTACTGGTTCAATGGACTCTAGAACAGTAGAACTTATAGAACTTGTATTCGGTCTTGTTGGTTTCTAATTGAGGAGAACCATGATGCACCTTGGTTGAAAGAGCGAAGAGTGAATGTTTCACTAACTCGAAATATCGTATTGCCCCCAGAGGGTCCAGCGCTCAAAACAAGGTAGTAATGAGATCGACCACGAGGGAAGCCATAGCTGATTAGCCGTAGTTGATAGAAGGCATGTCGGCTCACTTTGTATTGCGGTAGCAAATATAAATGGTGCCTCAACTTCGGCCTAACTAAACAAATTGCTGATTTTCTTTTCTTGCTGCATTCTATCTCTCTCTTTCTCTCACTTGTTGCTGGAACCAGGGAACCGATGATGATGGTGATTAAGTTACCATGCCAAGAACATTGGTTAAGGTAAGGACTTAATTAGTTTTAGGAATGGCATTTTTCTTGTTTTATGTCTGTGCTAGAATTCGGGCCCATGTTCTCTTCACAGGTGATTGGTGTAATTCATGTTACGATGGCATGTTAAGCACAATTGAGGAACAATCTCCGTGAAGAGAGTATCTCAAAACGAGTCACACGGGAATTTATGAAAATCCACTAACATGGACAACATGTCAGAAATGATGTAGGTAATAAGATATTAGGGGAAATTTATGTCGATTTGTCATGGTTAACATTGTCTAAAAATTTTGAAAATTCACCATGACATAGACATATGCATGACAATCAAATTCCGTTAAGAACTCGACCTCAAAATCATTAAAGAAAAGTCCGCACAAAAATGATAAACATGCTAACTGCACACATGAACACATCAAAACCAAATATCGATTTGGACAATAGACATGTAATTGATACGTCAAACGAAATCTAATTAAGACATAACATATGCCATTTGAAAGGTGAACTCAACTTCATTTTTCATGAACACAAATTGGGTATAAATAGAGTAGAACAGGCTTAGGATGATTCTTTAATGCTTTCACCTATTGAATGGGGAGAAGAAAAAGAGGAAAAGGATGGAAAGTTGAGAAGAATGTATCTGGAAATTGAATTAGTTTGCAGTAGAAAAGAAAATGAAAGAAATAAAAACTAGAATGGGATCACAACTTTAGGAACATGCTAATAATATTAGCAAACATTCTCTTAACAGATGGAATCTTCTCGACAAGCGATCAAAAAGTTGACTTCTTTAGAATGCGTGTATTTGGTGGAAAAAAAATTTTGAAATTTTTTTTCCTAAAAATAATAGTTGGTATTGTTTATAAAAATAAATGAAAGAAAAAAATTTCATCATTTATAAAAATATTTAGACATAAATTTTCATTAACTAATTTTTCAAGCGATATGAACAATCATTTTTAAGAAAATTTTGTTTAAATAATTTATTTTTCATGTAACAAATGGAGCATTAGTTGCTATTATTCAACAACATATTTTTATGAGGAAAATGACCTATTGTATTTTGATTTTCTTTTGTTTCATTCTAATAACCCAAAAGCCATCAACATATTGTATCAAGAAAATTCTAGATAAGGACCTAAAATGTTTTTTTTTTTTTCTCAAATAAGGGCATGAAGTAGATATTATTTTAAATAAGAGTTTAAAATATCATCATTTTCTCAAATAAATATTTGAAATGAACATTTTTTCAAATAAGAGTCTAAAGTGGCCATATCAGTCTCAAATAAGTCTAAACTCATGATTGATGATGGGAATTTCATCTTTTAAAATTTTTAATTTTTTTTCCTTTTTTTTCTTTCTTTTTCTATTTTTTATTTAAGAAAACAAACTAAAAACTTAAACTTTAAAAAGAAAGAAACATAAGCAAAAATACAGGCAAGAGGGCTCTATCTTGTCTATGGTTGCTGGCCCATCGATAGTGGGGCGACGGCAATGGTCAAGGGGTCACTTAGGCGAGGGCCAATGACTCTCATTGAGAGCCAAGGGCCAACAAGCCCTTACTAGAAATGGGAGTGGGTAGCCAACAATCGGAAATTTGAGTGAGAGTTGTGGACCCTTGCCTAGGGCCCTTGAAGCTCGACACCTAGGCTTAGGGGCATTAGGTGAGGGCCAACGACCCTTGCCTAGAAAGAGTGTCGCTGCCCTCTCCTGTTTTTAGGGAGGGTTACTAGCCCTTGCCTCTAGTCAGTGAAAGGTCATCGACCATTGCCACCACCCCATAAGTGATGTGCGGCAACCATAGGCGGGAGGGCATGTATTTTTGCTTTTTGCTTTTTTTATTTTTAATCTAATTTAAATTAAAATTGTGTTTAAATGAAAATATTCTTGGTCGGCCAGAATTTTTTGCAGGTCGACGAGACTAGGCTCTTATTTAAAATAACTATAATTGTTTTAGGCTCTTCTTTGAGATTAATATAGCCACTTCAAACCTCTACTTGAAATAAGGTCAATTTCATGCCATTATTTAAGAAAATGAGAATACTTCAAGTTCTTATTTGAAATTTTCCTTATTATATCTAAGAAAATGAGAATATTTTAGGTCATTATTTGAAATTTTCCCTATTATATCTAGTACACACAAAAAAACAAAAAACAAAAAACAAAGAGCAACAATAACACATGATGCATTTTTTTTTTGAGCCAAAATCGTGTTGAAGAGGGGGCGAAAGTTTTAGAGCAAATATTACCAAAAACTCTAAACTATGTCTTCTGTAACAATTTTACCCTAAACTTTTTTTTTTTGTCACCAAAAACCCTAAACTATGCTACTTGTGATAATTTTACCAGGAACCTTTTTGTACCATCAAAAACCCCAAATTATACCACTTGTAACAAATTTAACCCAAACTTTTTGTCGAGGAGCATTTTCGTCCTTTTCTTTTTTTTTTATTCTCTTGATAGAGGGAAGCCAGCAAGGGCGACCCTCGCCTCGGTCGGGCAAGGCGAGGGAGGCCCTCACCCGACGCCGGCGAGGGCCGCCCGAGCCTTGCTAGCAAGGGCCTCCCTCACCTCGCCCGACCCGAGCAAGGGGTCGCCGCCGGATTTGGCAAGGGCAACCTTCACCGGGTCGGGCGGGGGTGCCTGCCCAACGAGGCTTTGGCGGCCCTCGCCCGACTTCGACGTCGAGGAGGGCGGCCTCACCAACTTTCTTTTGTTAAGAGAAAAAAAAAAATGACGAATGGCCTAAAAAACTTTGGGGTAAATTTGTCCTAAGTAACATAGTTTAGGATTTTTGGTGGCACAAAAAAAGTTATAAGTAAAATTGTCAAAATTGATATAGTTCAGGGTAAAATTGTTACAAATGGCATAATTTGGGGTTTTTGGTGACATAAAAAAAATTCATGGTAAAATTATCACAGATGGCATATTTAGGGTTTTCGATGGTGTTTGCCCGAAGTTTTGTTGATATTCATCTTTATGGCGTGTGGAAAAGAATATGGAATTTGAAATTACATATACAATTATACATTTTTTATTGAGATAAATGCAATAGTGTTTGGGTTTTATCGAAAATCGAGAACTATTAAAAATGATTGCGTTGAAGAGCAAATATTTCATACTTATCATTTACCAGGAAAAAGGTAAATTCATGAATTATTATTTATTCCCATGTACTCATTTTAATTATTATTTAATTTTCTTTTCCTTTTTTTTAAAATCACACTTTTAATTATTTTTTCTTTTTTATCTTCTTTCTTATTTACTTCTTTCTCGATCGATTGTGGATCATAACAATGGCCACGGGCGAGCTCACCATATTTCGATGAGCCAAGGCTTGTTGGCAACCTTGCCCAATCCGACGAGGCTTGAGCCCTACCTACTTCTAGCAACTTTAGGTGAGGCTCAGATTTTATGCCCTTGGGCAAGCTTGTTCTAGCTTGGGATGAGGAAGAAGGGGAAAAAAAAGAAAGGAAAAAATAATTAAAAATTTTGAATATTTTGGTAATTCTCCCCAAAAAATTTCAAATCAGATTTTCCATACAAAACAATGAAAAATATATTTTAAAAATTATAAAGTTTTACCCAAACACTGAAAAATATTGTATTTTCTAGAAATGTTACACTTTTTGAAAAACATACGATGCCTAAAATCCAGAATACCTTTCTTATGGAGGGCCAAGGAATAGAATCAGCTTTTTATATTTCAGAAACAACCTTGCACGTTAAATAGTTAAATATATTTATAATAACTAAAAAATTATGAAAAATTGTTGCGGTTGTTCTTTATATTTAATTACGTGAATCGACACTTGGGAACTACTTTTGGGCTGACCGTCTTTAAACTTCTTTTATAGCATGTTATTGGTGCTTCTAATTTTTATATACATGCTGACAAAGTAAAAGAGTAAAGACTGGAATAGTCAACTCATAATCAAAAATACGCTCTTTGGTCCCTTTTTGTGTCTTAACAGATGACCAAGGGAATGCAATTTGGTTTTGTTGAATTCTTTTCGACTTGCTTATGCTCAAATGTGTATGGATCTTTCATCCACGTTGGTTTTAGACAAATTTCGAATTTCATATTGCTAAATTCTCAATATAAAGATTCTTGCACATAAATCTTTGGCATTACAAGGATTATAATCCTTAAAATATAGTGATTTTTGCAATCTCGTTTTATATTTAGTTACTTTGCATGGGAGCTAATTTCTACAATTCGCAATTCGACAATCGAGAAAGTGTTAGAAAATATGATCCTTCACAAAATAATAAGCAAAGTTTTCAAAAATTGACAAAAAAATTGAATTTTTTAATTTTTTTCATATACTGTGAAGTGAATTGAAAAAATTGATTAGACCAAAAAAATTGAAAACATGGCAACGATTTTCATTTTTAAACTTGATAAGGGTCATAAAAGAGGAAATTTGCTAAAAAAGTGCCATCATTTGGGGTAAAACATTTAATGAGATTATCTTTTAGAGAAATTATGGGGTTTAATTATTCTTTTGAGCTAGTTTACATGTGCTCCGCACAGAGTTATTATTGAAACAAAACAGTTAACATGGATCAACTAATTCTTTTTCTTCAGAATAAATCAACCGAATTTGAATGTTGTATAATATGTGCAAATAACATCTAAACCAAAAAAAAGGATTTTGGGGGGGGGGGGAGAGAGAATCGCTTGATATATAAGTGATTTAAAAGAAAATATACTTTCTATCTACTTTCTATCTAGTTTAGATAGAGAAAGAACACCAGTCAATCACGTTTAATCATTACCTGTATTCTTGCTTCTAAATTGTAGTTGAATGGATATGCGCTTATTTTCTATGGTTAAAGGATATTTTTTCACATTTCTTTTGCAGTAAACGAAAGGCACGAACCAAATATAAAATAAAATTTAATGACATTATAACTTTCATCGAGGTAGTACATAAAAATAAACTTATCTCTTTTCTTTTTTGCATTTAGGGCTTTGTAGCAAAGAATTGCTTGTCTGCATGAACACAAAAAACCAAAGTGCACTGAATATATAATTAAATATAAATGCAATCGAAAGTTTCTCATTCTCAAATATTTCGATGAAAGAAGCTGTGTCTTCTTCGCCTCACCAAATCATCTTATGATGGGCATTCTTAGAAGCAAAGTAAAGGATACAATGGTCTTCATAAAAAATTAAAATTAAAACATTTAAAAGCGTATCATTGCATAGTTCTCGCGATTTCAATGGAGCAGACTATTTTTCTCTCCTTTTCTTATAATTGGGTTCTTTATTTTCACCAGGGAAAAAAATATTTCTGTCTTTCCCCAGATGAAACTAGAATTCACTTGATATTTTCAACCATGCGAATCAAATGTCGATGATAATTACTGAGACCGGGAAACAGCAAGCGGCGGGTAAAATACCTACTTTCCTTCAAATACCCAAAGCACAGTCACTCTCAGCCTCCCCGCACCATTTGAACAAAGAAACTCAAGGATGCCCAGACGGAAAAAAGGATCGAGAAGTTCTGGCCTTGGTTTTGAAATGAGCAAAGATTAGTGGCCGCCTTCCTTATAAAACACGTCCACCACCTGTTTGAAAGAAGGCCCCAGAGGCATTGACTTATCGATCCAAACACCGTTCGCAAGCAGACACAAAACATCCAGGACTTAGGTACCGTGAGCGATCTCTTGTCTACAGTCGAAATCCGAGCGAAGAAAAGGACGAAATAAGTCCGGCGAATTGAACACAAACTTTATCTATTGGCAAAAAGACATCCAGACAACGATCTCGAGCACATTACAGACAGCGATGGATCCGGGGTTAGGGCCAAGGCCACGGCACAGCATATTGGAGAGAGGTCGGAGAGATTTGGACGAATTTAGAGCAAAAATAATGAGATCGATCTCTTCTGGGGATGATCAAATTTTGTGAAAAGAAGCAATTTGACCTCTTCACAATATTTGATCATCCCCCAAAGAACTTGATCTCATCAGTTCCCTCTAAATTCGTCCAAACCTCTGACCTCTCCTCAGTATGCTGTGCCGTGGCCTCGGCCCCAGCCCTGGCTCCATCGTTGGCGTCGCTGCCCTTGCTACCCCCTCTTCCTGGGCCGCCTCTTCAACGCTTGACCTCCTTGCCGGCTCCGACGGACTTGACAGTGCAGGCCTGGTCTTCAGACTCTGATTCAGAAGACTTGTCCGAATCTGGAGTGGGCCTCTTCGCTCCAGACGATTCTCCTCCTCCTCCTCCTTCTTCAGCATCGTCATCCCTCTGCGCAGGCTGCTTCTCCAACCGTTGATAACTGGCTGGCTTCTTCAACGTGCCATCCTTGGCCGCGGCAACGGACTGGACGGCGCGGGTACCATCTCCGGGGTTGGATTCATCACCCGAATCCGAGTTCGAAGAGGACTTCTCCTTGTGTTGCGAGGGCTTTGCTGGTTCCTTCTTACGAGCTGCTCCGTCGTCCAATCGGGAGGGGGATCTGGACGACGCTCCGGACGATTCGCTTTCTTCTCCGCTTTCCTCGTCCGTCTCCCGTTGCTCTCCTGCTCTCCTGGGCTCGGAGCCGGTGCCCGACTCTTCGCTAGAGGAAGTGTCCGCGTGTGACGATTCGTGGGAAGGAGTTGGGCATTTGCGTTTCGGGGCCATGAGAATTGAGAGAAAGAGATAAAGGCGTCTGACTTTGTTCTTGGAGGTCCTGTAGCAGCCGCTTCGTGGCTTCTTCTTCTTCTTAGAATTTGGGCCCCCCGGCGAAGGGCGGGATGGGGGAGCAGGAGAACAAATTTTTGGGAGGAAACAGTCTGTTTTATATCAAGATTAAGTTTTAATGAGAGTTTATTTGACTTGAAAATTTTATCATATAGCGTAAAGTATATTGAAAAAATTACAACATTTTCCATGTTTGAATAATTGATAAGCA
Source organism: Corymbia calophylla (assembly GCA_014182845.1). Classification (NCBI taxonomy): domain Eukaryota; kingdom Viridiplantae; phylum Streptophyta; class Magnoliopsida; order Myrtales; family Myrtaceae; genus Corymbia; species Corymbia calophylla. Next base: position 18,122,965 of record CM024694.1, on the reverse strand, counting down.
TCCGATCAAAAAAAAACTTGATAATCGGCATGAGTTTTTTTTTGGTGTGAGTAGGATAAGATCACTATTTAACAAAAGTTGCGGGACTTGGCAAAATAAAAATTACATGAGATTTTTCTTTTACAAAAAGTTATGCAAGTTGTTTATACTTTTAAACTCACTTATTATTATACTTATGTTTTGACTAAGTTACAATTGAATTCTCAAATAAAATATAATGTTCCCGATATTAATGGATGAACTTATGAAAATATAAGTTATTACATGTTAAACTAACAACGGTGGATCTAAAAGCTCTATCTAGGAAAATGAGAAAGTAAAATTTTTAGTTGATTTCTTTTGCAACATTATTAGTTAATGTTACAATTCAAATATCTAATTGCACCAAAAAAGTATTTTTTTTTAGAACGATGGATCTAAAAGCCCAATCTTTAGCATCTCGATAGAAATTAACTACCTAAGGATTAGCATTTCAATTAGCCACCCCCAATGCACTTTCTCAATAGAAATTAGGTAGTTAATTTCTTCATTTTACCTTGTTGTCATTTTTATCAGGTCAATCTTACTCTCTTTTTTCCTCTTTGATTTGCAATAAAATATAACTTTATTAGAGCTGTGATGGATGACACGAAAATGATACCTCCAGTGTTTTTCCTCCAAAATAAAAATGTCAAACTTTTCATGTTCAATATTAAGTCTATTCCCATGCAATGAAAATTCTTATTTGGTAGTCAAAATATTATTTTAAAATAAATCTATCACGTGTATTAGTTTGAAATTTTTCGTAATATTAACATTGAATATAAAGATGGAATTCAAATTTTCTATAATATGCATGAACATGCAAATCAAAGAAAATTTTTCGGAGTATCAATCCTGAATATAAAAATCACAAAATCGGTTCAACTATTGCAATATTTAATTCTTTCACGGTAACAGCTCTCCAAATAAAAATTGTTGGAAGACTAACTATGAGTGCTGAATAAAAATAATTACAACAATGGCCTACCTTTTGAACGTCACGTGCCTTGTTCAATTTTTCTCATAAGAAAAAGGTTTTTATGTAATAAATCGGATCTAATTTGATGATAATCCCTGTTTTTTTTCAGTTTTATTTTATGAGGATTTTGTATGGGAAATTGGAGAGATGGATTGGAGGTCCACTGCGATTATCATTCTCAATGAGCACACCCTAGTCTAGTCTAGGAATCATCACTCTCCAGACCGCCAAAAGTGAAATTGCAAAAGCCATGTACTTTTTATCGTTCCCCTTTGTGTTTGGTCATCGAAACGCTTTGATATTTGTAAATTCAAATTCTTTTTAATTTTTTTATTTTACTAATTAAAACGTCCCAAGCAAACGGCCGTGCGCGGTATATAACAACAAAAGTGCACCATAAAAATATGAAATTTACACTTTCTCTTTCTCTTCCTAGCACTGGCACGACACACCGGTCAATAAGGGCCTGCATGGTAACCATTCTGTGCCCGAGAACAATTTCTGCTCGGAAGTGATTCTTTTTTATTCTGCTCCCGAGAACAATTTCTGAGCATTTGAAGGTGTTTGCTAACTGTCCAAAATTTTTATTCCCGGAACAGAAATGCGTTTGGTAAGATCTGAAAATTTCTAGTCCAAAATGATTTCTTTTAATTTTTTAATAATTTAAATACAATTTTCTTTTTTTTTTTCCTTTTCATTTTCAACTTTTTTGCGTAGATCGCGGCGGCCGGCGGCCGGCGACCGGCGGCCGGCGCGACCGGCGACCGGGAGGACGAGGATCGACGGCCTCGCCGGAGCGGCGACGCCCGGCCTCGCCGTGACACAGGCGAGGCTCGGCCGAGCCTTGGCCGGGCGAGATCTTGCCTCGCCCGGATCCGGGCGAGGCCGAGCTCGCCGCCTAGCCACCGGCGGGCTCGACCTCGCCGGCCCACCGCCGGGCGGCGTCGGCTTAGGCGGGCGACGCCGGCCTGGCGGTGGGCGGCGAGGTCGAGCCTCGCCGGTGCTCGGGCGAGGTCGGCTCGCCCGCCAAGGCGAGGCCGAGGCTCGCCCGCAGACTCGCCGGCCGGGCGAGCTTGCCGATGGCCAAGCGAGCTCGCCGGACCTCGCCCAGCCACTCGCCGGCGCCGGCGATGGTGGTAGTGGGCGGTGATGGATGGTAAGTAAGATGAGAGAAGAAGAAGAGAAAAAAAAAGAAAAAAAAAAAAAGCGATTCTTGAAGTTGTTCCTAGGAATCAAGAAGCTACTTTTTTTAGATTCTTGATTCCGTTCCAAATCTGTTCCCTGGAACAAATTTGTTCCCGGGAACAAAAATTTTAACAAACAGATTTCTGTTCCAAATCTACTCCCGGGAACAAAAGAACAGAAATTATTACTATTTGGCAAGTTACCATGCAGGCCCTAAAAGGCCAAAATCATGTCCAAATTTGGCCAACTCTAGCTAAAATATTTTCTCCTGTTTTAGAATATTTTTTTTTATTTTTTGTAAAACAAACGTCAGAAGAGAAGGAGAAGGTGCATGTTTAAATATAAAACAGAAAAGATAAAAAGATTGGGTAAATGAAAATTAGACAATCATCTAATATTATATATCGATCGGATTACCCATCGCATATTGTCATTTCTAAAAAAAAAAATTATGATGAGATGTTTTAATAGTCTCACCCACGAGGAAAGAGAAAAATTCATAATAACACGTGACTTGTCACAATTACAGTACTGAGTGAAGAAGAAAAATCAGCTTTATTGGGTTTCTCTTTTTTGTATTTTTCTACTTTTGCATTTGCTTAGGTTTTCCAAGACACCGACTGACTTCCACTTCGACGTAAATCTATTAGAGGATTTGCCCCTTCCCCATTCTGCCCTACTGCAGAAGATTCAAAGAAGTGAAAGGAAAGGGATGACGGATGAATAGTAACCAGCTATCACATCCATCCGTATGGTGTGATCAAAGGGCTGTCATTTTAATTAGAAAATTATAATTTGTTTTTTCCTTTCCAATTTTTAATGCTACTCCAAATTATAGATTATTTTAGCGATGAAAAATGGATTATTCTCGCACACCTCTTCTATGAATGGAGTCTGCAATCAATTGACCATGACTCCATTGCGGTTTCAATCGTTTTGGGATCTTTCAATTGGAGACACGTTTTGAAGGCTTCTCCTCAATGTTCTGTCGATCACTGTTTATTATCATCATCGTAGCCTGTCAATTAAGTAGAAAAAGTCATCAGATCTTTTGGGGCTTATTGGACAAAAAAAGGGCAAAGACTATATTCCTCATCAAAAGTGGTGTTCAATTAAATCATATTATAGCGGTGAAAGTTGAACGGAATTTTGGGCAGAGAACGTGGCCGGGGTGGGGGAAGGGGGAATTTGATGCCCCTCATATCTAGCATTCACGGGAGAGACAACAAAAAACAGTGTCAAAATATGGGATGGACTACGAGATATGATGTAAATCTTTGTCTTTGGTACACAAGCAAATCCACTATAGAACGAGACTGATCATTTACAATACCGAAGTATGCAAAAGAGGAAGAGACCAAATCCTGGAAGCTTTTAACCCAAAGTTCAAGGGGGAAAAATTCAAAAGGCGCCTTCATAGACCCCTTTTCCAAGCCCTTGCCATTTTTATCAGGTGGCACGTCATGCAGGGATGTACGGTCAATAGCACGTTTGGTGTCCACAGTAAGACGAGCACCTAAACAGAGGATTCGCTTCAGAATATCACCTCATAAAAATAAAAGTTACCTCCTCAAGCTTAAGCTTAGGCTTAGTCATCTATAATTAAGATTATTGTTAAGATTATTTTTGGAATTTCAGGATGAGTTATAAAGTGCAACGCAGCACTCTTTGACATCCACATCCATGCCAAAGGAGGGGCAAAATGCAATATTCCAACGTGACATAAGCACGGAGGAGCACGGAGACTAGCATCCTCATCAGCATTTAGCAAGGACAAATCATCAACAGTGAATAGCAGACGACTCACCAGGACAGAGCAGTTCGCGAGCCCACAATTTCAGACAAAGAATAATGAGGCCTCATTCATGAGATTCGTCTGGTCATTAATTAATTTGCCTCTTAGTTCCGCAATCTGCATCTCAATGAGATGTATTTCACTCCAACCTTCTTTTAATTTGGCTCTCCCAAACTCCTCTGACGATCCTAACCAGCTTCGACTTGTCTGCTCCTTGTTAACAGTCCTGCTAATTTTTTCAGCAATCTATGCGGCTCCTCATAATATTGTACAGAGTTTAAAAACTCTTCTCTCATGTTTATTCCGTAACACCCTAGAATTTTTCCTTTTTTTTTAAACACTTATTTTGTTGGCCATTTGGGCATAATCGTTGGACTTGAGTAAAAAATACTTAGGAATAGTTGGGAATAAATGTGAGTATCCGTTTTCTCTGGCAACGAGGCTAAATGTATTATCAATCGAGGGTACACGTCGCTTCACCCAAGAAAAGCTGGGCCAGCAAGAGAGGAGTCTTGTCCGCGTGCCGCAGTGATCAGGTTCAGCTCTCCCTTCTCCCCGCATTTCTACGGCGCAGAGCAATGGCAGGTTTTTTGGCCATTCCCGAGACTTGTTTGGACGGACGGATATATTGACATGGCTGGCTCTGCACTCTAAGTCTGCATGGACAGGACAACACTCTTGCTTTTCACTGATAAAAGCCTAAAATCTTAGCCTGCGCGCGTGCATGAAATCGTACCAGCCCCCGCTCCATTGTTCTGGTTAATATAGAAGTAGCGTAGTCCATCTTGTCCTATTTCTTCTATAATAAGTTTAGGGTTCTGATCCTTAGTGTAGCATAACAATTAAGTTCTTGCACCGCAATCGATTGGTTATTTCTCAAGACAGAAAAAGGCACAAGATAGTCAGTCTACAAGAAATGATTTCTTCGAGATCATATTTTCATTTGCTATTTTTTGGAAATTATTTAGTTTTTTATTCTGAAAATTCCTTTGTTTTTTCTCTTCTAACCCTTTGATGTCTGATATCAACTGGTATTTTTTAGGTCAGTGTACGTACGTTCGCTTAACCCGAGAAAGCTAGGATATGATAAGTTACCACTCAGTCCTGGCAAAAGAAAAAACCCCAGCTAGCCAGAGCAGTCTCGTTTGCGTGCTGCGGTGATTTTCCCCTAGTTCTTTGGCTTTCCCCGCATTTCTCTGACGCAGCGCACACGAGAGTCCTTTTATCTTTCGTTTGCATCAAATCGTTTGCGTGCTGCGGTGATTTTCTCCTACAAATATGAAATTCGAAATTCTTCTAAAATTTATGTCCATTAAAAAATTAAATACATTTAAACATAATCCGAAATTCGAAATGGCCCACCATCTAATCTAAAACTCACTTCTTTATTAAAAGTTAATATCATAAAAAATTCGAAATTCGAAATGGCCCGCTATTTATCTACAAATTCCATCACTTAATAATCACGATTACGTTTCTTGCATGAAAATAAATGTGGATGGACAGTCACATAGTTGACTCTACGACGAAAGTTTCAAAATCTGCTGTGCGAGAGAGATGATCCTCCAGTTAGAATTGGCAAAAGTTCAGATATGATTTTGGCATTAGCTCTCTGCTCTACGAAGAGAGTAAGAAAGAGAGGGCGATTTTCGCATGTACTGATTTGCTTACGCCATGCCAATTATAACAGTTGTGGTCATGGTCCGAAAGAGCCTTAAGCATTTATACAAAACTCAAGTCAAGGCTCCATTTTAGTCATTATCCAGAGCCTCGACCATCCATTAGAAGAGGGTTTAGACAATTTTTGAGAGAAAGGAAAATGGGTCTCTTTATTTAACTTTTTCCTCAGATTTTGAAGCTACTTGATAGACGTAAATTATTTTTTTTTCTGGGTCAGAGATAGACGTAAATTTAGATATGATAAAAGGTTGGATCCGTGGCCCTCTGCTTTATGCGCGAAGAGAGAGAGAGAGATCGTGCTTTCCTGATTCTGGTGTGTACGGAATCTGGGAAAATGAAACCGTCGTTACTAGAAATCTCTCTTTTATGTAAGAAAAGCAAAACCGTCGTTACTCGGATCCTTCCTTTATTATAACATCTAAAATCATATTTAAGATCTGCCAATCGATATTTCGTTACAATTCAATTTAGATAAAATTTATTTTTAAATGGATGGATTTTAGTTATAAATATTTCATATTTTATATTTAGTTTATTTTGCATACAAGCAATCTCTCATAATTCGTGATTCGCCTATAAAAAAAAAATTGATCTTAACCATAAACATTTAATATTTAAATTTAGTTTATTTTGCATGCAAACAATCTCTCATAATTCACGTAATTCGCAATTCACCAATCAAAAAAATTGATCAAAAGATAATATAGTCCTTCGTGGAATAATAAGCAACATTTTCTTAAATTGTGAAGATATTTCGCTGTTCATCTATCGTCCCACAAGTTTCTACGATATGTTAAGGACCAATTTTAGTGCACGGCAAGTGCACTTGAAGCATAGGTTAATAAAAGTGTGATTGCATTTTTCTTCTTATTATGTATATGCTAAATATAAAAGATCCATGAAAAATCTAAAATTAATATATTTTTGATAAATTTACTTCAAATAATTTTTTTGACTACGAAAAATACTAAACCGGGTATACCTGTACCTGTAAAAAAATTACCATAAAATGACAACAAAAAAATCTTAAACTAACACATTTATCCTAAATTAATTTTTTTATTATTAAAAAATTCTAAATCAATACATTTGTGATAAATATATTATCTTTTAAATTTGATTAATACAAAAAAAAATCACGAAATTGGTTCAACTGTAACAAATGAAGTGTTTGTCAAATTGGTAGACAAAAAATTATTTTGAGATAAATCTATCACGTGTATATTAGTTTGAAATTTTTCGTAATATTAAATATAAAGATGGAATTCTATAATATGCATCAACATGCAAATCAAAGAAATTTTTTTGGAGTATTAATCCTGAATATAAAAATCACAAAATCGGTTCAACTATTGCAATATTTAATACTTTCATGGTAATAGCTCTCCAAATAAAAATTAAATAAAAATTGTTGGAAGACTAACTACGAGTGCTGAATAAAAATAATTATAACAATGGCCTACCTTCTAAACATCACGTGCCTTGTTCGAATTTTCTCTTAAGAAAAAGGTTTCTATGTAATAAATCGGATCTAATTTGATGATATTTCCTGCTTTTTTTTCTTTTTTATTTTAAGAGGATTTTTGTATGGGAAATTGGAGAGATGGATTGAAGGTCCAACGCCAGCGTTTGATTATCATTCTTAATGAGCACAACCTAGTCTAGTCTAGGAATCACCACTCTCGAGACCGCCAAAAGAGAAATTGCAAAAGCCGTGTACTTTTTATCGTTCCCCTTTGCTTTTGGTCATCAAAACTCTTTGATATTTGTACATTCAAATCCTTTTTTATTTTTTTATTTTACTAATTAGAACATCCCAAGCAAACGGCCGTGCACGGTATATAACAACAAAAGTGAGCCATAAAAATATGAAATTTACACTTTCTCTTTCTCTTCCTGGCACGACACACCGCTCGATAAAAGGCCAAAATCATATCCAAATTCGGCCAATTCTAGCTAAAAGGGATTGTCTTTCTTGGACATCAAATTCTGAAACTTTCCCTCGGGACGTTCATCGTCTATATGACTACCCCTATCCATATATATGTTTATACAAGAAATACAAGAAAAAGTAATAATAATAGACAATATTTTCACAATCATAATTAAAGAAAATTTCATTCGATCGTCATTCTAATTAACGGGTTATAACCATAAAAATCATCCAATCTCATATTTATATATAGTTCATTTTGCACAAGAATGATCTTTGCAATTCGCAACCAAGCCAATCAAAAAAGTAGTTACAACTTACAATATATAATATGGTTTGTTATGGAAGAATAAACGACATTTTCAAAAGTCGAAAGCCATTTCGATATTGATTTATGATCCGATAGGTTTTTGGTGTACAACTAGAGTAGGTACACTTTTAGGACAGACGGTGAAACATTTTTCTTCTTGCTATGTAATGCTAAATATAAAGATGAAATTCAAAATCTTGTATAATATGGGCAATGAACATTTTAACCAAAGAAAAAAGAGGTCCACTTTACATAATTTAATACTTTCATCATACTAGCTCTATAAATAAATTTAAAAAAAAAAGCTTATGAAGACCGACAATGATTGTTGAATAAAATGAAAATAAAAAAGTGAGATCAACATAAGTCCACTCCAGAGTCTTTAAAACCGTGACAATTATGTAGTTACATGATTTTAATAACCTCTTTCATTGAAAGCATTTGAGAACAAGGCTCTAGGTTTCACGTTTACGACAAATTGTTGCGGTTGTTCTTTTTATTTAATTAAATGAATTAACACTTGAGAACTACTTTTGGGTGACAAGCTTTGAACTTCTTTTATAACATGTTAATGGTGGGTCTAATTTTTATATACAAGCTGAAATAAAAGGGTGAAGGAATGGAATAGTCAGCTCAAAATTAAAAATACGAGGATTATTTAATCCGACGAAGATAAACTTTTGATGCTTGTCGGTCCCTTTTTGTGTCTCGACAGATGACCAAGGGAATGCAATTTGGTTTTGTTGAATTTTGTTCGACTTGCTTGTGCTTGAACATGGATGCATCTTTCATCGACATTGGTTTTAGACAAATTTCGAATTTCATATTGCTGAATTCTCAATATTAAATTTCTTGCACGAAAATCTTTAGCATTATAAGGATTATGATTATTAAAACATTGTATTTTTTGCAATCTCCCTTTAGTTTGTTTAAAATAAAATAGATTTTGAGGTAAGTAATGTTGGTCATGATTTTTGCAAGATATATACCCCATTTCGTTTTTATATAAAGATCGAGTTTTGAGAATTATTTATTTGATTAAAAAAGTTATCATATGGTGTAAAGTGGAATGAAAAGAAATGCAACAATTTTCATGTGTTTGATAATGGGCATAAATACACTGTTCATTAAAAAAAAAAAAAGTGGCATTTTTTATGGAAAAGGAAATATAAAAAAAATTACTGTTTTTATTAATTTCATAATTACTCTTTTGAGAAAGAAAAATGAGGGACAAGTAAAAGAAGATTTAAAAAGCGAAATTATGTAAGAAAATCAAGAAAATGGGGGCCTATGCAAAGAGGACAAAAGAGTGGCTGCAGGAAATAAAAAGAGCACCATTGCCGTCCTTCTTGCCCAGGCGATGATGATAAATTATCTGTCATTATTCTTTACATTTTTAAATACATAAATTACTTTGAGAATTGCTTTTGCTCTGAACAACTTTTATATACATGCAAACAAAAATTATGTAAGAAAAGCAAAACCAAAGGGGTTTCCCCGGGGGTATGCGGAGAAGACAAAAGGGCGGTTGCAGGGGAAAAAAAAGACCGTCAGTGTCGTTGTAGCTGTTCTTGGAGGTTCCATTTCCCCAGACTCTGTACGCACCATGATGGATAATCCCTCTCTCTGAATCCTTCCTGCTTTATTATAATATCTAAAATCATATCTCTCTCTCTCTCTCTCTCTGCTTTTCGCTTTTTTTGGCCAACTGCAGCTCAAAGGGTTGTCGCAGTCTTGCACGGATGACTACGGAAACTTCACCCTACGGGCCATGAGTCATTCATTGTCTGCCTCCCCTACCACCACATAATGCTCTTCATGCTAGAAAAAGTAACCTCAAAAGACTACACTTTCCTAGGCCCTAATTAAAATCTTTTTTTTTTTACTTTGATCGTTATTTTAATTGGTGAGTTATAATCCTAAAGATTATTCAATTTTATATTTATATTTAGTCCATTTTAAAACTCACCAATCAAAAAAGTGATCAAAATATCACATTATCCGTTATATAATGAACAGCATTTTCAAAATTTGAAGGTCATTTTAATGTTCGATTGTGATTTCCTATATTGTTTAATAAAATAGATGGTGTTTTTCTTCTTGCTATGTAATGCTAAATGTAAAGGCCAAATTTCAAAATCTTGAATAATATGGGTAATGAACATATAAACCGAAGAAAAAAAGGTCCACTTTATAATATTCAACACTTTTCTTTTTGTTGCTGATCTACTAACTCACGGCTCTATATGTTCCTTTTCTATTTGATGAAAAATTAGAAAGTGTTAACGAATTTTAGTAAATTGCTATTTACACGCATTTTTCCATTTATTTTAGTGGATGTAAAGAAAAAAAATATTCTCCCTTTGAGAAAAAAAATTGTTATGACAAGTCAAACTTTTCCTCAGTAAACACCTGTATTTACCTCGGGAAATTTTTTGTCTTTTAAAAGGAAGTGTGCATATTAATATCATTGACTAGGGCTTAAATGGTTTTCCTAAGAAAATGTACTTTAAAATATTTTTACTAAATTTTCACCACAAAACTAAACGTTTAATGTGAACATAAAAGGAAATAAATTCTTCTTAGCTTTAGAAGATGACAAAACACCAATTATGTTTTATTGCGAAGACCTAATTACTAGTAAAAAGCAGACTCTAAGTGTTTCGGCTTAACTGCATGCATTGCAAGGTTTTTAATTTTATTGTGAGTAAAGAGTAAAAGTTAATCCAGATGCGTCTTGATTATTTTTTATATTTCTTTACCCTCAATACTCGTGCTTCTTTTGAGTGGTGTTATAAAGCACACCCTTACATGTAAGTTAAAAAATCAGGAAAAGACAATAAAATGTAGCTTGAGTTATTCTAGGAGCCACTTACAGATAAGATTAGCTTGAGTTGTTTTAGGAAATGTATTTAATTATCATAGGACGATAACATTTCTTTAGAATTTATGAGTTATTATGGGATAAAATGCCATTAACACAGACTGTCCTAAGATTAAGTATCATTTTGTCCATTTTTCGACGTTGTGATCCATTGTTTTCAATGTCATAATTAATGTGCGAATTCATATTATAGTAAGCGTTCAGTTTATAGCATTTTTTTTCTTTCATTTTACTTTAACGTTTGCCCAGTGTTCAATGTTATGATCGATGTTTAATTGAATAACCAAAATATTCATTCATCTTACAATAAGCGTTGGATTTATTGCAACTTCAAAAAAAAAATCAGAGAGAATATTTGCGAAGAGACTTTTTCAAAAACAATAAAAAATATATATTATTATTCCTTCTAGCAAATTTTGTTGCTCGCAAGTAGTTATCCCGTAGCTCAATGTTACCTAATTTAGTATATTTATAAACTCGATAAGATAGGTGATCAGGGTCCTTCGTTACAGCAAGGATATCTTTCGAAATTTTTTCGTTTTGCTCCCTATATAATTAGATATATAGGACCTCTAGATGAAATCTCGAAAAACATCCGTGGCAATTGGATAATTGTGCATATTTTAGCTTTTTATACTATCGGGACAAAATTCAACCTCTACAGCCAAGATTTTCAGCACATTTAGAAATTAAATTCCCACTTTTAACATTCATATAAAAGCATCCCACAAAAGAGCATCAAAATGAGATACAGAACTCGACTCGATATTCGGACGCGGATTTCTATCTTTCCTGCTCTAAACAACCATGAACCAACATGGCTTGCTAGATAAAAAGATCGAGACAAAAGAAGAGTCAAACTTTATAAAACAAAATATCACAATCTGCGTCCTACCCCAATTGCTTCGCCCAATTATAGACATTCATAGACAATTTCGCCTGGTGATACAGTAGCTCCGCTTTCTTACTGGCTACCTGTAGTTCAGACAAGCGCAATTGCCGCCACCCTTTTTTTTAATTTCTTCATTTCTGACGAGTTAATCATTTTCATACCAACTCTCACAACTTCTTCCCCCAACCCCAACCTCATATCGGTCAGATGCAACAGAGATGATTCATCGGCCCAATCAGTATTCTCAAACTCGACGCTATTCCCACCATCCCCGAGGACATGGAAAAGTTCAGCAACCTTCAGATCATGGGGCTTCTCCAACCGTTGATATCTGGCTGGCTTCTTCGACGTGCCATCCTTGGCCGCGGCAACGGACTGGACGGCGCGGGACTCTTCGCCAGAGGAAGCGTCCGCGAGTGACGATTTGTGGGAAGGAGTTGGGCATTTGCGTTTCGGGGCCATGAGAATTGAGAGAGAGATGAAGGTGGTTGTCTTTGTTCTTGGAGGTCTTATAGCAGCCCGGGGATGGGCGGGAGGGGGAGCGGGAGAACATTTCTAGGGAAGGAAAGAGGAAGCTAATTAATTTTCGCGGCTGGTTCTTTTACCGAGGCCTGTGCAGTAGAGTGTCAGACGCTCGGTCTTTTCAACTTCCTGCATGTACCTCTGATCGTACTTTCCTTTTTATCGGTTGGTTTTACAAGAAATTTTAAATTTTATGTTGCTGAATTTTTTTAAAAATTAAGGTCCTTGAGACACTGATTTTTCAAAAAAAAAAAAATTCATATAGTTTGTTTGAGATATAACGGAGTTTGAGGTAAAGGAGCATTTGGTCAGGAATTCTACATAATACAGATCCGACTCTGTTTTATATCAAGATTAAGTTTTAATGAGGGTTTATTTGACTTGAAAAATTTATCATATAGCGTAACGTATATTGAAAAAATTGCAACGTTTTCCATGTTTGAATAATTGATAAGCATCCAACCAAAAAAAAACTTGATAATCAGCATGAGTTTTTTTTTGGTGTGAGCGGCATAAGATCACTATTTAACAAAAATTGCAAGACTTGGCAAAAAAAAACTACATGAGATTTTTCTTTTACAAAAAGTTATGAAAGCTGTCTATACTTTTAAACTCACTCGTTATTATACTTATGTTTTGACTAAGTTACGATTGAATCCTCAAATAAAATATAATGTTCCCAATATTAATGGATGAACTTATGAAAATATAAATTATTACATGTTAAACTAACAACGGTGGATGTAAAAGCTCTATCGAGGAAAATGAGAAAGTAAAATTTTTAGTTGATTTCTTTTGCAACATTATTAGTTAATGTTACAATTCAAGTATCTAATTGCTCTGACCAAAAAAAGAAAAGTCACTAATTGCACTAAAAAGATAATTTTTTTTAGAACGATGGATCTAAAAGCCCCCAATGCTTTAGCATCTCAATAGAAATTAACTACCTAAGGATTAGCATTTTAGTTAGTCACCCCCAATGCACTTTTAGGACAGACGGTGAAACATTTTTCTTCTTGCTATGTAATGCTAAATAAATATAAAGATGAAATTCAAAATCTTGTATAATATGGGCAATGAACATTTAAACCAAAGAAAAAAGAGGTCCACTTTACATAATTTAATACTTTCATCATACTAGCTCTATAAATAAATTAAAAAGAGAAGCTTATGAAGACCAACAATGATTGCTGAATAAAATGAAAATAGAAAGTGAGAGATCAACATAAGTCCACTCCGGAGTCTTTAAAACCGTGACAATTATGTAGTTATACGCTTTTAATAACCTCTTTCATTCGAAACATTTGAGAACAAGGCTCTAGGTTTCACATTTACTACAAATCGTTGCAATTGTTCTTTTTATTTAATTAAATGAATTAACACTCGAGAACTACTTTTGGGTGACAATCTTTGAACTTCTTTTATAACATGTTAATGGTGGATATAATTTTTATATACAAGCTGAAATAAAAGGGTGAAGGAATGGAATAGTCAGCTCATAATTAAAAATACGAGGATTATTTAATCCGACGAAGATAAACTTTTGACGTTTGTTGGTCCCTTTTTGTGTCTTAACAAATGACCAAGGGAATGCAATTTGGTTTTGTTGAATTTTTTTCGACTTGCTCGTGCTTGAATGTGTATGCATCTTTCATCAACATTCGTTTAAGACAAATTTCGAATTTCTTTTTGCTGAATTCTCAATATTAAAGTTCTTGCACGAAAATCTTTAGCATTATAAGGATTATGATCGTTAAAACACTGTGATTTTTTGCAATCTCCCTTCAGTTTGTTTAAAATAAAATAGATTTTGAGGTAAGTAATGTTGGTCATGATTTTTGTAAGATATTTTCCCCATTTCGTTTTTATATAAAGATCAAGTTTTGAGAATTATTTATTTGATTAAAAAATTTATCATATGGTGTAAAGTAAAATGAAAAGAAATGCAACAATTTTCATGTGTTCGTTTACTTGATAATGGGTATAAATATGCTATTCATTAAAAAGAGATGGCATTTTTATGGAGAAGGAAATATAAAAAGAAAAATTATTGTTTTCATTAACTTCATAATTACTCTCTTGAGAAAGAAAATTGAGGAATAAGTAAAAGAAGATTTAAAAAGCGAAATTATGTGAAAAAAGCAAGACAATGGGGGGCTATGCAAAGAGGACAAAAGAGTGGTTGTAGGAAATAAAAAGAGCACCATTGCCGTCCGTCTTGCCCGGGTGATGATGATAAACTGTCTGTCATTATTCTTTATATTTAAATACATGAATTACTTTGAGAATTGCCCTGGTGATGATGATAAAGAGATGGCTTTTGCTCTGAACAACTTTTGTTGAGCTTCTTTCGTAACATGCTATTAATGCACCCGGTTTTTATATACATGCAGACAAAAATTATGTAAGAAAAGCAAGACCAAAGGATTTCCCCGGGGGGGGTACGCAGAGAAGACAAAAGAGCAGTTGCAGGGGGAAAGAAAAGACCATCATTGTCGTTGTAGCTGCTCTTGGAGGTTCCATTTCCCCAGATCCCGTACACACCATGATGGATAATCCCTCTCTCTGAATAGGGCAGAGAGTCCGGATACTTCCTTTATTATAATATCTAAAATCATATCTAACATCTATCGATCGATATTTCGTTACAATTCTATTTAGATGAAATTTATTTTTAAATGAATTGGTCGCACTAGTAAATTATACATCCACCTCCAACGCTCACCCATTTCTCGATTCTTGCGGGTTCGAGCATTCGTTTATGACGATTAATAAAGTTCACGTCCTCTGGGATGAGGAATAGCACGATTAGTAGGCCAAGCACAAGGGATTTCTCACTTGTCGAGGCGATGCTTCGACTTCCACAATCGCCATCATCATTTTCATAGAAATGTATGACCACGTAAAAGCTGGATAATTGATTATCTACATTGATCTGATCATCGGGTTTCCATCGCTCCAACTTTCCATAAAAGGCCTCTTAAAATTAAAAAGACAAAAGGAGAAAATCAATCAATATAATTCTTATAATGACATTTTTTCAGAAAGAAAAATTGAAGATCGGACAAAAGGATGTCATATAATTCTTTTTATCTCGATACGAAGAAATTGTAAAATATCTCGTATAGTATATATTTATCTCCATAATCACTTTTCTATAATTAGTTTAATTGGTAAGCACAAAGTAAACAACAACAGAAATCAATAATTACTCTTAAATTTAAATTTTCACCACGAAACTAAATATATAACATAGATCAACCGTATTTTCTTTTTTGATCAAACTAGATCAATGGGATTTAGTGTTGTATAATATGTGCAAATAGAAAAGGAACATATAGAGCCGTGAGTGAGTAGATCAGCAACAAAAAGAAAAGTGTTGAATATTGTAAAGTGGACCTCTTTTCTTTGATTTATTTGTTCATTACCCATATTATTCAAGATTTTGAAATTTCGCCTTTACATTTAGTGTTACATAGCAAGGAGAAAAACACCATCTATTTTATTAAACAACCTAAGAAATCACAATCAAACATTAAAATGGCCTTCAAATTTTGAAAATGTTGTTCATTATTATATAACGGATAATGTGATATTTTAATCACTTTTTGATTGGTGAGTTTTAAAATTAATTAAATATAAATATAAAATTGAATGATCTTTAGGTTACAACTCACCAATTAAAATAACGATCAAAGTAAAAAAAAAAAGATTTTAATTAAGGTCTAGGAAAGTGTAGTCTTTTGAGGTTACTTTTTCTAGCATGATGAGCGTATGTGGTGGTAGGCGAGGCAGCAATGAGGGTCTGTTTGGCAACTTGCCAATTTCTTTGTTTTTCTGTTCTTTTATTCCCGGAATAGAAAAAGAAGTAAATGCGTTTGATAACGCAAACTGATTTTTCTATTCCCGGGAATAAATTTGGAGTAGAAATGAGAAGTAGAAAAAAGTAACTTCTTATTCCTGGGAACAATTTTTGGAAATTATTTCTTGGAGATTTCTCACCACTTATAACACGCGGCCACCCACCCACCACCGCCCGCCGCGGCCACCCACCCACCGCCGCCCGCCGCCTACTACCGCCACCGCCGCCGCCGGCGCCGCCAATCACCGTCCTTCACCATGCAGCCGGCGACCGGCGGCAACGACCGTGAGCGGGGGCGGCGACCGGCGGCGGGGGTGCGGACGGCGACCGGCGGCCGGTGGGCGGGGGCCGCCGGTGGCCGGTGACCGGCGGCCGGTGGGCGAGGGCCGCCGGTGACCGGCGACCGACGGCCGCCGGTCGCCATCCGCACCCCCACCGCCGCCGGTCGTCGCCGCCATCAAGGAAGAAAGAAATAAAAAATTGTTGTCGATACCAAACGCATTTTTATTCTTTTTCTATTCCGAGAATAAGAAATTTTTATAGTTACCATACGTCCTATTTTACTCGAAATTATTCGGGGAGTAGAAATAGAAAAGAACTATTTCTCAAAAAAAACTGTTCTAAAAAATAGAAATATTATCAAACGCAACCTGAATGACTCATGACCGTAGGGTGAAGTTTTCGTAGTCATCCGTGCAAGACTGCGACAACCCTTTGAGCTGTAGTTGGCCAAAAAAGAAAAAGCAGAAAGAGAGATTTGATTTTAGATATTATAATAAAGGAAGGATTCGGGCTCTCTGCCCTATTCAGAGAGAGGGATTATCCATCATGGTGTGTACAGAGTCTGAGGAAATGGAACCTCCTAGAACAGCTACAACGACAATGATGGTCTTTTTTTCCCTCCAAACTGCTCTTTTGTCTTCTCTGCATACCCCGGGGAAACCCTTTTGGTTTTGCTTTTCTTACATAATTTTTGTCTTCATGTATATAAAGACTAGGTGCATTAATAGCACGTTACGAAGGAAGCTCAACCAAAGTTGCTCAGAGCAAAGCAATTCTCAAAGTGATTCATGTATTTAAAAATGTAAAGAATAATGACGATAATTTATCATCATCGCCTGGGCAAGAAGGACGGCAATGGTGCTCTTTTTATTTCCTGCAGCCGCTCTTTTGTCCTCTTTGCATAGCCCCCCATTGTCTTGCTTTTCTTACATAATTTCGCTTTTTAAATCTTCTTTTACTTGTCCCTCATTTTTCTTTCTCAAGAGAGTAACGAAGTTAATGAAAACAGCAATTTTTTTTTATATTTCCTTTTCCATAAAAAATGCCACTTTTTTTTTAACGAACAGTGTATTTATGCCCATTATCAAATAAACAAACACATGAAAATTATTGCATTTCTTTTCATTTCACTTTACACCATATGATAAATTTTTTAATCAAATAAATAATTCTCAAAACTCGATCTTTATATAAAAACGAAATGGGGTTATATATCTTGCAAAAATCATGACCAACATTACTTACCTCAAAATCTATTTTATTTTAAACAAATTAAAGGGAGATTGCAAAAAATCACAGTATTTTAATGATTATAATCCTTCTAATGCTAAAGATTTTCGTGCAAGAAATTTAATATCGAGAATTCAGCAATATGAAATTCGAAATTTGTCTAAAACCAATGTCGATGAAAGATGCATCCACGTTCAAGCACCAGCAAGTCGAACAAAATTCAACAAAACCAAATTGCATTCCCTTGGTCATCCGTCGAGACACAAAAAGGGACTGACAAGCATCAAAAGTTTATCTTCGTCGGATTAAATAATCCTCGTATTTTTAATTTTTAGCTGACTATTCCATTGCTTCACCCTTTTATTTCAGCTTGTATATAAAACTTAGATCCACCATTAACATGTTATAAAAGAAGTTCAAAGATTGTCACCCAAAAGTAGTTCTCAAGTGTTAATTCATTTAATTAAATAAAAAGAACAACTACAACAATTTGTCGTAAACGTGAAACCTAGAGCCTTGTTCTCAAATGTTTCCAATGAAAGAGGTTATTAAAAGCGTATAACTACATAATTGTCACGGTTTTAAAGACCATGGAGTGGACTTATGTTGATGTCTCACTTTTTTATTTTCATTTTATTCAGCAATTATTGTTGGTCTTGATAAGCTTTTTTTTTAAATTTATTTATAGAGCCAGTATGATGAAAGTATTAAATTATGTAAAGTGGACCTCTTTTTTCTTTGGTTTAAATGTTCATTGCCCATATTATACAAGATTTTGAATTTCATCTTTATATTTAACATTACATAGCAAGAAGAAAAATGTTTCACCATCTGTCCTAAAAGAGCACCTACTCTAGTTGTACACCAAAAACCTATTAGGTCATAAATGAACATCGAAATGGCTTTTAACTTTTGAAAATGTTGTTTATTATTCCATAACAAACCATATTATATATTGTAATTATAACCACTTTTTTGATTGACGAGGTTGCGAATTGCAAAGATCACTTTCGTGCAAAATGAACTATATATAAATATGAGATTGGATGATTTTTATGGTTATAACCCATTAATTAGAATGATGATCAAATGAAATTTTCTTTAGTTATGATTGTGAAAATATTGTCTATTATCATTACTTTTTCTTGTATTTCTTGTATAAACACATATATGGATAGGGGTAGTCACATAGACGATGAACGACACATCCCGAGGGAAAGTTTCAAAATTTGGTGTCCAAGAGAGACAAACCCTTTTAGCTAGAATCGGCCAAATCTGGACATGATTTTGGCCTTTTATTGACCGGTGTGTCGTGCCAAGAAGAGAAAGAGAAAGTGTAAATTTCATATATTTATGGCGCGCTTTTGTTGTTATATACCGCACACGGCCGTTTGCTTGGGACATTCTAATTAGTAAAATAAAAAAATAAAAAAGGATTTGAATTTACAAATATCAAAGCGTTTTGATGACCAAATGCAAAGGGGAACGATAAAAAGTACATGGCTTTTGAATCAGAGTCTGAAGATGAGGCCCGCACTGTCAAGTCCGTTGGAGCCGACAAGGAGGTCATGCCTGTGAAGGAGTAGGCCAGATCTCAAGCGTTGAAGAGGCAGCCCAGGAAGAGGGGTAGGAAAGGTAGCGACAGCTGATGATGGAGCCGGGCTGGGGAGACGTCGGAGAGGTTTGGACGAATTTGGAGCAAAAATGATGAGATCAAACTCCTCTGGGAGATGATCAAATTTTGTGAGGAGAAGAAGCTAGACCTCTTCATCAATGTCCGTGCATTCCAACGTTTTATGGATAAGAAGTACACGGCTTTTGAATCAGAGTCTGAAGATGAGGCCCGCACTGTCAAGTCCGTTGGAGCCGACAAGGAGGTCATGCCTGTGAAGGAGCAGGCCAGATCTCAAGCGTTGAAGAGGCAGCCCAGGAAGAGGGGTAGGAAAGGTAGCGACACTGATGATGGAGTCGGGCTGGGGAGACGTCGGAGAGGTTTGGACGAATTTGGAGCAAAAATGATGAGATCAAACTCCTCCGGGAGATGATCAAATTTTGTGAGGAGAAGAAGCTAGACCTCTTCATCAATGTCCGTGCATTCCAACGTTTTATGGATAAGAAATCAGTGGAGTTCGACTTCTCCCCCAACGAATCACAGATTTACAACAAGATGAAGAAAATGAAAGTCGACTTCACGGGAAGGTGTAAGACAGGGCGCATTTGGAAAAAATCCCATGATCTAAAGGTCATTGAACTTTCCCGTATTCTCTGGGGTGGTGGGGATGGCGTTGAGGGAGTACACTGGTCTTTGAAGAACTCGTCTCTGAAGGTCGTTGAGGAAGACGAGTGTACTAAGAAATATTCACTGTACATACCGGAATTTAACTCCCATCAGTACAGTTTGCTAGGTAAGGTACTCCACTTCGTTTCAAAGGCATAAAATGTAAGGGATAGGGATAGTCAAGAGGTATGAGCATGCTAAATAAATATCAGCAGAGTTGAGCACATCAGAATAGTTCACACCTGGTACATAAAAAATGAGAATAAGGAGTTTCATACTCTATCAATATTCACTTTCTGCAAGCTTTTGTCAGCACAAATTCAAACATTCAAGTCTGCTTCACGTTCAAACAGAATCCATTACATGACAGCCCAGAAAAGCAAGTCAAACATTGAGCTACATCCCAATGCCCACTTAAATAACCCAAGCTCAACAAAGCTGAATGTATCCATGAATCTGTACTCAAACATCAACAAGCTTATTGCTTCTTATTTTTTTCAAGGTAGTTGAAATGCTCTGAGGGGGTACAATAAATTTATTCGTGTAATACTTCAAATTATCAATATATCTCTTCAGCATTTCCATTGATTCTTCAAGAAAAAAAATCCTCCTTGGTTAGATTTGATCACAGTTACTATACACAACATACATACACAAACGTACGTACGTATGTATATTTAAATACACATATTTATGTGTGTGTATTCCGATAATTAAAATGCAACAAACTCCAGTCTCAGGAGACAAAAGCGATATCTATCGACAAAACTTTACTTTCAACCTTAAACCACATGAATGACGGATAAAATCATTTTGAGCCCCTTCTCTGGAAATTTACTGAACAAAAGATGCAGCAATTAAAACCAAGGAATGCTAACCTGCTTAGTAAAGTACATGAATTTTTGCTTCAACTGCTGAAGCACATGAGACACAACATGAGAATGATCCACTTGACCCTTGGCAACAAGAGTAATCTGTTGTTCAATGAAGCCGCGGATATCAGGTAGACAGAGATCAGCATCAATCGATTGGTAACCTCTTATTAAGCTTATACCTAAGGCAGTTGGAACCAACTTCCTCCCAGCTTGCACCTGCAAGTAGATTGGGCGTGAACAGGGAAACTTTATTAGTCTCTGATACTTAAACATTCTGAACCACTGAACAGATGGAATGTTACATCACCCGCCTGTACATAGTTGCGTTCACAAATATTGTTGATGTGCACAGGGATAGATGCATCAGTTCCAATTCCATTCTTCTCCATCAAAGAAATCAGCTCACTTTCACTAAGAAAATCAGGGGCAGTTGTATTCCCCTGTAAGAAGACGGGATCTCAAAGGTCATTAACAAACAAACCACAATTTACAAAAAATAATAGACTCAAAAGATTGAGCTGAGACCGCTGCCTAACATATTTCTACTGCAACAGTGCAGCCCCCCATTGAATATACCAGGATATACGATTAACTATTTGCCTCCTTGCTACTCCAACATCAAAACTCAAAAAAGGTAAACCATAAAACAAGAACGGAGCAGAAAAACAACAGTAAATTCAATATGTGCTTTCTTCTAACTAAAATATTTAGAAGTTATCTTTGGAGCAAATAGACTATAGAAGTTAGAGATGTCGATGGAATAAATTGATCCTTTTCTTTAAAAAATTTTGCTTTCATTTGGGATCCATAAAAAGAATAAAGAAAATGGGGAGGACGAAAAGGGGAAATAGTAAAATAAAACCCAGAAAAACAGCTCAACAACCTTATTAAAGCTTCAGTTCGTGTCTGCATACTTCCACACAAGATAAATCGACATTCTTAGTAATGCCTTGTTCGCCCAAACATTCCTATTCAAATAATAACCATGGACAAAATGAAGTTAACTCATCCAATAGATCCAATCAAGATCCCACTTCTAGTTTCCAATTACTTGTTGAACGGATTTTCATTTGCTGCTATCGCAATTCTTGATCTCGCACCGAACCCTATCATCAAGTAAGGTTAACATATGACAAGAATATAACATATTCTCCTAATTGATTCGTTAATAGTATTAAACCACGTATTCTCCCACTCAAATCTGGTAATCCTTCAGATCATGGGGCTTACACTCGTCTTCCTCGACGACCTTCAGAGATGAGTTCTTTAAGGACCAATATACTCCCTCAACGCCATCCCACCATCCCAAAGGACATGACAAAGTTCAACAACCTTCGGATCATGGGGCTTCTTCCAAATGCGTCTTACCTTACACCCTCCCATAAAGTCGACTTTCATTTTTTCATTTTGTTGTAAATCTACGATTCGTTGGGGAGAAGTTGAACTTCACTAATTTCTTATCTAAAAAAACGTTAGAATGTACGGACGTTAGTGAAGAGGTCCAGCTGCTTCTCCTCACCAAATTTGATCGTCCTGGAGGAGCTTGATCTCATCATTTTTGCTCCAAATTCATCCAAACCTCTCCGATGTCTCCCCAGCCCCGGCTCCATCGTCGGCGTCGCTGCACTTCCTACCCCTCTTCCTAGGCTGCTTCTTCAACGCTTGAGACCTGGCCCGCTCCTTCACGGGCATGACCTCCTTGCCGGCTCCAACGGACTTTGACAGTGCGGGCCTCATCTTCAGACTCTGATTCAAAAGACTTCTCCGAGTCTGGAGTGGGCCTCTTCGCTCCAGACGATTGTCCTCCTCCTCCTTCAGCATCGTCGCCCCTATGCGCAGGCTGCTACTCCAACTGTTGATAACTGGCTGGCTTCTTCGACGTGCCATCCTTGGCCGCGGCAACGGACTGGACGGCGCGGGTACCATCTCCGGGGTTGGATTCATCACCCGAATCCGAGTTCGAAAAGGACTTCTCCTTGTGTTGCGAGGGCTTTGCTGGTTCCTTCTTAAGAGCTGCTCCGTCGTCCAATCGGGAGGGGATTTGGACGACGCTCCGGACGATTCGCTTTCTTCTCCGCTTTCCTCATTCGTTTCCCGTTGCTCTCCAGCTCTCCTGGGCTCGGAGCCGGCGCACGACTCTTCGCCAGAGGAAGCGTCCGCCTGTGACGTTTCGGGGCCCTGAGAATTGAGAGAGAGAGAGAGATGAAGGCGTCTGACTTTGTTCTTGGAGGTCCTGTAGCAGCCACTTCGTGGCTTCTTCTTCTTCTTAGAATTTGGGCCCCCCGGGGCAGGGAGGGCATTTTTTGGGCGAGAGGGGAGGACATTTTTTGGGAAGGAAAGAGTGTTTTATATCAAGATTAAGTTTTAATGAGGGTTTATTTGACTTGAAAATTTTATCATATAGCGTAAAGTATATTGAAAAAATTGTAACGTTTTCCATGTTTGAATAATTGATAAGCATCCGACCAAAAAAAAACTTGATAAACAGCATGAGTTTTCTTTTTTTTTTTGGTGTGGGCAGCATAAGATTACTATTTAACAAAAGTTGCAGGACTTGGCAAAAAAAAAATTACATGAGATTTCTCTTTTACAAAAAGTTATGCAAGTCGTCTATACTTTTAAACTCACTCGTTATTATACTTATGTTTTGACTAAGTTACGGTTGAATTCTCAAATAAAATATAATGTTCCCAATATTAATGGATGAACTTATGAAAATATAAGTTATTACATGTTAAACTAACAACGGTGGATGTAAAAGCTCTGTCGAGGAAAACGAGAAAGTAAAATTTTTAGTTGATTTCTTTTGCAACATTATTAGTTAATGTTACTCTCTTTTTACCTTCTTGTCATTAGGTAGTTAATTTCTTCATTTTTACCTTCTTGTCATTTTTATCAAGTCAATCTTACTCTCTTTTTTTCCTCTTTGATTTGCAATAAAATATAACTTAATTAGAGCTGTGATGGATGACACGAAAACAATACCATCGAGTTTTTTTCCTCCAAAATAGAAATGTCAAACTTTTCATATTCAATATTAAGTCTATTCCCATGCAATGAGAATTCTTATTTGGTAGTCAACAAATTATTTTAAGATAAATCTATCACGTGTGTATTAGTTTGAAATTTTTTGTAATATTAATATTGAATATAAAGATAGAATTCAAATCTTCTATAATATGCATGAACATGCAAATGAAAGAAACATTTTCAGAGTATTAATCCTGAATATAAAAATCACAAAATCGGTTCAACTATTGCAACATTTAATACTTTCACGGCAATAGCTTTCCAAATAAAAATTGTTGGAAAACTAACTATGAGTGCTGAATAAAAAGAATTATAACAATGGCCTACCTTCTAAACGTCATGTGCCTTGTTCAAATTTTCTCTTAAGAAAAAGGTTTCTATGTAATAAATCGGATCTAATTTGATGATATTCCCTGCTTTTTTTCATTTTTATTTTAAGAGGATTTTGTATGGGAAATTGGAGAGATGGATTGGAAGCCCGGCGCCAGCGTTTGGTTATCATTCTTAATGAGCACACCCTAGTCTAGTCTAGGAATCACCACTCTCCAGACCGCCAAAAGTGAAATTGCAAAAGCCCTGTACTTTTTATCGTTCCCCTTTGCGTTTGGTCATCGAAATGCTTTGATATTTGTAAATTCAAATCTTTTTTTATTTTTTTATTTTACTAATTAGAACGTCCCAAGCAAATGGCCGTGCGCGGTATATAACAACAAAAGCGCCCCATAAAAATATGAAATTTACACTTTCTCTTTCTCTTCTTGGCACGACACACCGGTCAATAAAAGGCCTAAATCATGTCCAAATTTGGCCAATTCTAGCTAAAAGGGTTTGTCTCTCTTGGACATCAAATTTTGAAACTTTCCCTCAGGATGTGTCGTTTATCGTCTATGTGACTACCCCTATCCATATATATGTTTACACAAGAAATACAAGAAAAAGTAATAATAATAGACAATATTTTCACAGTCATAACTAAAGAAAATTTTCATTCGATCGTCATTCTAATTAACGGGTTATAACCAAAAAAATCATTCAATCTCATATTTATATATAGTTCATTTTGCACAAGAGTGATCTTTGCAATTCGCAACCTCGCCAATCAAAAAAGTGGTTACAACTTACAATATATACTATGGTTTGTTATGGAATAATAAACGGCATTTTCAAAAGTTGAAAGCAATTTCGATGTTCATTTATGCTCCAAAATAAAATCAATAAATAAATTTTAAAAAATTGAAAAATCAATGATGATTATTGAATAAAATGAATAAAAATAATAATAAGAAAATGAGAGATAATCATAAGTCCACTCTATAATCTATAGAATTGCGATATGTATGCAATTGCACTCTTCAAACAACGTCTTTCATTCTAAACATTTTTGAACGAGGCTCTCAGTTCCACTATCATGACAAATTGTCGTTATTCTTATGTTTAATTACATAAATCAATCCCCAAGAGTTACTTTTGGGCTGATTGACCATCTTTAAACTTCTTTTACAACATATTATTAGTGCACCTCGTTTTTATGTAGGCGCAAACAAACAAAAAAAGGGTAAATTTGTCAACTCGAGATCTAAAAAATGAATATTATTTAATCACGTGAAGATCAAATGGTGATGCTCTTTGGTCCCTTTTTGCTCCTTGACAGATGATCGGGTCAATGGAAAAATTGCCACAATTTTTATGTTTTATTTACTTGATAAGGGGCATGAAGACGCTATTTGACCATAAGAAGTAAAAATAAAAAGGTGGCATCATTTAGGGGAATGATTATTATCTTTTAGAGAAACTATGGAGATCAATTATACTTTTGAACTAGTTCACATATGATTCGCATTGAGTTATCATCTAAACAAGGAGCAAACAATTTTTTTATAAGAATAGATCTACTGAATTTGAACGTTGTATAATATGTGCAAATAACATCCAAAAAAAAAAATTATTGACAGAAGAGAGAGAGAGAGAACAGCTTGATTTAAAAGAAAATCCACTTTTTCTCTAATTTAGAGAGAGAACATCCAACCACGTTTAGTTATTAACTGTATTCTTGCTTCGAGGCTGTAACCGAATGGAATATGCATTATATTTGATGGCTGGATGATATTTTTCCCATTTCTTTTGCATTAAACGATATGCACACCTAATGAACAAAAAACAAATTGCACTCAGTCCCCCTCCCTGAAAATATATTCAGAAGAAACTTTAAAGAAAACACTAAATACTTAAATAAACATTCCATTTCACAATATTATAACTTTCATCATATGAGTTCAGTACATAACAAAAAGGACAACTTTTGAAAATCGATGTCAGTTACAAAATGATAGTAATAAATTAATTAAATAAGAAAAGGAAAGGTACTAGATTTTGTGTACATTCAGACATGCAACTCTTGGCTGCTTTGCCCTAAATGCCAAAAGAGAAGATTGACGGCTCTATTTGATCCTTTTTCTACTAGCACATATTACACAACATTCAAATTGGGTTATTCTATTCTGACCCCCAAAAAAAAAAAAAATCTGTCTTATCTATATTAACTGCTTTGTTTTGTGGTGAAAATTTCATTAAGGGTAAACATTAATTTTTTCTACTGGTGTCTTGCACTCACCAATTAGAGGATTTTTAACCAATTATAGAGATAGATTTATACAGTGCAAATGAGATGTATTATATATATTTGTAATATTTTACGATTTCTTTATAACAATTGGCTACTTTTTGACTGTCCGTTTGTCCGTTCATCGATTTTTCCCTTTAGAAAAAGGTTTGTTTGTAATAAATCAGATCTATTTTAATCATTTTCTGTGCTTTTTTGTGGAATCATTTTCTATGCTTTTTTGTGGAGTCATTTTACAAATAATCTCTCATGGATTTATCGGTGCTGCTCTTTTTTTCTTGGCATGAATGAATTATGATAGAATACGTATTGTTTATCTCGACAAAATGGGTGGAATGGCTATCCACCTTCGAAAAATATTCACAATGTTGGGTATCTTATCAATGGCTTCCCTTGCATTACTGGGTATGAGTGGTTTTCTTGCATAATTGATAGTATTTTTTGGAATAATTACCAGCCAACAATATCTTTTAATGTCAAAAATACTAATTACTTTTGTAATGGCAATTGGAATGATATTAACTCCTATTTTTTTATTATCTATGTTACGCCAAATGTTTTATGAATACAAGTTTAAAATGTTTTTTATGAGAAGTTGGAGAGATTTAAGTTTCGTGATTAGGTAGGTATTATTTATCACTGTTAATAAGTAGAATATTGTTTGTCACTCTTAATAAGTACAATATTGTTTATCACTCTTAATAAGTACACCCTAATGTCACTAGTTTCTCCCAAACAGTCTTTCCCACCTTCCCAATTAGCCTTTCCCACTCAACTCATAAGGATTTTAGACAACTCATCCCTAGTGTCACCGGTTGCTTGTACAAGGATTTTAGACAGCCTTTCCCACTCAACTCACAAAATTTTTATACAACTCATCCCTAGTGTCACTAGTTTCTCCCAAGCAATATTTCCCACTCACAAGGATTTTGGACAACTCACAAGGATTTTAGACAACTCACAACCACTCGATTCATAATTTTAGACAACTCACAAGGATTTCAGATAGAGAAGTTCTAGATTGTATTTCTCTTGTGAATAAGATGATACAAATGATGGGAGGAGACTCAATATATACAAATACACGATACACTATATCCGTAGATCTCTCCTCGATAATACGGTTGAAATCGTATCTCCACAACAACCACCTACCTATATAGGTGTATAATTACTGTATCGGTTGGCCTTAGAAACATTCTAGAATACTCAAGAAAACTCTAGGATTTAGGGATACCGGTTGAGGGTCGCTTATTCCAAAAGATCAGTCACGGCGTTGTGCAGAAACCCCTTTGGATCGTTCACATCTTCAAGCCGCGACACTAATCCCAGTCTAGGGATCACCCTCACCACCATGCCACTGCAAAGGTGGAATTCCAAAAGTCGTGTCATCAAAGATGATGTGTTCCATTTTTATTTTATTTTTTTGCATTTTGTCAAAATGCTTTCCGTGATCCTAAGTTCCCGGTTTATTTGATTTGTATAATCCTACATTCGTAATTTATTTGATTTGTACATCCGAATCCTTCCTAATTTAAAAATTAGAACGCCTAAGTGAATGGCAGATGCAAATTCCAAGTATTATACAAAAGAAAATTGATCATACACTCTTTCTTTTTTGCAAACAATGATATGATATGGTTAATTTCCTTCCTAAATGATCCCCTTATGAAGTGATCAACCATTGAAATTGTGGCAATTTTTCAATAAATCTAACATCATATGATAAATTTTTTAAATCAAATAAATCCTTTTCGAAGCTTGATTTCCTATAAAATCAAGTGGGGTCTTTATTTTGTAGAAATCATGACCAATGGTTTCTTGTGCCTCAAAATCTATATCATCTTAAACGAATTAAAAAGAAATTGAAAAGTAACTACATTATAAGGCCCAGAATCATATATTTATAATAAAGTTTAGTACAAATACCTTAATTTTGAAATTCCTCTAAAATCAGCATCCATGAAAAAAAAAGTATTTTTAAATATAAACAGAGGGTTGAAAAGACCGGCTATTGGAAATTGGAGTGGGATTCAATGCTTCTCGGACTAATTTTGTTTATTTAAATTCGTATCTAATTTTTGTTCACGCGCAGTTAATAATAAAGCACGCCGTTAATACAAGCGACGCTTTATCTTCCTCCTCTTCCTCGTACGATGTCAAGACTATTAAAGAAACAAGCCACAAAGCTTTCTCTTCCTCATCTCTCTCCCTCACTCTATCTCATCTCCCATGGCCTCTTCTGAAGAATTCGAGTTCGAATCCGAGTCCGGGTCCAACTTCCTCACTTCTCCCGCTCACTCTCTCTCATCTCTCATCGCCTCTTCCGCCACGAAAGCATCTGGCACTGTCCAGCACTTTTGCTAAGCCGCGGTCTGCCGAGAGGGCGATGGAGGATGATGAAGAAGACTCCCAGTCCGAGTCCGACCCCGAAGATGGGAGCGGCACTGTCGAACCCGTCGCCGCGCCGGCGAGTTCTTTACTGTCAGCCAAGAGGGCGATGAAGAGCAGGGAAAAAGAATCTTCTTCGGAGTCCGAGTCCCAATCGGAAGATGGGACCGGCACTGTCCAGGACGACGAAGTAGAAGACGAGTCTCGGTCCGAGTCTGAGTCGAAAGATGAGTCCGAAGGGTCCACGGATGAGCCTGAAGATGGGACCGGCACTGTCCAGGACGACGAAGTAGAAGACGAGTCTCGGTCCGAGTCTGAGTCGAAAGATGAGCCCGAAGAGTCCACGGATGAGCCTGAAGATGGGACTGGCACTGTCCAGGACGATGAAGAAGAAGACGAGTCTCAGTGCGACTTGAAGTCCGAGTCGGAAGATGAGCCCGAAGAGTCCGAAGGTGAGCCTGAAGATGGGACTGGCACTGTCCAGGGCGATGAAGAAGAAGATGAGTCTCGGCTCGAGTCGGAAGATGAGCCTGAAGATGGGACCGGCACCGTCGAGCCCACCGCCGCACCGGGAAAATGCCGCGGCCGGGTGCCCACCACCCCAGAGAAGGGAACTCATGCTGCGAAATTGCCGGAGGAAGATTCCGAGGAGAGTTGCTGGGCCAACGTGTCTTTGCTGTTAAAGGAAAATGGGATGGGACTTGATGAGGAGATTTTGAGAGTTGGTACGAGGATGATCGACCGCTCAAAGATGGAGGAAATGAAGGCGAGGTTGTGGGAATTTCGAATGGCAGAGCTGCAGATGGCGGTGGATAGAGCAGACCTAAGGAAGGACGTTACCAAATTATTCATGGGTGGATACTTTGCGGCAAGAAAATAGTGGGGATGGTTTGGCCAAACTGTTCATTTCGGTTTTAGTGTTTTCTGACTTTTTTTGGGCAAAATCTGATGTTACAAGGTTTTGTGGCTTCTGCATTTATCATGAATCTTTGTATTATTCCATGGTGAGAGAGAGCCCAAGACCTTCTCAGCGGCTGGCCGGAGTTTCTCCGACCTGGCCTTTGTAAGGTTATGACATCTAGACCATTTCCGTATTTCTAGCAATCCCAGCGGTGGGGAGCTTTTGCAACTTGGCGTCCCAACAATTTCTTTGCTTGAATTTGAAGTTGGAAAGTCAACACACAAACTCTGTTGACTCGAGCCAATAAGAGTATGACGCCATGTTAATGCTAGAGAAGACGCAACAGAAAACCGAGCTATTTAAATTCAGACACAAACTCTGTTGAGTCATACAGTCAGATGGAGCGTATAGAAGTATGGGGAGGAGAAAAAAGGGAAAAGAATGGAAAGTAGAGAAACTCGGAAAAATTTGCATATGGAAATTGAAATAGTTTGCAATAGAAAAGAAAGAAAGAAAGAAATACTAGAAGGGGATCGCAACTTTAGGCACATGCTACTTACTAATATTAGCAGACATTCTCTTAATAGATAGATTTTTCTTGGCAAGTGATCGAAAAGTTGACTTCTTAAGAGTGGGTTTCTTTCATAAAAAAAAATAATTTAAAAAATAATGTCTTAAAAATGATCGATGTCATCACTTACAAAAAAATTTAAAAGAAAAATAATTTCATTATTTACAAAAATATTAGCTTCTAATAATTTATTTTTCACGTAAAAAACGGAGCATTAGTTACTGTTATTCAATGGGCTTTTTTTACAAGGTAAATCCTCTATTGTATTCTTATTTTATTTTATTTTATTCTAATATCCCAAAAGCCATCAACAGATTGTATCTAATACACAGTCTTTGGCAAAAAAGAAACAAAGAAGAACGACAATGATACATGATGCAGTTTTTACTTTTCTTGTCTGCATAGAGGAGAGAGAGGCCACGCCAAAATCATGTGACTATCCAATCCATACATATGTTTTCACAAGAAAAAGTAATCATAATAGACTATATTTTCACAGCCCTAATTAAAAACAATTTCCTTTGATCGTCATTTTAATTGATGGATTATAATCATAAAAATCATTCAATCTTGTATTTATATTTACTTCATTTTGCACATGAGTGATCTTTGCAATTTGCCACCTTGCCAATCAAAAAAGTGGTTGCAATATATAATAAGGTCGTCACGATCTAATAGGTTTTTGGTGTGCAACTAGAGTTGATGCACTTTAAAGACAGACGGTGAAGCATTTTTCTTCTAACTATGTAATGGTAAATATAAGGACGAAATTCATATTGTATAATATGGGCAATGAACATTTAAACCGAAGAAAAAAAGAGGTCCACTTTACATAATTTAATACTTTATATATATGTTATAAAACTAAAAGAAACTTATGAAAACCAACAATGATTGCTGAATAAAATGAATAAAGAAAATAATAAAAAATGAGAGATCAACATAAGTCCACTCCACAGCCTTTAGAACCGTGACAATTACGTAGTTATATGCTTTTAATAATCTCTTTCATTTGAAACATTTGAGAATGAGACTCTCGGTTCCAGATTTATGACAAATTGTTGCAGTTGTTCTTTATATTTAATTACATGAGTCGACACTTGAGAGCTACTTTTGGGCTGACCATCTTTGAACTTCTTTCATGACATATTATTGGTGCATCTAATTTTAGATACAAGCCGACAAAATAAAAGAGTAAAAGAATGGAGTAGTCCTCATAATTAAAAATACGAGGATTATTTAATCCTATAAAGATAAAATTTAGAAGCTCTTTGGTCCCTTTTTGTGTCGTAATAGATGACCAAGGGAATGCAATTTGGTTTTGTTGAATTCTTTTCGACTTTGCTTGTGCTTAAACATGTGTGCATCATTCATCAACATTGGTTTTAGACAAATTTCGAATTTCATATTGCTGAATTCTCAATATTAAGGTTCTTGCACGAAAATCTTTAGCATTATAAGGATTATGATAATTAAAACACAGTGATTTTTGTAATCTCCCTTTCGTTTATTTAAAATAAAATAGATTTTGAGGTAAGTAATGTTGGTCATGATTTTTGCAAGATATACACCCCATTTCATTTTTATATAAAGATCGAGTTTTGAGAATGATTCATTTGATTAAAAAAATTATCATATAGTATAAAGTAAATTGAAAAGAAATTCAATAATTTTCATGTGTCCGTTTACTTGATAATGGCATAAAGAGATTATCTGTAAAAAAAAAAAGTGGCATTTTTTATGGAAAAGAAAAAGGAAATATAAAAAGAAAAAATACCGTTTTTATTAACTTCATAATTACTCTCTTGAGAAAGAAAAACGAGGGACAAATAAATACGTGAATCACTTTGAGAATTGCTACCTTCGTCGAGCAAATGCAGTCAAAAGGGGGTTGTCACCGGGGTCATGGGAAGTGGACAAAAGAGGGATTGCAGCAATCCCTTAGAAAAAGTTTTTCATGTAATAATAAATTGGATTTAATGATATTCCCTGCTTTTTTTCATTTTTATTTCAAGAGAATTTTTTGTATGGGAAGTTGGAGAGACAGATTGGAAGCCCAGTGCCAGTGTTTGATTGTCATTCTTAATGAGAGCACACCCTAGTCTAGTCTAGTAATCACCACCCTCCACACCGCAAAAGTAAAATTGCAAAAGCTGCCTACTTTTACTTTCTTTTTTTGCCATTTGCGTTTCGTCAACAAGACGCTTTTCCATGATCCCTAAGTCCCCAATTCATTTGATTAATATTTATTTTGATATTTGTACATTCCAATCATTTTTTATTTTATTTTACTAATTAGAACATCCCAAGCAAATGGCCGTGGGTGGGAAATAACAACAAAAGCGCGCCATAAAAAATATAAAATTTACACTTTCTCATTCTCTTCCCATACCGGACTAAAAAAGACTGATAAAAGGAACAGAAGCCACAAAGCCCTAAACGAATCTAATGTTTACTATAAGAAGAATTAATATATTCGTTATGGTATTAAATAATGGACTGCAACACTGAAAATGGACAAAATGATAATTAGGATGGTCATTATCAATGTCATTTATCCAATAAATTAGGATGGTCATTATCAATTTCATTTCTAAATTGATATGATGTTCTCATTGTACATTAACTTAAATACATTTCCTAAAAATAACTCAAGCTACAGTTTTCTTTTCTATTTTATTATCTTTTCCCAATTCTTCAACGCACGCATAAATGATGAGGGGGCATGAGGGACAAGATAAAGGAGATATGTAAAAATTCCGATCCTACCTTTTAATATATACGTCTTCGCTAAAATCATATATAAATTTCGCCAATTCTAGCTAGAGGGGGTCTCTCTTGCACGGCTGACTTTCGTACCTTCACTCTATGATCGACGTGTCGTTGATTGTCTACGCGGCTACCCATCCACACATATGATATGTCGATGCAAGAAAGAGGTAATTTATAATGCATTATATTTTCCACAACCCATTTAGATCATGTGGATAAAGCATGATCTCCCTCTCTCTGCATAGGGCAGAGAGCCCGAATCCTACCTTTATCATAATATCTCAAATCATGTCTAAGCTCGCTCTGCCAATCGATATTTCGTTACAATCCTATTTAAATGAAAATTATTTTTAAATGGATGGGTTTTAATTATAAAGAATACATATTTATATTTAGTTTATGTTGCATACAAACAATCTCCCATAATTCACGATTCGCCTATAAAAAAATTGATCTTAATCATAAACATTTAATATTTAAATTTAATTTATTTTGCATGCAAACAATCTCCCATAATTCACATAATTCGTGATTCACCAATCAAAAACATTGATCAAAAGATAATATAGTCCTTCATAGAATAATAAGCAACATTTTCTTAAATTGTGAAGATATTTCGCTGTTGTTCATCTATCATCCCATGAGTTTCTACAATATGTTAAGGACCAATTTTAGTGCACAACAAGTGCACTTTTAAGATAGATAGTGAAGCATAGGTTAATAAAAGTGTGATTGCATTTTTCTTCTTATTACGTATATGCTAAATATAAGAGACCAATGAAAAATTCAAAATTAATACATTTGTAATAAATTTACCTCAAATAAATTTTTTTACAACAAAAAATACTAAACCAGTATACCTGTGAAAATTTTATTGTAAATGACAACAAAAAAACCTTAAACTAGCATTAATTTTTTATTACTAAAAAATTGCAAACCGATATACTTGTGATAAATATATTATCTTTTAAATTTGATTAATACAAAAAAATCACAAAATTGGTTCAACTGTGACAAATGAAGTGTTTGTCAAAAATTGTTAATCAGTCAAAATGGAATTCACTGTTCACCTTCTTCTCTCTGACTTCCCCGCACCCCTGTAGCGCCGGCTCGGAGGTCTCCCTGTGGTGTCGGAACCAAGCTCCGTTTCAAGCTGAGTTTTGGAGCAGCAGCAGAGGCGTAGCCGCCCCTATCACTGATTAAGCTCTTACCCGGCTCTGGCTCGGAAATCTCTCAGCGTTGTGGTGCTTGATTGGCTACCGATTTGAGCTCCGTTCCAAGCTGCGATTTGGAGAACTTGCAAAGTTGTAGCCGGCCCCCTTCTCCGCTCAAGCTCCTGCTCTGGTAAGCCCTCCTCCTTGCGGAATTGCTTGCTATGGTAGGGCTACTAGGTTTCGGATTTCTGGTTGTCTAGCTCATAATGGAAAAGGGGTCGGATAGCTCAAAAATTGCGTTTGGGATGAGTTATGGGAGAAGCGGAGCCGTAGTAGGGCCCCGGCGGCCGTAATTCCTCGCGTGTCCAGGTTGTTAAGGGCAAGAACGCCGCCCCTCTCTCTGCAGCTGGTGGGCGCAGCATTGACAGTAGAACAGAACCATCTTTCTCTAGCTTTGCGAACGTAGGGCCGTCTCTTAATCAGAACTCTGCAACAACTGACCAAGGTCAGGTTCTGAGGTCTCAGCAAGTGGGAAATCCACCCCAAATTACTCGCTCTTGGGCAAATGTTGCTAGAGCTGCAACGCAAGGGTATTCCCTTTCTTTCTTTCCCCTCACTCGAAGGGGATAATGTAGTGCATTGTGCTCGAGGAAGACTGGGTGCGGTGACCCCATTTGGCATCAATGCACTGGTCGGTTACTTTGTTGGGAAAAACTTCCCTTTCGGTTAGTTGAGACGGCCCTCAAACATCTTTGGGGCCAACGACTATTAGAAGTGAAGGCCAATGACCAAGGTTTTTACTTCTTTCATATCTCTGACCCTGACTTCAGAAGGGAAGTGCTGGAAGGTGGCCCGTTGACTGTGGCACGTGTGCCCCTTATTCTCCAACAATGGCAGCCCATGTTGGAGCTGAAAAAGGGAGAGCACTCGTCGATCCCGGTGTGGATAAGATTAAAGAACCTTCCCTATGGTTTATGGTCAGCCACGGGACTTAGTAAAGTAGCTAGTGCTATAGGTAACCGCTCTACGTCGACCAACGTACCGAACAATTGAAGATGATCTCTTTTGCTCGAGTATGCGTTGAACTATCTGCTTCCAGCCCCTGCTATGATACCATCAAGGTCCTTTTGAATGATGCAACTCGCATTATAGATGTTGAATACGAATGGAAGCCCATATCTTGTCCCAGTTGTGGTATATTTGGACACAAGTGCACTGCAAATGTCCCAAGTCCCTCTAGAACGGTACTCTTGAATAGGGTGGTGAGCTGTCTAATCTCCCTGCTGATGGGGTCGGATCCTCCTCTCCACCAGCTCCAAATGCTGGCTCCCTCTCTGGTTCGGCCACTGCTCTAGGCTTGGAAGACAGCATGTTGATGGAAGATGGCAGGACAGGAGATGGCAGGACAGCAGTAGCGTTGGAAGGTGGTTGGCAGCAAGTCCTGAGAAGACAACAACGCCCGACTGCAGCAGCTGGTGTTCCTGCAGCTTTGGATAGCCCGGTAGCTCCTGTTGCCGGCCCCCTTCCAGCAGCACTACCCGAGCATCAGCAGCAGCAGCAAATCAGTAGCTTCCAGCAGCAACACAGCAACTCCCTACAGCAATTCAG
Source organism: Corymbia calophylla (assembly GCA_014182845.1). Classification (NCBI taxonomy): domain Eukaryota; kingdom Viridiplantae; phylum Streptophyta; class Magnoliopsida; order Myrtales; family Myrtaceae; genus Corymbia; species Corymbia calophylla. The sequence continues at coordinate 18,087,190 of CM024694.1, read as the reverse complement.
CAGCAACCAGCAACATTCCAGCAGTATTCTGCAGCAGCTCAGCAGTAAACAGCAGCAAGCCAGCAGCAACCAGCAGCATTCCAGCAGTATTCTGCAGCAGCTCAGCAGTAAACAGCAGCAAGTAAGCAGCAACCAGCAGCATTCCAGCAGTATTATGCAGCAGCTCAGCAGAGAACAGCAGCAGCCCAGCAGCAACCAGCAGCATTCCAGCAGTACTCTACAGCAGCTCAGCAGCAAACAGCATCAGCCCAGCAACAACCAGCAGCCCTGCTCTGCAAAGATTCTCACGCAGCCGGAGCCTATTCGACCTTCTCCTACCAGACCTTCAGCAACCACCATGGAAAAGATTTTGCAGGACAATGTCTCCCCTGCAACTCAGATGTTTGCTACTGTGGAACCTTCATCTCCAACCTCTTTTGCCTCCGCAGATGACCTAGATGAGGAGCCTACTGCTTTGTTGGATCAGACCTTACCGAGAACTCGTGATGTCCCTCCTTTTGAGGACGATACCTCTGGTTTGCAGCTCACTGAAGTAAGGATAGAACAGGCTGCAACCCCATCTGTCAAGACCAAACCCACTGAGCAAGCTAGTGGGTCTCGGCCTTCATCTAGGACTCTGCTTTGCTAAGGCCAAGCGTAGCTCGCGGGAGGCGTTCCAAAAGGAGGTAGCCCTCCTGTCCCTCTTTTTGACTAATTAATTATTATGTTTTTTGGCTGTTGGAATATCAGGGGACTAATGAATACTATCAAACAAAATGAAGTGAGACAGTTTGTTCGCCTCAATAATATTTGCTGTGTTGGTATTTTGGAAACCAAGGTTTCAGCTGCAAATTTTGATAATGTCTCTTCTGGATTAATCCTTGGTTGGGAGTGGGTTTCTAATTATGATTACTCTTCCCGAGGGCGCATTTGGGTTGGATGGAACCCGTTTTTGGTGAGTTATAATGCCCTGCTTTGCACTGACCAGCTTATTCACGGTGAATTAAAGTCTCTGAACTCTAGGATTGGATTGACCCTTTCTGTGGTATATGGGGAACATACTTTTGTAGCTAGGAGATCTCTTTGGAACAATATCATTAATCTGAGTTTGGCTCTGAAGGATACCCCCTGGATGGTGGCGAGGGACTTCAATGCCATTAGGGACTCCTCTGATCGTATGGGCAGCCCGGACATTTGGATTCCTGCCTTCGATGAGTTCAAGAACTGCCTAGATCAAGCTGAATTGGTTGATCTTCGTTATGTGGGCTTCCGGTTTACTTGGTCCACTTCCTCGGGTGCTCATAGGAAGCAGCGAAAAATAGATCGGGTCTTGGTTAATAATCACTGGTGCACGGCATTTTCCTTCTCTGAAGCGTCTTTTTTGGCTCCGGGTATCTCAGATCATTCTCCGATGGTTGTGAAGATACTTGCACCTATTTCCCGTCGGATCCCTTTCAAGTTTTTCAACTTTTGGCTCACTCATCCGAACTTCTCTAAGCTGGTGGCTCAGGCTTGGGAGACACAAGTAATAGGAACCCCTATGTTCAAACTTTGTACTAAACTTAAGGTACTAAAAGCTCGGCTTAAGTCCCTAAATAGAGATAACTACTCGGATATTTCTATGCGAGTGACTACAGCCAAGAGGGCTTTGGAGATTACTCAAGAAGCACTACATCAAGACCCTCTGAGTAGCTCCTTGGCGGAAATGGAAAACTCTCAACTCAAGGCTTACTTTGATCTCCGATCTCTTGAGGAGTCGTTTTTTAAACAAAAATCCAGGATCCGTTGGCTTAAGGAAGGCGATCGCAACACTAAATTCTTCCATCATTCGGTCAATCACCGGCACCTTCGTAATCGTATTATATCAGTCAGGGACAGCTTAGGCATTATGACTACCGAACTGGTGGAAGTTCAGCAGGTCTTTGTCTCGTATTTCCAGGACCTGCTTGCCCCGGTTAATATGCCGCTAAGGCCATCTGCACAGGATCTCAGAGATGCTATCCGTTCCCCTCTTCAGGAAGACCAGGTTAACTTTCTCTCCCAACCCTTTCTTCCATCTGAAGTGCGCGATGCCATGTTCTCCATTGCTGGAAACAAAGCTCCTGGCCCTGATGGCTACAATGCGGACTTCTTTAAAAAGAACTGGGACAAGGTTGGCTCCTCAGTCACTGAAGCAGTCCTGGATTTCCTAGTATCCGGTCGTATGCTCAAGGAAATTAATAATACCATCATTGCACTAGTGCCTAAAGTCCCCAATGCAACATCGGTTTCAGACTTCCGACCAATTGCATGTTGTAATACGATTTACAAGTGCATAACCAAGATTCTTTCCTCCAGAATTGCTGCGACCCTTCCTTATTTGATCAGTCCGGCTCAAACTGCTTTTGTAAAGGGCCGTAGAATCAGTGACAATATCCTACTTGCCCAAGAACTCTTCTGTGGGTTCCTCAATAAGCCCTATGTTCCAAAATGTGCTGTCAAAGTTGACTTCAGGAAAGCCTATGATACCCTTGATTGGGATTTTCTAGAGCAAACTTTATTGGCGTTTGGCTTTCCCAGCCATCTCACCAGTCTAATTATGGTATGCGTTCGTACCCCTAAGTTTTCCATTTCTATAAATGGCGAACTTCACGGTTTCTTTTCTAGTGGTCGAGGTATAAGACAAGGTGACCCTATGTCCCCATACCTCTTCACCCTGGTTATGGAGGTATTCTCTGGGATCTTAGATGCTCACACTCGACACCGGATTTCCGATACCACTGGCGGTGTAAAGCCACACGTCTCTCCCATCTTTTCTTTGCAGACGATGTATTCATCTTCAGCAAAGCAAGCCTCTCCTCTATCTCCCGCATCAAAGACGGGCTCACCCTATTCTCAAATTGGAGTGGCTTGATCCCGAATACGAACAAGAGTGAAATTTTTATTTCGGGTGGCTCTGAGACAACTAAGGATCAAATTTTACAAGCCCTTGGCTTTTCTTTGGGTTCGTTTCCAGTTCGTTACCTGGGAGTGCCTATCATAACAACTCGATTGAACAAAGTAGATTGCAATACACTAGTCTGCCACCTCACTTCTCGAGTCTAGTCTTGGACACACCGTTTCCTCTCATTTGCAGGACGCCTTCAGCTTATTAAGTCAGTACTGCATGCCATTCAAGCTTATTGGGCATCCATATTCTGGCTCCCTACTTCGGTGGTGGATAAAATTGAGCAAATATGTAGACAATTTCTATGGAAGGGTCCCTCTATGGGCACGGGTGGTGCAAAGGTATCTTGGGTGGATATCTGCCTCCCAACCTCGGAAGGAGGCCTTGGAGTGAGAAGAATCAGGGACTGCAATAAGGCAGCCATGGCCAAACACATCTGGCTCCTCTTCACCGACAAAGAATCATTATGGTGCAAATGGATTCATGCCACATATCTCAAAAGGAAGAACTTCTGGACTTCCTCGACTCCATCCCTTTGCTCTTGGGCTTGGCGGAAGATTCTTGCCTTGAGGGATGAATTCCAACCCCTTTTCAGGTGGAAAATAGGAGATGGAGAGACTACTTCACTTTGGTTTGACCCTTGGCTAAACTTTGGCCCTCTTATTCTGTTATTTTCAGACAACTACATCTCCCAGTCAGACCTTCCTCGACAAGCAAAGGTTAAGGATCTCTATTCCCCGGATGGGCTCCAGCTTCTCCAAGAGCTGGCTTTATGGCAAATCCCGATTCCCCAACTTTCCTTTGGACAAGATATTCTCACTTGACCGAGGACCCCTCCGGCAAATACTCGATGGCTTCGGCTTGGAATGCTATTCGACGTAAACACAACTCGGTACATTGGTCCTCTTTGTGTGGGACAAGGCCTTTGCTCCCGGACATCAATTCCTCCTATGGCTCATTACAAAGAATCGTCTCCCAACTCGGCACTTCTCATGTCTTATGGCGAGAATTCCGAGTGCCATGTGCCCACTTTGTAATTCTAGGCCTGACTCAGTAAATCACCTCTTTTTTGACTGCTGCGTCTCCAAGTCGCTAACCATATTCTGGGCTGCTAAATGTAATTTGCCTTGGCGTAATTCCTCCTGGACAGACAATCTTCTTTGGGTCATAAAATTTTTGTCTGGAAAGGAGTTCTACCAGGAGATAGCTCTATTCTCCTTTGGCTCCCTTTGCCAACTTATTTGGAAGACTAGGAATGAGATCCTCTTTCAAGGGCACAACCTTCTTGTTCCTGCTTTAAAGCTACATCTCTTGAAGGCAGTGAAAGATAAAGCCCTTACCTTCTCGAAAGTTGACGACTGTCCTAGGAATAGAAGGATGCAGCGCAGTTGGGGGTTAGACCCTCGTATTTTTGCTTTGGAGCCTCCTACGGTTTAGGCTTGGATTTAGGATCCTCTCAGCTCCTTGAAAATCTAGCTTGTTTGTTTTACTTAATTTGGTGTACATGGTACCCTTCCACTCCAGCGACATGTTATCCAGCTGAGTGCCCGTTGGTACCGTGTCCCCCCCTGCTGTACTAACTCTTGGCTGATTATATATACACTTACCTTACCAAAAAAAAAAAAAGTGTTTGTCAAAATTTTATTTTGAGATAAATCTATCACATGTGTATTATTTTGAAATTTTTCGTAATATTAACATCAAATATAAAGATGGAATTCAAATCTTCTATAATAATATGCATGAACATGCAAATCAAAGAAAATTTTTCGGAATATTAATCTTGAATATAAAAATCACAAAATCAGTTCAACTATTGCAATATTTAATACTTTCACGGTAAGAACTCTCCAAATAAAAATTAAATAAAAATTGTTGGAAGACAAACTATGACTGCTAAATAAAGTGAATTATAACAATGGACTACCTTCTGAAGGTCTTGTGCCTTGTTCAATTTTTCTCTACAGAAAAAGGCGTCTATATAATAATTGGGTCTAATTTGATGATATTCCCTACTTTTTTTTTATTTTATTTTAAGAGGATTTTGTATGGGAAGTTGGGGAGATTGATTGGAAGCCCGGTGCCAGCGTCTGATTATCTTTCTCAATGAGCACAGCCTAGTCTGGTCTAGGAATTACCATCCTAAGCTGTGTAATTTTTTTTTATCCTTTGCGTTTCCCCAACAAAATGCTTTTCCATGATCCCTAAGTCCCCAATTTATTTGATTAATATTTATTTTGATATATGTACATTCGAATCCTTTTTTATTTTATTTTACTAATTAGAACGTACGAAGCAAATGGCCGTGCGCGGTAAATAACAACAAAAGCGCGCCACAAAAATACAAAATTTACACTTTCTGTTTCTCTTCCTGGCACGATAGACCGGACTATAAAAAGCCCTAGACGCTCGCTCTATCACTACTTGTCTATCTATCTCTGCGACCCTTCCTCTTCGTCATCCCTCTTGCTTACTCTCTCCATCTCTCATCTCTCATGGCCTCTTCCGCCGTGAAAGCTGGGACCGGCACCGTCCAGCCAGTCGCCGTGCCGGCCAGTTCTCAACCCTCTTCTAAGAGGGCAAGGAAGGGCGCTGATGCCGAGCACGGGATCGGGCCGTCGTTGGTTTGGCGTATTGCGGACCGTCTTAACAGGAGAAGGAAGCTGAAGCGCAAGTACAAGAAGGCGACTAGGACCGGGCGTATCGGGAAGATGCCTGATGATCGGAAGCTCTTTGAGCTTTCCCGAGCGATCTGGGGCAAAGGAGGGGGCGGCGGCGGAGTGCCCACCTCCCCAAAGAAGAAGGTCAGGCATACTGCCGCCCTGTCGAAATTGCCGGAGGAAGAGCCTGAGCAGAGGGACTGGGCCGGCGTCTTTTGGCTGTTGGAGCTAAATCAAATGGGGGTTGACCAGCTAAATCGAATGGGGCTGGCCGAGGAGATCTTAAGAGTTGGCATGAGGAAGGTCGACTTCTCAAAAGTGGAGGAAATCAAGGAGAGATTGCTGGAGCTTCGAATGGCGGAGATGCAGATTGCCGTGGATGGAGCGGTCGTGCTGAATGACCTGGCCAAATTGATCTTGGACGGGTACCGCACGGCAAAAAAATAGATTGGGATGATTAGGCCAAACTCGGTGTTTTTTGTCTTTTCGGGGCAAAATCTGAGATTAGAAGAAGGGTTTTGTGGCTTCTGCTTTTGTTTTGAACTTTTGTATTCCAATGCCAATGGATTACTCTTCATCTGTCAGATCGGACATTTTCATGGGTGTTTTTTCTTTTTGGCTCTCAGCTTCGTCTGTAATGTGCTCGAGATCGCTGTCTGGATGTCTTCATGCCAATAGATGATCTTTATGTTCCATTTGCCTGACTTATTTCGACTGGGCATCCTAGGGTTTCTTTGTTCAAATGGTGCGGAGAGGTTGAAAATATCAAGGGAATTCCAGTTTCATCTTGGGAAGATGGAAATATTTCTTTTTTCCCTGGTGAAAATAAAGACCCAATTATAAGAAAATGGGAGAGATTAATAAGAAAAGGAGAGAAAAATAGTCTGCTCCATTGGAACCGCGAGAACTATACAATGATACGCTTTTAAATGTTTCAATTTTAATTTTTTATGAAGACCATTGTATCCTTTACTTTGCTTCTAAGAATGCCCATCATAAGATGATTTGGTGAGGCGAAGAATACACAGCCTCTTTCATCGAAATATTTGAGAACGAGAAATTTTCGATTGCATTTATATTTAATTATATATTTAGTGCACTTAGGTTTTTTGTGTTCATGCAGACGAGCAACTCTTTGCTACAAAGCCCTAAACGCAAAAAAGAAAAGAGATAAGTTTATTTTTATGTACTACCTTGATGAAAGTTATAATGTCATTAAATTTTATTTTATTTTCGGTTCGTGCCTTTCATTTACCGCAAAAGAAATATGAAAAGAATACCCTTTAACCAAAGAAAATAAGCGCATATCCATTCAACTACAACTTAGAAGCAAGAATACAGTTAATGATTAAATGTCATTGATTGGGTGTTCTTTCTCTATCTAAACTAGATAGAAAGTATATTTTCTTTTAAATCACTTATATATCAAACGATTTTCTCTCCCCCCCCCAAATCCTTTTTTTTTTTTTGGTTTAGATGTTATTTGCACATATTATACAACATTCAAATTCGGTTGATTTATTCTGAAGAAAAAGAATTAGTTGAACCATGTTAACTGTTTTGTTTCAATAATAACTCTGTGCGGAGCACATGTAAACTAGCTCAAAAGAATAATTAAACTCCATAACTTCTCTAAAAGATAATCTCATTAAATGTTTTCCCCCAAATGATGGCACTTTTTTAGCAAATTCCCTCTTTTATGACCCTTATCAAGTCAAAAAAATGAAAATCGTTGCCATGTTTTCAATTTTTTTGGCCTAATCAATTTTTTCAATTCACTTCACAGTGTATGAAAAAAATTTAAAAATTCAATTTTTGAAAACGTTGCTTATTATTTTGTGAAGGATCATATTTTCTAACACTTTCTCAATTGTTGAATTGCAAATTGTGGAAATTAGCTCCCGTGCAAAGTAACTAATTTGCTTTTCTTACATAATTTTTCGTTTTACATATTTTCTTTTTCCTCGTCCCTCGTTTTTCTTCCTCAAGACAGTAATTGTGAAGTTAATGAAGACAGGAGTATAGTAGAAAGTAGCGTTTATTTATTGAAATTGCTTGCCTAAAGAATTTGCAATACATTACACACCCATCCATCTTGTTTAATAAAATTCGAGCCATGTTTCAATCCATGTCTGACCATACGGACTTGATTGTACCTTGATTATCGACATGTGTAAATAAGCTAAGAGATAATTGCTGTACCAAATACGGATCCGACCCAAGCTCAACCAAGTCAGGAATACCCGGAAAAATTAGTCTAAAATGGGAAAATAAAAAATAAATGTCGGTGAATAATAAAAGGTCACATGGGCTTGGCATCATAACTCCTTCGATTGCTTTCTACATGACAATATGGCTAATGATATGACAGGAGAGAGAACCTCCATCTTCAATGATTTACCATGACCATAAAATCTTAAAAGGATGATATAGACATGCGCTAAAGGATGAAAAGCTATTCTAATTACCGTTTTTCTCTAAATTTATTTTTTCTCTGCTTGCTTCCTACGCTGGTCATGTAAGCCTGCAAGAAATAGCAATAGATAATTTCTCCCTGACCAAAGAAAATTTCCAATACAGCTCCACAATTTTAAAAATGTTCCCATTTCGCTCCGTAAATATACCAAGAAACACCATCCGGGTGAGCTCTTAGGAAACATTTTGCAAATCTTTTGCGCGAACACATTAAGAAAATTTTCGATACAGCTCCACAACTTTGCAAATGTTTTCATTTTGCCCCGCAAAACTTGAAAAAAAGACATCCATATGAGGTCTTGGCAAATGGTTTGTAAATCTTTGCGCAGACGTATTAAGAAATTCAATGATTCTCGATGTTCTATTAAGAAAATTCTTAAGTGCCGTGCACGCAACCAGACATAAACATCCAGGACGAGTTAAATAATTTCATCTTCTCTTGAGGACATTACAGACGAAACTAGGAAGGAAAAAGGAAGAAAGAGAGAAAATAGCTGAAGGTATCTAAGAGATGAAGAGTGCCTATTGGCAAATAAAACACAAAGATTCAAGACAGAAAGCAGCAGCAGCTACAAAGACGGGATGGCCCAGTCCCAGACGAGCTCCTCATCTGTTTATATTTACAGGTAACTCTTTTTTTTTCATGGATATTGATTTTAGACTTATCTCAAATATCACATCGGTCAATCTTTTAAGATTCAAGGTATTTGTACTAAAATTATTATCAATATATGATTATAGACCTTTCAATGTAGTTATTCTTCAATTTCCCTTTAATATGCTTGAGATGACGTAGATTTTGAGGTAAAGGAAACCATTGGTCACGATTTCTAAAGAATAAAGACTACTTGATTTTATATGAAGATCAAGCTTTGAAAGCGATTAATTTTGATTTAAGATATTTATCGTTCAATGTTAAGTTTATTGAAAAAATTGCGGCACTTTCCATGTTTAATCACTCGACGAGGGAGGGGCATAAGGACGCTACTTGACAAAAAGTGGCATCATTTATGCTATTAGATTCTTTATTTAGCATAATATTCTTAATATTTAATGGATGAAGTTTTGAAGACAAGATATAGTTTAGATTAACAATGATGGATCTAAAGGCTCTAGGGAGGGAAATGAGAAAGTAGACCACTTAGTTTATTGCTAGTTTTAATGCTCATGTGCCCGATTGGATTTTCCTATTTTGTCCTATATTTTAATCTTATAATGAAATCCATACCATAGTTGCCCCGAAAAAAGAAAAAAAGAAAAAAACACTCGACATCATTTTCTTTGTTTATTGCTATAGAAATTCTTTTTAGAAGGAAAACATTAGACGGACATCTTACTTTAAAATGCAATTAATTGGTAGCTAATAGAAATGAAATCTAACCTCAGCTGGCATGGGACTTTAATTTCTCATGCTTTTCCGAAACCCTAATGCTTATAGCTTATAGAATCATGAGGACATTATTACTTCCATTTCATCAGGTATTAGTTTAAAATTTTTAACACCCGTCTTAGTCAGTCCTTATTTTATCCATTCATAATATAGATGAAATTCATTTTGTATGGTGCTTGAATTTTGCACGGCCATTTGCTTGGACGTTCTAATAAGTAAATTAGGAAGAATTCCCATGTAAACAAATCAAATAAATGAGGGACCTAGGGTCATGGAAAAGCAACGCTAAAGGCATAAAAAGGGTATACAGCAGCACCTTTGAGAGCACAACTTTTGCCACTCCACTTCGGTGGCGTGGAGGGCGGATCCCTAGACCGTAGTAGACTTAGGATTACTGGTAGTGAGCCTCTATCTCTCCAACTTCCCATAGAAATCACCTTAAAATAAAATGAACAAAAGGAGGGAAAATCATCAAAATAGATCCAATTTATTTCCTAAAACCTTTTTCTGAAGAGAAAAATTGAATAAGGTACATGACGTTCAGAAAGTAGCCCATTGTTATAATTCTTTTTATTCAGCAAATCATAGTTAGTCTTCCAACGTTTTTTATTTATTTAGAGAACTCTTACCATGGAAATAGTTGAATATCATAAAGTGGAGCTTTCTTTGGTTTACCTGTTCATTGTGCATATTACAACAAGATTTGAATTCCATCTTCATACTAAGAATATATATTGATAAGAAGGAAAATGCAATGCCTCTTTTATTAACCGTGTACTTATTGTACACTGAAAAAATTGGTCCTTGAAATATCATAGAGACCCATGGGATGATAGACGAACATGGAAACAGCTTGCAATTTTTGAAAATGTTGCACCATATTATCTTCCAATCACTGTTTTAAATGGTGAGTTGCAAATTGCAGAGATTGTTTGCATGCAAAATGAACTAAATATAAATACGAGATGTTTATGATCGAAATCCATCGATTTATAAGGAAAATTTATCTAGATAGGGTAATGGAAATTATTACCTCTTTATAAATTACTTTATCTTGCATTGACAATATATGTGTGGATGGGCAGTCGCACAAACAATCAATGACATGTCGATCATAGAGTAAAAGTAATGAAAATCAACTATGCAGGGGGACCACCCTCTCTCTGCTGCAACCACTATTTTGTCTTCGTTGCGGTTTCTTGCACCTGCCGATGTTCATTGTATGCTGAACGTGACGGATCTATCGTCAATGTTTGACATGATCGGATAATAGCCTATTGATTCCTTCACATGCTCATGACATATTTAACTTAGTCAACTGGCATATAAGACTTTAATTTCTTGAAGCATTGCTTATCAAAAGCCCCGTGCTTATTATAGCTGAATGAATGACACAGACATTACTTTTATTTAGTTAAGTATAGTTTCAATATTTTAAGACCGATTGTTCACGAGAAAAGAGTGCGTGATCTATTTTCTTTCGTAAATGGTACTTGAATTTTGCACGGCCATTTGCTTAGACATTCTAGTTAGTAAATTAGGAGGGATTCCAAAGTAAAAATTAAATTAATTATGCGATTTCGATTATTCCAATCAAATAAATCGGGGAAATAGAATCATGGAGAGGCGTTTTGATGAAACGAAAAGGTGAAAAAAAATAGACTTTTGGAATTCCACTTTGGCGGTGCGGAGGGCGATCCCTAGACTACGCTAGACTAGGCTAAGGATGTACCATGTACTCATTAAGAATGATTATCTATAATGATCAGCTCACCGGGGTTTCCATCGCTCCAACTTCCCATAAAAGACCTCTTAAAATTAAAAAGAAAAAGGAGAAAATCAATCAATATAATTCTTATAATGACCTTTTTTTCTGAAAAGAAAAATTGAAGATCGGACAAAAGGATGTCTATGAGTAGCCCATTGTCATATAATTCTTTTTATCTCAAGAAATTGTAAAATATCTCGTATCGTATATATTTATCTCCATAATCATTTTTTCTATAATTAGTTTAATTGGTAAGCACAAGGTAAACATCAACAGAAATCAATAATTACTCTTAAATTTAAATTTTCACCACGAAACTAAATAGATAATATAGATCAATCGTATTTTCTTTTTTGGTCAAACTAGATCAACGGGATTTAGTGTTGTATAATATGTGCAAATAAAAAAGGAACATGTAGAGCCGTGAGTAGATCAGAAACAAAAGGAAAAGTGTTGAATATTGTAAAGTGGACCTTTTTTCTTTGGTTTATATGTTTATTGCCCATATTATTCAAGATTTTGAAATTTCATCTTTACATTTATCATTACATAACAAGAAAAACGTGATCTATTTTATTAAATAACCTAGGAGATCACAATCAAAAATTAACGGATAATATGATATTTTAATCACTTTTTTTATTGATGAGTTTTAAGATGAACTAAATATAAATATAAAATTGAATGATGTTTAGGGTTATAAATCATCAATTAAAATAACGATCAAAGTAAAAAAAAAGATTTTAATTAGGGTCTATGAAAGTGTAGTCTTTTGAGGTTACTTTTTCTAGCATGACGAGCATATGTGGTGGTAGGGGAGGCAGACAATGAATGAATCATGGCCCGTAGGGTGAAGTTTTCGTGGTCATCCGTGCAAGGGATAGAATAATCCTTTCAGCTACGGTTGGCTAAAAAAGCAAAAAGCGCAGAGAGAGAGTGGGGGTCATGTCTATCCAGGCTAACAAAACAAAAAGCAAATCCCTAATCCGACGGAGGGGGTTGGGCCATGCTGAAAGGCTGCACTGGCCACTGATCTTAGATATTATGATAAAGGTAGGATCCGGGCTCTCTGCCTTATGCAGAGAGAGGGAGATCATGCTTTATCATTATGGTGTGTACAGGATCTGGGGAAATGGAACCTCCAAGAACAGCTACAACGATAATGATAGGTCTTTTTTTTCCCCCTGCAACTGCTCTTTTGTCTTCTCTGCGTACCCCGGGAAACCCCTTTGGTTTTGCTTTTCTTACATAATTTTTGTCTACATGTATATAAAAACTAGATGCAGTAATAGCACGTTACGAAGGAAGCTCAACAAAAGTTGCTTAGAGCAAAAGCAATTCTCAAATGATTCATGTATTTAAATATAAAGAATAATGACTGACAATTTATCATCATCGACTGGGCAAGAAGGACGGCAATGGTGCTCTTTTTATTTCCTGCAGCCACTCTTTTGTCCTCTTTGCATAGCCCCCATTGTCTTGCTTTTCTTACATAATTTCGCTTTTTAAATCTTCTTTTACTTGTCCCTCATTTTTCTTTCTCAAGAGAGTAATTGTCACGCTCCGACTCTCGAGCTCGCGGCAACCCCATTTCACTTGAGGTCTTAAAATACGACGTCCCAGGTACTGTCGTCGACCAATTCATTTTATCTTGTAATTAAGCACATGCGGAAACGAACAACTCCCAAACCAAACAACAGGGATAGCAACAACAGTAGCAGAGGAAAGACAACATCATTTTTATATATCTGAAGGTTAGCCAGCATACTAGCAAATACATACACGCCTTACCACAGGCGACAAGCTAAGGCCTACTCGAAAAGGGACGGCCTAGCTAATCTAACACCGTACAAGTGCCTACTGTTGGCCTCGGAAGGATCGCTCTTTTCGATCCTGCACCGCATCATCTAGGTCCCGAAAAGGTTAACCACGACGGGTTGAGATAAACTCGGCAAGTTAAAGTCCTAAACCCCGGTTAGGAACTTCGCTCACCTCGGGAGTTTAACATACAACCTAATCCAAGAATCAAGCACAATGCGAGAGAGAAACAAAAGCATAGGACAGTTCAATAAGCGACACAACCACAAAGCGATCCTACCCGGCCTGGCACACGTGACCTGCAGAAACTGTCATTTAACTCATCACGACATTAAGAGCATGCGAATAATCAGAGCATTTCACACAACTTTCCCATGCCTCACACTCACACATGCTCCGATTATTACGACCACTAGGGCCACGGCACAACCTTATGGTTGGCGGTCCCATCGGTCGAAGACCGGGCATCGTCCTCCCCATGAGGCACGGCGACGTCACGGGCTATCCCCCATCGATAGCATTCCATATGGAGCATGGGCCCGGCCTCAACCGCGACTCCGCATCTGACCACTGTCAGGCGATCCAATGGTCACGGCACAACCCCGAAGGATTGGCGGTCATCCGACTCAACCGGGTTATCAACTTTAATCTGACCATGCAACACATCAGCAAACAGTTCATTCTTGTCTTTGCTTTTGCTTGGTCGTGAATGCAACATCGCTCATGCACTCATGCTCATGCGACATGCCATCTCGTATATCCCACGCATTATGTCATGCGGTATCACTCGACAATTCCAAAATTCCAAATTCCACCAATCAACAATCACGTACATTCCCTAATTCTCGGAATAACTCAATAAAACAAACACTTTCACTTCCACTCGATCTTCGATCATGCATTTCATCATTATTCACGCATATAATTAACAATCGGCACTTCAAGAAAGCATAACAACCAAGAACACATCAATTTGAAACCAAAATTTATTTCTGTATGAACAGTGCCGTGAACAGCAATTGTGAACAGTGATCGTGAACAATAATCATGAACAGTGATCGTGAACAGTGATCGTGAACAGTAATCGTGAACAGTAACTATGAATAGTAACTAATCCGAAATTAATAAAATAATATTAAAATTAACCATGGTTATTAAATTTAGCCTAACTAGGGTTAATTAACTCAACCATGATTAATAATTAACCATAGTTACTTTAGAAACTAACCTTAGTTACTTTAATTAATTAACCTAGGTTACTTTAACACTAACCATGGTCAATTAACTAATCCCCATCAGTCTTAATTAACCAACATAATCAACCAATCAACTTTAATTAATCACAAACATACAAATACACTAATTAACCCCTAAACAAGGATTAGGAAGTTAACTTACTTGGATCGGAAATCCGGCGACACCGGCGCGTAGAGAGGAACGAGGGTTACGAGGGGTAAGCTCGGGGATGGCAACGGACGACGAACGGTGGCCGAAACGGGCCAAAAAGCCCCGAAATACTATTCACGCTAACCCGACCAGCAGTGCAGAAAAGGCCGAAACGGGCGATCCGGGGCCACCAGGGGCGACCGGGGGTGTGCGGCTGGCTTCCTAACTCCCAGGACTACACTTTGGGCGGTTGCGGCGGCTCCGGTGATGGCAACAAGGCTGTTTTTGGGCTGGAAAACAGCAAGGACAGCAAGAAACAGCAAAAATGGAAGAGAAAAGGAAGAGAAAAGGGGAGAGAGAGAGTGGCTGGGCTGGTGCACGAATTTTGGGGGAGAAAGAGGAGAGAGAAGGGGCTGCTAAAGGCTTGGATAAGGCCAAGGCAAGTGGGCAAGTCCACTTGCTTCAAGAACCAATCAAAACAAAGACAAAACAAAAGATAAACAAAGCCCACTTGGGGCACAAAAGCAAAGGCCAAAGAGAGAAGCCCATGGGCTGAGGAGGGAGAGGAGAATGGGCCGCTTGGGCCCCCTTTGGGCCGAGCTGGATGGGCGCAAGGCCCATTGGGCCGCTGGTCTTGGGCCGGCCCTCCCGCGAGCCCGAAACCCAGTCCAATTTTTCCTTTTTCCGACACTTCCGTGTCCAACGGAAAATTCCAAAATAAATGAAGCAACGTCCAAATAATTAGTCCTGACATCACTGAGAAGTCGGTTCCCAAAATCGGATTAAAAATCGGGGCCAAATTGAGTCAATTGCGACCGTAGTACAATTTGGATTATCGGGCGCCCTTTTAGGACTTTCCTCACTTTTGACCCATGGTCAATCATTCTTTGATCCACGTTAATGCCAATTCTTGAGTCAGGGACGTCCCTCGATTGTCGTGTGATCCCGGGAGCTCAATTGATAATCCCGGGTACCAGATGAAAAGGATTCGGTTTACCGTCGTTCGTAGTTCGTATCGAAGTCGTGCGGAAATCACCCACAAATCAACTTCGTACTTCTGCCGAATCGATTTATTTCCGTTTCCTTAATATTCTAGTACTTAGAGGATATCGTTCCCGCCCAGGTCCTCATGGTCGAAGGATTCGTTCCTGATCAAAATTGCGAGTCGTACACGAATCATTTCCTATCGACGCTCTCTCGTAATCCATTATCCCACGAACACACAGTTCGGAAAATTGTACTTGACTGTGCCTTTGACTAATATCGCCATTTTATAAAATCCAAAAATGGGGTCGATTTTCAGGATGTTACAGTAATGAAGTTAATGAAAACAATAATTTCTTTTATATTTCCTTTTCCAAAAAAAATGCCACTTTTTTTTTAACGAACAGTGTATTTATGCCCATTATCAAATAAACAAACACATGAAAATTGTTGCATTTCTTTTCATTTCACTTTATACCATATGATAAATTTTTTTATCAAATAAATAATTCTCAAAACTCGATCTTTATATAAAAACGA
The DNA here is from genome assembly GCA_014182845.1 of Corymbia calophylla. Classification (NCBI taxonomy): domain Eukaryota; kingdom Viridiplantae; phylum Streptophyta; class Magnoliopsida; order Myrtales; family Myrtaceae; genus Corymbia; species Corymbia calophylla. The sequence continues at coordinate 18,071,264 of CM024694.1, read as the reverse complement.
AATGGGGTATATATCTTGCAAAAATCATGACCAACATTACTTACCTCAAAATCTATTTTATTTTAAACAAACTAAAGGGAGATTGCAAAAATCAGTGTTTTAATGATCATAATCCTTATAATGCTAAAGATTTTCGTGCAAGAACTTTAATATTGAGAATTCAGCAATAAGAAATTTGAACAAGGCACATGACGTTTAGAAGGAGGCCATTGCTATAATTCTTTTTATTCAGCACTCATAGTTAGTTTTCCAACTATTTTTATTTAATTTTTATTTGGAGAGCTATTACCGTGAAAATATTAAATAATGCAATAGTTGAACCGATTTTGTGATTTTTACATTCAGGATTAATACTCCGAAAAATTTTCTTTGATTTGCATGTTCATGCACATTATAGAAGATTTAAATTCCATCTTTATATTAAATATTAATATTATGAAAAATTTCAAACTAATACACACATGATAGATTTATCTTAAAATAATTTTTTGATTACCAAATAAGAATTCTCATTGAATGGGAACATACTTAATATTGAACATGAAAAGTTTGACATTTCTATTTTGGAGGAAAAACACTCGATGGTATGGTTTTCGTGTCATCCATCACAACTCTAATTAAGTTACATTTTATTGCAAATCAAAGAGGAAAAAAAGAGAGTAAGATTGACCTGAAAAAAAATGACAACAAGGTAAAATGAAGAAATTAACTACCTAATTTCTATTGAGAAAGTGCATTGAGGGTGGCTAACTGAAATGCTAATCCTTAGGTAGGTAATTTCTATCGAGATACTAAAGATTGGGCTTTTAGATCCATCGTTCTAAAAAAAATTATTTTTTTGGTGCAATTATTAACTTTTTTTTTGGTCGAGCAATTAGATACTTGATTGTAACATTAACTAATAATGTTGCAAAAGAAATCAACTAAAAATTTTACTTTCTCGTTTTCCTCGACGGAGCTTTTACATCCACCGTTGTTAGTTTAACATGTAATAACTTATATTTTCATAAGTTCATCCATTAATATCGGGAACATTATATTTTATTTGAGAATTCAATCGTAACTTAGTCAAAAAAGTACAATAATGAGTGAGTTTAAAAGTATAGACAACTTGCATAACTGTTTGTAAAAGAAAAATCTCAAGTAATTTTTTTTTGTCAAGTCCCACAACTTTTGTTAAATAGTGATCCTACGCCGCTCACACCAAAAAAAAAAAACTCATGCCGATTATCTAGTTTTTTTTTTGGTCGGATGCTTATCAATTATTCAAACATGGAAAACGTTGCAATTTTTTCAATATACTTTATGTTATATGATAAAATTTTCAAGTCAAATAAACCCTCATCAAAACATAATCTTGATATAAAACAGACTCTTTCCTTCCCAAAAAATGTCCTCCCCTCTCGCCCAAAAAATGCCCTCCCGCCCTTCCCCGGGGGCCCAAATTCTAAGAAGAAGAAGAAGCAGCCACGAAGCGGCTGCTACAGGACCTCCAAGAACAAAGTCAGACGCCTTTATCTCTCTCTCTCTCTCTCAATTCTCATGGCCCCGAAACGCAAAATGCCCAACTCCTTCCCACGAATCGTCACACGCGGACGCTTCCTCTAGCGAAGAGTCGCGCACCGGCTCCGAGCCCAGGAGAGCAACGGGAGACGGACGAGGAAAGCGGAGAAGAAAGCGAATCGTCCGGAGCGTCGTCCAGATCCCCCTCCCGATTGGACGACGGAGCAGCTCATAAGAAGGAACCAGCAAAGCCCTCGCAACACAAGGAGAAGTCCTCTTCGAACTCAGATTCGGGTGATGAATCCAACCCCGGAGATGGTACCCGCGCCGTCTAGTCCGTTGCCGCGGCCAAGGATGGCACGATGAAGAAGCCAGCCAGTTATCAACGGTTGGAGAAGCAGCCTGCGCAGAGGAACGACGATGATGAAGGAGGAGGAGAAGGAGAATCGTCTGGAGCGAAGAGGCCCACTCCAGACTCGGACAAGTCTTCTGAATCAGAGTCTGAAGACGAACCCCGCACTGTCAAGTTCGCCGGAGCCGGCAAGGAGGTCATGCCTGTGAAGGAGCCGGCAAGGAGGTCAAGCGTTGAAGAGGCGGCCCAAGAAGAGGGGTAGGAAGGACAGTGACGCCGACGATGGAGTTGAGGCTAGGGCCGAGGCTACGGCACAGCATATGGAGAGAAGTCGGAGAGGTTTGAACGAATTTGGAGCGAAATGATGAGATCAAGTTCGTTCGAGGATCATCAAATTTTGTGAAGAGGTCCAACTATTTCTCCTCATAAAATTTGATCATTCCTGGAGAAGCTTGATCTCATCATTTTCGCTCCAAATTCGTCTAAACTTCTCCGACCTCTCCCCAGTATGCTGTGCCGTGGCCTCGGCCCCAGTCTCGGCTCCATCGTTGTCTGTAATGTGCTCGAGATCGTTGTCTGGATGTCTTTTTGCAATAGATGAAGTTTGTGTTCCATTTGCTGGACTTATTTCGTCTTTTTCTTCGCTTGGATTTTCGACTGTAGACAAGAGATAGCTCACGGTACATAAGTCCTGGATGTTTTATGTCTGCTTGCGAACGGTGTTTGGATCGATAAGTCGGTGCTTCTCGGGCCTTCTTTCAAACAGGTGGTGGACGTGTTTTATAAGGAAGGCGGCCACTAATCTTTGCTCATTTCAAAACCAAGGCCAGTACTTCTCGCTCCTTTTGTCCGTCTGGGCATCCTTGGGTTTCTTTGTTCAAATGGTGCGGGGAGGCTGAGAGTGACTGCTTTGGGTATTTGAAGGAAAGTAGGTATTCTACCCACCGCTTGCTGTTTCCCGGTCTCAGTAATTATCATCGTTATTTGATTCTCATGGTTGAAAACATCAAGTGAATTCTAGTTTCATCTGGGGAAAGACAGAAATATTTTTTTCCCTGGTGAAAATAAATATCCAATTAAGACAAGAATATCATAAATATAAGTCCAAATCTTGTTTATGAAAGCACTTTTTAAAATCTCTTCCTCTTTTTATTTTTCTTGGGTTCGGGATTTGAGATGCTGCTTGTAATTGGTTGGCTTCTTGAACAAAACCTCTTGGAATGGGACAATCTAGTCTGGGCTTTCTTGTTGGCTTGCGCTGGATCTCTTTTGGGTGTGAAATATAACTCTAAACTTGCACACCCACTATGCGAATCCTCCTATGTTGAGTTAGTTGTAACTCGGGGTTAGAGGCCTTCATGATGAACATAAAAGTGTAAAGGTCTTGTTTTGCAAGCTAATAATGATAAATTCTAGTAAGAATCTGTTGATAAGTTTTGAAAGAAAAAAGTTTAATGGAGATGTGATCGTATAAAGTAGGGCGAGCAATTTCAGGTTCAGTATATCTACAATTCACTAACTATAATTTATTTAGACACAAAAAATATGAATATTAACAAAGTAAAAGTTTCGATCATGGAAATTCAAACTAATAGTTCCATATTATACAGTAATCATTGAATGCCATCGAATACCATATAAATATATATATAAAAAAAAAAATACAAATTTATTCCATGTCCTAGGTTCTAGTTTCAAATTCCAAGTTCCTCCTACGAGGAATGGAAGCAAATCTTGACAGGTGCCAAGGGATTCTTGCTCTAGTGGCTTTTGGGGAGGGGAAGAGAAGTTGGTAAAGGAAGCAAATTGAGAATAACCCTATCTACCTTCCACAAATAAGCTAGGGAGGCCCTCGCCACTAAGGCTGCCCTCATCCAGGCGAGATCCAGCGAGGCCAGTCATCACCTATTGGCTGGCCACCACCTTGAGGAAGAACAAAGGGAGGAGAGAGAAAAATAAAATAAAAATAAATATTAATATTAATATATTATTAAAAATTATCTATGTTGGTGCCGACGTCAGCAAAATCTAATGAAAATTAACTAAAAAATTGAATTAACATTAAGTTGAAAGGTTTAGAACTAGATTGATACAAATTTAAAAAGGTTTAGGACTAAATTTGTCACGACCCCTATTCAAGTTCCAGCTGCATGTTATTTTTGCGACATTCCAAGCTTGTTGTTGACCTAATTGATTTTATCTTTTTTGTAAGCACACGTGGCGTAAACACAACAACCTCAACAAACATCACTGGAAGAATATGGGAAGTAGGGATATAACATACCATTATTTTTCATTAGTAGTTTCATGTACAAACTAACTTTTTACTTAGGCCTATTTTACATGATGCAAAAGGCCAGGGTAATCCTATCTCCACTACAGTTATGACTGCCAAAATTGGGAACCGTTCCCATTACTAGTTGGTATTACGAACTGGAGTCCGTCTTGTCAAACATTGTTCCACCACTTAGGTTTATTGATTTCTTTTGGTGTTTACCTTGTGCTTACCAATTAAACTAATTATAGAAAAGTGATTTTGGAGATAAAAATATATACTACACGAGATATTTTATAATTTCTCCGTATCGAGATAAAAAGAATTATATGACAATGGGCTACTCTTAGACATCCTTTTGTTCGATCTTCAATTATTCTTTTCAGAAAAAAGGTCATTATAAGAATAATATTGATTGATTTTCTCCGTTTTCTTTTTAATTTTAAGAGGCCTTTTATGGGAAGTTGGAGCAATGGAAACCCTGATGATCAGATCAATGTAGATAATCATTCTTATTGAGTACACGGTACATCCTTAGCCTAGTCTAGCGTAGTCTAGGATTGCCCTCCGCACCGCCAAAGTGGAATTCCAAAAGTCGATTTTTTTTCACCTTTGCGTTTCATCAAAACCCCTGTTCTATTTCCCCGATTTATTTGATTGGAATAATCGAAATTGCATAATTAATTTAATTTTTACATTGGAATCCTTCCTAATTTTCTAAGTAGAATGTCTAAGCAAATGGCCATACAAAATTCAAGTACCATGTACAAAAAAAAATAGATCACACACTTTTTTCTCGTGAACAATCGATATTAAAATATTGAAACTGTACCTAACTAAATAAAAGTAATGTCTATCTCAAAATAAGCACGGGGCTTCGATAAGCAATCCTTAAATTAAAGTCTTATGCTAGTTAACTAAGTTAAAAATGTCATGAGCATGTGAAGGAATCAATAGGCTATTTATCCAATCATGTCAAACATTGACGATGGATCTGTCATGTTCGGCATACAATGAACATCGGCAGGTGCAAGAAACCGCAAAGAAGACGAAAGAGTGGTTGCAGCAAAGAGAGGGTGGTCCCCCTTGCACGGTTGATTTTCATTACTTTTACTCTATGATCGATGTGTCATTGATTGTTTGTGCGATTGCCCATCCATACATAGATTGTCAATGCAAGATAAAGTAATTTATAAAGCGGTAATAATTTCCATTACCCTATTTAGAAAAATTTTCCTTATAAATCGATGGGTTTCGATCATAAACACCTCGTATTTATATTTAGTTCATTTCGCATGCAAGCAATCTCTGCAATTTGCAACTCACCATTTAAAACAGTGATTGGAAGATAACATGGTGCAACATTTTCAAAAATTGCAAGCTGTTTCAATGTTCGTCTATCATCCCATGGGTCTCTATGATATTTCAAGGATCAATTTTTTCAGTGTACAATAAGTACACGGTTAATAAAAGAGGCATTGCATTTTCCTTCTTATCAATATATATTCTTAGTATGAAGATGGAATTCAAATCTTGTTGTAATATGCACAATGAACATGTAAACCAAAGAAAGCTCCACTTTATGATATTCAACTCTTTCCATAGTAAGAGCTCTCTAAATAAATAAAAAACGTTGGAAGACTAACTGTGATTTGCTGAATAAAAAGAATTATAACAATGGGCTACTTTCTGAACGTCATGTACCTTGTTCAATTTTTCTCTTCAGAAAAAGGTTTTAGGTAATAAATTGGATCTATTTTGATGATTTTCCCTCCTTTTGTTCATTTTATTTTAAGGTGATTTCTATGGGAAGTTGGAGAGATGGAGGCTCACTACCAGTAATCCTAAGTCTAGTACGGTCTAGGTCATGCGTTGCTTTTCCATGACCCTAGGTCCCTCATTTATTTGATTTGTTTACATGGGAATTCTTCCTAATTTACTTATTAGAACGTCCAAGCAAATGGCCATGCAAAATTCAAGCACCATACAAAATGAATTTCATCTATGTTATGAATGGATAAAATAAGGACTGACCAACGGGTGTTAAAAATTTTAAACTATACCTAATGAAGTGAAAGTAATAATGTCCCCATGATTCAATAAGCTATAAGCATTAGGGTTTTGGAAAAGCATGAGAAATTAAAGTCCCATGCTGGCTGACATTATATTTGATTTCTATTAGCGACCAATTAATTTCATTTTAAAGTAAAATGTCCGTCTAATGTTTTCCTTCTAAAAAGAATTTCTATAGCAGTAAACAAAGAAAATGATGTGGAGTGTATTTTTTTTTTTCATTTTTCGGGGCAACTATGGTATGGATTTTATTATAAGATTAAAATGTAGGACAAAATAGGAAAATCCAATCGGGCACATGTGCATTAAAACTAGCAATAAACTAAGAGGTCTACTTTCTCATTTCCCTCCCTAGAGCCTTTAGATCCATCATTGTTAATCTAAACTATATCTTGTCTTCAAAACTTCATCCATTAAATATTAAGAATATTATGCTAAATAAGGAATCTAATAGCTAAATGATGCCACTTTTTGTCAAGTAGCGTCCTTATGCCCCTCCCTCGTCGAGTGATTAAACATGGAAAGTGCCGCAATTTTTTCAATAAACTTAACATTGCACGATAAATATCTTAAATCAAAATTAATCGCTTTCAAAGCTTGATCTTAATATAAAATCAAGTGAAGTCTTTATTCTTTAGATATCATGACCAACGGTTTCCTTTACCTCAAAATCTACGTCATCTCAAGCATATTAATGGGAAATTGAAGAATAACTACGTTGAAAGGCCTATAATCATATATTGCTAATAATTTCAGTACAAATACCTTGAATCTTAAAAGATCGACCAATGTGATATTCGAAATAAGTCTAAAATCAATATCCATGAAAAAAAAGAGTTACCTTTACAACACTTAAGAATTTTCTTAATAGAACATCGAGATTCATTGAATTTCTTAATACGTCCGCGCAAAGATTTACAAACTATTTGCCAAGACCTCGTCCCGATGTGTTTTTTTCAAGTTTTGCATGGCAAAATGAAAACATTTGCAAAGTTGTGGAGCTGTATCGAAAATTTTCTTTAATGTGTTTGCGCAAAAGATTTGCAAAATGTTTCCTAAGAGCTCACCCGGATGGTGTTTCTTGATATACTTACGGAGCGAAATGGGAACATTTTTAAAATTGTGGAGCTGTATTGGAAATTTTCTTTGGTCAGGGAGAAATTATCTGTCGCTATTTCTTGCAGGCTTACATGACCATCAGCGCAGGAAGCAAGCAGAGGAAAAATAAATTTAGAGAAAAACGGTAATTAGAATAGCTTTTCATCCTTTAGCGCATGTCTATTTCATCCTTTTAAGATTTTATGGTCATGGTAAATCATTGAAGATGGAGATTCTCTCTCGTGTCATGTCATTAGCCATATTGTCATGTAGAAAGCAATCGAAGGAGTTATGATTTTATTTTTTATTTTCCCATTTTAGACTAATTTTTCTGGGTATTCCTGACTTGGTTGAGCTTGGGTCGATCCATATTTGGTACAGCAATTATCTCTTAGCCTATTTACACATGTCTGTCGATAATCAAGGTCCATATGGTCAGACATGGATTGAAACATGGCTCGATTTTTATTAAACAAGATGGATGGGTGTAATGTAATGCAAATTCTTTAGGCAAGCTGTTTCAATAAATAAACGCTACTTTCTACTATACTCCTGTCTTCATTAACTTCACAATTACTGTCTTGAGGAAGAAAAACGAGGGACGAGGAAAAAGAAAATATGTAAAAAGAAAAATTATGTAAGAAAAGCAGATAATGCCAATTCTAGCTCTTCCCTTGTTTCTCTTGCACGGCTGTTTTTCAAACTCGCAACTGATGGGTTTTGACCATATAACATTATGCAATCTCCTCTTTATATTTAGTTACTTTGCACGGGAGCTAATTTCCACAATTCGCAATTCCGACAATCGAGAAAGTGTTAGAAAATATGATCCTTCACAAAATAATAAGCAACGTTTTCAAAAATTGACAAAAAAATTGAATTTTTAAATTTTTTTCATATATTGTGAAGTGAATTGAAAAAATTGATTAGGCCAAAAAAATTGAAAACATGGCAACAATTTTCATTTTTTTAACTTGATAAGGGTCATAAAAGAGGGAATTTGCTAAAAAAGTGCCATCATTTGGGGTAAATCATTTAATGAGATTATCTTTTAGAGAAATTATGGAGTTTAATTATTCTTTTGAGCTAGTTTACATGTGCTCCGCACAGAGTTATTATTTAAACAAAATAGTTAACATGGATCAACTAATTTTTTTCTTCAGAATAAATCAACCGAATTTGAATGTTGTATAATATGTGCAAATAACAGCTAACCCAAAAAAAGGATTTGGGGGGGAATCGCTTGATATATAAGTGATTTAAAAGAAAATATACTTTCTATCTAGTTTAGATAGAGAAAGAACACTCAGTCAATCACGTTTAATCATTAACCGTATTCTTGCTTCTAAATTGTAGTTGAATGGATATGTGCTTATTTTCTATGGTCAAAGGATATTTTTTTCGCATTCCTTTTGCGGTAAATGAAAGGTACGAACCAAAAATAAAATAAAATTTAATGACATTATAACTTTCATCGAGGTAGTACATAAAAATAAACTTATCTCTCTCTTTTTTTGCGTTTAGGGCTTTGTAGTGAAGAGTTGCTCGTCTGCATGAACACAAAAAACCTAAGTGCACTAAATATATAATTAAATATAAATGCAATCGAAAGTTTCTCGTTCTCAAATATTTCGATGAAAGAGGCTGTGTATTCTTCGCCTCACCAAATCATCTTATGATGGGCATTTTTAGAAAACATTTAAAAGCGTATTATTGCATAATTCTCGCGGTTCCAATGGAGCAGACTATTTTTCTCTCCTTTTCTTATTAATCGGGTCTTTATTTTCACCAGGGAAAAAAGAAATATTTCTGTTTTCAACCATGTGAATCAAATGTCGATGATAATTACTGAGACCTGGAAACAGCAAGTGGTGGGTAGAATACCTACTTTGCTTAAAATACCCAAAGCACAGTCACTCTAAACCTCTCCGCACCATTTGAACAAAGAAACCCTAGGATGCCCAGACGAAATAAGTCATGCAAATGGAACATAAAGATCATCTATTGGCAAGAAGACATCCAGACAGCGATCTCGAGCACATTATAGACGAAGCTGAGAGCGAAAAAGAAAAAACACCCATGAAAATGTCCGATCTGAGAGATGAAGAGTAATCTATTGGCAATGGAATACAAAAAGTTCAAAACAAAAGAAGAAGCCACAAAACCCTTCTTCTAATCTCAGATTTTTTGCCCCAAAATGACGAAAACGCTGAGTTTGGCCTAATCGTCCCAATCTATTTTTTGGCCGCGCGGTACCCGTCCAAGATCAATTTGGCCAGGTCATTCAGCACGACCGTTCCATCCACGGCAATCTGCATCTCCGCCATTCGAAGCTCCAGCAATCTCTCCTTGATTTCCTCCACTTTTGAGCAGTCGACCATCCTCATGCCAACTCTCAAAATCTCCTCGTCCAGCCCCATTCCATTTAGCTCCTTAACCCCCATTCCCTTTAGCTGCAACAGCCAAAAGACGCCGGCCCAGTCTTTCTCCTCCTCAGACTCTTCCTCTGGCAATTTCGACGGGGCAGCAGCATGCCTCCCCTCCTTTGGGGAGGTGGCCACTAAGCCGCCGCCTTTGCCCCAGAGGGCTCGGGAAAGCTCAAAGAGCTTCCGATCATCAGGCGTCTTCCCGATACGCCCGGTCCTAGTCGCCTTCTCGTACTTGCGCTTCAACTTCCTTATCTGATTCCGCACATCCGATTCGCTCCTGTTGAGGTCTTCCGCAATACGCCGAACGGAGGACGGCCCGATCCCATGCACGGCATCACCACCCTTCCTTGCCCTCTTAGAAGAGGGTTGAGAACTGGCCGGCACGGCGACTGGCTGGCGGTGCCGGTCCCAGCTTTCACGGCGGAAGAGGCCATGAGAGATGAGAGATTGAGAGAGAGTAAGCAAGAGGGATGACGAAGTGGAAGGGTCGCAGAGATAGATAGACAAGTAGTGATAGAGCGAGCGTCTAGGGCTTTTTATAGTCCAGTCTATCGTGCCAGGAAGAGAAAAAGAAAGTGTAAATTTTGTATTTTTGTGGCGCGCTTTTGTTGTTATTTACCGCGCACGGCCATTTGCTTCGTACGTTCTAATTAGTAAAATAAAATAAAAAAGGATTCGAATGTACAAATATCAAAATAATATTAATCAAATAAATTGGGGACTTAGGGATCATGGAAAAGCATTTTGTTGGGGAAACGCAAAGGGGAAAAAAATTACACAGCTTAGGGTGGTGATTCCTAGACCAAACTAGGCTGTGCTCATTAAGAAAGATAATCAAAGCTTCCATTCCATCTCCCCAACTTCCCATACAAAATCCTCTTAGAATAAAAAGAAGCAGGGAATATCATCAAATTAGACCCAATTATTACATAGACGCCTTTTTCTGAAGAGAAAAATTGAACAAGACACGAGACGTTATGAAGGTAGTCCATTGTTATAATTCACTTTATTCAGCAATCATAGTTAGTCTTCCAACAATTTTTATTTAATATTTATTTGGAGAGTTCTTACCGTGAAAGTATTATATTGTAAAGTGAAGCTTTCTTTGGTTTGCATGTTCATGCATATTATAGATGAATTATAGGAGATTGTTCACATGCAAAACAAATTAAATATAAATATGATATGTTTATGGTTAAAAACCGTCGATTTAAAAGGAAATTTCATCTAAATAGGGTTGTAAGAAAATTTGAATTGGCAAACTTTAGACATGATTTTAGATATTATAATAAAGGTAGGATCCGGGCTTATCCATTCCGATGTGTAAGGGGTATGGGGAAATGGAACCACCAAGAACAGCTACTACGACAGACAGTGATGCTCTTTTTTTCTCCTGCTGAAATCCCTCTTTTGTCTTCTTGCTGTTCTTACATCATTCTTGTTATATACATTCTTGTCTGCATGTATATAACAACTAGGTGCACTAATCTCATGTCAAGAAGGAAGTTCAACGAAGGTCGGTCAGAGTAAAAGTAATTCTCAAAGTGATTCATGTATTTAAATATAAAGAATAATGACGTCAATTTATCATAATCGCCTATGCAAGACGGACAACGATGATTCTCGAGTAATTATGAAGTTAATGAAAACGGTAATTTTTCTTTTTATATTTCCCTTTCCTTTTCCATAAAAAAATGCCACTTTTTTTTTTAACGAATAGCGTCTTTATACCCATTATCAAGTAAACAAACACATGAAAATTGTTGCATTCCTTTTCATTTCACTTTACACTATATGATAAAATTTTTAATCAAATGAATCATTCTTAAAGCTCAATCTTTATATAAAAACGAAATGGGGTATGTCTTGCAAAAATCATGACCAACATTACTTACCTCAAAATCTATACTAAAGAGAGATTGCAAAAATCACTATATTTTAAGGATCATAATCTTTATAATGCTAAAGATTTTTGTGCAAGAATCTTTAAATTGAGAATATGAAATTCGAAATTTGTCTAAAGCCAACGTGGATGAAAGATGCATACACATTTGAGCATAAGCAATTCGAAAAGAATTCAACAAAACCAAATTGCATTCCCTTGGTCATCTGTTAAGACACAAAAAGGGACCAAAGAGCGTATTTTTAATTATGAGTTGACTATTCCAGTCCTTACTCTTTTACTTTGTCAGCATGTATATAAAAATTAGATAAACCAATAACATGCTATAAAAGAAGTTTAAAGACGGTCAGCCCAAAAGTAGTTCCCAAGTGTCGATTCATGTAATTAAATATAAAGAACAACCGCAACAATTTGTCATAATTTTTTTAGTTGTTATAAATATATTTAACTATTTAACGTGCAAGGTTGTTTCTGAAATATAAAAAGCCGATTCTATTCCTTGCCCTCCATAAAAAAGTATTCTCGATTTTAGGCATCGTATGTTTTTCAAAAAGTGTAACATTTCTGAAAAATGACAATATTTTTCAGTGTTTGGCTAAAATCTTATAATTTTTAAAATATATTTTCCATTGTTTTGTATGGAAAATCTGATTTGGATTTTTTTGGGAGAATTATCAAAATATTCAAAATTTTTAATTATTTTTCCTTTTTTTTTTTTCCCTTCTTCCTCATCCCAAGCTAGAACAAGTTTTCCCAAGGGCATAAAGTTTGAGCCTCACCTGAGGTCGCTAGAAGTAGGTAGGGCTCAAGCCTCATCGGATCGGGCAAGGTTGCCGACAAGCCTTGGCTCTCGAAATATGGTGAGCTCGCCCATGGCCATTGTTATGGTCCACGATCGGTCGAGAAAGAAGTAAAAAAAAAAAAATAATTAAAAGTATGATTTTAAAAAAGGAAAAGAAAAATAAAATAATTAAAATGAGTACACGGGAATAAATAATAATTCATGAATTTACCTTTTTTCCCGGTAAATGATATAAGTATGAAATATTTGTTCTTCAACTTAATCATTTCTAATAGTTCACGATTTGTAATAAAACCCAAACACTATTACATTTATCTCAATAAAAAATGTATAATTGTATCTGTAATTTCAAATTCCATATTCTTTTCCACACGCCACAAAGATGAATATTAATAAAACTTTGGGCAAATACCACTGAAAATCCTAAACTATGTCGTTTGTGACAATTTTACCCTGAACTTTTTTTTATGTTACCAAAAACCTCAAATTATGTCACTTGTGACAATTTTACCCTGAACTATATGACTTTTGACAATTTTACTTAGAACTTTTTTTTGTGCCACCAAAAATCCTAAACTATGTTATTTATGACAAATTTACCCTAAAGTTTTTTGGGCTGAAAGGCATTTTTATCATTTTCTATTTTTTTTCTCTTGATAAAAGGAAGCCGGCGAAGCCGCTCTCACTGGCGTTGGAGTCGGGCAAGGGCCGCCCAGGCCAGATCCGGCTCGGGCGGCCCTCGCCGGATGCTGGCAAGGGTTTTCCCTCACCGGATCTGGCTTGGGTAACCCTCGCTTGACGCCGGCGAGTGCCGCCCAAGCCTCGCTGGGCGAGGGCACCCTCGCCTGACCTAGACGAAGGTCACCCTCGCCAAATCCGGTGAGGGCGACCCTCGCCTAACCCAGGCGAAGGTCACCCTCGCCAAATCCAGTGAGGGCGACCCTCGCCTGGGTTGGGCGAGGCAAGGGAGGCCCTCGCTAGTGAGGCTCAAGTGGCCCTCGCCGGTGTCGCGAGGGCCTCCCTTGCCTCGCCCTCGTTGGATTTGGTCGCCCACGCTTGGGCGGCCTCCTAGGCTTCCCTCTCGTCAAGAGCAAAAAAAGAAAAAAAAGACGAAAATGCCCCTCAGTCAAAAAGTTTGAGGTAAATTTGTTACAAGTGGCATAATTTAGGGTTTTTGATGGTACAAAAAAAGGTTCAGGGTAAAATTGTCACAAGTGGTATAGTTTGAGGTTTTTGGTGACACAAAAAAAAAGTTTAGGATAAAATTGTCACAGAGGACATAGTTTAGGGTTTTTGGTGATATTTGCCCTAAAACTTTCGCCCTCTCTTCAACACGATTTTGGCTAAAAAAAAAAAATCATGTATTATTGTTGCTCTTTGTTCTTTGTATTTTTTGTGTGTGTACTAGATATAATACGGAAAATTTCAAATAAGGACCTAAATTATTCTCATTTTCTTAGATATATAATCAGGAAAATTTCAAACAAGAACTTAAAGTATTCTCATTTTCTTAAATAAGGGCATGAAATTGACCATATTTTAAATAGAGGTTTGAAGTGGCTATATTAGTCTCAAAGAAGAGCCTAAAGCAGTTATAGTTATTTCAAATAAGGGCCTAGTCTCGCCGGCTAGCAAAAAATTCTGGCCGATCAAGAATATTTTCATTTAAACACAATTTAAATTTAAATTAGATTAAAAATAAAAAAGAAAAGGCAAAAATACAGGCCCTCCCGCTTGGGGTTGCCGCCTATCACTTATGGGGTGGTGGTAATGGTCGATGACCTTCACTGACCAGAGGTGAGGGCTAGTAACCCTCTCTAGAAACATGAGAGGGCAGCGACACTCTCTCTAGGCAAGGGTCGCTGGCCCTCGCCTAATGCCCCTAAGCCTAGGTGTCGAGCTTCAAGGGCCCTAGGCGAGGGTCGACAACTCTTGCTCAGATTTCCAATTGTCGGCTACCCACTCCCATTTCTAGTAAGGGTTTGTTGGCCCTTGGCTCTCGTCAATGAGGGTCGTTGGCCCTCGCCTAAGTGACCCCTTAACCATCGCTGTCGCCCCATCGATCTGTCGCCCCACTGTTGATGGGGCATAGCCATAGACAAGATAGAGCCCTCTTGCTTGTATTTTTGCTTATGTTTCTTTCTTTTTTAAGTTTAATTTTTTTTTAGTTTTTTTTCGTAAATAAAAAAAGAAAAAAGAAATAAAAAGGGAAAAAAATAAAAAAAAAAATTTAAAAGATGAAATTTCCTTCATCAATCGTGAGTTTAGGCTTATTTGAGACTGATATGGCCACTTTAGACTCTTATTTGAAAGAATGTTCACTTCAAATACTTTTTTGAGAAAATGATGATACTTTGGACTCTTATTTAAAATAATATTTACTTCATGCCGTTATTTGAGAAAATAAAACAGTTCAGATCCTTATTTGGAATTTTCTCGATACAATATGTTGATGGCTTTTGGGTTATTAGAATGAAACTAAAGAAAATCAAAATACGATAGGTTATTTTCCTCATAAAAATATGTTGTTGAATAATAGCAACTAATGCTCCGTTTGTTATGTGGAAAATAAATTATTTAAACAAAATTTTCTTAAAAATGATTGTTCGTATCGTTTAAAAAAATTAGTTAATGAAAATTTATGTCTAAATAATTTTATAAATGATGAAATTTTTTTCTTTCATTTATTTTTATAAACAATATCAACGATTATTTTTAGGAAAAAAAATTTCAATTCTTTTTCCACCAAATACACGCACTCTAAAGAAGTCAACTTTTTGATAGCTTGTCAGAGAAGATTCCATCTGTTAAGAGAATGTTTGCTAATATTAGTAGCATGTTCCTAAAGTTGTGATCCCCCTCTAGTTTTTATTTCTTTCATTTTCTTTTCTACTGCAAACTAATTCAATTTCCACATACATTCTTCTCAATTTCTCAACTTTCCATCCTTTTCCTCTTTTTCTCCTCCCCATTCAATAGGTGAAAGCATTCAAAAATCGTCCTAAGCCTGTTCTACTCTATTTATACCCGATTTGTGTTCATGAAAAATTGTTGTCGGAAACATCAACGCTCGAAGCATTTTCAACTGTTGAAGAAGATCTATCAGCAACATTTGTCTTGGATGAACTCCAGCCAACTTTCAGATCAAGATCAACACTTTTCTGTGGTCCTCTATATCTTGATCTCTTCACTGAGCATCGAACTGAAGCACAGCTTGTGCTTACTCTACATGCCTGCAGAAGGAAGCAGAATCATATTAGTTGATTGAAATCAAAACCACACATGCTTTATGACTTCATGTATATAAAGGGGAATACGAGAATCTTGCACCACAACAGGTAGCATGAAAATGCTTCGTTGCATCATCGAGGCCAATAAACTCCTCACCTAATTGAACATGCACCATACAATCAAAAGCAGCCCCCTGTAAAGCATATGGTGCCAGCAGACCCAGAAAAACCATAAGTACCGATTCAGAGCCAGGTCCACATTTCACTAAATGTAAAGCCTGAATACTGTTTCAATTCAATATGCTCAAGATAAAACTGTCAACATGCCCACTAAAGTTGTATTCGACAGTATTAGCTTAAAGTTTTCATTGTGAAGCGGGCCACATTCCTGAGGTAAAACAATGGAAGAAGTCTAGCTAAAGCTCTCATTTCGACAGAGAGCAATCACATGAGATCTCACATGAGATCAGAAGCTCTGATGATCAAAACAACGAGACAGTTCCCTAACGTCAGAAAGTTTCCACAATGAGCCAATTGCTGAGAAAACTCCTAGTTTTGATGCTAACAAATCGTTTTATGTATGCTATTTATATATCTCTTTTGAAGGAAAAGTCACAGGATGACATATGCTTTAAAGTTTGCTGGTGGCAGAAGAAAAAGCATAAAATGTCTCTGAGTCTGTCCGTACCAGACGAAAGACCCGACCAGACGGAGATTCTGAGTTTGACCGTACCAGACGGAAAACTTAAGCAGACTCAGAACTTAAGTCTGTCAGACTCAAAATGAAACTGCAAGATAAGATCACCAACGGTAAAGTATTTCACTTACCTTATTTATATTGATTCTGTTGTATCAAACTGATTGGCATGATCAATTAATGGACAACTTCCAAAGAAAAACGGAGCACTTATGAAAGCCCGGATTCTGATTGTATGGGCGAACAAAATCCAAGGGAATCTGATCTACCTTCAACGGTCAAAAAGACTTGCCTTATAAAGTCTTTCCAAGAAAGGGAAGACTAAACTCTCAATGAAAGAGCCAACGGTCAAGTGTGGCTTGGAGAGTATATAAGGATAGGATGAGACCTAGGAGATAGAGTAGATGAATATATTCCAAAGCCTGATTCTGTTCTTCACCTATTGTTCATAGTGCGAAATTGAGTGATCTTAGTGTATTACAAAAGAGAGTGACTTCGTGAGACATATTATCACCAAGTGCTAACACTCGAGAGTGTGTAATCACCTTTGATTATATAGTGAAATCCAGCCTATTGGCTGATCGCCTGAAGAGTGGACGTAGGCTTGTCTAAAGCTGAACCACTATAAACTGTGTTTGCAATCTTCTCTACTCTCTCTATTTAATTTCTGTTTGTAGATTGCAATAGATCGTTATTACTTGCGCGTAAACTGCCTCTACACCTATTCACCCCCCCTCTAGGTGTTAATACTAGCTACATCAATTGGTATCAGAGCCTTGTGCTCAGTATTTTGAAATGTTTATTACTTATGAGTTAAAGATCCTCTATGGCTAGTATTCTTGCACCAGGTCTGATTGAGGGGCAGAGCAACACTCGTCTACCATACTTTGACGGTAAAGATTACAATATATGGAAGAACAAGATGAAGGCTTTCCTCAGGTCAAAAGATCCACTGGAATGGGATGTAGTTGAAAGAGGAGTTGATCCCACTGTTAAAGCTGGAAAGACCTCAAAGAAAGAAGATGGGAAAGAAATAGAAACATCAGCTACCATCTCACTAGAAGAACTGACAAAGAGACAAACTCTCGACGCTAAGGCTATCTACTCCCTTTATTGTGTTTTATCACCTAATGAATATAATCGAATATCTTCTTGTGACACAGCAAAGGAAGTATAGGATAGATTGCACGTGACATACGAAGGAACTTATCGTGTTAAGGAGACCAAAGTAAATATTTTACTTGGTCAATATGAATCCTTCAATATGAAACAGGGGGAGTCCATAGGAGACATGTTCAGTCGATTTACAGAAATTGTAAATGGATTGGCATATCAAGGACAACCTGTTCCTGGACCAATGAAAGTCAACAAGCTCCTGAGAGGGTTGTCAAAAGAGTGGAATAATGTGAAGACCTATATTAGAGAAACCCTACAAATTTCACCATTGACAGTCGATGAGCTTGTTGGTACCCTGCAGTCCTATGAAGCAGAACAAATGAATGAGGAAGTGGAATCCAGAGGTAAGAAATCCATTGCTCTTAAGTTTAACGTTGATTCTGATGATACATATTCTGAGGACGAGCTGGACGATGAAGAACTTGCACTGCTAATCAGAAAAGTAAAAAAGTTAAACAGGAAAGGCAGGAAGTTCAACAGCAAGAAACAAAATAGACAGTCTGGACAACGTAGAACTGAGGATGAGGAAGATTATGCCAAAGATGTTGTTTGTTTTGAATGTAAGAAGAAGGGTCATATAAAGCAGAATTGTCCCAAGCTCAAGAAAAACAAAGGGAAATTCGAAAAATACAAGAAGGCCCTGAAAACTGAAACATGGAGTGACACTGAGGTTGAAGACAGTGAAAACGAATATGGCAACATCTGTCTTATGGCACATTCAGACTCAGACTCTGAAACAGATTCAAGATCAGACTCAAATTCAGACAAAGAGATTGAGGTAAATCATTATGATATTCCAATGGAAGTTTCAGATTACATAAATGAGCTGTGTTTCAATCTAAAAACTATTTGAAAAGGATCTCCAGTTTGAAAAAGGAAAATCATAAGTTGAGTCATCAGAGTTACTCATTGAAAGGAAAATTTGATGATCTTAAAAGGAATTTTCAGGCGAAGGAAAGTCAAGATTACATTTTAAATGAAAATGAGTCTCTTAAAAGGGAACTTTTTGAAACAAAAGAAAATCAAAGCTCTTTGCAAAATGAGAATTTATTTCTTAGAAATGAAATTTTGAATATCAATACAAAGTTTTCTAAAGGGTCGAAAACCCTACAGCATATACTTTCTATTCAAATCCCTTATTATGATAAATCAGGACTTGGGTTTTATAAGGAAAGTGATTTGTTAATTGATTTCCCTAAGGTCAAGAAAAGAATTAAGCAGAGACCTCCTCGACAGGCCTACAAAAATCATTTTAGAAAGAATTTTGTAAGATCGTTGGTCGAGAGAATCTAAAGTGTTCTAAGCGTGGAGAAAGAGAACATTTTGAAAATAAATGTCCTAAAGTCGGAGACCTGTTCAAAAGAAATGGATAGAAAAAGCATATACTACTAACCTCAATGGACCCAAGAAAATCTGGGTACCAAAGAAAAATGAGTATGTGTGTTGATTGCAGGTAAGTTTCAAAAGCAAGAAGAAATGGTACTTGCACAGTGGATGCTCAAGACATATGACTGGAGACTCAAGGATGTTCATTGGCTTCGAAAGAATAAAGGGAGGAACAGTTTCTTTTGGAGGAAACACCAAAGGAAACATCATTGGATTGAGAACTGTCAAGATTGGTAGTTTAATCATCAACAATGTTTCCCTAGTTAAGGGATTGAACTACAATCTTTTAATCATCAACAATGTTTCCCTAGTTAAGGGATTGAACTACAATCTTCTAAGCATTAGCCAGTTGTGTGATGCTGGTTTTAGAATCAACTTCAAGGAGAACCTATGTTCTGGAACAAGCAATGACTCTTCTCAATCATTCACTAGACGAAGGCATGGAAACATCTATCTCCTGGACATAAACCAAGATACTGCAAAATGTCTTATATCAGTCCAAGATGAAGCAAATCTCTGGCATCGCAAACTTGGGCATGTCAGTATGAAATAGATTTCTAAGCTTCTCAGCAAAAAGCTTGTTCGTGGTTTGCCCTCACTAAGTTATAACAAGACAGAGCTTTGCTCCGCATGCACTCTGGGAAAACAAGTAAGAAGTTCTTTCAAATCTATAAAACATATTTCTACTAATCATGTATTGCAGCTTCTTCATATGGACTTATTTGGGCCAACTAGAACTCAGAGCATTGGAGGTAAGAAATACTGTCTTGTGATAGTAGATGATTATTCTCAATTTACATGGGTATTCTTTCTCGCTAATAAAGGAGAAACCTTCTCGTATTTTTCAACATTTGCAAAAAGAATTCAAAATAAGAAAGGTTACTCTATTTCAAGCATTAAAACAAATCATGGTGGAGAATTTGAAAATCAAGATTTTGCAGATTTTTGTGACAAAAATGGTATTCAACATACGTTCTCCTCTCCTTACACTCCAAAACAAAATGGAGTTGTGGAAAGGAAGAACAGTCTTTGCAAGAAATGGCGAACTCGCTTATTGAAAGCAAGGTGGCAACTCGTTTCGGGCGGAAAGGTTTCCACTTCTTGTCATATCATTAACGAGTTTTCTTAAGACCAATTCTTGAGAAAACTCCCTATGCAATTTTCAAAGAAAGAAAACCAATTGTTTCCTACTTTTGCATTTTTGGTTGTCAATGCTATATTCTCAAAAATGCTAACAATCATCCTAGCAAGTTTGAAGAAAGGTCAGATGAAGGTATTTTTCTGGGCTATTCAAACTCTAGTAAAGCATATAGAGTGTTCAACAAGAACACTCAAACAGTGGAGGAATCCATGAATGTGAAGTTTCCGGAGCAAGATGTTTTAAACCAGAGCAGAACTGTAAATGAAGATTCAGAATCAAATGCTACTCCTGAGAAATCTAGTCTCAACAAAGAAGTTGAATCTTCTCAGAAAACAGTCATAGAAACAACTCAAGAAGAAAGAATAACTCAGCTGGACATTTCTGAATTAATAGAAGATTCTAATAACAGTGAAGTGCCAAACAGAAACTGGAAGCATAAATCCAGTCATCCTAATGAGCTAGTCATTGGAAACATCAACGAAGGAATCCGAACTAGATCGAAGAACAAAAAGGATACGGGCATTGTTGCACTGATCTCTGAGATTGAACTCAAAGGAATAGATGAAGCCCTGGAGAATGAAAGCTGGATAGAAGCAATGCAAGAAGAACTCCAGCAATTCAAAAGAAATGATGTATAGGAATTGGTTCCCAAACCCAAAGGAAGAACTATCATTGGCACTAAATGGGTCTTCAGAAACAAAATAAATGAACTTAGCAAAGTCACCAGAAATAAGGCAAGACTCGTAGCAAAAGGTTACTCTCAGTCTGAAGGAATAGACTATGATGAAACCATGCACCAGTTGCAAGATTAGAAGCAATCAGACTGTTGCTTGGTTCTGCTTATTATCAAAACTTCAAGCTATTCCAAATGGATGTGAAGAGTGTCTTCCTGAATGAGTTTATCAAAGAAGAAGTCTTTGTAGAGCAGCCTCCTGGGTTCGAGGAACTAAGAAAGCCAGACCATGTAGATAGATTGAAGAATGCGCTTTATGGTTTGAAACAAGCACCTCGAGCCTGGTATGAACGATTGAGTAAGTTCCTACTAGATAATAACTTCAAGAAATGTATGGTAGACACAACCTTGTTTATCAAGAATGAAGGTAAAGATATTTTGCTTGTACAAATATATGTAAATTATATTATTTTTGGATTATCTAATGAGCACTTGTGCAAGAATTTCTCAAAGTCTATGCATGAGGAATTTGAAATGAGCATGATGGGAGAACTCACATTCTTCCTAGGACTTCAGGTCAATCAGTCAAAACATGGAACTTTCATCTATCAAGAAAAGTATGTTAAAGACTTGATCAAGAAGTTTGGAATGGAGAACTACAAGAAGACTGAAACTCCAATGTCAACCTCCATCAAACTAGATCAGGATGAAATGGGAAAGAAAGTTGACCAGAAGACCTATAGAAGCATGATTGGTTCTCTTATCTATCTTATTGCATCTAGACAAGATATTCTATACAATGTGTGTTTATGTGCTGGATTTCAAGTGGATCCTAGAGAATCACATCTCTCGGCTATCAAACGTATAATCAAATACATAGCCACTTATCCACACTTGGGTCTGTGGTATCCAAAGGGAACAGACTTTATTCTTCTTAGTTACTCAGATGCTGATCTAGCAGGATGCAAAGTGAACAGAAAGAGTATGTCAGGAACATGTCAACTTCTAGGGAAAATGTTGGTTTCATGGTTTTCCAAAAAGCAGAACACTGTGGCTCTATCGACAGTAGAAGCATAATATGTTGCTCTTGGAGGCTGCAGTTCACAAATTCTATGGATGAGACAGCAACTGAGGGACTATGGAAATGAAGAAACCTGTACCGAAATAAAATGTGACAATACGAGTGCTATAAATCTCACCAAGAACCTGATTCTACATTCCAGAGCAAAGCACATTAAAATCAAACATCATTTTATTAGAGACCATGTGCAAAATGGAGACGTAATTGTGGAATTCATTGATTCAAAAAATCAGTTAGCAGACATCTTCACAAAGCCGCTGGACAAAGGTACATTCGATTCAATATGTGGAAGATTAAATATTATTAACCCATTTTCATAAAGTCTATGAGAACAGGACAAAGTTGGGGAGAAGCAATTGTCTGGACAGACCAATCTTCTGGGAAGAATTAAAAAGGAATTGATGGTATTTTTGGTGTGTAAGTTATTTCCTTATATATTTGAATTTGGTAAGTTTTTATTAGCAAATAATCAATTTGCATAATTGATTTGCATATTTTCTGGTACATGCCTATGCTGTTTGAATATTTTTGTCAAGTTTAATAGATTTTGAATAATTGCCATTTTCAGTTACTTTTTTAAGAAGTGCGACTTTTCATTTGCCTCACATCGAAGGGTTTATAACCCTCCAAAAAGTGGAGTTCTTTTTCACAACTCTTCAGAAACCCATTTTAGAAACCCTAACAGAGCAAAACATTTTCCAAAATCAATCTTCTTCGAACATGGCATCGAGATCCTCCATATCCAGATCAAGGTCAGTGTCTCCATCTCCTCGAAGAAAATCAAACAGGATTGCTGGTAGAGGAGCAAGGAATATCGAAGGAGGACAGACGCACTTCGATCTGACGTAGACTTCCGAAGATTCCTATGGACAATCTCCAAATGCATCCGTTCAAAGAGATGGAGGTGAAAATGTGGAATCTCCAAGAACTTCCCCCACAGAATCTGAGCAAAGGAATGTCTCCAGAAGATGTATGTCTGGATTAACTCTACCAAAACCTACTGATAATCCCCATATAGTCATGAGGAGGTATGAGCGGTCAGTCCAACAAAATGCTAAAGAAGACGTTAAACTCTATTTCCTGCGAGAAAAAGGATATGCAAATGAGTTTCATCTTATCCAAGCTGTTTAGACTACAGAACCACCGTCTGCTCGAAGAGAACGAATCAGTGAGTAGGTAGAAGTAGAGAGAATGCTTGGGGTGAGAAGGATGATGATAAAAGAATTTATAGAAATTTTGAAGTCAGGATGGGGATTGCTGCTGTGGCTCGGAACACAACTGGGAAATTGTTCTAATCTAAAGAGCATAAGGCATTTTATAACAGATTGTTGGAACGAGGAGTTATGCACCATAGGATTGTGGACTTTGATTTTTTGAATTCTGCTGATGTGAATCTGCGTAGATATTTTGAAATATTGCAGATGGATCATTTCTGCACTGACTCTGCTGCTGTTTATCCAGAACTAACAGCATATTTCTACTCGAATTTGACATTTATGTCTCCAAATATAATGCAGTTCAGTGTAAATGATAGGTTCTATGATGTTAGTGCAGATACTCTGGCTGACATTATGAAAGTTGAGAGGGACCCTTTCAAGCCAATAGAAGTTACTTATGAGACTGTTTGTAAATATCTTACAAAGTCTGTTAGGGCCAGTATAACTTATCCTCTCTTAACTTCAGCAAGGACAATACTACATAAAATCATCATCAACTGCATTTGTCCTAAAGCATCATCTAAGACTGATGTGGCCAGATTTGAGGCTAAACTGATGTGGGCGATTGAAAAGGGAGTACTGTTCTCACTCCCTCATACTGTTCTTCTGCACATGTATCGGACAGTATCAAAGGATAAAGGACAGTTGCCCTATGGAGCTTTGGTGACCAGAATCTTTGAACATATCAAGATAGAAATACCTAGGAGATTCTGCATTACAACTCTCCCTATAATGGCCATTGACATGAAGATGACCAATAAAATGAGACTGAAGGACGTCGCGGAAACATGGAGAAGAAAGAGAAAGAATTGGCTAAAGCAAAAACAGCTAAGCGAAAAGGAAAAGAAGTAGCTGCTGCTGAACCAAGTTCTAAGAAGAGAAGACAACTTCTACTGCAGGATGAAGAAGATGGGGAGGAAATTATTTCTGAGATTTTAGCAACTATGCGTCAAACTACACGCAAATTGATTGAACCAGAAGCAGAAATACCTGTAGAGAACATTCTTAGCACAGAACCTGCGAAGAGTGTTGAGTCTGACCCAGAAGAAGATCCAGAAGAAGAAGAAGAAGGAAACGAAGAAAACAGAGATGATATGAATGAAGGTCCTATTCCTGAAGCTGAAAACAGAGAAGAGGACATGACTCAACAGGGGCAACAAGGACAGACTGAAGCATCAATTCAGGGGGAGCATCAATCTAAGAATATTGAAACTCATACTCCTGCAGCTTCATCTGACAATGCTAACTCTTAGAAGATATTAGCACTTCTTACACAGATTAGAGATCAGCAAACTGCGATGGAAATCTCATTCAACAACAGGCTGGAGACTCTAGAGAAGACAGTTCATCAATGTCTTAATAAGATTGAGGAGTCTGCCACAGATATGGAGAATTTCACCCTTGTTCGGACCCCTAAAAAGAAAACTTCCTAAAAACATCTTCTGGCTTATTTTGTTTAACACTGTTTGTCGAATTTTTTGTTAGACTTTACTTACTCTTTTCCGGTTATTAACTTTTTGACAGTGACAAAAAGGAGGAGAGTAATTATGCTATGCATGCATCTGCTGTTTTGATATGCATGCTTTGATATTATCTAACTGATTGGGCTGTTGTTGTTGTTGTTGTTCTGAACATGAATGGATCATCATGAATGGATCATTATCTGATATCATTTGAACATGGTTGATATGGGCTATTTTTTATGATTTGAGCAGTATGGTAGGAAGTATGCTCTATCTAACCATATGTTGCAGGAACAACAAGCCATACGCATAAAAAATTTTGTCACCATCAAAAAGGGGGAGATTGTTGAGAAAACTCCTAGTTTTGATGCTAACAAATTGTTTTATGTATGATATTTATATATCTCTTTTGAAGGAAAAGTCACAAAATGACATATGCTTTAAAGTCTGCTGGTGACAGAAGAAAAAACATAAGATGTCTCTGAGTCTGTTCGTACCAAACGGAAGACCCAACTAGACGAAGATTCTGAGTATGACCGTACTAGACGGAAAACTTAAGCAGACTCAGAACTTAAGTCTGTCAGACTCAAAATGAAACTATAGGATAAGATCACCAACGGTAAAGTATTTCACTTACCTTATTTATATTGATTCTGTTGTATCAAACTGATTGGCAAGATCAATTAATGGACAACTTCCAAAGAAGAATGGAGCACTTATGGAAGCCCGGATTCTGATTGTATGAGCGAACAGAATCCAAGGGGATCTGATCTACCTTCAACGGTCAAAAAAACTTGCCTTATAAAGTCTGTCCAAGAAAGGGAAGACTAAACTCTCAAGGAAAGAGCCAACGGTCGAGTGTGGCTTGGAGAGTATATAAGGATAGGATGAGACCTAGGAGATAGAGTAGATGAATATATTCCAAAGCCTGATTCTGTTCTTCACCTGTTGTTCATAGTGCGAAATTGAGTGATCCTAGTGTATTACAAAAGAGAGTGACTTCGTAACACATATCATCACCAAGTGCTAACACTCGAGAGTGTGTAATCACTTTTGATCACATAGTGAAATCCAGCCTATTGGCTGATCGCTTGGAGAGTGGACGTAGGCTTGTCTAAAGCCGAACCACTATAAACTATGTTTGCAATATTCTCTACTCTCTCTATTTAATTTCTGTTTGTAGACTGCAATAGATCGTTATTACTTGCGCGTAAACTGTCTCTAGACCTATTCCCCTCTAGGTGTTAATACTAGCTACATCACCAATTTCCACAACATAACAACAAACCCAAGTGAAAACACACAGATATCGCTGCCACTCAAATGAGGGTACGTTCCATATCAACTTCCGCAACTTCCAAGTCAAATCCAAGCAAAGATCATCACTTTTTTTTTTGTCAACTTCCACAAACAACCGAACCCAGAAAAAAACAAGAGATAGAACTCTGAGCTATTTTTATCTTAGCATCCACAAAATCCACACCAAATGCTTCGAATTAAAGAAAATGCAATCCCGAGGGCCAAACAACTGACCCCCGACGACCGAAGCAGCAATGAAGCGAGTCGGAGAGGTGTTGCCAGCTTGAGCCCAGCAGGCATCAAGGGTGAGCAAAGGCATGGCTGACGAACGACGACGGCAGTCAAAGCGTCAGGCCATGGCAACCTTTGAACTAGAGAAAGCCGAACAATGAACCGGGGGTTCGAGACAGGATCTCCTGAGCTTCGCTCTAAGCCGTACGCATTGTTTTTGCAGCTCTCAAAGCTTCGTTTTTTGTTTGGATTTCAGAGGATTTATTTAGTCAGAAGACGTATCTCTTTTTTAATTTTTTGGTCGGAAGAAGACATATCTCTTTCGTTCGGCCGAGATTAGAAGACTTTTGAGCTTTACTAATATAGTGCGTACATGTAAACACCAAGAATCCAAGGATTATCCTTGTTTATTGATAACCTTAAATTTTACTTATGGATTGAAGTTCAACTCTATATGTCACGCCTGACCCTCGAGCCTACGACAACCCCTATTTCACTTGTGGTCATTTGATTTATGACTTCCTAGGATTCGTCGCCGATCATTCATTATTAAATTTCGAGTTATGCGCACACGGAAACAATTTATACTTCACCCAATCAACAACAACAACAGGGATAGCAAAAAGACACATGTAAAAAATAAACGCTTATTTTATTTAATTATTAAGGTTACCCTAGCGAAAGCAATATGTACACGCCCTTCCTTGGGCTCTTTTTCCTGCAGGCCTACACAAAAAGGGACTAAGCTGGGTAACCTGCTTCTACTACTATCTACAAGGGTTAGTTCAAAAAGTAAGCCTCAAATGCCTACGCGAAGTACTCATCCGGGTCTTCCTTCGAATCCTCCTCCCCCGTAATCAAGTCCTCTACGGCACTGTCAAGGGCATCAATGGCCATGGGGTCCCAGACCTCATTGCCAGGACCATCAGAAAGGGGCCCGTCAAATCCCCTAAGGGGGCCAAAGATCTCTTCACCTTGTTGGATGAACCAGGCCTTGAAAAGGTGGGGAGTCTACCCAATCAAACCCTCGTCCACCCAGACAGTAGTGACATGGTGCTCGTAAATAAAAGGGTGACCTGGAGCAAGTCGCAACGTGACCACAGTGTCCATGTCCATCAGGACACTGAACCGCACTGGGAGGTATACCATGCTAAGGTCCTAGAAATAGTTATCTCTCAATAAGTTAATAACCTATATCTCGGGTAGGAGACCTACTCACCTCAGCTGCGCCCTAAATGTGTAATCTATCTATCGTTAACAATTCAACAACAGAAGAACATTCATTCAACCATTATCAAACGCACAATTAAGCCAAAGCTCATATGTAATCATTAACGGTTGCAATCACAAGCATCCTTACCTTGCTTTTGGCACACACGCAACCTGTATGATACAATTTATTATATGCCCATCTCAATGCAGCAAAAACATCAAACAATCAGAACACCTTTCAAGCTGTCCCATGCACCATGCACCATGCACTCACTCGTGTTCCATTTATTAACAACCTTTGGGGGAATTTACTTCCAACACACAAGTTGGTAGTCTACTGACCTAACTGGGCATCGTCTCACCCCATTGAGCACGGCTACGTCTGGAACCCTCACCTAGACGATATTCTCAAAGGAGCATAGGCCCGGCCTCTACCGCGACCTATATCTGGACCCCCACCGGGCATTCCAATAAAACAAACTTCGTCAACCATAGATCTCCCACCGGGTGACAGGCTCTTATGTAACCACGCAAGCACACCAATCACTTATGCTCATTTCATTATCTTTCAGGGCGGCCAATGAAGACATAATTTGTGCTTGTACATGTTAATTCACTGCAATTTTTACATGTAATGCGATAATATTTCACACGTGGTCACATGAATACAATGCATTTCACACGTGATTATATGAGTATGCTGAATACATTAACCCTAATTCACAACCGCAGTCCCACAATTTTATACACTGAGTACATATTAAACAAGATTGTCAAAGACAACATGTATATACATATTCAATATATAATCTACATGAGGAAAGTACAAGCAATAATCCACTAAAAATAATCGATACTAACACAAATAATTAATAATGTACCTCCTAGAAATAATACTTTATTCCATAAATATCCCATAAATAATTACCCAACAATAAATAATCAACATCCAAAAAAATTAATTATCCACAATTAATTAATTAATTAATTAATTATCCTC
This sequence comes from Corymbia calophylla, assembly GCA_014182845.1. Lineage (NCBI taxonomy): Eukaryota > Viridiplantae > Streptophyta > Magnoliopsida > Myrtales > Myrtaceae > Corymbia > Corymbia calophylla. The sequence goes on along the minus strand of CM024694.1, from coordinate 18,043,023 downwards.
CAAAAATAATTAATTAATTATTACCCAATAATAATAATAAATAAATTCCGAAAATAATTATTATTTATTCCGAAAATAATAATAATATTTATTACTAACCGTAGTTTCTTTAACCAAACTACAATTACTTAACTCAACTGAGGTTATTTTATTCAACCACGGTTACCTTATTACAACTATGGTTAATTAATCTAACCGCAGTTACTTTAACCAATTACAGTTACTTTACTCTAACCGCGGTAACTTTAATCTAACTAGGGTAAACTAATCTAACCATAGTTAACACTAATCAAGATTAAACAATTAATATAATGCTAATCACTCACATCAAAGGCATAAACCAAGATTAATACTAAACTAATCACCCTTAATGGAGTTTAATACCCTAATCAAGGATTAAGAAATTAACTCACAGGTTAATCAGCTCCGACAATACCGGGACGACGGCGGTAGCAAGGACAACGAGCTGTTCACTCGGGGATGACAACGGGCAACGAACGTTAACGGTAACTTGTCAAAACAGCTTCCAACAAAGCCGTTTGGACGTCGAACGGAGAGAGAATAGGGGCTGACGGCGGTTGGACAGTGGCTAGCTACGTCCCAGACAGAAGCAGCGACGATAGTGACTCACAGCAACAGAAATAGCAGCGAACAACAGTAAACAGCAGCAGAAATAGCAGCGAAAACTACAGAAATAGCAACAACAAACAACCATAGCAGCAGCAGCAAGTAGCCGCATCAGTAGCAGCAAGAAGGAACCGCAACAACAACAACCAAAATTGAAGACAGCAGTGGCCAGCAGCAGAAATAGAGGAAACAGGGGAAAACAACAGCAGGCAACGAGGGAAATGAGAGGAAAAGGAAGAAAAACAGAGAGAGAGAGAGGGGGGGGTTGGGGCTGGTCGGCTAAGAGAGGGGGGAGAGAGAGAGAGAGAGAAAGGTGAGACTTGGTAGACAAGTTAGCTTGGGCTTGTCTTCCAAGTTTCAACATCAACCAAACAAATAACAAGCCCTTTGGACCACGCATTAAGCCTTCTAGAAGCCAAGGGCAAAATGGAAATTTCACCAATCCCCTGGACCCTAGGTGGGCCGGCCCTTGTGGCCAAAAAGCGCAAGGGGCCTTCGGTTGGGCCCATTTCTCGTGATTCAATTTTCTCGGCCCGTTATCCCTTTTTCCAACTTTTCGGCCTTACCGTAAAAACTTGAGGATCAATGAGGCAGCGTCCAAATAATTGTTCGCGAGGTCCTTGCAAGTTCAATACCCGAAATCGAATTGAAAATTGGGGTTAAAATCTATCGATTACGACTATAGCACGACTTAAACTACCAAGCGGCGTTTGCGAAATTGACTCGTGGTTGAATATTTTCAATCCACATTCGGTTCCTTAAATCCCTACGTAACCCTCGGTTGTCATGTAATCTTAAGGATTCAATTTCTCATCCCGAGTACAAAGTCAAAAAGGAAATCGGTTTATCATGAGTACTGAGGTCATATGGAATTACCCTCAATCCAGCCTCGTACTTCTTTATAATTGATTTATTTCTATTCGCTAATTGATTTGTAAGGGTATGGTACTGTCCTTCTTTGATCCTTATGGTCGAGGGGCATATCCCAGATCAAATTCCCTAGCTTCGCACATATCAATCCCTAATTACTCTTCCGAGCAGGTTAGTTACCCTCGAGTGATCAATTCAAGATAGTCATGACTAACAGTGCATCGATAAATAACCCTTTTTATTAATCTCAAAATGGGTAGAAATTTCAGGACGTCACACTATATGTCGGTATTGACATATTTTGAAGACTTTGGTTTATTAAAGATAGAATAAGGACTAAATTACAAGAGCCACACGATTTGAGGAAAAAGATTTTGAAAAGTTAAAGATAAGATAATCCAAATATGGCACTCAGTGTGATAGGCTCTAATCGCTATCCTTTCAAGATATAAATCGGCAAATAATTTTAAAAAAAAAATAGAGAACATGTTATGTGTATAGTCCAATAAAAAAAGGGAAAGATATTCAATGTATCTTAGAGGATTGTGGTTTGAAATTAAGACATAACCGTTAACAAATCATTATAAATTAATTGATAATTAATAAAATGATGACCATTATAAATGATAATTTGATAACATACATAAATGAAAGAGCGTTTGTAACTTTCCTTTACACTTCGTAAAGTTTTGAAAACTCTCTCGGTAAATTTCCTTACTCATCATAACTTTTCTTAATTAAATGACAATTTGATCATGTTCATAATTTTCCTTTAATGTCTGAAAGTGATAACAAAAAATCGATTTTGCAAAGCAAACTTGACGGATCACCTTTTTCCCCATTCTATCCATCGCTCCATGTAAAATGCTGGACCGATCCCACAAAAGAGAGTTTTGACTTGTGAAATTTCTGTCCCCTTCGGGAGGTTTTAATTATTATATACCAAACAGTGAAGTAGTGTCGGAAATGCTATTTTTTTTTCTAAAGTTTTGAAAATCATTCCGCTGCAATATTAATATTTAATATATGGAAAGGTAAAAATGTAAATCAAGAAACAGAATTACTTTGTCGACATCTGTCTTTACCCGACGCACTTTAGTACGATACGCAAGTGTTCCGTTTGCCGAGGGCAACGATGATTCGAACCCAAGGGTGTCAAATGAAGCCAGAAAAAACTTTCAGGAGAGATTCGGAAATTTAGAAAAAAAAAGAGAAGGAAATTTAAAAAATGCGGCCCCAACCTCTCCCATACTCCAGCGCATCAAAATGGAAAGGGAAAAAACAAGCATCAGTCCCGCCATCGCCATCGATTTCGATTCCGATATTAGCGCTTGCAGAGATTGTGTGGGTATTTCCCGTCTCCACGATGATGAGGATGGCTGTGGAATAGTCTGCTCTAGGCGTGAATAGATGGCGAGCGGGTTTAGTGAAGTAGTCTTATTGACGAGCAAAATGTCCGGTGCTGTTCCAGTTCGACGTGTTTAGTTTACTTTGGGTGGTGGTGTACTCTTGATTATTGGCCAAACTGGGTGATATCTGGTGATTAGGGAATGACGCAATTGCTCGTGTTTGCGTGGATAATTTGTGAATTGATTGATTGTGCATTCCTAGATGGGTAGACTTGTTCGGTTAGTCAGTGTTCTGATGATGGCTGTGAAATGTTCTAGGTTGGAATTGAATGGACCGGAGCTGGTTAAAAGTTCACGCATGCGATCGTTGATTGTGTTTCTTGCAAGGTCTTTATTGGATTTGCTCTGCCAGTGCAATCTCATGAAAGGAACGTATTGCTTTTGAGCTTTTCTCATATATTTGAATGATCCTAAATGAGCTTATTGATCATTGCTTACTTGGTTGTCTTTATTGCAGTCAATGGAGACGTGATTTTCGTCCAGAATATAGGGGACTGGGATGTCTCAAGCAAAACTTTCCATACATCCCAGTGATGGCCTTAACTGCAACTGCCACTCAGCCAGTTCGTGAGGTACGCTACTTTCACATTATCCTCCAGATTATGATGAAAAAATCACTTGGGTCTTATCGAAACGTACATCCATTGCAATATATCCTAAAAGCTCTCAGGATCCCCCATGCTCTTGTTCTTGAGACAAGCTTTGACAGACCAAACCTAAAATATGAGGTCATAGCTAAGACCAAGGAACCACTGAAGCAGTTTGGAGAGCTGCTGAAGAATCGTTTTGCTAATTTGTGTGGCATAGTGTATTGCCTCTCAAAGAGTGAATGTGTTGATGTTGCAAAATACTTGAATGATAAGTGCGGTATAAAGACGGTGTACTATCATGCTGGATTAGCAGCCCATCAAAGAGTAGCTGTTCAAAAGGTTATGGCATATTGGAGAGGTTCAAGTTGTTTGTGCAACCATGGCTTTTGGGATGGGAATAGACAAACCTGATGTTGTAAGTTGAATTGTACTAGGCCTTTGCCTATTTTTAGTGTTAGAGTCAAGCTGACATGCTGGCCAATACTCGACTAATTCGCTTTTTTTTCTAATGTTTTAATTTTACTGATTGGTTTGTTAGCATGCTTGGAAGTAAACTTTGCTGTCTCCATGGTCCAGTAGCCTGCTAAATTGTCATTCTTGGCTATTGATTGCAGGAACTAGCGAATTATGTGTTTTTTTTCAAGCGAAATTCTTTCTTCCATGTATGGAACTTTGGTGTGCTGAAAATAAGTTAAACTAGGATAAAGTTATTTTCTGTAGTGTATACGTGGCAAATGAATATAATCTAACTTGACCTTCTGTTATAATGTTTTGGACATATTTCAACTTATTTTTGTTGGTCAGTAATAATTTTCTTTATGGCATGTGGTCAACGTTTGTCATCCACAACACAATGTCCAAGTCAATCGAGAGCTATTACCAAGAATCAGGGAGGGCAGGAAGAGATAATCCACCAGCAGTGTGCATTGCTCTATATGCCATAAAGGATTTCAGCCAGGTTTTGTTCATGTTAAGGAGTGGTCAAGGATGTAAAACTGAAATCTTTAAAAGTGCAATGGCTCAAGCTAGGAAAATGCAGCAATATTGTGAACTCAAGGTAATCCAGTTTGTGTTCTCAACTTCTCTCTGGTGATCTTAACTAAGTGATGCTTCTATTTTGTGTTTACACTTTCCACTTTGTTCTATTGATTGTTGTCGGTGTTAGTCTGGCATTAACCCATCTGGGTGCTGGATCATTAGATGGGTCTGTTGGCAACATATTCAAATAATAATGGAACTTTTGGGCTAAACTCATATTCCGCACACCTAAATAGAGCAAAGTCTATTGATAAACGTGTGTTTCCTCTATAATTTGCAAAATTTTCAGGACGAGTATCGGCGGCAAATTTTACTTGCACACTTCGGCGAGTCTTTGAATCAGAAAGACTGCAAATACGGTTCTCATCCTTGCAACAATTGTCTCAAGGCCTCTTCATAAAGGTAAACCTCTCAGGTGTCAACTCTCTTGATGGGCGACAGGTACCGACTTATGCGTGATCTTGAGCCGCACAGTTCTTCTGATTCCATCATCCGCAATTATTGGAAGACCACATGGTAATGGAGGGGCAAAGGTCCTTAATTTTTGACACAGAATTCTTACAGTTGTGATGGTCTTGTCATCTCATGTTTGTCTTTTCCTTTCATCTGATGCCATGTTGCTTCTCTGGAACTAATTATTTTCATGAGGGGAAAGAAAAGGTTGGTCGACATATAAACCGGAGAGGGACGCCCTCCGGTCTTGACTGCAGAAGAAAAAGTTACTTGTTTCAGTTCAGCGAAGATTAACAATAAAATCCAATTATACAAGAACATGTTGCCTTTCTTCTTCTTTCCCATTTTGAATTAGTGATGAATCCATATCATGACCACATCTGAAGTTAGTTTACTTGCAGATTCAATTTTTTCAAGAAGTATATCTTAAGATACAATCGATTGGTTGAAGACCTTTATTACGGTACAATCATCAGTTATCCAACTATTGAACACTGCCGGATTTCTGGTCAGCAAGCATTGCATCGGTGGACTGGATTATTCAAGTCATTAGTGGACTGGGATCTTAGATCCCCATTATGCAATAGTTTTTCACCGAGAGCACATGGGCATCTTTAATTCGATACCTGGGGGTTTAACAAGGTTTTATTATTCCTGGGTCAGGCACAACGTTAGATTCATTTCGACTTGGACGTGTCAACTGCCCAATAATGCTCTTACGTGGCAATTATCAGTTGCTTCTTTGTTTTATTTGCATAACAACTACTCACGGTAACGATTGCATATATATTCATGAGAATTGCAGCCAACGCCTTGCACTCAGGAAGGATGGTTGGGATCGGCACACTTTTGATGACGGCTCAGCATCGCACAAGGTGAGGGAAATTGACAGTATTGGCCCGAAAGGTATTTCATTTATTGCCGTTTGAAGTGAGGACAGAATTGTTCCTCTGAATGTTAGTACGTGCATGACTCATTTGAAAAGGATTGTTTTGGAAATATATTGGACTGGGGGGATTCTCTTAGGCCTAAGAAAAAGAAGATGAGAATTTGGGGTATACCCATTATCCTCTGAAAACCACAGAGGAGAGCCTGTACCGTGGAAAATCTCCGAGTGAGGGCATATAAATTTTGGAAGCTTGTAAGAGGGTGGTAACTGCAGCTCAGATTGCATGGGATTTTAGAGAAAGAGCCGCTATTACATGGATCGAAATAGGTAAATGAGAAATAAACAAATAATCCTGTAGATCCCCAATATCAACCGATGGAAATCTCCTGTTTTATGGAAGTGCCAACTCGATTATCATCGAGCTTGGTTAGATCTGTGGTCACGTGTTTGAATTACAAGTTTGAATTGTGTCGTGATTGAAAGCGATTGATTTGTCCTCTTTGGTTCTAGTGAGTAATGAATTACTGACATTTCGTTTAGTTGTGGTAATAGGTTTGCCATCGTCGAAACATAGATTATGGGTGATACTTGATGGTCATAACTCAAATCGAACATTTAATAATCAACATTAAATTCTATAATAATGTTCAGGGATAAATGATGTGAATTGACCATCCCAGCCCTTGAATATTATTGAAGAACTCGAACTTAATTGTTCTTGTTTAGGAATCTGAGATGATCCTCCTTTCTTTCTCTTTGAAAAAAATCCTTCTCATCCGAGAAAGGGGAGAGGCTAGGAGAGAGAGAGAGGGATGGCACAGACGGACCCATGGTCGCTGAGCTACCTATCCCATGGAGTTGGCCGGAGTCCAGAGATCACGACGATCCAAACTCTTAACCAAATGCAATGTACGTAGCCAAATCCCGGCCTCGCATGCTCAAACACGCTTTGCCCCCGCACAGACTAGATGAGGTGAAGGAGTCGGCAATAAAAGCGTCGTGGTGGAACGACCCGGAGAAGAAGAGGAAGAGGAGGGTGGCCAGATACAAGCTTTATTCGGTCGAAGGCAAGTTCAAGGCTTCTTTCAAACAGGGATTCCGATGGTTGAAGCGCAAATGCTCGACCTTTGCTCGTCGATTCTAATTAGTAGAAATTACGGAATACCGTGCTCATCGTCATCAAGAGAGAAAAAGGGTGAAAAAGAAGAAACAGAGAGGTTTGCTGTGTTCTTTGGTTGTTCATCTTTTTATGTATCTAATGGTAATCAAATATCCAGAAGTGTACCACAATGTTCGATCTTTCCGGTATTATGTTTGTCCAACTCGTTGTTTCATTCATCGATCTCCAGCATTCAAAACATAGGAAAATGAGGTGACTCCTATGTGATAATCGTATATATTTTATATATACTTTTTATATTTGCAATGTAAAATTGTCTGATTTTTCAAAAGGATCCAGAACCAATTTTTTTCTTTTTGAAGTTTCTTGAACCCTCTGATTCATTTGTAATGGGATTCTGCACCCATGCCCATGCAATGTAAAATTGTCTGATTTGTTCATCTCTCCTCTTTTCAGTAAGCTCTTTTCCTAATAAATTTGATGCTGATTGCAAAGCCAGATGAATACTTGTATTTGTAGGATTGACGTTTCGATCTATTTCGTGGTCGATTTTGTTGGCTATGACTTTGTTTTGGCCAAATGTTGTTTACGCCTCATTTTTGGGGTTCTTTAACCTCCTAATTTCCTCAATTCATCTATTTTGATTCCTCTTCATTGTACGATTCATCATATGGCAACGTATACTGCTGAAGCCAGATATTCTAAAATGCCGTGCGCCGGGGTTAAATAAAAACGATAGGCTTTCCATGGTTCCATTTTGATTTGAGGACAGTTTTCATATTTCAAGTACCATCCCATTGAGCCCGGAGTTACTAAAATATTGAAAACTGAAAAGCCCAAAACGAACCCTCTTTAATCCTATAAAAACTTGTGTAGTTATTGTTTAAATGGTTTTTTTTTTTTTTCGGTGTTTAAATGGTTGTAATTTATAGGATTTTGATGTAAAATGTGATGGAACTTTCAAAAACAAACTCGAAGCAAATTGTTGGCATGAAATCGAAGGAGAAGAAAAGAAAGTATGAAAACCCATGAACAGAACCGAATCAGTTCACCAGGTTTAACACGTTCATCCAATTATCCGGTCGATTCACAGTTTTCCAACTTGAAATCAATTTTTACCGATAAGGTTGTGACTAATATTCTGTAAGTAGTTAAACGCAAAGCCTATTGCCCTTTGGAATAATTGCCTAGACACTGGCCAAGCAACTAAGTAAATAAAGTGTAGACTCGATACATCGACTTGCGATTTTTCTTGTGAAATGTTCAACCATTATTCTGAAAATTAAATTATTTCATGTTAAGTACATTTAACAAGTATGTCGACATGACCCACATTATCTATGCGTTAGTACTTAAAGATTTGAACTTGGCTTAACAAGCTACTTGGCCTTGTCTTGAGCTCTGGAAAAAATGAGTGTAAGTTCAAGTAGACAAGCAGCGAACCAGACGGGGGACCTTGCGAGAAGCTTTCAGCCTTTCAACTATTAAAATTCCACCATTGTCATCCAGTACAGGATACAGGAATATCAAAGAGTGGCCTCTAGGAAATTGCTTCGATTGAGACTTGAATACGTGACTGGTGAACACAATTTGGTGTAGTAGAGTCTGATTATTAACCAATAAGATGACCCTTTTAAAGTATTTTGTTCAAACCAAATGAGTAAATTCTAGGAATGGCTCTTTTCACCCTTCCAAATTTTGTTCACATTTTCCAGTAGGCTTCAATCACAGCCAACGCCAGAGAAAAATAGGTTTTCGGTATGAAAATGTACACGGATGTGGCTCTACTGCTTTTAAATTCATGCTTAAATAAATGAAGTTTGAGATTATACGATAGAAGCAATTGCAAAATGCCGACATATGATTTTCCGACGTAACCAGACTAGAGAGATGATTTTACACCGATCAGTGCTTTATTTTGTGTTCAAAATTCTTTCAAATGAGAAACTATTGTCTTCTCTGAAACAAAATCATTGAAACTCTTGCCTACAATGGACAGATTATTTGCCGATTCAATGGTGTTCGCTTTTTCCACAAAAAGAGTCCCAGTCACCAAATTGGACATCTAACCAGTAATCTTGTTAACAAATCTCATGTTGTGCTTAACTTATACATGTAGAACCACCTGCACATGCAGTCTTCCAGCAAGCGGTTTGTGATTCGCCCTTTGCTAAAGAATAGCACGATGTCAAAGCTCGCAAAGGCCTAATACACCACATGAGAAGAGGTCGCTTCACATCCAGAATCCTTTGAAGAGTATTAACAACACGAAGCACATGATTAACGCCAACAGGAAAGAACTTCGGTATGCCTTTCCATAATGACAGCTCATTCCTGCCTGTATCTCCATCCCGTGGTGTTTGGGGACTTTCTCCGAGTTTCATGAAATGCAGCTTCAATCTACACAAGGAAAAAGGCACTGATTAATTATCAATAAATGAAGATATCTAAGATCCTAGCTTCACAATTTACCCCATGAGAGATAAGGTACAACTGCGTAAACATCATTGACACCAATAGCAGTTGGACCACAATGAACAGAGACTTCTTAGCTGGCCAACGAAAAAGAAACCAGCATGCTCACAAGAAGTAAGCAATTAGCAACACTTTCCCTGTTTTGTTTAGGAACGGAATTGAATGTAATAGAAGTATGTTGAAAAGGTGAAGTGCCTAAACTACGAAACAGATTGCTACTTGGTTATTTTGCAAGATCCAGTTAGCAAAATTAGCAATACTGGATAGATGGCGAGGAGGTCAATTTCAACTTTACTAATCCAATGCCGCATACATGAGAGCTGAGCCTATCGAATCAAAAACCTCTATGAGAACATTTACAGGATATTATCACACTAATAAACTGATAGAAATGGAGGAGATTGTCATCATGCATACTTACGTACTAATTTCGGATGAAATTCCACAGTTCATATAGTATAAGCACACAAGTTAGTTTTTTATGGTACGACTAGCAGTGCATACTTGCGTACTAATTTCAGGTGAAATTCCACAGTTCATATAGTATAAGCACACAAGTTACTTTTTCATGGTACGACTAGCAGTGCATAAGTGATATCATTAGAATGCGACCAAATCAAACAACTCTATATTAGGGCAACATACAAAAAGGTCAGCAGCTACATACTAGATTGACATAGTGGTAGAACCTAATGAGCATATAGGAAGCATATTTAATTGAAAAAATTACATTTAAGATCATTTAGGTATGTGCTGTAGAGACAAGATCAAGTGTTTGAATACTCACATGCATCAAAACTTCCTTGGGACACTCCAGTTGGTCCTAGTGCGTCTTCAAGGTTGGCACACAAGATGGTCCTCAGCTGTTGTTGACGCTTCCTCCATAAAATCTCTTTTCTTCATTTTGATTGGTCTTAGGTAGACAGGTATGGAATTTGAAGTTCCTCAGCCAAGTTAGAACCAGTAATCATTTTAATAAATCTCATTTTATGCTTGACTTCACATATAAAACCACCTGCACATGCGGTCTTCCTCCAAGCCATTTGTGATTCAGCCTTTGCTAAAGAATAGGATGATGTCAAAGCTTGCAAAGGACTAAAATGCCACATGAGAAGAGGTCGCTTTATATCAAGAATCCTGTGATGAGTATTAACAAACACGGAGCTCATGATAAACACCTTTAGCAAGGAACTTTGGAATGCCTTTCCATAATGACATAGCTCATTCTTGCAGTGTTTCGAGACTTTCTCTGGGTTTCATGAAATGCAGCTTCAATCTATACAAGGAAGATAGAATTGACTAATTATCAATAAATGTAGTCGACAATAAACGGAGAATTTATTAGCTAGCTGATGAGAAAGAAACCAACAGGCTCAAAAGAAGTAAGCAATTAGCAACACTTTCCCTGTTTGTGTTTAGGAACAGAATTGAAGTTAATAAAATTATGCTAAAAAGGCAGAGTGCCTAAACTATAGAATAGAAAAATGTATTCGCTACTTGGTTATTTTGCAAGATCCAATTAGCAAAATCAGCAATATGGAATGGTTGGCGAGGAGGTCAATTTCAACTTGACTAATCCAATGCCGCATACATGAGAGCTAAGCCTATCGAATCAGAAACCTATATGAAAACATTTATAGGATATTATCACACTAATAACTGATAGAAATGGAAGAGATTGCCATCATGCATACTTGCGTACTAATTTCAGGTGAAATTCCATAGTTACATATAGTATAAGCACACAAGTTGGTCTTTCATGGTATGACTAGCAATGCGTACCCACCCCTTCAGAGCCTTGCTAAGTTCAGGAGTGATATCGTTAGAATGCGACCATATAAAAAATCTCTAAATTAGGGTAACATATAAAAAGTCAGCAATTATGTGCTTCATTAATGGAGAGGTAGCACCTAATGAGCAAATAGAAAGCCTATTTAATTGAAAAAAGTACATTTACTATCGTTCAGGTATGTGTTGTTGAGACAAGATCAAATGTTTGAACATGCACATGAATCAAAACTTCCTTTAGACACTCCATTTGGCCCCAGAGCATCTTTAAGGTTGGCATACAAGATGGTCCTTAGCTGTTGCTGATGCTTCCCCTGCAAAATCCCTTTTCTTCATTTTGATTGGTCTCAAGTATGGAATTTGAAGTTCCTCAGCCAAGTTAGCCACACCCAGATTAGTCATGTGATAATATAGTTCCATGGCAACAATAGGATCAAATGCGATGCAAACTAATTAGCAAATTCTTGAGCTCCTTATCCCAAATTGTTTCACAGACGGGCAAAAATTGTCTAATTATGCAAAAGGTCATCGACACAGTAAACTGAATTGAAGTCCCAAAGTAAGCCTTGGTCATTACATAGACCAACCAAACCTTTCATAGAAGCAACACTAATTTACCTTTCTTGATAATCTTTCAAAACAACAGTTTGACTACTAGTTATGTTAACGTGGTCTACATTCATATATGACAGACTAGCCAAAACTATTAACATTTTTTTTGTCACCAAATAGAAGCACTTGGACCTTGAACTTTATTTTAGCTCAGTTCATCATACTCCGAGAAGCGATGCTCTCCTTAGAAGGTTAATGAGGGACATCAAGGGAACAATAAGAAACTTGACCGGGTTTTCCTTCAGGAAAATCAAAAGGCGTTTGTCCCAAACAGGACATTTGCCATTAGTCAAATTTGACATACAAAAGAACTTACAAAGGTACTCAAAATGACCAAGGATCTTTTCAAAGAAAATGTGAACTTTGGACATTGGGAAATTATGGGCGTAGAATACAAGAATGAGTTGCAGAAGTTCATTAGCCTCTCGATGAAAATTTCAAATCGCGAGTTTACCTGGTAGGGGAATTGTTAATCACTAGGCAATTCTTGTTTACCTTTGTTGATATTTTCATTCTTGCCTAGCAAGTTGATATTTGTTTGCAGTCGATAGAAGCTGCCAATGGAAGGATAAACAAAAAACATTGCTATGACGTAATCAAAAGCATTTTACAGAGGCAAATCAGGAGTTTCAAAATCAATCAAATAAATACCTGGTGTGGAGCAAATCATTTTTAAAAAATGCAGCTTCAAAAAAAGTATTGCTCTATCCATTCATGCTAGCCGTTCAAGGATGGAGAATCTCACTATGTCTTCTATTGACATTTGGATCTATATTTTGATCTTGGCTGAAGCATCATGTGGGCTTCTACGACCAACTACTCCTGCTCCTTCAATTATGTAAGATTAGCAATTTAGGCAAGTGTAGAACTCTTTCATGGAAAACCTTCTGGTCAAGAGTAGATAGTGATGAAACGTAGGTCATGAGATTTTGAAGAAAAATGATTGTTCACTGCTTATTTACCTCTGTTGAAGAAACATGACTAGTCTCACTGTTGTAATATGGGTATAAGATTTCTCACATCATTATCACTGCAAGATAATATTTCCATATAGAACTCAAAACTGATGTAATTCATAATTTCTAAAGATTGTTCAGATAATCTCGGTATTGCTTCCAATGAGTCACAACCAGAAATATCCAAATCAATTAAATTCAACTTTTCAAGTCCCTGAAGCTGAGTAAGTTTCTTGCAGTCTGGAACTCTTAGAGATCTTAACTTCTCACATCCCATCAAATTTGGCAAAGTCTCCATTGATTTGCATCCACTTAAATCCAACTCATCTAAGAACTTCGCATCGTCTAAACCTTGAATTTCGACTAGATTTTTGCACCCAACAGCCACAAATCTTCTTCAAGCCTTTTAATAGAATGATTAAATAAATAATCTCAAGAAATGTATTGCTTTCAATGAGTCACTTTTCAACCAGAAATATTCAAATCAATTAAATTCAACTTTTCAATCCCACAATCCTTAAATCAAGATCTTCAAAGTCTTGTCTAGCAAGTTGCATCAATGTCCAAGCGATATCAAGGAACTCGAGGGAAGGCAAGTCACCTATTTCACTTGGAATTGCCCCTTTCAGACTACGACACCATGAGAGATGTAGAGTCCTTAGATTTTTCAACCTTCCAATAGTATTGGGAAGCTTTTCGATCGCAGAAAAACTCAAGTCAAGAAATTGCAAATTTTGTAAAGCCCCAAGTGAGCTAGGGATTTCTCTTAGTGACTTACAAGACTCGGCACTCAATTTCTCCAGCTTCCTCGGAAAACCAAAAGACATAGGAATCTCTGTAATACTAGCCCCATCCAATAAAAGTTCTTCTAAATCTTTTAATTCGCCCACCTCCTTTGGTAGCTCCTTGAGACTTTTACAGCTCTTCAAATGCAAGGAAACAAGGCTCGTGAGCTTGCCAATAGAAGGGTGGAGATGCTCCAGTTTCGAACAATGAGACAGCCAGAGAATTTTCAACTGTGTGAAAGCCGAGAGATCAGGAGTACATCTTAAATGATGACACGAACTAAGGTCAAGAACTCTAAGCCGCTTTGACGCCTAACACAGAAAGGAGAATAAGCTGTCAAAGGAGTTTGATTGGCTAAACAAAACACAAAAACCCTAAAATTGCTAAGAGGATGTCTTTTTCTTCCCAATCTTACCATGAATGAACTCCATCCTTCCCAATCCTCTGTGAAGTCGCTGCCCCATAAATCCAGCACCGATAATTTTGGTAGATGCAAATTGGTCATCGAAAGAAACAAATTGCTTTCATCGATGCTCCATTGAAGCCACCTTACTTCAAAAAGCAGTTCCTTCGAGTCTCCACTTCTAGCTGCCCGCAAGTTACCGAACCAAGAGGAGGGGCTCTGCAAGTTTTTGAACTGTTTATCTATGTCTGGATACGACGAAGTAATTGGACAAGAGAAAATGACCGAACCTCTCGACCTTTTAACTTTTTTTTTGCTTTTTTTTCTAAATCTTAGATTTGCAAGATTCATTACTTTTCTATCCCTTCCTTCCAGTATACAGATATGGACAGGTGAACTCACATTTAATTTTTTTTATGACCTTTCAAAAATTAAACAAAGGACATGAATATAAAGAAAAATTAGTTATTGCTTTAAAACAACTAAGACAAACGCACCTTAATGTTTTATGTTTTACTCTCTTTTTTCAAAAATTTGTAGCGCTTGCACTTTGACTTTTATTTAAGTCAAAATACATAGAACCATTTTACAACGTACAAATGTTTAGTTGTAAATTTTCATATGACTTCTCTATAATTTTCAAAAGAATTTGAGTGCTGGTGGGCCACTTGTAAGTAGCCAAGGAAGCCCTTGGTTTTCATTTCACTAGTTAAATATAACAATGCGGAAGAGAAAAAATGGGGAATTTTTAATATAGTTCGATGTATAGAAAATATTACATTGAGAGCCTATCTATAGATTTTATTATAGGACTATCAAAGGAAATTAAAAGAAATCAAATCAGATATGCATAATCAAAATAAATATAGAAAATCAGAATAAATATCATAAATATCTACAGGAGATATTTAAATATCTTTAACATCATTAACTATTTGTGTGAAGTGTTTAATCATTTCTTTGAAAATTGAAACGTTTTTTTTTTTTTTTGTTAAGTATGTTTAAAAAGTGACATGGTGATATTGGCTAGCAATTTTGATAGGGATTCAAAAAAAAAATTCGCTTTCAGAATAACTAGAAAATGAACTTTTTAACTAAAAAGTGGCATGGTGACATTGTTTAATCGTACATCCGTTTCCACAAAAATGGCATCGTTTCTTTTTGCATCTTATAAAACAAAACATACTGTTTAACTTTCCTGCTAAAATAATTAGTTGAAGATGGCGGAAAAAATTCCCTTATGGCTTTGATTGACTTTTATAATAATAACTATATTTTCCTCCAAAAGTTCAATTGGTTAGAAATTCACTTTTTTTTGGTTGACATGTTTGTCGCTTTAAATGTTCACAGTTTACGGTATAATTTCTCTTAAGTCTTCGTTGGAAAAGTCGCTAAATTGTTGTAAACATCATCCCACACTATCTTTCATAATTTTCGCTTGTGCATCTATACTGTATATTACATTAAAAAATCTACTATATGCAAAGGGGATTTCAAACCCCAAATTTACTCAAAAGTCTCCACGCAATATGCATATATTTCACCAAAATGAACTGAAGAAATTGGATATAAAAGAATAGACATGATAATGTTTGAAATAGTCAAGACAATTGGAAACTAGTCTCATAATAATTTCATTTTCCAAAGTTAAATCAAAATCTCTCGCATCGTGCAATCATTTAATTTTTTTCCCATGCTAATTATCATTTTTTAGCAATTTTATCTATTCAAAACAGATTTAACTCTTCTTCTTTTTTCATTTTTCAAATGCCCGTATGGTGTGCTCTTTTTGCTAATGTTAAGAAGTTATTTTGGATCAACAAAAGAGTGTGACATGGAATCATAGGAACAAACTATTTCAAATTATATCAAGAATATAAAGCTGTTTTGTTTGCCCAACATCTCTTTGTTAATTGCTAGGGTTAATTCCTTGCCATTGATCAACCATGAGCTTTTGAGGCATCCCAAATGGACAATATATAATAATAAAATGACATGAGCATTCATAATTTAACTAATAGTTAAAACAGAGTTGAAAAGACTAGCTTCATGCTGAAAATCGTATATCATGAACACAAGGGTATGGATAATAATAAGCACGACATTTCCTCTAAATAGTGAAGTTTTCTTTTTTATTTATGTTATAAATGGTCAAGTCAGTCTAGTTGTTTATGGCACAAAAGAGGCATTGTCCCCAAAAATATAAATAATATAAAACAAGTTATAGTGGATAGAAATGTTTGTCATTAAAAATCCACTCTTTATCATACACCTAACCTAATTCATGAAATGAGCAAGGTCAATGTGATAAAACCTTAAAAAACAGTAAGATTTTCCTAAAAATATTTTTAAGGGGATTTTTACTATCTTATCTATTAAGAGGAAATAAAAAGAAAAGAGATAACTATAACTAGTTGAGGGACTGATATCTTCAAAATCAAAATGGAAAAAAAATATATCAAACATTGGATTCCTAAATCAAAGGAGCACCACAATACATTACTAGAAAGCAAGCACATGTCATAAGCGTGAAATTTTTTCCAATCTTATTGTTTTGAATTAATTATCAGTTATTATAATTGGCACATACTATTATTTTTTTAACCAAAAAATCTTCATTTATCAAATCTATGATGTTTATACTTCATCTTCATTCATTCTTGTAGTCCTTCAGATTATCAAAATTTTCAACTAGATATGACAATTGCATGCTTTTAGTAAAAGAGTTTTATAGTGTGAAATTGTAGTTAAAGGATCTTAAATCGATTGTCAATCAAATTTTATCAAATGTAATTCATATCAATGAAATCAAATCAAATGATATATCTTTTTCATCCTTGAGATACTTATAATTTATTTAGCTATGACAATTAATTTATGATGGACATAAATGGATGTTTAAATTGATTCCTTATTTCTCATAAAGTAAGAGCATCTATTCATGCTACACCAAATTAAATATATTAAAATAAGAGGGAGAGAAAAAGAAAGGAGTGTCATATTTTACCCTCCCTTGTCTTAGTACTCTTGAGACTCCCTCATAGTCGTAGTCCCATGGTCTGCTACATTTCTCAAGCGGTTGTCCTTGGCAAAAAATGCTCCTTCCAAGATCTTTTAGTTGATCATGTACCTCAAACTCACCATCATCTCTAATTTTAATCAAGCACCTCAATTTCAACTCTTCAATACCTTGACTTGGATAAAACCCACAATCCTCCCACATGTACATGGCAAATTCGCTATCTTCGCCAATAAAGAAACAAACAATATCGAGAAAAATTTGCTTATGTCTATCTTCCAATGCATCATAACTTATTCGCAACATCTTTTGGACATCTCTATGTGGTTGGTTTTTTAATTGCTTCCGCACATCTTCCCATACATTTCGATTTGTTTTTTTATACAAGTATGAACCTACAACCTCAAGTGCCAAAGGAAGCCCACCCATGGTGGATATGATATCACAAGATATGCCCTTAAAGTTCCTTGGAGAATGGTCCATACGAAATGCGTGTCTGTTAAATAGAAGCAAAGCACACACCCATCCAAATCATTCAATTCATACTTGTAGTCTACCTGGAACTCAGCTTGATCGAGAACAGCTTCATTTCTAGTTGTAACAATGATCATACTTCCTGGCCTAAACCAATCACGTTCCCTAGCCAATGCATCCAGTTGATTCTTGTCATCTATATCATCCAGAAGAATGAGAACCTTTTTTTTTTTTGTCCAAATCTAGATTTGATTATATTAATTCCATCATCAATTCTAGACACTTTTTTTTTCATTGAGTATATCCTTAATATAAGTTGTTTTTGTAGATACGTAATACCGGAGAGCCTAGTGGTTTCTCGAACATCTGGAAGGAAGCTAATGTGCATAAATTTATTCGAGAGTTGATTGTAGATGCACTTGGCAAGAGTTGTCTTGCCTATCCCACCCATGCCATAAATTCCAATCATTCGAGCATTGATGGAAGGATTGTTCACATGATCCAATTCAATAATTTCCTTAGATTCTTGTCGACGGCCATCAAGTCCAACTAGTTGCTTCATGGCACATCAAAAGCTGAAAATCTTCCCGTAACTTGCTTATAACAGTTTCGCCCACTTGTTCTATTAATTTTCCCTCATGCCTGTCAATAGATGGAAAAAAAAAAAAACAATGAGAGGTTATGAACCTAGACATGGTCTATCGAAGTATTTGATCCTTATTATTTTTTTTTTTTTGAGCTATAGGAGGTCGATTTTATCTTGGTGGTGATCAAGCTTCGGAAGACCCAGCATTAGAGTCCTTCGTAGGCCATTATTATTTAGTGATTGATGTTATTGGCTGCAGGTATTGTCGTTTCTTTGTTTTTCGGTCTGCACCGGAGGAAAATGTAAAATTCTTGGACACTATGGGATGCTTTGGTTTTAGTTGTCGATGGTTTAGTTTTCAGGGACACCTTGGGGAGTACTAGTGTTTGTTGTCTTCGAGGCATTATGGTTGATTATTGTAACATTTTGGGGATATTTTCTGAGATTGCAATGAAAGTAATTCATCTGCATATCATCAGTTTTGCATGAAGAAGAAAACTAACTTGCTCATCAAAAAAGGAAAAGTTCAGTAAAGTACCCATTAGCAAATTTCTCAGATTCCCATCCATTTAAGTAACTGACTTCATTAAGTGCTCGTTGCCCTTCCTGGATATCCTTCTCCTCAAAATGCTTTTGACTACGGAAGGCATTTCCAAAATTTCCTTTTAGATGCCGCACATCCAATGGGGTAACTTTGTAAAAAATGGGCAACACTATGTGTGAAATGCTCTTCTTCCGATCCATGATATGAATGAGCTCACGAAGGCACCATTTGCTTGAAGCATAATTTTCGGAGATGATGGGGATCGAAATCTTAGATCGTGCGATGGCATCAAGAATCTCTGAAACAAATTCCTCACCTACTTGTATACTATTATCGTCCTTGAACACACAAACCGGTACAATCCCTGCCTTGATTAGACTGTGATAAAGGTGATCAGCGAATACCTTGCGGGTATCTGAGCCTCTAAAGCTCAAGAACACGTCGTATTGACCGCTACATACATCTGCAGGTGCTGGAGAGATGAATGAAGAAGTGGATGCTCCCTCAATGCTCTCTTCCTCTGCTCTCTTTCTCTTTCCTTGACTCTGCCCTCTGTCCATGGCGATCTGTGGGAGAAAGTTGAAAAGAAAGATGCTTTTTCTGCTGATTAAAAGGATTGATGAACAACGAAAGACACTTTTAGGATGCTTTCTGCAAATGCTTGCTGGCTTGGTCCACTCCGAATAACGTGTAACATTAATTTGTCCTCGAGGCAATGCTGAAGAAGGTCCGTGTTCTTGAGAAAGAGTCAAGTTGTGAAGACACGGCCTTCAGTTAAGCAAGTTGACGTTGTTTCATTGCAGAAGATTAGGTGGCCCTAAAGAGGCCCCTGAAAAGCCCACAGTATTTACTTGTTCAAAAACAGATATTTGAAACACATTTAAATATTAAAACACATATTTAAACATATTGAAGTGTAATTAATCGACTTCATTAAAACACATTTGAACAACAACATGACTTCACACTCATCTATGATATTTGAAGATGGATTCTTTCAGTTCACACCTAAGATATTGAAATTATTAAGAAAGTCATGAAAGTATCTTCCTCTTAATATAAGCTCACACGATGCCTAATCCTCATCATAATCTTTGACATTACTCTTATTATTTTTAGCCTAATATATGAACAACCCTACCTCCACCACCTCATTTTCACAATCCCTTCTGTCTAATCCCATTTCCACTGGCCAAACTAATGTGGTGTCATGTAATTGTTGCCCAACAAACCTCATCCTCTAGATGCGTGCACTTTTCTAATTGGAGCAAATTTCCATCAATCACGTTTTTAATTTGGCAGGTTTCAAGTTTTAGGCATTGCTCATATGTAAGATTAACTAAAGCTAAAATATTAATGGAAGAAAAATTTTCAATTGCTCCACTATTTAAATTATGAAGAAAGTCGATGAAAATGATTCTAAATGAAAGGGAAATACCTCCTTTAGTCCTTGCTTTATCTTCTTTCGGACGTGACCCACTATTCAAGTCAAACTTGTTGGATTGATCACTCACAAGTTACGTGTACATTAATTTTTCAATTGGGTTGTAAAGAACTAGAATATGTGTACAAGTATATTGCAGTCTATTAAAAATATAAGCATATGCTCGGCTTTAATTTGGTTATAAAAAAATTGGAATTTCATAAATAATTTAAAATATAATGATTGAGTTGAAACGGAATCAGAAATGTGTGAAAAATGTTGAGAAAGCACTGAGCTAGTAGTTGTGGAAGTGATTTTATATTTTAATTTTATTTAAAATTGTCATATTCTTAATGAAGTTGGAAATTTGAGGTAGAGATAAACAAATGCTCATGGTTATTTATCATTTATCTACTCCACGCTGGCACCACATGCAAATTCCATGTAAATATGTCATCACCAAGCCTTCTATTTCGAATTTTCAAATCTAAAAAGTTGACAGATATCTTGTCCATGAAATAGAGCTTTTATTTTTTAGATGGCACCAAACGGAGGGGTGGATGTTCCACTCTCTTTTAATACACTTTTCTTTCTCCGTGTTAGTCTAAACGATTAGAAATTAGCTACTGATTTGATAGAAGAAGGAGAAGAAGATAAGAAAAGGAAGTGAAAGGAAGCTGCTGAGGAACATTCAGGGACGACCAGGGTTTGAGACAACGCGTTGAGTGCTTATCCCCATTTTTGTTGGAGGGCCACTTTGAGAATATCACCAGAAATATTTTTTTATCCCTTTAAATGGAAGTAGAATAGGATTATTGGCTAAAATTGTGATAAGTCAGGTTATTAATCACA
Source organism: Corymbia calophylla (assembly GCA_014182845.1). NCBI lineage: Eukaryota > Viridiplantae > Streptophyta > Magnoliopsida > Myrtales > Myrtaceae > Corymbia > Corymbia calophylla. Next base: position 18,022,109 of record CM024694.1, on the reverse strand, counting down.
TTTTGAAGAAAGAATCTATTATTTGCAACTAAACAGGTGTAAGATATGAGTGATATGAAGCCAGATGAATCTCCTAATATGCACGCATGGCTCGATTTATTTGATTATTGTCATGTGTATCATAAGATCAACTACGTTTTTTTTTTTTTTTTAACAATTGGATATCATGTAAAAGATCTTAAGAAGTATCATATTATAGATGTTTTGTATTGTGATGATTGAAACTATCATGAGTTGAGAGTAGGTAAAAAGTTACCCTATAGTTCAAATGCTCAAACTTTCACCATACGTTTTTATTTCACATTTACTTCTTCTTTTCTCAAATAAAGACTTGGTCAATTTTTAAAGCTTTAAATGGAGAAAAAGTCTTTTCTTTCTTTTTCTTTTCTTGCTAAAGAAGGGAGGAATGAGTTGGAGGTGAAGGGGAATATATTTTCTAGGATTAATGGTCCAAAAATTCAAGGAAAACAGTATATTACTCATGTGGAATACTCTAGGGAGGTAAAATTGTCGAATGAAATATCCTTAAGACTAGACTTCCATTTTTGTAATTGAGAACCAAACTAGTTGACTCTGAACCGGTCTACTTTTATTTTTCTGATTTTTTTTTCTATAAATTCATATAGGGGCTTCAAATAACGCTAGCTCTTCCCGAAGGACTGAAGCACGTGCAAGAGAAAAAAAAAGTGAAGTTGTTGAGTTTGAGTCAGATTGTTTAGAAGCAGTCAGCGCCATCAAGTACACAGATCAACCTTTATGGGAAGCCACTGCACTTATCTTGAAGGCCCATGACTTATTGGGCCAAATTCCTAACGCCACCATAGCTTATGTGGTTAGAAGTGCTAATCAAGCTACAGATTGGGTGGCTAAAGCCTAGAGACAGAATGCCCTTCCCTCAAATTGGGTTGTTAATCCCCCTCAAGATTTTTGGAATTTACTTTGTTTTGATGCTCATTCCAAGGGCTCTTTTGTTTAAGTACTCCTTAATTAAATAAAATTTGCTGTTTCTGACCCAAAAAAGAAAAATGTAGGGGCTTCAAACACTAAGAAATCTCACAAGGATTAAAAAATTGGGTCTTTGGAATCAAGCGAAATACGGCAATTTTGCGTGCAATAGAGTATAGCGCGCTTGTAGACCTACTCGTTCTAGTTCCACAAAAGATCAATATTGAATTACGATGCAACTAACAATCAGACAACAAGGCCATCATAGGATTAGCCACATCTAAAGTCGAAAATAAGACTTTCTTTTTTCACCTAAGTCAAATTTGAGCTGGGGACATATCTCGTTAACAGGTTACAGTGACTCCAAAGAGAGAATAAAAGACCCTCCTCTACTAAGCACACCCCCCCCAAAAAAAAAAAAGAAAAAGAAAACCCACATCCCCAATAGACAAAAAGGGCCTAGAACACAGTTTAGCCAATTATTCCAATAACAAGGCGACGAATCAACAGAAACGACATGCTAATAAGAAATGAAAAAGTGATTTCCTCCTCGCTGAGATGCGAAGAGAGGCGTGAGATCGGAGAGAGGAAACCTTAAACAAGCCTGGGCGAGAACTTTCAAGAGAGAAAAGAAGAGAGAAAGCAAGTGAGGACTAATCAGTAGATGACAGTCTCGAATTGTTCTGCAAGAGAGGCCGAATGTGAAACATAAAAGTGAGAAATGAGAGAAAGAGAGGACCAATCAGAAGAAGATGATGGTCTCGAATTATTATTGACTGGCTGGTAGGCAATAGGCTCATTGACCAGAGTACGGAATGAGCAGTTCTGTTCATATTTACTTATAAACCATACTGTTGAAAAGATAGATGTGGCTCTTGCTAATTTCTCATTATGATATTATCAAAGGCGTTCTTCCTCCAATAAATGCTACATGCTCTCCCATCCTAAGCAAGTATAAATCATATTGTCAAATCTATCGTCGGCTAGTAACTTTCTAAGCTATATATGAGTAAAAGTCACGTCTTTGCCATAAGTAGTTAAATCGCATAAAACCCACACTTTATGATGAGTTTCTCTAATTCAATCCGCAAAGATAAAGTCCACCTAAAAATTGTTCACATAGTAAATATGTGTAAGCATTGAAACCAGCAACTTTGCTCACTTTCAAGATTTCCATTGTAACCAGCACAAAAAAATAATACAATTATGAATTTTTCATAATTTCCAAGAAACATTTGAATTTTGTCATTTTCTAGAAATTACGAAAATTGCCAATATAATGGAATATGGTTTTATGGACATCTAAAATTCTCTGGGTGATCTGATCCGTTCTGATGAATTTTTGTTGTTGATAATTCCGATCTGTAGCCTTTGAAAGGTATTGTGTGATTATTGGAGAGAATGAACTTGCACGGTCGATATTTGGAAAATTCTAATTTTAAAATGTTTTCAAGAAAAAAAAAAGAATTATTTCTGCAAAAACTGAGTATTTTTAAATGTTTCAGGCTTTAAGTAATTTGGCCAATTAGGATGCGTATAGGGCCGATGAACCCCAAATTGGGTTTAGAAGGGTATTTTCGTAATTTTAATTGAGCCGACCTTTTGTCACAACAGAGTTCAGTCAACCGTTAATGTTTTGCAAACGACATGGTAAGGGTCGGCATGCAATTCCACCAGATTCAACCAGTCTAACCATCCATAATCAATTAGTTTAAATGAGAAGATTGTAATAAGAAAAATTAGCAATATATACGTGATGATGATTTTAAAAAAGTCAGAGGGCATTTCACATGTATTATTCTGTATGCCTTAGAGGAAGTCAGGCAGGCCTTATGCGATGAGTAATAATCAAATGTATTTTATTTTTTTTGTCCTATCAATTGTAATAAACTGGAGAATGAAGGTCGGGCTTACCTGGAGGGGATGCAGAGATGAAATTATTGTGACGGGTTTTAGTAATTGAGAAGAAGTCGCCTCGAAGCAGATCAAGTCGCGTTCGAGTCCCGAAAGGCAGTACAATTCCGAGGATCACCTTCCCGCCTCGACCTGGACCGACTTGGTTTGGAAAGACACCGAGGTAAATTTGCAGATCTATCTCAGGTAAGACCGTTATAAGAAAGGACGAGTAGTGGCTACGAAATCACCAACGACGGACAGGGAACTTACTATCTTCCGATGAAATCGCAGCTTGTCTCTGGTATATCTGGAAATCCCAGAAACGACCCTCGCGTTCCGACGAAGACACCTCCCAAACCCAGGAGCCCTAACTGCCTCAGCGGAGTCCATGATCAGAAATCATAGCAAGTGGAACACTGAAAGTTCGAAACTCGACACGATTCGAGTTGATTTTACCTGCTGATAGGTGCGCGCCGGAAAACCAGTCCGTCGAGAAAACTACCGACGGGACGGTCCTTTGAAGCCGGTGGTTCGGAAGGAGCGGTTGCAGGCGTTCTTCGCAACGGACTCAGGCGTACTGCTCGATGGATTCGCGAGAAAGAAGATCCCTGCTTGCTCCGCCGATTCAAGCCGAAGTTCTCGCTTTAGCCGGAGAGGCTTTGATGTGCTTCAGATCTGGAAGGAGAGAGAACTTGTACTTGGGAGTCGGCTAATTTTCAACTGTATATCCGCGGCCCATAAAACCCTAAATGGAGTTGGGAACGTGGGGTCGAGATAAACAAATGGACTTTAACCTTTTGTTGTATATATTTTATGCTAGCTTCACATGCTAATGATTTCATCTGAATCCAATAAATTTTAAAATAAAGTGATATCATCGAGTTATTCTCTTGGAACTTTGAAATTTTAAATAATTGATCGGTACATAGAACTATAATTTGTTAGATGATATCAAAGGAAGAGCGGATGCTTCCTCGGTGCTCTCTCCCGCAGTGCTCTTATTTCTTCTTCTTATGACGATTGAATCGAAGGATAGAGGGAAGAATTGGCGTAGCAAGCACTCACGAAGGAACGATCCAAAACGAAGTGGTGCTTCCCTTTGGTTTCTCTTGCTCTAGCTTTGCCCTTTTCCTTGTTGGAAAAGTATTAGATAATATGAAAAATAAGAATCATGGGAAATATTTTAAAAAATGATGAAAAAATAAGATGAATTGTTTGAGGCTTACAAGCACTGTCCTTGAGAATAATTCCACCATTGAAATATGACATTTGGTACGATAATCTCTAGAGATATAACTCCGCATAGAATAATAAAAGGAACAAGAACATGTTATGCATATAGCCCGGCAATAAAAAAAGGAAATATATGTAAATTCTATGAATTCAATGTATCTTAAAGGATTGTGATTTGAAGTTTAATCTTAAATTCAAATGAAAGAGAGAACTGTTAAGAAACCGTTATAAATCAATTGATAATTAATAAAATGATGACCATTGTAAATGATAATTGATCATGTCCATAAACAAAAGAGAGCTTGAAACTCTCCCTTGCACTTCACAAAGTTTTGAGATCTTTGTCTTGGTAAATTTCCTTACTCATCGTAACTTTCTCCATCAAATGATAATTTGATCACGTCCATAACTTTCCTTTAATGTTTGAAAGATGATAAAAAATTGGTTTTGCAAAATGGACTTGACTACTCACGTTTTTCCCCTTTCTATCAGTGACTTTTGACATTTCCATCCCCATCAAGAGGTTTTGCCCCTCATAAAGTAGTGTTGGAAGCGCTAATTTTTCTAAAGTTTTGAAAATCATTCCGTTGCAATATTTATATTTAATACATAGAAAGGTAAAAAAGTATATTAAGAAACATATGTGAAAGACTTGCCATGAAAATCAGTGACAATTGTCCTATTAGGCAGTACTAACATTTCAGCCTTCTCACTATTCACATGAAGAGCATGGAGAAACATAATGAAACGAGAGAAAGCAATGTCCGATGATATACTCTTCAGTCAGTCATCATATGTGTCAAGCAGAACCATTTAAAGCTTTGTTGCCTTCAAAATCAGATCATCAGGTTTTGTATCTTCTAACTAATTTTGAATGGTAGTTGCAGATAATTTCTTTTAGGAACACTATTGGGGATATCAAGCATTTGATGATGTTAACCTACATTCTGACAAATACAGGTCATTGTCTTCATTTTCGGAGTCTTCAGCAACTCGACCATCATGATTCACTTCACCATCAGATTGCACAGCTGCCACTTCACTATTATCCTCTTTTGCAAGGAAATGGGGATCCACAAACATTGAAAACTTGTTCTGTGAGAGAGAGCATTTTAATTTAATCTTTAAAATTGATTTGTGGAAGAAGAATTCTAACCAAACTAAATTAGTGGAAGACCAGAGGGACAATGCTGTTATTCACAACTAATGACAGATTTCAATTGCAATTGTCATAAACAGTAATTAAACACACAAAAAGGAAATGAATAAACTGAAAATCGCGTGCCACTCAAGTCAAGAATGGTGGGTGCCTTCTTTTTCAAAGCTGTCTCATGCAATCATATAGACCACCACGGCGATTACGTTTTATTGCGATGGGACTTAATTAATTAGTAATTGAGGAACGAGGAGCAGTTGCAGATGCTTTTAGTCCTGGCCTTTTTCGAGAGCTCACCTTCCAGTCACTTGTTGGCTTAGTCCCACTCACAAATAACGTGTACGTTAATTTTTAAAGATGGGCAATACTTTTTGCTTTATCCTACCTTTTGACAATGGCTCCGTCTGGCCTCTCAAATTATTGACTGGCCCCCTATTGCTGGGTGACAGAGCAATTGCATTGTAATTGGACCGCGTGGCCACTCATATCCAATTGAAGATAGGCATACTTTTTGCTTTGTTCTCTCCTTTCGCTTTACCCGCCCCATTAACCGAAAGAATCGATATTTTTATGTTGGAGTCAAGGTGTTCACAATTGAAATAAGTTTTCGCATGATGCTATTTCGAAAGAGCCCCGCAATAGTCTCCTTTACTTGATAACTTTCACAAAGGTGTTCATATTGGAATTTACTTCCTCTCTTACCTAAAAAGATGAGCCAAGTATGATTGGGATACACACAATCCTACCATGCATTTGCGTGTCTTTGATGAGGAAATTTACTTCTTTAAGCAACTGATCCTCACCTTTTGCTACTTCTCTTTGTAGTGGGATCACATCTTCGCCAGCTTCTTTCTGAATTCTTCCCCCCAAATTGGGGATGATTGATTAAGGAATGAGAAAGCGCGGGAAAGGTCTTTTCTTGGGTCCATTTTCGGATTTTCCTCTTAATTCCCTTTTTTGCTATTAATTTTGTGGATAATTTCTCAAAAAAACCCCTAACTTTCATACCGTTACATGACTCTGCTCTCCAACTCTGAAAAAGTCACATACTATGCCAGTGGCTGCCGGCCGACAAGGGCCACGAAAAGAAAATATAAAAGAAAAAATTCAAAATAATTTTTTTAAAAATTGCAAAAGTTATTCATGTCAGTATTGATTGAATTATATAAGATAGTCAGCATTTATATTAGTAATTTTCGGTCAAAATAATAGATTATCAAAAGTTTTAGAATTAAATTGTCCAGATTAAAAAGTTAATGATCGAATTGACATCCGTTAATGATTATTTTGTTAATTTTTCATAAGAACCAACAAAATGCAAATTCTTTTGAATCCCTTTGCATCAAACATTGATTAATCTGGTAAAAGAGCCATTAACAAGTTAGTCATGTCGCGCAAAGAAACCGTCAAAGATGACAAATCATTCAATTTTGCCTAGTTACGTGCACCAGCAGTGAAAACCATGAAAAGAAGAGGGCAGTGAAATAACTCTGAGCTTCATAGCTGAAAAGATTCAAAGAAATCATATCACACAGTGTCACTCTCCTCCCATCAGCTCAACCCAACAACAACAACAAAAAAATAGACCAAAAAAAAAAAAACTGAAGGAATTGGAGAGAAAAGAAGGAAAACCCAAGAAAATGAAGGGAAGTGCTCGGATTAATGCTTCATAAGAGAGCTTGGCAACAATGTAGAATAAAGCATCTCATGTGGAAATAAAGCATATGTGAAATTCAAACCCAAGGTCTAAATGTGACTTTTAGATAATATGATTGTCGAAATAGCTATGTGTTAGGGAAAATTCTACGATACAAATCAAATATGCCAAGTTATGAAGAAAATCATGTTACGCGGCCAATAAGGCCCTTCAATTGTCAAAGGCTAAAACATGTTAAGCTCCATATTTCTTTTGTGTGGCGCACGTGTTTGATTATATGGTGGAGTGGGTGGGTGTGCCTTGAGGGGTTTAGTGGAGGAAACTTGAAGCGAAAAGGTTCAAAATAATGTGAACCTGAAAAAGCTAACCCCTCTAACCCAGTGGGATCAGCAGGAAGAATTTTGCAGCCCTAACCGCCCTTAATCTATCCCGAGCGAAGGTGGCAAAATGGGTCAAAGATCCACTTTTTAACTCGTGCTTATGACCAACCCAAGGGAAAAAAAAAAAAAAAACTCCTGCTTAGTGAGCTGAGTATATATGTGTTGGTTTAAATTTTAAGAACAGGTTGCTATGGTGATAGAGTAGCAAAGCCCAACTAAATATGCGTTGTTTACGTTAATTAGCATTTGCAGAGGTCATGTGGGTATTCCATTGTCCCCATGATGAGGATGGCCGTGGAATAGTTTGCTCTAGGTTTGAATGGATCGGAGCGGGTTTAGCGAAGTAATCTTACTTATGAGAAAATGTCTGGTACTGTTTCAATTTGATGCGTTTAGGTTGATTTGGTTGGTGGTTTTTCTTACTTATTGGCTAAATTGCGCAATATCTGGTCATGAGGGAATGACATAGTTGCTTGTGCTGTGTAATAAAATTTGTGAATTGATTGACTCTGAATTGCTAATAAGTAGATTCATTGCGGTTAGTTGCTATTCTGATGATGGGCTATAGAATAGTTTACTTTGGATTGGAATGGACTGGAGATCGTTAAATCTATTTCACTGAGTGTTAATCTAATCCCTGTTTCTTTGTGGATTTGGTGGGGTAGTCCTTTTTAAAAAAGAAAAGAAGGGACAACCCTAAGAGAACAGGAAAAAGATACGCTACAAAGAAAGGAAAGATCTTCTTGGACCCCATGTTGTAGATGTCACGAATATGAGTTTATGTAATTTGAAATTTAAGAAAAAAACTATAAAGTTGCTTTGTCGGTTATAAGGAAAATTACCCAATCAGTTATAAATTGATTGATCAAATCATTTGTGATTCACAATATGAATGCGACCCCTTCTTTTAGCGACCTTGTATTTATCACCTTCCGGAGAATACAGCAAACTTTACGTTGTTTAGCACCTTGTTTCCTTGAACCACATAACACAATTCTTTAGGACTGATTTAGAAGTCAAAGTCAATGATATTCTCACGCCAGGAAGTTTCACTGTTTCTCATCTGAGTAATCAAATTCCCAAGTAAAAGGATATTACCAAAAACTAGGATCAAATCAAGTATAGCTGTTTTCCATTGCAAACTAAAATCGTCACTAAACCTTGAAATGACACAGATTTTCTTTTCAAACTCTTAAAAAGTGTTTTCACACGTGAAGACAAGATAAAGATACGTGCAATTTCACACGGTGATCAGATATCAAATGGAAAATATGCAAGCAAATCACTAGACCTTAATCTTGAAGAAGAAAAGGATATTTCTGCAATTAAATGAGTGCACTTCCTGGTCAATTCTGCAGAATATTTCCCACCATTTCGTGTAACATGCTTCTGAATCTCCTTCCGTGCATCCGAGATAATGAAGGACATAAAATTTGAAGAACTAGAGGACAACCAACAGCAGCAGCCGCTATATCAAATAATCAGAACCTGCAGGAATTCCTGTGACACACATTGTCAACCCAGAAAGTGGAAGAACTCTGTAAGACTCCTGAGGTACAACACGGTGCTCAATGCGGCATTGGTATAACCAATTAATGGTGACAAAAGGTTTTTTCAGAACATTTAAAGCCCACTGCACGATGACAACATTAATTGATAAATACAATTTATCTCTCGAGTTGAGATTCATAAAAGAATTTGCATTGAGAAAATTCAAAAAAAAAATGGAGGAAACTCTTCCTCAGATCAGCCAACTCAAGCAAAGTGCTACCCACGATGCTTCCCATACCTAGTGAAAAGGCATAATGAATCTCATTTAAAGTGATTTAACCTTAACAAGATACTATTCGATACTCTTAAACTAAATTCAAAGTATCTACTACAAGACTTAAACCTTTTATTTTGCGGCCAAAACATCTCAAGTTTTGGTCTGTAGAACACCACCCCCCAAATAAATAAATAAATAAAGTCGCCAATTTCTCAATCTCAGCCTGCAGATTCATGGAAATGGTGAAAAACGCAAAAAGAAATGACAGGCTGCTGCCATATTTGTTCTGACAAATGAAGGCAAAAGAATCAAGGGGTCACATAGAAGGATACATAGATAAGGATAAGTGACGCGCCAGACTGAATTCGAGAGACGAGTAACAACAAAGATTACACCCTAAAAAAATTAAACAAAACCAGGCCTATCTGGGAACAGGCATACCTTCTCATCCATCTCAAATCCAGATGCAAGGACTTCGACGCCATCCATCGCAAGACAAACAAGTACACCCTTTTTGGGGTAGAGGTCTCCGTTCTTTCGCACACGAATCCACACACTGCGGACCTGCAAGAAACCGAAATATCCTCCATCAAAGTCGACATTTGTCTCCCAAGCAGAAGAACTCCCCTCAACTTGCTTAACCAGTACATTGATCCCCAATGCTTCCGCTTTCATTTCTCAACTACAAGTCCTGGTTTAGCATTTAACAGCCTCGAGTAAAAACCAAAAGATAAAACTTGGACTAAGGATACTGCGAAATCCAGATGCATGTGCCCAACGGATCGGAAATTGGAAGAGGATGAAGAAGGAGCGAATTGGGGTAGATTGACTGGATTGAGCCTTTTTCTGAATTCTTCCCCTCAAATTAAGGATGATTGATTAGGGTATGAGAAAGAGCGGGGAGAGGTTTTTCGGATTTTCCTTTTGACAAAAATAAATTCACAATCTATTTTGACAAATCTAAAGCGCGGGAAGGGTCGTTTCGCTCTCCCATCCCCCTTTTTTAATTTTTCATCTTTTTTTTTTCTTTTCTTTTCTTTTTTTTTCTTTTTCTCAAATATGGTTAAAGGCCAAATCCAATATTTCTGGTAAGGCAAATCCCCATTTTTTCCTCTCTCCTCCCCTTTTTTCTGGATTTTCATACATTCTTTTTTCTCCTCCGCTTGGGATTTTTATGCAGGACGAAATTTCCTTTTCTATTTTTTTTTAATTAAATGAAAGAGATCTTGAAAAGAGAAAGTCCATTTAATTGAAGCCGTGTATAACCGAGTACCCTCCTTTGTTTCCATTTTCAGATCTTGGCAATAAAAACATTTTCGAATAGTGCAAAAACCTCAATTATTGCAAAAAAATGAGAATGGATCTCTCGAGATGGATTAGGTTCATGTGCCTTGTATAAAGAGAAGAAATCCAAATGCTTTGACCACTCACTAGGATTTTGACTTATGTTTTATCTGATCCAGGATGTTATAGGGTTATTCTCAGGGACTTTTTTGAAATTGGATTATCGTCAAAAAAGAAATACAAGGAAATTATAAGACCGGATCAATAGAATTTAGGAAAATTTCTAAAAAATGGCCCCAAGTCTCTTCATTTTCTCAAACGAGCCCAAAGTGGATCTTGTTTTAAACAAGAACTCAAAATGGATCTTATTTCAAACAAGGACTTGAAGTGACTTGATTTTTTTAAATAAAAGCTTGAAGTGGCCACGATTGTTTCAAATAAGGGTCTGACTATACCAGCTGGCTAAATTTTCTGACCGACCAAGAACATTTTCGTCAAAATCTTTTTATCTTTTTTCTTTCATTTTTTTTTTCTGCTGGTCCATCTTCTTCCTCTATGCTAGTGGTCGGCCACTAGTGCTACCCACAAAGAGTTGGGCCAGGGTTGCCCTTACCGAATCTCCCTCGCCGGCCACAGATTAGGGATGGCCTCGCCTTGTTTGGCCTTGCCCAGGCCAGTGAGGGTCAACCTTGCGGCCCTTCGCGAGGGGTAGCCTCCCCAAGGGCAAGAGTTGCCTCACCTAGGCAAGCCCATCCCTCACCGGATCAGGTGAGGACAACCCTTGGCTAGCCACTGGCATAGAGAAAGAAGACAGACTAGGAAAAAAAAAAGGAAAGAAAAAAGGAAAAAAAGGAAAATGATCAATGATGAAAATGCCATTGATTGCAAAGAAAGTCATATCCTTATTTGGAATAAATATAGTCACGTCAAGCCCTTATTTGAAACAACCAAGTCATTTCAGGCATTTATTTGAAATAAAATTTATTTCGAACTTTCCTACCAAAATTCAAAATACTCGCACCTTTCATATCTCTCTCTCTCTCTCTCTCTCTCTCTCTCTCTCTCCGTCGTTGCTATGTGAGAAACGCTTTCACCACGATTTGCTTTGAAAATGTAGAATAGGCACAGCAGTTCATCATCTCTGTCAAGCGTCAAGCGAGCATCAACCACCATGGGAAGAGGAGGCAAAACCCTAATCTCCCACACCCTAGCAATTTATCAGGATTCTTTTAGCATCAAACAATGATGGCGATTCATTACAGTTACTTTTGTACAACGTGAGTAAGCTTTTCTTTTCTATCATTTCCTATGTTTGCCGTTTTCAATGTAGAGCTCCACATGTAATCATGGCGTACAACCTTAAATATGCTCAGATTGGATAGATGAAGCTGCTAGGATTCTGGTCCCAAAATCATGTCAACAATTTCCGGTTAAAATTAACTAGAATGACTTTATTAGCAATTTGTTAAAAGGTTTTAGGACCACATTGATAAATCATTAACATGTTTATGACTAAATTAGCACAATTAAAAAGTTTAGAACTAAATTGGCCATTATACAGTAAGTACAGGACTTTTTGTACAATTTTTGCCATGCCAACCGTATATATTCTTACCAACCAAAAAAAAAACCATATATTTTCTTAGCCCTTGCACTTTGAGAGCTAAAGGAAAAATTCAACAACGGCATAGGATTTACTTCCCACTTCTGTTGGTGTTAGAAAGATGAGCGTAGATGTTTTTGCATGTGTAATGTTGCTTCCACTCTTTTTCGTCGCCTTGAGGAGATTACAAGCGAACACCAAAAGAAGAATTGTCGCAACAAGCACCACAAAAGAACGCCTTGGAATGAACTAATGCACTTCGTCATTTGCTTTGCTCTAGCTCTAGCTCTTCCCTTTTATCCATGGAAGTCTGATAGCAAAGCAAAAAGAAGAAGAAGAAAGAGATGCCCTTCTTGTAGCGCAAAAAAGATAAGTTAACATATGAATTGGACTTATGCATCAACTTGAAAAGATCAACACCACATTGCTCAGAGAACAAGTAGGACACGTTACAGCATATGAACATCCCCTAACGAGCCTTCATATGGAGGTGTTTCCCAATTTCCAGTAATTCATGTAGAGCCGATGCTTGTTCTCCACTCAATTGCAACACTCTGAAAATTGAAAACAGATCGAGTCTCGCTTTCTCTACTTGAGCTCGGCTCAATAGCGAAAGTTGAAATACTCAAAATCAGCTCGATTGCATCCTCATAGTGAAATAAATTTTTTTTTCCAAACAGTGTGGTAGTGTTGGAAATCTATCTTTCCAAATTATTCAATGTTCGTTCCAGTGAAATGTGTAAATAAATATAGGTAAAAATGTAATTTAAAATAGGCATTCCATTGTTGATTTTTCCTTTTGCTGATACATACCAACGGATAAAAGAAATTGGAGATACTTCTTGTAGGTCTATAACTTTAGCATGACATGCATGTCCCTTTGTTCGCAAAGGAGTCTTTACACGTATCCCTATCTACTGAGGTCAAGAATGATTCAAACTCGGAAAAAAAAAAGTTAAAGTCAAAAAGGCTCTCAACAATTGAAATGAACATCAATTTCAACCCCAATAACCTTTTTTTAAAGAAATTTTTTTGCTAACGATGTGGTCTCTAATTTCTAAAATTACTCAATTGATGTTGATGTTGATGTTTATAATAGTTTTTTTTTTCCTTCAAATTTTTCTTTTTTCATCTAGCTTGTTTAATGTGAAATATTGAAAAATTTCTTCAAATTATGTAAATATTGATCTGTAAACCATACGTGATATTTAATAATCTTTTTAAACTTCAAATAACTATCTTCCGTTTTGAATTTTGAAAAGAGGCACAATCGATGGATAATTTTTTCATATATCTTGGGGTTTGAGCTTTTCTTGCACATTTAACTGGTTAACGAGTAAAGCTCATTATCACTTTTGCGGTTGTCATTATTAGTCAATGGGGACATGATTTGGTTCCAGATTATAGGGAACTGGGATATCTCAAGTAGAACTTTTCGTATCTCCCACTGATGGCCTTAACTACGACTGCCACTTAGTTCGCGAGGTACTAAACTCACATATTAACCTCCTGATTATATTGAATTAATCTGTTTGTTCTGATTGAATTAGACATCCATCACAGGATATCCTAAAACCTCTTGGGGTTCCCCATGCTCTTGCTTTTGAGATAAGCTTTGACAGACTAAATCTAAAAAAAGAAGTCATAACTAAGACCCAAGGAACCACTGAAGCTAAAGAATCGTTTTGCTAATTTTTGTGGCATAGTATATTGCCTTTCGAAGAGTGAATGCGTTGATGTTGCAAAATACTTGGATCATGTTGGATTAGTTGCCTGTCAAAGAGTAGCTGTTCAAAAGAAATGACATGCTGGAGAGGTCCAAATGGCATGTGCTACCATTGCCTTTGGGATGGGAATAGACAAACCTGATGTTATAAGTTGAAATGGACTCTGGCCTTTGCCTATTTCTTACGATTTAGAAGTCAATAAAACCACCGTACCCAGAGAAGCAGAGGAAGAGGAGGGTGGCCAGATACAAGCTTTATTCCGTCGAGGGCAATTTCAAGGCTTCTTTCAAACAAAGGTTCAGGTGGTAGAAGCGCAATTGCTTGAGCTTTGTGTGTCGATTTTTTTATGCAGTAATTACAGAGTATGATGCTCATGGTCATCGAGAGAGAAAAGGATGAAGTCAGTCCGGAGGAAACAGAGGTTTATTTTGTTTATGGGCTTATCATCTTAATTTGTATCTAATGGTAATTAAGTATTGAGTGCCACAATGTTCGATCTTTCTGATATAATGTTCATTCAAATCATTTTTTCATTCATTGATTTCAGCATTCAAAACATAGGAAAATGAGATGACTCGTATTTTATATTCATACAAATTTATATTTGCCGAAAGTTTTTTTTTCTTTTTTCCAAATTTCCTGACCTTTTGATTTATCTGCAACATGGTTCTGCATGCGGTGCATTCCCATGCAAGTAAAAATTCTCTGTCCTGCTAATTTCTTCTCTTTTCAGCAAGCTCTTTGCTCAACAACATGATGCTGATTGCAAAATAACAAGGCTGCTTTCATTGGTAGGATTTGACGTTTAGATCTACTTCGTGGTCAGTTTCTTTGTTTTGAACTTTTTTTTTTTGGCTAAATGTTGTTTAGGTCTCCGTTTTGGGTTCTTTAACCCCGTAATTTCCTCAATTTGTCTATTCCAATTCCTATGCGTTATATAATTCATCATATGGCAAACTGCTGAAGCTATACATTCTAACACGCAGTTTGCAGGTGCTAAATAAAGGGAAAGGCCTTCAACAGTTCCATATTGATTTGAGCGAGAGCTTTCATATTTCTAGTACCGTCCCATCCCATTGAGCTCGGGGTTACAAATATGAGGAAAACCAAAGAACCTTCTCCTGTCCTTTCGACCTACATTGTTATTGTTCGAATGGCTCTTATTAATAGGATCTTCACGTAATACATGATGGAACTATTATTGTTAACAAGCTCAAAGCAAATCGTTAGCATGAAACCAAAATAGAGGAGAAAAAGGGGGAAAATCCATGAATAGAACTGAATGATTCGATCGGTTTAACACGTTCATCCAATCGTCTGGTCGATTCACATTTGAACTTCAAATCAATTCGGTTGATAAGGTCGTGACTAATGTTGTATAAGCAGTACACAAAGCCTTGGCCCTTAGGATTAAATGCCTAGGCACTAGTTGAACAATTAAGCAAATAAATTATACAGTCAATACATTGACTTGACTTGCAACACTTCTCATGTTATATTTAATTAATATTCTCAAAATTAGATTATTTCATGTTTGGTATGTTTAACTAGTGTTTTGGCTCGTTAACGCAGCCTGCATTTTATATGATTTAGTACTTAAAGATTCAAACTTGACTTAACAAGCTACTTGAACTTGTCTTTGAGTTGAGGTTCAGGTAGACAACGAGCGAATCAGACCATATGCTTACCTTGCGAGTAGCTTTTAACTAATAAAGTTCCACCATTGTAATGTAATACGATAAGTAGGGAATATCCGAGAGTGGCCCCAAAGAAATTGCTTCGATTGAAATTTGAATGCATGACCAGTGACCACAATTTGGCGTAGTGGAGTCCGAGAACTAACCAATTAGATGACCCTTCGATGGTTTGGTCCAAACCAACTGAGTATAAATTTTGGGAGGGCTTGTTTTCACCCTGCCACAAATTACTCCTAACATCGTTTATCAAGCTTCAACCATAGCCAACGCCAACGAAAATTCGGTTTCAGGTATCAAAATGTATGCTTTTGTTTCTTCTGCTTTATAGATTCACGCATAAAGGAATGAAGTTTAAGATGATACAATTAAAGTGATTGCGAAATGCCAATAAATGATCGTAAACAAACGAACACTTCTATTTTGGGAACCTTTTCACTAAAATCTTGTCTGCAATTTGACGGATTATTTGCTGATTCCATGACGTTCGCTTTTTCCACGAAATTAGTCCCTTACATACACAAAATTGTAGCTTGAAATGGACATCTAAACGGTTATCTTGTTGACAAGCATGACTTTATGCTTAACTTCCCATCAAGAACCACCTGCACATGCAGTCTTCCTGCAAACATTTTGAAATTTGACCTTTGCTAAATAATAGCATGATGTCAAAGCTTGCAAAAGGACTTCTACACCACATTAGAAGAGGTCCATTTATATCAAGAATCCTATGAAGATTATCAACATGGAGCACATTATAAGCGCCTTCAGCGAAGAACTTTGGAAAGCCTCTCCGTAATGTCTCATGACATATCTCATTCCGGTCCATGTCTCTGTCCTGTGATGTTTGGGGATGTTCTCTGAATGTTATTAAATGCAGTTTGAATCTACACAAGAAGGTTAGGATTTACTAATTATCAATAAATGAAGATAACTGAGATCGGAGCATCATGATTTACACCATGAAAGATAAGGTGCAAATGCACAAACATCATTTGCACCAATAGCAGTTGGACCGCAATGAACAGAGACTTCATGAGCTAGCCAACGAAAAAGAAAACAACAGGCTTGGGAGAAGTAAGCAATTTGCAACACTTCCCTTGTTTGTGTTTAGGAACATAGTAGATGTCAATAAAAATATGTTGAAAGGTGAAGTGCTTCTACTACAAATTAGAAAGATGAATTTTACTACTTGGTTATTTGCAATATCCCATTAGCAAAATTAGCAATACATGACAGTTCACTAGGAGTGAATTTCAACTTTACAAAGTCAACGTCGTGTGAGAATTGAGCTTATCAATTTTTATTTTTTTTATAAAAAAGAAACCTATATGACAACATTCAAAGGATAGTATCACATTGACAAACTGATAGAAATGGAGGAGACTGTCCTCGTGTAGACTTGCATCCTGATTTTCGGGTGAAATTCCACAGCTGATATAGTATAAGCACATAGGTTATTTTTTTTATTGTTATGGTATAACTAGTACTGCATACCTACCTTTGTAGGGCCTCATCGAGTTCAGGAATGATAACATTGGAATGCAACGACATCAAACACCTCTGCATCAGGGTGACATACAAAAAAATTAGCAGCTACACATTTGATCAACAGAGAGGTTGAACCTCATTAGCATACAAAAAGCAAACTCAACTGAAAATACAACATCTAAAATGTGCTGTTGAGACCAGATAAAGTGTTTTGGGTCCTTACAAGCATCAAAACTTCCTCAGGACAATCCAGTTGGCCCCCGAATCTCTTCAAGGTTGGCACGTATGATGGTCCTCAACTGATGCTGATACTTCCTTTGCAAAATATATCTTCTTCACTTTGATCGATCTCTAGCATGTAATTTGAAGTTGCGCAGCCAAGTTACCCAAACTCAGATCAATCATGTGATAAAACGATTCCATTACAACAATAGAATCAATTGGGATGCAAACTTGGTAGAAAATTCTTGAGCTCATTGCCTTTGCTCGTTTCACAGTGGGCAAAAAATTGTTCATTAATGCAAAAGTCATCAATACAGTCAATTGAATTGAAGTCCCAAAGTAAGCCTAGATCATTACATAGACCAACTAAACCTGTCATAGAAGCAGCACCAATTTACCTTGCTTGATAATCTTTCAAAACAATAGTTTGACTACTAGTAATGTTAAGGTGGTGTACATTCATATATGACAGACTAGCCAAAACTACTTTAACATTTTTTATCACTAACCAGAAACACTTGATGGGTTTTATTTTAGTTTAGTTCATCACACTTAAATGGGAATTGATGCTCTTCTTAGAATGTTCAAGAGGGATATCAATAGAACAATAAGAAACTTGACAGGGTTTTCGTTCATCTCAGAAAACTGACATGTTTGTCCTAAACAGGACATATGCCATGAGTCAAAATTGACTCAAAAGAACTCACAAAGTAACTCAAAATGGCCAAGGATTTTTTCAAGTAAAATATTAATTCTGGAGAGGGAAATTCTGGACGTGGTATACAATATTGAGTAGCAGAAGTTCATCGGCCTCTATTTGAAAATTTCAAATCCTAGGTTTACCGATAGGGGAATTGTTAATCACTAGGGAATTCTTGCTTACCTTTGCTTGATATTTTCATCCTTGTCTCGGAAGCTGCTAATCTGTTTGCAGCATGTATAAGCTGTAAATGGAAGGATAAATGAAAAATATTGCTATATTATAACCGACAACAATATATGTAGGCGAATCTGGCTGTTCAAGGATGAAGAATCTCACTAGATGACCAATACCTTCTATTGACACTTGGGTCTACATCTTGATCTTGGCTGAAGCATCATGTCAGCTTCTATGGCCAACTACCCTAGTCCTTCAGTTATGTAAGACTAGCCATTTAGGAAAGTACAGAACCCTGTCATGGAAAACCTTCTTGTCAAAAGGAGATAGTGATGAAAATTAGATATCAATCTTAGAAGAAAAATCAATGTTCACCACTTACGTACCTCTGTTAAGGAAACATCACTCCATGAGTCAACAAACAGCTCCTGTTCATAATTTCTAACGAGCATACAGAAAGAATATTTAATTGAAAAGAAATACATGTACAATCACTTTGGGGTGTGATGTTGAGATCAGACCAAGTGTTTGAATATTCAGAACCATCAAAACTTCTTTGGAACACTTCAGTCAGCCCCAGTGTCTTTAAGGTTGGTCCGCAAGATGCTACTCAGCTATTGCTGATGCTTCCTCTGCAAAATCCCTTTTCTTTATTTTGATCAGTCTTAGGTATAGAATTTGAAGTTCCTCAGCCTAGTTAGCCACACCCAAATCAGTCGTGACAAAGCAATTCCATGATAACAATAGGATTAGATGGGATGCAAACTAATTAGCAAATTCTTGAGCTCCTCATCCCCGCTTGTTTCATAGTGGGCAAAATATTATCCATCAATGCAAAAGGTCATCGATATAGTTAATTGAATTGAAGTCCCAAAGTATGCCTAGTTCGTTACATAGACCAACCAAACCTAAAAGCAGCACCAATTTACCTTGCTTGATAATATTTCAAAACAACAGTTTGACTACTAGTAATATTGAGGGTGTCCACTTCCATATATGACAGACTAGCTAAAAGTACTTCAACATTTCTTTTTTTTCTGTCACCAGCCAAAAACACTTGAACCTTGAATTTTATTTTAGCTCACTTCATCATATTTACTAGGAAGTGATGCACTTCTTAGAGTGTTAATGAGGGACATCAAGGGAATAATAAGAAACTTGATAGGGTTTTCCTTCATCATGGAAAACCGAAAGGCATTTGTCCCAAACAGGACATCTGCCATTAGTCAAATCTGACATACAAAAGAACTTACAAAGGTACTCAAAATGGCCAAGGATCTTTTCAAAGAAAATGTGAACTTTGGACATTGGGAAATTATGGGCATAGTATGCAATAATGAGTAACAGAAGTTCGTTAGCCTCTCGATGAAAATTTCAAATCTCAGGTTTACCCGATAGGGGAACTGTTAATCAGTAGATAATTCTTGTTTCCCCTTGTTGATATTTTCATTCTTGCCTAGCAAGATGATATCTCTTTGCAGTCTACAAAAGTTGCCAATGGAAGCATAAACAAGAAAACATCGCTATGACGTAATCAACAGCATTTTACTGAGGCAAATCCAAAGTTTCCAAAATCAATCAAATAAATAGCCGTTGTAGAGCAAATCATTCTAAAAAAATATAGCTTCAAGAAAAGTATTGCTTTATTTGCTCAAGCTGGCCGTTCAAGGATGGAGAATCTTACTATGTCTTCTATTGACATTTGGGTCTATATTTTGATCTTGACTAAAGCGTCATGTCGGCTTCTATGACCAACTACCCCTGCTCCTTCAATTATGTAATACTAGCAATTTAGGGAAGTGCAGAACCCTGTCACGAAAAACCTTCTTGTCAAAAGAAGATAGCGATGAAAATTAGGTCATGAGATTTAGAAGGAAAATTATTGTTGACTACTTATTTACCTCTGCTAAAGAAACATAACTAGTCTCATTATTGTAATATGGGTATAAGATTTCTCACATCATTATCATTGCAAGATAATATTTCCATACAGAACTCAAAAATAATGTACTTCATAATTTCTAAAGATGTGCGTTTTAGATAATCTCGGTATTGCTTCCAATGAGTCACAACCATAAATATCCAAATAAATTAAATTTAACTTTTTCAAGTTCCTGAAGCTGAGTAAGTTTCTTGCAGCCTTGAACTTTTATAGATCGTAACTTCTCACATCCCGTCAAATTTGGCAAAGTCTCCATTGATTTGCATCCACTTAAATCCAACTCTTCGAGGAACTTTGCACCATCTAGACCTTGAATTTCAACTAGATTGTCGCACCCAACAGCAACAAATCTCTTCAAACACCGTGATTCATGTAATCTTGGTATTGCTTCTAATGAGTCACAACCAGAAATATCCAAATAAATTAAATTCAACTTTTCAAGTTCCTGAACCTGAGTAAGTTTTTTGCAGCCTCGAACTTTTAGAGATTGTAACTTCTCACATCCCGTCAAATTTGGCAAAGTCTCCATTGATTTGCATCCACTTAAATCTCGCGATTCCAATGAGTCACAACCAGAAATATCCAAATAAATTAAATTCAACCTTTCAAGTCCCTGAAGCTGAGTAAGTTTCTCGCAGTTTCGAACTCTTAGAGATCGCAACTTCTCACATCCCATCAAATTTGGCAAAGTCTCCATTGATATGCATCCACTTAAATCCAACTCTTCTAAGAACTTTGCACCGTCTAGACCTTGAATTTCGACTAGATTGTAACATCCAACAGCCACAAATCTCTTCAAACACCGTGATTCAGATAATCTCGGTATTGCTTCCAATGAGTCGCAACCAGAAATATTCAAATCAATTAAATTCAACTTTTCAATAGCTGAATAACTCAAGTCAAGATGTTGCAAATTCTGTAAATCCCCAATTGAGCTAGGGATTTCTCTCAGTGACTCACAATCGTAGGCGCTCAATTTCTTCAGCTTCCTCAGAGAACCAATAGACGTAGGAATCTTTGTAATACCAGAATCATCTAATAGAAGTTCTTCTAAATCTTTTAATTCACCCATCTCCTCTGGTAGCTCCTTGAGACTATCACAGAAAGTCAAATCCAAGGAAACGAGGCTCGTGAGTTTGCCAATAGAAGGGTGGAGATGCTCCAATTCCAAACAACAAGACAAGCAGAGAATCTTCAACTGTGTGAAAGCCGAGAGATCAGGAGTACATCTTAAACTCCAACACGAACGAAGGTTGAGAACTCTAAGCCGCTTTGATGCCTAACACAGAAAGGAGAATAAGCTGTCAAAGAAGGAGTTTGATCGGCTAAACAAAACACAAAAACCCTAAAATCGCCGAGAGCATGTCTTTTTCTTCCCAATCTTACCATGAACAAACTCCATCCTTCCCAGTCCTCTATGAATTCGCTGTCTCCTAAATCCAGCACTAATAAATTCGGTAAATACAAGTTGGTAGTCGAAAGAGACAAATCGCTTCCCTTGACACACCAGCCAAGCCATCTCACTTCAGAAAGGAGTTTGCCGTCATTGGAGGTTCCACTTGAAGCTGCCTGCATCAACAAGTCGTGGAACCAGGAGGAGTTGTGGAACCAGGAGAAGGAGGAGGAGTGTCTCTGTGTCTGCAAGTTTCTTTAACTGTTCATCTTTGTTTGGATACGGAGAAAGAATTGGACAAGAGAAAATGACCGAACCTCTCAGACCTTTTAACTTTTTTTAGTCTTTGCTTTTTCTAAATCTTAGATTTGCAAGATTCATTACCTTTCTATCCCTTCCTTCCCGTATACAGATATGGACACGTGAACCCCACATTTACTTTTATCATCTTTCAACAATTCTGTCTATTCACAGTAGATTTGACTCTTTGACCCAAAAAAAAAAAAGTCGATTTGACTCTTCTTCTTCTTCTTTTTCATTTTTCAAACACCCGTATGGTGCGCCCTTTTTGCTAATGTTAAGAATTTATTGTATTAACAAAAGAGTGATATTGAATCACAGAATGAAATATTTCAAATTATATCAAGGATATAAAGCTGATTCCTTTGCCCAACATCTCTTAGTTAATTGCTAGGGTTAATTCCTCACCATTGATCAATCATGAGCCTATGAGCCATCTCATATGGACAATATATAATAATAAAATGACATGAACTTTGATAATTTAAGTAAAAGATAAACATATTTGAAAATTTTGGCTTCATGCTAAATATCATATATAATGAATAGAAAGGTATGGATATAATAATAAGCATGACATTTCCTATAATTAGTCAAGTTCTCTATCATATATATATGTGTGTGTGTCTTGCGGTTTCTAGTACAAAAGAGGCATTGTCCCGAAAAATATAAACATATAAAACAACTTATCGCGGATAGAAATGTTTATTATAAGAAAATCCACTCTTTATCGTACACCTAACCTAATCCATGAAATGAGCAAGGTTAACGTGATAAAACCTTAAAAAATAATAATATTTTCCAAAAAAATTTGTTAAGGGATTTTTGCTATCTTATCTATTAAGAGGAAATATAAATGAAAAGAGATAGAAATAACTAGTAGAGGGACGAGTGTCTTCAAAATCAAAATGGAGAAAAAAAAATCAAACATTGGATTTATTTAGCTGTCACAATTAATCTACAATGGACATAAATGGATTATAACTTGATTATTTTTTCCTAGAAAGTAAGAGCATCTGTTAATTCTAGATGAAATATTAGAATAGATCAAATTAAATATATTAAAATAAGAGGGAGAGAAAAAGAAAGGAGTGCCATATTTTACCTCGAGTATTCTTAGTACTCTTGGGACTCCCTTGTAGTCTTTGCCCCATGGTCCACTACGTTTCTCAAGCGGTTGTCCTTGGAAAAAATGCTCCTTCCAAGATCTCTCAATTGATCATGCATCTCAAATTTATCAAACTTTCCTATTCTAATTAAGCACCTCAACTTCAACTCTTCAATTCCTTGACTTGGATACAACCCACAGCCCTCCCACATGTGCATGGGGAGTATGGTATGCTCGCCAATAAAGAAACAAGCAATATCGAGAAAAATCTGCTTATGTCCATATTCTAATGCATCATAACTTATCTGCAGCATCTTTTGGAGAGCTCCATGTGGTTGGTTTTTTAATTGCTTCCACACATCTTCCCATACTTTTTTATTCGTTTTTTTATACAAGTATGAACCTGCAACTTGAAGTGCCAAGGGAAGCCCACCCATGGTGGATGTGATATCACGAGATATACCCTCAAAGTTCCTCAGAGAATGGTCCATACGAAATGCATGTCTGTTGAACAAAAGCAAAGCTTGCTCCTTATCCAATTCCATCAATTCATACTTGTAGTCTACCTCAAATTCAGATTGATCAAGAACGGCTTTATTTCTAGTTGTAACAATGATCAAACTTCCTTCCATAAACCAATTACGTTTCCTAGCCAACGCATATAGTTGATTCTTCTCATCTACATCATCTAGAATAATGAGAACCTTTTTTCCTTTAATTCTAGATCTAATTATATTTATTCCATCAACAATTCTAGACACTTGACTTTTGCTATGTAGTATATCCGATATGAGTTGACTCTGTAGATGCATAATACCGTGGCACATAGTAGTTTCTCGAACATTTGGAAGGAAGCTGGCTTGCGCAAATTTATTCGAGAGTTGATTATAGATGCACTTGGCAAGAGTTGTCTTGCCTATCCCGCCCATGCCATAAATTCCAATCATTCGAGCATTGGTGGAAGGACTGTCTATCCAATTCATAATTTCCTTCAAACAACCATCAAGTCCAACAAGTTGCTGATGAACATCTAGCTGAAAATCTTCCTGTAACTTGCTTATAACAGTTTCGACCACACGCTCAGTTAATTCTCCCTCATGCCTGTCAAACAACAAAGAAAATGAGAGATTATGAACCTAGACATAGTTTATGCAAACTATTTGATCCTCATCAACCGAGCTAACCCTTGTTGGCTATAGGAGGTCAATATTATAAGGTGGTGCTCAAGCTTCAGAAGACCGAGCATTGGAGTCCTTTGTAGGCCTATTGTTTAGTGATTGTTACTATTGGCCGGAGGCATTGTTGTGTCTTTGTTTTTCGGCTCTGTACCACAGGAAAATGTAAAATTCTTGGGCACTATGGGATGCTTTGGTCTTGCTTGTTGTTAGTTTAGTTTTCGGGGACATCTTGGGGAGTACCAGCGTTTGTTGTCTTGAAGGCATTATGTCTGTTCATCGGGACATTTTGGGGATCTTTTCTGAGCTTTCAGTGAAATTAATTAATCTAAATTTCATCGGTCCTGCATGAAGAAGAAAACTTGCTTATTAAAAAAAAAAGGGTTTGTGAAGTACCCGTTGGCAATTTTCTCAGATTCCCATCCATGTAAGAGACTGACTTCATTAAGTGCTCGTTGTCCTTCCAGGATATCTTTCTCATTAAAATGCTTCTGACTTGAATGGAAGGCGTCCCCAAAACTTCCTTTTAGATACCGCACATCCGATGGTTTCACTTTGTAAAAAATTGGCAACACTGTGTGTGACATGCTATTCTTATAGTCCATCATATGAATGAGCTCACGGAGGCACCATTTGCTTGTAAGCATAATTTTTGGAGATGATGGGGATCGAAATCTTAGACCGTGAAATGGCACCGAGAATCTGTGAACCAAATTCCTCTCCAATTGGGATGCTGTTGTCATCCTTGAACACAGAAAAAGGCACAGTCCTGGCATTGACCAGTCTATGGTAGAGGTGATCGGTGAATTTCTTGCGAGTATCTGAGCCGCTAAAGCTCAAGAATACATCATAATGATCGTCACCTTGTGCTATGGCTACTGGAGAGATGAGCGAAGAAGTGGATGCTCCCTTGGTGCTCTCTTCCTCTACTCTCTTTCTCTTTCCCTGACTCTGCCCTCTGTCCATGGCGATCTGAGGGGGAAAGTTGAAAAAAGATATTTTCTCTGCTGCTTAAAGGGATTGATGAACAGCGAAAGACGCTTTTAGGATTCTTTTCTGCCAATGCTTGCTGGTTTGGTCCCCTCCGACTAACATGTACGTTAATTTCTCCCCGAGGCAATGCTGAACAAGGTAAGTGATCTTGAGAAAGAGATAGGTAATGACGACACGGACTTCAGTTATGTCAGCCCATGTAGTTTCACTGCAGAAGATTAGGTGGCCCTAAAGAGGCCCCCAGAAGCCCACATCATTTACTTGTTCACAAACACATATTCGAAACGCATATAAATGTTTAAACGCATATTTTAAATAGATTGAAGTGTAATTAATCGACTTCCTTAAAACACATTCGAACAACTATTTAAAGACAGATTCTTTCAATTTACGTTTAAGACATTGAAATTATGTAGGAAATTCCATGGAAGCATCTTCCTATGAATATAAAGCTCACACGATGCCTAATCCTTATTATAATCTTCGACCATGCTCCCATTATTTTTAGCGTAATAATAGACAACCCTAACTATCTCCAACACCTCATTTTCGCAACCCCTTCTGTCTAATCCCACTTCCACTGGCCAAACTAATGAAGTGTCTTGTAGTTGTTGCCCCAAAAACCTCATCCTCCATATGCGTGCACTTTCCTAATCGGAGGAAATTTTCATCAATTAAGTTTTTCATTTGGCAGGTCTCAAGTTTTAGGCATCGCCCATAAGTAAACTAAAGCTAATATATTAATCGAGTAAAAAATTTTTAATTGCTCAGCTATTTAAATTATGAAGTCGATGAAAATGATTTAAAATGAAAGAAAAATACTTTTCTACCAAAAAAAGGGAAATACTTCCTCTTGGGCCCACATTTTATCTCTCTATAAAGGCATAGAAATGAGAGGAAATGCAAAAATTGCACTTTTCTTCCAAAATTGGCCTTACTTCCTTTGCAAGGATGAATAGAAAGAAGGATGATTAAGTCTATCAACGATATTTAGTTCCATTTAATCATTTCCACCAACATGTATCCAAACATATTTCGAGGCATTTTAACTTCCCCCTCTTCTTTCATGGTCTACTTGCTTTTTTGTTCTTAATTTTTTAATTTGAAATTTGTCACTTAAGTATATTTGAATTTGGGTCTTTTTGTGTGATAAAATTTTATGGCTCTTAAATAGGATTAATATTAATACAAAAGGCTGCGCCTCACTTGTAATTAGAATATCAAGGGAAGCAATTTTGTTCTTTGCTTTACATGCAATGCAATGTGCTGCATCTTTTTTCAAGTGCACGGGTTAGCATATTGCATGGTGTCATGTTGACGTTTAATAATTTCATTTGTCGTGTGGTTTCGTCTAACCTGCTTTATTAAAAGTGTCATGTTCATATTTTGGCAATTCAACACGTTTACTAAATACGTCTTATCCAAGTTTTTCCATATTCATGTTATATCCTAACTTGACATGACACAATTTATATGACATGACATGAATCATCAGCTGTATTTTCAGTAACATGATTGCTCACATAAGCAATGGAAAAAAAGAAAAAAGAATGTCCAAAGTCTCTAAATTTTCGTGGTCTTTATGGACTGCTCAACGAAACTTTCACTTGATTCTTTCTTTCCAAACAAAAGGAAAAGAATTGCTCAAAATGTACAAGTCTTGGGCCTTGTTGCTCTGAAAAAATTGGACCTTTCCTAACAAGCTGATACATGCCAATAATTTTATATAAGATGAATCTATGATATGATGTTACCAAGCCTATTCACTTCAAACTTTCAAATTTAAATTATTGATAGATACATTGCCAGCAAAATAGAGCTATAATTTGTTAAATGACACCAAATAAGCATACCGTGTTAATATTAAGTTACTAATGATATATGAAATACTTGTACACTATCCTAGAGTTCTTTTCGGGGTTTATTTTTTTTATTACAATTTTGTTGGCCTATCTTTCAGCCCTTAAAAAGTCAGTAAACCAATGAAAAAAGAAGTATGCAAAATATCAAAAAGATAAAAGATAAGTTAGGGAAAAGCATGGAAAAGAAGGGAATGAAGTGTCTGCGCTTACTTTTAGAAGGAAGTAGCCATATTTAGAGGTAATGTCCAAAAGGCTCTTTAACTATGAATTCATGACCCATGTAAAAGGGAATGAAAGATGCATGGCAATCCAAGGGCGACAGTTGGTATGAAAGATGCTTTTTTTACTACATAAAAGGATCGATGAACTAATTTCTACGAACAAGTGTGAACATGAATCTGTTACCACGCAAGAAAAAACGAACATGACAATCGATTGACTAGGAGCAGTTGCAGATGCTTTTAGTCCTCGCCTTTATCTTCGTTTGGACCTCACCCTATTCAAGTCAAATTTGTTGGCTTGACCCACTCACTAATCACCTGTACGTTAATTTTTCAATTGTGCTGTAGAGAACCAGAAGCTGTGTACATATTGCATTCAATTAAAAATATAAGCATACGTTCAGTTTTAATTTGGTTATTGAAAATTGGAATTTGATAAACCATTTAAAAAATAAGAATTGAGTTGGAACAGAATTAGAAATGTGTGAAAGACGTCAAGAAAGAACCGCGGTAGTAATTGTGGATGTGATTTTATATTTTAATTTTGTTTGAAATTGTCATGTTCTTAATGAAGTTGGAAATGTAAGATAGAGATAAAAAAATGCTCGTGGTTATTTATCTTTTATCTACTCCATACCGGCACCGCATGTTCCAATTCCATGTAAAATGAATTTATTCTGAACTGGTATGTCATCACCGAGCCTTTCGTTTCAAATTTTTTCAAATCTAAAAAGTTGATCGATATCTTGTCTTTAAAAATAAGCTATAATTTGTTAGATGGCACCAAACGGAAGAGCGGATGCTCCCTCAGTGCTCTCTTTTTATGCATTCTTTGCTTTCTCCATGTTAGTCTGAACGATTAGAAATAAGGTGCTGATTCAATGGAAGGACAAGAAGAGAAGAAAGGAAGTAAAAGGAAGCTGCTGAGGAAAATCCAGAGACGACCAAGGCTTGAAACAATGGCGTTGAGTGCTTGTCCCCATTATTGTTGGAGGCCCACCCTAAGAATGTCACCGCAAAGATTTTTTATCGGCTAAATTCGTGATAAGTCAGGTTAAATTGATAATCACATTTTGAAGAACGAATTTATTGTTTGTAACAAAAGAGGTGTAAGAAATGAGTGATATATCGCCAGGTGAATCTCCTAATATGCATTGTATGGCTCGATTTATTTGATTGGTTTCATGTGTGTGCCATGAGATTGAAACAGGTTTTTTTTTTTTTTTTTACTATTGGATATCATGTAAAAGATCTTAAGAAGTATCATGCTATGGATGTTGGTATGCATTATATTGTGACGATGGAGATTGTCATGAGTTGTGAGTTGAGAGCAGGCAAAATGCTCAAACATTCACCGTACTTTTTTATTCCTCATTTACTTTTCTATTTTTCAAGGGAAGACTCGATTAATTTTTGAAGCTTTGAAAGGAGAAAATAAGTTTTTCCTTTTTTCTTGCTAAAGAAGGGAGAAAATGAGTTAGAAGTGAAAGGGAATAGGCTTTTAGGATTAATGGTCCAACAATTCGAGGAAAACAGCATATTACTTATTTGAAGTGTTCCATAGGAAGGTAAAATTTTCGAATGAAATCTCCTTAAGAGAAGACTTACTCTTAGGATGATCGACTTTGAGATAATTAGGGTTTAAACTTAAAATCAAGAACTTATTCTGTAATAATGGATTCCTCGTTTTTGTAACCGAGAACAAATTTAGTTGATCCTGGATAAGCCTACTTTTATTTTTCTGATTCATTTTTCTATAAATTGATTCAGGACCTTCAAACACATAGAAACCTCACAACGCATAAAAAAATGGTTTCTAGATTTAAGCGAAACGTGGCAATTTTGCGCGCAATAGAGTCTAGCGCGCTTGCAGACCTACTTGTTCTAGTTCAACAAAAGATCAAATATTGAATTACGATGCAATTAACAACTAGACAGCAAGGCTGTCATAAAACTAGCCACATCTAAAGTCGAAAACAAAGGCTTTCTTTTTTGACCGAAGGCAAATTTGAGCTACGGACATGCCTCATCAACAGGTAACAGAGACTCCAAAGAGAGAATAAAAGACCCTCCTATGCTATTCAACCAATTATTTCAATAACAAGGCAACGAATCAATAAAAATGACAGGCAATTAAGACATGAAAAAGCAATTACCTTCCGCGGGCTGGGATGCAAAAAGAATTTCGAGACCGGGAAGAGAAGACCCTAAACAAGCCTGGGCGAGAACTTTCAAGTGGGAAAATAATAGAGGAAGCGAGTGAGGACTAATCTGTAGACGATAGTCTCGAATTGTTCTGCAAGAGAGAGGGCCAATGCAAAAGATAAAGTGAGAAATATGAGAGAGAGAGGACCAATCGGTAGTAGACTATAGTCTTGAATTATTATTGACCGACGGTATCCCTATATTGCCGATTAACTGGAAGCAATTAAACTGTTTTCAAATGGCCAGCCAAATCAAGCCACGCAATTTGGACCAGCGTATGGAATGACCACTTCCGTTCATGTCCACTTAGCAACCATTTTATCAAACAAATAAATGGGTCTCTAACCGGCTTGAAAATCTTCCATTATATTATTATCAAAGACGTTCTTACTCCTGTAGATGCCACATTTTCCTCCCACCCTAAACATGCATAAATCATATTATCAAGTCCATTGTAGGCCAGTAATTTTCAAGGCATATATATATAGTCATGTCTTTGCCGTAAGCAGTAAAATCGCATAAAACCACACTTTATGGCAAGTTTCTCTAATTCAATCTGCAAAGAAAAATGGCCACCTAAAAATTGTCCACATGATAAATATGTGTAGGTGCATTGAAACCGGCAGCTTTGCTCACTTTCAAGTTTTCCATTGTAACCAGCACAAGTACTATAGTACAATTGTGAATTTTTCATAAATTCTGGAAAACATTTGAAATTTCTGTCATTTTCTAGAAATTACGAAAACTGCCAATATAATGGAAAGTGGTTTTATGGACATCCATTAAAAAAAAAAAATTTCTCTAAGTATTTTGATCTTTGATTTTCAATTGGGATACGTTCAAATAGGGTCTTTTTTTGTTGATGGGCTTTTTCTGATCCGTAGCCAATTTGAAAGCGATTCCACCAAATTTTAACCATGCAATTATTGAAGATTGTGGTAAGAAAAATTAGCAATATATCGATATTTTGGAAAAAAAATCTAGTTTTTAAATGTTTTCAATAATCAAATGTATTTTAGTCTAAAAAAAAAAGAATTATTTCTGCTGAAAAAAACGGTGTTTGAGTATTTTGGATGTTCCAGGCTTTAAGTAATTTTGGCTCGCGTTTCTTTTTAGCCCTCACTTTTTGACCAAGACCACCGGAACAATTACTTCCACTTGGGGTTTCTAAATGGGCGAGACAACCTCACTGTAGACTTCAAGGACATTTTGTCACCTTTCTTCGTAACTGGACCGCGTGGCCACTCAAATCAAATTGAACATGGGCGGTGCGTTTAACTTTTATGTCGGATTCAAGGTGTTCACATTGGAAATCAGTTTTCACGTGATGCCATTTCAAAAGGGCTCCACAATCATGTCCTTTACATGGCAATTTTTGCACAGTATTTACATTGGAAATTACTCCCTCCCTTCGTACTGGACATTACTCCCTCTCTTGCCTCAAAAGATGAGCCAGATGTGCTTGGGATACACACAATCCTACCGGGGATATGCGCGTCTTTTATGTGGAAATCTACTTCTTTGACTGACTAACCCTCACATTTTCTTAGCTCTCTTTGTAATGGGATCATATGACCGTGCAAATCAAAGTGAAGATGGACAACATTTTGCTTTCCCTTCCCGTTGAAATGAAAGCCTCTCACCGCTAGAGACATTAAAATGGTGAAAAATCTACTTTTTAACTCATATTTAGTGACTCGGATCGTATATGTATTTTAATGAGCCCGAATTATGTCTATATACAATTCATGTTAATTGAAAAAGAGAAAATAGTAACGATTTTTCCATTTGCTTTCGTGGGGCTCCTTCTTAGCTGGCCTCATGCTCAAGTGTGGTACAACTCAACACATTGAGCCCACTATGAGATGCGACAATTGCATGAGCTTTGTCTTCACTTGCCTATTGCTTTGACTAATGATCAAGTGACACGTCATTCATTCTTAACTCGTTTCGGATTGCAAAATCTAGTGGAACTTATGCAGGATTTATATTGGTCCCATCTTTTTTAGTTTTCCAAACATGATCTTTCTCACGACGGCATCAATTAGGGGCTATTCAACCAAAACTCCTCCCTACAACCATCGCATGAGCCCCCTTTTATTCTACCACAACAATTGTCTCTCTCTCTCCACCACCCCCGCTAATTAATGTCACGATGCTATGGTCACTCCCCCGACCAACACCGACAATGCCCTCCACAACTTAGCCCCCATTTCTATTCCCCCCCTTCCCCAACCTGCTCTCTCCCTCCCCCGGGGTCATGGCCGGACTCAAAAATAGAGTCGTGTTACTTAAAGTTGAATGACACTTGACTAGATCTAATATTGCATTTGAATAATTTTGGTTGGCATCGAGCTAGATGCGGCATTGGATCTCGATTAGATCTAATGTTGAGTCCAACACTGCTATGGGCCATCATCGAGGACTCATAACTCAAGAACAATATATTGTTGGAGCAGTCAAGCGCAACGCTAAATTTGGTCAATGGGATATTTCTCTAGCACGCTCATGCCAATATCTACATTTTGCAAAAGAAATCTTTATTGTGAAAAAAGACTTTTTCAAAGATTCTATCTCTATATCAATTTTTCTACGAAACCGAGTTAATTACCTTTTAGAAAATTCTCTGGTGGGGGAAAAGCAAGTCCAGTCTTCCACCATCTCCCTTGCTTAGTTGCAAAGAAAGCGATAAGGCCCACGAGGCAAGGAAAAGTAAGTCAAAATCTTCCCCCATCTTGCTTGCTTAGGCTCCGTTTGGCAACATTTCTCTTCCTCTATTTTTCTATTCTTTTGTTCCCTAGAATAGAAAAAGAACGTAAATGCGTTTGGTAAAAAGGCGATTTTTCTATTAGGAAATAGAAAGTTGTTCCTAGAAATAAATTTGAAGTAGAAATGAGAAGTAGAAAAAAGTAACTTCTTATTCTTGGGAACAATTTCTAGAAACTATTTCTTGGGAACTTCTCATCGCTTATAACACGCGGCCACCCACCCACCACCGCCCGCCGCTTGCCGCCGCCGCCGGTCACCGTCTTTGCCACTTGTTGCTGGCCGCCCCCACCTACTTGCCACTGGTCGACCGCCAATCATCGTCCTTCGCCTTGCGGGCGGTGGGGGTCGACGACCAGCGACTAGCAACGGCGATCGGAGACCGACAACGGCGACCGGAGACCGGCGGCGATGACCGAAGACTGGCGGCGGCCACCGGAGATCGGCGGCGGCGACCGGAGACCGGCAGCGACCAGCGAGTGCCGGGCAACCGACGAGCAGCGGCGAAGACCGGTGACCGACGGCGGCGACCGACGAGCGAGGGCAGCGGCGGCGATCGGTGGCGGTGGCGACTACCGGCAAGTGGAGGCGGTGACGGCGGCGGTGAGGTGTAGATGATGACCAGGGCGGCGGCCGGCGGCCAGCGACCGACGACCGACGGCCCCCACCCACCGGCCACCGGTTGTCGGTCGCCGGCCGCCGCCCCCAATTGCCGTCCGCACCCCACCACCACCGGTCGCTTCTGCCATTGAGGAAGAAAGAAATAAAAAATTATGTCGATACCAAACGTATTTTTATTCTTTTTCTATTCCGAGAACAAGAAATTTTTGTAATTACCAAATGCCCTATTTTACTTAGAAATTGTTCCAGGGAGTAGAAATAGAAAAGAATTATTTCTCAAAAGAAACTGTTCCCAAAAGTAGAAATGGTACCAAATGCATCCTTAGTTGTCGAGAAAGGGATAAAGGCATTAGCCGATGGGACCTGCTCAAAAGAAAAAGAGGGAAAAAGATTCTAATGATCAAAGCAATTCAGAGCCTTCCAACATCTTGCTTGCTTAGCTGCATCGGGAGACGAGACACCATTATTTATCATGAAAACATCGTATAAACTTAATTTATAAATAATGGGACGAAAAAATCAATCATAATATAATAATTATATTCAAATATGTGTTTTACGACGGGGCTTTAAATAGGATTTACACAATTTCTCTTAAGTGTTTTAATAAAATCTAGATGTCCGATTATACTTCGTAAATACATCATACATTAAACTCTTCAATTTATCTATTGTCTCTAAATAACTCATATTGATTTGATAGCATACGTGGTAATGTTATTGTCCTTATACTCTTTTTTATTTAGATTGACAAGAGTGAGCCAATTCTGATCACAATCCATTTATATGAACTCACGAGCATGTAATATGTGTAATCCTAAGCCCAGTCTGTCATCAAGTGTTTGAGGACAGTTGAAAATTATCTATTACTTGAAATATACATCCGCATGGTCAAGAGTAGCCACCTGATAAAGTTTATCAAATTTTCATCTTTATTTAAATTCATAAAATCCATTTTCTTCTCCCCTGCTTGCTTTGCTTATGTTGATCGTGAAATATTTTTATTTTTATTTTGGAGATTTACATTAGATCCAACATTTTTTGGTCCAGATACAATTCAGCACATATATTAGATTTACAGAATAATTGCTCCGTATTACAAGAATACTATTAAAAGGAGTAACATGTAGGTAAAACCAGTAAGACGTTTGCCTTTTGCTGAGGAACATACTTGTCGTTTTCTGGCTTAACAGATAATGGGCCGTCAAACTGATCCGAAAAATCTGATTTTGCCGGTTTTTATTGCTCATTAACTACAGGAATCAAGGATACCTCGGTACCATTGGATCTTTGACTCTTCCCTCTTTCTTCCGTTGACTGACACGAGACATCGATGGCCCAAAATGGAAAGGAACAAAACGGAATAAATTCGTTCACACCCATCATCTTAGTACCACCAAATTTAAGACTTCGAAACGAGGTTTTAAATTATTGGCATCTGCTGCGCAATAAACAAAAGCAAAAGATCAGTGCATGAAAAACAAAGAACATTGTTTACCTTCACCAGCCAAAAGATTGCAATGTCAACAGCAAATGCGGGAAAGAAATTCAGAAGAAAACCACGCGAAACCATTTATTATTTACAAGCATATACCATCCTGGAAATAATATGCATGCCATTTAACGGGAGAGCTAAAAGATTGTCTTCAATACAAAATAACTGTAGTCATATGTCATCTTTTTAACACGTAAAAACAACGATTTCATTCAGCAAAATTTGCCATCCCGATTATGAAGAGTGTGGTATCTGAAAAGCACATCACTCTCAAACGTACTTTTCATGCACATGGCAAGGTGCTTATATCATAAAAATGATCACTTAAGTGACATAATTAATTAATAAAAAATATTTTCATTATTAAAAAAATTTAGGTCCTAATATTTTCACAGATAATAAAAAAAATCTTTTGTTCATTCATTATTGTTAGCAATTTTTATAGAAATGTTTCCCAAATTCATTTTCCGCGAGCCAAACACATCCTTAATGTTAAATAGCTCCAATGTTTAAAACTAGGAGAGGGGAATTCAAAGCAGACGCTTTACATTGGTTTATAGCAAGTAAAGTGGATTGCAAATATCTTTGTTTTTTTTTTTTGCACATGTGAAAATGAGAAGACACGATCCTTTTCTTCCGCAGTGTGGCTAGGTCGTTGGTTTGGTGGTTTAATGTGGAACCAAAGAAGATTTGCGTAATAAATTGGATGCGGTTCTAACGAAGAGTTTTCAATTTTCACCCAGAGCACAACTTAACAATGGATTGAATTACAAAATTCGTAATAATTAATTTTAGAAATAAGTGGACCAAAAGTCCTAAAAGTTGTTATGAAAGTATAATTGAGTTCTACAACTTTCAAGAAATGCAATTAAGTTTTAAAATTTGTCACAAAAATGCGATCGAGTCCTAAAACTTTCAAAAAGTATAATCAAGTTATAAAACTTGTTAAATTGGTTTAATCAAGTTCTTCCGTTGATCATACATTTTGAAAATTTTAAAACCCAATCATACTTTAATGATAAGTTTTAGGACTCGATTGTTTTAGGATTAGATTATACTTTCGTGATAAATTTTAGGGTTTAATTGCAATCTTTGAAAATTTTCTGATTTGATGGCACTTTCATGATAAGTTTTAGAATTTTTAATGCACTTATCTCTTAATTTTAAATATAACGATAATGTAATTAGAGCAGCTTGATATATTTCATTTCATAATTTTAATTTGAGGCTCACTTAAATTATATTTCAAAGAAGGTAATGGAGGAGGTGATGAATACTCATATTTAAACCAATCTCAATTGGTTATTTATGTGGAAAGTGCACAACTTCCAAATCATGATTGTTAGCTATTCATTATTTATAGCGTGAGGGCAAGGGAAAGCAAGTCAAAGTCATCCACCATCTTGTTTGCTTTTTTGGATTTTCTACATCGAAGCAACTTGATATATTTCATTTCATATTTTTAATTTGCGGCTTGCTTAAATTATATTTCAAAGAAGGTAATGAAGGAGGTGATGAATACTCTTATTTAAATCAATCTCGATTGGTTATTTGTGTGGAAAGTGCACGACTTCCAAATCATGATTTTTAGCTAGTTATACTTCATAGCGGGAGACGAGGGAAAACAAGTCCATCCAACATCTTGTTTGCTTCATTGGATTTTCCAGCTCCTCTTTTAACCAAAGAAGGGGACAAGGCGAACGCGGACAAAACATACTAAAATATATAAATAAATAAATAAATAGAAGACTTTGGTCAACGTTCAACAATGGAGTGCTTGTTGTTCTTTCCCTTAATTTCGTCGAAGGTGCGTGAATGTGGCGTAATCGCATGCACCTATCGCTACGGGAGATGGTAGCTACAAACATTTAGGTCATGTTTGCTAAGGGTGACCAGGTCAGAATAGGTAGGGTGCAAACCTGAATCTTATATCTGACCCTATTATAACATACCGTACCCTATTTTATTTGCACCGGACCCTGTTTTGGACTCGATCCTATTTTTTTGGTCTGAGAACAGGGTCTAGCCTGTTTTCATTGGAATATGTTTTGCAACCGCTCGATATCTTATATGGCTTCAAATTTTACATGAACTTACAATTGAGAGAGAGAAATTAAGTTTCCTGCTATTGAGACTTGAGATAGAGAGAGGCTTTCTTTTTTTTAACAATGCTTCGAAAATAGAGAGACTCAGAAATACCATAAAGAGAGACGGTTTTTTTTTAATGGGGGTAAAAATCAGTTCCAAAACTGATCCGATTCCGAGTGGGTCTTCGCTTGAAACCTATTCTCAAACTAGTTCCAACCGATTCCCATAAACTAGAACCGATTCCTCGACCGATTCAATTGGAAACTGGTTCTCGGACCTATTTTTTGGGTGGTCTGTTCAGGTTTCCGAGGAAACTTGGTCCAGCTGTACATCTCTAATGTTTGCAACGAGATAAGAGACCAGTCTTTATCGTGGAAATATTGAGTGGAATTAATTTAAAACTGACGCAACGGACAATACTTTGGAGTTTTTTAATTAAGGTGCAGCAACTTGTGTTTTATGGTGAGACTCGATATAGGCTTCTCAAAGTTTTTCATAGATATTTAAGAAATCTCGCTATTTGTTGTAAATTTGACACATGCTGAACTTTTAATTTAATTTATTGACTCTAAATAACTCTTATTACAATGGTTATTGCTCTGTAACTATAGCTTTCTTCGTTTTTTTCCCATGAAATGAAAAGGAATGACCTAATATTGGTCATGATACATGAACGATTGAACGTTAACACGAGAATATACGATGCATTCAGTTATCAGCCCCGTGGAGAGTTTGAAGAGGATTGAAATGGATTTATCAAAGCTATCGGTTGCTTTCAAATGTCAATTTCAACATTCCCAAGGAATACGAGAATATACGATGCATTCAATTATCCCAAAGGAGACGCGCAATCTTGTGGTGGATGGCGTTTCTTAGACGGTTTCTTAGACGGGCCAATTGTCCCTCTTTTGATTCTAACCTTTTTGACCAAGACCACCAAAACAATCCCTTCCTCGAAATTGGCAAGACGACCCCTGTAGACTCGGTAGTTCTTTTTGTTATTCGATCCCGCGGCCTATCAAATCACAGTGGAAATTAACTTTTTGAAGATGGGTGATACTTTATCCTGACCTTTTGACAATGGCTCCGCGTGGCCACTCAAATTATTGATTGACTGTCCCCCACCCCCCAATTGCTGATTGACGTAGCAATTAGATTGTAATTGGACCGCGTGGCCACTCAAATCAAATTGAAGATGGGCGATACTTTTTGCTTTATCCTCACCTTTCGCTTTACTTGCTCCAAAGCGGGTATATCACTATCCAAGCGTTAACAGCAGACAAACTAAGGACTTCAGCCTCAAGATCATACACCCCCCGACATATTGTGGAAACTGATTTGGTGCCTACACATCCCCCCCAAAATCTGTTTTTTCCTATGGAATCTGTGCAATTCGGCCATCTCAACGACAGAAAATCTATTCAAGAGGAATGTAGTACCTGACCCTCTTCGCCCCCTGTGCCGAGGAAGCCCCGAAACCGTCGCGCATCTCTGCTTCCGATGCCCCCGGACAAGTTTGGTCTGGTCAAGCCCAAATATGCCTTTCCTGAAACCACAGTCCAACTTCAACCGAATTGAAGACTGGCTACTGAACACAGAGGCAAAAGGTGGCTTACCGTCGCTGGAAATGCTGGCTTCTACCCTCTGGGAACTCTGGAAGGTTAGAAATGCAGCGATATTCTAGCGCCGGGCTCCGCACGTCAACGAAATCCTAGATAGAGCAACAGCGTCCCTGCACAGTTTCAATGCCTGGTCACCAGCAAGGGGAAAATCGAGCTCTCACAGAAACCGACTGGAGTCGTGGAGCCCTCCCCCAACGCACACATTCAAAGTAAATCTGGATGGGGCTTACCTCCCAAGCGCTACAGCGGGCTTGGCGGCGTGGCTATGCCATGACTCGGTAGGACGATTGTTGCACAGCGGGGCTCGATCTGTTCCGGCGTCTTCCCCCTTCCTTGTCGAAGCTGAGGCGCTCTTGGACGCCCTAGGTTTCCTTCGATCCAATAGGAGTAGAACCCAACTGAGGGTTTTCCAATCCCCCCTCTCCCAGGCGACGCCGTATCAATTGAGACAGATTGCAAACAATTAGCTGAAGCGGTGGCCCACCATCAGGCCCTCACATGGGACGCATGGACTCAAGTCCAACAGCGCAGGAATTTTCAGTCGTATTTACCCAATATTCAGGTGATATTTTGTAATCGTGAGGCGAATACTACTGCTGATTGGGTCGCAAAAACCCATCGAAAGAACTGTTTGCCCTCGGACTGGGTTACATCCCCCTCGGTTCACCTCTGGAACCTTCTATGTACTGACGCCCACTTAGCGGGCCTCCCTACTTTGGGATAAATCAATGCAACTTCAGTTTCGACCAAAAAAAAAAAGTGTTCACAGTAGAAATTAGTTTTCACATGATGCTATTTCTCAAGAGTCCCGCAATCATCTCCTTTTTTCTTTTTGTCGAAATAAAAGCTTGCATAAAATCAACCCAAATTTGGGAGACCCAAAAGATGGGCATTAGTACAAAGCAAATTCCAGAGACAGGAGGGGGGGATTGTACCCAGTTCACTTGGCAACTTTTGCAACATATTGGAAATTACTTCCACTCTTGCTTCAAAAGATCAGCCAGATGTGCTTGGGATACACACAACCCTACCATGGATTTGCACTTCTTCGGAAAGGAAATTTACTTCTTTAACCGACTAGCCCTCACATTTTGTTAGTTTTCTTTGTAATGGGATCACATGGCCAAGCAAATCAAAGTGAAGATAGACGACATTTTGCTTTCCCTCCCTATTGAAATGAAAGCATCTCACCGCTGGAGGCATTAAAATGATAAAAAAATCTTATTTTTAACTCATATTTAGTGACTAAGATCATATATGGATTAGCTAAAATTTATCAAACAACTTATTACTAATTTAAAGAAAAAAATTTAATGTAATAAATATTTTAATGAGTTTGAACCATATTTATATGAAATTTATGTTAATGGAAAAAGAGAAAAGAGTAATGATTTCACCATTTGCTTTCAAGGGGCTTCTTCTTAGTTGATTGGAAATTGTTGACGTAGATACTAGACATCCTATGTGACGTTGCCGATATTGACATTGAAAATTTTTGAAATTTTTAATTTTTTTGAATTTTTTATTAATTATATTATTTTTTCTTTGTTAAGGGCCTTTCCTTTGTTTGGGGGTACCAAAAAGCAAGAGCTCGCAAGCCCTTGTTAGCGGTTTGGCGAGGGTCGCAATCCTTGCATAGTGGACAAAGAGGCTACGAGGGTCACGACCCTCACCCAACTATGAACGAGTGCCATGAGCCCTCCACTAGTGGCTAACAAAGGCTCGTTGTCCTCACACATAGCACACGAAGGCCGTGAGTCCTCATCAATCATTAGGCGAGGGTTGTGAGTCGCCTAGTGATTGGTGTGGGATCACTACCCTCAAATGTGGTAAGCAGGAGCCAAAAGCCCTCCTTAGCCATTGGGCAAGGGCAGCAAATTGCCAGCCGTGCCATGTATGACTCCTATTATCTACATTAGCAACTTTTAATCAAAATTAGCTAGATGGAATACACTGATAAATTATCAAAAAGGTATGGATTAAATTGACCAAATTAAAATGTATGGACTGAATTTTCATAAGTGCAATAGGTTTAGAACTTTTTAATAATTTTCCCCATTAAATCACACGAAAACCACACTTAACAATGAGTTTCCCTAATCCAATATGCAAAGATAAGGTCCTCCTAGAAATTTCCTGCACATTAAATTATTTTAGAATGAAAGAAGGTCACCGTCCTCTCATGATGCTCATGATGGGTTCTAGAAATGAAGTAGTACATTGGGGACCATCTCATGGTTAGAACAGTCTACAATAGAGCATTTTAATTTAATCTTTAAAATTGATTGAAAGTAGAAGTTTAACCAAATTAGATTAGTGAAAGACTGGAGGGATATTGTTGTTATTCCCAACTAACAACAGATTTCAACTGCAATTGTCAGATATTGTTACAAACACAGAAAAAGGAAATGAATAAACCCAAAGTCGCGTGCCACTCAAGTCAAGAGTGATGGGTTTTTCTTTTTCAAAAAGGTCTTATGCAATTAGAAGTGATTGTTCCCAGTATGGTCTAGTTCCAACCGGTTTGGTCCAGTCTAATGAAACTAATTACTTAACATAAAAAAAATTAACTATTATAATTATAATTATTTTAGGATTTATTAAAATATATTTTTAAATAAAATAGTTGGTCCGGTCTAGTTCGGTTCTTCCTACTAGATTGAGAACTAGGAACCGGACTGTTGCCCTCAAGAATCGGACCAAACCAGCCGGTCTGGTCCGTTCTAGTGATTCTCGGTTCGGACGGTCCAATGTGCTCACCCCTATATGCAATCATACAAACCACACAACGGCTACCCTTTGTTGCGATGGGATTTAATTAATTAGTAATTGAGTGACAAGGAGCAGTTGTAGATGCTTTTAGTCCTCCCCTTTATGTTTTTTGATACCTCATCCTCTGGTCAAGTCAAACTTGTTGTGTTGGTCCATTCCCAATTAACGTGTACGTTAATTTCTAAATTGGGCAATAAAAATTAGAATCTGTTTTTCAAACATATTCCATTTGTTTAACAATATAAGCATAAATTTGGTTGTTATTTGGTTATTGAAGATCAGAATTTCATAAATCATATTGTGTATAACAAATTTGGAAATGGATGGAAGATGTGAAGAAAGGATTTTGTAAGTGCCTGAGCCTCTAAAGTTCAAGAATACATCATAAGAATCACTTTCCCGCACATGGTGGTGTTGGATAGATGAACAAATATGTAGATGCTCCGTCAGTGCTTTTATTTTCTGCATATGTATCGTTCCCACTCGTTTTCCTCTTCTCTAGAAGATTACGAGCTAACCCAAAAAGAAGAATTGATGCAACAAGCACCATGTAAGAACGCCCTAAAATGACCTGATGCATTCCACTATTTGATTTGCTTTGGCTCTTTCCTTTATTTGAAATACTCGGGCTTAACGCAACTACTTATGAAGAAAAGTCATGAAATTGATACGTATGTGGTAACTTATTGTGTTAAAATTAGTAGGTAATATATGAATATCAAATAAAATCACCATTTATTAGACGGGATCTGGTCTCATTTTCCCTTCTCATCAAGCTGTCGTCAATTGTTCAAGCAATCCTCGCCAATCTTTGTTGGAAATGCTATTTTTCCAAAATTTTGTAAATCATTCCATTGAAATATTTATAAAGGTAAAAATGTAACTAAGAAACTATATCGCTTTGTCAATATATTCTTTTGCTGATGCACGACATCAGATTAAAGAAATTTGAGATACTTCCATAGATCCGTAACTTCAGTACGACCCACAAGTCGTCTTTTTGCGAAGGAGCCTTCACACATGTTCCTGTCTACCGAGGTCAACAATGACTCAAACCCAGAAAAATAGAAATAAGAAGAACCAAGGGTGTCAAATGAAGCCAGAAGAACTTACAGGGAAGCAAAATAGAGCTTGGACAAACTTTTCAGGTGCAACAATGGAGTTTTGAAAAAAAAAAATGGCTCCAATCTCTCCTATTCTCCAGCACTGACAATTAATGTCACCATCACCCGATCGACACCAACGACGTCCTCCCCAACTTAGCCCCCAGCCTCGTCCGCAACTCGCTCCCTCTCTCTTCTTTGTCATGGCCCGACTCGAAAATAGAGGTGTCTTGCCCAAAGTTGCAATGATGCTTGTCCAGACCTAGCATCGCATTTTAATAAATCTGGCATGCATCGAGCTAGACGCGGCATTGGAGCTCGATTACATATGATGTCGAGCCCAAGCGGTGGGCTGTCTTATGAGGACTCGTAACTCAAGAACAAATAAGTTGTTGTAGCGGTCCAGTGCAACGCTAAGTTGGGTCCGTGGCATATTTTTTCTTACATAGCATGCTCATGTTAGTATCTACATTTTGCAAAGGAAATCTTTATTGTGAAGAAAATACTTTTTCGAAAATTCTATATCAATTTTTCTATGAAACCAAGTTAATTACCTTTTAGAAAATTCTCTGCCGAGGGAAAGTAATTTAGGGTATGTCTGTTAATTAATCAAATAGTATTTGATTTTATCGTTTTATTCTTGAGAATAAATTTGGCACAAAAAATCATCTGATAAAATTTTTGTTCCCGGAAATAAATTTGAAATAGAATTAAGAATAAAAAAAATTACTTTTTGTTTCCGAAAACAATTCTAAGAGTCTAAGTTTTTTTTCTTCTCTCTCTTCTTCTTCTCTTCTCTTTCTCTTTCCTTTTCTTTTTCTTCCTCCCAGCTTATTGCCGCCCCCAGCGCCGCCCACTGGCCATTGTTGCCAACGCTAGCGATGGCCGGCGAGTGACTGGGCAGCTTGGTCTCACAAATCTGGGTGAGGTTGAGCCTCAACTAGCCCAACAAGCCTCGCTAGGCCACCAACAAGGCTCGACCTCACCTAGGCCGCACAAGGTCGGCCTCACCCTGGCCTGGCGAGGCCCAGCCGTGCATCAGTTGGCAAGGCTCTCCTTGCCCAGATTTGGCGAGGACCTTGCGCCGCCTAGGGCGAGGTCAAGCCTCGCCGATAGCTGGGTGAGCCTTTGGTGAGCTCGCCAGATCTCTCTCGGCTGCTCACCGGCCACCGTCAACGGCAGCTACTAGCCACAAAAGGAGGAGGAAGAAGAGAAAAGAAAAGAAAAAGAAAAATATTAAAAAATTAGAAGAAACAAAACAAATTAAGAGTTTTACCAAATACATTTCTATCTCGGGAATAAAAATTTTAGACAATTACCAAACACTTTCAAATGCTCAGAAATTGTTCTTGAGAATATAATAAAAAGAATCATTTCTGATCAGAAATTTTTCAGGAACAGAATGGTTACTATTTGCACCATTAAAGTCTTCTACCATCATGCTTGCTTAGTTGCACTAGGAGACGAGGGACCATTATTTATCGTGAAATATCGTATAAACTTAATTTATAAATGATGTGATAAAAAAATTAATCACAATATAATAATTGCATCAAAATTTGTGTTTTACGATGAGGCTTTGTATGGAGTTTGCACAGTTTCTCCTAAGCTTTTTAATAAAGTCTAGATGTTTGATAATGCTATATACATCAAACTCTTCAATTTGCCAATTGACTCTAAATAACTCATATTGATCTGATTGCATACATGTAATGTTATTGTTCTATAATTATTATTTTTTTCCTTTAGATTGACAAAAGTGAGCCAATCTAGGTCACGGTCCATGAATGTAAACTCACGAATATGCGATGCTATTATCCTAATCCTAGTTTGTCATCAAGTGTTTGAGAATAGTTGAAATTGACATTTGAAAGCTATTTGTTACTTGAAATATACATCAGCATAGCCAGAGTAGCTACCTGATAAAGTTTGTCGAATTTTCATCTTTATTTAAATTCATAAAA
Source organism: Corymbia calophylla (assembly GCA_014182845.1). Classification (NCBI taxonomy): domain Eukaryota; kingdom Viridiplantae; phylum Streptophyta; class Magnoliopsida; order Myrtales; family Myrtaceae; genus Corymbia; species Corymbia calophylla. The sequence goes on along the minus strand of CM024694.1, from coordinate 17,978,546 downwards.
TCCATTTCTTCTCCCCTGCTTGCTTTGCCTATGCTGATCGTGATTTTTTTTTTTTTTTTTTTTTTTGAGATTTACATTAGATCCAACATTTTTTTAGTCCAGATACAATTCAGCATATATGCATTAGATTTACAGAATAATTGCTCCGTATTATGAGAATGCTATTAAAAGGAGTAACATGGAAAGCTAGTAAGATTTTTGCCTTTTGCTGAGGAACATACTTGTCGTTTTCTGGCTTAACAGATAATGCACCGTTCAACTGATCTGGAAAATTTTGATTTTTCCGGCTTTTATTGGTCATAAACCACAGGAATCGAAGGTGTCTTGGCACTCAGTGTCTTCCAGAACAATGGTAGGATGAATGGAATACCCTTGGATCTTTGGCTCTTCCCTCTTTCATCAGTTGACTAAGATGAGATATCAGTGGCCCAAAATGGAAAAGAAAAAGAAGGAATAAATTCATTCACACCCATCATCTTAGCACCACCAAATTTAAGACTTCGAAACGAGGCTAAAGATATTGGGTTCTGCTGCGCAATAAACAAAAGCAAAAGATCAACGCATGAAGAGAAACAAAGAAGATTGTTTACCTTCACTAGCCAAAAGATTGCAAGGTCAACAGCAAATGCAGGAAAGAAATCCAGAAGAAAACCATAAGAAACCGTCCATTATTTACAAGCATATACCATTCTGGAAACAATATGCTTGCCATGAATGGGAAGAGCTGAAAGATTGTCTTCAATATGAAATAACTATAGTCATACCTTATCTTTTAATATGTCAAAACAACAATTTCATCTGGCAAAATTTGACACCCTGGTCATGAAGAGCGTGGTATCTGAAAAGTGCATCACTCTCGAACGTACCTGTCATGCACGTGGCAAGGCGCCACATGTTGCTATGTGTCACAACACCAAAAAATTGACTTTATCCCAACATGAAATTAGCAATTTTGACAAGATTGACTCAATTGACAAATTATCAAAATGTTTATAACTTAATTGACAAGATTAAAAAGGTTTAAAATTAAACTGACAAATTGTCAAAAAGTTTATGAATTTTTGAATAATTTTCCCCAGAAAAATAAGGGAGAAGAAGATCATAAGTTCCTCAAATTGGAGAGTTGCAAGCTAATGAGGACATTTAAAGGATCACATTACCTTCATCCACTAATCATATGTGAAAGACAGCCAAATGTCACGAGAATCAGCGGCAACTACCTAGGAGGCAGTACTAACATTTAAACCTTCTCTTTGTTCACATGAAGAGCCTGGAGAATCTTAATGAAATGAGAGAAAGCAGCGTCCGATGATATACTCTTCAATTAGTCATCATATGTGTCAAGAGAACCATTTAAGGCTTCATTGCCTTCAAAATCAGACCACAGGGTTTTGTATCTTCAAGCTAACTTTGAATGGTATTTGCAGATCACCTCTTTTAGGAGCACTATTTGGGGAAATCGAACAAAGTGAACATCCAAAAGATCAAGCATTCCCTTGCAACAATATATCTAGCAATCCGGTCATCCAATTTGGGTAAATTAGGTGAAGTTGGAAAGCTCTTACAATGCACAACCCAATTATGGTCATCGGTCATAATCTTAGTAGGAGTTAACTTTTGATCAAAATCAAATTCAAACTTGGTAAAAAAATATAGGTGTATCTTCAAGGTCAACAGTCTTCAATGAAGTAATAAATTTGATTCGCGTCCAATATGTGTTTGGATTGAGGGAAGGGAAAGAAAATGGATGGCAATAAAAATCTAGGGACCTTTCTTTAGAGGCAGAGTTATAAACGGATGAACTTGGGTTTCTAATCCCCGAAATAGTCAAATGACTCTTGTCCGTCTTTCTAAGTCATATTGAAAAACTTCATTAGATGCGGGACTATTCTTCGGACCAGTTGAAAAGTGCATAACATAGGGTTTCCTTTCAATAAACCGTGTATTATAGTTTTTGATGAAAACATAGAAATGTTAAAAGTGAATAACATAGGGTTTCCTTTCGATAAACCATGCAATCCAGTTTTTCATGAAAACACAGAGATGGTAAGAGTGACTTACCTTGTTTTTTTTTTTTTTTGGTCATAGACTATTAAACTTACCTTGTTTAAGCGCTAAATGATCCACATAGGCCAATGATATATTTCCTTAGCCCCCGCAAACTGAGAATTAAGGGAAAAATTAAATCACCTTATGACATCTTATTCTATGAAATTGGATCAAGCGTTGAATGGATTTTCAAGTTGATTGTCATTTTGAACATGCATCGAAACTGTTTAGATGGGTGAATTATTTCTAATATATCACATATCAGCATGTTGGATTATGATATATCGATATTGGATTAGTGCTCACGGCCAAACCACATATTGGGATATCACATTTATTCACCAATTATTCTGATTTAGGGTGTAATCATAGCCAATGTGATTTATGAGGCTTAACCCCAGCTGATATAATATATGGGGCCTTGTCACATGACGAAGCATGACTAAGATTGGGCATTGGGTCATGCCAGGGACAACAAGACTCGAACATCGTTGGTCCATGCCTTTTTTAAATAAATTCCATAAAAACTAATTTTTTGTTCAAAAATTAGAAATAATGAGAGATTAATTGTGGAAAATTAATAAAAACGCACATTCTGCTAAACCAAATTAAAACACAAGTATGTCTTCAAATAATTTGAAAAAAAAAAATTACACTTAATGTGCTCTAATTAATAATTACACTTTCATGTCCTCACCAATATTCAGATTGTATAGTGTCTTTATCGCTCTCATGTCCATGTGGGGTACATTCCTCCGGAGTTAATTCTTGTAAAAACTAATAACACCCTATGGTAATCATTTCTATTTTGCAAACAAGTTAATCCAAAACAGGCTTTCTAGACTTTGAATTTTGATAAAAAGAATCGGAAAAGTGGCGGCTCGCCTCTTCCAAACAGGTTATCTTGGCCAGAATCGGAGTAGTTTCTTTGGTAGACGATGAAGATAGAGACTTAAAGGGCTGTGGGGTGTGCTTCTACTTATGAAGCAAAGAACATATAGGTTCGTGGGCATTACGCAAAGAGGCCACATTCTTTGTCCGTGGGATGGGTTGTGGACCGACATATGCCACATACATATTTGAGAGCCAACTCATCGTTATCGCCGATATATGTTCCATTTGTATCTTTTGACTCAGTCCCAACTATTTTAATATGGAATAAGAAGCATTTTGAGCCCCTCCAACTTGAACCTTGGATCAAGATAGCGGCTACCAAAAAAAAGGATGTTTCTGTAATATTTAAGGAATTTCGCCTTTAGAGCCGCTACTATTTCGTTGAAGAAGGGATTCATCTTCTTGTTCATTAATTCAATTGACATTTGGTATGGAAATAAAAGGACTCAATTGCTTGACCGCTAATCCAAACCTTCAGATTTCAATCTCAATAAATTCTCAGTTTTCATGTGGTTTGCAAGTTAATTCTCGCATTCCAAGGTCCATGACCAGTATCAATGGAACAAATCTACCTAAATGCAAAACAAGAGCTTGAATTATCGTATCAGAAAATCAGAATGTGATTGTTTCAAGCATGATTTCTGCTATTAGTCAAATTTGACGCATGAAAAACTAGTCAAAGATTTCTAAATGGCGAGGAACCCCCTAAGAAAATCACTAAATGGGCAGAATCAGAAATCTTCTGGGCGGAGTAAGCATTATACTTACACACTAGCACGAGAAAATAAGCAGCTAAATGGAAGATGAAAATCCCAAAACTACCTAGGTGGAATCTGCAAATCTATACAAAGCTGTGACACACCATTTTGATTTGAACAAATTCCTCCATATTCTTTGCAACTCAAAGCCACCTAAAAATTGGTGAGGATCAGTCAAAGGCGACCAGATGAGGAGGGAAAACGGACCGGATCTTATCTAATTAATGGTAATTTTTCTTTGATATCCATCATTTTCATCATTAATCATAATATCCCAGTAACATATCATCTCATAAATTTTGGGACACGACGTAATTTCCTTTTTGTAGTCATAAATTCTGCAGGTCCTATAGTTTGTAATATTCCATTAAAGATTGTAATCTGCTTAAGTTTGTAGTAAATTTCTTTTCTTATTGTTGGAAAATTACCTAATGGATCTTTACTTTCGTTCAGTGCACATAATTATCCTCACTTATCTGTAAAATGTCCTTTTGTAATTTTTCTTATGGAGGATGTAATTTTTGTTTGGAGGGCATAATCTTTGGAATCTGTGCTTTGTAATATTTCATAAAAACAGTAATTTATTCAATTAATGGTAAAAAAAATTTTTGTATGTTAATGAAATAACTAAATTGATAGTAACTTGCTTTGCACTTTGTAATGTTTAATCAAAGGAAAGCTTACTCACCTTTGCATTTGTAACTAGAGGTGTCAAAATGGGTCATAAACCCATATTATGACTCACTTTTAGTTAAATGGGTCAAATATGAGTTAAGTGAAAGTTAAATATTGGTTAAATATGGGTCAAGTGAAAGTTAAATTCGGCCTTGATCGAGTTCGAGCTCATTAGCCTGAATTTTGGCCAATCGCCGTCGAGTGGCACTAGCAAAGGAAAAGGGGGAAGAAGAAAGAAAAGAGAAAAGAAAGAAAGAAAGAAAAAATAAAATAAAATAAAAATTCAATTATTTAAAATAATTGAAAAATCAATTTTTTTAAAAAATTATTTTCCAAAAACTATTTCAATTTAGAGGTATCCACATTTTTTATTTAATAATTTTTTTTTATTTAATTTCCTTGTGAAATTTTTATTCAAATAAATGTGAAAAGTTTAAAATTAAAAAAAGTGGATTTTCTTAAATTAAGTTAAATATTAATATGTGTTGATAATATGGGTTGGGTATGGGTTAAGTCGGGTATGGTTAATTTTGCAAAACAGATTTGACGGACAAAAAGTTAATTTTGTAAAACAGATTTGACGGAGCGGTTTTTTCCCTTTCTTATCCAGCGGTCCATGTTGAATGCGGGACCGGTCCCGTAAAAGAGAGCTTCAATTTATGGAATTTCTATCGTGATCATGATGTTTCGGGCACAACAAAATAGTGTTTTCTTTTTCACCAAACAGTTAAGTTAAGTAGTGTTGGAAACCTATCTTTCCAAATTATTTGCAATTTGTTCCATTAGGTAATAGGTAAAAATGTAAATTAAGATAAGTATTACTTTGTCAATTTTTCGTTTTGCTGGTACACAACAATAGGTAGAAGAAATTTGAGATACTTCTCATAGTCTTATGTATGCAAAGAAAGCCTTTACCCATATTCCTATCTGCCAAGTTCAAGAATGATTCAAAGCCCAGACAAGAATAAAGTGAAAAGGAAAGGCCCCCCACCACACAGACCCAACCCGTAAGGGTGTCAAATGAAACTAGAAAAACTTATGGGGGATCAAAAATAGAACTGAAACAAACTCCAGGTGCAAAAACGGAATTTTCGAAAGAATTGACGAAATATGGCTCCTAGTCTCTTCCATTCTCCAGCATATAAAAATAGGAAAGAGAAAACAAACATCAGTCCCGCCATCGCCGTCAGGGATTTTCGAACAGAACACTTCGAGCGCGCGCTCGAGAGAGAGAGAGTACGGACCGATTCGATTCGATTCCGACTCGTGCATTGGTCAACCGATCGAATTGGCTCGAGCAGGCTGAGATTCCATGGGGGATCGGGGATCGGAGGAGGTGGAGAAAGCTCGGTTGCTGAGCTTGGCTCTCGATTTCGGCTTCGACGAGCAGTCCGCCAGCTGGTGCTTGGGACCGTCTCGTTTCCCTCTACGGCAACTCGAATCATCGCTTTTTACCGCGCTCTTTTTGTGCGGATTAGCGTTTGCAGAGGTTAGGTAGGTCCTTCTCGTGGCCTGCTTTAGGTTTGAATAGATCGGAGCTGGTTTAGCGAAGTAGTCTGGCTGGCGAGCGAAATGTCTGGCACGGTTCCAGTTTCATGTGTTGCGGTTGCTTCGGATGGTGGTTTTTCTTGTTTATTAGCCGAATCGCGTGGTATCTGGTGTGAATAGGGAGTGTCGTAATTGCTGGTGTTCCGTGGATAATTTGTGAATTGATGGATTGTGCATTCCTGAATAAGGAGATTTATTGCGTTTAGGCTGTCATTCTGACGGTGGCTGTGGAATGGTCTACCTTTTGGATTTGAATGGACCAGAGCTATTTACATCTAGTTCATCCTGTCCCTATTTCTCTGTGGGTTTTGCAGAGCCATCTTATTGACTAGCGAAATGTCTTGACTTATTTCTTCGAATCGTGGGTTGTAGATTGTGTTTATTTGATCTCTTGTTTGCCACGGAACTTGCAAAATCATTTCTTTCTTCTTTTGGTTTTCTTAAGGAGAGAAAGATCAAGAGTTTATCACTGTGGAGCACCGTGGCAGTGACTTCCTAGCAGAACTTGCTGAAACCTTGCAAGATTCTGAGGATTGGGATGATTTGCAAGCTGCAGAAATCAGAAGCTTGTGGAGTTTTGACCGATATGTTTGGCCAATATATACGTAATGACAGTGAATGCATTGTTATACACTATGTGGATATTATAGATTCTCCAGAACCTGAGAAAAACCAAACTCTTCTTGAGGTGGATTCCTCTACTGATAGTGAAGACGAAGACAATATATTTGGCAGTAAAATGGGTAGGAAATCCACATGCTATATTCCTGACCAAAGCAGTACTCCAAGCGATTCTTCTACTCAACTTCTGGCCGGATGATCTTTAGAATCCATGGCATGCTTCTCCCATGGACATAGACAATACATGCCAAACCACTTAAATCACTGTTTCACTGTTCTTGTCTCATATAATTTATTCTCTCCTTGCTTGTTTCCAATTTGCTTGTGATTTTCTTCACACAGCAAAGGACCTACAGAATGTACATGTTTTTCAAAAGCATTTAGTAAATTACTTATGAGGCCTCTCATCCAATCAAATGTCCAATTGACGCTCCTTACTTTTGCCAATTACTTCCGCAATCTTCAGGATCCAAAATGACATATTGGAACTCTTTGGTCAATAAAGAAGTTGATTTTAGTTTTGGATGTACAAATACCCATTTTCTCAAACGCTTTGATAGTATAGCAGATCATTAAAGTATGGAATTGAGCAATCCAGTGTCTTTGATAGGAATGTTTTGTGTAAATGAAGGGTTGTGATATCTTTGTGCACATTTTTCATTTTCCCTGACAATCCGGGTCAGAAACTATTACAGTGCTGAAGAGGCTATATTCTGTTGAAGGGCTGTAAGAGCACTGTCACCCAAAGTTCAATATGGTCAGTTTCAAATAAAGGACATTGCTCTCTGATTTCATCATCCAACAAGGGACTCTGAGTTATAAGGAATAGCAAACCTTGGATGACATAGAATCGGCAAATGCTGTAATATTAGGAAACAAGGCATTTTGACCAATGCAGCATTAGGCTTGTAAAGCTTCTATAGCCAAACAAAATTGCTCAATTCTCATGCCCACTGGAGGTTGTAAAAGTTTATGTTACCAGGTTAGTGAATGTTAACATTATCTCATTTTTGTAATGATCATATGTAGAAGTATGTGTGGAGACCATGTTAGTAGCACAAACCCTGTGCACTTTGCTCAATGGTTCCACTGATTATATACTAGATGGATAGACCTGTATATTGAAATTTAAGCTTTAAAATGATCTTGTAATCTGCTTTGTTAGCACTGTTGAGAAGTTTGTGCTTAAATGTAAGGACGAAAATGTTTTCCAAATGCAAATTAAGCGATAGGAAGTGATTCAGGTACAGAACCGTGAGTTCCAGTGTAAGGGATTGGACTAAGTTGGAAAAGAAGGACATACAGGATATTCTTGTTCTGCCTTCGCACATTTATATCTATTCTGTAATTTCTAGAATTTGAGGTTTGTGCTATGCTTCTAGGACCTTCTAATTACTTACTGGAAAAATTATCTTGTTTTTAATGTGAGTGTTGTTGTCAGTCATAGTTCAGGTCCAATTCAAAAGGTTTATTGAGTCAAAGAGGAATAAGTTTTCAAATTACTTGCACCAAATACAGATTTTAGGTGTCTATATTTCCTATGCAGGTATGTGCTATGTCATTATCTCGACTAGGGTGATCATTTCCCATTATTGATTTGATATTGATGTGCTTTCATGTAAGATGGATCTTGGTAGCATGCAAAATATTTGATCTACTGAATCATGAAGGAAGATATTTATCTGAATTTATCAAATTGAATTATCCTGAATTTTTTTCTGTTCAGTCTTGAAGGAGTTGATATATGTTTCTAGCTGAAGTAATTATAAGACAAATAGTGACACCTGGTTCTTTCTGATCAGCTGAAGGAGAATGAAAGGATAATTCCCTCATCCCATCCTTTCTTCACGTGCTCTCCTGATGTTTTTACCCTTTGTTTCAGCTGCAAGCAACTCTTAAACCAGGTGTCACAGTTGTCAGAGTTGTTATATCTCCCCTGCTATCTCTCATCCGGGATCAAATAATTACTAAACCTCAAGTTCGGAATACCGGCTACTTTCTTGAAGTCTCAGCAAACTGCTGCCCAAGCAGCGGCTGTCCTCCAAGAACTAAGGCAAAATTTAGCTCTCTAAAATGTTGGGCTATAATCCATATGTTGCTATGGGGTTTCTATTGGACTTCTAAAACGTTTTTTTTGCTGAGTGTTGTGATTGTCAAGTCATTGATCTCCACTTTTTTGCCTCCCTTTTCTGGAAAGATACACCATCGTGCAAGCTATTGTGTGACTTTGGAGAAGTAAGCAATTAGCAATACTTCCCATGTTTGTGTTTAGGAACAGAATTGATGCTAACAGAATTATGCTGAAAAGGTAAGTGCCTAAACTACAGAACAGAAAGATGTATTTTTCACTTTGGGTATTTTGCAATATCCCATTAGCAAAATCAGTAATACCGAATAGTTTGCAAGGAGGTCAATTTCAACTTCACAAATCCAATACCACGTATATGAGAACTGAGCTTATCAAATCAGTAACCTATATGACAACATTCAAAGGATATTATCACACTATAAACTATAAGAAACGGAGGAGATTGTCATCATGCATACTTGCATACTGATTTCAAGTGAAATTCCACAGCTCATGTAGTATAAGCACACAAGTTAGTCTTTCTTGGTACAACCAGGATTGCAGTCCTCCCTTTGCATGTAAAGCCTCATCAAGTTCAGAAGGGATATCATTAGAATACAACCACATCAAACAACTCTACGTCAGGGTAATATACAAAAAATCAGCAGTTACATATTTGTTTAACGGAAAGGTAAAACCTAATGAGCATATATAAAGCATATTCAATTGAAAAAAATACATTTACAATCATTCAGGTATGTGCCGTTGAGACTAGATCAAGTGTTTGTGAAAATCTTCACAAGCATCAAAACTTCCTTGGGACACTCCAGTTGGCCCCAAAGTGTCTTCAAGGTTGGCACCCAAGAGGATTCTCAGCTGTTGCTAATGCTTCCTCTGCAAAATCCCTTTTCTTTATTTTGATCGGTCTCAAGTATGGAATTTGAAGTTCCTCGGCCAAGTTAGCCACACCCAAATCAGTCATGTGATGGAACAATTCCATAACAACAATAAGATTAAACGGGCAAAAAATTTGATACAGCTAATTGAATTGAAATCCCAAAGTAAGCCTTGATTATTAATTGACCAACCAAACCTATCATAGAAGCAACACCAGTTTAGCTTGCTTGATGATATTTCAAAACAACAGTTTGACTACCGATAATGTTAAGGTGGTCTACATTCATAATGACAGACTAGTCAAAACTACTTTTAACTTTTTTTTTATAACCAAACAAAAACACTTTTAACCTTATATTTAATTTAGCTTAGTTCGACATACTTATTGGGAATTGATGCTCTTCTTAGAAGGTTCAAGAGGAACATCAAGGGAACATTAAGAAATTTGATAGGGTTTTCATACATCACGAAAAACTGAAAGGCGTTTGTCCCAAACAAGACATCTGCCATTAGTCAAATTTGACACAAAGGAACTCTAAATGGCCGAGGATTTTTACAAACAAAATATGAATTTTGGACAGGGAAATTACAGGCGCAGTTCACAATATTGAGTAACAGAAGATCATTGGCCTCTAGGTGAAAATTTCAAATCCTAGGTTCACTGAGAGGGGAACTATAAATCACCAGGGAATTCTTACCTATGTTTGATATTTTCATCCTTGCCTCACAAGCCGCTAATCTGTTTGCAATCTAAAAAGGCTGCCAATGGTAGGATAAATGAATAACATTGCTATAACATAACCAACAGCTAGTTTCCAAAATCAATCAAATAGATAGCCAGTGTGGAGCAAATCATTTTAAAAAAATAGAGCTTCAAGAATAGTATTGCTCTATTTGCTCACGCTGGCCATTCACGGATGAAAATCTTACTAGATGACCAATGCCTTCTATTGACATTTGGGTCTACATTTTGATCTCAGCCAAAGCATCATGTCCACTTCTAGGACCAACTCCCCCACTCTTTCAATTATGTAAAACTAGCAATTTAGGGAAGTGCAGAACCCTATCATGGAAAATCTTCTGGTCAAAAGAAAATAGTGAAGTAAAGTTGGTCATGAATCTTAGAAGAAAAATGATCATTCACTGCTCATTTACCTATATTGAGGAAACATGACTTGTCTCACCATTGTGACATAGGTACAAGATTCATTACATCATTATCACTGCAAGATTATATTTCCAAGGAGAACTCAAGACACCTTTCGCTCATGATTTCTAAATATGCGCGTTCCAGATAATTTTGGTATTACCTCCAATGAGTCACAACCAGAAATATCCAAATCAATTAAATCCAACTTTTCAAGTCCCTGAAGCTGAGTAAGTTTCTTGCAATTCTGAACTACTAGAGATTGTAACCTCTCACATCTTGTCAAATCTGGCAAAGTCTCCAATGATTTGCATCCTCCAAAGTCCAACTCTTCTAAAACTTTCGCACTGTCAAGACCTTGAATTTCAACTAGATTGTTGCACACATCATCCTCTAATCTCACCAAACACGGTGATTCCGAACAGAGAAGCCTTTTAATGGAATTGCAGCCATATATAGATATAACTTCCAATAACTCCAAATTATCATGGCCTTGAATTTCAACTAGGTTATGGCAACGAGCAATGGATAATTGTTTCAGACGAATTAATTGTGAAAGGTCCAATCTTTCAATTGAACTGCACTTTATTATTTTAAACACTTCCAAGTGCTTCAATCTATCAAGCTCAATCCATATCAACTTATCACACTCTCTAATATAGAGTTTCAAGAGTCTTGAGGAAAGCTCGAGGATGTATTCAAGTAGATGGCATACCTCAAGATGGAGTTCTTCTAGATGGTTTAGGCTAGAAAGCCATGGCAACTTGGGACTTTGACAGGAGACCGACAGATAGGTTAAGCTTGAAGGAAGCTCTGGCAGGGATTGAAGCTTTTCGCAGCGAAATAGGCCAAGGTGCTGGAGAGAAGAAAGATTCCGGATACTTTCTGGCAGGTCAGATATTGGTGCACCACTGAAAATGACAATCTCAAGCAAAGACAAGTCACCAATTTCACTTGGAATTGCACCTTTCAGACTACGGCATGATCGAAGACATAGGGTCTGCAGATCTTTCAACCTTCCAATAGCACTTGGAAGCTTTTCAATCGCAGAACAATTAATGTCCAGATGTTGCAAATTCTGTAAATCCCCAATTGAGCTAGAGATTTCTCTCAGTGACTTACAACTGGTGGCACTCAGTTCCTTCAGCTTCCTCATAGAACCAATACACGTAGGAATCTCAGCAATACCGGTATAATTCAATACAAGTGTTTCTAAATCTTTTAATTCGCCCAGTTCCTCTGGTAACTCCTTGAGACTGTGACAGCCACTCAAGTCCAAGTAAATGAGGCTAGTGAGTTTGCCAATAGAAGGGTGGAGATGCTCCAGTCTGCGACAATTGCTCAAGATGAGAATCTTCATCAGTGTGAAAGCCGAGAGATCAGGAGTACATCCTAAATGCTGGCAAAATCCAATGTTGAGAACTTGGAGGCGCTTTGATGCCTATACAAAAGGAGAATATGCTGTCAGAGAACGAGTTGATCAGCTAAAGAAAAACAAAACCTAAATTTGCATAGAGGATGTCTTTTTTCACCAATCTTACCACAAATGATCTCCATCCTTCCCAATCCTCTTTGATCTCATTGAATGTTAAATCCAACACCGATAATTTTGGGAGAAGCAAATTGATCGTCGAAAGAGACAAGTCACTTCTATCAACACGCCAATGAAGCCATCTTACTTCAAAAAGGAGTTCCTTAGAGTCTCCGCTTGAAGCCGCCCGCATCAAGTCATGGAACCGGGGGTGTCTCTGCAAGTTTTTTATGCTTTCATCCATGTAGTCTGGATATGGCGAAGGAACTCGACAAGACAAAATGACTGAATCCTTTCAACTTTTTAACTTTTTAGTTTTTGCTTCTTTTAAATCTTGGATTCGCACAATGTGTTACCTTTCTATACTTCCCGTCAATAAATATGGACACGTGAGCTAAACAAACGACGCAAAAATTAAAAAAGATAGTTATTGCTATAAGACAACTAAGGCAAATGCACCTCAATGTTTTATCTTTTGCTTCTTCTTTTTTCAAATTTTGTAGTGCATGCACATTGATTTTTGTTTAAGACAAAATACATGAAACCATTTTACAATATACAAATGTTTTACTTGTAAATTTTCATAGGACTTTTGTATAATTTTTCAAAAGAATTTGTTAAAGATTGCTGGTGGCCCACCCATAAGTAGCTAAGAAAGCACACGGTTTTCATTCCATTAGTTAAATGTAATAATGCGGAAGAGAAAATGGAGAATTTTCAATATATTTCAATATAGAGAAAAGATTACATGGAGAGTCTATTTATAAACTTCATTATAGGACTATCTAATGAAATCAAATCAAATATGCATAATCAAAATAGATATAGAAAATCATAGGAAATATCCCAAATATCTCTGGAAGATATCGAAATATCTTCAACATCATTAACTATTTTTGTGAAGTGTTTAATCATTTCTTAAAAAACTGAAACTTTTTTTTTGTGTGATATGTTTAAAAAGTGACGGGGTGACATTGGACAATAGTGTATAAATCATCTGATGAGGCAACCCAGATGGACAATATATAATAATAAAATGACATGAACATTGATAATTTAAGTTACAGATAAACATAGTTGAAAAAATTGGCTTCATGCTGAGAATCATATATAATGTATACAAAGTAATGAGTGCAATAATAAACAACACTTACTCTAGCTAGTCAAGTTTTCATGGATTTTCTCATAGCAAATAAACAAACAACTTATTGCGGATAGAGTAGGATTTTCCACTCTTTATTAACACCTAACCTAATCCATGAAATGGGCAATGTCAACGGGATTAAACCTTAAAAAATAGTAAGATTTTCCCAAAAATATTTTCAAGGAGATTTTAGCTATCTTATCTATTAAGAGGAAATAAGAATGGAAAGAGATAAAAATAACTAGTAGAGGGACGGAGATCTTCAAAATCGAATTGGAGAAAAAAATTATCAAACATCGGATTTCTAAATTACAGGAGCACCACAATACATTTGGCCATACTAGAAAGCAAGCACATGGGATAAGTGTGAAATTTTTTTCCTATCTTATTTTTTTGAATTAATTATCAGTTATTATAATTGGCACATACTATCTTTCTTTCTTTTTTACCAAGAAAGCTTCATTTATCTTATCTATGATGTTTATACTTCATCTTCTTTAATTATTGTAGTCCTTCATATTATCAATATTTTCAACTAGACATGACAATTACATGATTTTGGTAATTTAGTGTAAAATTGTAGTTAAAGGATCTTAAATTGATTGTAAATTAAATTTATACAGATTTAATTTATATTATTGAAATCGAATCAAAGGAAATAACTTTTTGTTTTTGAGATACTTATAATCCATTTAGCTGTCACAATTAATCTAAAATGGACAGCAATGGATGTTTACATAGATTTTTTTTTCCCTAGAAAGTAAGAGCATCTGTTCATCCTAGATAAAATATTAGAATAGATCAGATTTAATATATTAAAATAAAGGGAGTGAAAAAGAAAGGAGTGCCATATTTTACCTCTAGATGTCTTATTACTTTTGGGAAGCCCTCGTAGTCCTCGTCCCATGGTCTGCTAAGTTTCTCAAGCGGCTGTCCTTGACAAAAAATGCTCCTTCCAAGATCTCTCAGTTGATCATGCATCTCAAACATATCATGACTATCAATTTTAATTAAGCACCTCAACTTCAACTCTTCAACTCCTTGACTTGGATAAAACCCACAGTCCTCCCACATGTACATGGTGAATTTGCTCTTTTCGCCAATAAGGAAACAAGCAATATCAAGAAAAATCTGCTTATGTCCATCTTCTAATGCATCATAACTTATCTGCAATATCTTTTGGACATCTCTATGTGGTTGGCTTTTTAATTGCCTCCACACATCTTCCCATACTTTTTGATTGGTTTTTTTATATAAGTATGAACCTACGACCTTAAGTGCCAAGGGAAGCCCACCCATGGTGGATGTAATATCACTAGATATACCCTTAAAGTCCCTCGGAGAATGGTCCATACGAAATGCATGTCTATTGAACAAAAGCAAAGACTGCACCCCATCCAATTCATTCAATTCATACTTGTAGTCTACCTCGAATTCAGATTGATCGAGAATGGCTTCATTTCTAGTTGTAACAATGATCATACTTCCTGCCATAAACCAATTACGTTCCCTAGCTAATGCATCTAGTTGATTCTTGTCATCTATATCATCGAGAAGGATGAGAACCTTTTTTCCTCTAAATCTAGATTTGATTATATTAATTCCATCATCAGTTCGAGGCACTTCATTTTTATCATTTAGTATATCCGATATAAGTTGACTCTGTAGATACGTAACACCATGGTGCCTGGTAGTTTCTCGAACATCTGGAAGGAAGCTAACATGCACAAATTTATTTGAGAGTTGGTTGTAGATGCACTTGGCAAGAGTTGTCTTGCCTATCCCGCCCATGCCATAAATTCCAATCATTCGAGCATTGCTGGAAGGTTTGTTGATCCAATTCATAATTTCCTTCATACGACCATCAAGTCCAACTAGTTGCTTAGGCACATCCAGCTGAAAATCTTCCCGTAACTTGCTTATAATAGTTTCAACCACACGTTCTATTAATTTTCCCTCATGCCTATCAAAATACAAAAACAATGAGAGGTTATGAATCGAGACATAGTCTATGCGAAGTTTTCAATTCTTATCAACTGAACTATAGGAGGTCGATTTTATCTTGGTGGTATCAAGCTTTGGAAGACCGAGCATTGGGATGCTTTGGTTTTAGTTGTCATTGGTTTAGTTTTCAGGGACATCTCGGGGAGTACTGGTGTTTGTTGTCTTCGAAGCATTATGGTTGTTTATTGGGACATTTTCAGGATCTTTTATGAGCTTGCAATGAAAGTAATTCATTCATTTGCATTTCATCGATTCTGTGTGAAGAAGAAAACTTACTAATCGAAAAAAGAGAAGTTCAGTGAAGTACCCGTCAGCAAATTTCTCAGATTCCCATCCATTTAAGTAACTGGCTTCTTTAAGTGCCCGTTGCCCTTCCAGGATATCTTTCTCCTCAAAATGCGTCTGACTTTGACGGAAGGTGTTTCCAAACTTTCCTTTTAGATGCCGCACATCCGATGGGGCAACTTTGTAAAAAATGGGCAAGACTATATGTGACGTGCTCTTCTTCCGATCCATGATATGAATTAGTTCACGGAGGCACCATTTGCTCGAAGCATAATTTTCAGAGATGATGGGGATTGAAATCTTAGATCGTGTGATGGCATCAAGAATCTCTAAACCAAATTCCTCACCAATTGGTATGCTGTTATCATCCTTGAACACACAAATTGGTACAGTCCCTGCCTTGATCAGACTGTGGTAGAGGTGATCGGTGAATGCCTTGCGGGTATCTGAGCCTCTAAAGCTCAAGAACACGTCGTATTGACCACTACCTACACTTGTGGCTTCCGGAGAGATGAATGAAGAAGTGGATGCTTCCTCAGTGCTCTCTTCCTCGGCTCTCTTCCTCTTTCCTTGACTCTGCCCTCTGTCCATGATGATTTGAGGGGGAAGTTGAAAACAAAGATGCTTTTCCCGCTGCTTAAAAGGATTGATGAACAATGAAAGACACTTTTAGGATGCTTATTTGCAAATGCTTGCTGGCTTAGTCCACTCCAAATAACATGTACATTAATTTCTCCCCAAGGGAATGCTGAAGAAGGTTGGTGTTCTTGAGAAAGAGGTTATGGAGCCACGGCCTTCAGTTAAGTAAGCTGATGTCAGTTCACTACAGAAGATTAGGTGGTCCTAAAGGGGGCCCCGAAAAGCCCACATCATTTACGTGTTTAGAAACACATATTCGAAACACGTTTAAATATTAAAACACATATTTAAACAGATTGAAGTGTAATTAATCGACTTCTTAAAACACACATGAACAACTACATAACTTCACGCATGTCTATGACATTTAAAAACCGATTCTTTCAATTCATACCTAAGATATTGAAATTATTAGAAAACTCCATGGAAGTATCTTCCCCTAAATATAAGCTCACACGATGCCTAATCCTTATCATACTCTTCGACCTTACTCTCATTATTTTTAGCCTAATATATGAACCATCATAATCATCTTCACAATCTCATTTTCAAAACCCTAACTAATGTGGTGTCATGTAATTGTTGTCCAATAAACCTCATCCTCTAGATGCCTGCACTTTTCTAATTGGAGAAAATTTCCATCAATCACGTTTTTAATCTAGTAGGTTTGAAGTTATAGGCATCACTCACATGTAAGATCAACTAAAGCTAAAATATTAATTGAGGAAAAATTTTCAATTGCTCAGCTGTTTAAATTGTGAAGGAAGTCTATGAAAATGCTCGTGGTTATTTATCTTTTATCTATTCCACGAAGACACCATTTGCTACAATTCCATGTAAAATAAATTCATTTTGAACTGGTATGTTATCACCGAGCCTTTCATTTCAAATTTTCATATCTAAAATGTTGATTGATATCTTGTCTGTAAATAGAGCTATAATTTGTTAGAAAGGTATTTTCATAATTTTGTCAAGTGGGCTTTTTGTCCCAAGGAGTTCAGTCAACAATTAATGTTTAGAAAACAACATTGGGATAAGGGCCAACTATTCCACCATATTCAACTAGTCTAGCCATTCATAACCGATTAGGTTAAATGAGAAGATTGTAGTAAGAAAAATTAGCAATGTATATGTGATGATGATTTTGAAAAAGTCCAGGGAATTTCACAGGTATTATTCTGTATGCCTTAAAGGATGTCCAATGTTATGCGATGAGTAATAATCAAATGTATTTTTTGTCCTAGCAATTGTAATAGACTAGAGAACAAAGGTCGTGCTTACCTGGAGGAGCGATTCAGAGATGAAATGACTGTGATGGGTTTCAGTGTTTGAGAAGAAGTTGCCGCGGAGCAGATCAAATTGTGACCGAGTCCCGAAAGGCAGTACAATCCCGAGGATCACCTTCCTGCCTCGACCTGGACCGGCTTTGGTTTGGAAAGACACTGAGCTAAATTTGCATATCATCTCAGGTCAGAACATCACAAGAAAGGACGATAGTGGCTACGAAATCACCAACAACAGACAGGGAACTTACTATCTTTCCTTAAAATCGCAGCTCTTCTCTGGTATATCTGAAAATCCCAGAAACGACCCTCGTGCTCCGAACGAAGTTTCCCCAGACCCAGCAACCCTAATCGCCTCAGCGGAGTCCATGATCAGAAATTACAGCAATCGGAACACTAAAAGTTCGAAACTCGACACGATTCAAGTTGATTTTACCTACCGATTGGTGCCCGCCGAAAAACCGGTCCCTCAAGATAAGATACCGATGGGTCCTTTGAGGGCGGCGGTTCGGACGGAGCGATTGCAGGCGTTCTTCGGGACGGCCTCAGGTGTGAAAAGATCCCTGCTTCCTCTGCGGAATCAAGTCGAAGCGCTTGCTCAGATATGGAAGTAGAGAGAACTTGTACTCGGGAGTCCGACAACGCGGTTCTGGTTGACTTTCTACTGGAACATGATCACGTGCCGTGGTTGGGTGGAGGAACTTTGTCTTGGACGCCGGAGCCCAGTTGGCTATTTTCAAAAGTATATCCGCGGCCCATATCCTAAATGGAGCTGGGAACGTGAGATACGGGTAAACAGATGAACGTTAACTTGTGCTGTATTAATTTCATGCTCGCTCCATGTGCTAACGATTTCATCTGAATCCAATTTATTTTAAAATGACATTATATCATCGAGTTATTCTCTTGAAACTAATTGATTGGTATATAGAGCTATAATATGTTAGATGTCATCTAAGAAGGGGCGGATGCTCCCTCGGCGCTCTCTTTGACAGTGCTCTTGTTTTTTCCTTTTGAGATGATTGAATCCAAGGACAAAGAGAAGAATCAGCACAACAAGCACACGCAAAGGAACAATGTGAAATAAAACGGCGCATCCCTTTTTGTTTCCCTTGCTCTAGCTATGCCCTTTCTCTCCATGGAAGTGTTGGAAAAGTATTAGATAATATGAGAAATAAGAATAGTTGGAAATCTATTAAAAATGATGAAAAAAATAAGATGAATTGTTTAAGGCTTACAAGCACTATCCTTGAGAATAATTCTGCCCTTCGAAGTATGATATTTGGTATAATAGGCTATGGAGATATAACACTACATAGAATAATAGAAGGAATATGAACATGTTATGCTTATAGCCTGGCCCCAAAAAATAAGAAAATATATGTGAATTCTGTGAATTTGATGTATCTTAAAGAATTGTGATTTGAAGTTTAATCTTGATTCAAATGAAAGAGAGAATTGTTAAGAAATTGTTATAAATCAATTGATACTTAATAAAAAAAAATGATGGCCATCATAAATGATAATTTGATCATGTCTATAAACAAAAAGAGAGAGAGTCGGAAACTCTCCTTTGCACTTCACAAAGTTTTGAGATCTTTGTCTCGGTAAATTTCCTTACTCATCGTAACTTAATCAAATGATAATTTGATCACGTCCGTAACTTTTCTTTAAATGTCCGAAAGTGATGATAAAAAATCAATTTTGCAAAACGGACCCGACAGATCACCTTTTTTTCCCTATCTATCCAACAATCCACATTGAATGTTGGACCGATCCCCTAGAAGAGAGCTTTGACTTATGAAATGTCCGTCCCATCAAGAGGTTTTGCCCATCATAAAGTAGTGTTGAAAGCATTATTTTCTTGAAGCTTTGAAAATCATTCCGTTGCAATATTTACATTTAATATAAAGAAAGGTAAAAATGTAAATTAAGAAACATATTTAAAAGACAGCCAAATGCCATGAGAATCAGTGATAACTGTCCTATTAAGCAGTATTAACATTTCAGCCTTCTCATTGTTCACATGAAGAGCAGAGAGAATCATAATGAGACGAGAGAAAGCAATGTCCAATGATATACTCTTCAGTCGGTCATCATATGTGTCAAGCAAAACCATTTAAGGCTCCATTGCCTTCAAAATCAGATCACCAGGTTTTGTATCTTCAAGCTAACTTTGGATGGTAGTTGCAGATCACTTCCTTTAGGAACACTATTAGTGAAATTGAGCATTTGATGATGTTAACCTACATTTTGACAAATACAGGTCATTGTCTTCATTTTCAGAGTCTTCTGCAACACAACCATCATGATTCACTTCACCATTGGATTGCACAGCTGCCACTTCGCTATTATCCTCTTTTGCAAGGAAATGGGGATCCACAAACATTGAAGACACGTTCTGTGAGAGAGTATTTTCTACATCTGGATTGGCATGGTCAATAGCTAAAATGGAATGGAAGTCCCGATCTCCAACCATTGAAGAAGGGAGAGACTAAACTTCTAATAACTCTGTACTGATTTTGCTGGCTACATGCAGTTTTCACTGAAGACACGGAACTACCCAGAAAAGGATGGAACTCCTCATTAAGACATGCCAGTCAGCAAAAGCACACACAATTAGAGTCAGACAACTAGATGGCTCAGAAAGAACAAAAATGTTCCTACAGTTGACAGCAACAAGGTATTTTAGTAACTGAAATACCAACTTTCCTGGAAGTTGATTGATCAAACCATTTGTGACTCACAATATGAATGTGACCCATCTTTTAGTGACCTTGTATTTATCACCTTCTGGAGAATACAGCCAGTCAAGGCCACAACACAATCTAAAGAACTTAGAAGCATTGTAGTTGAACTCCCAGTGCTACAAAGCATCATATGAGGCCAATAGAAAGATTCAATGGTAATAACATTGCTGCGCAATGTGCTCTAAGCAACAAACAGGCAGTCCTAACTCACATTGGAAAAGCAAGAACTGGCTGAGGATCTTTTAACAATTGGCGGTTCAAACCGTACGTTGTTTAGCACCTTGTTTCCTTGAACCACAGAACACAATTCTTTAGGACTGATTTAGAAGTCAAAGTCAATGATGTTCTCATGCCAAGAAGTTTCATTGTTTCTCATTTGAGTAATCAAATTCCCAAGTAAAAGGATATTACCAAAAACCAAGATTAAATCAAGTATAGCTATTTCCCATTTCAAACTATAATTGTCACCAAACCTTGAAATGATAAAGATTTTCCTTTCAAACTCTTAAAAGTGTTTTAATATGCAAAGACAAGATATAGATATGTGCATTTTCACACGGCGGTCAGATATCAAAGGGAAAATATGCAAGCAAATCACTGAACCTTAATCTTGAAGAAGAAATGGATATTTCTGCAATTAAATGCGTGCACTTCCTGGTCAATTCTGCAGAATATTTCCCACCATTTTGTGTGATATGCTTCTGAATCTCCTTCCGTGCATCTGAGATAATGCAGGACATAAAAATTGAAGAACTGGAGGATAGCCAACAGCAGCAGCAATATCAAATAATGAGTACCTGCAGGAATCCCTGTGACACATATTGTCAATCCAGAAAATGGAAGAACTCTATAAGACTCCTGAGGTACAAAACGGTGCTCATTACGGCATTGGTGTAACCAATCAACAGGTTTCTTCAGAACATTTAAAGCCTGCTGCACAAGGACAACATTAATTGATAAATACAATTCATCTCTCAAGATGGGATTCATAAAAGAATTTGCACAGAGAATGTTCAAAAAAGTATGGAGGACACCCTTCCTCAGTTCAGCCAACTCAAGCAGAGCGCTACCCACGATGCTTCCCATACTTAGTGAAAAAGCATAATGAATCTCATTTAAAGTGATTTAACCTTAACAAGATACAACAAATTCGATAAACGTAAACTAAATTCAAAGTATTAACTCCAAGACTTAAACCTTGTATTTTGCAACCAAAACATTCTTCGCAATTATGAAGCTAACATCCGTTAAAGTTCTAGTCTGCAGAACTTCCCCCATTGAAGTTACCAATTTCTCAATCTCAGCCTGCAGATTCACAGAAATGGTGAAACATCAAGAGAGATGACAAGCTGCTGCCATATTTGTTCAGAAAAAAGCACGTTTGAAGGCAAAAGAATCAAGGGGTCACACGGCAGGATACATGGACAAGTGACATGCCACGCTGAATTCGAGAGACGAGTAACAAATTACACCCTAAAAAATTACACAAGGCCAGGCTTATCTAGAAACAGGCATCCCTTCTCATCCATCTCAAATCCAAATGCAAGGACTTTGACACCATCCATCGCAAGACAAACAAGTGTACCCTTTTTGAGGTAGAGGTCTCTGTTCTTTCGCACACGAAACCACACCCTGCGGACCTGCAAGAAGCATTCTCCATCAAAGTCGACATTTTTTTCCCACACAGAAGAACTCCTCTCAACTTGCTTGATCAGCACATTGAGCCCGAATGCTTCCGTTTTCATTTCTCAACTACAAGTCCTGGTTTAGCATTTAGCAGCCTCTGAGTAAAAACCAAAAAGATAAAAACTAGGACGAGAACAAGATCTCTACCGACTAGCTTGCACCCTTTCGCCTGAAGATCCTTGGAACTTCTCCTGCAAAACAACAAGCCAATAGCTCTCAAGACGTAAAACGACCTCAAACCCAATTCTCAAAACAAACCCAAACGCCGCAGCGCCCCCCAATCCCAACGTGCTCACGTGATCGGGAGAAGGAACAGCGTGAATATCATCGCAGGGCCCATTCCTGGAAGGGTCGCAGCGGAGGAAGGCCTCCGCTCCGTTCAGCTCGAGCGCGTCGAACGGCTCGGGAGGCACCCAAGTTCCTCGACACGAACACGTTCGGCCCCTGCAACGGCCTTCGTGTTCATCATTTCCTTTTCTTCCTTCGAAGGATTCTGCGAAATCCAAAAGCACGTGCAATGAGAGAGAAAGAGAGCAACGATGAAGCGCGAAATGAATCGGAACTTGGAGTGAGCTTTTTTTCTGAATTCTTTCCCCCCAAATTGGGGATGATTTATTAGGGTTACAAGAAAGCGCGGGAAAGGGTTTTTTCTCAGGTTCTCTGCGGATTTTCCTTTTAATTCCTTTTTTGGCTATTTATTTTGTGGATAATTTCTCATAAACCCCCTAACTTTCACACCGTTACAAAACTGCTCTCCAACTTTGAAAAAGTTACACGCTATGCCGTGGCCGCCGGCCGACGAGAGCCACAAAGAGAAAATAAAGGTAAATAATTCAAAATGATTTTTTTTTTAAATTATAATTTATATCAGCCAAAGTTGTATCATGCAGAAGATAATTGATATCCACATCAGTTTTTTCTGAATTCTTCCCCAAACTAAGGATGAGTGATTAGGATATGAGAAAGGACGGGAAGAGGTTTTCCTGATTTTCCTTTTCACAAAAATAAATTTACTATCCATTTTGATCTTCAAAAGGGATAAAAAGATAAAAACACGCCCGGATCGGATCCTAACTCAGCACCGTTTTCGCAGCACCGATTGCCACGTGCAGATGGCCCCTTTCGTCTTCCGACCCACGATCCAGCCCCCACATTTCTCGTTTGTGGCACGTGACTCGCGGTGCGCAGAGAGAGAGAGATGGAGAGAGATCCGCCAGCTTTGGCGCTTGGAGTTCGAAGGGAAAAACGACGACGTAGCAGAACCGTTCGACCTCGGCAGTTCTCGGCAGAGGGGAACGTCATTTCGCTCTTCCCTCCTCCCTTTTTCTAATTTTTCATCTTTTCTTTATTTCCTTCTTCTTCTTTTTTTTTGCTTTTCCCCGAATATGGTTAAAGGCCAAATCGAATATTTCTGACAAGGCAAATCCCGATTTTTTTCCTCCTTCTCCCTTTCCTGGATTTTCATACATTCTTTTTTCTTGTCCGCTTGGGTTTTTTATGCGGGATGAAACTTCATTTTCTTTTCTTTTCTTTTTTAATTAAATGAAAGAGATCTTGAAAAGGGGAAGTCCGTCAAATGGAAGCCTTGTATCTGGATGTTCTTCTTTGTTTCCATTTTCAGTTTTTGGCAATACAATGACTTTCGAATAGTGGAGAAACCTTCATTTTTGCAAAAAATAAGAATGGATCTCTCGATATGGATCAGGTGCATTGTATAAAAAGAAGTAATGCAAATGTTTTGGCCACTCACTAAAATTTTGACTTATGTTTTATTTGGTCCATGATGTTAAAGGGTTATTTTCGGGGATTTTTTCGAAATTGGCTTACCGTCCAAAAAGAAGTACAAGTAAATTTTAAGATGGGATCGGTAGAATTCATGCAAAGTCTTCTCTTTCTTTTTTTTGGTCAAAAAATTTATGCAGGAGTTTGACTACCAAAAAGTTCAATAAATTATAGCTGCTCCCGTGGCAAAGGAGACTGCGAAAAACGTGCATGTTCGAGTCTGTGAAGTCAAAACTTGCCATCCCCTCGCCTCAGATCTCATCCTACCAAAAATTCATAAGATTCTCCCTCTTTTTCGCTCTGTGAAAAACGCTTTCACCATCATTCGCTATGAAAATGTAGAACAGGCGCAACAGTTCATCGTTTCTGTCGAGCATCGACCACCATGAGAAGAGAAGAGGCAAAACCCTAATCTCCCACACCCTAGCAATTTATCAGGATTCTTTTAGCACTAGACAATGATGACGATTGATTACAGTTACTTTTATACAACGTGAGTAAGCTTTTCTTTTATATCCTTTCCTTTGTTTGTTGTTTTCGATACGGAGCTCCACATGAAATCATGGTGTACAACCTTAAATATGCTCGAATTGGATAGATGAAGGATGCAAATAATAACCATTTTATTCACGAGAATAATTTCTTTTAGAAAATAATTCTTTTTAATTATATTCCTATGAACAATTTCTGAATATATTGAAGGTGTTTGATAACCGCCTAAAATTTCTATTCCGGAACAAAAATGTATTTGGTAAAAATCTTAAATTCTTTTGTGACTTATAATTTTTAAAATTTTTAAATACTTTTATTATATTTTTTTGTTTTTAATTTTCTCTTTTCCTTTAATTTTTTTCATTTTCTCCTCCACGCTTCGGTGGGTTGTTGGCCTTAGGGTGGTCGTTAACTGGCCAAACGAGGGCTAGCGACCTCACAAGAGGGTCGTTGACCCCCAATGAGGCCAAGCCTCGTTAATCGAGCTTGTAGCCACTGGCTAGCTCGACCTTGCAGTGGCCGAGCGAGGTCGAGCTCGCCGGTAGTTGGGTGAGGCTCAACCTTGCCTTGGCCAGGCGAGCTCGAGCTCACCCAACTGCCAGCGAGGCTCAACCTTGTTGCCGGCTTGACCTTGCCGGGCCACCACAAGATTGCCCTCGCCGTATCTGGGCGAGCTTAAGCTTGCCTAGCTACCAGTAAAGCTCGGCTAACAAAACTTGACCTCACCAGGGGTTGGCAACTCTCCAGTGAGGTCGCCAACCCTCGTCTAGCCGGTCACCAACTGGCGACTGGCTGAACATTGAAGAAGAAGAAGGAAAGGAAAAAGAGGAAGAAGAAGAAAAAGACAAGGGAAAGGAAGAAAATTTGAGAATTGATTCTTTAAATTGTTCCTGGGAACAAAAGGTAACTTTTTTATTTATTTTTGATTCTGTTCCAAATTTATTCTTAGAAACAAATTTGTTCTCGAGAATAAAAAAATTAGCAAACGAATTTCTGTTCCTGGGAACAAAAGAATAGAATCAGTTGTTCCCGATAATGTTAACAATAGACTCGAAGCGGCTGGGATTTTGGTCCCAGAATCATGTCAACATGGTAAGGATCAAAAGCTTTTTTTCATAAAGAATTTTAGGAACCCTAGCAGGTGCTGCTGTTGGGCTGTGAATAGGTTTGATAGTAGAAGTTGAACCATGAATGCCTAAATCAATAAACAATCTCTCTATTGGAGGTTGTGGCTAAGCAACTTAAGGACCCTCAATTGCTGTTTTAGACGCCAACATCTTTTTCCGCCTTATTTTCTCTTGATCCTCCTGTAAACAGATGACAAGAACGGCATAAGCTACCATTTAGTGGCATATATCTGCTCACTCGTCGCACTTGGAAGAAATTCACGGATAGGAGTAAAGAAGAAAGATGTTACTCCACATTCTCATGAAAAGCGAAACTGCAAATACTTCTACCACTATGAGGTCTCCAAATTCATAAATTAGACCGTTCAAGGCTATACATTAATTGTATTATTGATGTCTAATCTATTTTGTAAAGCAAACAAATCGCAAGGCCTCGCAGCCTCGCCCATGCCCAATTAGAGCTTTGTTGAGGTTGTTGCACCTGGAATGAAAAACAGGAAAGAAAAAATTGGAAATCTTTTGTAGTAAAAATAAAAATTATCCACACTAGTGCTAGTCGCTGGTCGAACCACGTAGGACGGTTAGCATCAACTAGATCGCTACATCAACGATTTCTGGTCAAAATTAACTAGAATGACTATATTAGCAATTTGTTAAAAGGTTTTAGGACCAAATTGATAAATCCTTAACATGTTTATGACTAAATTGACACAATTAAAAAGTTTAGAACTAAATTGGCCGTTATACAGTAGGTACAAGACTTTTCGTACAATTTTCGCCGTGCCAACCGTATATGTTCTTACCAACCAAAAAAAAAAACCCGTATATTTTCTTAGCCCCTGCGCTTTGAGAGCTAAGGGAAAAATTCAACCATGGCAGAGGATTTACTTCCCACTTCTATTGGTGTTAGAGAGACGAACGTAGATGTTTCTTCATGTGTAATGTTGCTTCTACTCTTTTTTGTCGCCTCGAGGAGATTACAAGCGAATACCACAAGAAGAATTGTCGCAACAAGCATCACAAAAGAACGCCCCAAAATGAACTGATGCACTCCGTCTTTTGCTTTGCTCTAGCTCTTCCCTTTTATCCATGGAAGTTTGATAGCAAAAAGAAAAAGAAAAAATGCCCTTCTTGTAGTGCAAAAAAAAAAAGAAGAAAGAAATGCCCTTCTTGTAGTGCAAAAAGATAAGTTAACATTTGAATTGGACTCATGCATCAATTTCAACCCCAATAACCTTTTTTAAAAGGAATTTTTTTGCTAACGATGTTTTCTCTAATTTCTAAAATTACTCGATTGATGTTGATGTTTATAATAGTTTTTTTTCCTTCAAATTTTGCGTTTTTCATCTAGCTTATTTAATGTGAAACATTGAAAAATTTCTTCAAATTATGTAAATATTGATGTGTAGAATCATACGTGATATTTAATAATATTTTTAAACTTCAAATAACTATTTTCTGTTTCGAATTTTGAATAGAGGCACAATCGATGGATAATTTTTTCATATATCTTCCCACCGAGCAAGCCCAAGGGCGTCGAAACCAAGAAAACTTACAAGGGGGGCCCAAAATAGAACTTAAAACAAACTTCAGCTGCGAAAACGGAATTGTCAAAAAAAAAAATTAAAAAAAAAAGGGAAAATGGCTCCGATCTCTCTCCGTTCTCTCACTCCACCGCATAAAAACGCAAAAGGAAAAGCATCAGTCCCGCCATTGCTTGGCAAGGTTTTTCGAAAAGGAGCACTTCGAGCGCGCGCATCATCGACGATCGAATCGGCTCGAACAGGTTGAAGAGTCAATGGAGGATCGGGGGGCTTGGAGGAGGTGGAGAAGGCTCGGGGGTTGCTGAGCTTGGCTCTCGAGTTCGGCTTCGACGAGCAGTCCGCCAGCTGGTGCTTGGGACCGTCTCGTTTCCCTCTACGGCAACTCGAATCATCGCTTTTTGCCGCGCACTTTTTGTGCTGATTAGCGTTTGCAGAGGTTAGGTAGGTCCTTCTCGTGGCCTGCTTTAGGTTTGAAGAGATCGGAGCCGGTTTAGCGAAGTAGTCTTGCTGACGAGCGAAATGTCTGGCACGGTTCCAGTTTCATGTGTTGAGGTTGCTTCGGATGGTGGTTTTTCTTGGTTATTAGCCGAATCGCGTGGTATCTGGTGTGATTAGGGAATGTCGTAATTGCTGGTGTTCCGTGGATAATTTGTGGATTGATGGATTGTGCATTCCTGGATAAGGAGATTTATTGCGTTTAGGCCGTCATTCTGGCGGTGGCTGTGGAATGGTCTACCTTTTTGAATGGCCCGGAGGAGCTGGTTAAATCTAGTTCATTGAGCGTTAGTTCATTGAACTAACTGCAAATTACGTATGGTATCTTGCCTACAATTAAGTATGGTGTCTCACTGTACTAACTGCAGACTGCATATTGCAGATTGTGTTTATTTGATCTCATGTTTGCCATGGAACTTGCAAAATGATCTCTTTCTTCTTTTGGTTTTCTTAAGGTGACAAAGGTCGAGAGTTTATCACTGTGGAGCACTGTGGCAATGACTTCCTAGCAGAACTTGCTGAAACCGTGCAAGATTCTGAGGATTGGTATGATTTGCAAGCTGTGGAAATCAGAAGCTTGTGGAGTTTTGACTGATATGTCTGGCCAATATAGCCATAATGACGGTGAATGCAATGTTATGCACGATGTCGATATTATAGAAGATTCTCCACAACCTGAGAAAAACCAAACTTTCCTTGAGGTGGATTCCTCTACTGATAGTGAAGACAAAGACAATATATTTGGCAGTAAAATGGGTAGGAAATCCACATGATATATTCCTGACCAAAGCAGTACTCTGAGCGATTCTTCTACTCAACTTCTGGTCAGATGATCTTTAGAATCCATGGTATGCTTCTCCCATGGACATAGACAATACATGCCAAACCACTTAAATCACCGTGTCACTGTTCTCTTCTCATATAATTTATCCTCTCCTTGATCATTTGCAATTTGCTTGTGATTTTGCACATGGCAAAGGACCTACACAATGTACATGAAAAAAGCATTTAGTAAATTGCTTATGAGGCCTCTTATCCAATCAAATGTCCAATTGACACTCCTTACTTTTGTCAATTACTTCCACAATCTTCAAGATCCAAAATGACATATTGGAACTCTTTGGTCAATAAAGAAGTTGATTTTAGTTTTAGATGATGTACAAATACCCATTTTCTCAAATACTTTGAGAGTATAGCAGATCATCAAATTGTGGAACTTAGCAATCCAGTGTCTTTGGTAGGAATGTTTTGCGTAAATGAAGGGTTGTGATATCTTTGTGCACATTTTTCATTTTCCCTGACAATCCAGGTCAGAAACTATTACAGTGCTGAAGAGGCTATATTCTGTTGAAGGGCTGTAAGAGCACTGTCACCCAAAGTTCAATATGGTCAGTTTCAAATAAAGGACATTGCTCTCTGATTTCATCATCCAACAAGGGACTCTGAGTTATAAGGAATAGCAAGCCTTGGATGACATAGAATCGGCAAATGTTGTAATATTAGGAAACAAGGCATTTTGACCAATGCAGCATTAGGCTTGTAAAGCTTCTATAGCCAAACAAGATTGCTCAATTCTCATGCCCACTGGAGGTTGTAAAAGTTTATGTTACCAGGTTAGTGAATGTTAACATTATCTCATTTGTGTAATGATCATATGTAGAAGTATGTGTGGAGACCATGTTAGGAGCACAAACCCTGTGCACTTTGCTCAATGGTTCCACTGATTAAATACTAGATGGATAGACCTGTATATTGAAATTTAAGCTTTAAAATGATCTTGTAATCTGCTTTGTTAGCACTGTTGAGAAGTTTGTGCTTAAATGTAAGGACGAAAATGTTTTCCAAATGCAAATTAAGCGATAGGAAGTGATTCAGGTACAGAACCATGGGTTCCAATGTAAGGGATTGGACTAAGTTGGAAAAGAAGGATATACAGGATATTCTTGTTCTGCCTTTGCACATTTATATCTATTCTGTAATTTCTAGAATTTGAGGTTTGTGCTATGCTTCTAGGACCTTCTAATTACTTACTGGAAAATTTATCTTGTTTTTTCATGTGAGTGTTGTTGTCAGTCATAGTTCAGGTCCAATTCAAATGGTTTATTAAGTCAAAGAGGAATAAGTTTTCAAATTACTTGCACCAAATACAGATTTTAGGTGTCTATATTTCCTATGCAGGTATGTGCTATGTCATTATCTTGACTAGGGTGATCATTTCCCATTATTGATTTGATATTGATGTACTTTCATGTAAGATGGATCTTGGTAGCATGCAAAATATTTGATCTACTGAATCATGAAGGAAGATATTTATCTGAATTTATCAAATTGAATTATCCTGAAGTGTTTTCTGTTCAGTCTTGAAGGAGTTGATATATGTTTCTAGGTGAAGTAATTATAAGACAAATAGTGACAACTGGTTCTTTCTGATCAGCTGAAGGAGAATGAAAGGATAATTCCCTCATCCCATCCTTTCTTCATGTGCTCTCCTGATGTTTTTACCCTTTGTTTCAGCTGCCAGCAACTCTTAAACCAGGTGTCACAGTTGTCACAGTTGTTATATCTCCCCTGCTATCTCTCATCTGGGATCAAATAATTACTAACCCTCAAGTTCGGAATACCGGCTACTTTCTTGAAGTCTCAGCAAACTGCTGCCCAAGCAGCAGCTGTCCTCCAAGAACTAAGGCAAAATTTAGCTCTCTAAAATGTTGGGCTATAATCCATATGTTGCTATGGGGTTTCTATTGGACTTCTAAAACTTTTTTTTTGCTGAGTGTTGTGATTGTCAAGTCATTGATCTCCACTTTTTTGCCTCCCTTTTCTGGAAAGATACACCATCGTGCAGGCTATTGTGTATAATACCTGAAAGGATTGTGGGAAACCTATCATTTCTTGAGATATTGAAATGCTTGCACAGAAAGGTACTATTTCTGATACATTGTGACTTTTTTTGAAAGTTTCTTTTTAGCTTTTTGATACTCGACCGTCACACATTGCTGGCACAACTAGCTGGTTTTGTTGTTGATGAGGCACATTGTGTGAGTATGCTCGTTGGCATCCTTGTATATGAAGCAAAGTTCATGCTAGAGATACTTCAAAAGGAATACATATATATGACGTTGCCACTGCAAAACTACTGTCCTTGTCCCAGATAAAGAAAAGCAAGTTAACTTTTATATATGCTCACTCAAACTCTCTTTTTCGAACATTTTTGCATTTTCTGGGTTTCTAGCCTAAGTACATTGTCGGTGTTACACCGAACCTTCTGAAACCTAGACCTTCTGTGAAGATCTAGTATAACAGAATGCAATGTTGAAATAACAAATTCTGGAAATGATCTAGTTCCTTCTTTTGGGAAAAATCAGTGGCACATCGTTTAATCATATAAAGCAAAATGCACACAACTAAAATGAATGGAAATTACTTTTGGAAGTAATTGAAAGTGTCCTTGTTTGGCTTGATAGTCAGGTCTTTTAAGCCGGTTCTTGTGTCTCTATTTATTTTTTTAGCCTTTTTACTATATATTAACAACTTGAGATATAAGGCAAAAGTTCACCCATTGATCATTGGTTCTGTTTCTTATGAGGTCTTTACTGGATTTGCACTGCCAGTGCCATCTCATGAAAGGAACTTACTGCTGGTTTGAGCTTTGCTCGTATATTTGAATGATTGTAAATGAGCAATGCTTACTGATTGTTACTTTCTTTGTTGTCATTATTGCAGTCAACGGGGACATGATTTTTGTCCAGATTATAGAGGACTGGGATGTCTCAAGCAAAACTTTCCATACGTCCCAGTGATGGCCTTAAATGCAACTGCCACTCAGCCAGTTTGTGAGGTACGAAACTTGCACATTAACCTCCAGATTTTGTTGAAACAATCATTTGGGACTGATTGAAATGTGCATCCATTGCAGGATATCCTCAAAGCTCTCAGGATCCCCATGCTCTTGTTCTTGAGACATACTTTGACAGACCAAATCTGAAGTATGAGGTCATAGCTAAGACCAAGGAACCACTGAAGCAGCTTGGAGAGCTGCTAAAGAATCATTTTGCTAATTTTTGTGGCATAGTATATTGCCTCTCAAAGAGTGAATGTGTTGATGTTGCAAAATACTTGAATGATAAGTGCCGTATAAAGACGGTATACTATCTTGCTGGATAGCAGCCTGTCAAAGAGTAGCTGTTCAAAAGAAATGGCATGCTGGAGAGGTCCAGGTTGTATGTGCTACCATTGCTTTCGGGATGGGAGTAGACAAACCTGATGTTGTAAGTTGAAATGGACTCTGTGCCTTTGTCTATTTTTAGTTTTAGATCAAACTGACATGTTGGCAAATACTCACTAATCCACTTTTCTTCTAATGTTTAAGTTTCACTAATTGGTTTCTTAGTGTGCTTGGAAGTAAACTTTGCTAGTTCCATGGTCCAGTGGCCTGCTAAATTGTCATTCTTGGCTATATGTTGCAGGAACTAGCGAATTATGCATTTTTTCAAGTCAAATTCTCTCTTTCATGCATTGAACTTTGGTGTGCTGAAATTAAGTTTAAACTAGGATAAAGTTCTTTTCTTTACTTTAAAAGTGGCAAATGACTCTGATTTAACTTGACCTTCAGTTATAATGTTTTTGTCATATTTCCACTTTTTTTTTTTATTGGTTTAGTAATTATGTTTTATGGCATGTGGTCAGCATTTTGTCATCCACATTGCAATGTTCAAGTCAATCGAAAGCTATTACCAAGAATAGGGAGGGCAGGAAGAGATAATCTAACATTAATTCTTCCACTCAACTTCTGGCCAGACGATCTTTAGAATTTATAGTATGCTTCTCCCATGGACATAGACAACACATGCCAAACCACTTAAATCACTGTGTCACCATTCTTTTCTCTTATAATTTGTTCTCTGCTTGTTCGTTTCCAATTTGCTTGTAATTCTCCACACAGCAAAGGACTGAGACAATGTACATGTCCAAAAGCATTTAGGAAATTGCTTATGGGGCCTCTCATCCAATCAAATGTCCAATGGACACTCATAACTTTGCCAATTACTTCCACAATCTTCAAGATCCAAAATGACATTAGAACTCTATGGTCAATAAAGAAGTTGATTTCAGTTTTGGATGATGTGCAAATACCTATATTTCTCAAATACTTTGAGAGTATAGCAGATCTCAAAGTGTGGAACTTAGCAATCCAGCATCATTGAAAGGAATGTTTTGCATAAACGAAGGCTTGTGATTTATGCTGAGTGTTGTGACTGTCAAATTATTAATCTCCACTTTTGCTCTGCCTGCCTTTTCGTAAAAGATAACCCATCGTACAAGCTATTGTATGTAACTCCTGAATGGATTGTGGGAAACCCATCATTTCTCAAGATATTGAAATGCTTGCATTGAAAGATATTGTTTCTGATGCACCACAACTTTTTCTAGAAGGTTCTTTGTAAACTTTCTATTTTCAACCATCATGCATTGCAGGCGCAACTAGCTGGATTTGTTGTTGATGAGGCTCATTGCATGAGGTATGCGTAATCTTTGGCATGCCTTGTACATGAAGAAAGATCATGCTAGAGTTACTTAAAAAGGAATAATTATTTGTGATGTTGCCACTGCAAAACTATTGTCCTTGTTCCTGATAAATATAAGCAAGTTAACTTTTATATATGCTAACTTAAACTCTTTTTCCAAACTTTTCTGCATTTTCTGTGTTTCTAGCCTAACTAAATTTGAGTGTTACACTAAACCTTCTGAAGTCCAGACCCCTGTGAAGTTCTAATATAACAGAATGCAGTGTTCCTTGTTACATGAAAAGATTTAGGTTCCATCATTTGGGAAGACTTAGTGGCACATCGTTCATTATATTGAGTAAAGGCCACACAACTTAAATAAGGTCCAATGGAAATTACTCGCTAGAGTAATTCGATCTGGCATAAGCTTGGATAAGGATCCAATCTCCTGTCTATGTTTGGCATGATACTCAGTCTCTTAACCTGGTTGTTGTGTCCCTATTTATTCTGTTAATGCTTATGCTTTATGTTAACAACTTGAGAAGGGCAAAGGTTCAACCAGGTGATCATTGATTGTGTTTCTTACAAGGTCTTAACTGGATTTGCTCTGCCAGTTTGATCTCATGAAAGGAAGTGCTGCTGGTTTGAGCTTTTCTTGTACATTTGACTGATTAACGAGTAAAGCTCATTGATTGTCACTTTCGTGGTTGTCATTATTAGTCCATGGGGACATGATTTTTGTCCAGATTATAGGGGACTGGGATGTCTCAAGCAGAACTTTCCATATGTCCCAGTGATGGCCTTAACTGCAACTGGCACTCAGTCAATTCGTGAGGTACTAAACTTACATATTAACCTCCTGATTATGTTGAAATAAGCTGTTTATTCTGATTGAATTATACATCCACTGCAGGATATCCTAAAAGCTCTTGGGGTTCCCCATGCTCTTGTTCTTGAGACAAGCTTTGATGGACTAAATCTAAAATATGAGGTCATAGCTAAGACCAAGGAACCACTGAAGTAGCTTGGAGAGCTGCTAAAGAATCGTTTTGCTAATTTTTGTGGCATAGTATATTGCCTTTCGAAGAGTGAATGTGTTGATGTTGCAAAATACTTGAATGAGAAGTGCGTGTAAGGACAGTGTACTATCATGCTGGATTAGCAGCCCATCAAAGAGTAGCTGTTCAAAAGAAATGGCATACTGGAGAGGAGAGATCCAGATTGAATGTGCTACCATTGCCTTTGGGATGGGAATAGACGAACCTGATGTGTAAGTCGAATGGACTCTGTCCTTTGCCTGTTTCTTATGTTTTAGAAGTTGATAAAACTGTCGTGGAGTGACCCAGAGAAGAAGGGGAAGAGGAGGGTGGCCAGATACAAGCTTTATTCGGTCGAGGGCAAGTTCAAGGCTTCTTTCAAACAAGGGTTCCGATGGTTGAAGCGCAACTGCTCAAGCTTTGTGCATCGATTTTGATGCGTAGGAATTACAGCATATCATGCTCATTGTCATTAAGAGAGAAAAGGATGAAATTAGTCAAGAGGAAACAGAGAGGTTTGTTTTGTTTATTGTTCTATTATCTTAATATGTATATAATGGTAACTAAGAACTCAGAAGAGTGCTACAATGTTCGATCTTTCTGGTACAATGCTCGTTCGAATTGTCATTTCATTCATTGTTCTTCAGCATTCAAAACATAGGAAAATGAGATGCCTCGTATGCGATATTCCCATGCAAAGTAAAAATTGTCTTGACCTGCTAATTTCTCCTCCTTTCAGTAAGCTCTTTTCTCAACAACACGACGCTGAATGCAAAATAAGAAGACTGCTTTCGTTTGTAGGATTTGACGTTTAGATCTACTTCGTGGTCAGTTTCGTTGTTTAGAACCATTTTTTGGCCAAATGTTGCTTAAGCCTCCGTTTAATTTGTCTTTTTCGATTCCCTTTCGCTATATGATTCATCATATGGCGAACTGCCGAAGCTATACATTCCAACGTGCAGTTCGCAGGTGATAAATAAACTGAAACGCCTTCTATAGTCCATTCTGATTTGAGGACAGTTCTCATGTTTAGAGTACCGTCCCCTCGATCTCGGAATAACCAAAATCAGGAAAACTAAAGAGCCCGAAGCGGACCTTCTCCTGTCCTTTTGAAACTTACGTAGTTATTGTTCAAATGGCTGTTAAACTTAATAGGATTTTGATGCAAAATGTGATAAAACTTTTCACAAACAAGCTCGAAGCAGATCGTTAGCATGAAACCAAAGTAGAAGAGGAAAAGGGAGAAAATCCATGAACAGAACTGAACCGGTTCAATTGGTTTAACATGTTCATCCAATTACCCGGTGGTTTTACGTTTTCCTAATTTCAAATCAATTCAGCTGTGTGGTCGTAACTAATGCTGTATAAGCAGCCAAACACAAAATCACTGCCCTTTGGATTAAATGCCTAGGCATACTAGTTGAGCAATTAAGTAATAAATTATACAGTCAACACATTGACTTTACTTGCGACTCTTCTTGTGTTATGTTTAATTAATATTCTCAAAATTAGATTATTTCACATTAAGTATGTTTAACTAGTTTGACTCGTTAACACGGCCTGCATTATATATGATTTAGTACCTAAAGATTCAAACTTGACTTAAAGTTCAGGTAGACAACGAGCGAATCTGACTAAATGATTACATTGCGAGTAGCTTTTAACTAATAAGGTTCCACCACTGTAATGTAGTACGATAAAGAGGAACATTTGAGAATGGCCTCGAAAAAATTGCTTCGATTGAATTTTGTGAGGGGCTATTTTCAACGTTCCGGACCAAACCAAATGAGTATAAATTTTGGAGGGGCTATTTTCCAAAAATTATTCCTAACATCGTTTATCGGTCTTCGACTGTAGCCAACGCCAAAGAAAATTTGGTTTCAGGTATGAAAATGTTTGGCTGTGTTTCTTTTGCTTTATAAATTCATGCTAAAAGGAATCAAATTTGAGATTATACGATCAAAGTGATTGCAAAATGTCAATATATGAACTTCCTGAGAATCGAGAGATGATCACACTAATCAAAGCTTTTATTTTGTGCTCAAAATTCTTCCAAATGAGAAAATACTCTCTTCGGAACCTTTTCACTGAAAATTGTGCCAGCAATTGACAGATTATTTGCTGATTCCACGACATTCGCTTTTTCCACGAAAGAAGTCTGTCACATTCACCAAATTGTAGCTTGAACAGGACGTCTAAAAGGTAATCTTGTTGACGAACATGACTTTATGCTTAACTTCACATCCAGAACCACCTGCACATGTAGTCTTCCTGCAAGCATTTTGAAATTCGACCTTTGCTAAATAATAGCATGATGTCAAAGCTTGCAAAGGACTTCACCACATTAGAAGAGGTCCCTTTATATCAAGAATCCTATGAAGATTATCAACATGGAGCACATTATAAGCACCATTAGCGAAGAAATTTGGAACGCCTTCCCATAACGTCTCATGACATCTCATTTCGGTCCACATCTCCATCCTGTGATGTTTGGGGATGTTCTCTGAATTTTATGAAATGTAGCTTGAATCTTCATAAGAAGGATAGGATTTACTAATTATCAATAAATTAAGATAACTGAGATCGGACCATCACGATTTACCCCATGAAAGATAAGGTACAAATGCACAAACATCATTTGCACCAATTGCATTTGGACCGCAATGAACAGAGACTTCATGAGCTGGCCAATGAAAAGAAAACATCAGGCTTGGGAGAAGTAAGAAATTAGCAAAACTTTCCTTGTTTGTGTTTAGGAACATTATTGATGTCAATAAAAATATGCTGAAAGGTGAAGCGCTTAAACTACAGAACAGAAAGATGAATTTATTACTGGGTTATTTTGCAACATCCTGTTAGCAAAATCAGCAATACAAGATAGTTTGCTAGGAGGTGAATTTCAGCTTTACAATGTCAACGTTGCATGAGGACTGAGCTTATCAGATTAAAACAATCATAGGATAAACTGATAGAAATGGAGGAGATTGTCCTCGTGCACACTTGCATACTGATTTTCAGGTGAAATTCCACAGCTCATGTAGTATAAGCATGGTTATTTTTTCATTGTTATGGTACGACTAGTAGTGCATACCTCCTCATGCAGAGCCTCATCGAGTTCAGGAGTGATAACATTAGAATGCAACGGCATCAAACACCTCTGCATAAGGGCAAAACAAAAAAAAATCAGCAGCTACATATTTGATAAACAGAGAGGTGAACCTCATGAACATACAAAAAGCAGACTCAACTGAATATGCCACATTTAAAATCATTCAGATATGTGTTGTTGAGGCCAGATAAAGTGTTTCTGATCATCACAAGCGTCAAAACTTCCTCAAGGTTGGCACAAAAGATGGTCCTCAACTATTGCTAATGCTTCCTCTGAAAAATATATCTTCTTCATTTTGATTGATCTCTGGCATGGATTTTGAAGTTCCTTAGCCAAGTTAGCCAGACTCATATCAATCATGTGATAAAACAATTCCTGGACAGCAATAGGATTAAATGGGATGCAAACTAATTAGCAAATTCTTG
Source organism: Corymbia calophylla (assembly GCA_014182845.1). Classification (NCBI taxonomy): domain Eukaryota; kingdom Viridiplantae; phylum Streptophyta; class Magnoliopsida; order Myrtales; family Myrtaceae; genus Corymbia; species Corymbia calophylla. The sequence goes on along the minus strand of CM024694.1, from coordinate 17,941,052 downwards.
AGCTCCTTACCTCTGCTTGTTTTACAGAAAGGGCAAAAAATTTGCCCCAATTATGCATTAGATCATCGATACAGCTCATTAAATTATAGTCCCAAAGTAAGCCTTCATCATCACATAGACCAACCCGACCTATTGTAGAAGCATACCAATTTACCTTGCTTGATCATCTACTGTTTATGAAGTTTCATGTCAGCTTCTACAACCAACTACCATTGCTCCTTCAATTATGTAATACTAGCAATTTAGGGAAGTGCAGAACCCTGTCATGGAAAACCTTATTGTCAAAAGAAGATAGTGATGAAAAGTAGGTCTTGAATATTAGAAGAAAAATGATAGTTTACTGCTCATTTACCTCTGTCAAGGAAACATGACTCATCTCACTGTTGTAATGCGTGTATGAGATTCATCACATATTTATAACTGCAATTTAATATTTCAATGGGGAGGTCGAGACAGATCTCTTTCATAATTTCCAATGATGCATGTTCCAGATAATTTCAATAGTGTTTACAATGAGTTGCAACCTCGAATATCCAAAAGACCTAAATCCAACTTTTCAAGTCCCCAAAGTGGAGTAGGTTTCCTGCAGTCTTTAACTATTAGAGATCCTAACTTCTCACATCCCATCAGATTTGGCAAAGTCTCCATTGATATGCATCTTGTAATATCCAATTTTTCTAAGGACTTCGCACCGTCAAGACCTCGAATTTTGACTAGATTGTTGCACCCAATGGTCCATAATTCCTTCAAACACTGTGATTCTGGCTAGAGAAGCCTAATGGAATTGCAGTCACATATAAATATGCCCTCCAAAAACTCCAAATTATCATGGCCTTGAATTGCAAATTGGTTATTGCAATGCTTGGTGCATAATCGTTTCAGACTGAAAGGTCCAATCTTTCGATTGAACTGCACTTTTTTTATTGAAAACTCTTCTGTTAAGCTTAAGTAATATCAGCTTATCACACTTCTCAATACAGAGTTTCAAGGGTCTTGGGGAAAGCTTAAGGATGTCTTCAAGTAGATGGCATGCCTGAAGATGGAGTTTTTCTAGGTGGATTAGGCTAGAAAGCTGTGGCAACCTGGACTCTGACAATATCCATAAATATGCCAAGCCCGAAGGATGCTCTGGCAATGCCTGGAGCTTGTCACAGTCCAATAGGCCAAGGTGTTGGAGAGCAGAAACATTCTGAATGCTTTTTGGTAGGTTAGACATAAATGCCCAAGGGATATAGACAATCTCGAGCGAAGACAAGTCACTAATTTCCCTTGAAATTGCTCTTTTAGACTATGGTTTGATAGAAGACTTATAGGGCGCAGGCTTTTCAACCTTCCAATAGCACTAGGAAGCTTTTCAATCTCAGAACCACTAATGTCTAGATGTTGCAAATTCCGTAAATCCCAAATTGAGCTGGGGATTTCTCCGAGTGACTCACAACAGCTAGCACTTAGTTAGCTTCCTCAGAAAATCAATAGACATAGGAATCTCAGTAATATCAGCAAAATCTAATATAAGTTCTTCTAATATGATAGATTCACCTCCTTTCAGTTCTAACTCACATACTCATCTGCTCTTGGTCCAGTCCATTGCCACATTCTTCTTCCACGATCCCATTTCTCTTGTGGATCCTAAGATTGCCATGCTCTCCCCAGTTTCAACTTGGTGATCCAGCTGAACACTGAGATGCACCTTCTATCGTCCCGACTTTGATCTGATCTTCTCCGCTTTCTTCTCTTCTCTGCAATAAACACCCTATTTTACATCTTCCACCAATAGCCTTCTTCAATGTCTAAACAACTGAAACAGCAATTTTCATGTGAACCACCGATTCATGCTCTGTCATTTAACACAACATTCAAAGAGAAACCACAAATCAAGACGGTGTCAGAAAATCAATGCCGCTAGCTTTTAGTGCAAGAACTTTTTTTTGATCGGTGCAAGAACAACTTGAAAGATGGACGGAATAACTCTTTCTTCCCCACCAATTCTCATTCAAGAAATAGACCCCACATAAACTCCATCCACACTAAAGACTCAGACAAACCTTTGATCGAGGATTGCATAACACAACTCAATACTTCACTCCAGACCCCAGTGCTTAATCAGACTGACATAAGTGTACTAGAATAGATCCAGAGAGAGAGAGAGAGAGAGACCTGGTTTTAGTGGTGGAAATGCCGTGGACAACTGTGGAGGAGCGAATCTGAGCAGCATGAGCTCCATGTGTCCACCCGAAAATGTCTCGAAGGGGAAAAGAATGCTGCTCTTCAAGAATGATCTGGCCTCTCTACTTGGCTTTAGGTATGAAAATGTACATGTCTATGTCTCTTCGGCTTTTAGATTCATGCTTTAATAAATCAAGTTTGAGATCGTACGGCCATAGAGATGATTTCAAAATGCCTACATATAAATTTTTCGACATAACTAGACCATAGAGATGATTTCACACTAATGAACACAATTTTTTGTGTTCAAAATTCTTCCAAATGAGAGACTACCATCTTCTTGGAAACATTTTCATTGAAACTCTTGGCTGCAATTGACCAATTTTTTGTTAATTTTACAGCATTTGCATTTTCCACCAAAAAGGGTCTCTCTCAATCATAAAACTGTAGCTTGAAGTGGACATCTAAATAGCAATGCTGTTAACAAATCTCATTTTATGCTTGACTTCACGTATGGAACCACCTGCACATGTAGTCTTCCTCCAAGCAATTTGTGATGAGGCCTTTGCTAAAGAATAGCAAGATTTCAAAGCTTGCAAAGGACAAATACACCACATGAGAAGAGGTCGCCTTATTTTAAGAATCTTTGAAGAGTATTAACAACACGGAGCAAATGATAAATGCCACTAGCAAAGAACTTCAGAATGCCTTTCCATACTGACATAACTCATTCTTGCCCGTCTCTCCAACCCATGGTGTTTGGGGACTTTCTCTGAGTTTCATCAAATGCATCTTTAATCTGCACAAGGAAGATAGCACTGACTAATTATCAATAAACAAAGATATCCAAGATCATAGCATCAGAATTTACCCCATGAGAGATAAGGTACAAATGCATAAACATCGACACCAGTCGGTGTTGGACCACAATGAACACAGACTTCATTAGCTGGCTGATGAAAAGGAAACCAACATGCTTTAACTTAAAAGAAGTAAGCAATTAGCAGCACTTTCCCTGTTTGTGTTCAGGAACAAAATTGAAATTAAAAAAACTATGCTGAAAAGGTGAAGTGCCTAAACTACATAACATAAAGATGTGTTTGCCACTGGATTATTTTGCAAGATCCAATTTGCTCAGCAATATGGGATAGTTTGCAAGGAGGTCAATTTCAACTTTAAAAATCCAATGCCGCATACATGAGAACTAAGCTTATCAAATCAGAAACCTATATGACAACATTCAAAGTATATCATCACACAAATGAACTGACCGAAATGGAGGAGCCTCGCAGTGCATACCTCCCTTTGCCAAGCCTCATCAATTCTGGAGTGATATCATTAGAATGCAACCACATTAGACAACTCTGCATCAGGGTAACATACAAAAATAGCAGCTTAGTATGATTAAAGGAGAGCTAGAACCTAATGAGAATATAGAAAGAATATTTAATTGAAAAAAATAATTGTACAACCATTCAGGGATGTGACGTTGAGATCAAATAAAGTGTTTAAACATTCATAAGCATCAAAACTTCCTTGGGACACTCCAGTCAACCCTAGAGCAACTTCAAAGTTGGCATGGAAGATGGTCCTCAGCAATTGCTAATGCTTCCTCTGCAAAATCCCTTTTCTTTATTTTGATCGGTCTTAGGTGTGGAATTTGAAGTTCCTTAGCCTAGTTAGCCACACCCAAATCAGTCATGTGATAAAGCAATTCCATAACAACAATAGGATCAGATGGGATGCGAACTAATTAGCAAATTCTTGAGCTCCCCATCCTAGCTTGTTTTGGCGATGGGCAAAAAATGACACATTAATGCTAAAAGTCATCAATATAGTTAATTGAATTGAAATCCCAAAGTAAGCCTAGATTGTTACATAGACCAACCAAACCTATTATAGAAGCAGTATCGGTTTACCTTGCTTGATAATTTTTCAAAACAACAGTTCAACTACTGGTAATGTTAAGGGGGTTCACATCCATATATGACCGACTAGCTGCAACTACTTCAACATTTTTTTCTTGTCACCAACTAGAAACACTTGAATCTTGAATTTTATTTTAGCTCAATTCATCATATTTACTGGGAAGTGATGTTCAATGAGGGACATCAAGGGAACAATAAGAAACTTGGCAGGGTTTTTCTTCATCACAGAAAATCGAAAGGCGTTCGTCCCAAATAGGACATCTGCCATTAGTCAAATTTGACATACAAAAGAACCTGCAAAGGTACTCAATGGATTTTTGAAAAAAAAATGTGAACTTTGGATATCGGGAAATTTTGGGCGTAGTATGCAATTATGAGTAGCAGAAGTTCATCAGCCTCTCGATGAAATTTTCAAATTCCAGTTTTATCGATAGGGGAACTGTTAATCACTAGGAATTCTTGTTTACTTTTGTTGATATTTTCATTGTTGCCTAGCAAGCTACTATCTATCTACAGTCTACAGAAGCTGCCAATGGAAGGATACACGAAAAACATTGCTATGACATAATCAATAGCATTTTACAGAGGCAAATCTGGAGTTTTCAAAATCAATCAAATAAATACCCAGTGCGGAGCAAATCATTCTAAAAAGATATAGCTTCGAGAAAAGTACTACTCTATTCACTTATACTAGCCATTCAAGGATGGAGAATCTTACTATGCCTTCTATTGACATTTGGGTCTATATTTTGATCTTGGTTGAACCATCATGTCAGCTTCTATGACCAACTCCCCTTGCTCCTTCAACTATGTAAGACTAACAATTTAGGGAAGTGCAAAACCCTGTCATGGAAAACCTTCTTGTCAAAAGAAGATAGCAATGAAAAGAAGGTCATGAATCTCAGAAAAAAATGATCGTTCACTATTTATCTACCTCTGTTGAAGAAATATGACTAGTCTCATTGCTGTAATATGGGTATAAGATTCATCACATAATTTCCAATAGAGAGAGATCGAGAAGGATCTCTTCCATAATTTCCAAAGGCAATGTTCTAGATAATTTTGGTAGCCTTTCTAATGAGTCGCAACCACAAATATCCAAAAAATCTAAATCCAACTGTTCAAGTCCCCAAAGTTGAGTAAGTTTCTTGGAGTCTTCAACTTTTGGAGCTTTTAACTGCTCACGTACCGCCAAATTTGGCAAAGTCTCCATAGCCCATCCTGGAATCTCCTTTCTTTCAAGAACTTCACACCATGAAGACCACGAATTTCGACTAGATTGTTGCACTCAATGGCCTCTAATTTCTTCAAATAGCGTGGTTCTAGAAAGAGAAGCCTTTCAATGGAATTGCATCTATTTATTAATATGTCCTCCAAGAGCTCCAAATTATCATGGTTCTGAATTTCAACTAGGTTATTGCAATGCATAACGCATAATTGTTTCAGACGAATTAATTGTGAAAGGTCCAATCTTTCAATGGACTCGCACTTTTCTATCGAAAGCTCTTCCAAATACATGAATCCATCAAGCTTCAGCAATATCAACTTACCACACTCCTCAACACAGAGTTTCAAGAGTCTTGAGGAAAGCTCGGGGATGTCTTCAAGTAGATGGCATGCCTGAAGATGGAGTTCTTTTAGGTGGATGAGGCTAGAAAGCTGTGGCAATGTAGGACTTTGACAAGAGATCGACAGATATGTTAAGTTTGAAGAAAGCTCTGGTAGTAATCGGAGCCTGTTGCAACCCCTTAGGTTAAGGCATTGGAGAGAAGAAAGATTCTGAATGCTTTCTGGCAAATCAGGTATTGGTTCGAGGGAAAGCAAGTCACCGATTTCACTTTGAATTGCTCCTTTCAAACTACAGCACGATTCGAGACCTAGACTCCACAAATTTTTCAACCTTCCAATAGCATTGGCTTCGATGTGAGAATAACTCAAGTCAAGATGTTGCAAATTCTGTAAATCCCCAATTGAGCTAGGGATTTCTCTTAGTGACTGACAATAGTAGGCGCTCAGGTTCTTCAGCTTTCTCAGAGAACCAATAGACGTAGGAATCTTTGTAATACCAGATTCATCTAATATAAGTTCTTCTAAATCTTTTAGTTCACCCACCTCCTCCGGTAGCTCCTCGAGACTTTTACAACTGATGGCACCCAGTTTCTTCAACTTCCTCAGAGAACCAATAGATGTAGGAATCTTTGTAATACCAGATTTATCTAATATAAGTTCTTCTAAATCTTTTAATTCACCCACCTCCTCTGGTAGCTCCTCGAGACTTTCACAATTGATGGTGGTCAGTTTCTTCAACTTCCTTAGAGAACCAATAGACTTAGGAATCTTTGTAATATTAGAATAATCTAATATAAGTTTTTCTATATCTTTTAATTCACCCACCTCCTTTGGTAGCTCTTGGAGACTTTTACAACTAATGGTGCCCAGTTTCTTCAACTTCCTCAGAGAACCAATAGATGTAGGAATCTTTGTAATACCAGATTCATCTAATATAAGTTTTTCTAAATCTTTTAATTCACCCACCTCCTCTGGTAGCTCCTCGAGACTTTTACAATCGATGGCGCTCAGTTCCTTCAACTTCCTTAGAGAACCAATAGACTTAGGAATCTTTGTAATACCAGATTCATTTAATCTAAGTTCTTCTAAATGTTTTAATTCACCCACCTCCTCTGGTAGCTCTTTGAGATTTTTACAACTGATGGTGCCCAGTTTCTTCAACTTCCTTAGAGAACCAATAGATGTAGGAATCTTTGTAACACCAGATTCATCTAATATAAGTTTTTCTAAATCTTTTAATTCACCCACCTCCTCTGGTAGCTCCTCGAGACTTTTACAATTGACGACGGTCAGTTCCTTCAATTTCCTCAGAGAACCAATAGACTTAGGAATCTTTGTAATATCAGAACTACCTAATGTAAGTTCTTCTAAATCTTTTAATTCACCCACCTCCTCTGGTAGCTCCTCAAGACTTCCACAATTGTCGGCGCTCAGATTCTTCAACTTCCTCAGAGAACCAATAGATGTAGGAATCTTTGTAATACCAGATTCATCTAATATAAGTTTTTCTAAATCTTTTAATTCACCCACCTCCTCTGGTAGCTCCTCAAGACTTTTACAATCGATGGCGCTCGTTCCTTCAACTTCCTCAGAGAACCAATAGACTTAGGAATCTTTGTAATACCAGATTCATTTAATATAAGTTCTTCTAAATGTTTTAATTCACCCACCTCCTCTGGTAGCTCTTTGAGACTTTTACAACTGATGGTGCCCAGTTTCTTCAACTTCCTTAGAGAACCAATAGATGTAGGAATCTTTGTAACACCAGATTCATCTAATATAAGTTTTTCTAAATCTTTTAATTCACCCACCTCCTCTGGTAGCTCCTCGAGACTTTTACAATTGACGACGGTCAGTTCCTTCAACTTCCTCAGAGAACCAATAGACTTAGGAATCTTTGTAATATCAGAACTACCTAATGTAAGTTCTTCTAAATCTTTTAATTCACCCACCTCCTCTGGTAGCTCCTCAAGACTTCCACAATTGTCGGCGCTCGATTCTTCAACTTCCTCGAGAACCAATAGATGTAGGAATCTTTGTAATACCAGATTCATCTAATATAAGTTTTTCTAAATCTTTTAATTCACCCACCTCCTCTGGTAGCTCCTCGAGACTTTTACAATCGATGGCGCTCAGTTCCTTCAACTTCCTCAGAGAACCAATAGACTTAGGAATCTTTGTAATACCAGATTCATTTAATATAAGTTCTTCTAAATCTTTTAATTCACCCACCTCCTCTGGTAGCTCTTTGAGACTTTTACAACTAATGGTGCCCAGTTTCTTCAACTTCCTCAGAGAACCAATAGATGTAGGAATCTTTGTAATACTAGATTCATCTAATATAAGTTCTTCTAAATCTTTTAATTCACCCACCTCCTCTGGTAGCTCCTTGAGACTTTTACAACCGATGGCGCTCGGTTCCTTCAACTTCCTCGAGAGAACCAATAGACTTAGGAATCTTTGTAATACCGGATTCATTTAATATAAGTTCTTCTAAATCTTTTAATTCACCCACCTCCTCTGGTAGCTCTTTGGGACTTTTACAACTGATGGTGCCCAGTTTCTTCAACTTCCTTAGAGAACCAATAGATGTAGGAATCTTTGTAACACCAGATTCATTTAATATAAGTTTTTCTAAATCTTTTAATTCACCCACCTCCTCTGGTAGCTCCTCGAGACTTTTACAATTGACGACGGTCAGTTCCTTCAACTTCCTCAGAGAACCAATAGACTTAGGAATCTTTGTAATATCAGAACTACCTAATGTAAGTTCTTCTAAATCTTTTAATTCACCCACCTCCTCTGGTAGCTCCTCAAGACTTCCACAATTGTCGGCACTCAGATTCTTCAACTTCCTCAGAGAACCAATAGACTTAGGAATCTTTGTAATATCAGAACAATCTAATATAAGTTCTTCTAAATCTTTTAATTCACCCACCTCCTCTGGTAGCTCCTTGAGACTATCACAGCAAGTCAAATCCAAGGAAACGAGGCTCGTGAGTTTGCCAATAGAAGGGTGGAGATGCTTCAATCCATTACAATTATTCAAGTAGAGAATCTTCAACTGTGTGAAAGTCGAGAAATCGGGAGTACATCTTAAATTCTGACAATAACAAAGGCCAAGAACTTTAAGTCGCTTTGATGCCTAACACAGAAAGGAGAATAAGTTGTCAAAGAAGGAGCTTGATCGGCTAAACAAAACACAAAAACCCTAAAATCGCAGAGAGGATGTCTTTTCTTCCCAATCTTACCACGAACAAATGCCATCTTTCCCAATCCTCTGTGAAGTAGCTGCCGTGTAACTGCAACACCGATAAATTTGGTAGATGCAAGTCGGTAGTCAGAAGAGACAAATCGTTTTCTACGACCCACCAGTCAAGCCATCTCACTTCAGAAAGGAGTTTGATGTTGTTGGAGGTTCCACTTGAAGCTGCCCGCATCAAGTTGTGGAACCAGGAGGAGGAGCGTCTATATCTCTGCAAGTTTCTTTAACTGTTCATCTTCGTCTGGATACGGAGAAAGAATTGGACGAGAGAAAATGACCGAACCTCTCAGACCTTTTAACTTTTTTTAGTCTTTGCTTTTTCTAAATCTTAGATTTGCAAGATTCAGTACCTTTCTATCACTTCCCTCCCGTATACAGCTATGGACACGTGGACCCCACATTTAGTTTTATTTTTGACGACCTTTCGAAAATTAAACAAATGACATGGAGATAAAGAAAAAATAGTTATTGCTTTAAAACAACTAAGGCAAATGCACCTTAATGTTTTATCTTTTGCTTCTTCTTTTCTTCAAAATTCTCTAGCGTGCGTACTTTGACTTTTATTTAAGACGAAATACATGTAACCATTTCACAGCGTACAAATGTTTACTTGTAAATTTTCATATGACTTCTATATAACTTTTCAAAAGAATTTGTTAAAGAGTGCCGGTGGGCCACTTGTAAATAGCTAAGGAAGTACCAGGATTTTCATTTCATTAGTTAAATGTAATAATGCGGAAGAGAAAAATGGGGATTTTTCAATATATTTTGATCTATAAAAAAGATTACATGGAGAGCTATGTATAGACTTTATGATAAGATTTTCTAAAGAAATCAAATCAAATCAAAACAAATATGCATAATCAAAATAAATATTGAAAGTCAGAATATATAACATAAATATCTGCGGGAGATATTTAAATATCTTTAACATCATTAACTATTTGTGTGAAGTGTTTAATCATTTCTTTGAAAATTGAAACGTTTTTTTTTAAGTATGTTTAAATAGTGACATGGTGATATTGGTTAGCAATTTTGATAGGGATTCAATAAAAAAAATTCTCTTTCAGAATAACTAGAAAATGAACTTTTTTTAACTAAAAAGTGGCATGGTGATATTGTTTAATCGTACATCCGTTTCCACAAAAATGGCATCGTTTCTTTTTGCATCTTATAAAAGAAAACATACTGTTTAACTCTCCTACTAAAATAATTAGTTGAAGATGGTGAAAAAATTCCCTTATGGCTTTGATTGACTTTTATAATAATACCTATATTTTCCTCCAAAATTTCAATTGGTTGGAAATTTACTTTTAGGGTTGACATGCTTGTCGTTGTGTCACTTTTACGGTATAATTTCTCTTTAAGTCTATTCATCGGAAAAGTCGCTAAATTGTTGTGATCATCATCCCACACTATCTTTCATCATTTTTGCTTGTACATTAAAAAATCTATCATACGGAAAAGGGATTTCGAACCTCAAATTTCCATCAAAAGTTTGCATGCAATTTGCATATATTTCACCAAAATGAAGTGAAGAAATTGGATATAATAGGATAGACGTAATAATATTTGAAATAGTCAAGATGGTTGGAAATCAATCTCATAAGTATTTTCATTTTCCAAAGTTAAATCAAGATCTCTCAAATCGTACAACCATTCAATTTTTCCCCTCACTAATCATCATCTTTTAGCAGTTTTGTCTATTCAAAATAGATTTGACATCTTTTTTTTTATTCATTTTTTAAACACCCGTATGGTGTGCTTTTTTTTTTTTTTTGCTGATGATAAGAAGTTATTGGATCAACGAAAGAGGGTGATATGGAATCATAGGAACAAACTATTTCAAATTATATCAAGAATATAAAGCTGTTTTGTTTGCCCAACATCTCTTTGTTAATTGCTAGGGTTAATTCCTTGCCATTGATCAACCATGAGCTTTTGAGGTATCCCAAATGGACAATATTTAATAATAAAATGACATAAACATTGATAATTTAAGTAAAAGATAAATCATAGCTGAAAAAATTGGCTTCATGTTGAAAATCATATATAATGAATACAAGGGTATGGATATTTAATAATAAGCACGACATTTCCTATAATTAGTGAAGTTTTTTTTTTAAAAATAAATAGTCAAGTGAGTCTAGCGGTTTCTAGCACAAAAGAGGCATTGTCCCCAAAAATATAAATAAGGTAAAACAACTTATAGTGGATAGAAATGTTTGTCATAAAAAAATCCACTCTTTATCATACACCTATCCAAATCCATGAAATGAGCAAGGTCAATGGGATAAAACCTTAAAAAATAGTAAGATTTTCCAAAAGATATTTTTAAGGAGATTTTTGCTATCTTATCTATTAAGAGGAAACAAGAAGAAAAGAGATAACTATAACTAGTTGAGGGACCGATATCTTCAAAATCAAAATGGAGAAAAAAAATATCAAACATTGGATTCATAAATCAAAGGAGCACCACAATACATTACTAGAAAGCAAGCACAGGTCATAAGCATGATCTTTTTGAATTAATTATCTGTTATTATAATTGGCACATATATTTTTTTTTTTACCAAAAAATCTTCATTTATCAGATCTATGATGTTTATACTTCATCTTCATTCATTCTTGTAGTCCTTTAGATTATCAATATTTTCAACTAGATATGACAATTGAATGCTTTTAGTAAAATAGTTTTATAGTGTGAAATTGTACTTAAAGGATCTTAAATCGATTGTCGGTCAAATTTCTATAGATGTAATTCCTATCGATGAAATTGAATCAAATGATATAACTTTTCTCATCCTTTAGATATTTATAATCCATTTAGCTGTCACAATTAATCTACGACGGACATACATAAATGGATGTTTGAATTGATTCTTTTTTCCTAGAAAGTAAGAGCACCTGTTCATGCTACACCAAATTAAATATATTAAAATAAGAGGGAGAAAAAGAAAGGAGTGCCATATTTTACCTGCCATAGTCTTAGTACTCTTGGAACTCCCTCATAGTCGTAGTCCCATGGTCCGCTACGTTTCTCAAGTGGTTGTCCTTGGCAAAAAATGCTTCTTCCAAGATCTCTTAGTTGATCATGCACCTCAAATGTACCCTTATCACTAATTTTAATTAAGCACCTCAATTTCAACTCTTCAATACCTTTACTTGGAGAAAACCCACAATCCTCCCACATGTACATGGCGAATTTGCTCCTATAGCCAATAAAGTAACAAACAATATCGAGAAAAATCTTCTTATGTGTATCTTCTAATGCATCATAACTTATTTGCAATATCCTTTGGACATCTCTATATGGTTGGTATTTTAATTCCTCCCGCACATCTTCCCATACTTTTTGTTTAGTTTTTTTATACAAGTAAGAACCTACAACCTGAATTGCCAAGGGAAGCCCACCCATGGTGGATATGATATCATGAGATATACCATCGAATTCCCTTGGAGAATGGTTCTTACGAAATGCATGTCTGTTAAACAAAAGCAAAGCTTGCACCTTATCCAATTCCATCAATTCATACTCGTAGTCTACCTCAAATTCTGATTGATCAAGGACGGCTTTATTTCTAGTTGTCACAATGATCAAACTTCCTGCCATGAACCAATTACGTTCCCTAACCAACGCATCTAGTTGTTTCTTGTCATCTATATCATCCAAAAGAATGAGAACCTTTTTTTGTCCAAATCTAGATTTGATTATATTAATTCCATCATCAATTCTAGACACTTTCTTTTTTTCATTGAGTATATCCAATATAAGTTGACTTTGTAGATACGTAATACCAGAGAGCCTAGTGGTTTCTCGAACATCTGGAAGGAAGCTGTTGTGCATAAATTTATTTGAGACTTGATTATAGATGCACTTGGCAAGAGTTGTCTTGCCTATCCCACCCATGCCATAAATTCCAATCATTCGAGCATTAGTGGAAGGATTGCCAATCCAATTCATAATTTCCTTCATATGATCATCAAGTCCAACTAGTTGCTTAGGCACATCCAGTTGAAAATCTTCCTGTGACTTGCTTATAACAGTTTCAACCACTCGTTCTATTAATTTTCCCTCATGCCTGTCAAAAAAAATAATAATAAAACAATGAGAGGTTATGAACCTAGACATAGTCTATGCGAAGTATTCGATCCTTATAAATTGAGCTATAGGAGGTCGATTTTATCTTGGTGGTGATCAAGCTTTGGAAGACCCAGCATTAGAGTCCTTTGTAGGCCTATTATTTAGTGATTGATGCTATTGGCTGGAGATATTGTCGTTTCTTTGTTTTTTGGTCTGTGCCGGAGGAAAATGTAAAATTTTTGGGCACTATGGGATGCTTTGGCTTTAGTTGTCATTGGTTCAGTTTTCAGGGACATCTTGGGGGTACTGGTGTTTGTTGTCTTCGAGGCATTATGGTTGTTCATTTTAACATTTTGGGGATATTTCTGAGATTGTAGTGAAAGTAATTCATCCGCGTATCATCAGTTCTACGTGAAGAAGAAAACTTGCTTATCAAAAAAGGAAAAGTTCAGTAAAGTACCCGTTAGCAAATTTCTCAGATTCCCATCCATTTAAGTAACTGACTTCATTAAGTGCTCGTTGCCCTTCCTGGATATCCTTCTCCTCAAAATGCTTTTGACTGGAACGGAAGGCATCTCCAAAATTTCCTGTTAGATGCCGCACATTTGATGGGGCAACTTTGTAAAAAATGGGCAACACTATGTGTGAAATGCGCTTCTTCTGATCCATGATATGAATGAGCTCGCGGAGGCACCATTTGCTCGAAGCATAATTTTCGGAGATGATGGGGATAGAAATCTTGGATCGTCCGATGGCATCAAGAATCTCTGAACCAAATTCCTCACCAACTGGTATACTATTATCGTCCTTGAACACACAAATTGGTATGGTCCCTGCCTTGATCAGATTGTGGTAGAGGTGATCGGTGAATGCCTTGCGGGTATCCGAGCCTCTAAAGCTCAAGAACACGTCGTATTGACCGCTACCTACACCTGTGGCTTCCAGAGAGATGAAGGAAGAAGTGGATGCTTCATCAGTGCTCTCTTCCTCGGCTCTCTTTCTCTTTCCCTGACTCTGCCCTCTGTCCATGACAATCTGAGGGGGAAAGTTGAAAGAAAGATGCTTTTCCTGCTGCTTAAAAGGATTGATGAACAACAAAAGACACTTTTAGGATGCTTTTCTGCAAATGCTTGCTGGCTTGGTCCACTCTGAATAACGTGTACATTAATTTCTCCTCGAGGCAATGCTAAAGAAGGTTCGTGTTCTTGAGAAAGAGCTAAGTTGTGAAGACACGGCCTTCAGTTAAGCAAGTTGACGTTGTTTCATTGTAGAAGATTAGGTGGCCCTAAAGAGGCCCCTGAAAAGCCCATAGTATTTACTTGTTTAGAAACAGATATTTGAAACACATTTAAATATTAAAACACATATTTAAACATATTGAAGTGTAATTAATGGACTTCCTTAAAACACATTTGAACAACATGACTTTACACTCATCTATGATATTTGAAGACGGATTCTTTTAGTTCACACCTAAGATATTGAAATTATTAGGAAAGTCATGAGAGTATCTTCCTCTGAATATAAGCTCACATGATGCCTAATCCTCATCATAATCTTTGACCTTACTCTTATTATTTTTAGCTTAATATATGAACAACCCTATCTCCACCACCTCATTTTCACAACCCCTTCTGTCTAATCCCATTTCCATTGGCCAAACTAACGCGGTGTCATGTAATTGTTGCCCAATAAACCTCATCCTCTAGATGGTGCACTTTTCTAATTGGAGAAAATTTCCATCAGTCACGTTTTTAATTTGGGGGGAGGGGGGGTTCAAGTCTTAGGCATCACTCATATGTAAAATTAACTAAAGCTAATTCCTTAGTTGCTTAAATTATGAAGGAAGTCGATGAAAATGATTCTAAATGAAAGGGAAATACCTCCTTTTGGGCCCACATTTTATTTCTTTCTAAAAGTGCATATGAATGAGAGGAAATGCATAAATTGCACTTTTATTCCAAAAATGCCCTTACTTCCTTTTTAAGGACGAATAAAATGAAGGATAATTAAGTCAATCGATGAAAATTAAGTTCCATTTACATCATTTCTACCCAACATGCATCCAAACATATTTCGACGAATTTTGACTTTCCCTCTCTTCTTTCATGGTCTTCTTGTTTTTTTGTTCTTAATTTTTACATTTTGAAATTTATGGCTTTAGTATGTTCAAAATTTGGGGCATTTTGTGTGATAAAATTTTATGGCCTGTAAATAGAATTGATATTAATACAAAAGGCTGCATGTCACTTGTAATTAAAATATCACGTGAAGCAATATTGTTCTTTGCTTTAGATGTAATGCAATGTGTTACTTCTTATTGCATCTATATGGGTTAGCATATTGCATGATGTCGTGTCGATATTTCATATGGTGACACGTTTAATAATCATATTTGTCTTGTCGTGTCATCTTACTTGCTTTATTAAAAGTGTCATGTTTGTATTGTGGTAGTTCAGCATGTTTACTAAACATGTTTTGTTCGGATTTTGCCATATTCATGTTATATCCTAACTCAAGATAACACAATTAATATGATACGACATGAATTGTCAGCCATATCTTTAGTAATATGATCGCTCACAAAAACAATGAAAAAACAAAAAAGATGTCCGAAGTCTTGAATTTTCGCTGTCTTTAAGGACCATCCGACAAAACTTTCACTTGATTTTTTTTCCAAATGCTAAAAGTGAACAAGTCTCTGAGCCTTTATTTTCTAAGAAAACTCGAGCTTCCCTGACAAGCTGATACGTTCCTCTCTCTTCCAATGGCTCGGCACAAGGAACTCCCTCTTGGTTAAGTTAATCAATCATAGACCGTCTCCATTTTGCTCTCCCGGGGGCCCCCGGGGGTTCTTTTCTCTTTTTGTGTGAATTTTGCTTCTCTATTCGTTTCAGGTTCTTTTATGTTTTGGTTCAAATTCGGTGATTTCATATTTTAATTATATTTAAAATTGTCATGTCCTTAATGAAGTTGGAAATGCGAGGTATAGATGAACAGATGATCCTCATCATTTATCTCTTATTTGTTTAATGCTGCCCCACATGCCAATAATATTATATAAGACGAATCTATGATTTGATGTTACCAGCTATTCACCTCAAACTTTCAAATTTAAATTATTGATTGACATATTGTCAGCAAAATAAAGCTATAATTTGTTAAATGACACCAAATGAGTATAATTCATTAGTATTTAGTTACTAATGATATATGAAATACTTGTACACTCTCCTTGAGTTCTTTTCCGGGTCATTTTATTTATTCCAATTCTGTTGGCATATCATTCAGCTCCTTAAAAGTCAGTAAACCAATGAAAAGAAGAAGAACGTGAAGTATTCAAAAAATCAAAGATAATTGAAGTAAAAGCTTAGAAAAGAAGGGGACGAAGTGTCTGGGCTTCCTTTTAGAAGGAAGTAGCGATATTTATAGGTACCATCCAAAAGGTTTTTGAATTATGAAATCGTGACACATAGAAACTTTCATGAACACGAATTAAAAGTAACAAAGGGAATGAAAGATGCACGGCAACTTGAGGGCGAAAGTTGGAACAAAAGATGCTTTTCTACTGCATAAAAGGATCCATGAACTATTCTCTATGAACAAGTATGAAAATGAATCTGTTACCACGCAAGCAAGAAAAAATAAATATGAAATCTTTAGTAATTGATTGACTACGATAAGTTGCAAATGCTTTTAGTCCTTGCCTTATCTTCTTTCGGACGTGACCCACTAGTCAAGTCCAACTTGTTGGCTTGATCACTCACAAGTAACGTGTACATTAATTTTTCAATTGGACTGTAAGGAACTAGAATCTGTGTACAAGTATATTGCAGTCTGTTAAAAATATAAGCATATGCGCAGTTTTTATTTGGTTATCAAAAATCAGAATTTCATAAATAATTTAAAAATTGAGTTGAAACCGAATTAGAAATGTGTGAAAGATGTCGAGAAAGGACCGAGCTAGTAGTTGTGGAAGCAATTTTATGTTTTAATTTTATTTAAAATTGTAATATTCTTAATGAAGTTGGAAATTTGAGGTAGAGATAAACAAATGCTCGTGGTTAT
The DNA here is from genome assembly GCA_014182845.1 of Corymbia calophylla. NCBI lineage: Eukaryota > Viridiplantae > Streptophyta > Magnoliopsida > Myrtales > Myrtaceae > Corymbia > Corymbia calophylla. Next base: position 17,923,972 of record CM024694.1, on the reverse strand, counting down.
TCATCTTTTATCTATTCCACACCAGCACCACATGCTCCCATTCCATGTAAAATAAATTTATTGTGAACTGGTACGTTATCACCAAGCCTTTTATTTCGAATTTTCAAATCTAAAAAGTTGATAGGTACCTTGTCCATGAAATAGAGCTTTAATTTGTTAGATGGCACCAAACGGAGGAGCGGATGCTCCACTCTCTTTTAATGCACTCTTTTCTTTCTCCGTGTTAGTCTGAACAATTAGAAATTGGCAACTGATTTGATGGAAGAAGGAGAAGAAGATAAGGAAGTGAAAGGAAGCTGGTGAGGAAAATTCAGAGACGACCAAGGTTTGAAACAACGCCTTGAGTGCCTGTCCCCATTTTTGTTGGAGGGCCACTTTGAGAATATCACCGGAAAGATTTTTTTTATCCCTTTAAATGGAAGTAGAATAGGATTATTGGCTAAGTTTGTGATAAGTTAGGTTAAATTGATTAATCACGTTTTGAAGAAAGTTCTTTTTTATTTGCAATGAAAGAGGTAAGAAATGAGTGATATGAAGCTAGGTGAATCTCCTAATATGCACATATGGCTCAATTCATTTAATTGTTGTAAAGTGTGTGTCATAAAATCAACTAGTTCTTCTTCTTCTTTTCCCAACACAATTGGATATCATGTAAAAAATCTTAAGAAGTATTGTATTATAAATTTGGTATGTTTTGTATCGTGATGATTGAAACTATCATTGTGTTAAGAGTAGGTAAAAAGTTGCAATATAATTAAAATGCTCAAACTTTCCCAGTACTTTTTTACTCCACATTTACTTTTCTTTTTTTCAAGTAAAGACTTGGTCAATTTTTAAAGCTTTAAAGGGAGAAAAAGTTTTTTCTTTCTTTTTTTTCTTTTGCTAAAGAAGGGGAAAATGAGTTGGTGGTGAAAGGGAATATATTTTCTAGGATTAATGGTCCAACAATTCCAAAAAAAAACAGAATATTACTCATTTAGAATGTTCTATAGGGAGATAAAATTACCCAATGAAATCTCCTCAAGCGAAATACAGCAATTTTGTGCGCAATAAAGCCTAGTGCACTTGTAGACCTACTCGTTCTAGTTCAACAAAAGATCAATATTGAATTACGATGCAACTAACAATCAGACAGCAAGGCCATCATAGGACTAGTCCCATCTAAAGTCGAAAACAAAGACTTTCTTTTTTCGCTGAAGTCAAATTTGAGCTAGGGACATATCTCGTTAATAGGTTACAACAACTCCAAAGAGAAAATAAAACCCCACATCCCTAATAGACAAAAAGGGCCTAGAACACACATAGTTCAGCCTATTATTCCAATGACAAGGCGACAAATCAATAGAAACAAAATGCTAATAAGACATGAAAAAGCGATACCTCCCCACTGCGATGCGACGAGAGGCGTGCGATCGGAGAGAGGAGATCGTAAACAAGCTTGGGCAAGAACTTTCAAGAGGGAAAAGAATAGAGAAAGCAGTGAGGACTAATAAGAAGACGATAGTCTCCAATTGTTCTGCAAGAGAGGCGAAACGTGAAACATAAAAGTGACAAGAGAGAGAGGACCAATTAGAAGTAGACGATAGTCTCAAATTATTATTGATTGACCAATGGACGATAGGCTGATTGACCAGAGTACGGAATGACCAATTCTGTTCATATCCACTTGTGAATCATATTGTCAAATTTATCGTGGATCAATAACTTTCTAAGCTATTTCTAAGCTATTTATACGTAAAAGTCACGTCTTTGTTGTAAGCAGTTAAATCGCATAAAAACCACACTTTATAACAAATTTCTCTAATTCAATCGGTAAAGATAAAGTCCACCTAAAAATTGTCCGCATAGTAAATATGTGTAAGTTACATTGAAACCAGCAGCTTTGATCACTTTCAAGTTTTAGCACACAAAAAAATAGTACAATTGTTAATTTTTCATAATTTCCGGAAAACATTTGAATTTTCTATCATTTTCCAAAAATTACACAAATTGCCAATATAATGGAAAATGGTTTTAGGGACATCCAAAAATTCTCTAGTTGATCGGACCAGTTCAGATAATTTTTTTTTTGTTGACAATTCTGATCGATAGCTTTTGAAAGTTTTTGTGCGATTATTGAAGAGAATAAACTAACACGATTGATATTTCGAAAAATCTAGTTTTTAACTGTTTTCATTAAAAAAAATTATTTATGCAAAAACTAAGTATTTTGGATGTTTCATGCTTAAAGTAATTTTGGACAATTGGGTTACGTTTAGGGCTGATGGACCCAAAATAGGGTCTAGAAGGGTTTTTTCATAATTTAAGATGGGTTTTTTTGCTTCAAGGGAGTTCAATCAACCATTAATGTTTTGCAAACAATATCAGCATAAGAGCCAACATGCGATTCCACCAAATTCAAACGGTCTAACCATTCATAATCGATTAGTCTAAATAAGAAGATTGTGGTAAGAAAAATTAGCAATATATGTGATAATGATTTGAAGAAGTCAAGGGAATATCACAAGTAATATTTTGTATGCCTTAGAGGATGTTAGGTGTTATGAGATGAGTAATAATCAAATGTACTTTTGTCCAATGAATTGTAATAGACTGGAGATTGAACGCCGGGCTTACCTCTATGAGTGATTTAGAGATAAAATCACTGTGATGGATTTCAGTGTTTGAGAAGAAGTTGCCTTGAAGCAAATTAAGTTGTGTCTGAGTCCCGAAAGGCAGTGCAATCCGAGGATTAACTTCACGCCTCAAGCCGGAGCTATCAAAATCAGGTCAGATCTCTCAGAACAAAAACGAGGGTCTCAATGATTTATGGTGTGATTGGCGTTTCTCCTCTTCGAGCACAAGCACTTGGGGCTTTAAATAAAGCTTTCCTTCTTTCTCTTGCCCCAAAGGAGACGCGCGATCTTGTGGTGGATTGCGTTTCTTCGACGAGGCAGTTGTACATCTTTCTAACCCTCACTTTTTGACCAAGACCACCAGAACAATCACTTCCACTTGGGTTTCTAAATGGGCAAGACAACCTCACTGTAGACTCCAAGGATATTTTGTTACCTTTCTTTGTAACTGGACCGCGAGGTCACTCAAATCAAATTGAACAGGGGCGGTGCTTTTTGCTTTATTCCCAGCTTTGCGAGATTAGCCGGTGGATTGCGTTTCTTCATGGACGAGGCAGTTGTACATCTTTTATTCCCAGCTTTTGCTCTATCGGTAAGCCCCATTAACGATAGAATCAATCGTTAATGATACTTCCCCATTAACGATAGAATCGATACTGCCCCATTAAAGGATAGAATCGATACTGCTTGAAAATTAGTTTTCACAGGATGCTATTCCAAAAGAGCCCTGCAATCATCTCCTTTACTTGGCAACTTTTGCAAGGTGTTCATATTCGAAATTACTTCCTCTCCTGCCTCAAAAGATGAGCCAGATGTGCTTGGGCTACACACAATCCTACCATGGATTTGCACGTCTTAAATAAGGAAATTTACTACTTTAACCGACTAACCCTCTCTTATTAGTTCTCTCTCTAATGGGATTACATAGCCATACGAATCAAAATGAAGATGGACGACATTTGGCTTTCCCTTCCCATTGAAATGAAAGCCTCTCACTACTAGAGGCGTTGAAATGATCAAAAATCTTATTTTTAACTCATATTTAGTTACTAGGATCATATACAGATTAGCTAAAATTTAAAGAATAGGTTATTATGAATTTAATGAAAAAAATTTAATGTAATATATATTTTAATGTGTTTGAACCATTTCTACATGCAATTCATGTTAATCGAAAAAGAGAAAATAGTAATGATTTCTCGGTTTACTCGCACGGGGCTCCTTGATTGGCCTCCTGCTCAAGTGTGGTACCCCTGGCACATGGAGCCCCATGTATGCGGCGTGACAACTACATGGGCTTTTTCTTCACTTGTCTATTGCTTTGACCAATGATTGAGTGACACGTCATTCGTTTCCTACTCGTTACGAATTGCTAGTTCTAGCAACACTTACGTGGAATTTACACGGGTCTTGTCATTTTTAGTTTTCCAAACTCAATCTTTCTCACAAAATCATTTAGCTCCACATCCAGACGGGGACATCAATCAAGGGCAATTCAGCCAAACCTCCTCCATACACTTAAGAACGTAAGGAATTAGACTGGTATTGTGTGCTTATTCTACACACACAAATTTTTATCTAACGAATTTAAGGATTAAAGTTACGGTGAAGTATAAGGGAATGGAGAAAGCATGGAAAAAATACCAAAAAAGTCCTAAATCAATTTGCACTTGCGTTAATTTGGTTCTAAATCTTTTGACAATTTATTAATAGAGTCCATCCGGCTAATTTTGATTGGAAATCATTGACGTAAATGGTAGGCATCCTACATGGCATTGCCAACATTGACATAGAAAATTTTCGAAAGTTTTATTATTTTTATTTTTTATTAATTATTTTATTTTTTTCTTTGTTAAGGGCCACTAGGGAGGGGAGCATCGGCCTACCACATGGCAAGGGCCCGCAAGCCCTCATCAGCAACTAGCAACATTCGCGCCTAGTAGACAACGAGGGCTACAAGGGTCACGATCCTCGCCCAGTTATGAATGAGGGCCATGAGCCCTAGACCAATGGCTAACGAAGACTCGATGCCCTCACACATAGCAAGCGAAGGCCGTGAGCCCTCACCAATCACTAGGCGAGGCCTGCAAGTCGCCTAGTGGCTGATGTGGGACTGCTGCCCTCAAACATAGCAAGCGAGAGCCAAGAGCCCTCCCTAGCCAATGGGCAAGGACTGTGAGTCCTTGCCAATCGTGCTAGTGGGACACTTATCATCCACGTCAGTTATTTTTAATCAAAATTGACCTGATGAACTACATTGATAAATTGTTAAAAAGTTGAGGACTAAATTAATTAAATTAAAAGATTCATGACTGAATTTTTATAAGTGCAATAGGTTTAGAACTTTCTTATAATTTTTCCCCATTAAATCACACAGAAACCACACTTAATGATGAGTTCCTCTAATCCAGTCGACAAAGATTAGGTCTTCCTAGAAATTTCCTGCACGTTAAATTATTTTAGAATGAAAGAAGGTCACCTTCCTCCCATGATGTTCATGATGGGTTCTAGAAAAAAAATAATACATTGGGGACCATCTCATGGTTAGAAGATTGTACAATAGAGCATTTTAGTTTAATCTTTAAAATTGATTGGAAGAAGAAGTTTAACCAAATTAAATTATTGAAAGACTGATGTTATTCACAACTAACGACAGTGTCTCAACTGCAATTGTCAAAAATAGTAATAAACACAAAAAGGAAATGAATAAACCCAAAATCGCGTGCCACTCAAGTCAAGAAGGGTGGGTGTTGTGTCAAAAGGGCCTCATGCAATCATATAAACCACACAACGATTACCCTTTATTGCGATGGGATCTTATTAATTAGAAAATGAGTGACAAGGAGCAGTTGCGGATGGTTTTGGTCCTTCCCGTTATGTTCTTTGGGACCTCACCTCTAGTCAAATCAAACTTGTTGGGTTGGTCCATTCCCAATTAACGTGTACGTTAATTTCTAAATTGGGTTATAAAAGAATTACAATCTCTTTTCAAACATATTCCATTCATTTAACAATATAACCATAAATTCAATTGTTATTTGGTTATTGAAGATCATAATTTCATAAACCATATTGATTTGGAAATGGATGGAAGATGCGAACAAAGGACCTTGTGAGTACCTGAGCCTCTAAAGCTCAAGAATACATCATAGGGATCACTTGGCCACTCCCACTGGTGTTGGATAGATACTTCGTCAGTGCTACTATTTCCTACATTTGGATCGCTTCCACTCTTTTTCCTCTTCTCAAGAAGATTACAAGCTAGCCCAGAAAGAAGAATTGGTGCAACAAGCACCACATGAGAACGCCCTGAAATGAACTGATGTATTCCTTTGTTTGATTTGCCTTGGCTCTTTCCTTTATTTGAAATACTTAGGCTCAACTCGACTTATTGCGAAGAAAAGTCATGAAATTGATATGTATGTGATAACTTATGGTGTGGAAAATTAGTAGGTAATATACGAATATCAAATAAATTTACCATTAATTAGATGGGATCCGGTCTCATTTTCCCTTCTCATTTGGTTGTCGTCAATTGTTCAAGCGATCCTCACCAAGTTGGAAATCCCCCTCTGTTTTTTTTTTTTTGGTGGTCAAAATTCCCTCTCTGTTGGAAATGCTGTTTTTCCAAAATTTTGTTCCATTGAAATATATAAGTAAACAATGTAACTAAGAAACTATATTGCTTTGTCAATATATTCTTTTGCTGATGCACAGCAACAGATAAAAAAAATTAGAGATAATTCCATAGATCTATAACTTTAGTACGACACGAGCGTCTTGTTTTTGCAAAGTTGCCTTCACACATTTTCCTATCCACCGAGGTCAACAATGACTCAAACCCAGAAAAATAAATCTAAAAAGAACAAAGGGAGTCAAATGAAGCCAGAAGAATTTACGGGGAGGCAAAATAGAGCTTAGACAAACTTCAGGTGCAAAAATGGAATTTTCAAAAAAATTGAAAAAATATGGCTACAATCTCTTTCATTCTCCAGCATATATAAAAATAGAAAGTTTTCCGGCATTGCTAGGAAGGTTTTTTGAAAAGAGCAATTCGAGCACGCGCTCTTGAGAGAGACTAGTGATCAATTCAATTCCAACTTGTGCATCATCGATCGATCGATCGAATCGCTCGAGCAGGTTGACTTCCATGGAGGATTGGGGCTTGGAGGTAGTGAAAGCTCAGTTACCGAGCTTGGCACTCGAGTTCGGCTTCGAGGAGCAGTCCACAAACAGGTGCTTGGACCGTCTCGTTTCGCTCCACAGTACTCGAATCATTATTTTGTCGTGCATTTTTTGTGCTAGTCAGCTTTGCAGATATTATGTAGGTATTTCCCGTCCACTAAGATGATGGATCAAATTGCTCTTGGTTTATTTTTGAATATATCGGAACTGGTTTAGCGAAGTAGTCTTGCTGACAAGCGAAATGTTAGGTACTGTTTCAGTTTGATGTGTTAAGGTTGCTTTGGATGGTGGTTTTTCTTGATTATTAACCGAATTGCATCCTAATGGGTGCTTAAATGTAAAAAGTACTCACTTTCCATTGGCTTACTGCACCACGTGATATAACTATCACATGAAACACCCTTCTCTACCACATCATTGCTCTCTTTCTTCGCGCCACCTCACTCCCCCACCACTGCCAATTAATGTGACCATCCTACGATCACTCATCCGACCGACACCAACGACGCCCTCCACAACTTAGCCCCAAGCTTTGTCCACATCTCTCTCTCCCTCTTCTTTGTCATGGCCCAACTCGAAAATAGAGGCGTCTTGCCCAAAGTTGCAATGACGCTTGACTAGATCTAGCGTCACGTTTGAGTAACTCTGGCATGCATCGAGCTAAACGCAGCATTGGAGCTCAATTACCTATGATGTCGAGCCCAAGTGGCGGCTGTCATATGAGGACTCATAACTCAAGAACAAATATGTTGTTGCAGCAGTCCAGCGCAACACCAAATTGGATTGGGGGTATTTCTCCTTACATAGCATCCTCATATCAGTATCTACATTTTGTAAAGGAATTATTGTGAAGAAAAGACTCATTCAAAAATTCTACATCAATTTTTCTAAGAAACCGAGTTAACTACCTTTTAAAAAATTCTCTGGTGAGGGAAAGCAAGTTAAAGTCTTCCACTAGCTTGTTGCTTAGCTGCAAAGAAAACGATAAGGCAAAAGCCGACAATACCTACTCAAAAGAAAGGGGCGGCGAAAGGACCGGCGAGGGAAAGCAAGTCAAAGTCTTCCACCATCTTGCTTCCTTAGGTGCCAAGAAAGGGATAAGGTAAAAGCCAACAAGACCAACTCAAAAGAAAAGAGGGGAAAAAAGATTCTGGCGAGTGAAAGCAAGTCAAAGTCTTCCCCCTCCTTAATTGCTTAGTTGCATTGTGACACGAGAGACCATTATGTGTAGTGAAAATGTTGTGTAAACTTAATTTATAAATGATGCAACTGAAAAAATCAATCACAATATAATAATTGTACTGAAATTTGCATTTTACGATGGGGCTTTGTATGGGATTTACATGGTATACATTATACATCAAACTCTTTAATTTGCCTATTGACTCTAAATAAATCATATTGATATGATAGCATACATGGCAATGTTATTATTCTATAATTATACTCTTTTTTCCTTTAAATTGACAAGAGTGTGCCAATTCAGGTCTCAATTCATGAATTTGAACTCATGAATATGTGATAGGTGTAATCCTAATGCTAGTCTATCATCAAGTGTTTGAGCAGAGTTAAATTTGACATTTGAAAGCTATTTGTTACTCGAAATTTACATCAGCATAGCCAAGATTAGCTACCTGATAGAGTTTGTCAAATTTTTTCTTTATTCGAATTCATAAAATCCATTTTTTCTTTAAGGAATTTCACGTTTATGGCCACTACTATTTCGTTGAAGAAGGGATCATCCTTCCTGTTCATTAGATGCGGGACTATTCTTTGGACTAGTTAAAAAGTGCATAACATAGGTTTCCTTTCAATAAACCGTGTATTGTAGTTTTTGATACACAGAAATGTTAAAAGTGCATAACATAGGGCTTCCTTTCGATAAATCATGGAATCTAGTTTTTCATGAAAACACAGAAATGGTAAGAGTGACTTACCTTGTTGTTTTTTTGGTCATATACTATTAGACTTACCTTGTTTAAGCACTAAATGATCCACATAGGCCAATGATATATTTCCTTAGCCCCCGCACTTTGAGAATTAAGGGAAAAATTAAACCACCTTATGACATCTTATTCTATAAAATTGGATCAAGTGTTGAATGGATTTCCAAGTTGATTTTTATTTTGAACATGCATCGAAACCGTTTAGATGGGTGAATTATTTCTAATATATCGCATATCATCATGTTGGATTATGATATATCGATATTGGATTAGCGCTCATGGTCAAACCACATATTGGGATATCATATTTGTTCATCGACGATTCTAATTTGGGGCTTAATCATACCCAATGTGATTTATGAGGCTTAACCACAGTTGATATAGTATCTCGGGCCTTGTTACATGACGAAGCATGACTAAGATTGGGCATCAGGTCATGCTAGGGATGACAAGGCTCGGACATTTTTGGTCTATGCCCTTTTTAAATAAATTCCATAAAAACTAATTTTTTGTTCGAAAATTAGATATAATGAGAGATTAATCGTGGAAAATTAATAAAATGCACATTATGCTAAATCAAATTAAAACACAAGTATATCTTCAAATAATTTGAAAAAAAAATTACACTTAGTGTGCTCTAATTAATAATTACACATTCATGTCCCTCACCAATGTTCAGATCATACAGTGTCATTGTCATTCTTATGTCCATGCTGGGTACATTCTTCTGGAGTTAATTTTTGTAAAAACTAAAAACACTCTATGGTAACTATTTCTAAATTTTACGCAAACAAGTTGGATCTATTTGACTTCCAAAACTTGGCCAGTAATGAACATAGACTTTGAAGGTGCCGTATATGCCGGTGGAATGAGTAAGTCACAAGCCATAATAAAAAGAATCGGAAAAGTGGTGGCTCGCCTCTTCCACCATTTCAGGTCCTCGAGATTATATTCACCAACTTTATCGAAGTAGTCTCTTTGGTAGACGATGAAAACGAAGACCTAACGGGCTGTGGGGGTGTTATACTTATGAAGCAAAGATCGTATAGGTTTGTGGGCACTACTAAAAAAGGCCGCATTCTTTGGCTGTGGGATGGATAGTATTATATCAACCGACATTATGCCACATGCATAGTTGAGAGTCAACTCATCATTATCACCAATCTATGTTCCACTTGAAGCTCCTGACTTAGTCCCATATATTTGTAATATGGAAGAAGAAGCGTTTAGCCCCTCCAACTTAAACCTTGGATCCAAGATAGTGTCTACCGAAACAAAAGCACCTCCAACTTGAACCTTGTTATTGTAATATTTAAGATTTCGCATTTATGGCCACTACTGTTTCGTTGAAGAAGGGATCGTCCTTCATGTTCATTAATTCAATTGACATTACGTATAGAAATGGAAGGACTCAATTGCTTGACCGCTAATCCAAACTGAGAATTTCCCTTCAAATTTCAGTCTCAATAAATTCTCAATTTTTTATGTGGTTGCAAGTTCACTCTCGCATTCCAAGGTCTAAGACGAGTAACAATGGAACAAATCCACCTTGATGTAAAACAAGAGCTTGAATTATCATATCAGAAATCGGAATGTGATTGATTCAAGCATGATTTTTGCTATTAGTCCAATTTGACACATAAAAAACTAGTCAAAGATTTCCATATGGCGAGGAACCCTCCTAGGAAAATCACTAAATCTGGGCAGAATAAGAAAGCTTTTGGAGGAAGTAAGAATTATACCTTTATACTAGCACAAGAACATAAGCAACTAAATGGAAGATAAAAATCCCCAAACTACCCAGATGGAATCTGCAAATCTATACAAAGCATCGGGTTATGGAATTTTCGTCATGATCATGATGTTTCGGGCACAACAAAATAGTATTTTCCTTTTTCCACTAAACTATAAAGAAGTGTTGGAAATCTATCTTTCCAAATTATTTGATATTCGTTCTATATAAATACATGTAAAGGTAATAACTTAAATTAAGATAAGTATTATTTTATCAATTTTTCGTTTTGCTGATACACAGCAATAGATAAAAAGAAATTTGATATAACTTCTCATAGTCTGACGTATGCAAAGAAGCCTTCACGCATATTCCTATCTTCCAAGTTCAAGAACGATCAAAGCCCAGAAAAAGAATAAAGGCCCCCACCAAACAGACCCAACCCCCAAGGGTATCGAATGAAACCAGAAAATCTTATGAGGGGAAAAATAGGAACTTCAACAAACTTCAGGGCACGAAAACGGAATTTTGGAAAGTAACTGAAAAAATATGGCTCATGTCTCTCCCATTTTCCAGCATATGAAAATAGGAAAGGGAAAACAAACATCAATCCCGCCATCGTCGTCAAGGATTTTCGAACGGCACATTTCGAGCGCGCGCTCTCGAGAGAGAGACTACGGATCGATTCGATTCGATTCCGACTCGTGCATCGGTCAACCGATCGAATCGGCTTGAGCAGGCTGAGATTCCGTGGGGGATCGGGGCTCGGAGGAGGTGGAGAAAGCTCGGTTGCTGAGCTTGGCTCTTGAGTTTGGCTTCGACGAGCAGTCCGCGACCAAAAGTGCTTGGATCGTCTCGTCTCCCTCTACGGTACTCAGAATCATCACTTTTGTCGCCCACTTTTTGTGATAGTCAGCGTTGCGGAGGTTGCGTAGGTCCTTCTCGTAGTCTTCCTTAGGTTTGGATAGATCGGAGCTGGTTCGGCGAAGTAGTCTTGCTGAAGAGCGAAATGTCTGGTGCTGTTCCGGTTTGATGTGTTGAGGTTGCTTCGGATGGTGGCTTTTCTGGGTTATTAGTTGCGTGGTATCTGGTGATTAGGGAATGTCGTAGTTGCTTGTCTTGCGTGGATAATCTGTGAATTGATCGATTGTGCATTCCTAAATAAGGAGATTTATTGCGGTTAGGTCATCATTCTGACAATGGCTATGGAATAGTCTATTTTTGGATTTGAATGGACTGGAGGAGCTGGTTAAATCCCATCCCCATTTCTCTGTGGGTTTTGCGTAGTAGTCTTCTTGACTAAGGAAACGTCTGGCTTATTTCTGAACTATCTGCAAATTTACATATGGTGTCTTTCCGACGGTTAAGTATGGCATCTCACTGTACTAGCTGCAGTTTACATATTGTATATTGTATTTATTTGAACTCTTTTTTGTCATGGAACTGCAAAATCATCTCTCTCTTCATTTGTTTTTCTTAAGGCGACGAAGGTTGAGAGTTTATCACTGTGGAGCACTGTGGCGATGATTTTCTAGCAGAACTTGCTGAAACTATGCAAGATACTGAGGATTGGGATGATTTGCAAGCTGCGGAATCAGAAGCTTGTGGAGTTTTGACTGACATGTTTAAGCAAGATATCCCTAACGACGGCAAAAGCAATGTTGTGCACGATGTTAATATTATAGAAGATTCTCCATGACCTGTGAAAAATCAGACTTTTCTTGAGGTGAATTTCTCTACTGACAGTGAAGACGAAGGCTATATGCATGGCAGTAAAATGGGGAGGAAACCCACATGCTATATTCCTGGTCAAAGCAGTACTCCGAGCAATTCATCCACTCAACTTTTGGCCAGACGATCTTTAGAATCCATGGTATGCTTCTGAAAACTGTGAAGTTGTCTCACTCCTTTCTGCCCCCACCAGTTTGAAGGGATTAAGAAAAAGAACGAAAAGCAGGATGGCTGGGCGTGTTTTTTCCCATGCCCAAAACTAATTTGGTTGATTGTTGTTAAGTTTGTGGCTTGAGTTTTTGATTCATGGACCTAGATTTGGCTTGGGATTGGCCCTGGTAATTGCATGTACCAAATACGTTGCTTGAAGAATGTCTTGGTATTGTACTGGGTTGGCCGTTCGGTGAAGCAACTGTGGACACCTGAAGAAGCCACAATAGTTACCGTGCAAAATCCCATGAGTCTGGCCACAATGGTCCAGTTGTTTAGGAGGTTGACCAAAAGTTGGCAGATCTCGGCACAACCTTTTATTCTTTTAACAATGATTCTGCAACCCATATTTTTATATATTTTTGTTGCTGAGTTATATTGGGGTCAGCAAGGAAAATGAGAAGAATTGAGAAAAGATTGTCTTGGTTTTTCATCAGGAGAGATTAGAGTGTCCATCTCAGCAAACTCCTGGGAAACGTTTCCCACTTATCTCATTCGTTTTTTATTGACTCTTGCAATTGGGGATATGCTTAGTTAGAAAATGATTTATCTCTTATTGTAATTCCCTCTTGGTCATTGTGAAACAACTCCTCCCATTGATGTAGAAGAAACTGCCCATCCCCTTAAATTAGTGTGTCATTCTTCTTTGCTCTTAAAATTATGTCTTTCCTTGATCATTTCAAGTTTGCTTGTAATTCTGCTCACAGAAAAGGACCTTACGCAGGGTACCTATACAAAAGCATTTAGTAAATTGCTTATGAGGGCGCTCATCCAATCAAATGCACAATAGACACACCTAACTTGCCAGTTACTGCCACAGTCTTTAAGATCGAAAATGACTTGTATTAGAACTGTTTGCTCAATAAAAAGAGTTGATTTTTGTTTCGGATGATGTAACAATACCTATATTTCTATAATACTTTGAGAGTATAGTACATCATCCAGGTTTTGAACTTAGCATCCAGCGTCTTTGATAGGAGTTTTTTGCGAAATGAGGGCTCGGGATTTCTTTGTGCACAATTTTCATTTTCCATCACTCTGTCAGAAACTATTTATGGTGCTGAAGAGGCTTTTTTGTGTTGAGGACTATAAGAGCACCGTCACTCAAGGTTCGATATCATCAGTTCCAAATAAAAGACATTGCTGTCTGATTTCGACTAGCAAACAAGGAACTCTGAGTTATGAGGAATTGCAAGCCTTGGACGACATAGAATTGGCAAATGTTGTAATAATCGGAAACAAGGCATTTCGACCAATGCAGCATCAGGCTTGTAAAGCTTCTGTAGCCATGCAAGATTGCTTCATTCTCATGCCCACTGGAGGTGGTAAAAGTTTATGTTACCAGGTTAGTGAATGTTAACATTATTTCATTTTTGTAATGATCGTATGTAGAAGTAGGTGTGGAGACAATGCTGAGAGCACATGCCCTGTGCACTTTGCTCAATGGTTCCACCAATTAAATACTAGACGGGTAGACCTGTATATCGAAATTTAAGCTTCAGAATGATCTTGTTAATCTGCTTTGTTAGCACCGTTGAGCAGTTTGTGCTTAAATTTAGGAAGAAAACATTTTCCAAATGCAAATTAAGGATTGGACTAAGTTGGAAAAGAAGGAAATACAGGACATTCTCATTCTGCCTTCGCACATCTCTATCTATTCTGTAATATCTAGAATTTGAGGTTTGTGCGATGCTTCTAGGACCTTCTAATTACTTACTGGAAAATTGATCTTGTTTTTGCATGTAAGTGTTGTTGTCAGTCATAGTTCAGGTCCAATTCAAAAGGGTTATTGAGTCAAAGAGGAATATGTTTTCAAATTACTTGCACCAAATACAGATTGTAGATGTCTATATTTCCTATGCAGGTATATGCTATGTCATCATCTCAACTAGGGGTGATCATTTCCCATAATTGGTTTGAAACTGATGTCCTTTCATATAAAATGGATCTTGGTAGCATGCAAAATATTGGATCTACTGATTCCCAAAGGAAGATTTTAATCTGAATTTATTGAGTTGAATTATCCTGAAGTGATTTCAGTTCAGTCTTGAAGTAGTTGATGTATGTTTCCAGCTGAAGTAATTATAAGACAAATAGTGACAACTGGTGCTTTTTCTGATCAGCTGAAGATGAATAAAAGAGTAATTCCCTCATCCTTTCCTTTCTTCACGTGCTCTTCTGATGGTTTTACTCTTGGTTTCAGCTGCCAGCAACTCTTAAACCAGGTGTCACATTTGTTATATCTCCCCTGCTATCTCTCATCCAGGATCAAATAATTACTCTGACCCTGAAGTTTGGAATACCATCTACTTTCTTGAACTCTCAGCAGACTGCTGCCCAAGCAGCAGCTGTCCTCCAAGAACTAAGGCAAGGTTTAGCTCTCTCTCTCTCTCTCTCTCTCTCTCTCTCTCTCTCTACTGAAGTATATCCTACCATACAATCATAATCCCACCATAAAATGGTTATGTTTCATATGATGCTAAGGATGTACATTTTTATGTAGTTAATGAAAAGATGAATGCCTAAGATGTTTCTCTTAAAGATAAATTTTAGCATCTTAGCCTTCCAAGAGAAGTGTATCATACTAGACAATCTTTGTCCTGCCATAAAATGTTGGGCTATGCTCCATATGTTGCAATGGAATTTCTATTGGACTTCTAAAACTTTTTTTTTTGCTGAGCGTTGTGATTGTCAAGTCATTATTCTCCACTGCTTTGCCTGCCTTTTCAGGAAAGATAAACCATCGTGCAAGTTATTGTATCTAACTCCTGAAAGGATTGTGGGAAACCCATCATTTCTTGAGATATTGAGATGCTTGCATAGAAAGGTACAATTTCTGATTTACCATAACTTTTTCTGAAAGTTTCTTTTTAACTTTTGATACTCGGTTATCACATCACAGGCACAACTAGCAGGTTCTGTTGTTGATGAGGCACTTTGTGTGAGGTATGCTCTTGGGCATCCTTGTATCTGAAGGAAAGATCATGCTAGAGTTACCTCAAAAGGAATAAGTATTTATGACTGTCCTTGTTCCAGATAACAAAAAGCAAGTAAAATTTATATATGCTCACTCAAACTCTTTTTATCAAACGTTTTTGCATCTTCTGTGTTTCTGTTCTAATTACATTGTCGGTGTTATGCTGAACCTTCTGAAACCCAGACCTGCTGTGGAGTTCTAGGATCACAGAATGCAATGTTGAAGTAACTAATTATGGAAATGATCTAGTTCCTTCCTTTGCAAAAGTCAGTGGCACATCATTAATCATAGTAAGCAAAATGTACACAACTAAATTTAAGCTCCACGGAAATTGCTTGCAGAAGTAATTGAAAGTGTCCGTGATTGGCAAGATAGTCAGGTCTTTTAAGCTGGTTCTTGTGTCCCTACTAATTCTTTTAACATTTATACTATGTATTAACAACTTGAGATATAAGGCAAAAGTTCAAGCATGTGATCATTGATTGTGTTTCTCATGCGGTCTTCATTGGATTTGCTCTGCCAGTGCAATCTCATGAAAGCAACGTATTGCTGTGTTGAGCTTTTCTCATATATTTGATTGATTGTAAACGAATAAAGCTTATTGATCATTACTTACTTGGTTGTCATTATTGCAGTCAATGGGGACATGATTTTCGTCCAGATTATAGGGGACTGGGATGTCTTAAGCAAAACTTTCCATACATCCCAGTGATGGCCTTAACTACAACTGCCACTCGGCCAGTTCGCGAGGTACGAAACTTGCACATTATCCTCCAGATTATGTTGAAAAACATCATTTGGGTCTTATCAAACATCCATTGCAGGATATCCTAAAAGCTCTCAGGATCACCCTTTGGTACAGGAATATCAAAGGGTGGCCTGAAAGAAATTGTTTCGATTGAAACTTGAATGCATGATTAGTGAACACAATTTGGCGTAGTATGGTCTTATTATTAATCAATAAGATGACCTTTTAAAGTTTTTTTGTTCAAAGCAAATGAGTAAATTCTGGGAAAGCTCTTTTCACCCTTCCAAAATTGTCCACATCATCCAATACTAGTCTTTAACCGTAGCCAATGCCAGAGAAAAATAGGCTTCAGGTACGGAAATGTGCACGGATGTGGCTCTTCTGCTTTCAGATTCATGCTCAAATAAATCAAATTTGAGATTAAACGATCGAAAGGATTGCTACATATGATTTTTTGATGTAACCAAACTAGTGATATGATTTTACACTGATGAGCGCTTTATTTTGTGTTCGAAATTCTTTCAATGAGAAACTATTGTCTTCTTGGAAACAAAATCATTGAAACCCTTGCCTGCAAATGACAAATTACTTGCCGATTCCATGGCATTTGCTTTTTCCACGAAAAGTCTCCCATTTACAAAATCGCAGCTTCAAGTGGACATCTAACCGGTAATCTTGTTATTCGACCCCAAAAAAAAATGGTAATCTTGTTAACAAATCTCATTTTATGCTTAACTTACACATGTAGAACCACATGCATATGCTGTCTTCCTGCAAGCGATTTGTGATTCGGCCTTTGCTAAAGAATAGCATGATGTCAAAGCTTGCAATGGCCTAATACACCACATGAGAAGAGGTCGCTTCACATCCAGGATCCTTTGAAGAGTACTAACAACATGGAGCACATGATAAACGCCAACAGGAAAGAACTTTGGGATGCCTATCCATAATGACAAAGCTCATTCCTGCTAGTATCTCCATCCCGTGGTGTTTGGGGACTTTCTCTGAGTGTCACAAAATGCAACTTGTATCTACTTAAAAAGAACAGCACTGGCTATGATCATCAGTAAATGAAAAAAAACGAGACCGTAGCATCACTATTTACCCCATGAAAGATGTGGTATGAATGTGTAAACATCATTAACACCAGTTGGACCACAATGAACAAACACTTCATTAGCTGGCCGATGAAATAGAAAACAATAGACTTTGGAGAAGTAAGCAATTAGCAATACTTCCCATGTTTGTGTTTAGGAACAGAATTGATGCTAACAGAATTATGCTGTTATGCTGAAAAGGTAAGTGCCTAAACTACAGAACAGAAAGATGTATTTGTCACTTTGGGTATTTTGCAATTTCCCATTAGCAAAATCAGCAATACTGGATAGTTTGCAAGGAGGTTAATTTCAACTTTACAAATCCAATATCACGTATATGAGAACTGAGCTTATCAAATCAGTAATCTATATGACAACATTCAAAGGATATTATCACACTATAAACTATAAGAAACGGAGGAGATTGTCATCATGCATACTTGCATACTGATTTCAAGTGAAATTCCACAGCTCATGTAGTATAAGCACGCAAATTAGTCTTTCATGGTACAACCAGCATTGCAGTCCTCCCTTTGCATGCAGAGCCTCATCAAGTTCAGAAGGGATATCATTAGAATGCAACCACATCAAACAACTCTACATCAGGGTAATATACAAAAAATCAGCAGTTACATATTTGTTTAACGGAAAGGTAGAACCTAATGAGCATATATAAAGCATATTCAATTGAAAAAATGCATTTACAATCATTCTGGTATGTGCCGTTGAGACCAGATCACATGTTTGAATTTTGACAAGCATCAAAACTTCCTTGGGACACTCCAGTTGGCCCCAGAGTGTCTTCAAGGTTGGCACCCAAGAGGATTCTCAGCTATTGCTAATGCTTCCTCTGCAAAATCCCTTTTCTTTATTTTGATCGGTCTCAAGTATGGAATTTGAAGTTCCTCGGCCAAGTTAGCCACACCCAAATCAGTCATGTGATAGAACAATTCCATAACAACAGTAAAATTAAACGAGCAAAAAATTTGATACGGCTGATTGAATTGAAGTCCCAAAGTAAGCCTTGATTATTACATAGACCAACCAAACCTATCATAGAAGCAACACCAGTTTAGCTTGCTTGATAATATTTTAAAACAACAGTTTGACTACTGGTAATGTTAAGGTGGTCTACATTCATAATGACAGACTAGTCAAAACTACTTTTAACTTTTTTTTTATAACCGAACAAAAACACTTTTAACCTTATATTTAATTTTAGCTTAGTTCGTCATACTTATTGGGAATTGATGCTCTTCTTAGAAGGTTCAAGAGGAACATCAAGGGAACATTAAGAAATTTGATAGGGTTTTCGTTCATCATGAAAAACCGAAAGGCGTTTGTTTCGGTTTTGTCCCAAACAGGGCATTTGCCATTAGTCAAATTTGACACAAAGGAACTCTAAATGGCCGAGGATTTTTACAAACAAAATATGAATTTTGGACAGGGAAATTATGGGCGCAGTTCACAATATTGAGTAACAGAAGATCATCGGCCTCTAGGTGAAAATTTCAAATCCTGGGTTCACTGAGAGGGGAACTATAAATCACCGGGGAATTCTTACCTATGTTTGATATTTCATCCTTGCCTCACAAGCCGCTAATCTGTTTGCAATCTAAAAAGGCTGCCAGTGGTAGGATAAATGAATAACATTGCTATAACATAACCAACAGCGAGTTTCCAAAATTAATCAAATAGATACCCAGTGTGGAGCAAATCATTTTTAAAAATAGAGCTTCAAGAATAGTATTACTCTATTTGCTCACGCTGGCCATTCACGGATGAAAATCTTACTAGATGACCAATGCCTTCTATTGACATTTGGGTCTACATTTTGATCTCGGCCAAAGCATCATGTCAGCTTCTAGGACCAACTCCCCCACTCTTTCAATTATGTAAGACTAGCAATTTAGGGAAGTGCAGAACCCTATCATGGAAAATCTTCTGGTCAAAAGAAAATAGTGAAGTAAAGTTGGTCATGAATCTTAGAAGAAAAATGATCGTTCACTGCTCATTTACCTATATTGAGGAAACATGACTCGTCTCACCATTGTGACATAGGTACAAGATTCATTACATCATTATCACTAAAAGATTATATTTCCAAGGAGACTCGAGACACCTTTCGCTCATGATTTCTAAATATGCGTGTTCCAGATAATTTTGGTATTGCCTCCAATGAGTCGCAACCAAAAATATCCAAATCAATTAAATCCAACTTTTCAAGTCCCTGAAGCTAAGTAAGTTTCTCGCAATTCTGAACTACTAGAGATTGTAACCTCTCACATCTTGTCAAATCTGGCAAAGTCTCCAATGATTTGCATCCTCCAAAGTCCAACTCTTCTAAAACCTTCGCCTTTGTCAAGACCTTGAATTTCAACTAGATTGTTGCACATGGCAACCTCTAATCGCACCAAACACGGTGATTCTGAACAAAGAAGCCTTTTAATGGAATTGCAGCCATATATAGATATGACTTCCAATAACTCCAAATTATCATGGCCCAGAATTTCAACTAGGTTATGGCAACGAACAATGGATAATTTTTTCAGACGAATTAATTGTGAAAGGTCCAATCTTTCAATTGAACTGCACTTTATTATTGAAAACACTTCCAAGTGCTTCAATCTATCAAGCTCAATCCATATCAACTTATCACACTCTTTAATATAGAGTTTCAAGAGTCTTGAGGAAAGCTCAGGGATGTATTCAAGTAGATGGCATACCTCAAGATGGAGTTCTTCTAGGTGGATTAGGCTAGAAAGCTGTGGCAACTTGGGACTTTGACGGGGAGACCGACAGACGGGTTAAGCTTGAAGGAAGCTCTGGCAGGGATTGAAGCTTTTCACAGCGAAATAGGCCAAGGTGCTGGAGAGAAGAAAGATTCCGGATGCTTTCTGGCAGATCAGATATCGGTGCACCACTGAAAATGACAATCTCAAGTAAAGACAAGTCACCAATTTCACTTGGAATTGCACCTTTCAGACTACGGCATGATCAAAGACATAGGGTCCGCAGATCTTTCAACCTTCCAATAGCACTTGGAAGCTTTTCAATTGCAGAACAACTAATGTGCAGTTATTGCAAATTCTGTAAATCCCCAATTGAGCTAGGGATTTCTCTCAGTGACTTACAACTGGTGGCGCTCAGTTCCTTCAGCTTCCTCAGAGAACCAATAGACGTAGGAATCTCAGCAATACCGGTATAATTCAATACAAGTTTTTCTAAATCTTTTAATTCGCCCAGTTCCTCTGGTAACTCCTTGAGACAGTGATAGCCACTCAAGTCCAAGTAAATGAGGCTAGTGAGTTTGCCAATAGAAGGGTGGAGATGCTCCAGTCTGCGACAATTGCTCAAGATGAGAATCTTCATCGTGTGAAAGCTGAGAGATCGGAGTACATCCTAAATGCTGGCAAAATCCAATGTTGAGAACTTGGAGGTGCTTTGATGCCTATAAGAAAGGAGAATATGCTGTCAGAGAACAAGTTGATCAGCTAAAGAAAAACAAAACCTAAATTTGCATAGAGGATGTCTTTTTTCACCAATCTTACCATAAATGATCTCCATCCTTCCCAATCCTCTTTGATCCTATTGAATGTTAAATCCAACACCGATAATTTTGGTAGAAGCAAATTGATCGTCGAAAGAGACAAGTCGCTTCCATCAACACACCAATGAAGCCATCTTACTTCAAAAAGGAGTTCCTTAGAGTCTTCGCTTGAAGCCGCCTGCATCAAGTCATGGAACCGGGGTGCCTCTGCAAGTTTTTATGCTTTCATCCGTGTAGTCTGGATATGGCGAAGGAACTCGACAAGACAAAATGACTGAATCCTTTCAACTTTTTAACTTTTTAGTTTTTGCTTCTTTTAAATCTTGAATTCGCACGATTTGTTACCTTTCTATACTTCCCGTCGATAAATATGGACACGTGAGCTAAACAAATGACACAAAAATTAAAAAAGATGGTTATTGCTATAAGACAACTAAGGCAAATGCACCTCAATGTTTTATCTTTTGCTTCTTCTTTTTTCAAATTTTGTAGTGCATGCACATTGATTTTTGTTTAAGACAAAATACATGAAACCATTTTACAATATACAAATGTTTTACTTGTAAATTTTCATATGACTTTTGTATAATTTTTCAAAAGAATTTGTTAAAGAGTGCTGGTGGCCCACCCGTAAGTAGCTAAGAAAGCACGCGGTTTTCATTTCATTAGTTAAATGTAATAATGCGGAAGAGAAATATGGAGAATTTTCAATATATTTCAATATAGAGAAAAGATTACATGGAGACTCTATTTATAAACTTCATTATAGGACTATCTAATGAAATCAAATCAAATATCAATAATCAAAATAGATATAGAAAATCATAGGAAATACCTTAAATATCCCTGGAAGATATCGAAATATCTTCAACATCATCAACTATTTTTGTGAAGTGTTTAATCATTTCTTAAAAAACTGAAACTTTTTTTTGTGTGATGTTTAAAAAGTGACGGGGTGACATTGGACAATAGTGAATAAATCATATGATGAGGCAGCCCAGATGGACAATATATAATAATAAAATGACATGAACATTGATAATTTAAGTTATAGATAAACATAGTTGAAAAAATTGGCTTCATGCTGGGAATCATATATAATGTATACAAAGTAATGAGTGTAATAAAATAATAAACACAACACTTACTCTAATTAGTCAAGTTTTAATGGATTTTCTTAGACACACGGACCCCAGGAGTGCCAAAAGTTGGCACGGAGGGACACTTAAGTGCCAAAAGTTACAAACGGTACACTTAAGTGCCAAAATCGGAGCAAAAGGGATCACTTAAGTGCCAAATCCGGCCAAATTGCCACGTGTCCATTTTCGGCGACGTTTTTGACGGAGTATTTTTTTCAAAATAAAAAATTCCATGTGGCAATTTTAATAAAAAAAAAATTGTCCACGTCAGATTTTAAAAAAATTAAAATTGATTTTATTAAAAAAAAAAGAAGGGGGAGGGGAAATCGGCGGGGCTATGCAGCCCTCGCCGCCACCACCGTCGCCTCCCCACCGTCGCCCGGAAGGGCCGGCAACGGTGGGCGAGGGTCGGCCGAGGACGCCGGGCCCCGGCCGGCCTGCGGCGAGGGTCGCGACCCTCCCCTAGATCCGGCGTGGGTCGCCGGCCCTCGCCCCGCCGGGCCAAGGGTCGTCGGCCACCCGGATCCGGCGCGACCCTCGCCGCGAGTGGCGGGGCCCGGCGACCCGGCCGACCCTCGCCCACCGCCGCCGGCCCTTCCCGATGATGGTGGGGCGGCGACGGTGGCGGCGGCGAGGGTTGCACAGCCCTCGCCGATTTCCCCTCCCACTTTTTTTTTTTTTTTTAATTAATCAATTTTAAAATATTTTATTTTTAAATTATTTAATTAATAATTTTAAAAATCACGTCAGCGCAAAACGACGTCGTTTTGCGCTGATTTTTTGTCGTTTCAATTTCCGGCGAGCCACGTAGGCAAAAAAATTAATAAAAAAAATGCCACGTAAGATTTCCGGCAGGGTTCCGGCGACCTAGCACTTAAGTGATCCATTTTTTTTTAAAAGTGGCACTTAAGTGTACCGTTTGTAAGTTTTGGCACTTAAGTGTCCCTCCATGCCAACTTTTGGCACTCCCGCTGTACTTTCCCCGATTTTCTTATAGCAAACAAACAAACAACTTATTGCGGATAGAGTAGGATTTTCCACTCTTTATCAACACCTAACCTAATCCATGAAATGGGCAATGTCAACGGGATTAAACCTTAAAAAATAGTAAGATTTTCCTAAAAATATTTTCAAGGAGATTTTGGCTATCTTGTCTATTAAGAGGAAATAAGAATGGAAAGAGATAAAAATAACTAGTAGAGGGACGGAGATCTTCAAAATCGAATTGGAGAAAAAAATTATCAAACATCGGATTTCTAAATTACAGGAGCACCACAATACATTTGGCCATACTAGAAAGCAAGCACATGGGATAAGTGTGAAATTTTTTCCTATCTTATTTTTTTGAATTAATTATCAGTTATTATAATTGGCACATACTATCTTTTTTCTTTTTTTTTACCAAGAAAGTTTCATTTATCTTATCTATGATGTTTATACATCATCTTCTTTAATTATTGTAGTCTTTTAGATTATTAATATTTTCAACTAGATACGACAATTACATGCTTTTGGTAATTTAGTGTAAAATTGTAGTTAAAGGATCTTAAATTGATTGTAAATTAAATTTATACAGATTTAATTTATATTAATGAAATCGAATCAAAGGAAATAACTTTTTTGTTTTTGAGATACTTATAATCCATTTAGCTGTCACAATTAATCTAAGATGGACATCAATGGATGTTTACATTGATTTTTTTTCCCTAGAAAGTAAGAGCATCTATTCATCCTAGATAAAGTATTAGAATAGATCAGATTTAATATATTAAAATAAAGGGAGTGAAAGAAAGGAGTGCCATATTTTACCTCTAGATGTCTTATTACTTTTGGGAAGCCCTCGTAGTCGTCGTCCCATGGTCTGCTAAGTTTCTCAAGCGGCTGTCCTTGACAAAAAATGCTCCTTCCAAGATCTCTCAGTTGATCATACATCTCAAACATATCAAGACTGTCAATTTTAATTAAGCACCTCAACTTCAACTCTTCAACTCCTTGACTTGGATAAAACCCACAGTCCTCCCACATGTACATGCTGAATTTGCTCTTTTCGCCAATAAGGAAACAAGCAATATCAAGAAAAATCTGCTTATGTCCATCTTCTAATGCATCATAACTTATCTGCAATATCTTTTAGACATCTCTATGTGGTTGGCTTTTTAATTGCCTCCACACATCTTCCCATACTTTTTGATTGGTTTTTTTATATAATTATGAACCTACGACCTTAAGTGCCAAAGGAAGCCCACCCATGGTGGATGTAATATCACTAGATATACCCTTAAAGTCCCTCAGAGAATGGTCCATATGAAATGCATGTCTATTGAACAAAAGCAAAGACTGCACCCCATCCAATTCATTCAATTCATACTTATAGTCTACCTCGAATTCAGATTGATCGAGAATGGCTTCATTTCTAGTTGTAACAATGATCAAACTTCCTTCCATAAACCAATTACATTCCCTAGCCAACGCATCTAGTTGATTCTTGTCATCTATATCATCTAGAAGAATGAGAACCTTTTTTGTCTGAATCTAGATTTGATTATATTAATTCCATCATCAATTCTAGACACTTCAGTTTTCCATTTAGTATATCCGATAGAAGTTGACTCTGTAGGTACATAATACCGTGGCGCCTAGTAGTTTCTCGAACATCGGAAGGAAAGCGACATGCTTAAATTTATTCAAGAGTTGATTATAGATGCACTTGGCAAGAGTTGTCTTGCCTATCCCGCCCATGCCATAAATTCCAATCATTCGAGCATTGCTGGAAGGATTGTTGATCCAATTCATAATTTCCTTCATACGACCATCAAGTCCAACTAGTTGCTTAGGCACGTCCAGCTGAAAATCTTCCTGTAACTTGCTTATAACAGTTTCAACCACACGTTCTATTAATTTTCCCTCATGCCTGTCAAAATACAAAAACAATGAGAGGTTATGAACTGAGACATAGTCTATGCGAAGTTTTCAATTCTTATCAACTGAACTATAGGAGGTCAATTTTGGAGGTCAATTTTATCTTGGTGGTATCGAGCTTTGGAAGACCAAGCATTGGGATGCTTTGGTTTTAGTTGTCATTGGTTTAGTTTTCAGGGACATCTCGAGGAGTACTGGTGTTTGTTGTCTTCGAAGCATTATGGTTGTTTATTGGGACATTTTCGGGATCTTTTATGAGCTTGCAATGAAAGTAATTCATTCATTTGCATTTCATCGATTCTGTGTGAAGAAGAAAACTTACTAATCAAAAAAAGATAAGTTTGGTGAAGTACCCGTTAGCAAATTTCTCAGATTCCCATCCATTTAAGTAACTGACTTCTTTAAGTGACCGTTGCCCTTCCTGGATATCTTTCTCCTCAAAATGCGTCTGACTTTGACGGAAGGCGTTTCCAAACTTTCCCTTTAGATGCCGCACATCCGATGGGGCAACTTTGTAAAAAATGGGCAAGACTATGTGTGACGTGCTCTTCTTCCGATCCATGATATGAATTAGTTCACGGAGGCACCATTTGCTCGAAGCATAATTTTCAGAGATGATGGGGATTGAAATCTTAGATCGTGTGATGGCATCAAGAATCTCTAAACCAAATTCCTCACCAATTGGTATGCTGTTATCATCCTTGAACACACAAATTGGTACAGTCCCTGCCTTGATCAGACTGTGGTAGAGGTGATCGGTGAATGCCTTACGGGTATCGAGCCTCTAAAGCTCAAGAACACGTCGTATTGACCGCTACCTACACCTGTGGCTTCCGGAGAGATGAATGAAGAAGTGGATGCTTCCTCAGTGCTCTCTTCCTCGGCTCTCTTCCTCTTTCCTTGACTCTGCCCTCTGTCCATGATGATTTGAGGGGGAAAGTTGAAAACAAATATGCTTTTCCCGCTGCTTAAAAGGATTGATGAACAATGAAAGACACTTTTAGGATGCTTATTTGCAAATGCTTGCTGGCTTAGTCCACTCCGAATAACGTGTACATTAATTTCTCTCCAAGGGAATGCTGAAGAAGGTTGGTGTTCTTGAGAAAGAGGTTATGAAGACACGGCCTTCAGTTAAGTAAGCTGATGTTGGTTCACTACAGAAGATTAGGTGGTCCTAAAGGGGCCCCCGAAAAGCCCACATCATTTACGTGTTCAAAAACACATATTCGAAACACGTTTAAATATTAAAACACATATGTAAACAGATTGAAGTGTAATTAATCGACTTCTTAAAACACATATGAACAACTACATAACTTCACGCATGTCTATGACATTTAAAAACCGATTCTTTCAATTCATACCTAAGATATTGAAATTATTAGAAAACTCCATGGAAGTATCTTCCTCTAAACACGATGCCTAATCCTTATCATACTCTTCGACCTTACTCTTATTATTTTTAGCCTAATATATGAACCATCCTAATCATCTTCACAATCTCATTTTCAAAACCCTAACTAATGTGGTGTCATGTAATTGTTGCCCAATAAACCTCATCCTCTAGATGCATGCACTTTTCTAATTGGAGAAAATTTCCATCAATCACGTTTTTAATCTAGTAGGTTTGAAGTTATAGGCATCACTCATATGTAAGATCAACTAAAGCTAAAATATTAATTGAGGAAAAATTTTCAATTGCTTAGCTGCTTAAATTATGAAGGAAGTCTATGAAAATGCTCGTGGTTATTTATCTTTTATCTATTCCACGCAGACACCCTCAGCGGAGTCGATGATCAGAAATTACAGCAATCGGAACACTAAAAGTTCGAAACTCGACACGATTCGAGTTGATTTTACCTACCGATTGGTGGCCGCCGGAAAACCGGTCCCTCAAGATAAGATACAGATGGGTCCTTTGAAGCCGGCGGTTCGGACGGAGCGATTGCAAGGCGTTCTTCGGGACGGCCTCAGGTGTGAAAAGATCCCTGCTTCCTCTGCGGAATCAAGTCGAAGCTCTTTCTCTGCTCAGATCAGATATGGAAGTAGAGAGAGAACTTGTACTTGGGAGTCAGACAACGCGGGTCTGGTTGACTTTCTGCTGGAACATGATCACGTGCCGTGGCTGGGTGGAGGACCTTTGTCTTGGACGCCGGAGCCCAGCTGGCTATTTTCAAAAGTATATCCGCGACCCATATCCTAAATGGAGCTGGGAACGTGAGATACGGGTAAACAGATGAACGTTAACTTGTGCTGTATTAATTTCATGCTCGCTCCATATGCTACAATTTCATCTGAATCCAATTTATTTTAAAATGACGTGATATCATCGAGTTATTCTCTTGAAACTTAGAAATTTTAACTAATTGATTGGTATATAGAGATATAATATGTTAGATGACATCTAAGAAGGGGTGGATGCTCCCTCGGTGTTCTCTTTGACGGTGCTCTTGTTTTTTCCTTTTGAGATGATTGAATCCAAGGATAAAGAGAAGAATCAGCACAACGAGCACACGCAAAGGAGAAATGTGAAATAAAACGGCGCATCCCTTTTTGTTTCCCTTGCTCTAGCTTTGCCCTTTCTCTCCATGGAAGTGCTGGAAAAGTATTAGATAATATGAGAAATAAGAATAGTTGGAAATCTATTAAAAATGATGAAAAAAATAAGATGAATTGTTTAAGGCTTAGAAGCACTATCCTTGAGAATAATTCTACCCTTCGAAGTCTGATATTTGGTACAATAGGCTATGGAGATATAACACTACATAGAATAATAGAAGGAATATGAACATCTTATGTGTATAGCCTAGCCCCAAAAAATAAGAAAATATATGTGAATTCTGTGAATTTGATGTATCTTAAAGAATTGTGATTTGAAGTTTAATCTTGATTCAAATGAAAGAGAATTGTTAAGAAATCGTTATAAATCAATTGATACTTAATAAAAAAAAATGATGGCCATCATAAATGATAATTTGATCATGTCTATAAACAAGAGAGAGAGAGTCGGAAACTCTCCTTTGCACTTCACAAAGTTTTGAGATCTTTGTCTCGGTAAATTTCCTTACTCATCGTAACTTGATCAAATGATAATTTGATCACGTCCGTAACTTTTCTTTAAATGTCCGAAAGTGATGATAAAAAATCAATTTTGCAAAAAGGACCTGACGGATCACGTTTTTTTCCCTATCTATCCAACGATCCACATTGAATGTTGGACCGATCCCCTAGAAGAGAGCTTTGACTTATGAAATGTCCGTCCCATCAAGAGGTTTTGCCCATCATAAAGTAGTGTTGAAAGCATTATTTTCTTGAAGCTTTGAAAATCATTCCATTGCAATATTTATATTTAATATAAAGAAAGGTAAAAATGTAAATTAAGAAACATAGGTAAAAGACAACCAAATGCCATGAGAATCAGTGATAACTGTCCTATTAAGCAGTACTAACATTTCAGCCTTCTCATTGTTCACATGAAGAGCAGAGAGAATCATAATGAGACGAGAGAAAGCAATGTCCAATGATATACTCTTCGGTCAATCATCATATGTGTCAAGCAAAACCATTTAAGGCTCCATTGCCTTCAAAATCAGATCACCAGGTTTTGTATCTTCAAGCTAACTTTGGATGGTAGTTGCAGATCACTTCCTTTAGGAACACTATTAGCGAAATTGAGCATTTGATGATGTTAACCTACATTCTGACAAATACAGGTCATTGTCTTCATTTTCAGAGTCTTCTGCAACACGACCATCATGATTCACTTCACCATTGGATTGCACAGCTGCCACTTCACCTCTTTTGCAAGGAAATGGGGATCCACAAACATTGGAGACACGTTCTGTGAGAGAGTAGTTTCTAAATCTGGATTGGCATGGTCAATAGCTGAAATGGAATGGAAGTCCCACTCTCCAACCATTGAAGAAGGGAGAGACTAAACTTCTAATAACTCTGTACTGATTTTGCTGACTACTTGCAGTTTTCACTGAAGACATGGAACTACCCAGAAAAGGATGGGACTCCTCATTAAGACATGCCAGTCAGCAAAAGCACACACAATTAGAGTCAGACAACTGGATGGCTCAGAAAGAACAAAAATGTTCCTACAGTTGACAGCAACAAGATACTTTAGTAATTGAAATATCACCTTTTTTTGGAAGTTGATTGATCAAACCATTTGCGATTCACAATATGAATGTGACCCCATCTTTTAGTGACCTTGTATTTATTACCTTCCGGAGCTTACAGCCGGTCAAGGGCACAGCACAATCTAAAGAACTTAGAAGCATCGTAGTGGGACTCACATTGCTCCAAAGCGTCATATATGAGGCCAATAGAAAGATTTGATGGTAATAACATTGCTGAGCAATGTGCTTTGAGCAACCAACAGGCAGTCCTAGCTCACACCGGAAAAGCAAGAACTGGCTTGAGGATCTTTTAACAATTGGCGGTTCAAACTGTACGTGGTTTAACACCTTGTTTCCTTGAACCACAGAACACAATTCTTTAGGACTGATTTAGAAGTCAAAGTCAATGATATTCTCATGCCAAGAAGTTTCATTGTTTCTCATTTGAGTAATCAAATTCCCAAGTAAAAGGATATTACCAAAAACCAAGATTAAATCAAGTATAGCTATTTCCCATTTCAAACTATAATTGTCACCAAACCTTGAAATGATAAAGATTTTCCTTTCAAACTCTTAAAAGTGTTTGCATTTTCACACGGCGGTCAGATATCAAAGGGAAAATATGCAAGCAAATCACTGAACCTTAATCTTGAAGTAGAAATGGATATTTCTGCAATTAAATGCGTGCACTTCCTGGTCAATTCTGCAGAATATTTCCCACCATTTTGTGTGATATGCTTCTGAATCTCCTTCCGTGCATCTGAGATAATGCAGGACATAAAAATTGAAGAACTGGAGGACAGCCAACAGCAGCAGCAATATCAAATAATGAGTACCTGCAGGAATCCCCGTGACACATATTGTCAATCCAGAAAATGGAAGAACTCTATAAGACTCCTGAGGTACAAAACGGTGCTCATTACGGCATTGGTGTAACCAATCAACAGGTTTCTTCAGAACATTTAAAGCCTGCTGCACAAGGACAACATTAATTGATAAATACAATTTATCTCTCAAGATGGGATTCATAAAAGAATTTGCACGGAGAATGTTCAAAAAAGTATGGAGGAAACCCTTCCTCAGTTCAGCCAACTCAAGCAGAGCGCTACCCACGATGCTTCCCATACTTAGTGAAAAAGCATAATGAATCTCATTTAAAGTGATTTAACGTTAACAAGATACAACAAATTCGATACACTTAAACTAAATTCAAAGTATTAACTCCAAGACTTAAACCTTGTATTTTGCAACCAAAACATTCTTCGCAATTACGAAGCTAACATCTGCTGAAGTTTTAGTCTGTAGAACACCCCCCATTGAAGTTACCTATTTCTCAATCTCAGCCTGCAGATTCACAGAAATGGTGAAACAATAAGAGAGATGATAGGCTGCTGCCATATTTGTTCAGACAAAAGCATGTCTAAAGGCAAAAGAATCAAGGGGTCAAATAGAAGGATGCATGGATAAGGATAAGTGACGCACCACACTGAATTTGAGGGACGAGTAACAACAAAGATTAGACGCTAAAAAGTTATACAAGGCCAGGCTTATCTAGGAATAGGCATACCTTCTCATCCATCTCAAATCCAGATGCAAGGACTTCGATGCCATCCATCGCAAGACAAACAAGTATACCCTTTTTAAGGTAGAGGTCTCCGTTCTTTCACACACGAAACCACACACTGCAGACCTGCAAGAAGCCGAAATATCCTCCATCAAAGTCGACAATTTTTTCCCCAGGCAGAAAACTCCTCTCAACTTGCTTGACCAGTACATTGACCCCCAATGCTTCCGCTTTCATTTCTCAACTACAAGTCCTGGTTTAGCATTCAGCAGCATCTGAGTAAAAACCAAAAGATAAAAACTAGGACGAGAACAAGATCTCTACCGACCAGCTTAGTACACTCGTTCGCCCGAAGATCCTCGGAACTTCTCCTGCAAAACGACAAGCCAATAGCTCTCGAGACGTAAAACAACCTCAAACCCAATTCCCAAAACGAACCCAAAAGCCGTTGCGCCGCCCAATCCCAACGTGCTCACGTGATCGGATGAAGAAACAACGTGAAAATCGCAGGGCCCATTCCTGGAAGGATCGCAGCAGAGGAAGGCCTCAGCTCCGTTCAGCTCGAGCGCGTCGAACGGCGCGGGAGGCACTCAAGTTCCTCGACACGAACACGTTCGGCCCCTGAAACGGCCTCCGTCTTCATCATTTCCTTTTCTTCCTTCTCTGGCAGCGACTTCCTCGACAGATGATCGGGTCTCATTGCGAAAGATTCTGCGAAATCCAAATGCATGAGAATCGGAACACTTCCCCCCAAACAAAAATGGGGATGATGGATTAGGGTATGAGAAAGCGCGGGAAGAGGTTTTTTTCTTGGGTTCTTTTCGGATTTTCCTTTTTAATTCCCTCTTTTGCTTTTGATTTTGTGGATAATTTCTCAAAAAACCCCCTAACTTTCACGACGTCACACGACCTGCTCTCCAACTTCGAAAAAGTTACATACTATGCCCGCGGCGGCCGGCCGACAATGGCCACGAAAAGAAAATATAAAAGAAAAGAATTCAAAATGATTTTTTTTTAAATTGCAAGAAGTTGCCTATGTCAGCATGGATCGTATAATGTAAAATGATCGATATTCACGTTAACAATTTTTTATCAAAATTTATATTAATATTGATATTGTCAAATTTTTAGTGCTAAATTGACTGTATTAAAAAGCTTCGGACCGAATCTAAGACTAAGGTGGATGAATATGAAAAGTTGAGGGCTTAGATACGTGAAATGAAATGTTTAATTACACATAGGCGTAATTTGGTGATTACTTGATAAGGAGATGGTGTGTAATTTTAACTTTTGACGGGAGGGCAGTTTTGGAAAAAGGAAAGCGACAAAATGATATTTTGGTGGAAACAAAGAGATGTAAATGCTACGAGATTCAAACCTGAGACCACAAGCAACAAAGACTAAATGCTAATCGACTTGTTTTGCTGTTTGAGATAAATCTTTATATACCCATCAACAGGGTGTTTTAGGTTGGTTTGGAGACGGATTGAAAATGGTTCGACTCAAATAAACTCATTCTAACCCATTCTAATCCATTTATGTGCAATATGTATATAGTAACTTATATTAGACATGTCCTACATTGCTAAAATCTCTCTTTATTTAACCCAAATCTAGAAAAATTCACACCCAAAATCGAGATGAAATTGTGGAATGAGTAAGCCTAAGAAAGAATTAAAGAAATGGGTCAGGATGTGAACACATTTACCTCATCATTTATTATTTACGATTCATGTACTGAACATAACTAATCAATTTAACGACTCAACTTGTCGCATATCAATTAAAGAAATAAATTCATGATCTATTTTAACGGGTCCAGATCTTCAAGAGGGGTAAAAACATAAAAACACGCCCGGATTGGATCCGGACTTAGCACCGATTGCGACGTGCAAATGGCCCCTTTCCTCGCCCGACCCACGATCCATACCCCCACATTTCTCGTCCGTGGCACGTGACTCGCAGGTGGAGAGAGAGATGGAGAGAGATCCGCCAACTTCAGCGCTTGGAGTTTAAAGGAAAAAACGACGATGCAGCACGAACCGCTCGACCTCGACAGTTCTTGGCGGAGGGGGGAATGTCGTTTCGCTCTTCCATCCCCTTTTTTTTTTAATTTTTCATCTTTTCTTTTTCTCGAATATGGTTAAAGGCCAATGGAATATTTCTGACAAGGCAAATCCCCCATTATTTTCCCCCTCCTCCCCTTTTCTGGATTTTCATACATTTCTTTTTCTCCTTATGCAGGACGAAATTTCCTTTTCCTTTTTTTTCTTTTTTACTAATTAAATGAAAGAGATCTCGAAAAGGGAAAGTCCGTCAAATTGAAGCGGTACCCTTCTTTGTTTCCATTTTCAGTTACTGGCAATAAAATTATTTTCAAATAGTGGATAAATCTTATTTTTTGCAAAAAATGAAAATGAATCTCTCAAGATGGATCAAATTCGTTGTATAAAAGGAAGCGATGCAAATGCTTTGGCCACTCACTAGGATTTTAACTTATGTTTTATTTGGTCCATGATGTTAGAGAGTTATTTTCGGGGGGGAACCGGACCGGACCGGACCGAAAATTTTCTATTTAAAATGTATTTTTAAAATTTCTTAAAAAATGCAATAAACCCTAAAATAATAATATTTCTAGTATTTTTTTTATTTTTTTTGGCTAAGTGGTCGGTCCTATTGGACTGGACCGGATTGGACCGAACCAT
This sequence comes from Corymbia calophylla, assembly GCA_014182845.1. NCBI lineage: Eukaryota > Viridiplantae > Streptophyta > Magnoliopsida > Myrtales > Myrtaceae > Corymbia > Corymbia calophylla. Next base: position 17,890,727 of record CM024694.1, on the reverse strand, counting down.
TGGTCTAGTCCGGTTCCCGGTCCTAGGATCGTTCGGTCCGGTCCACGGTCTCAAAAAATGGGAACCGGTCCTCCCGGTCCGGTTCCCAATTCCACCTTGGAACCGATCATCCCTAATAAATCATAAGACCAAATCAATAAAAATTTTGCAAATCCTTCTTTTTTTTGGTCAAAAAATTTATGCAAAAAGTCCAATAAATTACAGGTGCCCCATGGCCAAGGAGCGTGTAGAAAACGCGCCCATTCAAGCGCGTGAAGTCAAAACTCGCTATCCCCTCGCCTGGGTTCCCATCCTACCAAAAATTCATAAGACTCACACCTTTTGTCTTCCTCCTCAAATCCTCTCTCTCCGTCGCTCCATGAAAAACGCTTTCACCACTGTTCGCTCTGAAAATGTAGAATAGGCGCAGCTGTTCATCATCTCTGTTGAGCGTCAAGTGAGCATCAACCACCATGGGGAGAGAAGAGGCAAAACCCTAATCTCCCACACCCTAGTAGTTTATCAGGATTCTTTTAGCACCGGACGATGATGACAATTGATTTTAGTTACTTTTATACAACATGGGTAAGCTCTTCTTTTCTATCCTTTCCTATGTTTGCCATTTTCGATGTACAACCTTAAATATGCTCGGATTGGATAGATGAAGCAGTTGGGATTCTAGTCCCAAAATCATGTCAATGATTTTTGGTTAAAATTAACTGAAATGACTATATTAGCAATTTGTTAAAAGGTTTTAGGACCATATTAACGGGTTTATGACTAAATTGGTACAATTCAAAAATTTAGAACTAAATTGGCCGATATATAGTAAGTACAGAACTTTTTGTACAATTTTCGCTGTGCCAACCATATATATTCTTGCTAACCAAAAAAAAAAAACATATCTTTTCTTAGCCCTCGCACTTTGAGAGCTAAGGGAAAAATTCAACCACGGTATAGGATTTACTTCCCACTTCTATTGGCGTTAGAGAGATGAATGTAGATGTTTCTGCACGTGTAATGTTGCTTCCACTCTTTTTCGTCGCCTCGAGGAGATTACAAGCACCGCAAAAGAACACCCTAGAATGAACTGATGCACTCCGTCATTTGCTTTGCTCTAGCTCTTCCCTTTTATCCACGGAAGTCTGATAGCAAAGCAAAAAAAGAAAATAAAGAAATACCCTTCTCGTAGAGCGAAAAAGATAAGTTAACATATGAATTGGACTTATGCATCAACTTGAAAAGATCAACACCACATTGCTCAGAGAACGAGTAGGACACGTTACAGCATATGAACATCCCCTAACTAGTCTTCGTATGGAGGTGTTTCCCAATTGCCAGTAATTCATGTAGAGCCGATGCTATTGGATACTTGTTCTCCACTCAATTGCAACACTCGAAAATCGAAAAACAAATCGAGTCTCGCTTTCTCTACTTGGGCTTGGTTCAATAGCAAAAATTGAAATACTTAGGATCAACTCGATTGCATCCTCACAGCGAAATATTGTTTTTTTTTTCCAAATAGTGCGGTAGTGTTGGAAATCTATCTTTCCAAATTATTTAATGTTCATTCTAGTGAAATGTGTACATAAATAAAGGTAAAAATGTAATTTAAAATAGGCATTCCATTGTCAATTTTCCCTTTTACTGATACATACCAACGGATAAAAGAAATTGGAGATACCTCTCGTAGATCTATAACTTTAGCACAACATGCATGTCCCTTTGTTCGCAAAGGAGTCTTTACACATATCCCTATCTACCGAGGTCAAGAATGATTCAAACCCGGAAAAAAAAAATTTAAGTGGACTTTATCTTTACTGATTGAATTAGAGAAACTTGTTATAAAGTGTGGTTTTTATGCGATTTAACCGCTTACAACAAAGACGTGACTTTTTCATATAAATAGCTTGGAAATAGCTTAGAAAGTTACTGATCCATGATAGATTTGACAATATGATTTACAAGTGGATATGAAAAGAATTGGTCATTCCGTACTCTGGTTAATCAGCCTATCGTCCACTGGTCAATCAATAATAATTCGAGACTATCGTCTACTTTTGATTGGTCTCTCTCTCTCTCTCTCTCTCCTCACTTTTATGTTTCACGTTTGGCCTCTCTTGCAGAACAATTCGAGACTATCGTCTACTGATTAGTCCTCACCGCTTTCTCTATTGTTTTCCCTCTTGAAAGTTCTCGCCCAAGCTAGTTTACGATCTCTTCTCTCCGATCTCACGCCTCTTGTCGCATCTCAATGGGGAGGTAATCACTTTTTCATGTCTTATTAGCATGTCGTTTCTATTGATTTGTTGCCTTGTCATTGGAATAATCGGCTGAACTATGTGTGTTCTAGGCCCTTTTCGTCTATTGGGGATGTGGGGTTTTATTCTCTCTTTGGATTCACTGTAACCTGTTAATGAAATATGTCCTCAGCTCAAATTTGACTCTGGTGGAAAAAGAAAGTCTTTGTTTTCGACTTTAGATGGGGCTAATCCTATGATGGCCTTGCTGTTTGATTGCTAGTTGCATCGTAATTCAATATTGATCTTTTGTTGAACTAGAACGAGTAGGTCTACAAGCGCGCTAGACTCTATTGCGTGCAAAATTGCCATATTTCGCTTGATTCCAAAGATCCAATTTTTAATCCTTGTGAGGTTTCTGTATTTGAAGCCCCTAGATCAATTTATAGAAAAAGAATCAAAAAAATAAAAGTAAACCGGTTCCAGGGTCCGCTAGTTGCTTCTCGCTTACAAAAATGGAAGTAATGGTAGTCTTTTCTTAAGGAGATTTCATTTGAAAATTTTACCTCCCTAATAGAACATTCCAAATGACTTATATTCTATTTTCCTCGAATTGTTGGACTATTAATCCTAGAAAATATATTCCCTTTCACCTCAACTCACTTCTCCCTTCTTTAGCAAGAAAAAGAAAGAAAGAAAGAACTTGTTTTCCCTTTAAAACTTTAAAAATTGACCAAGTCTTTACTTGAAAAAAGAAAAGAAAAGTAAATGTGGAATAAAAAAGTACAGGGAAAGTTTGAGCATTTTAACTATATCGCAACTTTTTACCTACTATCTCAACTCATGATAGTTTCAATCATCACAATACAAAACATACCAAAATTTATAGTATGATACTTCTTAAGATCTTTTACATGATATCCAATTGTTAAAAGAGAAAAAAAAAACCTAGTTGATCTTATGACACACAAATGACAACAATCAAATGAATCGAGCCATACACGCATATTAGGAGATTCACCTTGCTTCATATCGCTCATTTGTTACACTTCTTTCTTTGCAAATAATAAATTATTTCTTCAAAATGTGATTAATATATTTAACTTGACTGATCACAAATTTAGCCAATAATCCTATTCTACTTCCATTTAAAGGGATAAAAAAATTCTTCCCGGTGACATTCTCAAAGTGGGCCTCCAACAAAAATGGGAACAAGCACTCGACACGTTGTTTCAAACCTTGGTCGTCTCTGAATTTTCCTCAGCGGCTTCCTTTCACTTCCTTTTCTTATCTTCTTCTCCTCCTTCCATCGAATCAGTAGCTCATTTCTAATCGTTCAGACTAACATAGAGATAGAAAAGAGTGCATTAAAAGAGAGTGGAGCATCCTCTCCCCCTGTTTGGTGTCATCTAAAAAATTAAAGCTCTATTTCATGAACAAGATATCAATCAACTTTTCAGATATAAAAATTCAAATGAAAGGCTTGGTGACAACGTATCAGTTCAAAATAAATTCATTTTACATGGAATTGGAGCATGTGGTGCCGGCGTGGAATAAATAAAAGATAAATAGCCATGGGCATTTGTTTATCTCTACCTCAAATTTCCAACTTCATTAAGAATATGACAATTTTAAATAAAATTAAATTATAAAATCGCTTCCACAACTACTAGCTCGGTCCTTTCTCGACATCTTTTTCGCATTTCTAATTCCATTTCAACTCAATTGTTATCTTTTAAATTATTTATGAAATTCCAATTTTTGGATGACCAAATAAAAACCGAGCATATGCTTATATTTTTAATAGACTGCAATACACTTGTACAAAAGATTCTAGTCCTTTACAGCCCAATTGAAAAATTAGTGTACGTGTTACTCGTGAGTTATCAAGCCAACAAGTTTGACTTGACTAGTGGGTCACTTCCGAAAGAAGATAAAGCAAGGACTAAAAGCATTTGCAACTGATCTTAGTCAATCAATTACTAAAGATTTCATATTCATTTTTTCTTGCGTGGCAACGGATTCATGTTCATACTTGTTCACAGAGATTAGTCCATGGATCCTTTTATGCAGTAGAAAAGCATCTTTCGTTCCAACTTTTGCCTCAAATTGCCATGCATCTTTCATTCCCTTTGTTACTTTTAATTCGTGTTCATGAAGGTTTCTGTAAGTCACAAATTCATAATTCAAAAGCCTTTTGGACATTACCTCTATATATCCCACTTCCTTCTAAAAGGAAGCCCAAACACTTCATCCCCTTCTTTTCTACGCTTTTACTTCAATTATCTTTGATTTTTTGAATACTTTCGTGTACTTCTTTTTTTCATTGGTTTACTGACTTTTCAAGAGCCGAATGATGTGCCAACAGAATTGTAATAAAAAAAATGATCCGGAAAAGAACTCAAGGAGAGTGTACAAGTATTTCATATATCATTAGTAACTTGATACTAACGAATTATGCTCATTAGGTGTCATTTGACAAATTATAGCTCTATTTTGCAGACCATATATCAATTAATAATTTAAAATTTGAAAGTTTGAGGAGAATAGCGTCAAATCATAGATTCATCTTATATAAAATTATTGGCATGTGGGTCAACATTAAATAAATAAGAGAAAAATGATAACGGTCATTTGTTCATCTCTACCTCTCATTTCCAACTTCATTAAGGATATGACAATTTCAAGTATAATTAATATATGAAATCACCGAATTTGAACCAAAACATAAAAGAAGCAAAGCAACCAACCCGAAACGAACAGAGAAGCAAAATTCACACAAAAAGAGAAAAGAATTCCTTACTCCGAGCCATTGGAAGAGAGATGAACGTATCAGCTTGTCAGGGAAGCTCGAGTTTTCTTGGAGAACAAAGGCTGAGAGACTTGTTCACTTCTAGCATTTGGAAAAAATCGAGTGAAAGTTTCGTCGAACGGTCCTTAAAGACATCGAAAATTCAGAGACTTTGGACATCCTTTTTTTTCATTGTTTTTGTGAGCGATCATATTACTAAAGATGCGGCTGGTGATTCGTGTCAGATTAATTGTGTCATGTTAGAGTTAGGATATAACATGAATATGGCGAACCCCGAACAAGACGTGTTTGGTGAACACGTTGAGCCACCACAATACGAACACGACACTTTTAATAAAGTAGGTCGGATGACATGATAAGACAAATATGATTATTAAATGTGTCACCATATGAAATATCGACACGACATCATGCAATATGCTAACCTATATACATGCAAGAAGAAGCAACACATTGCATTACATCTACAAGCAAAGAACAAAATTGCTTGCTGTGATATTCTAATTACAAGTGACGCAGCCTTTTGTATTAATATCAATCCTATTTACAGGCCATAAAATTTTATCACACAAAATGCCCCAAATTTTTGAACATACTAAGCCATAAATTTCAAAATATAAAAATTAAAAACAAAAAAAACAAGAAGACCATGAAAGAAGAGAGGAAAAGTCAAAATTCGTCGAAATATGTTTGGATACATGTTGGGTGGAAATGATGTAAATGGAATTAATTTCGTCGATTGACTTAATTATCCTTCATTCTATTCATCCTTAGAAAGGAAGTAAGGCCATTTTTGGAAGAAAAGTGCAATTTGTGCATTTCCTCTCATTTATATGCACTTTTAGAAAGAAATAAAACGTGGGCCCAAAAGGAGGTATTTCCCTTTCATTTAGAATCATTTTCATCGACTTCCTTTGTAATTTAAACAGCTGAGCAATTGAAAATTTATCCTCAATTAATATTTTAGCTTTAGTTAATCTTACATATGAGTGATACTAAAACTTGAAACCCGCCAAATTAAAAACGTGATTGATGAAAATTTTCTCCAATTAGAAAAGCGCACGCATCTAGAGCATGAGATTTATTGGGCAACAATTACATGACACCACATTAGTTTGGCCAATGGAAATGGGATTAGACAGGAGGGGTTGTGAAATGAGGTGGTGGAGATAGGGTTGTGAAATATATTGGGCTAAAAATAATAAGCGGTGAGCTTATACTCAGAGGAAGATGCTTCCCATGGGCTTTCCTAATAATTTCAATATCTTAGGTGTGAACTGAAAGAATCCATCTTCAAATATCATAGATGCACGTGAAGTCATTTTGTTGTTCAAACATGTTTTAAGGAAGTCGATTAATTACACTTCAATATGTTTAAATATGTGTTTTAATATTTAAATGTGTTTCAAATACGTGTTTCTGAAAAATTAAATGCTGTGGGCTTTTCAGGGACCTCTTTAGGGCCACCGAATCTTCTGCAATGAAACAATGTCAGCTTAATTAGCTGAAGGCCGTGTCTTCAGAACTTACCTCTTTCTCAAGAACACGAACCTTCTTCAGCATTGCCTCGGGGAAAAATTAATGTACATGTTATTCGGAGTGGACCAAGCCAGCAAGCATTTGCAGAAAAGCATCCTAAAAGAGTCTTTTGGTGTTCATCAATCCTTTTAAGCAACAGGAAAAGCATCTTTCTTTTCAACTTTCTCCCTCAGATCGTCATGGACAGAGGGCAGAGTCGGGGAAAGAGCAAGAGAGCCGAGGAAGAGAGCACTGGGGAAGCATCCACTTCTTCATTCATCTCTTCAGAAGCCACAGATGTAGGTAGTGGTCAATACGACGTGTTCTTGAGCTTTAGAGGCTCGGATACCAGCAAGGCATTCACCGATCACCTCTACCAAAATCTGATCAAGGCAGGGACCGTACCGATTTGTGTGTTCAAGGACGATAATAGTATACTAGTTGGTGAGGAATTTGGTTCTGAGATTCTTGATGCCATCGAACGATCTAAGATTTCTATCCCCATCATCTCCGAAAATTATGCTTCGAGCAAATGGTGCCTCCGCGAGCTCATTCATATCATGGATCCGAAGAAGAGCATTTCACACATAGTGTTGCCCATTTTTTACAAAGTTGCCCCATCGGATGTGCGGCATCTAAAAGGAAAATTTGGAGATGCCTTCCATTCCAGTCAAAAGCATTTTGAGGAGAAGGATATCCAGGAAGGGCAACGGGCACTTAATGAAGTCAGTTACTTAAATGGATGGGAATCTGACAAATTTGCTAACGGGTACTTTACTGAACTTTTCCTTTTTTGATAAGTACGTTTTCTTCTTCATGCAGAACTGATGATACGCAGATGAATTACTTTCACTGCAATCTCAGAAAATATCCCCAAAATGTTAAAATGAACAGCCATAATGCCTCGAAGACAACAAACACCAATATTCCCTACGGTGTCCCTGAAAACTAAACCAACGACAACTAAGACCAAAGCATCCCATAGTGCCCAAGAATTTTACATTTTCCTCCGGTGCAGACCCAAAAACAAAGAAACGACAATACCTCCAGCCAATAGCATCAATCACTAAATAATAGGCTTACAAAGGACTCTAATGCTGGGTCTTCCAAAGCCTGATCACCACCAAGATAAAATCAATCTCCTATAGCTCATTTAATAAGGATCAAATACTTCGCATAGATCATGTCTAGGTTCATAACCTCTCATTGTTTTTTTTGTTTTTTTGTTTTATGACAGGCATGAGGGAAAATTAATAGAACAAGTGGTCGAAACTGTTATAAGCAAGTTACAGGAAGATTTTCAGTTGGATGTGCCTGAGCAACTAGTTGGACTTGATGGTCGTATGAAGAAAATTATGAATTGGATCGGCAATCCTTCCACTAATGCTCGAATGATTGGAATTTATGGCATGGGTGGGATAGGCAAGACAACTCTTGCCAAGTGCATCTACAATCAACTCTCGAATAAATTTATGCACAAAAACTTCCTTCCAGATGTTCGAGAAACCACTAGGTGCGACGGTATTATGTATCTACAGAGTCTACTTATATCGGATATACTCAAAAAAAAGGAGAAAGTGTCTAGAATTGATGATGGAATTAATACAATCAAATCTAGGTTTGGACGAAAAAAGGTTCTCATTCTTTTGGATGATATAGATGACAAGAATCAACTAGATGCGTTGGTTAGGAAACGTAATTGGTTCATGGCAGGAAGTTTGATCATTGTGACGACTAGACATGAAGCCGTTCTTGATCAATCTGAATTCGAGGTAGACTACAAGTATGAATTGATGGAATTGGATAAGGTGCAAGCTTTGCTTTTGTTTAATAGATATGCATTTCGTGCGGACCATTCTCTGAGGGACTTTGGGGCTATATCTCACGATATCATATCCACCATGGGTGGGCTTCCCTTGGCACTTCAGGTCGTAGGTTCATACTTGTATAAAAAACTAGATCGAAAAGTATGGGAAGATGTGCAGAAGCAATTAAAAAACCAACCACATAGAGATGTCCAAAAGATATTGCGAATAAGTTATGATGCATTAGAAGATGGACATAAGAAAATTTTTCTCGATATTGTTTGTTACTTTATTGGCGAACAGGGCGAACAGGGCAAATTCATCATGTACATGTGGGAGGATTGTGGGTTTTATCCAAGTCAAGGTATTGAAGAGTTGAAATTGAGGTGCTTAATTAAAATTAGAGATGATAGTACGTTTGAGGTGCATGATCAATTAAGAGATCTTGGAAGGAGCATTTTTTGCCAAGGACAACCGCTTGAGAAATGTAGCGGACCATGGGACGACGACTATGAGGGAGTCCCAAGAGTACTAAGAGTATGGCAGGTAAAATATGGCACTCCTTTCTTTTTCTCTCCCTCTTATTTTAATATATTTAATTTGGTGTAGCATGAACAGATGCTCTTACTTTCTAGGAAAAAAGAATCAATTTAAACATCCATTTATGTCTATCATAGATTAATTGTGACAGCTAAATGGATTATAAATACCTAAAGGATGAAAAAAGTTATATCATTTAATTCAATTTCATTGATATGAATTACATTTGTAAAAATTTGTCCGACAATCGATTTAAGATCCTTTAACTACAATTTCACAATATAAAACTCTTTTACTAAAATCATGCAATTGTCATATTTAGTTGAAAATATTGATAATCTAAAGGACTACGAGAATGAATGAAGATGAAATATAAACATCATAGATCGACAAATGAAGATTTTTGGTTAAAAAAATAATAGCATGTGCCAATTATAATAACAGATAATTAATTCAAAACGATAAGATTGGAAAAAATTTCACGCTTATGACATGTGCTTGCTTTCTAGTAATGTATTGTGGTGCTCCATTGATTTAGAAATCCAATGTTTGATATTTTTTTTCTCCATTTTGATTTTGAAGATATCGGTCCCTCAACTAATTATAGTTATCTCTTTTCTTCTTATTTCCTCTTAATAGATAAGATAGCAAAAATCTCCATAAAAATATCTTTTGGAAAATCTTACTATTTTTTAAGGTTTTATCCCGTTGACCTTGCTCATTTCATGGATTTGGGTAGGTGTATGATAAAGAGTGGATTTTTTTATGACAAACATTTCTATCCACCATAAGTTGTTTTATGTTATTATTATTTTTGGGGACAATGCCTCTTCCGTGCTAGAAACCACTAGACTGACTTGACTATTTGTTTTAAAAAAAAAAAAAGTTCACTAATTAGAGGAAATGTTGTGCTTATTATTAAATATCCATACCCTTGTATTCATTATATATGATTTTTAGCATGAAGCCAATTTTTTCAACTATGTTTTATCTTTTTCTTAAATTATCAATTTTTATGTCATTTTATTATTATATATTGTCCATTTGGGATGCCTCAAAAGCTCATGGTTGATCAATGGCAAGGAATTAACCCTAGCAATTAACAAAGAGATGTTGGGCAAACAAAATAGTTTTATATTCCTGATATAATTTGAAATAGTTTGTTTCTATGATTTCATATCACCCTCTTTCGTTGATCCAATAACTTCTTATCATTAGCAAAAAAAAGCACACCATACGGGTGTTTAAAAAATGAAAAAAAAAAGAAGATGTCAAATCTGTTTTGAATAGACAAAACTGCTAAAAGATGATAATTAGTGTGGGGAAAAAAATCAAATGGTTGTACGATTCGAGAGATTTTGATTTAACTTTGGAAAATGAAAATACTTATGAGATTGATTTCCAACCATCTTGACTATTTCAAATATTATTACGTCTATCCTGTTATATCCAATTTCCTCACTTCATTTTGGTGAAATATATGCAACTTGCGTGCAACGAAAATTTGAGGTTCGAAATCCCCTTTCCGCATATTAGATTTTTTAATGTAATACACAGAATAGATCAATGTACAAGCAAAAATTATGAAAGATAGTGTGGGATGATGATCACAACAATTTAGCGACTTTTCCAACGAATAGACTTAAGAGAAATTATACCGTAAAAGTGACACAACGACAAACATGTCAACCGTAAAAGTGAATTTCCAACCAATTGAACTTTTGGAGGAAAATATAGGTATTATAATAAAATTTAATCAAAGCCATAAGGGAATTTTTTCGCCATCTTCAACTAATTATTTTAGCAGGAAAGTTAAACAGTATGTTTTGTTTTATAAGATGCAAAAAGAAACGATGCCATTTTTGTGGAAACGGATGTGGGATTAAACAATGTCACCATGCCACTTTTTAGTTAAAAAATTCATTTTCTAGTTATTCTGAAAGCGAATTTTTTTTATTGAATCCCTATCAAAATTGCTAACCAATATCACCATGTCACTATTTAAACATACTTCACAAAAAAGAAGAAGAAACGTTTCAATTTTCAAAGATATGATTAAACACTCCACACAAATAGTTAATGATGTTAAAGATATTTAAATATCTCCTGCAGATATTTATGTTATATATTCTGATTTTTTATATTTATTTTGATTATGTATATTTGATTTGATTTGATTTCCTTAGATAATCTTGTGATAAAGTCTATACATAACTCTCCATGTAATCTTTTCTATAGATCGAAATATATTCAAAAATCTCCATTTTTTCTCTTCGGCATTATTACATTTAACTAATGAAATGAAAAACATGGTACTTCCTTAGCTACTTACTGATGGCCCACCAGCACTCTTTAACAAATTCTTTTGAAAAGTTATACAGAAGTCATATGAAAATTTTCAAGTTGAAATGGTTACATGTATTTCGTCTTAAATAAAAGTCAAAGTGCACGCGCTAGAGAGTTTTGAAAAAAAAGAAGAAGCAAAAGATAAAACATTAAGGTGCATTTGCCTTAGTTGTTTTAAAGCAATAACTGTTCTTTCTTTATCTCCATGTCATTTGGTTAATTTTCGAAAGGTTGTCAAAAATAAAACTAAATGTGGGGTTGACGTGTCCATATCTGTATACGAGAAGGAAGGGATAGAAAGGTAATGAATCTTGCAAATCTAAGATTTAGAAAAAGCAAAGACTAAAAAAAGTTAAAAGGTCTGAGAGGTTCAGTCATTTTCTCTCGTCCGATTCTCTCTCCATTTCCAGACGAAAATGAACAGTTGAAGAAACTTGCAGAGATGGAGATGCTTCTCCTCCTCCTGGTTCCACAACTTTTTTATGCGGCCAGCTTCAAGTGGAACCTCCAACGATGACAAACTCCTCTCTGAAGTGAGATGGCTTCAATGGTGGTCCAAGGGAAGCAATTGGACTCTTCGGACTACCAACTTGCATCTACCGAATTTATCGGTGCTATAGTTAAATTGCGACTTCACAGAGGATTGGGAAGGATGGAGTTCGTTCGCAGTAAGATTGGGAAGAAAAAGACATCCTCTTAGCTATTTTAGGGTTTTTGTGTTTTGTTTAGCCGATCAAACTCCTTCTCTGATAGCTTATTCTCCTTTCTGTGTTAGGCGTCAAAGCGGCTTAGAGTTCTCGACCTTTGTTCGTGTCAGATTTTAAGATGTACTCCTAATCTCTCGGCTTTCACACAATTGAAGATTCTTTGGTTGTCTTGGTGTTGTGGACTAAAGCATCTCCACCCTTCTATTGGCAAACTCACGAGCCTCGTTTCCTTGGATTTGACTTTTTGTACATGTCTCGAGGAGCTACCAGAGGAGGTGGGTGAATTAAAAGATTTAGAAGAACTTTTATTAGGTTATTCTGGTATTACAAAGATTCCTACGTCTGTTGGTTCCATGAGGAAGCTGAAGAAACTGAGCACCATCCGTTGTACGTCACTGAGAGAAATCCCTAGCTCAATTGGAGATTTACAAAATTTGCAACATCTTGAATTGAGTTATTCTGCTATTGAAAAGTTGAATTTAATTGATTTGAATATTTCTGGTTGCGACTCATTGGAAGCAATGCCGAGATTATCTAAATCATGGTGTTTGAAGAGATTTCTGGCTATCGGGTGCAAAAATCTAGTCGGAATTCAAGGTCTAGATGGTGCAAAGTTCTTAGAAGAGTTGGATTTAAGTGGATGCACATCAATGGAGACTTTGCCAAATTTGATGGGATGTGAGAAGTTACGATCTCTAATAGTTCGAGACTGCAAGAAACTTACTCAGCTTCAAGGACTTGAAAAGTTGAATTTAATTTATTTGGAAATTTTTGGTTGTGACTCATTGGGAGCAATACCGAGATTATCTGGAACATGTGTCTTTGGAAATTAAGAATGACATCATTCTGAGTTCTATATGGAAATATGATCTTGCAGTGACAATGATGTGAGAAATCCCATACCCATATTACAATAGTGAGACTAGTCAAGTTTCTTCAACAGAGGTAAATAAGCAGTGAATAATCATTTTTCTTTTAAATCTCACGACCTACGTTTCATCACTATCTTCTCTTGACAAGAAGGTTTTCTATGAAAGGGTTCTACACTTACCTCAATTCCTAATCTTACATAATTGAAGGAGCAGGGGTAGTTGGTCATAGAAGCCGAATCATAATATAGACCCAAATGTCAATAGAATACATAGTGAGATTCTCCTTCCTTGAACAGCCAGCATGAGTGAATAGAGCAATACTGTTCTTGAAGCTGCATTTTTTTAGAATGATTTGCTCCGTACTAGGTATTTATTTGATTGATTTTGAAACTCCTTATTTGCCTCTGTAAAATGCTATTGATTATGTCATAGCAATGTTTTTCGTTTATCCTTCCATTGGCAACTTCTGTAGACTGCAAACAAATATCAGCTTGCTAGGAAAGAATGAAAATATCAACAAAGGTAAACAAGAATTACCTAGTGATTAACAATTCACCTATCAGGTAAACTCGGGATTTGAAATTTTCATCGAGAGGCTGAGGAACTTCTGCAACTCATTATTGTATTCTACGCCCATAATTTCCCAATGTCCAAAGTTCACATTTTCTTTGAAAAGATCCTTGGCCACCTTTGTAAGTTCTTTTGTATGTCAGATTTGACTAATGGCAGATGTCCTGTTTGGGACAAACGCCTTTCGGTTTGCCATGATGAAGGAAAACCCTATCAAGTTTCTTATTGTTCCCTTGATGTCCCTCATTAACACTCTAAGAAGTGCATCACTTCCCAATAAATATGATGGACTGAGCTAAAATAAAATTCAAGGTTCAAGTGTTTTTGGCTGGTGACAGAAAAAAAGAAATGTTGAAGTACTTTTAGCTAGTTTGTCATCTATGGAAGTGGACCCCCTTAATATTACTAGTAGTCAAACTACTGTTTTGAAATATTATCAAGCAAGGTAAACTGGTGTTGCTTCTAGGTTTGGTTGGTCTATGTAACGAACTAGGCATACTTTGGGACTTCAATTCAATTAACTATATTGATGACCTTTTGCATTAATGGACAATTTTTTGCCCACTGGGAAACAAGTTGGGACAAGGAGCTCAAGAATTTGCTAATTAGTTTGCATCCCATCTGATCCTATTGTTGTCATGAAATTGCTTTGTCACGACTAATTTGGGTGTGGCTAACTAGGCTGAGGAACTTCAAATTCCATACCTAAAACCGATCAAAATAAAGAAAAGGGGTTTTGCAGAGGAAGCATCAGCAACAGCTGAGTAGCATCTTGCGGACCAACTTGAAGATGCTCTAGGGCTGACTGAAGTGTCCCAAGGAAGTTTTGATGGTTCTGAATATTCAAACACTTGGTCTGATCTCAACATCACATCCCAAAGAGATTGTACATGTATTTCTTTTCAATTAAATATTCTTTCTGTACGCTCGTTAGAAATTATGAACAGGAGCTGTATGTTGACTCATGGAGTGATGTTTCCTCAACAGAGGTACATAAGTGGTGAACATTAATTTTTCTTCTAAGATTGATATCTAATTTTCATCACTATCTTCTTTTGACAAGAAGGTTTTCCATGACAGTACTTTCCTAAATGGCTAGTCTTACGTAATTGAAGGAGTAGGGTAGTTGGCCATAGAAGCTGACATGATGCTTTAGCCAAGATCAAAATGTAGACCGAAGTGTCAATAGAAGGTATTGGTCATCTAGTGAGATTCTTCATCCTTGAACAGCCAGTGTGAGCAAATACAATAATACTTTTCTTGAAGCTCTATCTTTCTTAGAATGATTTGCTCCACATCGGGTATCTATTTGATTGATTTTGGAAACTCCAGATTCGCCTACATATGTTGTTGTCAGTTATAATATAGCAATATTTTTCATTTATCCTTCCATTTGCAACTTATACATGCTGCAAACAGATTAGCAACTTCTGAGACAAGGATGAAAATATCAAGCAAAGGTAAGCAAGAATTTCCCAGTGATTAATAATTCCCCTATCAGTAAACCTGGGATTTGAAATTTCCAAATAGAGGCCGATGAACTTCTGCTACTCAATATTGTATACCACGTCCAGAATTAATATTTTATTTGAAAAAATCCTTGGCCATTTTGAGTTACTTTGTGAGTTCTTTTGAGTCAATTTTGACTCATGGCATATGTCCCGTTTAGGACAAACATGTCGGTTTTCTAAGATGAACGAAAACCCTATCAAGTTGCTTATTGTTCTATTGATATCCCTCTTGAACCTTCTAAGAAGAGCATCAATTCCCATTAAGTGTGATGAACTAAACTAAAATAAAACCCATCAAGTGTTTCTGGTTAGTGATAAAAAATGTTAAAGTAGTTTTGGCTAGTCTGTCATATATGAATGTACACCACCTTAACATTACTAGTAGTCAAACTATTGTTTTGAAAGATTATCAAGCAAGGTAAATTGGTGCTGCTTCTATGACAGGTTTGGTTGGTCTATGTAATGATCTAAGCTTACTTTGGGACTTCAATTCAATTAACTGTATTGATGACTTTTGCATTAATGAACAATTTTTTGCCCACTGTGAGACGAGCAAAGGCAGGGAGCTCAAGAATTTTCTACCAAGTTTGCATCCCAATTGATCCTATTGTTGTAATGGAATCGTTTTATCACATGATTGATCTGAGTTTGGGTAACTTGGCTACGCAACTTCAAATTACATGCTAGAGACCAATCAAAGTGAAGAAGATATATTTTGCAAAGGAAGTATCAGCAACGGTTGAGGACCATCTTACGTGCCAACCTTGAAGAGGCTCGAGGGCCAACTGGATTGTCTTGAGGAAGTTTTGATGCTTGTAAGGACCCAAAACACTTTATCTGGTCTCAATAGCACATACCTGAATGATTTTAAATGTTGTATTTTCAGTAGAGTCTACTTTTTGTATGCTAATGAGGTTCAACCTCTCTATTGATCAAATGTGTAGCTGCTAATTTTTTTGTATGTCGCCCTAATGCAGAGGTGTTTGATGCCGTTGCATTCCAATGTTATCACTCCTAAACTCGATGAGGCTCTGCAAAGGTAGGTATTCACTACTAGTCATACCATAACAATAAAAAAATAACCTGTGTGCTTATACTATATCAGCTGTGGAATTTCACTTGAAAATCAGGATGCAAGTCTGCATGAGGACAGTCTCCTCCATTTCTATCAGTTTGTCAATATCCTTTGAATGTTGTCATATAGGTTTCTTTTTTTTTTTAAACAATTGATAAGCTCAATTCTTACACGACGTTGACTTTGTAAAGTTGAAATTCACTCCTAGCGAACTATCATGTATTGCTAATTTTGCTAACGGGATATTGCAAATAACCAAGTAGTAAATTTATCTTTCTAATCTGTAGTAGAAGCACTTCACCTTTCAACATCTTTTTATTGACATCTACTATGTTCCTAAACACAAACAAGGGAAGTGTTGCAAATTGCGTACTTCTCCCAAGCCTGTTGTTTTCTTTTTCATTGGCTAGCTTATGAAGTCTCCGTTCATTGCCGTCCAACTGCTGTTGGTGCAAATGATGTTTGTGCATTTTCACCTTATCTTTCATGGTGTAAATCGTGATGCTCCAATCCTAGTTATCTTCATTTATTGATAATTAGTAAATCCTATCCTTCTTGTGTAGATTCAAACTGCATTTAATAAAATTCAGAGAACATCCCCAAACATCACAGGACAGAGGTATGGACCGGAATGAGGTATGTCATGAGACATTGCAGAAAGGCTTTCCAAAGTTCTTCGCTGAAGGCGCTTATAATGTGTTCCATGTTGATAATCTTCATAGGCTTCTTGATATAAAGGGACCTCTTCTAATGTGGTGTAGAAGTCCTTTTGCAAGCTTTGACATCATGCTATTATTTAGCAAAGGTCGAATTTCAAAATGCTTGCAGGAAGACTGCATGTGCAGATGGTTCTTGATGGGAAGTTAAGCATAAACTCATGCTTGTCAACAAGATAACCGTTTAGATGTCCATTTTAAGCTACAATTTTGTTCATGTGAGGGACTTATTTCGTGGAAAAAGCGAACGTCATGGAATCAGCAAATAATCCGTCCAATTGCAGACAAGATTTTAGTGAAAAGGTTCCCAAAATAGAAGTGTTCGTTTGTTTACAATCATTTATTGGCAATTCGCAGTCACTTTAATTGTATCATCTTAAACTTCATACCTTTATGCGCGAATCTATAAAGCAGAAGAAACAAAAGCATACATTTTGATACCTGAAACCGAATTTTCTTTGGCGTTGGCTATGGTTGAAGCTTGATAAACGATGTTAGGAGTAATTTGTGGCAGGGTGAAAATAAGCCCTCCCAGAATTTATACTCAATTGGTTTGGACCAAACCGTTGAAGGGTCATCTAATTGGTTGGTTCTCGGACTCCGCCACGCCAAATTGTGGTCACTGGTCTTGCATTCAAGTTTCAATCGAAGCAATTTCTTTGGGGCCACTCGCGGATATTCCCTACTTATCGTACAACATTACAATGGTGGAACTTTATTAGTTAAAAGCTACTCGCAAGGCAAACATATGGTCTGATTTGTCTACCTGAACCTCAACTCAAACACATGTTCAAGTAGCTTGTTAAGTCAAGTTTGAATCTTTAAGTACTAAATCATATAAAATGCAGGCCGCGTTAACGAGCCAAAACGTTAGCTAAACATACCAAACGTGAAATAATCTATAATTTTGAGAATATTAATTAAATATAACATGAGAAGTGTTGCAAGTTAATGTATTGAGTGTATAATTTATTGGCTTAATTGTTCAACTAGTGCCTAGGCATTTAATAGTAAGGGCAAAGGCTTTGTGTTTGACTGCTTATACAACATTAGTCATGACCTTATCGACCAAATTGATTTGAAGTTCTAACGTGAATCAACCGGACGATTGGATGAACATGATGAGCATATTAAACCGATCGAATCATTCAGTCCTGTTCATGGATTTTCCCTTTTTCTCTTCTACTTTGGTTTCATGCTAACGATTTGCTTTGAGCTTGTTAACAATAATAGTTCCATCACATATTACGTGAAGATCCTATTAAAAAGAGCCATTCGAACAATAACAATTTAGGTCTAAAGGACAGGAGAAGGTTCTTTGGTTTTCCTCATATTTGTAACTCCGAGCTCAGTGGGATGGGACGGTACTAGAAATATGAAAGCTGTCGCTCAAATCAAATTGGAACTGTTGAAGGCCTTTCCGTTTATTTAGCACCTGCGAACTGCGTGTTAGAATGTATAGCTTCGGCAGTTCGCCCTATGATGAATTATATAACGCATAGGAATTGAAATAGACAAAT
Organism: Corymbia calophylla; assembly: GCA_014182845.1. Classification (NCBI taxonomy): domain Eukaryota; kingdom Viridiplantae; phylum Streptophyta; class Magnoliopsida; order Myrtales; family Myrtaceae; genus Corymbia; species Corymbia calophylla. The sequence goes on along the minus strand of CM024694.1, from coordinate 17,872,516 downwards.
TGAGGAAATTACGGGGTTAAAGAACCCAAAACGGAGACCTAAACAACATTTGCCAATAATAAAAAAATTCAAAACAAAGAAATTGATCACGAAGTAGATCTAAACGTCAAATCCTACCAATGAAAGCAGTCTTGTTATTTTGCAATCAGCAACATGTTGAGCAAAGAGCTTACTGAAAAGAGAAGAAATTAGCAGGACAGACAATTTTTACTTGCATGGGAATGCACTGCATGCAGAACCATGTTGCAGATAAATCGAAAGGTCAAGAAATTTGGAAAAAAGAAAAAAAAAACTTTTGGCAGATATAAATTTGTATGAATATAAAATACGAGTCATCTCATTTTCCCATGTTTTGAATGCTGAAATCAATGAATGAAAAAACGATTTGAATGAACATTATATCAGAAAGATCGAACGTTGTGGCACTCAGTACCTAATTACCATTAGATACAAATTAAGATGATAAGCCCATAAACAAAATAAACCTCTGTTTTCTCCAGACTGACCTCATCCTTTTCTCTCTTGATGACCATAAGCATCATACTCAGTAATTTCTGCATATAAAAATCGACACACAAAGCTCAAGCATTTGCGCTTCCACCACCTGAACCTTTGTTTGAAAGAAGCCTTGAAATTGCCCTCGACTGAATAGAGCTTGTATCTGGCCACCCTCCTCTTCCTCTGCTTCTCTGGGTACAACGGTTTTATTGACTTCTAAAACGTAAGAAATAGGCAAAGTCCAGAGTCCATTTCAACTTATAACATCAGGTTTGTCTATCCCCATCCCAAAGGCAATGGTAGCACATGCCATTTGGACCTCTCTAGCATGTCATTTCCTTTGAACAGCTACTCTTTCACAGGCAACTAATCCAACATGATCCAAGTATTTTGTGACATCAACACATTCACTCTTCGAAAGGCAATATACTATGCCACAAAAATTAGCAAAACGATTCTTTAGCTTCAGTGGTTACTTGTCTTAGTTATGACTTCTTTCTTTAGATTTAGTCTGTCAAAGCTTATCTCAAAAGCAAGAGCATGGGGAACCCCAAGAGCTTTTAGGATATCCTGTGATGGATGTCTAATTCAATCAGAACAAACAGATTAATTCAATATAATCAGGAGGTTAATATGTGAGTTTAGTACCTCGCGAACTAAGTGGCAATTGTAGTTAAGGCCATCCGTGGGAGATATGAAAAGTTCTGCTTGAGATATCCCAGTTCCCTATAATCTGGACAAAAATCATGTCCCCATTGACTAATAATAACAACCACAAAAGTGACAATGAGCTTTACTCGTTAACCAGTCAAATGTACAAGAAAAGCTCAAACCAGTAGCACGTTCTTCTCACGAGATCAAACTGGCAAGGCAAATCCAGTGAAGACCTTGTAAGAAACAAAATCAATGATCACATGGTTGAACCTCTGCCTTGCTCAAGTTGTTAACATAAAATATAAGTGTTAATAGAATAAATAGGGACACAAGAACTAGCTTAAGACTGAGTATCATGCCAAACATAGACAGGAGAGTGGATCCTTATCCAAGCTTATGCCGGATCCAATCACTCTAGGAAGTAATTTCCATTGGAGCTTATTTAAGTTGCGTGGCCTTTACTCAATATAATGAATGATGTGCCACTAAGTGTTCCCAAACAATGGAACCTAAATCTTTTCATCAAACAAGGGACACTGCATTCTGTTATATTGGAACTTCTCAGGGGTCTGGTTTTCAGAAGGTCTAGTGCAACACTGAAATTTAATTAGGCTAGAAACACAGAAAGAGCAGAAAAATTTGTAAAAAGAGTTTGAGTTAGCATAAATAAAAGTTAACTTGCTTATATTTGTCAGGAACAAGGAGAATAGTCTTGCGGTGGCAACATAACAAACAATTATTCCTTTTTAAGTAACTCTAGCATGATTTTTCTTCATGTGCAAGGCATGCCAAAGATTACACATACCTCATGCAATGAGCCTCATCAACAACAAAACCAGCTGGTTGTGCCTGCAATGCATGATGGTCGAAAATTAAAACTTTCCGGAGAACCCTTTCGAAAAAGTTATGGTGCATCAGAAACATTACCTTTCTATGCAAGCATTTCAATATCTCGAGAAATGATGAGTTTCCCACAATCCTTTCAGGCTTACACAATGGGTTATCTTTTACGAAAAGGCAGGCAAAGCAGAAGTGGAGATTAATAATTCGAGAGTCACAACGCTCAGCATAAATTGCAAGCCTTCATTTACACAAAGCATCCCTTTCAATGATGCTGGATTGCTAAGTTCCACACTTTGATGATTTGCTATACTCTCAAAGTGCTTGAGAAATATAGGTATTTGTACATCATCCAAAACTGGTATCAACTTCTTTATTCACCATATATTTCTAATATGTCATTTTGGATCTTGAAGATTGTGGAAGTAATTGGCCAAAGTTATGAGTGTCTATTGGACATTTGATTGGATGAGAGGCCCCATAATCAATTTACTAAATGCTTTTGGACATGTACATTGTCTTGGTCCTTTGCTGTGTGCAGAATCACAAGCAAATTGGAAATGAACAAGCAGAGAACAAAATATAAGAGAAGAGAACGGTGACGCAGTAATTTAAATGGTTTGGCAGGTGTTGTCTATGTCCATGGGAGAAGCATACCATAAATTCTAAAGATCGTCTGGCCGGAAGTTGAGTGGAAGAATTGCCGGTAGATTATCTCTTCCTGCCTCCCTATTCTTGGTAATAGCTTTTGATTGACTTGGACATTGCGTTGTGGATGACAAAACGCTGACCACATACCATAAAATATAATTACTGAACCAATAAAAAAAAAAGTTGAAATATGACAAAAACATTATGACTGAAGCTCAAGTTAGATCAGAGTCATTTGCCACTTTTACAGTAAAGAAAAGAACTTTATCCTAGTTTAAACTTAATTTAGCACACCAAAGTTCAATGCATGAAAGAAAGAATTCGACTTGAAAACAATACATAATTCGCTAGTTCCTGCAATCAATAGCCAAAAATGACAAAGCCACTGGACCATGGAACTAGCAAAGTTTACTTCCAAGAACACTGAGAAACCAATAAGTGAAACTTAAACATTAGAAGAAAAGTGGATTAGTTGAGTATTTGCCAACATGTCAGTTTGATCTGAAACTAAAAAAATATAAAGGCAGCTGGTCCAATTCAACTTACAACATCAGGTTTGTCTATTCCCATCCCAAAAGCAATGGTAGCACATACAACCTGGACCTCTCCAGTATGCCATTTCTTTTGAACAGCTACTCCTTGACGGGCTACTAATCCATCATGATAGTACACCATCTTCATACGGCACTTATCATTCAAGTATTTTGCAACATCAACACATTCACTCTTTGAGAGGCCATACACTATGCCGCAAAAATTAGCAAAACGATTCTTTAGCAGCTCTCCAAGCTGCTTCAGCGATTCCATGGTCTTAGCCATGACCTCAATACTTTAGATTTGGTCTATCACAGCATGTCTCAAGAACAACAAGAGCATGGGGGATCCTGAGAGCTTTGAGGATATCCTGCAATGGATGCACATTTCAATCAGTCCCAAATTATTATTTCAACAAAAACTAGAGGTTAATGTGCAAGTTTCGTACCTCACAAACTGGCTGAGTGGCATTTGCAGTCAAGGCCATCACTGGGACATATGGAAAGTTTTGCTTGAGACATCCCAGTTCTCTACAATCTGGACAAAAATCATGTCCCCATTGACTACAATAATGACAACAAAGAAAGTAACAATCAATAAGCATTGCTCATTTACAATCATTCCAATAGACGAGAAAAGCTCAAACCAGCAGTACATTCCTTTCATGAGATGGCACTGGCAGTGCAAATTTAGTAGAGACCTCAAAAGAAACAGAACCAATGATCCAATGGGTGAACTTTTGCCTTATATCCCCAGTTGTTAATATTTAGTAAAAAGGTTAAAACAATAAATAGGGACACTAGAACCAGCTTAAAAGACCTGAGTATCAAGCCAAACATGGACACTTCCAATTACTTCCGAAAGTAATTTCCATTGGAGCTCATTTTAGTTGTGTGCATTTTGCTTCATATGATTAACGATGTGCCACTGACTTTTCCCAACAGAAGGAACTAGATCATTTCCAGAATTTGTTATTTCAACATTGCATTCTGTTATACTAGATCTTCACAGAAGGTCTGGGTTTCAGAAGGTTCAGTGTAACACTGACAATGTACTTAGGCTAGAAATCCAGAAAATGCAAAAATGTTCAAAAAAGACAGTTTGAGTGAGAATATATAAAAGATAACTTGCTTTTCTTTATCTGGGACAAGGACAGTAGTTTTGCAGTGGCAACATCATAAATACAAATTCCATTTGAAGTATCTCTAGCATGAAATTTGCTTCAGATACAAGGATGCCAAAGAGCATACCTCACACAATGTGCCTCATCAACAACAAAACCAGCTAGTTCTGCCTGCGATGTGTGACAGTCGAGTATCAAAAGGCTAAAAACAAACTTTCAGAAAAAGTCACAGTGCATCAGAAATATCACCTTTCTATGCAAGCATTTCAATATCTCACGAATAGGTTTCCCACAATCCTTTCAGAAGTTAAATACAATAGCTTTCACGATGGTTTATCTTTCCTGAAAAGGCAGGCAAAGCAGTGGAGATCAATAACTTGACAATCACAACACTCAAGAAAAAAAAGTCTTAGAAGTCCAATAGAAACCCCATAGCAACATATGGATTACAGCCCAGCATTTTATGGCAAAATAATGATTGTATGGTATGATATACTTCTCTAGGAACACTAAGATCGTAAAATTTATTTTTAAGGCAAAAATCTTTTCATTAACTACATAAAAAATGTGAATCCATCGCAACATATGGAGCATAGCCATTTTATGGCGGGATAAAGATTGTATGGTATGATATACTTCTCGAGAAACACAGAGAGAGAGAGAGAGAGCAAGCTAAACTTTGCCTTAGTTCTTGGAGGACAGCCACTGCTTGGGCAGCAGTTTGCTGAGACCTCAAGAAAGTAGATGGTATTCCATATTTGAGGGTTAGTAATTATTTTATCCTGGATGAGAGATAGCAGGAGAGATATAACAACTATGAAACCTGGTTTAAGAGTAGCTGGCAACTGCAACGAAGGTCAAAAACATCAGAAGAGCACATGAACAAAGGATGGGATGAGGGAATTATCCTTTCATTCTCCTTCGGCTGAGCAGAAAGCACCAGTTGTCACTATTTGTCTTATAATTACTTCAGCTTGAAACATTTATCAACTACTTCAAGATTGAACAGAAAACACTTCAGGATAATTCAATTTGGTAAATTCAGATTGATATCTTCCTTCATGATTCTGGACATCAAATATTTTGCATGCTACCAAGATCCATCTTACATGAAAGTACATCAACATCAAACCAATAATGGGAAATGATCACCCTAGTCGAGATAATGACATAGAACATAGCTGCATAGGAAATATAGACATCTACAATATGTATTTGGTGCAAGTAATTTGAAAACTTATTCCTCTTTGACTTAATAAACCTTCTGAATTGGACCTGAACTATGACTGACAACAACACTTTCATGCAAAAACAAGATAAATTTTCCAGTAAGTAATTAGAAGGTCCGAGAAGCATAGCACAAACCTCAAATTCTAGAAATTACATAATAGATAGAAATGTGCGAAGGTAGAACGAGAATGTCCTGTATATCCTTCTTTTCCAACTTTGTCCAATCCTCTACATTGGAACCCATGGTTCTGTACCTGAATCACTTCCTATCATTTAACTGACATTTGGAAAACATTTTCTTCCTTAAGTTTAAGCACAAACTTCTCAACGGTGGTAACAAAGCAAATTACAAGATCATTTTAAAGCTTAAATTTCAATACACAGGTCTATCCATCTAGTAATTTAATCAGCGGAACCATTGAGCAAAGTGCACAGGGTTTGTGCTCCTAACATGGTCTCCACACATACTTCTACATATGATCATTACACAAATGAGATAATGTTAACATTCACTAACCTGGTAACATAAACTTTTACAACCTCCAGTGGGCATGTGAATTGAGCAATCTTGTTTGGCTACAGAAGCTTTAGAAGCCTGATGCTGCATTGGTCAAAATGCCTTGTTTCTGAATATTACAACATTTGCCAATTCTACGTCATCCAAGGCTTGCAATTACTTATAAGTCGGAGTCCCTTGCTGGATGATGAAATCAGAGAGCAATGTCCTTTATTTGAAACTGACCATATTGAACTTTGGGTGACAGTGCTCTTATAGCCCTTCAACAGAATATAGCCTCTTCAGCACTGTAATAGTTTCTGACCTGGATTGTCAGGGAAAATGAAAAATGTGCACAAAGATATCACAAGCCTTCATTTACGCAAAACATTTCTACCAAAGACACTGGATTGCTAAGTTCCACAATTTGATGATCTGCTATACTCTCAAAGTATTTGAGAAAATGGGTATTTGTACATCATCTAAAACTAAAATCAACTTCTTTATTGACCAAAAAGTTCCAATATGTTATTTTGGATCTTGAAGATTGTGGAAGTAATTGGCAAAAGGAAGGAGTGTCAATTGGACATTTGATTGGATAAGAGGCCTCATAAGCAATTTACTAAATGCTTTTTTCATGTACATTGTGCAGGTCCTTCGCCGTGTGCAAAATCACAAGCAAATTGCAAATGATCAAGGAGAGGATAAATTATATGAGAAAAGAACAGTAACACAGTGATTTAAGTGGTTTGGCATGTATTGTCTGTCCATGGGAGAAGCATACCATGGATTCCAAAAATCATCTGACCAGAAGTTGAGTAGAAGAATCGCTCAGAGAACTGCTTTGGTCAGGAATATATCATGTGGATTTCCTACCCATTTTACTACCAAATATATTGTCTTCGTCTTCACTATCAGTAGAGGAATCCACCTCAAGAAGAGTTTGGTTTTTCTCAGGTTGTGGAGAATCTTCTATAATATCCACATAGTGTGTAACATTGCATTCACTGTCATTACGTATATATTGGCCAAACATATCGGTCAAAACTCCACAACCTTCTGATTTCCACAGCTTGCAAATCATCTCAATCCTCAGAATCTTGCAAGGTTTCAGCAAGTTCTGCTAGGAAGTCACTGCCACTGTGCTCCACAGTGATAAACTCTCGATCTTTCTCACCTTAAGAAAACCAAAAGAAGAAAGAGATGATTTTGCAAGTTCCGTGGCAAACATGAGATCACATAAACACAATCTACAAGCCACGATTCGAAGAAATAAGTCAGACATTTCGTTAGTCAATAAGACGGCTCTGCAAAACCCACAGAGAAATAGGGACAGGATGAACTAGATTTAAACAGCTCTGGTCCATTCAAATCCAAAAGGTAGACCATTCCACAGGCACCGTCAGAATGACGGCCTAAACGTAATAAATCTCCTTATTCAGGAATGCATTATATATCAATCCACAAATTATCCACGGAACACCAGCAATTACGACATTCCCTAATCACACCAGACACCACGCGATTCGGCTAATAACCAAGAAAAACCACCATCCGAAGCAACCTCAACACATGAGACTGGAACCGTGCCAGACATTTCGCTCGTCAGCAAGACTACTTCGCTAAACCAGCTCCGATCTATTCAAACCTAAAGCAGGCCACGAGAAGGACCTACCTAACCTCTGCAAACGATAATCAGCACAAACAGTGCGCGGCAAAAAGCGATGATTCGAGTTACCGTAGAGGGAAACGAGACGGTCCCAAGCACCAGCTGGCGGACTGCTCGTCGAAGCCGAACTCGAGAGCCAAGCTCAGCAACCCCCGAGCCTTCTCCAACTCCTCCAAGCCCCCCGATCCTCCATTGAATCTTCAACCTGTTCGAGCCGATTCGATCGATGATCGATCGTCGATGATGCGCGCGCTGGAATTGCTCTTTTTTGAAAAACCTTCCCAAGCAATGGCGGGACTAATGCTTTTCCTTTGTGCGTTTCTATGCGGGGGAATGAGAGAACGGAGAGAGATCGGAGCCATTTTCCCATTTAATTTTTAATTCTTTTTTTTTTTTTTTGACAATTCCGTTTTCGCAGCTGAAGTTTGTTTTAAGTTCTATTTTGGGCCCCCCTCGGATAAGTTTTCTTGATTTCCCTTGACGCCCTTGGGCTTGCTCGGTGGGAAGATATATGAAAAATTATCCATCGATTGTGCCTCTATTTAAAATCCGAAACAGAAAATAGTTATTTGAAGTTTAAAAATATTATTAAATATCGCGTGTGATTTACACATCAATATTTATATAATTTGAAGAAATTTTTCAATATTTCGAATTAAACAAGCTAGATGAAAAACGTAAAATTTGAAGGAAGAAAAACTATTATGAACATCAACACCAACATCAATCGAGTAATTTTAGAAATTAGAGACCACATCGTTAGCCAAAAAAAATTCTTTAAAAAAAGGATTATTGGGGTTGAAATTGATGTTCATTTCAATTGTTGAGAGCCTTTTTAACTTTTTTCCTCTTCTCAAGAAGATTGCAAGCTAACCCAGAAAGAAGAATTGGTGCAACAAGCACCACATGAGAACGCCCTGAAATGAACTGATGTATTCCTCTGTTTGATTTGTCTTGGTTCTTTCCTTTATTTGAAATACTTAGGCTCAACTCGACTTATTGCGAAGAAAAGTCACGAAATTGATATGTATGTGATAATTTATTGTGTGGAAAATTAGTAGGTAATATACGAATATCAATAAATTCACCATTAATTAGATGGGATCCGGTCTCATTTTTCCTTCTCATCTAGTTGTCGTCAATTGTTCAAGCGATCCTCGCCAAGTTGGAAATCCCTCTCTGTTTTTTTTTTTTTTTTTTTTGGTGGTCAAAATTCCCTCTCTGTTGGAAATGCTATTTTTCCAAAATTTTGTAAATCATTCCATTGAAATATATATATATATATATATTTATATTTATATATAAAAGGAAAAAATGTAACTAAGAAACTATATTACTTTATCAATGTTTTCTTTTGTTGACGCACAGCAACATATAAAAAAAATTAGAGATAATTCCATAGATCTATAACTTTAGTACGACACGCGCGTCTTGTTTTTGCAAAGTTGCCTTCACACCTTTTCCTATCCACTGAGGTCAACAATGACTCAAACCCAGAAAAATAAAGCTAAAAAGAACCAAGGGAGTCAAATGAAGCCAGAAGAATTTACGGGGAGGCAAAATAGAGCTTAGACAAACTTCGGGTGCAAAAATGGAATTTTCAAAAAAATTTGAAAAGATATGGCTACAATCTCTTCCATTCTCCAGCATATATAAAAATAGAAAGGGAAAAACATTAATCCCACCATTGCTAGGAAGGTTTTTTGAAAAGAGCACTTCGAGCACGCGCTCTTGAGAGAGACTAGTGATCAATTCAATTCCAACTTGTGCATCATTGATCGATCGATTGAATCGCTTGAGCAGGTTGACTTCCACGGAGGATTGGGGCTTGGAGGTAGTGAAAGCTCCGTTACTGAGCTTGGCACTCGAGTTTGGCTTCGAGGAGCAGTCCACCAACAGGTGCTTGGACCGTCTCGTTTCGCTCCACAGTACTCGAATCATTATTTTGTCGTGCATTTTTTGTGCTAGTCAGCTTTAAAGATATTATGTAGGTATTTCCTGTCCACTAAGATGATGGATCAAATTGCTCTTGGTTTATTTTTGAATATATCGGAAATGGTTTAGCGAAGTAGTCTTGCTGACAATCGAAATGTTAGGTACTGTTTCAGTTTGATGTGTTAAGGTTGCTTTGGATGGTGGTTTTTCTTGATTATTAACCGAATTGCATCCTAATGGGTGCTTATATGTAAAAACTACTCACTTTCCATACCTTCTCTACCACATCATTACTCTCTTTCTTCGCGCCACCTCACTCCCTCACCACTGCCAATTAATGTGACCATCCTACGATCACTCACCCGACCGACACCAACGACGCCCTCCACAACCTAGCCCCAATCTTTGTCCACATCTCTCTCTCTCCCTCTTCTTTGTCATGGCGCAACTTGAAAACAGAGGCGTCTTGCCCAAAGTTGCAATGACGCTTGACTAGATCTAGCGTCGCATTTGAGTAACTCTGGCATGCATCGAGCTAAACGCAGCATTGGAGCTCAATTACCTATGATGTCGAGCCTAAGTGGCGGGCTGTCATATGAGGACTCATAACTCAAAAACAAATATGTTGTTGCAGCAGTCCAGCGCAACACCAAATTGGATTGGGGGGGTATTTCTCCTTACATAGCATCCTCATGTCAGTATCTACATTTTGTAAAGGAAATCATTATTGTGAAGACAAGACTTTTTCAAAAATTCTATATCAATTTTTCTATGAAACCGAGTTAACTACCTTTTAAAAAATTCTCCGGCGAGGGAAAGCAAGTTAAAGTCTTCCACCATCTTGCTTGCTTAGGTGCCAAGAAAGGGGTAAGGTAAAAGCCAACAAGACCAACTCAAAAGAAAAGAAGGGAAAAAAGATTCTGGCGAGTGAAAGCAAGTCAAAGTCTTCCCCCTTCTTAATTGCTTAGTTGCATTGTGACACGAGAGACCATTATGTATTGTGAAAATATCGTATAAACTTAATTTATAAACGATGCAACTGAAAAAATCAATCACAATATAATAATTGTACTGAAATTTGCATTTTACGATGGGGCTTTGTATGGGATTTACATGGTAACGTTATACATCAAACTCTTCAATTTGCCTATTGACTCTAAAGAACTCATATTGATCTGATAGCATACATGGCAATGTTGTTGTTCAATAATTAGACTCTTTTTCCTTTAAATTGACAAGAGTGTGCCAATTCAGGTCACAATCCATGAACGTGAACTCATGAATATGTGATAGGTGTAATCCTAATGCTAGTTTGTCATCAAGTGTTTGAGCAGAGTTAAATTTGACATTTGAAAGCTATTTGTTACTCGAAATTTACATCAGCATAGCCAAGATTAGCTACCGATAGAGTTTGTCAAATTTTTTTCTTTATTCAAATTCATAAAATCCATTTTCTTCTCCCCTGCTTGCTTTGCTTATGCTGATCGTGATTTTTCTTTTTAAATTCACCAGCCAAAACATTGCAAGGTCGAGCAAATGCAGGAAAGAAATCCAAAATAAAACCATACGAAACTGTTTATTATTTACAAGCATATACCATCCTGGAAAAAATAGGCATGCCATTAACGGGAAGAGCTGAAAGATTATCTTCAATACAAAATAATTGTAGTATACCTCATTTTTTTAACATGTAAAAACAACAATTTCATCCGGCATTGGAGAGTTCCAAGCTGATGAGGACATTTAAAGGATCACGTTACCTTCAGTCACTAATCATATGTGAAAGACGGCCAGATTTCATGAGAATCAGCAACAATTGTCCTATTAGGCAGTACTAACTCTTTAGCCTTCTCATTGTTCCCATGAAGAGCCCAGAGAATCATAATGAAACAAGAGAAAGCAACGTCCGATGATATACTCTTCAATCAATCATCATATGTGTCAAGAAGAACCCTTTAAGGCTCCATTGCCTTCAAAATCAAATCACCAAGTTTTGTATCTTCAAGCTAACTTTGAATGGTAGTTGTAGATCATTTCTTTTAGGAAAACTATTTGGAAAAATCGAACAAAGTGAACATCCAAAGGATCAAGCATTCCCCTGCAACAATATATCTAGCAATCCGCATCCGATTTGGATAAATTAGGTGAAGTTGGAAAGCTCTTACAATGCACAATCAATTATAGCCATCGGTCATAACCTTAGTAGCGGTTAACTTTTGATCAAAATCAAGTTGAAATTCAGTAAAAAAAAATATAGGTGTCTTCAAGGTCAACAGTCTTCAATGAAGTAATAAATTTGATTCACGTCCAATATGTGTTTGGATTGAGGGAAGGGAAAGAAAATGGATGGCAGTAATAATCTAGGGACCTTTCTTTAGAGGCAGAGTAATAAGCGGATGAACTTGAGTTTATAATCCCCGAAATAGTCCAATGACTCTTGTCCGTCTTTCTAAGTTATATTGAAAAACTTCATTAGATGTGGGACTATTCTTCGGACCAGTTGAAAAGTGCATAACATAGGGTTCCCTTCCAATAAACCGTGTGTTATAGTTTTTGATGAAAACATAGAAATGTTAAAAGTGCATAACATAGGGTTTCCTTTCGATAAACCATGCAATCCAGTTTTTCATGAAAACACAGAAATGGTAAGAGTGACTTACCTTGTTTTTTGGGTCATAGACTATTAGACTCACCTTGTTTAAGCACTAAAAGATCCACACAGGCCAATGATATATTTCCTTAGCCCCTGCACTTTGAGAATTAAGGGAAAAATTAAACCATATTATGGCATCTTATTCTATAAAATTGGATCAAGCGTTGAATGGATTTCCAAGTTAATTGTTATTTTGAACATGCATCGAAGTTGTTTAGATGGGTGAATTATTTCTAATATATCACATATCAGCATGTTGGATTATGATATATCAATATTGGATTAGTGCTCACGGTCAAACCACATATTGGGACATCATATTTGTTCACTGGCAATTCTAATCTGGGGCTTAATCATAGCCAATGTGATTTATGAGGCTTAACCATAGCTGATATAGTATATCGGGCCTTGTCACATGACGAAGCATGATTAAGATTGGGCATTGGGTCATGCCAGGGACGACAAGACTCGGACATTGTTGGTCCATGCCGTTTTTTAAATAAATTCCATAAAAACTAATTTTTTGTTCGAAAATTAGAAATAATGAGAGATTACTTGTGGAAAATCAATAAAAACGCACATTCTGCTAAATCCAATTAAAACACAAGTATATCTTCAAATAATTTGAAAAAAAATTACACTTAGTGTGCTCTAATTAATAATTACACTTTCATGTCCCTCACCAATGTTCAGATCATACAGTGTCATTGTCGTTCTCATGTCCATGCTGGGTACATTCCTTCGGAGTTAATTCTTGTAAAAACTAATAACACCCTATGGTAACCATTTCTAAATTTCACGCAAACAATTTGGATCTATTTGACTTCCAAAACTTGGCTAGTAATGAGCATAGACCTTGAAGGGGCCGTGTACGCCAATGGAATGAGTAAGTCACAAGCCATAATAAAAAGAATCGGAAAAGTGGTGGCTCGCCTCTTCCACCATTTCAGGTCCTCGAGGTTATCTTCGCCTGCTCTATCGATGTGCTTGGAGTAGTTTCTTTGGTAGACGATGAAGATGAAGACTTAGCGGGCTGTGGGGTGTGCTTCTGCTTATGAAGCAAAGACCATATAGGTTTGTGGGCATTACGCAAAGGGGCCACATTCTTTGTCCGTGGGATGGGTTGTGGACCGACATATGCCACATACATATTTGAGAGCTAACTCATCGTTATCGCCAATATGTGTTCCATTTGGAACTTTTGACTCAGTTCGAAATATTTTAATATGGAATAAGAAGCATTTTGAGCCCCTCCAATGTGAACCTTGGATCCGAGATAGTGGCTACCAAAAAATAAAAAAGGTAGGATGTTTTTGTAATATTTAAGGAATTTCGCCTTTACAGCACTACTATTTCGTTGAAGAAGGGATTCATCTTCTTGTTCATTAATTCAATTGACATTAGGTATAGAAATGGAAGAAGGGATTCATCTTCTTTAAAGAATTTCGCAGTTGTATTTCGTTGAAGAAGGGATTCATCTTCTTGTTCATTAATTCAATTGATATTAGGTATAGAAATGGAAGGACTCAATTGCTTGACCGCTAATCCAAACCTTCGGACTTCAATCTCAATAAATTCTCAGTTTTTCATGTGGTTTGTGAGTTCATTCTCGCATTCCAAGGTCCAAGACGAGTATCAATGGAACAAATCCACCTTGATTTAAAACAAGAGTTTGAATTATCATATCAGAAAATCGGAACGTGATTGTTTCAAGCATGATTTCTGCTATTAGTTAAATTTGACGCATGAAAAACTAGTCAAAGATTTCCAAATGGCGATCCCCCTAAGAAAATCACTAAATCTCAGCATAATCAGAAAGCTTCTGGGTGGAGTGAGCATTATAATTAAACGCTAGCACGAGAACATAAGCAGCTAAATGGAAGATGAAAATCCCAAAACTACCCAGGTGGAATATGCAAATCTATACAAAGCTACGACACACCATTTTGAGTAGAACAAATTCCTCCATATTCTTTGCAACTCAAAGCCACCTAAAAATTGGCGAGGATCAATCTAACGATCAACGACGACCGGATGAGAAGGGAAAACGGACCGGATCCTATCTAATTAATGGTGATTTTTCTTTGGTGTCCGTCATCTTCCTCATTAATAGTAATATCCAAGTAACATATCACCTTAAAACTTTTGGGACATGACGTAATTTCCTTTTTGTAGTCATAAGTTCCGTAGGTCCTATAGTTTGTAATATTCCATTAAAATTTGTAATCTGCCCAAGTTTGTAGTAAATTTCTTTTCTTATTATTGGAAAATTACCTAATGGATCCTTACTTTCGTTAAACTTACATAATTATCCTCATTAATAATAATTTATCTGTAAAATATCCTTTTTTATTTTTCTTATGGAGGATGTATTTTTGTTTGGAGGGCATAAATCTTTGGAATTTGTGCTTTGTAATATTTCATAAAAACAGTAATTTATTCGGTTAATGGTAAATTTCTTTTTTTGTATGTTTAATGAAATAAGTAAATTGATATTAACTTTCTTTACACTTTGTAATGTTTTGAGACTTATATGTTGGTAATTTTCCTTACTCATCTTAATTTTTTTTAATCAAAGGAAAGCTTGATCACCTTTGCATTCGTAACTTTCCTTTAACATTTGTGAATTTAAATTATGACAAAAAGTTAATTTTGCAAAACAAATTTGACGGAGCAATTTTTTCCCTTTCTTATCCAGCGGTCCACGTTGAATGCGGGACCGGTCCCGTAAAAGAGAGATTCGACTTATGGAGTTTATATTGCGATCATGACTTTTCGGGCACAACAAAATAGTGTTTTGTTTTTTGCCGAACAATAAAGTAGTGTTGGAAACCTATGTTTCCAAATTATTTGAAGTTCGTTCTACTGGGTAATAGGTAAAAATGTAAATTAAGATAAGTATTACTTTGTAAATTTTTCGTTTTGCTGATACACAGCAACAGGTAAAATAAAATTTGAGATAACTTCTCACAGTCTTATGTATGCAAAGAAGCCTTTACCCATATTCCTATTTACCAAGTTCGAGAATGATTCAAGCCCATAAAGGAATAAAGTGAAAAGGAAAGGCCCCCCACCAAACAGAACCAACTCAAGGGTGTCAAATGAAATTAGAAAAACTTTTTGGACACAACGTAATTTCCTTTTTATAGTCGTAAGCACTATAAGTCCTATAGTTTGTAATATTCCATTAAAAATTGTAAGCTGCCTAAGGTTAAATTATATTTCTTTTCTTATTGTTAGCAAATTATATAATGGATCTTAACTTTCGTTCGGCGAACATAATCATCCTCATTGATAGTAATTTTTTTTGTAAAATATCCCTTTGTAATTTTTCTTATGGAGGATGTCATTTTTGTTTGGAAGACAAAAATCTCTGCAATCTCTGCAATTTTTCTTAAAGAGTAATTTATTTGGTTAATGGTATATTTCATTTTGTTTGTTTAATGAAATATCTAAATTGATAGTAACTTACTTTACACTTTGTAAAGTTTTGAGACTTATATGTTGGTAATTTTCCTTACTCATCATAACTTTTTTTAATCAAATGAAAGTTTGATCACCTTTGCAATTGTAACTTTCCTTTAATGTCTACAAATCCAAATTTTATGACAAAAAATCGATTTGTCTGATTAATTTTTTTCCCCTTCTCATCCAACGGTCCACGTTGAATGTGGGATTGGTCCCATAAAAGGAGAGCTTCGGCTTATGGAATTTTCCTCGCGATCATGACATTTCGGGCCAAATAGTAAAGTAGTGTTGGAAACCTATCTTTTCAAATTATTTGAAGTTCGTTCTACTGGGTAACAGGTAAAACTGCAAATTAAGATAAGTATTAATTTGTCAATTTTTCGTTTTGCTGATACACAGCAACAGGTTAAAGAAATTTGAGATACTTCTCATAGTCTTATGTATGCAAAGAAGCCTTTACCCATATTCCCATCTACCAAGTTCAAGAATGATTCAAGCCCAGAAAATATAAAGTGAAAAGGAAAGGCCATCGACCAAACAGGCCCAACCCAAGGGTGTCAAATGAAACTACAAAAACTTATGGGGGTTCAAAAATAGAACTGAAACAAACTCCAGGCGCAAAAACGGAATTTTCGAAAGAATTGACGAAATATGGCTCCAAGTCTCTCTCACTCTCCAGCATACAAAAATAGGAAAGGGAACAAACATCGGTCCCGCCATCGCCGTCTAAGGATTTTCGAACAAACACTTCGAGCGCGCGCTCTCGAGAGAGAGTACGGATCGATTTGATTCGATTCCGACTCGTGCATCGTTCAACCGATCGAATCGGCTCGAGCAGGCTGAGATTCCATGGGGGATCGGGGATCGGAGGAGGTGGAGAAAGCTCGGTTGCTGAGCTTGGCTCTCGATTTCGGCTTCGACGAGCAGTCCGCCACCAAGTGCTTGGACCGCCTTGTTTCGCTTTACGGTAACTCGAATCGTTACTTCGTCGCCCATCTTTTTATGCTGATTAGCGTTTGCAGAGGTCGTGTAGGTCCTTCTCGTAGTCTGCTTTAGGCTTGAATAGATCGGAGTTTGGTTTAGCGTAGTAGGCTTGCTGACGAGCGAAATGTCTGGCGCGGTTCTGGTTCGATGTGTTGAGGTTGCTTTGGATGTTGGCTTTTCTGGGTTATTAGCCGAATTGCGTGATATCTGGTGATTAGGCAATGTCGTAGTTGCTTGTGTTGCGTGGATAATCTGTGAACTGATCGATTGTGCAGTCCTAAATAAGGAGATTTATTGCGATTAGGTCATCATTCTGACGATGGCTATGGAATAGTCTATCTTTTGGATTTGAATGGACTGGAGGAGCTGGTTAAATCCCATCCCCATTTCTCTGTGGGTTTTGCAACTTGACTAATCCAATGCCGCATACATGAGAGCTAAGCCTATCGAATCATAAACCTCTATGAGAACATTTATAGGATATTATCACATTAATAAACTGATAGAAATGGAGGAGATTGTCATAATGCATACTCGCGTACTAATTTCAGGTGAAATTCCACAATTACATATAGTATAAGCACACAAGTTAGTCTTTCATGGTACGACTAGCAATGTGTACCCACCCCTTCAGAGCCTTGCTGAGTTCAGGAGTGATATCATTAGAATGTGACCATATCAAAAAACTCTGCATCAAGATAACATATAAAAAGTCAGCAACTATGTGCTTGATTAATGGAGAGGTAGAACCTAATGAGCATATAGAAAGCCTATTTAATTGAAAAAAGTACATTTACTATCGTTCAGGTATGTGTTGTTGAGACAAGATCAAATGTTTGAACATACACATGAATCAAAACTTCCTTCAAATACTCCAATTGGCGCCAGAGCATCTTCAAGGTTGGCATACAAGATGGTCCTCGGTTGTTGCTGATGCTTCATCTGCAAAATCCCTTTTCTTTGGATTGGTCTCGAGTATGGAATTTGAAGTTCCTCAGCCAAGTTAGCCACACCCAGATCAGTCATGTGATAGTATAGTTCCATGGCAACAATAGGATCAAATGCGATGCAAACTAATTAGCAAATTCTTGAGCTCCTTATCCCAAATTGTTTCACAGACGAGCAAAAAATTGTCTAATTATGCAAAAGGTCATCGACACGGTTGACTGAATTGAAGTCCCAAAGTAAGCCTTGATCATTACATAGACCAACCAAACCTGTCATAGAAGCAGCACCTATTTACCTTTCTTGATAATCTTTCAAAACAACAGTTTGACTTGTTAAGGTGGTCTACATTCATATATGACAGACTAGCCAAACTTATAACATTTTTTTTGTCACTAAACATAAGCACTTGGACCTCGAATTTTATTTTAGCTAAGTTCATCATACTCGAAGAAGTGATGATCTCCTCAGAAGGTTAATGAGGGACAAAAAGGGAACAATAAGAAACTTGACAGAGTTTTCCTTCGTCAAGGAAAATCGAAAGGCATTTGTCCCAAACAGGACATCTGCCATTAGTCAAATTTGACATACAAAAGAACTTACAAAGGTACTCAAAATCGCTAAAAGGATCTTTTCAAAGAAAATGTGAACTTTGGACATTGGGAAATTATGAGCGTAGTATACAATAATGAGTAGCAGAAGTTCAACAGCCTCTCAATGAAAATTTCAAATCCTGGGATTACTGGATAGGGGAACTGTTCACACTAGGTAATTCTTGTTTACCGTTGTTGATATTTTCATTCTTGCCAAGCAAGCTGATATCTATTTGCAGTCTACAGAAGCTGCAAAAGGAAGGATAAATGAAAAACATAGCTATCACGTAATCAACAGCATTTTACAAAGGCAAATTCGGAGTTTCTAAAATCAATCAAATAAATACCCGGTGTGGAGCAAATCATTCTAAGAAAATACAGCTTTAAGAAAAGCATTGCTCTATTCACTCATGCTGGCCGTTCAACGATGGAGAATCTTACTATGCCTTCTATTGACATTTGGGTCTATATTTTCATCTTGGCTGAAGCATCACATCGGCTTCTATGACCAATTACCCTTGCTCCTTCAATTATGTAAGACTAGCAATTAAGGGAAGTCAGAACCCTGTCATGGAAAACCTTCTTGTCAAAAGAAGATAGCGATGAAAACTAGGTCATGAGATTTAGAAGAAAAATGATTGTTCACTGCTTATTTACCTCTGTTGAAGAAGCATGACTAGTCTCACTATTGTCATTATCACTGCAAGATAAGAAATCCACATAGAACTCAGAATTGAAAGTCTTGCGTTCCAGATAATCTTGGTATTCCTTCAATGAGTCACAACCAAAAAAATTCAAATCAATTAAATTCAACTTTTCAAGACCCTGAAGCCGAGTAAGTTTCTTGCAGTTTAGAACCCTTAGAGATCGTAACTTCTCAAATCCTGTCAAATTTGACAAAGTCTCCAGTGATTCGCACCAACTTAAATCCAACTCTTCTAAGAACTTCGCACCTTCTAGACCTTGAATTTCAACTAGATTGTAACATCCAACAGCCACAAATCTCTTCAAACTAGATAATCTCGGTATTACTTCCAATGAGTCGCAACCAGAAATATTCAATTCAATTAAATTCAATTTTTCAATCGCTGAAGAACTCAAGTCAAGATGTTGCAAATTCTGTAAATCCCCAATTGAGCTAGGGATTTCTCTCAGTGACTCACAACCATTGGCGCTCAGTTTCTTCAACTTCCTCATAGAACCAATAGATGTAGGAATCTTTGTAATACCAGAATAATCTAATAAAAGTTCTTCTAAATCTTTTAATTCACCCACTTCCTCTGGTAGCTCCTCGAGACTTCTACAGAAACCCAAATCCAAGGAAATGAGGCTCGTGAGTTTGCCAATAGAAGGGTGGAGATGCTTTAGTCCATCACAAAAATACAACTTGAGAACTTGAAGCCGCTTTGACGCCTAACACATAAAGGAGATTAAGCTGTCAAAGAAGGAGTTTGATCGGCTAAACAAAACACAAAAACCCTAAAATCGTGAGAGGATGTCTTTTCTTCCCAATCTTACCACGAACGAACTCCATCCTTCCCAATCCTCTGTGAAGGAGCCGCCTGCTAAGTCCAGCACCAATAAATTCGGTAGATGCAAGTTGGTAGTCGAAAGAGACAAATCTCTTCCCCTAACCCGCCATCGAAGCCATCTCACTTCATAAAGGAGTTTGCCGTCGTTGGCGGTTCCACTTGAAGCTGCCCGCATCAAGTTGTAGAACCAGGAGGAGCGTCCACATCCCTGCAAGTTTCTTTAACTGTTCATCTTCGTCTAGATACGGAGAAAGAATTGGACGAGAGAAAATGACCGAACCGCTCAGACCTTTTAACTTTTTTCAGTCTTTGCTTTTTCTAAATCTTAGATATGCAAGATTCATTACCTTTCCATCCCTTCCTTCCCATATACAAATATGGACACGTGAACCCCACATTTAGTTTTATTTTTGACAACCTTTCGAAAATTAAACAAATGACATGGAGATAAAAGAAAGAATAGTTATAGCTTTAACACAACTAAGGCAAATGCACCTTAATGTTTTATCTTTTGCTTCTTCTTTTTCAAAATTCTCTATCACTTGCAGTTTGACTTTCATTTAAGACGAAATACATGTAACCATTTCAAAGCGTACAATTGTTTATTTGTAAATTTTCATGACTTCTGTATAACTTTTCAAAAGAATTTGTTAAAGAGTGCCGGTGGGCCACTTGTAAATAGCTAAGGAAGTACCAGGTTTTTCATTTCATTAGTTAAATGTAATAATGTGGAAGAGAAAAATGGAGAATTTTCAATATATTTTGATATATAAAAAAATTACATGGAAAGCCTATTTATAAACTTTATTAAAAGACTATTTAAAAAAAATCAAAGGAAATCAAATCAGATATGCATGATCAAAATAGATATTGAAAATCAAAAGAAAAATTTTAAATATCTCTAGAAGATGTATAAATATCTTCAACATCATTAACTATCTATGTGAAGTGTTTAATCATTTCTTTCAAAATTGAAACATTTTCTTTTTGTAAAATATGTTTAAAAAGTTCGTGGTGGCATTGGACAATAGTGTATAAATCATATGATGAGGCAGCCCGGATGAACAATATATTATATTAAAAAATGGCATGAACATTGATAATTTAACCAAAAAATAAACAGAACTTCATGCTAAGAATCATATATAACATATATGAAGGTATGCATATAATAATAAGCACGGCATTTCCTCCAATTAGTGAAGTTCTCATGGATTTTCTTATAAACAAACATTTCTATTCGCGATAACTTTCTTTATATTAATTATATTCATTAAACAACTTATAGTGGATAGGAATGTTTGTTATCGAAAAACCACTCTTTATCGTACACCTAACCTAATTGGAGGAAATAAGAATGAAAAGAGATAGAAATAACTAGTAGAGAGATCGGTATTTTCAAAATTAAAATGGAGAAAAAAATCTAAAATTGGATTCCTAAATAAGAGGAGCACCACAATACATTCGGCTGCACTAGAAAGCAAGCAAATGTCATGAGTGTGAAATTTTTTCCAATCTTATTGTTTTGAATTAATTATCAATTATTATAATTGGCACATTCTATCTGTTTTTTTTTTTTAACAAGAAATCTTCATTTATTTGAACCCTGATGTTTGTACTTGTATCTTCATCCATAATAGTAGTCCTTCGATTATCAATATTTTCAACTAGACATGACAATTACATGCTTTTGATAAATGAGATTTATGGTGTAAAATTGTAGTTAAAGGATAGCAAATTGATTTTCAATCAAATTTTTACAGAGGTGACATATATCAATGAAATTGAATCAAATGCTGTAACTTTTTCATCCTTGAGATACCAATAATTTATTTAGTGTCACAATTAATCTATGATGGACATAAATAGATGTTTAAATAGATTTTATTTCCTAGAAAGTAAGAACACATTTTCATCCTAGATGAAATATCAGAATAGATCAATTAAAAATATTAAATTAAGAGGGAGACGAAAAGAAAGAAATGCCATATTTTACCTCTTCAACTCTTAGTAATTTTGAGACTCCCTCGTAGTCGTCATCCTATGGTCTACTACGTTTCTCAAGCTGATGCTTTTGGCAATAAATGCTCCTTCCAAGATCTCTCAATTGATCATGCATATTAAATATACCGTAATCATCAATTTTTATTAAGCACCTCAACTTCAACTCTTGAACTCCTTGACTTGGATAAAGCCCATAGTCCTCCCACATGTACATGGCAAATTTGCTAAATTCACCAATCAAGAAACAAGCAATGTCCAGAAAAATCTGCTTATGTCCCTCTTCTAATGCATCATAACTTATTTGCAATATCTTTTGGACATCTTTGTATGGTTGATTTTTTAATTGCTTTTGCACATCTTCCCATACTTCTTTTGTTTTTTTAAATAAGTATGAACCTACGACTTCAAGTGCCAAGGGAAGCCCACCCATGGTGGATATAACATCACGAGATATACCCTCAAAGTCGCTCGGAGAATGATCCATACGAAATGCATGTCTGTTGAACAAAAGCAAAGCTTGCACCAAATACAATCCATTCAATTCGTACTTGTAGTCTACCTCAAATTCAGATTGATCAAGAACGGCTTCATTTCTAGTTGTAACAATGATCAAACTTCCTTCCATAAACCAATTACATTCCCTAGCCAACGCATCTAATTGACTCTTGTCATCTATATCATCCAGAATAATAAGAACCTTTTTTCGTCCAAATCTAGATTTGATTATATTAATTCCATTATCAATTCTAGACACTTTCTTTTCTTCATTGAGTATATCCGATATAAGTTGACTCTGTAGATACGTAATACCGGAGAGCCTAGTGGTTTCTCGAACATTTGGAAGGAAGCTTTTGTGCATAAATTTATTTGAGAGTTGATTGTAGATGCACTTGGCAAGAGTTGTCTTGCCTATCCCACCCATGCCATAAATTCCAATCATTCGAGCATTGGTGGAAGGATTGCCGATCCAATTCATAATTTCCTTCATACGACCATCAAGTCCAACTAGTTGCTTAGGCACATCCAACTGAAAATCTTCCTGTAACTTGCTTATAGCAGTTTCGACCACTCGTTCTATTAATTTTCCCTCATGCCTGTCAAAAAACAAAAAAAACGATGAGAGGTTATGAACCTAGACATGGTCTATGCGAAGTATTCGATCCTTATTAACTGAGCTATAGGAGATCGATTTTATCTTGGTGGTGATCAAGCTTTGGAAGACCCAGCATTAGAGTCCTTTGTAGGCCTATTATTTAGTGATTGATGCTATTGGCTGGAGGTATTGTCGTTTCTTTGTTTTTTGGTCTGTACCGGAGGAAAATGTGAAATTCTTGGGCACTTTGGGATGCTTTGGTTTTAGTTGTCGTTGGTTTAGTTTTCAGGGACACCTTGGGGAGTACTGGTGTTTGTTGTCTTCGAAGCATTATGGTTGTTCATTTTAACATTTTGGGGATATTTTCTGAGATTGCAATGAAAATTCATCCACATATCATCAGTTCTGCGAGAAGAAGAAAAATTACTTATCAAAAAAGGAAAAGTTCAGTAAAGTACCCGTTAGCAAATTTGTCAGATTCCCATCCATTTAAGTAACTGACTTCATTAAGTGCCCGTTGCCCTTCCTGGATATCCTTCTCCTCAAAATGCTTTTGACTGGAATGGAAGGCATCTCCAAATTTTCCTTTTAGATGCCGCACATCCGATGGGGCAACTCTGTAAAAAATGGGCAACACTATGTGTGAAATGCTCTTCTTCGGATCCATGATATGAATGAGCTCGCAGAGGCACCATTTGCTCGAAGCATAATTTTCGGAGATGATGGGGATCGAAATCTTAGATCGTGCAATGGCATCAAGAATCTCTGAACCAAATTCCCTACCAACTGGTATACTATTATCGTCCTTGAATACGTAAATTGGTACGGTCCCTGCCTTGATCAGATTGTGGTAGAGGTGATCGGTGAATGTCTTGCGGGTATCTGAGCCTCTAAAGCTCAAGAACACGTCGAATTGACCGCTACCTACACCTATGGTTTCCGGAGAGATGAAGGAAGAAGTGTATGCTTCATCAATGCTCTCTTCCTCGGCTCTCTTTCTCTTTCCCTGACTCTGCCCTCTGTCCATGACAGTCTGAGGGGAAAAGTTGAAAGCAAAGATGCTTTTTCTGCTGCTTAAAAGGATTGATGAACAACAAAAGACACTTTTAGGATGCTTTTCTGCAAATGCTTGCTGGCTTGGTCCACTCCAAATAACGTGTACATTAATTTCTCCTCGAGGCAATGCTGAAGAAGATTCGTGTTCTTGAGAAAGAGGTAAGTTGTGAAGACATGGCCTTTAGCTAAACAAGCTGACGTTGTTTCATTGCAAAAGATTAGGTGGCCCTAAAGAGGCCCCTGAAAAGCCCACAGTATTTACTTGTTCAGAAACGGATATTTGAAACACATTTAAATATTAAAACACATATTTAAATATATAGAAGTGTAATTAATCGACTTCCTTAAAACACATTTGAACAACAACATGACTTCACACTCATCTATAATATTTGAAGATGGATTCTTTCAGTTCACACCTAAGATATTGAAATTATTAGGAAAGTCATGAAAGTATCTTCCTCTTAATATAAGCTCACACGATGCCTAATTCTCATCATAATCTTCAACCCTACTCTTATTATTTTTAGCCTAATATATGAACAACCCTATCTCCACCACCTCATTTTCACAACCCCTTCTGTCTAATCGCATTTCCATGGGCCCAACTAATGTGGTGTCATGTAATTGTTGCCCAATAAACCTCATCCTCCAGATGGTGCACTTTTCTAATTGGAGAAAATTTCCTCAGTTCAAGTCTTAGGCATCACTCATATATAAGATTAACTAAAGCTAAAATATTAATTGAAGAAAAATTTTCAATTGCTCAGCTGTTTAAATTATGAAGGAAGTCGATGAAAATGATTCTAAATAAAAGGGAAAAACTTCCTTTTGGGCCCACATTTTATTTCTTTCTAAAAGTGCATATGAATGAGAGGAAATGCAGAAATTGCACTTTTCTTCCGAAAATGGCCTTACTTCCTTTTTAAGGATGAATAGAATGAAGGATAATTAAGTCAATCGATGAATTTAAGTTCCATTTACATCATTTCCACCCAACATGTATCCAAACATATTTCGACGAACTTTGACTTTCCCTCTCTTCTTTCATGGTCTTCTTGTTTTTTTGTTCTTAAATTTTACATTTTGAAATTTATGGCTTTAGCATGTTCGAAATTTAGGGCATTTTGTGTGATAAAATTTTATGGCCTGTAAATAGAATTGATATTAATACAAAAGGCTGCATGTCACTTGTAATTGGAATATCACATGAAGCAATTTTGTTCTTTGCTTTAGATGTAACGCAATGTGTTGCTTCTTTTTGCATGTATATAGGTTAGCATATTGCATGATGTTGTGTCGATATTTCATATGATGACACGTTTAATAATCATATTTATCTTGCCGGGTCGTCTAACCTGCTTTATTAAAAGTGTCATGTTCGTATTATGGCAGTTCATCGCGTTTACTAAATATGTTTTGTTCAGATTTTGCCATGTTCGTGTTATATCTTAATTTGATGTGACACAATTAATATGACACGACATGAATCATCAGCTGCATCTTTAGTAATATGATCGCTCACAAGAGCAATGAAAAAAATGATGTACAAAGTCTCTGTTTTTGCGGTCTTTAAGGACCGTTCGACGAAACTTTGACTTGATTTTTTTCCAAATGCTAAAAGTGAACGAGTCTCTCAGCTTCCCTGACCAGCTGGTACGTTCATCTCTCTTCCAATAGCTCGGAACAAGGAACTCTCCCTCTTGCTTAAGTTCAATCAATCATAGACCGTCTTTTGTGTGAATTTTGCTTCTCTGTTCGTTTCAGGTCGGTTGTTCTACTTCTTTTATGTTTTGGTTTAAATTCGGTGATTTCATTTATTAATTATACTTGAAATTGTCATATCCTTAATGAAGTTGGAAACGAGAGGTAGAGACGAACAAATGACCGTTATCATTTTTCTCTTATTTGTTTAATGCTGCCCCACATGCCAATAATATTATATAAGACAATCTATGATTTGATGTTACCAGCTATTCACCTCAAACTTTCAAATTTAAATTATTGATTGACATATTGTCAGCAAAATAAAGCTATAATTTGTTAAATGACACCGAATGAGTATAATTCATTAGTATTATTTAGTTACTAATGATATATGAAATACTTGTACACTCTCCTTGAGTTCTTTTCTGGGTCATTTTATTTCTTACAATTTTGTTGGCATATCATTCAGCTCTTTAAAAGTCAGTAAACCAATGAAAAAAAGAAGAACATGAAGTATTCAAAAAATCAAAGATAATTGAAGTAAAAGCGTAGAAAAGAAGGGGATGAAGTGTCTGGGCTTCCTTTTAGAAGGAAGTAGCGATATTTAGAGGTACCGTCCAAAAGGCTTTTGAATTATGAAACCGTGATGCATAGAAACCTTCATGAACACGAATTAAAAGTAACAAAGGGAACGAAAGATGCATGGCAATCTGAGAGCGAAAGTTGGAACGAAAGATGCTTTTCTAGTGCATAAAAGGATCCATGAACTGATATCTATGAACAAGTCTGTTACCACGCAAGAAAAAATAAATACGAAATCTTTAGTAATTGATTGACTACGATCAGTCGCAAATGCTTCTAGTCCTTTCTTTATCTTCTTTCGGACGTGACCCACTAGTCAAGTCCAACTTGTTGGCTTGATCACTCACAAGTAACGTGTACATTAATTTTTCAATTGGGCTGTAAAGAACTAGAATCTGTGTACGAGTATATTGCAGTCTATTAAAAATATAAGCATATGCATGGTTTTTATTTGGTTATCAAAAATCGGAATTTCATAAATAATTTAAAATTTGAGTTGAAACAGAATTAGAAATGTGTGAAAGATGTCGAGAAAGGACCGAGCTAGTAGTTGTGGAAGCAAATTTATATTTTAATTTTATTTAAAATTGTAATATTCTTAATGAAGTTGGAAATTTGAGGTAGAGATAAACAAATGCTCGTGGTTATATATCTTTTATCTATTCCACACCAACAACACATGCTCCAATTCCATTTAAAATAAATTTATTTTAAACTGGTACGTTATCACCAAGCCTTTTATTTCGAATTTTCAAATCTAAAAAATTGATAGATACCTTGTCCATGAAATAGAGCTTTAATTTTTTAGATGGCACCAAACGGAGGAGCGGATGCTCCACTCTCTTTTAATGCACTCTTTTCTTTCTCCGTGTTAGTCTGAACAATTAGAAATTGGCAACTGATTTGATGGAAGAAGGAGAAGAAGATAAGGAAGTGAAAGGAAGCTGGTGAGGAAAATTCAGAGACGACCAAGGTTTGAAACAACGCCTTGAGTGCCTGTCCCCATTTTTGTTGGAGGGCCACTTTGAGAATATCACCGGAAAGATTTTTTTTTTTTATCCCTTTAAATGGAAGTAGAATAGGATTATTGGCTAAATTTGTGATAAGTTAGGTTAAATTGATTAATCACATTTTGAAGAAATTTTTTTTTTATTTGCAATGAAAGAGGTAAGAAATGAGTGATATGAAGCTAGGTGAATCTCCTAATATGTGCATATGGCTCAATTCATTTAATTGTTGTCAAGTGTGTGTCATAAAATCAACTAGTTCTTTTTTCTTTTCCCAACACAATTGGATATCAAGTAAAAAATCTTAAGAAGTATCATATTATAAATTTTGGTATGTTTTGTATTGCGATGATTGAAACTATCATTGAGTTAAGAGTAGGTAAAAAATTGCAATATAGTTAAAATGCTCAAACTCTCCCCATACTTTTTTATTCCACATTTACTTTTCTTTTTATCTCCCTATAGAATGTTCTATAAGGAGATAAAATTGTCCAATGAAATCTCCCTAAGAGAAAACTTCCATTTTTGTAACCGAGAACCAACTAGTTGATCCTGGAATTGGCCTACTTTTATTTTTCTTATTTTTTTTCTATAAATTGATCTAGGGGCTTCAAATACTGAGAAACCTCACAAGGATTAAAAATTGGGTCTTTGGAATCAAGTGAATTACAGCAATTTTGCACGCAATAGAGGCTAGCGCACTTGTAGACCTACTCGTTCTAGTTCAACAAAAGATCAATATTGAATTACGATGCAACTAACAATCAGACATCAAGGCCATCATAGGACTAGCCCCATCTAAAGTTGAAAACAAAGACTTTCTTTTTTCGCCGAAGTCAAATCTGAGCTAGGGACATATCTCGTTAATAGGTTACGACGACTCCAAAAAGAGAATAAAACCCCACATCCCCAATAGACAAAAAGGGCCTAGAACACACATAGTTCAGCCAATTATTCCAATGACAAGGCGACAAATCAATAGAAACAACATGCTAATAAGACACGAAAAAGCGATACCTCCCCACTGAGATGCGACGAGAGGCGTGAGATCGGAGAGAGGAGACCGTAAACAAGCTTGGGCGAGAACTTTCAAGAGGGAAAAGAATAGAGAAAGCGGTGAGGACTAATCAAAAGACGATAGTCTCCAATTGTTCTGCAAGAGAGGCGAAACGTGAAACATAAAAGTGACAAGAGAGAGAGGACCAATTAGAAGTAGACGATAGTCTTGAATTATTATTGATTGACCAGTGGACGATAGGCTGATTGACTACTAGATTACGGAATGACCAATTCTATTCATATCCACTTGTGAATCATATTGTCAAATCTACCGTGGATCAATAACTTGCTAAGCTATTTCTAAGCTATTTATACGTAAAAGTCACGTCTTTGTTGTAAACAGTTAAATCACATAAAAACCACACTTTATAACAAGTTTCTCTAATTCAATCGGTAAAGATAAAGTCCACCTAAAAATTGTCCGCATAGTAAATATGTGTAAGTTACATTGAAACCAGCAGCTTTGATCACTTTCAAGTTTTAGCACCCAAAAAAAAGTACAATTGTTAATTTTTCATAATTTTCGGAAAACATTTGAATTTTCTATCATTTTCCAAAAATTACACAAATTGCCAATATAATGGAAAATGGTTTTAGGGACATCCGAAAATTCTCTAGTTGATCGGACCTGTTCAAATAATTTTTTTTTGTTGACAATTCTGATCGATAGCTTTTGAAAGTTTTTGTGCGATTATTGAAGAGAATAAACTAACACGATTGATATTTGGAAAAATCTAGTTTTTAACTATTTTCATTAAAAAAAATTATTTCTGCAAAAGCTAAGTATTTTGGATGTTTCAAGCTTTAAGTAATTTTGGGCAATTGGGTTACGTATAGGGCCGATGGACCCAAAATAGGGTCTAGAAGGGTTTTTTCGTAATTTAAGATGGGCTTTTTGCTTCAAGGGAGTTCAATCAACCATTAATGTTTTGCAAACAATATCAGCATAAGAGCCAACATGCGATTCCACCAAATTCAAATGGTCTAACCATTCATAATCGATTAGTCTAAATAAGAAGATTGTGGTAAGACAAATTAGCAATATATGTGATAATGATTTGAAAAAGGCAAGGCAAGGGAATATCACAAGTAATATTTTGTATGCCTTAGAGGATGTTAGGTGTTATGAGATGAGTAATAATCAAATGTACTTTGTCCAATGAATTGTAATAGACTGGAGATTAAACGCCGGGCTTACCTCGATGAGCGATTTAGATATGAAATCACTGTGATGGATTTCAGTATTTGAAAATAAGTTGCCTTGAAGAAAATCAAGCTGTGTCCAAGTCCCGAAAGGCAGTGCAATCCGAGGATTAACTTCATGCCTCAAGCCGGAGCTATCAAAATCAGATCTCTCAGAACAAAACCGAGGGTTCAATGATTTATGGCGATTGGCGTTTCCCCTCTTCAAGCACAAGCACTTGGGACTTTAAACAAAGCTTTCCCTCTTTCTCTTGCCCCAAAGGAGACGCGCAAGCTTGTGGTGGATTGCGCTTCTTTGACGAGGTAGTCGTACATCTTTCTAACCCTCACTTTTTGACCAAGACCACCAGAACAATCACTTCCACTTGGGTTTCTAAATGGGCAATACAACCTCACTGTAGATTCCAAGGATATTTTGTTACCTTTCTTTGTAACTGGACCGCGTGGCCACTCAAATCAAATTGAACAGGGGCGGTGCTTTTTGCTTTATTCCTACCTTTTGCTTTATCGGTACCGCCCCATGAACGATGGAATCGATATTGCTTGAAAATTAGTTTTCACAGGATGCTATTCCAAAACAGCCCTGCAATCATCTCCTTCACTTGGCAACTTTTGCAAGGTGTTCACATTCGAAATTACTTCCTCTCCTGCCTCAAAAGATGAGCCAGGTGTGCTTGGGCTACACACAATCCTACCATGGATTTGCACGTCTTAAATAAGGAAATTTACTACTTTAACCGACTAACCCTCACCTCTTATTAGTTCTCTCTCTAATGGGATTACATAGCCATGCGAATCAAAATGAAGATGGACGACATTTGGCTTTCCCTTCCCATTGAAATGAAAGCCTATCACTACTAGAGGCGTTGAAATGATCAAAAATCTTATTTTTAACTCATATTTAGTTACTAGGATCATATACGGATTAGCTAAAATTTAAACAATAGGTTATTATGAATTTAATGAAATTTTTTTAATGTAATATATATTTTTAATGTGTTTGAACCATTTCGACGTGCAATTCATGTTAATCGGAAAAGAGAAAATAGTAATGATTTCTCGGTTTGCTCGCACAGGGCTCCTTGGTTGGCCTCATGCTCAAGTGTGGTACCCCTAGCACGTGGAGCCCCCCGTATGCGGCGTGACAACTGCATGAGCTTTTTCTTCACTTGTCTATTGCTTTGACCAATGGTTGAGTGACACGTCATTCGTTTCCTACTCGTTACGGATTGCTAGTTCCAGCAGGACTTACATGGAATTTACACGGATCTTGTCATTTTTAGTTTTCCAAACTCAATCTTTCTCACAAAATCATTTAGCTCCACATCCAGACGAGGACGTCAACTAGGGGGCAATTCAGCCAAACCTCCTCCATACACTTAAGAACATAAGGAATTAGACTGGTATTGTGTGCTTATTTTGCACACAAATTTTTATCTAACGAATTTAGGGATTAAAGTTAGGGTGAAGTATAAGGGAATGGACAAAGCATGGAAAAAATACCAAAAAAGTCCTAAATCAATTTGTACTTATGTTAATTTGATCCTAAATCTTTTGACAATTTGTTAATAGAGTCAATCCGGCCAATTTTGATTGGAAATCATTGACATAAATGGTAGGCATCCTATGTGGCATTGCGAACATTGACATAAATTTTTTTCGAAAGTTTTATTTTTTAATTTTTTATTAATTATTTTATTTTTTTCTTTGTTAAGGGCCACTAGGGAGGGGAGCATCGGCCTACCACATGGCAGGGGCCCGCAAGCCCTCATTAGCGACTAGCAACGTTCGCGCCTAGTGGACAACGAGGGCTACAAGGGTCACGATCCTTGCCCAGTTATGAATGAGGGCCATGAGCCCTCGACCAATGGCTAACGAAGACTTGCTGCCCTCACACATAGCAGGTGAAGGCCGTGAGCCCTCACCAATCACTAGGTGAGGGCTGTGAGTCGCCTATGGCCGATGTGGGACTGCTGCCCTCAAACGTAGCAAGCGAGAGCCAAGAGCCCTCCCTAGCCAATGGGCGAGGGCTACAAGTCCTCACCAACCGTGCTAGTGGAACACTTATCATCCACGTCAGTTATTTTTAATCAAAATTGGTCAAATGAACTACATTAATAAATTGTTAAAAAGTTGAGGACTAAATTAACTAAATTAAAAGGTTCAGAACTGAATTTTTATAAGTGCAATAGGTTTAGAACTTTCTGATAATTTTCCCCCATTAAATCACACGGAAACCACACTTAATGATGAGTTCCTCTAATCCAGTCGACAAAGATTAGGTCTTCCCAGAAATTTCCTACACATTAAATTATTTTAGAATGAAAGAAGGTCACCTTCCTCCCATGATGTTCATGATGGGTTCTAGAAAAAAAAAAATACATTGGGGACCATCTCATGGTTAGAACAATGTACAATAGAGCATTTTAATTTAATCTTTAAAATTGATTGGAAGAAGAAGTTTAACCAAATTAAATTATTGAAAGACTGGAGGGATATTGTTGTTATTCACAACCAACGACAGTGTCTCAACTGCAATTGTCAAAATTAGTAATAAACACACAAAAAGGAAATGAATAAACCCAAAATCGCGTGCCACTCAAGTCAAGAAGGGTGGGTGTCGTGTCAAAAGGGCCTCATGCAATCATATAAACCACACAACGATTACCCTTTATTGCGATGGGATCTTATTAATTAGAAAATGAGTGACAAGGAGCAGTTGCGGATGCTTTTGGTCCTTCCCGTTATGTTCTTTGGGACCTCACCTCTAGTCAAATCAAACTTGTTGGGTTGGTCCATTCCCATTTAACGTGTGCGTTAATTTCTAAATTGGGCTATAAAAGAATTACAATCTATTTTCAAACATATTCCATTTGTTTAACAATATAAGAATAAATTCGATTGTTATTTGATTATTGAAGATCAGGATTTCATAAATCATATTGATTTGGAAATGGATGGAAGATATGAACAAAGGACCTTGTGAGTACCTAAACCTCTAAAGCTCAAGAATACATCATAGGGATCACTTGGCCATTCCCACTGGTGTTGGATAGATACTCCGTCAGTGCTCTTATTTCCTACATTTGGATCACTTCCACTCTTTTTCCTCGTCTCAAGAAGATTGCAAGCTAACCCAGAAAGAAGAATTGGTGCAACAAGCACCACATGAGAACGCCCTGAAATGAACTGATGTATTCCTCTGTTTGATTTGCCTTGGTTCTTTCCTTTATTTGAAATACTTAGGCTCAACTCGACTTATTGCGAAGAAAAGTCACGAAATTGATATGTATGTGATAACTTATTGTGTGGAAAATTAGTAGGTAATATACGAATATCAAATAAATTCACCATTAATTAGATGGGATCCGGTCTCATTTTTCCTTCTCATCTAGTTGTCGTCAATTGTTCAAGCGATCCTCGCCAAGTTGGAAATCCCCCTCTGTTTTTTTTTTTTGTGTGTGTGGTCAAAATTCCCTCTCTGTTGGAAATGCTATTTTTCCAAAATTTTGTAAATCATTCCATTGAAAAAAATATATATATATATATAAGTAAAAAATGTAACTAAGAAACTATATTGCTTTGTCAATTTATTCTTTTGCTGATGCACAGCAACAGATAAAAAAAATTAGAGATAATTCCATAGATCTATAACTTTAGTACGACACGCACGTCTTGTTTTTGCAAAGTTGCCTTCACACATTTTCCTATCTACCGAGGTCAACAATGACTCAAACCCAGAAAAATAAAACTAAAAAGAACCAAGGGAGTCAAATGAAGCAAGAAGAATTTACGGGGAGGCAAAATAGAGCTTAGACTAACTTCAGGTGCAAAAATGGAATTTTCAAAAAAAAATTGAAAAAATATGGCTACAATCTCTTCCATTCTCCAGCATATATAAAAATAGAAAGGGAAAACATTAATCCCGCCATTGCTAGGAAGGAATTTTGAAAAGAGCACTTCGAGCACGCGCTCTTGAGAGAGACTAGTGATCAATTCAATTCCAACTTGTGCATCATCGATCGATCGATTGAATCGCTCGAGCAGGTTGATTTCCATGGAGGATTGGGGCTTGGAGGTAGTGAAAGCTCCGTTACTGAGCTTGGCACTCGAGTTCGGCTTCGAGGAGCAGTCCACCAACAGGTGCTTGGACCGTCTCGTTTCACTCCACAGTACTCGAATCATTATTTTGTCGTGCATTTTTTGTGCTAGTCAGCTTTAAAGATATTATGTAGGTATTTCCTGTCCACTAAGATGATGGATCAAATTGCTTTTGGTTTATTTTTGAATATATCGGAACTGGTTCAGCGAAGTAGTCTTGCTGACAAGCGAAATGTTAGGTACTGTTTCAGTTTGATGTGTTAAGGTTGCTTTGGATGGTGGTTTTTCTTGATTATTAACCGAATTGCATCCTAATGGGTGCTTAAATGTGAAAAGTACTCACTTTCCATTGGCTTACTGCACCACGTGATATAACTATCACATGAAACACCCTTCTCTACCACATCATTACTCTCTTTCTTCGCACCACCTCACTCCCCCACCACTGCCAATTAATGTGACCATCCTACGATCACTCACCCGACCGACACCAACGACGCCCTCCACAACTTAGCCCCAATCTTTGTCCACATCTCTCTCTCTCTCTCCCTCTTCTTTGTCATGGCTCGACTCGAAAACAGAGGCGTCTTGCCCAAAGTTGCAATGACGCTTGACTAGATCTAGCGTCGTGTTTGAGTAACTCTGGCATGCATCGAGCTAAATGCAGCATTGGAGCTCAATTACCTATGATGTCGAGCTTAAGTGGCGGGCTGTCATATGAGGACTCATAACTCAAAAACAAATATGTTGTTGCAGCAGTCCAGCGCGACACCAAATTGGGTTGGGGGTATTTCTCCTTACATAGCATCCTCGTGTCAGTATCTACATTTTGTAAAGGAAATCGTTATTGTGAAGAAAAGACTTTTTCAAAAATTCTATATCAATTTTTTTATGAAACCGAGTTAACTACCTTTTAAAAAATTCTCTAGTGAGGGAAAGCAAGTTAAAGTCTTCCACCAGCTTGTTGCTTAGCTGTAAAGAAAACGATAAGGCAAAAGCCGACAATACCTACTCAAAAGAAAGGGGGGCAAAAGGACCGGCGAGGGAAAGCAAGTCAAAGTCTTCCACCATCTTGCTTGCTTAGGTGCCAAGAAAGGGATAATATAAAAGCCAACAAGACCAACTCAAAAGAGAAGAGGGGAAAAAAGATTCTGGCGAGTGAAAGCAAGTCAAAGTCTTCCCCCTTCTTAATTGCTTAGTTGCATTGTGACACGAGAGACCATTATGTATCGTGAATATCGTGTAAACTTAATTTATAAATGATGCAACTGAAAAAATCAATCACAATATAATAATTGTACTGAAATTTACATTTTACGATGGGGCTTTGTATGAGATTTACACAGTATACGTTATACATCAAACTCTTCATTTTGCCTATTGACTCTAAATAACTCATATTGATCTGATAGCATACATGGCAATGTTATTGTTCTATAATTATACTCTTTTTCCTTTAAATTGACAAGTGTGCGCCAATTCAAGTCACAATCCATGAATGTGAACTCATGAATATGTGATAGGTGTAATCCTAATGCTAGTTTGTCATCAAGTGTTTGAGCAGAGTTAAATTTGACATTTGAAAGCTATTTGTTGCTCGAAATTTACATCAGCATAGCCAAGATTAGCTACCTGATAGAGTTTGTCAAATTTTTTCTTTATTCGAATTCATAAAATCCATTTTCTTCTCCCCTGCTTGCTTTGCTTATGCTGATCGTGATTTTTCTTTTTAAATTCCCCAGCCAAAACATTGCAAGGTCGAGCAAATGCAGGAAAGAAATCCAAAATAAAACCATACGAAACTGTTTATTATTTACAAGCATATACCATCCTGGAAAAAATATGCATGCCATTAACGGGAAGAGCTGAAAGATTATCTTCAATACAAAATAATTGTAGTCATACCTCATTTTTTTAACATGTAAAAACAACAATTTCATCCAGCATTGGAGAGTTGCAAGCTGATGAGGACATTTAAAGGATCACATTACCTTCAGTCACTAATCATATGTGAAAGACAGCCAAATTTCATGAGAATCAGCAACAACTGTCCTATTAGGCAGTACTAACTCTTTAGCCTTCTCATTGTTCCCATGAAGAGTCCGGAGAATCATAATGAAACAAGAGAAAGCAACGTCCGATGATATACTCTTCAATTAGTCACCATAAGTGTCAAGCAGAACCCTTTAGGGCTCCGTTGCCTTCAAAATCAGATCACCAGGTTTTGTATCTTCAAGCTAACTCTGAATGGTAGTTGCAGATCACTTCTTTTAGGAAAACTATTTGGAAAAATCGAACAAAGTGAACATCCAAAGGATCAAGCATTCCCCTGCAACAATATATCTAGCGATCCGGTCATCCGATTTGGGTAAATTAGGTGAAGTTGGAAAGCTCTTACAATGCACAACCCAATTATAGCCATCGGTCATAACCTTAGCAAGGGTTAACTTTCGATCAAAATCAAGTCGAAATTCAATAAATAAAAAAATATAGGTGTCTTCAAGGTCAACAGTCTTCAATGAAGTAATAAATTTGATTCACGTCCAATATGTGTTTGGATTGAGGGAAGTAAAAGAAAATGGATGGCAGTAATAATCTAGGGACCTTTCTTTAGAGGCAGAGTAATAAGCCGATGAACTTGAGTTTCTAATCCCCGAAATAGTCAAATGACTCTTGTCCGTCTTTCTAAGTTATATCGAAAAACTTCATTAGATGCGGGACTATTCTTCGGACCAGTTGAAAAGTGCATAAGACAGGGTTTCCTTTCAATAAACCGTGTTTTGTAGTTTTTGATGAAAATACAGAAATGTTAAAAGTGCATAACATAGGGTTTCCTTTCGATAAACCATACAATCCAATTTTTCATGAAAACATAGAAATGGTAAAAGTGACTTACCTTGTTGTTTTTTTGGTCATAGACTATTAGACTTACCTTGTTTAAGCGCTAAATGATCCACACAGGCCAATGATATATTTCCTTAGCCCCCACACTTTGAGAATTAAGGGAAAAATTAAACCACCTTATGGCATCTTATTCTATAAAATTGGATCAAGTGTTGAATGGATTTCCAAGTTGATTGTTATTTTGAACATGCATCGAAACCGTTTAGATGGGTGAATTATTTCTAATATATCACATATCAGCATGTTGGATTATGATATATCGATATTGGATTAGCGCTCACGGTCAAACCACATATTGGGATATCATATTTGTTCACCGACGATTCTAATTTGGGGCTTAATCATACCCAATGTGATTTATGAGGCTTAACCACAGTTGATATAGTATCTTGGGCCTTGTTACATGACGGAGCATGACTAAGATTGGGCATCAGGTCATGCCAGGGATGACAAGGCTCGGACATTTTTGGTCCATGCCCTTTTTAAATAAATTCCATAAAAACTAATTTTTTGTTCAAAAATTAGAAATAATGAGAGATTAATCGTGGAAAATTAATAAAATGCACATTATGCTAAATCAAATTAAAACACAAGTATACCTTCAAATAATTTGAAAAAAAAATTACACTTAGTGTGCTCTAATTAATTATTACACACTCATGTCCCTCACCAATGTTCAAATCATACAGTGTCATTGTCATTCTTATGTCCATGCTGGGTACATTCTTCTAGAGTTAATTCTTGTAAAAACTAATAACACCCTATGGTAACCATTTCTAAATTTTACGCAAACAAGTTGGATTTATTTGACTTCCAAAACTTGGCCAGTAATGAACATAGACTTTGAAGGTGCCGTACACGCCGGTAGAATGAGTAAGTCACAAGCCATAATAAAAAGAATCGGAATAGGGGTGGTTCGCCTCTTCCACCATTTCAGGTCCTCGAGATTATATATTCACCAACTTTATCGAAGTAGTCTCTTTGGTAGACGATGAAAACGAAGACTTAACGGGCTGTGGGGGTGTTCTACTTATGAAGCAAAGATCATATAGGTTTGTGGGCACTACTCAAAAAGGCCGCATTCTTTGGCTGTGCGATGGATAGTATTATATCGACCGACATTATGCCACATGCATAGTTGAGAGTCAACTCATCATTATCGCCAATCTGTGGATACCTGAAGAAGCCACAATAGTTACCGTGCAAAATCCCATGAGTCTGGCCACAATGGTCCAGTTGTTTAGGAGGTTGACCAAAAGTTGGCAGATCTCGGCACGACCTTTTATTCTTTTAACAATGATTCTGCAACCCATATTTTTATATATTTTTGTTGCTGAGTTATATTGGGGTCAGCAAGGAAAATGAGAAGAATTGCGAAAAGATTGTCTTGGTTTTTCATCAGGAGAGATTAGAGTGTCCATCTCAGCAAACTCCTGGGAAACGCTTCCCACTTATCTCATTCGTTTTTTATTGACTCTTGCAATTGGGGATTTGCTTAGTGAGAAAATGATTTAATCTCTTATTGTAATTCCCTCTTGGTCATTGTGAAACAACTCCTCCCATTGATGTAGATGAAACTGCCCATCCCCTTAAATTAGTGTGTCATTCTTCTTTGCTCTTAAAATTATGTCTTTCCTTGATCATTTCAAGTTTGCTTGTAATTCTGCTCACAGAAAAGGACCTTACGCAGGGTACCTATACAAAAGCATTTAGTAAATTGCTTATGAGGGCTCTCATCCGATCAAATGCACAATAGACACACCTAACTTGCCAGTTACTGCCACAGTCTTTAAGATTGAAAATGACTTGTATTAGAACTGTTTGCTCAATAAAAAGAGTTGATTTTTGTTTTGGATGATGTAACAATACCTATATTTCTATAATACTTTGAGAGTATAGTACATCGTCCAGGTTTTGAACTTAGCATCCAGCGTCTTTGATAGGAGTTTTTTGCGAAATGAAGGCTGGGGATTTCTTTGTGCACAATTTTCATTTTCCATCACTCTATGTCAGAAAGGATTTATGGTGCTGAAGAGGCTTTTTTGTGCTGAAGTACTATAAGAGCACCGTCACTCAAGGTTCGATATCATCAGTTCCAAATAAAAGACATTGCTGTCTGATTTCGACTAGCAAACAAGGAACTCTGAGTTATGAGGAATTGCAAGCCTTGGACGACATAGAATTGGCAAATGTTGTAATAATCGGAAACAAGGCATTTCGACCAATGCAGCATCAGGCTTGTAAAGCTTCTGTAGCCATGCAAGATTGCTTCATCCTCATGCCCACTGGAGGTGGTAAAAGTTTATGTTACCAGGTTAGTGAATGTTAACATTATTTCATTTTTGTAATGATCGTATGTAGAAGTAGGTGCGGAGACAATGCTGAGAGCACAAGCCCTGTGCACTTTGCTCAATGGTTCCACCGATTAAATACTAGACAGGTAGACCTGTATATCAAAATTTAAGCTTCAGAATGATCTTGTTAATCTGCTTTGTTAGCACCGTTGAGCAGTTTGTGCTTAAATTTAGGAAGAAAACGTTTTCCAAATGCAAATTAAGGATCAGACTAAGTTGGAAAAGAAGGAAATACAGGACATTCTCATTCTGCCTTCACACATCTCTATCTATTCTGTAATATCTAGAATTTGAGGTTTGTGCGATGCTTCTAGGACCTTCTAATTACTTACTGGAAAATTGATCTTGTTTTTGCATGTAAGTGTTGTTGTCAGTCATAGTTCAGGTCCAATTCAAAAGGGTTATTGAGTCAAAGAGGAATATGTTTTCAAATTTATTGCACCAAATACAGATTGTAGATGTCTATATTTCCTATGCAGGTATATGCTATGTCATCATCTCAACTAGGGGTGATCATTTCCCATAATTGGTTTGAAACTGATGTTCTTTCATATAAAATGGATCTTGGTAGCATGCAAAATACTGGATCTACTGATTCCCAAAGGAAGATTTTAATCTGAATTTATTGAGTTGAATTATCCTGAAGTGTTTTCAGTTCAGTCTTGAAGTAGTTGATGTATGTTTCCAGCTGAAGTAATTATAAGACAAATAGTGACAACTGGTGCTTTTTCTGATCAGCTGAAGATGAATAAAAGAGTAATTCCCTCATCCTTTCCTTTCTTCACGTGCTCTTCTGATGGTTTTACTCTTGGTTTCAGCTGCCAGCAACTCTTAAACCAGGTGTCACATTTGTTATATCTCCCCTGCTATCTCTCATCCAGGATCAAATAATTACTCTGACCCTCAAGTTTGGAATACCATCTACTTTCTTGAACTCTCAGCAGACTGCTGCCCAAGCAGCAGCTGTCCTCCAAGAACTAAGGCAAGGTTTAGCACACTCTCTCTCTCTCTCTCTCTCTCTCTCTCTCTCTCTCTCTCTCTCTCTACTGAAGTATATCCTACCATACAAGGATGTACATTTTTATGTAGTTAATGAAAAGATGCATGCCTAAGATGTTTCTCTTAAATATAAATTTTAGCATCTTAGCCTTCCGAGAGAAGTGTATCATACTAGACAATCTTTGTCCTGCCATAAAATGTTGGGCTATGCTCCATATGTTGCAATGGAATTTCTATTGGACTTCTAAAACTTTTTTTTTGCTGACTGTTGTGATTGTCAAGTCATTATTCTCCACTGCTTTGCCTGCCTTTTCAGGAAAGATAAACCATCGTGCAAGTTATTGTATGTAACTCCTGAAAGGATTGTGGGAAACCCATCATTTCTTGAGATATTGAGATGCTTGCATAGAAAGGTACAATTTCTGATTTACTTTAACTTTTTTCTGAACGTTTCTTTTTAACTTTTTGATACTCGGTTATCACGCATCGCAGGCACAACTAGCAGGTTT
Organism: Corymbia calophylla; assembly: GCA_014182845.1. Lineage (NCBI taxonomy): Eukaryota > Viridiplantae > Streptophyta > Magnoliopsida > Myrtales > Myrtaceae > Corymbia > Corymbia calophylla. Next base: position 17,832,133 of record CM024694.1, on the reverse strand, counting down.
TGTTGTTGATGAGGCACATTGTGTGAGGTATGCTCTTGGGCATCCTTGTCTCTGAAGGAAAGATCATGCTAGGGTTACCTCAAAAGGAATAAGTATTTATGATTGTCCTTGTTCCAGATAACAAAAAGCAAGTAAATTTTACATATGCTCACTCAAACTCTTTTTATCAAACGTTTTTACATCTTCTGTGTCTGTTCTAATTACATTGTCGGTGTTATGCTGAACCTTCCGAAACCCAGACCTGCTGTGGAGTTCTAGGGTAACAGAATGCAATGTTGAAGTAACTAATTATGGAAATTATCTAGTTCCTTCCTTTGCAAAAGTCAGTGGCACATCATTAATCATAGTAAGCAAAATGTACACTACTAAATTTAAGCTCCACGGAAATTGCTTGCAGAAGTAATTGAAAGTGTCCGTGATTGGTAAGATAGTCAGGTCTTTTAAGCTGGTTCTTGTGTCCCTACTAATTCTTTTAACATTTATACTTTGTATTAACAACTTGAGATATAAGGCAGAAGTTCAAGCATGTGATCATTGATTGTGTTTCTTATGAGGTCTTCATTGGATTTGCTCTGCCAGTGCAATCTCATGAAAGCAACGTATTGCTGTGTTGAGCTTTCCTCATATATTTGATTGATTGTAAACGAATAAAGCTTATTGATCATTACTTACTTGGTTGTCATTATTGCAGTCAATGGGGACATGATTTGCGTCCAGATTATAGGGGACTGGGATGTCTCAAGCAAAACTTTCCATACATCCCAGTGATGGCCTTAACTGCAACTGCCACTCGGCCAGTTCGCGAGGTACGAAATTTGCACATTATCCTCCAGATTATGTTGAAAAACATAATTTGGGTCTTATCAAAATGTACATCCATTGCAGGATATCCTAAAAGCTCTCAGGATCACCCTTTGGTACAGGAATATCAAAGGGTGGCCTGAAAGAAATTGTTTCGATTGAAACTTGAATGCATGATTAGTGAACACAATTTGGCGTAGTATGGTCTTATTATTAATCAATAAGATGACCTTTTAAAGTTTTTTTTGTTCAAAGCAAATGAGAATTCTGGGAAAGCTCTTTTCACCCTTCCAAAATTGTCCACATCATCCAATACTAGTCTTTAACCGTAGCCAATGCCAGAGAAAAATAGGCTTCAGGTACGGTAATGTGCACGGATGTGGCTCTTCTGCTTTTAGATTCATGCTCAAATAAATCAAATTTGAGATTAAACGATCGAAAGGATTGCATGATGCCTACATATGATTTTCTGACGTAACCAAACTAGTGATATGATTTTACACTGATGAGCGCTTCATTTTGTGTTCAAAATCCTTTCAATGAGAAACTATTGTCTTCTTGGAAACAAAATCATTGAAACCCTTGCCTGCAATTGACAAATTACTTGCCGATTCCATGGCATTTGCTTTTTCCACGAAAAGTCTCCCATTTACAAAATCGCAGCTTCAAGTGGACATCTAACCGGTAATCTTGTTATTCGACCCAAAAAAAAAAAATGGTAATCTTGTTAACAAATCTCATTTTATGCTTAACTTACACATGTAGAACCACATGCATATGCTGTCTTCCTGCAAGCGATTTGTGATTCGGCCTTTGCTAAAGAATAGCATGATGTCAAAGCTTGCAATGGCCTAATACACCACATGAGAAGAGGTCGCTTCACATCCAGCATCCTTTGAAGAGTACTAACAATATGGAGCACATGATAAACGCCAACAGGAAAGAACTTTGGGATGCCTATCCATAATGACAAAGCTCATTCCTGCTAGTATCTCCATCCCGTGGTGTTTGGGGACTTTCTCTGAGTGTCACAAAATGCAACTTGAATCTACTTAAAAAGAACAGCACTAGCTATGATCATCAGCAAATGAAAAAAAACGAGACCGTAGCATCACTATTTACCCCATGAAAGATGTGGTATGAATGTGTAAACATCATTAACACCAGTTGGACCACAATGAACAAACACTTCATTAGCTGGCCGATGAAATAGAAAACAATAGACTTTGGAGAAGTAAGCAATTAGCAATACTTCCCATGTTTGTGTTTAGGAACAGAATTGATGCTAACAGAATTATGCTGAAAAGGTAAGTGCCTAAACTACAGAACAGAAAGATGTATTTGTCACTTTGGGTATTTCGCAATTTGCCATTAGCAAAATCAGCAATACTGGATAGTTTGCAAGGAGGTTAATTTCAACTATACAAATCCAATACCACGTATATGAGAACTGAGCTTATCAAATCAGTAACCTATATGACAACATTCAAAGGATATTATCACACTACAAACTATAAGAAACGGAAGAGATTGTCATCATGCATACTTGCATACTGATTTCAAGTGAAATTCCACAGCTCATGTAGTATAAGCACGCAAATTAGTCTTTCATGGTACAACCAGCATTGCAGTCCTCCCTTTGCATGCAGAGCCTCATCAAGTTCAGAAGGGATATCATTAGAATGCAACCACATCAAACAACTCTACATCAGGGTAATATACAAAAAATCAGCAGTTACATATTTGTTTAATGGAAAGGTAGAACCTAATGAGCATATATAAAGCATATTCAATTGAAAAAATGCATTTACAATCATTCTGGTATGTGCCGTTGAGACCAGATCACATGTTTGAATTTTGACGAGCATCAAAACTTCCTTGGGACACTCCAGTTGGCCCCAGAGTGTCTTCAAGGTTGGCACCCAAGAGGATTCTCAGCTATTGCTAATGCTTCCTCTGCAAAATCCCTTTTCTTTATTTTGATCGGTCTCAAGTATGGAATTTGAAGTTCCTCGGCCAAGTTAGCCACACCCAAATCGGTCATGTGATAGAACAATTCCATAACAACAGTAAGATTAAACGAGCAAAAAATTTGATACGGCTGATTGAATTGAAGTCCCAAAGTAAGCCTTGATTATTACATAGACCAACCAAACCTATCATAGAAGCAACACCAGTTTAGCTTGCTTGATAATATTTTAAAACAACAGTTTGACTACCGGTAATGTTAAGGTGGTCTACATTCATAATGACAGACTAGTCAAAACTACTTTAAACTTTTTTTTTTATAACCGAACAAAAACACTTTTAACCTTATATTTAATTTTAGCTTAGTTCGTCATACTTATTGGGAATTGATGCTCTTCTTAGAAGGTTCAAGAGGAACATCAAGGGAACATTAAGAAATTTGATAGGGTTTTCGTTCATCACGAAAAACCGAAAGGCGTTTGTTTTGGTTTTGTCCCAAACAGGACATTTGCCATTAGTCAAATTTGACACAAAGGAACTCTAAATGGCCAAGGATTTTTACAAACAAAATATGAATTTTGGACAGGGAAATTAAGGGCGCAGTTCACAATATTGAGTAACAGAAGATCATCGGCCTCTAGGTGAAAATTTCAAATCCTGGGTTCACTGAGAGGGGAACTATAAATCACCAGGGAATTCTTACCTATGTTTGATATTTTCATCCTTGCCTCACAAGCTGCTAATCTGTTTGCAATCTAAAAAGGCTGCCAGTGGTAGGATAATGAATAACATTGCTATAACATAACCAACAGCGAGTTTCCAAAATTAATCAAATAGATACCCAGTGTGGAGCAAATCATTTTTAAAAAATAGAGCTTCAAGAATAGTATTACTCTATTTGCTCACGCTGGCCATTCACGGATGAAAATCTTACTAGATGACCAATGCCTTCTATTGACATTTGGGTCTACATTTTGATCTCGGCCAAAGCATCATGTCAGCTTCTAGGACCAACTCCCCCACTCTTTCAAATATGTAAGACTAGCAATTTAGGGAAGTGCAGAACCCTATCATGGAAAATCTTCTGGTCAAAAGAAAATAGTGAAGTAAAGTTGGTCATGAATCTTAGAAGAAAAATGATCGTTCACTGCTCATTTACCTATATTGAGGAAACATGACTCGTCTCACCATTATGACATAGGTACAAGATTCATTACATCATTATCACTAAAAGATTATATTTCCAAGGAGACTCGAGACACCTTTCGCTCATGATTTCTAAATATGCATGTTCCAGATAATTTTGGTATTGCCTCCAATGAGTCGCAACCAGAAATATCCAAATCAATTAAATCCAACTTTTCAAGTCCCTGAAGCTGAGTAAGTTTCTCACAATTCTGAACTACTAGAGATTGTAACCTCTCACATCTTGTCAAATCTGGCAAAGTCTCCAATGATTTGCATCCTCCAAAGTCCAACTCTTCTAAAACCTTCGCACTGTCAAGACCTTGAATTTCAACTAGATTGTTGCACATGGCAGCCTCTAATCGCACCAAACACGGTGATTCTGAACAGAGAAGCCTTTTAATGGAATTGCAGCCATATATAGATATGACTTCCAATAACTCCAAATTATCATGGCCCAAAATTTCAACTAGGTTATGGCAACGAACAATGGATAATTTTTTCAGACGAATTAATCGTGAAAGGTCCAATCTTTCAATTGAACTGCACTTTATTATTGAAAACACTTCCAAGTGCTTCAATCTATCAAGCTCAATCCATATCAACTTATCACACTCTTTAATATAGAGTTTCAAGAGCCTTGAGGAAAGCTCAGGGATGTATTCAAGTAGATGGCACACCTCAAGATGGAGTTCTTCTAGGTGGATTAGGCTAGAAAGCTGTGGCAACTTGGGACTTTGACAGGAGACCGACAGACGGGTTAAGCTTGAAGGAAGCTCTGGCAGGGATTGAAGCTTTTCGCAGCGAAATAGGCCAAGGTGCTGGAGAGAAGAAAGATTCTGGATGCTTTCTGGCAGGTCAGATATCGGTGCACCACTGAAAATGACAATCTCAAGCAAAGACAAGTCACCAATTTCACTTGGAATTGCACCTTTCAGACTACGGCATGATCGAAGACATAGGGTCCGCAGATCTTTCAACCTTCCAATAGCACTTGGAAGCTTTTCAATTGCAGAACAACTAATGTGCAGATATTGCAAATTCTGTAAATCCCCAATTGAGCTAGGGATTTCTCTCAGTGACTTACAACTGGTGGCGCTCAGTTCCTTCAGCTTCCTCGAAGAACCAATAGATGTAGGAATCTCAGCAATACCGGTATAATTCAATACAAGTTTTTCTAAGTCTTTTAATTCGCCCAGTTCCTCTGGTAACTCCTTGAGACAGTGACAGCCACTCAAGTCCAAGTAAATGAGGCTAGTGAGTTTGCCAATAGAAGGGTGGAGATGCTCCAGTCTGCGACAATTGCTCAAGATGAGAATCTTCATCTGTGTGAAAGCTGAGAGATCAGGAGTACATCCTAAATGCTGGCAAAATCCAATGTTGAGAACTTGGAGGTGCTTTGATGCCTATAAGAAAGGAGAATATGCTGTCAGAGAACGAGTTGATCAGCTAAAGAAAAACAAAACCTAAATTTGCATAGAGGATGTCTTTTTTCACCAATCTTACCATAAATGATCTCCATCCTTCCCAATCCTCTTTGATCCTATTGAATGTTAAATCCAACACCGATAATTTTGGTAGAAGCAAATTGATCGTCGAAAGAGACAAGTCGCTTCCATCAACATACCAATGAAGCCATCTTACTTCAAAAAGGAGTTCCTTAGAGTCTCCGCTTGAAGCCGCCTGCATCAAGTCATGGAACCGGGGGTGCCTCTGCAGTTTTTTATGCTTTCATCCGTGTAGTCTGGATATGGCGAAGGAACTCGACAAGACAAAATGACTGAATCCTTTCAACTTTTTAACTTTTTAGTTTTTGCTTCTTTTAAATCTTGAATTCGCACGATTTGTTACCTTTCTATACTTCCCATCGATAAATATGGACACGTGAGCTAAACAAATGACGCAAAAATTAAAAAAGATGGTTATTGCTATAAGACAACTAAGGCAAATGCACCTCAATGTTTTATCTTTTGCTTCTTCTTTTTTCAAATTTTGTAGTGCATGCACATTGATTTTTGTTTAAGACAAAATACATGAAACCATTTTACAATATACAAATGTTTTACTTGTAAATTTTCATGACTTTTGTATAATTTTTCAAAAGAATTTGTTAAAGAGTGCTGGTGGCCCACCCGTAAGTAGCTAAGAAAGCACGCGGTTTTCATTTCATTAGTTAAATGTAATAATGCGGAAGAGAAATATGGAGAATTTTCAATATATTTCAATATAGAGAAAAGATTACATGGAGAGTCTATTTATAAACTTCATTATAGGACTATCTAATGAAATCAAATCAAATATGCATAATCAAAATAGATATAGAAAATCATAGGAAATACCTTAAATATCTCTGGAAGATATTTCGATATCTTCAACATCATCAACTATTTTTGTGAAGTGTTTAATCATTTCTTAAAAAACTGAAACTTTTTTTTGTGTGATGTTTAAAAAGTGACGGGGTGACATTGGACAATAGTGAATAAATCATATGATGAGGCAGCCCAGATGGACAATATATAATAATAAAATGACATGAACATTGATAATTTAAGTTACAGATAAACATAGTTGAAAAATTGGCTTCATGCTGGGAATCATATATAATGTATACAAAGTAATGAGTGTAATAAAATAATAAACACAACACTTACTCTAATTAGTGAAGTTTTAATGGATTTTCTTATAGCAAACAAACAACAACTTATTGCGGATAGAGTAGGATTTTCCACTCTTTATCAACACCTAACCTAATCCATGAAATGGGCAATGTCAACGGGATTAAACCTTAAAAAATAGTTAGATTTTCCTAAAAATATTTTCAAGGAGATTTTGGCTATCTTGTCTATTAAGAGGAAATAAGAATGGAAAGAGATAAAAATAACTAGTAGAGGGACGGAGATCTTCAAAATCGAATTGGAGAAAAAAATTATCAAACATCGGATTTCTAAATTACAGGAGCACCACAATACATTTGGCCATACTAGAAAGCAAGCACATGGGATAAGTGTGAAATTTTTTCCTATCTTATTTTTTTGAATTAATTATCAGTTATTATAATTGGCACATACTACTATTTTTTTTTTTTTTTTTTACCAAGAAAGTTTCATTTATCTTATCTATGATGTTTATACTTCATCTTCTTTAATTATTGTAGTCTTTCAGATTATTAATATTTTCAACTAGATACGAAAATTACATGCTTTTGGTAATTTAGTGTAAAATTGTAGTTAAAGGATCTTAAATTGATTGTAAATTAAATTTATACAGATTTAATTTATATTAATGAAATCGAATCAAAGGAAATAACTTTTTTGTTTTTGAGATACTTATAATCCATTTAGCTGTCACAATTAATCTAAGATGGACATCAATGGATGTTTACATTGATTTTTTTTTCCCTAGAAAGTAAGAGCATCTATTCATCCTAGATAAAATATTAGAATAGATCAGATTTAATATATTAAAAAAAAGGGAGTGAAAGAAAGGAGTGCCATATTTTACCTCTAGATGTCTTATTACTTTTGGGAAGCCCTCGTAGTCCTCGTCCCATGGTCTGCTAAGTTTCTCAAGCGGCTGTCCTTGACAAAAATGCTCCTTCCAAGATCTCAGTTGATCATGCATCTCAAACATATCAAGACTGTCAATTTTAATTAAGCACCTCAACTTCAACTCTTCAACTCCTTGACTTGGATAAAACCCACAGTCCTCCCACATGTACATGCTGAATTTGCTCTTTTCGCCAATAAGGAAACAAGCAATATCAAGAAAAATCTGCTTATGTCCATCTTCTAATGCATCATAACTTATCTGCAATATCTTTTGGACATCTCTATGTGGTTGGCTTTTTAATTGCCTCCACACATCTTCCCATACTTTTTGATTGGTTTTTTTATATAAGTATGAACCTACGACCTTAAGTGCCAAAGGAAGCCCACCCATGGTGGATGTAATATCACTAGATATACCCTTAAAGTCCCTCAGAGAATGGTCCATACGAAATGCATGTCTATTGAACAAAAGCAAAGACTGCACCCCATCCAATTCATTCAATTCATACTTATAGTCTACCTCGAATTCAGATTGATCGAGAATGGCTTCATTTCTAGTTGTAACAATGATCAAACTTCCTTCCATAAACCAATTACATTCCCTAGCCAACGCATCTAGTTGATTCTTGTCATCTATATCATCTAGAAGAATGAGAACCTTTTTTTGTCTCGAATCTAGATTTGATTATATTAATTCCATCATCAATTCTAGACACTTCAGTTTTTCCATTTAGTATATCCGATAGAAGTTGACTCTGTAGGTACATAATACCGTGGCGCCTAGTAGTTTCTCGAACATCTGGAAGGAAGCTGACATGCTTAAATTTATTCAAGAGTTGATTGTAGATGCACTTGGCAAGAGTTGTCTTGCCTATCCCACCCATGCCATAAATTCCAATCATTCGAGCATTGATGGAAGGATTGCTGATCCAATTCATAATTTCCTTCATACGACCATCAAGTCCAACTAGTTGCTTAGGCACATCCAGCTGAAAATCTTCCCGTAACTTGCTTATAACAGTTTCAACCACTCGTTCTATTAATTTTCCCTCATGCCTGTCAAACAACAAAAACAATGAGAGGTTATGAACCTAGACATAGTCTATGCGAAGTTTTCAATTCTTATCAACTGAACTATAGGAGGTCAATTTTGGAGGTCAATTTTATCTTGGTGGTATCGAGCTTTGGAAGACCGAGCATTGGGATGCTTTGGTTTTAGTTGTCATTGGTTTAGTATTCAGGGACATCTCGAGGAGTACTGGTGTTTGTTGTCTTCGAAGCATTATGGTTGTTTATTGGGACATTTTCAGGATCTTTTATGAGCTTGCAATGAAAGTAATTCATTCATTTGCATTTCATCGATTCTGTGTGAAGAAGAAAACTTACTAATCAAAAAAAGATAAGTTTGGTGAAGTACCCGTTAGCAAATTTCTCAGATTCCCATCCATTTAAGTAACTGACTTCTTTAAGTGCCCGTTGCCCTTCCTGGATATCTTTCTCCTCAAAATGCGTCTGACTTTGACGGAAGGCGTTTCCAAACTTTCCCTTTAGATGCCGCACATCCGATGGGGCAACTTTGTAAAAAATGGGCAAGACTATGTGTGACGTGCTCTTCTTCCGATCCATGATATGAATTAGTTCACGGAGGCACCATTTGCTCGAAGCATAATTTTCAGAGACGATGGGGATTGAAATCTTAGATCGTGTGATGGCATCAAGAATCTCTAAACCAAATTCCTCACCAATTGGTATGCTGTTATCATCCTTGAACACACAAATTGGTACAGTCCCTGCCTTGATCAGACTGTGGTAGAGGTGATCGGTGAATGCCTTACGGGTATCTAAGCCTCTAAAGCTCAAGAACACGTCGTATTGACCGCTACCTACACCTGTGGCTTCCGGAGAGATGAATGAAGAAGTGGATGCTTCCTCAGTGCTCTCTTCCTCGGCTCTCTTCCTCTTTCCTTGACTCTGCCCTCTGTCCATGATGATTTGAGGGGGAAAGTTGAAAACAAATATGCTTTTCCCGCTGCTTAAAAGGATTGATGAACAATGAAAGACACTTTTAGGATGCTTATTTGCAAATGCTTGCTGGCTTAGTCCACTCCGAATAACGTGTACATTAATTTCTCTCCAAGGGAATGCTGAAGAAGGTTGGTGTTCTTGAGAAAGAGGTTATGAAGACACGGCCTTCAGTTAAGTAAGCTGATGTTGTTCACTACAGAAGATTAGGTGGTCCTAAAGGGGCCCCCGAAAAGCCCACATCATTTACGTGTTCAGAAACACATATTTGAAACACGTTTAACTATTAAAACACATATGTAAACAGATTGAAGTGTAATTAATCGACTTCTTAAAACACATATGAACAACTACATAACTTCATGCATGTCTATGACATTTAAAAACCGATTCTTTGAATTCATACCTAAGTTATTGAAATTATTAGAAAACTCCATGGAAGTATCTTCCTCTAAACACGATGCCTAATCCTTATCATACTCTTCGACCTTACTCTTATTATTTTTAGCCTAATATATGAACCATCCTAATCATCTTCACAATCTCATTTTCAAAACCCTAACTAATGTGGTGTCATGTAATTGTTGCCCAATAAACCTCATCCTCTAGATGCATGCACTTTTCTAATTGGAGAAAATTTCCATCAATCACGTTTTTAATCTAGTAGGTTTGAAGTTATAGGCATCACTCATATGTAAGATCAACTAAAGCTAAAATATTAATTGAGGAAAAATTTTCAATTGCTTAGCTGCTTAAATTATGAAGGAAGTCTATGAAAATGCTCGTGGTTATTTATCTTTTATCTATTCCACGCAGACACCATTTGCTACAATTCCATGTAAAATAAATTCATTTTGAACTGGTATGTTATCACCGAGCCTTTCATTTCAAATTTTCATATCTAAAATGTTGATTGATATCTTGTCAGTAAATAGAGCTATAATTTGTTAGAAAGGTATTTTCATAATTTTGTCAAGCGGGCTTTTTGTCCCAAGGAGTTCAGTCAACAATTAGTATTTAGAAAACAACATTGGGATAAGGGCCAACAAGCTATTCCACCATATTCAACTAGTCTAGCCATTCATAACCGATTAGGTTAAATGAGAAGATTGTAGTAAGAAAAATTAGCAATATATATGTGATGATGATTTTGAAAAAGTCCAGGGAATTTCACAGGTATTATTCTGTATGCCTTAAAGGATGCCTAGTGTTATGCAATGAGTAATAATCAAATGTATTTTTTGTCCTAGCAATTGTAATAGACTAGAAAACAAAGGTCGTGCTTACCTGGAGGAGCGATTCAGAGATGAAATGACTGTGATGGGTTTCAGCGTTTGAGAAGAAGTTGCCGCGAAGCAGATCAAGTTGTGTCCGAGTCCCGAAAGGTAGTACAATCCCGAGGATCACCTTCCCGCCTCGACTTGGACCGGCTTTGGTTTGGAAAGACACTGAGCTAAATTTGCATATCATCTCAAGTCAGAACATCACAAGAAAGGACGAGTCGTGGCTACGAAATCACCAACAACAGACAGGGAACTTACCATCTTTCATTAAAATCGCAGCTCTTCTCTGGTATATCTGAAAATCCCAGAAACGACCCTCGTGCTCCGTACGAAGTTTCCCCAAACCCAGGAACCCTAATCGCCTCAGCGGAGTCGATGATCAGAAATTACAGCAATTGGAACACTAAAAGTTCAAAACTCGACACGATTCGAGTTGATTTTACCTCCCGATTGGTGGCCGCCGGAAAACCGGTCCCTCAAGATAAGATACAGATGGGTCCTTTGAAGCCGGCGGTTCGGACGGAGCGATTGCAAGGCGTTCTTCGGGACGGCCTCAGGTGTGAAAAGATCCCTGCTTCCTCTGCGGAATCAAGTCGAAGCTCTTTCTCTGCTCAGATCAGACAAGGAAGTAGAGAGAGAACTTGTACTTGGGAGTCGGACAACGCGGTTCTGGTTGACTTTCTGCTGGAACATGATCACGTGCCGTGGTTGGGTGGAGGAACTTTGTCTTGGACGCCGATGCCCAGTTGGCTATTTTCGAAAGTGTATCCACGGCCCATATCCTAAATGGAGCTGGGAACGTGAGATACGGATAAACAGATGAACGTTAACTTGTGCTGTATTAATTTCATGCTCGCTCCATATGCTAACGATTTCATCTGAATCCAATTTATTTTAAAATGACATGATATCATCGAGTTATTCTCTTGAAACTTAGAAATTTTAACTAATTGATTGGTATATAGAGCTATAATATGTTAGATGACATCTAAGAAGGGGCGGATACTCCCTCGATGCTCTCTTTGACGGTGCTCTTGTTTTTTTCCTTTTGAGATGATTGAATCCAAGGACAAAGAGAAGAATCAGCACAATGAGCACATGCAAAGGAACAATGCAAAATAAAATGGCGCATCCCTTTTTGTTTCCCTTACTCTAGCTTTGCCCTTTCTCTCCATGGAAGTGTTGGAAATGTATTAGATAATATGAGAAATAAGAATAGTTGAAAATCTATTAAAAATGATGAAAAAAATAAGATGAATTGTTTAAGGCTTATAAGCACTATCCTTGAGAATAATTCTGCCCTTAGAAGTATGATTTTTGGTACAATAGGCTTTGGAGATATAACACTACGTAGAATAATAGAAGGAATATGAACATGTTATGCGTATAGCCTGACCCCAAAAAATAAGAAAATATATGTGAATTCTGTGAATTTGATGTATCTTAAAGAATTGTGATTTGAAGTTTAATCTTGATTCAAATGAAAGAGAGAATTGTTAAGAAATCGTTATAAATCAATTGATACTTAATAAAAAAAAAATGATGGCCATCATAAATGATATTTTGATCATATCTACAAACAAGAGAGAGAGTCAGAAACTCTCCTTTGCACTTCACAAAGTTTTGAGATCTTTGTCTCGATAAATTTCCTTACTCATCGTAACTTAATCAAATTATAATTTGATCACGTCTGTAACTTTTCTTTAATGTCTGAAAGTGATGGCAAAAAATCAATTTTGCAAACGAACCTGACGAATCACATTTTCCCTATCTATCCAACGATCCACATTGAATGCTGGACCGATCCCCTAAAAGAGAGCTTTGACTTATGAAATGGCCGTCCCATCAAGAGGTTTTGCCCATCATATAGTGTTGAAAGCATTATTTTCCCGAAGCTTTGAAAATCATTCCATTGCAATATTTATTTAATATAAAGAAAAGTAAAAATGTCAATTAAGAAACATATGTGAAAAACAGCAAATGCCATGAGAATCAATGATAACTGTCCTATTAAGCAGTACTAACATTTCAGCCTTCTCATTGTTCATATGAAGAGCAGAGAGAATCATAATGAGACGAGAGAAAGCAATGTCCAATGATATACTCTTCAGTCGGTCATCATATTTGTCAAGCAAAACCATTTAAGGCTCCATTGCCTTCAAAATCAGATCACCAGGCTTTGTATCTTCATGCTAACTTTGGATGGTAGCTGCAGATCACTTCCTTTAGGAACACTAATAGCGAAATTGAGCATTTGATGATGTTAATCTACATTGTGACAAATACAGGTCATTGTCTTCATTTTCCGAGTCTTCTGCAACACGACCATCATGATTCACTTCACCATTGGATTGCACAGCTGCCACTTCACTATTATCCTCTTTTGCAAGGAAATGGGGATCCACAAACATTGAAGACACGTTCTGTGAGAGAGTAATTTCTAAATCTGGATTGGCATGGTCAATAGCTGAAATGGAATGGAAGCCCCGATCTCCAACCATTGAAGAAGGGAGAGACTAAACTTCTAATAACTCTGTACTGATTTTGCTGGCTACTTGCAGTTTTCACTGAAGACATGGAACTACCCAGAAAAGGATGGGACTCCTCATTAAGACATGCCAGTCAGCAAAAGCACACACAATTAGAGTCAGACAACTAGATGGCTCAGAAAGAACAAAAATGTTCCTACAGTTGACAGCAACAAGATACTTTAGTAATTGAAATATCACCTTTTTTTGGAAGTTGATTGATCAAACCATTTGCGATTCACAATATGAATGTGACCCCATCTTATAGCGACCTTGTATTTATTACCTTCTGGAGCTTACAGCCAGTCAAGGGCACAGCACAATCTAAAGAACTTAGAAGCATCATAGGGGAACTCACAGTGCTCCAAAGCGTCATATATGAGGCCAATAGAAAGATTTGATGGTAATAACATTGCTGAGCAATGTGCTTTGAGCAACCAACAGGCAGTCCTAGCTCACACCGGAAAAGCAAGAACTGGCTTGAGGATCTTTTAACAATTGGCGGTTCAAACCGTACGTGGTTTAACACCTTGTTTCCTTGAACCACAGAACACAATTCTTTAGGACTGATTTAGAAGTCAAAGTCAATGATATTCTCATGCCAAGAAGTTTCATTGTTTCTCATTTGAGTAATCAAATTCCCAAGTAAAAGGATATTACCAAAAACCAAGATTAAATCAAGTATAGCTATTTCCCATTTCAAACTATAATTGTCACCAAACCTTGAAATGATAAAGATTTTCCTTTCAAACTCTTAAAAGTGTTTTAATATGCGAAGACAAGATATAGATATGTGCATTTTCACACGGCCATCAGATATCAAAGGGAAAATATGCAAGCAAATCATTGAACCTTAATCTTGAAGAAGAAATGGATATTTCTGCAATTAAATGCGTGCACTTCCTGGTCAATTCTGCAGAATATTTCCCACCATTTTGTGTGATATGCTTCTGAATCTCCTTCCATGCATCTGAGATAATGCAGGACATAAAAATTGAAGAACCGGAGGACAACCAACAGCAGCAGCAATATCAAATAACGAGTACCTGCAGGAATCCCTGTGACACATATTGTCAATCCAGAAAATGGAAGAACTCTATAAGACTCCTGAGGTACAAAACGGTGCTCATTACGGCATTGGTATAACCAATCAACAGGTTTCTTCAGAACATTTAAAGCCTGCTGCACAAGGACAACATTAATTGATAAATACAATTTATCTCTCAAGATGGGATTCATAAAGGAATTTGCACAGAGAATGTTCAAAAAAGTATGGAGGAAACCCTTCCTCAGTTCAGCCAACTCAAGCAGAGCGCTACCCACGATGCTTCCCATACTTAGTGAAAAAGCATAATGAATCTCATTTAAAGTGATTTAACCTTAACAAGATACAACAAATTCGATACACTTAAACTAAATTCAAAGTATTAACTCCAAGACTTAAACCTTGTATTTTGCAACCAAAACATTCTTCGCAATTATGAAGCTAACATCTGCGAAGTTTTAGTCTGTAGAACTCCCCCCATTGAAGTTACCAATTTCTCAATCTCAGCCCGCAGATTCACAGAAATGGTGAAACAATAAGAGAGATGATAGGCTGCTGCCATATTTGTTCAGACAAAAGCATGTCTAAAGGAAAAAGAATCAAGGGGTCACATAGAAGGATGCATGGATAAGGATAAGTGACGCACCACACTGAATTCGAGAGACAAGTAACAACAAAGATTAGAAGCTAAAAAGTTATACAAGGCCAGTCTTATCTAGGAATAGGCATACCTTCTCATCCATCTCAAATCCAGATGCAAGGACTTCAATGCCATCCATCGCAAGACAAACAAGTATACCCTTTTAAGGTAGAGGTCTCCGTTCTTTCGCACACGAAACCACACACTGCAGACCTGCAAGAAGCCGAAATATCCTCCATCAAAGTCGACATTTTTTCCCCAGGCAGAAAAACTCCTCTCAACTTGCTTGACCAGTACATTGACCCCCAATGCTTACGCTTTCATTTCCCAACTACAAGTCCTGGTTTAGCATTCAGCAGCCTCTGAGTAAAAGCCAAAAGATAAAAACTAGGACGAGAACAAGATCTCTACCGACCAGCTTAGTGCACTCGTTCGCCCGAAGATCCTCGGAACTTCTCCTGCAAAACGACAAGCCAATAGCTCTCGAGACGTAAAACAACCTCAAACCCAATTCCCAAAACGAACCCAAAAGCCGTAGCGCCGCCCAATCCCAACGTGCTCACGTGATCGGATGAAGAAACAACGTGAAAATCGCAGGGCCCATTCCTGGAAGGATCGCAGCAGAGGAAGGCCTCAGCTCCGTTCAGCTCGAGCGCGTCGAACGGCGCGGGAGGCACTCAAGTTCCTCGACACGGACACGTTCGCCCCCCTGCAACGGCCTTCGCCTTCATCATTTCCTTTTCTTCCTTCTCTGGCAGCGACTTCCTCGACAGATGATCGGGTCTCATTGCGAAGGATTCTGCTGCGAAATCCAAATGCATGAGAATCGGAACATGGAAGAGGATGTGAAAGAGGAGCGCATCGGAGAAGATTGACTGGACTGAGCCTTTTTTCTGAATACTTCCCCCCAAACAAAATTGGGGATGATTGATTAGGGTACGAGAAAGCGCGGGATTTCGGATTTTCCCTTTTAATTCCCTCTTTTGCTTTTGATTTTGTGGATAATTTCTCAAAAAACCCCCCTAACTTTAACGACGTCACACGACCTTCTCTCCAACTTCGAAAAAGTTGCATACTATGCCCGCGGCCGCCGGCGACAATGGCCACGAAAGAAAAATATAAAAGAAAATAATTCAAAATGATTTTTTAAAAAATTGCAAGAAGTTGCAAATGTCAACATTTATCGTGTAACATAAAATAAAATGATTGATATTCACATTAATAATTTTTTATCAAAATTTGTATTGATATCAACATTGTCAAATTTTTAGTGCTAAATTGACCGTATTAAAAAGTTTCGGACCGAATCCAAGACTAAAGTGGATGAATATGATAAGTTGAGGAATTAGATACGTGAAAATGAAATGTTTAATTATATAGATATGGACCTGTGAACCCCACATTTAGTTTTATTTTTGACGACCTTTCGAAAATTAAGCGCCCGCACGTAGTAACGCTCCCGAACACTTCATTTTTCGTTTTTATTCAGTAAACGCATTTGGTAAATTTTTTGTTCCTGGGAACAAATTTGTTCTCCGAACAGATTTGGAGTAGAAATCGAAACAAAAAAGTTGTTTTGTTTTGTTAGGGAACAATTCTAAGAAACACTTTTTTTTTTTCTTTCTTTTTCTTCTTCTTCTTCCTCTTCCTCTTCCTCCTCCCACCCCTCGCCCGCCCCATCGCCGCCGCCGGGCGAGGTCCGGCGAGCTCGCGCGCCTCGCCAAAGCCGTGGCGAGGTCCGCAAGCTCGCCGGAGCCTTGCCCGCCACCGGCGAGGCTCGGCCTCGCAGATCTGGGGGAGGCCGAGCCTCGCCCGGGCCGCGCGAGGCCGCGCGAGGCCGGCGAGCCTCGCCCGCCACCGGAGAGGCTCGGCCTCGCAGATCTAGGCGAGGTCGAGCCTCGCCGGCGGCTTGAGGCCCGGCGAGCCTCGCCGCCACCGGCGAGCCTCGCGGGGGCCACCGGCAAGGCTCGGCCTCGCAGATTTGGGCGAGGCCGAGCCTCGTCGGTGGCGGCCGGCGCGAGGCTCGAGCCTCGTCGGTGGCGGCGGCGCGAGGCTCGAGCCTCGTCTGGGTGGCGGCCGGCGCGAGGCTCGAGCCTCGTCGGTGGCGGCCGCGCGAGGCTCGAGCCTCGCCCCGTGGCGGCGCGGCGCGAGGCTCGAGCCTCGCCCGTGGCGGCCGGCGCGAGGCTCGGCCCGCCCAGATCTGCGAGGCCGAGCCTCGCCGGAGCCTCGCCGGCGGCATCCAACAAAAAGAAGAGAGAAAGAAAAAGAAAAAAAGAAAATTAAAAAAACAAAAAGATTGGAAATTTTTACCAAACGTGTTTCTATTCCCGAAGTAAAAATTTTGAACCGTTATCAAACACCCTCAAATGCCGTAAAACTTGGTTAGGAATGTAAAAACAAGAAAAAACATTTTACGTAAACCTGCTTAACGTAAACGCGCTACGCGGAGCCTAAACAAATGACATGAAGATAAAGAAAAAATAGTTATTGCTTTAAAACAACTAAGGCAAATGCACCTTAATGTTTTATCTTTTGCTTATTCTTTTTTTTCAAAATTCTCTAGCGTGTGCACTTTGACTTTCATTTAAGAGAAAATACATATAACCATTTCACAGTCAAATATGTACTTTTAAATTTTCATATGACTTCTGTATAACTTTTCAAAAGAATTTGTTAAAGATTGCCGGTGGGCCACTTGTAACCCTCCCTCTCTCTCTGTGAAAAAAATCCTTCCCATCCAAGAAAGGGGAGAGGCCGGGAGAGAGGAGAGATCGAGGACACCGATGGACCCGTGGTCGCCGAGCTACCAATCCCATGGAGTTGGCCGGAGTGTAGAGATCATGACAATCCAAACTCTTAACCAAAACCAGATGTACGTAGCCAAATCCCGGCCTCGCACGCTCGAACACGCTTCACCTCCGCACAGACCAGACGAGGCGAAGGAGTCGGCGATAAAAGCGTCGTGGTGGAATGACCCGGAGAAGAAGAGGAAGAGGAGGGTGGCCAGATACAAGCTTTATTCGGTCGAAGGCAGGTTCAAGGCTTCTTTCAAACAGGGATTCCGATGGTTGAAGCGCAAATGCTCGACCTTCGCTCGTCGATTCTGATTAGTAGAAATCACGGAATACCGTGTTCATCGTCATCAAGAGAGAAAAAGGGTGAGAAAGAGGAAACAGAGAGGCTTGCTGTGTTCTTTGGTTGTTCATCTTTATATGTATCTAATGGTAATCCAATATTCAGCAGTGTGCCACAACGTTCGATATTTCTGGTATTGTGTTCGTCCGACTCGTTGTTTCATTCATCGATCTCCAGCATTCAAAACATAGGAAAATGAGACGACTCGTATGTGATAGTCATTTATATTTATATTTGCTGAATTTTAATTTTTTCTTTTTGAATTTTCTTAGCTTCTGATTCATTTGTAACCGGATTCTGCATCCATGCCCATGCAAAGTAAAATTGTCTGATTTGTTCATCTCTCCTCTTTTCAGTAAGCTCTTTTCCTAATAAATTTGTTCTTGATTGCAAAACCAGATGAATACTTGTATTTGTAGGATTGACGTTTCGATCTATTTCGTGGTCGATTTTGTTGGCTACGAGTTTGTTTTGGCCAAATGTTGTTTACGCCTCGTTTAGGGGGTTCTTTAACCCCCTAATTTCCTCAATTCGTCTATATTGATTCCTCTTCATTGTACGATTCATCATATGGCAACGTATACTGTTGAAGCCAGATATTCTAAAATGTTGTGCTCTGGGGTTAAATAAAACGAAAGGTTTCCATGGTTCTATTTTGATTTGAGGACAGTTTTCATATTTCAAGTACCATCCCATTGAGCCTGGAGTTACAAAATATTGAAAACTAAAAACCCCAAAATGAACCCTCTTTAATCCTATAAAAACTTGCGTAGTTATTGTTTAAATGGTTTTTTTTTTTTTGTCGGTGTTTAAATGGTTGTAATTTATAGGATTTTGATGTAAAATGTGATGGAACTTTAAAAACAAGCTCGAAGCAAATTGTTGGCATGAAATCAAAGGAGAAGAAAAGAAAGTGTGAACACCCATGAACAGAACTGAATCGCTTCACTAGATTTAACACGTTCATCCAATTATCTGGTCAATTCACGATTTTCCAACTTCAAATCAATTCAGCCGTTGAGGTTATGACTAATATCCTATAAGTAGTCAATCACAATGCTCTTGCCCTTTAGAATAATAGCTTAGACTCTGGTCGAGCAACTAAGTAAATAAAGTGTAGACTCGATACATTGACTTCACTTGCAATTTTTCTTGTGGAATGTTTAACCATTATTCTGAAAATTAAATTATTTCATGTTAAGTACGTTTAACAAGTATGTCGACACGACCCACATTATATATGTGTTGGTACTTAAAAGATTCGAACTTGGCTTAACAAGCCACTTGACCTTGTCTCGAGCTCTGGAAATATTGAGTATAAGTTCAAGCAGACAAGCAGCGAATCAGACTGAGACAAGCAACGAATCAGACTGAGTACCTTGCGAGAAGCTTTCAGCCTATCAACTATTAAAATTCCACGATTGTCATCTAGTCCAAGGTACAGGAAAATCAAAGGGAGGTCTGAAAGAATTTGTTTCGATTGAAACTTGAATGCGTGATTAGCGAACACAATTTGGCGTAGTATAGTCTGATTATTAATCAATAAGATGACCTTTTAAAGTTTTTTGTTCAAAGCAAATGAGTAAATTCTGGGAAAGCTCTTTTCACCCTTCCAAAATTCTCCACGTTATCCAATACTAGTCATCAAACGTGGCCAACACCAGAGAAAAATAGTTATCAGGTATGAAAATGTGCACGGATGTGGCTCTTCTGCTTCTAGATTCAAGCTTAAATAAATCAAGTTTAAGATTATGCGATGGAAGCGATTGCAAGATGCTTACATATGATTTTCCGCCGTGACCAAACTAGAGAGATGATTTTACACTGGTGGGCACTTTATTTTGTGTTCAAAATTCTTTCAAATGAGAAACTATTGTCTTCTTGGAAACAAAATCATTGAAACTCTTGCCTGCAATTTTGACAGGTTAGTTGCCGATTCAATGGTGTTCATAGTTGCATTACTTATAGCTTCCTTGTTCATAGATGTTTTTTTCCACTAGACGAGTCTCCCGGTCACAAAATTGTAGCTTGAATTTGAATTGGACATCTAACTGGTAATCCTGTTAACAAATCTCATTTTATGCTTAACTCATACATGTAGAACCACCTGCACATACGGTCTTCCGGTAAGCGAATTGTGATTCGCCTTTTGCTAAAGAACAGCACGATGTCAAAGCTCGCAGTGGCCTAATAGACCACATGAGAAGAGGTTGCTTCACATCCAGAATCCTTTGAAGAGTATTAACAACACAGAGCACATGAAATGCAGCTTCAATCTACACAAGGAATATAACGCTCACTAATTATCAATAAATGAAAATATCCAAGATCCTACCATCACAATTTACCCCATGAGAGATAAGATACAATTGCATAAACATCATTGACACCAATCGCAGTTGGACCACAATGAATAGAGACTTCATTAGCTGGCCGACGAAAAAGAAACCAACAGGCTCATAAGAAGTAAGCAATTCACAACACTTTCCCTGTTTGGGTTCAAGAACAGAATTGAAGTTAATAAAATTATGTTGAAAAGGTTAAGTGCCTAAACTACAATACAAAAAGATGTATTTGCTACTTTAGTTATTTTGCAAGATCCAATTAGCAAAATCGGCCTACGGGACAGTTGGCGAGGAGGTCAATTTCAACTTTACTAATCCAATGCTGCATACATGATAGTTGAACTTATCAAATCAAAAACCTGTATGAGATTATTTACAGGATATTATCACACTAATAAACTGATAGAAATGGAGGAGATTATCATGATGCATACTCGCGTACTAACTTCAGGTGAAATTCCACAATTAATATAGTATAAGCATACAGGTTAGTTTTTCATGTTACAATTAGCAGTGCATACCTTCCCCTTCAGAGCCTCATCAAGCTCATGAGGGATATCATTAGAATGCAATCGTATCAAATAACTCTGCATCAGGGCAACATACAAAAGTTCAGCAGCTACGTATTTAGATTAACGTAGAGGTAGAACCTAATGAGCATATAGAAAGCCTGTTTAATTGAAAAAAGTACATTTACAATCGTTCAGGTATGTGTTGTCGAGACAAGATCAAATGTTTGAACATGCACATGAATCAAAACTTCCTTCAGACACTCCAGTTGGCCCCAGAGCATCTTCAAGGTTGGCACACAAGATGGTCCTCAGCTGTTGCATATGCTTCCTCCACAAAATCCCTTTACTTTGTTTTGATTGTTCTCAAATATGGAATTTGAAGTCCCTCAGCCAAGTTAATCACACCGAGATCAGTCATGTGATGATATAGTTCCATGGCAACAACGGGATCAAATGCCATGCAAACTAATTAGCAAATTCTTGAGCTCCTTGTCCCAGATTTTTTTTACAGACAGCCAAAAACTGTCTAATTATGCAAAAGGTCATCAACACAGTTGACTAAATTGAAGTCCCAAAGTAAGCCTTGATCATTACATAGACCAGCCAAACCTGTCATAGAAGCAGCACCGGTTTACCTTGCTTGATAATCTTTCAAAACAACAATTTGACTTGTTAAGGTGGTCTACATTCATATATGACAGACTAACCAAAACTATAACATTTTTTTTGTCACCAAACATAAGCACTTGGATCTTGAATTTTATTTTAGCTTAGTTCATCATACTCAGAGAAGTGATGATCTCCTTAGAAGGTTAACGAGGGACATCAAGGGAACAATAAGAAACTTGACAGGGTTTTCCTTTGTCAAGGAAAATCGAAAGGCATTAGTCCAAAACAGGACATCTGCCATTAGTCAAATTTGACATGCAAAGAACTTACAAAGGTACTCAAAATCGCTAAAAGGATCTTTTCAAAGAAAATGTGAACTTTGGACATTGGGAAATTATGAGTGTAGTATACAATAATGAGTAGCAAAAGTTCAACGGCCTCTTGATGAAAATTTCAAATCCCAGGATTACTAGATAGGGGAACTGTTCATCACTAGGTAATTCTTATTTACTGTTGTTGATATTTTCATTCTCGCCAAGCAAGCAGATATCTATTTGCAGTCTACAGAAGCTGCAAATGGAAGGATAACGAAAAACATAGCTACGACGTAATCAACAGAATTTTACAGAGGCAAATTCAGAGTTTCTAAAATCAATCAAATAAATACCCGGTGTGGAGCAAATCATTCTAAAAAAACCACAG
This sequence comes from Corymbia calophylla, assembly GCA_014182845.1. Lineage (NCBI taxonomy): Eukaryota > Viridiplantae > Streptophyta > Magnoliopsida > Myrtales > Myrtaceae > Corymbia > Corymbia calophylla. The sequence continues at coordinate 17,809,810 of CM024694.1, read as the reverse complement.
CTTCAAGAAAAGCAGTGCTCTACTCTCTCATGCTGGCCGTTCAAGTCAAGATGTTGCAAATTCTGTAAATCCCCAATTGAGCTAGGGATTTCTCTCAGGGACTTGCAGCTACAGGCGCTCAGTTTCTTCAGCTTCCTCAGAGAACCAATAGACGTAGGAATCTTTGTAATACCAGATTCATCTAATATAAGTTCTTCTAAATCTTTTAATCCACCCACCTCCTCTGGTAGCTCCTCGAGACTTTCACAACCGATGGCGCTCAGTTTCTTCAGCTTCCTCAAAGAACCAATAGACGTAGGAATCTTTGTAATACCAGATCTATCTAATATAAGTTCTTCTAAATCTTTTAATTCACCCACCTCCTCTGGTAGCTCCTTGAGACTTCTACATTTGATAGCGCTCAGTTTCATCAGCTTCCTCAAAGAACCAATAGACGTAGGAATCTTTGTAATACCAGATCTATCTAATATAAGTTCTTCTAAATCTTTTAATTCACCCACCTCCTCTGGTAGCTCCTTGAGACTTCTACATTTGATAGCGCTCAGTTTCTTCAGCTTCCTCAAAGAACCAATAGACGTAGGAATCTTTGTAATACCAGATCTATCTAATATAAGTTCTTTTAAATCTTTTAATTCACCCACCTCCTCTGGTAGCTCCTTGAGACTGTCACACCACTCCAAATCCAAGGAAATGAGGCTCGTGAGTTTGCCAATAGAAGGGTGGAGATGTTCCAGTCTACGACAACTAGACAAGTCGAGAATCTTCAATTGTGTCAAAGCCGAGAGATCAGGAGTCCGTCTTAATTTGAAACACAAACGAAGGTTGAGAACTTTAAGCCGCTTTGATGCCTAACACGAAAAGGAGAATAAGCTGTCAAAGGAGTTTGATCAGCTAAACAAAACACAAAAACCCTAAGATCGCTGAGAGGATGTCTTTTTCTTGCCAATCTTACCGTAAACGAACTCCATCCTTCCCAATCCTCTGTGAAGTGGCTGGTATTTAAATCCAGCATCGATAAATTCGGTAGAGGCAAGTCGATAATCGGAAGAGACAAATCGCTTCCCATGACCCACCACTGAAGGTATCTCAGTTCAGAAACGAGCTTGTCGTCCTTGGAGGTTCTACTTGCCCGCATCAAGTCGCAGAACCAGGAGGAGTCGCCTCCCAATCCCTGCAAGTTTCTTTTAACTACTCATCTTCGTCTGGATACAGAAAAAGAATTGGACGAGAGAAAATGACCGAACCTCTCAGACCTCTTTAACTTTTTTAGTCTTTGCTTTTTCTAAATCTTAGATTTGCAAGATTCATTACCTTTCTATCCCTTCCTTCCCGTATACAGATATGGACACGTGAACCCCACATTTAGTTTTATTTTTGACAACCTTTCGAAAATTAAACAAATGACATGGAGATAAATGAAAATATACTTATTGCTTTAACACAACTAAGGCAAATGCACGTTAATGTTTTATCTTTTGCTTCTTCGTTTTTTTCAAAATTCTCTAGCGCGTGCACTTTGACTTTCATTTAAGACGAAATACACGTAACCATTTCACAGCGTACAAAGTTTATTTGTAAATTTTCATATGACTTCTGTATAACTTTTCAAAAGAATTTGTTAAAGAGTGCCAGTGGGCCACTTGTAAATAGCTAAGAAGTACTAGGTTTTTCATTTCATTAGTTAAATGTAATAATGCGGAAGAGAAAAATGGAGAATTTTCAATATATTTCGATATATAGAAAAAATTACATGGAAAGCCTATTTATAAACTTTATTAAAAGACTATTTAAAAAATCAAAGAAAATCAAATCAGACATGCATGATCAAAATAGATATTGAATATCAAAAGAAAAATTTTAAATATCTCTAGAAGATGTATAAATATCTTCAACATCATTAACTATTTGTGTGAAGTGTTTAATCATTTCTTTCGAAATTGAAACATTTTCTTTTTGTAATATATGTTTAAAAAGTTCGTGGTGGCATTGGACAATAGTGTATAAATCATATGATGAGGCAGCCCAGATGAACAATATATAATATTAAAAAAATGGCATGAACACTGATAATTTAACCAAAAAATAAGCAGAACTTCATGCTAAGAATCATATATAACGTATATAAAGGTATGCATATAATAATAAGCACAGCATTTCCTCCAATTAGTGAAGTTCTCTGGATTTTCTTATAACAAACATTTCTATTCGCGATAACTTTCTTTATATTAATTATATTCATTAAACAACTTATAGCGGATAGGAATGTTTGTTATAAGAAAGTCCACTCTTTATCGTACACCTAACCTAATTCATGAAATGAGAAAGATCGACGGGATAAAACCTTAAAGAACACTAAGATTTCCCTAAAAAAAAATTTTAAGAGGATTTTTGTTATCTTATCTATTAAGAGGAAAAAAGAATGAAAAGAGATAGAAATAACTGGTAGAGAGATGGGTATTTTCAAAATTAAAATGGAGAAAAAAAATCAAAAAATTGGATTCCTAAATAACAGGAGCACCACAATACAGTCGGCTGCACTAGAAAGCAAGCAAATGTCATGAGTGTGAAATTTTTTCCAATCTTATTGTTTTGAATTAATTGTTAGTTATTATAATTGGCACATTCTATCTGTTTTTTTTTTTAAAACAAGAAATCTTTATTTATTTGAACCCTGATGTTTGTACTGCATCTTCTTCCATAATTGTAGTCCTTCAGATTATCAATATTTTCAACTAGATATGACAATTACATGCTTTTGATAAATGAGATTTATGATGTAAAATTGTAGTTGAAGGATAGCAAATTGATTTTCAATCAAATTTTTATAGAGGTGACATATTTCAATGAAATTGAATCAAATGCTGTAACTTTTTCATCGTTGAGATACCAATAATTTATTTAGTGTCACAATTAATCTATGATGGACATAAATAGATGTTTAAATAGATTTTTTTTCCTAGAAAGTAAGAACATCTATTCATCCTAGATGAAATATCATAATAGATCAATTAAAAATATTAAATTAAGAGGGAGACGAAAAGAAAGAAATGTCATATTTTACCTGTTCAACTCTTAGTAATTTTGAGGCTCCCTTGTAGCCATAATCCCATGGTCTACTACCTTTCTCAAGCTGATGCTCTTCGCAAAAAATGCTCCTTCCAAGATCTCTCAATTGATCATGCATACTAAAGTAACCATCCTCATCAATTTTTATTAAGCACCTCAACTTCAACTCTTCAACTGCTTGATTTGGATAAAGCTCACAGTCCTTCCACATGTACATGGGAAATGTGCTAAGTTGACCATAGAAGAAACAAGCAATGTCCAAAAATATCTGCTTATGTCTCTCATCTAATGCATCATAACTTATTTTCAATATCTTTTGGACATCTTTATCTGGTTGATTTTTTAATTGCTTCAGCACATCTTCCCATACGTTTTTTGGTTTTTTATATAAGTATGAACCTACAACTTCAAGTGCCAAGGGAAGCCCACCCATGGTGGATATAATATCACGAGATATACCCTCAAAGTCGCTCAGAGAATGGTCCATACGAAATGCATGTCTGTTGAACAAAAGCAAAGCTTGCTCCAAATCCAATCCATTCAATTCGTACTTGTAGTCTACCTCAAATTTAGATTGATCAAGAATGGCTTCATTTCTAGTTGTAACAATGATCAAACTTCCTTCCATAAACCAATTATGTTCCCTAGCCAACGCATCTAGTTGATTCTTGTGATCTATATCATCTAGAAGAATGAGAACCTTTTTTTGTCTGAATCTAGATTTGATCATATTAATTCCATCATCAACATTCCAAATTCCATGCTCAATATGTAGTAGTTGTTTTTGTAGATGAGGAATACCGTGGCGGTGAGCTGTTTCTCGAATATCAGCAAGAAAGCTATGATGCACAAAATCATTTGACAACTGATTGTATACTTCTTTGGCAAGAGTCGTTTTTCCGATCCCACCCATGCCATAGATTCCAATCATTCGAGCAACAATGGCAGGAGTGTCTACCCAATTCTTGATTTTGTTCACATGATCCTCAATTCCAACTAAGTCCTTAGTAACATCAAGCTGAAAATCTTGTTGCACCTTGCTCAGAACATATTCGACAACTTTTTCCACTAATTCTCCTTCATGCCTATCAAACAACAAAAATCAATAATAACTTCGTGATCATACTTAATCTCGTCAAAAGATTGGCATATAATGAAGGATGCATGGGGCCAATTAACTTGCAAGCTGTTTTAATTCTACATTTAGCAATGGGGGAAGATGGTGCAGCGGTCATTTCATTTTTTTTCCCAATCCTTTTATGCCAGTAGATGGATCTTGTTGAAAAAAAATAAGGTGGTGCACCTGGCTCATGAAGAGTCTTTCCGACTATAACGTCTGTTATAAGGATTAAGGTTTGTCCCCAGTAGAAAGATAGGAGGTCAATTTTTATTTTTTATTTTTGGGATAAAAAATTTTAGAAGGAGAGGAGGTTACCCCAACATCACCTACCAATGGGGTAACTGGCATTGGAAATCGAACCTAAGCATGGTAAATGTGAAGTGTTCCAATTTCTATCAGCTGAGCCAACCCGTTGGCAAAAGGAGGTCTATTTTATCCGGGAGGGATCAAGTTTTGAAATACCGAGCATTGGAATTCTTTCTCGGCATGTAATTTAGTGATTGATACTAGTGGCTGGCGGGGTTGTTGTTTCTTTATTGTTCTTCTCTCTTTTTTTCCCCTCTGAAACGGAGACAAATGTAAAATTCTTGGGCGCTACAAGATCTTTGGTTTAAGTTGTAAGTTGTCGTTGGTCTAGTCTTCAGGACATCTTGGGAAGTACTTGTGTTTGTTAGTCTTCGAGGCATTATTGGGACATTTTGGGGATCTTTTCTGAGCTTGCAGGGAAAGTAATACATGTGCATTTCATCGGTTATGCGTGAAGAAGAAAACTTATTAAAAAGAAAAAAGAAAAAAAGTTCTGTGAAGTACCCGTTAGCGACTTTCTCGGATTCCCATCCATGTAAGTCACTGACTTCTCTAAGTGCTCGTGGCCCTTCCTGAATAACCTTCTCATCAAAATGCTTCTTATGTGAATGGAAGGCCTCCCCAAAACTTCCTTTTAGATACCGTAAATGCGATGGGTCCACTTTGTAAAAGATGGGCAAGACTATGTGTGACGAGCTCTTCTTGCAGTCCATGATATGAATGAGCTCGCGGAGACACCATTTGCTCGAAGCATAATTTTCCGAGATGATGGGGATCGAAATCTTAGACCGTTCGATGGCATCAAGAATCTGTGAACCAAATTCCTCACCAATTGGGATGCTGTTATCATCCCTGAACACGCAAAATGGTACAGTCCCTGCCTGGATCAAACGGTGATAGAGGTGATCGGTGAATGCTTTGCGGGTATCCGAGCCTCTAAAGCTCAAGAACACGTCGTATTGACCGCTACATGCATATGCGGACGAAGAAGCGGATGCTCCCTCAATGCTCTCTTCCTCTGCTCTCTTTCTCTTTCCGTGACTCTGCCAGCTGCCCATGGCGATTCGATGGGAAAGTTGAAACGAAAGATGCTTTTTCTGCTGCTTAAAAGGATCGATGAACAACGATCGGTGAATGCTGCTTAAACCGCGATAGAGGTAATCGGTGAATGTTTTGCGGATATCCGAGCCTCTAAAGCTCAAGAACACGTCGTATTGACCGCTACGTGCATATGCGGACGAAGAAGCGGATGCTCCCTCAATGCTCTCTTCCTCTGCTCTCTTTCTCTTTCCGTGACTCTGCCTTCTGTCCATGGCGATCTGAGGGGAAAGTTGAAACGAAAGATGCTTTTTCTGCTGCTTAAAAGGATTGATGAATAACGAAAGACACTTTTAGGATGCTTTCTGCAAATGCTTGTTGGCTTGGTCCCCTCCGAATAACGTGTAAGTTAATTTTTCCCTGAGGCAATGTTGAAGGAGATTCGTGTTCTTGAGAAAGAGATAGGTAATGATGACACGGCCTTCCGCTGAATTAGCCGAGTTGTTTCACTGCGGAAGAATAGGTGACCCTGAAGAGGCCCCAAAAAAGCCCACATCATTTACTTCTTCAGAAACACATATTTGAAATTAAACAGATTGAAGTGTAATTAATCAACTTCCTTAAAACACATTGGAACAATTACATAAATTTACGCATGTCTGTGATATTAGGAAATGCAAAAATTGCAGTTTTCTTCCAAAATTGGCCTGACTTCCTTTCTAGTTTCTACGGATGAATAGAATGAAAGATAATTAAGTCTATCAATGAAATTGAGTTCCATTTACATCATGTCCACCCAACATGTATCCAAACATATTTCGAGGAATTTTAACTTTTACTCTCCTCTTTCATGGTCTGCTTTTCTTTTTCTTTTCTTTTTTGGTTCTTAATTTTTAGATTTTGAAAATTGTGGCTTTAGTATGTTCGAAATTTGGGGCTTTTTGTGCCATTAATTTTTATGGCTCTTAAATAGGATTAATATTAATACAAAAGGCTGCATCTCACTTGTAATTAGAATATCACTGGAGGCAATATATTAGATTGAGTGATATAAAGCTAGGTAAATCTCCTAATGTGCATTTGTAGCTCAATTTATTTGATTGTTTTCGTGTGTCATGAGATCGAACTGGGTTTTTTTTTCTTCTTACTATTGGATATCATGTAAAAGATCTTACAAGTATCACACTATGGATTTTGGTATGCTTTATATTGTGATGATTGAAACTATCATGAGTTGAGAATAGATAAAAAGTAGCAATATAGTTAAAATGCTCAAACTCTCAACATGCTTTTTTATTCCTCATTTACTTTTCTATTTTGGTTTTTTCAAGTAGAGACTCCGTCGATTTTTAAAGCTTTCAAGGGAGAAAAGGAGTTTTTTCTTTTTTCCATTTTCTTGCTAAAGAAGGGAGAAAATGAGTTAGAGGTGAAGGGGAATATACTTTCTAGGATTAATAGTCCAACAATTCGAGGAAAGCAAAATATTATTTATTTGGAATGTTGTATAGCGAGGGAAAATTGGCGAATGAAATCTCCTTAAGAGAAGACTTACTCTTATGATGATAGCTTGCAAGATGAGTAGGCTTTAAATTAAGAATCAGCAACTTATTCTGCGATAATCACTTCTCCGTGAACTAAGATGCGAAGAAAGGCTTGAGATCGTAGAGAGGAAACCCTAAAAAAGCCTGGGCGAGAACTTTCAAGAGGGAAAAGATCAAAGAAAACAAGTCAGGACAATAGTTTCGAATTGTTATGCAAGAGAGAGGCCAAATGAGAGAGAGAGAAAAAAATTTGGACCGGAACGACCAATTCTGTTCATTTCTACTCATAAACCATTTTGTTGAAAAGATAAATGTGGCTCTTGCTAATTTTCCATTATGATATTATCAAAGCCGTTCTTCCTCTTGTAAATGCTACATGCTCTCCCACCCCAAGCAAGTATAAATCACATTATCAAATCTATTGTCGATCAGTAACTTTCTAAGCTGCATATATGTAAAAGTCATGTCTTTGTTGTAAGCAGTTAAATCGCATAAAAATCACACTTTATGACGAATTTCTCTAATTCAATCCGCAAAGATAAAGTCCACCTAAAAATTGTCCGCATGGTAAATATGTGTAAGTTCATTGAAACCGGTAGCTTTGATCACTTTCAAGTTTTCCATTGTAATACCAGCACAAAAGAAGAAGAAGTACAATTGTTAATTTTTCATAATTTCCGGAAATAATTTGAATTTTCTATCATTTTCCAGAAATCACACGAATTGCCAATATAATGGAAAATGGTTTGAGGGACATCCAAAAATTCTCTAGTTGATCTGATCTGTTCAGATAATTTATTTATTTTTGTTGACAATTCTGATTGATAGCCTTTGAAAGTTTTTGTGTGATTATTGAACAGAATAAACTAGCATGATCAATATTTGGAAAATTCTAGTTTTTAACTATTTTCATGAAAAAAAAAAGATTTACTTCTGCAAAAACTAAGTATTTTGGATGTTTCACGCTTTAAGTAATTTTGGACAATTGGGATACTATAGGGCCGATGGACCCAAAATCGGGTCTAAAAGGGTATTTTCATAATTTAAGATGGGCTTTTTGTCTCAAGGGAGTTCAGTCAACCGTTAATATTTTGCAAACAATATCGGCATAAGGGCCAAAATGCGATTCCACCAAATTCAAATGGTCTAACCATTCATAATCGATTAGCTTGTATAAGTAGATTGTGGTAAGAAAAATTAACAATATATGTCATGATGATTTAGAAAAAGTCAAGGGAATGTCAGAAGTAATGTTTTGTATGCCTTAAAGGGTGTTAGGTGTTATGAGATGAGTAATAATCAAATGTATTTTAGTTCATTGAATTGTAATAGACTGGAGATTGAATCCCAGGCTTACCTTGATGAGCGATTTACAGATGAAATCACTGTGATGGATTTCAATGTTTGAGAAGAAGTTGCCTTGAAGCAAATCAAGCTGTGTCTGAGTCCCGAAAGGCAGTGCGATCCGAGGATTAACTTCACGCCTCAAGCCAGAGCTATTAAAATCAGATCTCTCGGAACAAAGACGAAGCTCTCAATGATTTATGGTGTGATTGGCGTTTCTCCTCTTCGAGCACAAGCACTTGGGGCTTTAAATAAAGCTTTCCTCCTTTCTCTTGCCCCAAAGGAGACGCGCAATCTTGTGGTGGATTGCGTTTCTTTGACGAGGCAGTTGTACGTCTTTCTAACCCTCACTTTTTGACCAAGACCACCGGACCGATCACTTCCACTCGGGGTTTCTAAATGGGCGAGACAACCTCACTGTAGACTTCAAGGACAATTTGTCACCTTTCTTCGTAACTGGACCGCGTGGCCACTCAAATCAAATTGAACATGGGCGGTGCGTTTAACTTTCACATTGGAAATTAATTTTCGCGTGATGCCATTTCAAAAGGGCCCCGCAATCATGTCCTTTACTCGGCAACTTTTGCAGAGTGTTTACATTGAAAATTACTCCCTCCCTTCGTACTGGAAATTACTCCCTCTCTTGCCTCAAAAGATGAGCCAAATGTGCTTGGGATACACACAATCCTACCGTGGATATGCGCGTCTTTGATGTGGAAATCTACTTCTTTGAACGACTAACCCTCACATTTTCTTAGCTCTCATTGTAATGGGATCATATGACCGTGCAAATCAAAGCGAAGATGGACAACATTTTGCTTTCCCTTTCCGTAGAAATGAAAGCCTCTCACTGCAAGAGGAGTTAAAATGGTGAAAAATCTACTTTTTAACTCATATTTAATGACTCGGATCATACATGAATTAGCTAAAATTTTAAAAATAGGCTATTATGTGTTTATAGGAAAAGAAAATTAATTTAATATGTATTTTGATGAGCTTGAACTATGTCTATATGCAATTCATGTTAATCGAAAAAGATAAAATAGTAACGATTTTTCCATTTGCTTTCGTGGGGCTCCTTCTTAGCTGGCCTCATGCTCAAGTGTGGTACAACTCAACACATGGAGCCCACTATGGGGTGCGACAACTACATGATCTTTCTCACGACGGCATCAATTAGGGGTTATTCAACCAAAACTCCTCCCTACAACCGTCGCATGAGCCCCCTTTTATTCTACCACAACAATTGTCTCTCTCTCCACCACCCCCTGGCCAATTAATGTCATGATGCTATGATCACTCCCCCGACCAACACCGACGATGCCCTCCACAACTTAGCCCCTATCTCTATCCCCCGCCCCACAACCTGCTCTCTGCCTTCCCCCCCCTCATGGCCCGACTCAGAAGTAGAGTCGTGTTACTTAAAACTGAATGACACTTGACTAGATCTAGCATTGCATTTGAGTAATTTTGGTAGGCATCGAGCTAGATGCGGCATTAGATCTCGATTAGATCTAATGTTGAGCCCAACACCGCTGTGGGCCATCATCGAGGACTCATAACTCAAGAACAATATATTGTTGGAGCAGTCAAGCGCAACATTAAATTTGGTCAATGGGATATTTCTCTAACACGCTCATGCCAATATCAACATTTTGCAAAAGAAATTTTTATTGTGAAAAAAGACTTTTTCAAAGATTCTATCTCTGTATCAATTTTTCTACGAAACCGAGTTACTTACCTTTAAGAAAATTCTCTGGTGGGGGAAAGCAAGTCCAAGTCTTCCACCATCTCGCTTGCTTAGTTGCAAAGAAAGCTAAGCAAGCGATAAGGCCCACGAGGCGAGGAAAAGTAAGTCAAAGTCTTCCCCCATCTTGCTTGCTTAGTTGTCAAGAAAGGGATAAGGCAATAGCCGATGGGACCTGCTCGAAAGAAAAAAGAGAGAAAAAGATTCTAATGATCAAAGCAATTTAGAGTCTTCCAACATCTTGCTTGCTTAGCTGCATCGGGAGACGAGACACCATTATTTATCACGAAAATATCATATAAACTTAATTTATAAATAATGCAACCAAAAAAATCAATTATAATATAATAATTATATTCAAAATTACGTTTTACGACGGGGCTTTAAATAGGATTTACACAATTTCTCTTGAGTGTTTTAATAAAATCTAGATGTCCGACTATACTTTGTAAATACATCATATATTAAACTTTTCAATTTATCTATTGTCTCTAAATAACTCATATTGATTTGATAGCATACATGGTAATGTTATTGTCTTTATACTCTCTCTTTTTTAGATTGACAAGAGTGAACCAATTCAAATCACAATCCATGAATATGAACTCACGAGCACGCAATATGTGTAATCTGAAGCCCAGTCTCTCATCAAGTGTTTGAGGACAGTTGAAAAGTATCTATTACTTGAAATATACATCCGCATGGCCAAGAGTAGCCACCTGATAAAGTTTATCAAATTTTCATCTTTATTTAAATTCATAAAATCCATTTTCTTCTCCCCTTCTTGCTTTGCTTATGTTGATCGTGAAATATTTTTATTTTTATTTTGGAGATTTACATTAGATCCAACATTTTTTTGTCCAGATACAATTCAGCACATATATTAGATTTACAGAATAATTGCTCCGTATTACAAGAATGCTATTAAAAGGAGTAACATGTAGGTAAAACCAGTAAGACGTTTGCCTTTGGCTGAGGAACATACTTGTCGTTTTCTGGCTTAACAGATAATGGACCGTCAAACTGATCCGAAAAATCTGATTTTGCCGGTTTTATTGCTCATTAACCACAGGAATCAAGGGTACCTCGGTACCATTGGATCTTTGACTCTTCCCTCTTTCTTCCGTTGACGGCATAAGTATAACCGAGTGTCAAAACTTGACACGAAGGGATATTTAAGTACCAAAAGTTGTAAAAGGTACATTTAAGTGCCACTTTTCAAAACAAATAGATCACTTTAGTGCTAAGTAATCGGAACCCTATCGGAAATCTTACATGGTAATTTTTTTATTAATTTTCTTGCCTATGTGGCTCATCGGAAACTGAGTCGGCGAAAAATAAGCCAAAACGACGTCGTTTTGTGATGACGTGTATTTTAAAAATTATTAATTAAATAATATTAAATAATAAAAATATATATTATTACAAAATCGATTTTATTTAAAAAGAAGAAGAAGAAGAAGAAGGGGATCGGTGAGGGCCGTGCAACCCTCGCCGCCGTCGCGTCGCCGCCACCCCCCCCCGCCGGGAAGGGCCGGTGATGGTGGGCGAGGGTTGATCGAGTCGCCAAGCCCCGGCCGACACGTGAGGCTCTCTCCCAAATTTGGGGCGAGGGTCGCGACCCTCCCTAGATCCGACGAGAGTCGCCGGCCCTCGCCCTAGATCCGGCGAGAGTCGCCGGCCCTCGCCCAATTGGGCCAAGGGCCACTGGCCGCCTAGACCGCACTGGATTTGGGGGAGGGTCGCGACTCTTGTCCCAGACCTGGGTGAGAGCCCGCAGGCCCTCGCTGTAGGCCGGCCGGGATCACCGGCCACTAGCTGAGGCTCGGCGACTCCGGCCGACCGGTAGGCCAGCCCTTCCCAGTGAGGGTGGGGTGGCGATGGCGACGGCAGCAAGAGCTTTCTCTCTCTCTTTTTTAATAAAATCGATTTTAATTTTTTTAAAATCTGACGTGGACAATTTTTTTATTAAAATTGTCACATGAATTTTTTATTTTGAAAAAAATGCTCCGTTAGCAAATGAAGTCACTGGAAAATGGACACGTGACAATTTAGCCGAAATTTTTCGCCGTTGGCACTTAATTGATCCATTTTGCTCCGGTTTTGGCACTTAAGTGTCTCCCGTGTCAAGTTTTGGTACTCCAGGGGTCCATACGTCTTCCGTTGACTGACACGAGACATCAGTGGCCCAAAATGGAAAGGAACAAAACGGAATAAATTCATTCACACCCATCATCTTTGTCCCACCAAATTTAAGACTTCGAAACGAGGTTAAAAATATTGGCATCTGCTGCGCAATAAACAAAAGCAAAAGATCAGTGCATGAAAAACAAAGAACACCTTCACCAGCCAAAAGATTGCAATGTCAACAGCAAATGTGGGAAAGAAATTCAGAAGAAAACCACGCGAAACCATTTATAATTTACAAGCATATACCATCCTGGAAATAATATGTATGCCATTTAACGGGGAGGGCTAAAAGATTGTCTTCAATACAAAATAACTGTAGTCATATGTCATCTTTTTAACACGTAAAAACAACGATTTCATTCAGCAAAATTTGCTGCCCTGATCATGAAGAGTGTGGCATCTGAAAAGCACATCACTCTCCAACATACTTTTCATGCACATGGCAAGGTGCTTATGTCATAACAATGATCGTTTAAGTGACATAATTAATCAATGAAAAATGTTTTCATTATTAACAAAAATTTAGGTCCAAATATTTTTGCGGATAATAAAAAAATCTTTTGTTCATTCGTTATTGTTAGCAATTTGTATAGAAATGTTTGCCAAATTCATTTTCCGCAAGGCAAACACACCTTTAATGTTAAATAGCTCCAATGTTTAAAACTAGGAGAGGGAAATTCAAAGTAGACGCTTTACATTGGTTTATAGCAAGTAAGGTGGATTGCAAATATCTTTGTTTTTTTGCACTTGTGAAAATGAGAAGACACGATCTTTTTCTTCCGCAGTGTGGCTAGGCCTTTGGTTTGGTGGTTTAATGCGGAACCAAAGAAGATTTGCGTAAAAAATTTGATGCGATTCTAACGAAGAGTTTTTAATTTTCACTCGGAGCATGACTTAACAATGGATTGAATAACAAAATTCGTAATAATTAATTTTAGAAATAAGTACACCAAAAGTCTTAAAAACTGTCATGAAAATACAATTGAATCCTAAAACTTTAAAAAGTGCAATTAAATCTTAAAATTTATCACGAAAATGCGATCGAATCCTAAAACTTTTAAAGAGTATAATCAAGTTATAAAACTTATTAAATTAGTTCAATCAAATCTTTCCGTTGATCATACATTTTGAAAATTTTAGAACTTAATCGTACTTTGATGACAAGTTTTAAGACTTGATTGCATTTTTTGAAGGTTTTAAGCCTAGATTACACTTTCGTGATAAATTAAGGCTAAATTGCAATTTTTGAAAAATTTCTGATTTGATGGTACTCTCATAATAAGTTTTAGAACTTCTAATGTACTTATTTATTAATTTTAAATATAATAATAATGTAATTAGAGCAGCTCGATATATTTCATTCCATATTTTTGATTTGAGGCTCACTTAAATTATATTTCAATAAAGGTAATGAAGGAGGTGATGAATACTCATATTTAAATCAATGTCAATTGGTTATTTATGTGGAAAGGGCACGACTTCCAAATCATGATTGTTAGCTATTCATCATTTATAGCGTGAGGCGAGGGAAAGCAAGTCAAAGTCATCTCTTGTTTACTTCTTTGGATTTTCTACGTCGAAGCAGGTCGATATATTTTATTTCATATTTTTAATTTACGGTTTGCTTAAATTATATTTCAAAGAAGGTAATGAAGGAGGTGATGAATACTCTTATTTAGATCAATCTTGATTGGTTGTTTGTGTGGAAAGTGCATAACTTCCAAGTCATGAATGTTAGCTAATCATACTTCATAGCGGGAGACGAGGGAAAGCAAGTACATCCACCACAAGGCGAACGCGGACAAAACTTACTCAAAAATCTAAATAAATAAATAGAAGACTCTGGTCAACGTCCAACATTGGAGTGCTTCTTGTTCTTTCCCTTAATTTCGTCGAAGGTGCGTGAATCTGACGTAATCGCATACACCTATCTCTACGGGAGACGATAACTACAAACACTTAGATCATGTTTGCTAAGGGTAATCGGGTTCAAAATGGATAGAGTCCAGAGTTGAATCTTGTATTTGGCCTTATTATAACAGATTCTCTTTTTTGGACCCCGTACTCTATCATATTTGCACTAGACCATATTTTGGACTCGACACTATTTTTACAGTCCGAAAACAAGGTTTACCATATTTTCATTAGAACCTATTTTGCAATCGCTCATTATCTTTTATGACTTCGAATTTTACATGAATTTATGATTGAGAGAGAGAAATTAAGGTTCCTGCGATTGAGACTTGAGAGAGAGGGGCTTTCTTTCTTTCTTTCTTTTTTTAATAATGCTTCCAAGATAGAGAGACTTAGAGACAGTATAGAGAAAGACGGTTTTTTTTAATAGGGTAAAAACCTGTTCCAAAACCAGTCCAGTTCCAGGCAAGTCTTCGCTTGAAACCTATTCTTAAACTAGTTCCAACCAGTTCCCAAACACTAAATCCGATTCCCCGACCAGTTCAACTGGAAACCGGTTCTCGGACCTATTTTTTGGGTGGTCTATTCAAGTTCCCGAGTAAACTCGATCCATTTATACATCTCTAATGTTTGCAGTGAGATAAGAGATTGGTCTTTATCGTGGAAATATTGAATAGAATTAATTTAAAACTGATGCGACGAACAATACTAATCTACTTTGGAGTTTTTTAATAAAAGTGCGGCAACTCGTGTTTTCTGATGAGACTCGATATAGGGTTCTCATAGTTTTTCATAGATATTTAAGAAATCTCGCCGTTTGTTGTAAATTTGACATATACTAAACTTTTAATTTTATTTATTGACTCTAAATAACTCTTATTACAATGTTTATTGCTCTGTAACTATACCTTCTTCTTCTTTTCCCTTGAAATGAAAGGGAATGACCTAATATTGGTCATGATACGTGAATGATTGAATGTGAACAAGAGAATATGCGATGCATTCAATTATCGGCCTCGTGAAGCGTTTGAAGAGGATTGAAATGGATTTATCAAAGCTATCGGTTGCTTTCAAATGTCAATTTCAACTGTCCAATGGAACACGAGAATATACGATGCATTCAATTATCCCAAAGGAGACGCGCAATCATGTGGTGGATGGCGTTTCTTAGACGGGCCAATTGTCCCTCTTTTGATTCTAACCTTTTTTACCAAGACCACCAAAACAATCCCTTCCTCGAGATTGGCAAGACGACCCCTGTAGACTTGGTAATTCTTTTTGTTATTCGATCCCGCGGCCTATCAAATCACAGTGGAAATTAACTTTTTGAAGATGGGTGATACTTTGGATGCATTTGGTTCGACTTTAGACAAATACATTTGAGAAAATGCAAATACCTTTGGATTAAAGAGATTTTTCGAAATGCAAATACCGTTTGGTAAATTTTGCATTGTAAAACAACTTTGGCTTAAATACCGTTTGGTAAATATCACATTTTGCTAAGGGACTTTTGTGAAATTTTGTATTAAAAAAAATCAAATCCACCCTCTAGTAGCCAAAATTGGCCGACAAAAGGCCTTGCCTGGGTTCACGCGGTCCCAGCGGACGGTCGCCTCTGTCGCTGGGTTCGCAACCCAAGTGTGCGATCGCCTGGGTTGCGTGACCCAGGCATGCGATCGCCTGAGGCTGCCGGACCTCAGGCGACGCCTAGCCTTGGCCGACGATTGCCCTCCTTGGCCAACAGTCACCGGCAGTCGTTGGCTTCGTTGGCCAATGGAGAAGATGACGGTACAAGTTGCATTCCGAAAATGCAACTCTCACCCTGCATTCAGTTAAGGGATTTTGAGAAGCCTTGGAGATGCAATTGTATCTTCCCAAAGTGAGTCAAAAGCCAAACTAAACGTATTTGCATTTGGCTAAGGGATTTTAGAGCCTTAAAGCCCATTTGAAATGCTGAATCAAATGAGGCTTTTATCTTGACCTTTTGACAATGGCTCCACGTGGCCACTCAAATTATTGATTGACTGTCCCCCCCCTCCCATTGCTGATTGACGTAGCAATTAGATTGTAATTGGACCGCGTGGCCACTCAAATCAAATTGGAGAGGGGCGATACTTTTTGCTTTATCCTCACCTTTCGCTTTAGCTGCTCCATTGACCGAAAGAGTCGATTTTTTTATGTTGGAGTCAAGGTGTTCACAGTAGAAATTAGTTTTCACATGATGCTATTTCAAAAGAGTCCCGCAATAATCTCCTTTACTTGGCAACTTTTGCAACATATTGGAAATTACTTCCTCTCTTGCTTCAAAAGATCAGCCAGATGTGCATGGGATACACACAACCCCACCATGGATTTGCACATCTTCGGAAAGGAAATTTACTTCTTTAACCGACTATCCCTCACATTTTGTTAGTTTTCTTTGTAATGGGATCACATGGCCAAGCAAATCAAAGTGAAGATAGATGACATTTTGCTTTCTCTTCCTGTTGAAATGAAATCATCTCACTGCTAGAGGCATTGAAATGATAAAAAAAATCTTATTTTTAACTAAAGCTTTCCTTCTTTCTCTTACCCCAAAGGAGACGCGCAATCTTGTGGTGGATCGCGTTTCTTTGACGAGGCAGTTGTACATCTTTTTAACCCTCAGTTTTTGACCAAGACCACCGGAACAATTACTTCCCCTTGGGGTTTCTAAATGGGCGAGACAACCTCACTGTAGACTTCAAGGACAATTTGTCACCTTTCTTCGTAACTGGACCGCGTGGCCACTCAAATCAAATTGAACATGGGCGGTGCGTTTAACTTTTACGTCGGAGTCAAGGTGTTCACATTGGAAATTAATTTTCGCGCGATGCCATTTCAAAAGGGCCCCGCAATCATGTCCTTTACTTGGCAACTTTTGCAGAGTGTTTACATTGGAAATTACTCCCTCCCTTCGTACTGGAAATTACTCCCTCTCTTGCCTCAAAAGATGAGCCTGATGTGCTCGGGACACACACAATCCTACCGTGGATATGCGCGTCTTTTATGCGGAAATCTACTTCTTTGACCGACTAACCCTCACATTTTCTTAGCTCTCTTTGTAATGGGATCATATGACCGTGCAAATCAAAGTGAAGATGGACACCATTTTGCTTTCCCTTCTCGTTGGAATGAAAGCTTCTCACCGTTAGAGGCGTTAAAATGGTGAAAAATCTGCTTTTTAACTCATATTTAGTGACTCGGATCATATATGTATTTTAATGAGCCCAAATTATGTCTATATGCAATTCATGTTAATCGAAAAAGAGAAAATAGTAACGATTTTTCCATTTGCTTTTGTGGGGCTCCTTCTTAGCTGGCCTCATGCTCAAGTGTGGTACAACTCAACACATTGAGCCCACTATTGGGTGCGACAACTGCATGATCTTTCTCACAACGGCATCAATTAGGGGCTATTCAACCAAAACTCCTCCCTACAACCGTCACATGAGCCCCCTTTTATTCTACCACAACAATTGTCTCTCTCTCCACCACCCCCGGCCAATTAATGTCACGATACTATGGTCACTCCCCTGACCAACACCGACGATGCCCTCCACAACTTAGCCCCCATCTCTATCCCCCGCCCCCCAACCTGCTCTCTCCCTCCCCCTTCCCCTTTCATGGCCCAACTCAAAAATAGAGTCATGTTATTTAAAGCTGAACGACACTTGACTAGATCTAGCATTGCATTTGAGCAATTTTGGTAGCATCGAGCTAGATGCGGCATCGGATCTCGATTAGATCTAATGTTGAGTCCAACACCGCTACGGGCCATCATCAAGGACTCATAACTCAAGAACAATATATTGTTGGAGCAGTGCAGCGCAACACTAAATTTGGTCACCACCCACTTGGGTGGTGTTCTTTGTCCATTTCTCTTCCTCTCGCAAAGGTCGAGTTCGAATCCCGCTTCGTCATAGAGTGACTTAACGGTTTCGCGTGTGTGGTGGGTAGCATGTGTGTGCCCCAGGGGTTTCTCCCCATTGTCGGCGGGGTGCGGGGTTTCGGGTCATCAAAAAAAAAAAAAAACACTAAATTTGGTCAATGGAATATTTCTCTAGCACGCCCATGCCAATATCTACATTTTGCAAAGAAATCTTTATTGTGAAAAAAGAATTTTTCAAGGAATCTATCTTTATATCAATTTTTCTACGAAACCGAGTTAATTACCTTTTAGAAAATTCTCCGGTGGGGGAAAGCACGTCCAAGTCTTCCACTATATTGCTTGCTTAGTTGCAAGGAAAGCAATAAGGCCCACGAGGCAAGGAAAAGTAAGTCAAAGTCTTCCCCCATCTTGCTTGCATAGTTGCCGAGAAAGGGATAAGGCAATAGCCGATGGGACCTGCTCAAAAGAAAAAAGGGAAAAAAGATTCTAATGATCAAAGCAATTCAGAGCCTTCCAACATCTCGCTTGCTTAGCTGCATCGGGAGACGAGACATCATTATTTATCATGAAAACATCGTATAAATTTAATTTATAAATAATGCGACAAAAAAATCAATCATAATATAATAATTATATTCAAATTTGCATTTTACGACGGGGCTTTAAATAGGATTTACATAATTTCTCTTAAGTGTTTTAATAAAATCTAGATGTCCGACTATACTTCATAAATACATCATACATTAAACTCTTCAATTTATCTATTGTCTCTAAATAACTCATATTGATTTGATAGCATACATGGTAATATTATTGTCCTTATACTCTTTTTTCTTTAGATTGGCAAGAGTGAGCCAATTCAAATCACAATCCATGAATATGAACTCACAAGTATGCAATATGTATAATCCTAAGCCCAGTCTGTCATCAAGTGTTTGAGGACAGTTGAAAACTATCTATTACTTGAAATAAACGTCCGCATGGCCAAGAGTAGCCACCTGATAAAGTTTATCAAATTTTCATCTTTACTTAAATTCATAAAATCCATTTCCTTCTCCCCTGCTTGCTTTGCTTATGCTGATCGTGAAATATTTTTTTATTTATTTTGGAGATTTACATTAGATCCAACATTTTTTGGTCCATATACAATTCAGCACATATATTAGATTTACAGAATAATTGCTCCGTATTACAAGAATGCTATTAAAAGGAGTAACATGTAGGTAAAGCCAGTAAGATTTTTGCCTTTTGCTGAGGAACATACTTGTCGTTTTCTGGCTTAACAGATAATGGGCCGTCAAATTGATCCGAAAAATCTGATTTTGCCGGTTTTTATTGGTCGTTAACTACAGGAATTCCTTGAAGGCATTCTACCTTCTGCGTAGCTCCCTCTCTACCCTTGTGGTAGTTTCCCCAAAACCCTAACCATGGCTCCCCCACTCTTGGCTGGCTTGCCTTCACAAGGACGATGATCCAGAGCATCGTGCCCTAAAACCCTTCTCCCCTACCACAGAACCCACCAATCCTTAGCCCTACCCTCCATTTACACTGCTCTGCCCCTGCTCCTTGTTACATGCTGAGCCGGCCGCACTCGCCTCCCACCTACATTGCGAGGTGGTGTCCTCCTTCGACCTCCCTTGCAGCTGGGTTCCCCTGACAACCTCCCCCCCTCTCGTGCCGACCTGCCCTGCTCTAGGGCTTTTCCGAGCAGCTGCACCTATTTCCTCCCCTGCTCACTCGGAGTCTACCTCCCCTGCTCATTTGGAGTCTTGTCGCTCCTCGCCCGCGGCAGCAAGCTCATCTTCCTCCACACCGCAACTATAGCAGAAGACCACGATGCCTTTGGGCGCCTAGAGAACCTATGCAACAAGCTTGGTAAGCTCCTGCATACAAACGAATTAGCTATTAGAGATGACGACTTCTCTGAGGCAAAATTAGAGGAATGCCGCTTCTCCCTTATGGGAAAAATATATCAAAATCCCAGTATTAATCATCTAGCCCTTATTACTGCTATGAAAAAAGCATGGAGGTTGGAAAATGTGGTTATGACCCCTCTAGAACAGGGGGTGTTCTGCTTTAATTTCACTTGTGAGGCGGACCAGCAGAAAGTCCTAAATGGAGGGCCCTGGTGTTTTTCTAATCACCTCCTCTTACTTAAAGCATGGGAACCTCGACACGCCCCCCCCCCCAATTGCTATAAGTTCACCACCTGTTCATTTTGGGTGCGTATCCTGGGGCTCCCTACGGAATGGAAGACAGAAGGCATTGTGAAGAAGGTGGCCTGCAAGATAGGAAAAGTCCTTGAAGTTAAGGTTGAAGAAAAAGGCCCGGTTGGCCAGCGTGTTGGGAAGGCCAAGGTTGAAATAGACGTACAAGCGGAGCTAACTATATGGCTCTCAACATCACACGGAAATAAAAAATTATGGCTGGACTTTAAGTATGAAAGACTCCCATTTTACTGCTACTCTTGTGGCAAGTTAGGCCATTATGCGAGCCTATGTAAATCCATCCCCTACAATGAAGCAAAATTTGACTCAAAGACGGGCAGCTGCTATGGCAATTGGCTTCGCGCGGAAGTCCAGGACCACAGCCCTTTTTGGGATGTCTTTTATGCTGAAAAACCCCCTGAGGCCAGCATGCATGCCTCGCCAATGGCTCAGGATACTCCTGGTCATAACCCCCCCCACCCTATTACTGCAGGATGTTGAGAGGAGGGGCCCATGCAGCAATGCAGCCAACTTGGGACAGGGACCGAACACCTACATAGCAGAGCCTACTGGTGAGCAGCTACTCCCAACCCAACCTCAAAGGGCAGGGAAGGAGATTATGCTTCTCCCAGCACCTCCCCCACCCCAGGCCCATGAGGTCCCACTAAAAAAGAAGGAATGTAAGGGCCCAAAAACACCCCTGGGGAAGAAACAACGGCGATTCAGTCCTTACAAACACAAGCCGATTAAGGTGGACTGGCTGGATGAGTCTAAACTCATGGAAACACCTATAGGGATATCCGATGAATCTGCTGACCGGGCTATGGTGGCTGGCCCTAAAATGCCACCCAGGGGTAGATGAAAATCCTAGCTTGAGGCTGTCAAGGGTGGGTACACCCTTGACAGTTCATGAGCTGCAAGCCCTAGTGGCCTTGCATAAACCTGCCATGGTCTTTTTGATGGAAACCAAAAACAAAGAAGCACTACTTCAAAAGATCAAAAGGAAATTGAATTTTACTTACTGCGAAGTTGTTAACCCGAGGGGCACGGCCGGAGGTTTGGCAGTTTTTTGGGATGATCGAGTGGCCCTCCTTCGGAAAGAATTCTCGGACCACTTCATGAACATCACCTGCAAAGACCAAGCAGACGGAAGGGTTATGCAAGTCACCTTTCTCCACGCTCCATATAATCTAAATAAAAGACTTGATTTTTGGAACGAAATTCGCCACATCAGCTCCTCATCTAGGTTGCCCTGGATATGTATGGGGGACTTCAATGAAGTTCTATTTCATTGGGAAAAGAAGGGGGCCTGCTTCCCCGATAACTCGCGCATGACAGCCTTTAGGGATCTATTAAATGACTGCTCTCTCATGGATTTGGAGAGCAAGGGGTGTGCTTTCATATGGTCTAACAATCGAGAAGGGCGGGCCAACATTAAAGAAAGGTTGGACAGAGTTCTTTGCACTGTGGAATGGAGAGTCACGTACCCGGAAGCTGAAGCCTTTGCTTTACCAGCCATAGGCTCAGACCACAGCCCAATTATTCTGTCCCTACAAGCTGATAGAGTAAAAAGGAAGAAAGAATTCAGGTTCGAATCATTCTGGCTCGAGAAGGCAGAGTGTAAGGGCATAATTAAGGAGGCCTGGGACTCGGTCCCACCTCAAGGTCGGACTCTTCCACAAAAAATCCGAGCAATGGCAACAGCACTATCAATATGGAGTAAGAGGACCTTTCCCAACGGGCGGCAAAGAATTTCCCAGCTAAAACAGGAATTGCAGTCCCTCATCAACAGCGAAGAGTTCGCCGAGGAGAGATTAAGAGTGCAGGCCATTAAGGAGGAAATAGACACCCTTTGGAGACAAGAAGAGCTATACTAGGGCCTAAGATCGCGGATACAATGGCTAAAATGGGGCGATCGGAACACTACCTTCTTCCACGCCACCACTATCCAAAGAAGACAACGTAATAGGATCTCCCGGCTTAAGATCACTGACGATAACTGGATCTCTACACCACATCAGCTCAAACATCAAGTTGCAACCTACTACCAAGACCTTTATCGCTCTGAGGGCCAAAGGAACTATATGACGGTCATTGATCAATGCCCAAGTGTGGTCACGAATCAGATGAATAGGCTGCTGGTCGCAGACATCTCAGAAGAGGAGATAAAGACAGCAGTTTTCCAAATGGGGCCAGAAAAGGCCCCTAGCCCGGATGGACTTAATGGCCTTTTTTACCAAAAAAACTGGGAAAGTCTGAAGGGGGACATAGTGATGGAAGTCAAGGATTTCTTTCGGACAAGCTGTATGCACCCAGAACTCAACAAAACCAACATTGTCCTCATCCCAAAAACCCAGAATCCTGAGTCTCTAGACCAGTACCGACCCATCAGCCTATGCAACTTTGGGTATAAGATCATTGCCAAGGTGCTGGCCAATAGAATCAAACCAATGCTCCCCCACATCATTGCAGAAGAGCAAAGCGCGTTCATAGGGGGGCGATGTATACAAGATAATATCTACATGGCCCAAGAAGTGCTTCATCAGCTCCGTTCTAGAAAAAGGCGAAGGAAATTTCAGGCTGTCCTCAAGCTTGACATGAAGAAAGCCTATGACCGAGTCGAGTGAGACTTTCTAGAAGCTTGCCTACTTAAGATGGGATTTCAAGAACGGTGGGTCACGTGGGTGATGCAGTGTGTCTCGACTGTATCCCTAAGTGTCAAGGTGAATGGTGAACCCTTACCATTTTTCAGTCCATCCCGCGGTCTCAGATAAGGGGACCCTCTATCCCCCTACTTGTTTATCTTGGTGGAAAATATTTTATCGACACTCATTGGGAAGGCAATGGAGGACCGAAGTATCAAAGGAATCAAGCTAAACAGGTGGTGCCCTACCCTTTCCCACCTCCTATTCGCTGATGATTCCATCTTTTTCTTAGATGGAACAGTAATGGAGGGCCAAAACCTTGCACTAGTGCTAAATCAATATTGCTCGGCCTCTGGACAGCAAATTAACTTGAACAAATCGGGCATCCACTTTAGCCGGGACTGCCCTCAGACCTTGAGAAGAAACATAGCGCAAGAGTTAAGGGTGCCGATCCTACTCCACACAGGAAAGTATCTAGGTATACCGTCAGACTGGGGAGCCTCGAAAAAGCACGTCTTCTCATGGATATTGGGGCGGGTGAACACGAAACTGGAAGGCTGGAAAGAAAAGCTAATTTCCCGAGCGGGTAAAGAAGTCCTCCTAAAAGCGGTGGTCCAGGCTATACACCAATACGCTATGTTAATTTTTAAAATCCCCACAACAATTTGCAAAGCCATTAAGAGGAAAATAGCTAGCTTTTGGTGGAAGACAAGTGAACAACGAACGGGCATACATTGGAAAAGCGGGAGAAAGCGAAGGTGAGAAAAGAGAAGGGGTTTAGGCTTCCGCGATCGCAGAATTTTAACAAAGCTCTATTAGCCAAGCGGGCTTGGCGGCGAGTACGAACCGGAAGGACTCCCTATGGGGACGCCTATGCAAAGGGCTCTACTTCCCTTTCAAGGACATATGGCACGCGGGGAAAAAGCAAAGAAGCTCGTGGGGATGGCTCAACTTGCTTGCTGGCCGAGACGCTATATCGTCTAAAGTGCGCTGGTCTGTTGGTGACGGCGAAAGTATAAAGATCAGGGAGGACAGGTGGCTCCCAAAGGGGTTGGTCTACGGCCCGGCAAAGGAGCACGAACCCACTCTCGTGGCTGGCCTCATTTCCCCTACATCAGGAACATGGAATCTACAACTCTTACAGGACTCCTTTGATGACCATACTACCCAGGAAATCCTAGCAATCCCCCTACACCCACCCTCGGGAAAGGATGCCATTGTTTGGACAGGTACACAAGCAGGTCACTACACTGTCCAAACTGGTTATTTGCTAATTCAGGAACACCAAGAACAGCAAGCACATCATACACATCAGCAAAACACAGCAGCCTCCCCGACTTACTCCCCCCCCAATGAGCTGTGGAAGTTCATATGGCATACCCATATCCCACCAAAAATTCAATTCTTCCTATGGATGTTATGCTAGAATGCCCTATCAACCCCAGACAACCTCTTTCGGCGAACAATCGTACCTGATCCCTTATGCCCGCTGTGCCGCTCGTGCTGCGAAACGATCGAGCATTTGTGCCTATTCTGCCCCTGGACAAAGGCAGTATGGGGACACCAGAATCGGCAATTACAGAACACAATTCAGGGCGTTACTCGGTTAGTCGACTGGCTTCTCGAAGCTGTGCGGAAAAACGGCTTACCAGCGCTTGAACAGATCGCCTTGGTTCTATGGGAAATTTGGAAGGCGCAAAACGCGGCCGTCTTCCAGCGCCGAAACCCA
Organism: Corymbia calophylla; assembly: GCA_014182845.1. Taxonomy (NCBI): domain Eukaryota; kingdom Viridiplantae; phylum Streptophyta; class Magnoliopsida; order Myrtales; family Myrtaceae; genus Corymbia; species Corymbia calophylla. The sequence goes on along the minus strand of CM024694.1, from coordinate 17,785,053 downwards.
CCGGCAGAAGAGGTACTGGAATTAGCCTTCTCGGCCCTTCGCAGCTTCAAGGCCTGCACAACAGCATCCGATGATCTCAGTGCCGGTAGAGTCCGTAACAGACATCGCTATAGCAGATGGGAACCCCCCGTAAAACAGCCTTGACCTCAAGATAAACACGGACGGCGCTTACCTTCCCGGCGAAACCGAAGGGTCGGCGGCGTGGATTTGCCGAGATTCCTCTGGCCGACTGTTGCACGGAGGAGCCCGGTCGATTCCGGCGACTTCCCCTCTGTTGGCAGAAGCTTGGGCGCTCGTCGATGCCCTAATTTTCTGCTCAGCCCGACTGCAGTTTCCCTCAGCTGCGATGCCCATCTCCCTTATTTCCCCTGCACCGTGTGACGTCGTTTTGGTTGAAACGGATAATAAGTTTTTAGCTGAAGCAATCACCCACCAGCACTACACCACGTGGGAGGCCCGGGTCCCAGTCCAGGAGTGCAGGAAAATTCTGTCGCATTTGGCCAATATCCAGGTTGTCTTCTCTCCCCGCGAGACCAACATCGCTGCAGACTGGGTAGCGAAAACCCATCGCACTAAATGTTTACCATTGAACTGGGTACAATCCCCCCACCTCCTGTCTCTGGAATTTGCTTTGTACTGATGCCCATCTTTCGGGTCCCCCAAATTTGGGCTGATTTTATGCAAGTTTTTATCTCGACCAAAAAAAAAAAAAACTACAGGAATCAAGGGTACCTCGGTACCATTGGATCTTTGACTCTTCCCTCTTTCTTCCGTTGACTGACATGAGACATCGGTGGCCCAAAATGGAAAGGAACAAAACGGAATAAATTCGTTCACACCCATCATCTTAGTACCACCAAATTTAAGACTTCGAAAAGAGGTTTTAAATTATTGACATCTGCTGCGCAATAAACAAAAGCAAAAGATCAGTGCATGAAAAACAAAGAACATCGTTTTCCTTCACCAGCCAAAAGATTGCAATGTCAACAGCAAATGCGGGAAAGAAATTCAGAAGAAAACCACGCGAAACCATTTATTATTTACAAGCATATACCATCCTGGAAATAATATGCGTGCCATTTAACGGGGAGAGCTAAAAGATTGTCTTCGATACAAAATAACTGTAATCATATGTCATCATTTTAACACGTAAAAATAATGATTTCTTTCAGCAAAATTTGCCATCCTGATCATGAAGAGTGTGGTATCTGAAAAGCACATCACTCTCAAACGTACTTTTCATGCACATGGCAAGGTGCTTATATCATAAAAATGATCGCTTAAGTGACATAATTAATCAATGAAAAATATTTTCATTATTAACAAAAATTTAGGTCCAAATATTTTCGCGGATAATGAAAAATTTTTTTGTTCATTTGTTATTGTTAGCAATTTTCATAGAAATTTTTGCCAAATTTATTTTTCGCGAGGCAAACACACTCTTAATGTTAAATAGCTCCAATGTTTAAAACTAGGAGAGGGAAATTCAAAGCAGGCGCTTTACATTGGTTTATAGCAAGTAAAGTGGATTGCAAATATCTTTGTTTTTTTGCACGTGTGAAATTGAGAAGACACGATCTTTTTCTGCCGCAGTGTGGCTAGGTCATTGGTTTGGTGGTTTAATGTGGAACCAAAGAAGATTTGCATAAAAAATTGGATGCGGTTCTAACGAAGAGTTTTTCACCCGGAGCACGACTTAACAATGGATTGAATTGCAAAATTCGTAATAATTAATTTTAGGAATAAGCGTATCAAAAGTCCTAAAACTTTTAAGAAGTACAATTAAGTCTTAAAATTTGTCACAAAAATGTGATCAACTCCTAAAAAATTTTAAAAAATATAATCAAGTTATAAAACTTGTTAAATTTGTTCAATCAAGTCCTTCTGTTGATCATACATTTTAAAAATTTTAGAACTTAATCGTACTTTACTGATAAGTTTTAGGACTCGATACTTTTTGAAAATTTTAGGACTATATTACACTTTCGTGATAAATTTTAGGGTTTAATTGCAATTTTTGAAATTTTTTTGACTTGATCGCACTTTCATGATAAGTTTTAGTATTTCTAACGCACTTATCTCTTAATTTTAAATATAACGATAATGTAATTAGAGCAGCTCGATATACTTCATTCCATATTTTTAATTTGAGGCTCGCTTAAATTATATTTCAAAGAAGGTAACGAGGAGGTGATGAATACTCATATTTAAATCTCAATTGGTTATTTACGTGGGAAGTGCACAACTTCCAAATCATGATTGTTAGCTATTCATTATTTATTGCGTGAGGCGAGGGAAAGCAAGTCAAAGTCATCCACCATCTTGTTTGCTTCTTTGGATTTTCTACATCAAAGCAGCTCGATATATTTCATATTTTTAATTTGCAGTTTGCTTAAATTATATTTCAAATAAGGTAATGAAGGAGGTGATGAATACTCTTATTTAAATCAATCTCGATTGGTTCTTTGTGTGGAAAGTGCACAACTTCCAAATCATGATTATTAGCTAGTCATACTTGATAGCGGGAGACGAGGGAAAGCAAGTCCATCCACCATCTTGTTTGCTTCATTGGATTTTCCAGCTCTCTCTTTTAACCAGAGAAGGGGACAAGGTGAACGCAGACAAAACATACTCAAAAATCTAAATAAATAAATAGAAGACTCTGGTCATCGTTCAACATTGGAGTGCTTCTTGGTCTTTCCCTTAATTTCGTCGAAGGTGCGTGAATGTGACGTAATCGCATGCACGTATCTCGACGGGAGATGGTAGCTACAAACACTTAGATCATGTTTGTTAAGGGTGATCGAGTTCAGAATAAATAAGATTCAAACCTGAATCTTGTATCTGACTCTATTATAATAGGTTCTCTTTTTTGGACCCTATATCCTATTCTATTTGCATCGGACCCTATTTTGGATTCAATTCTATATTTTTTTGTCATGAAACAGGGTCTATCCTATTTCCATTGGAACCTATTTTGCAACTGCTCAATATTTTATACAGCTTTAAATTTTACATGAATTTACGATTGAGAGAGTGAAACTAGAGTTCTTGCGATTGAGATTTGAGAGAGAAGGGGGGGGACTTTTTTAACAATGCTTCGAAGATAAAAAGACTCATAGACACTATAGAGAGAAACTGTTTTTTTAATAAGGTAAAAACTAGTTCAAAAAACCAGTCCAGTTCCGAGTGAGTCTTCACGTGAAACCTATTCCAACTGTTCCGATTGGTTCTCGAAAACTAGAACCAATTCCCCGACCGATTCTCGAACCTATCTTTTGGGTGATCTATTCAGGTTCCCGAGTAAACTCAATCTAGTTGTACATCCCTAACATTTGCGACAAGATAAGAGACCGGTCTTTATCATGGAAATATTGAATATAATTAATTTAAAACTGATGTGACGGACAATATTAATCCACTTTGGAGTTTTTTAATAAAAGTGCGGCAGCTTGTGTTTTCTGGTGAGACTCGATGTAGCATTCTCATAGTTTTCCATAGATATTTAAGAAATCTCGCCGTTTATTGTAAATTTGACATACACTAAACTTTTAATTTTATTTATTGACTCTAAATAACTCTTATTACAATGGTTATTGCTCTGTAACTATACCTTCTTCTTTTTGTTCCCTTGAAATGAAAAGGAATGACCTGATATTGGTCATGATACATGAACGATTGAACGAAAACACGAGAATATGCGATGCATTAAATTATCAGCCTCGCGAAGGGTTTGAAGAGGATTGAAATGGATTTATCAAAGCTATCGGTTGCTTTCAAATGTCAATTTCAACTGTCCAAAGGAACACGAGAATATACGATGCATTCAATTATCCCAAAGGAGGCGCGCAATCTTGTGGTGGATGGCGTTTCTTAGACGGTTTCTTAGACGGGCCAATTGTCCCTCTTTTGATTCTAACCTTTTTGACCAAGACCACCAAAACAATCCCTTCCTCGAAATTGGCAAGACGACCCCTGTAGACTTGGTAGTTCTTTTTGCCATTCGATCCCGCGGCCTATCAAATCACAGTGGAAATTAACTTTTTGAAGATGGGTGATACTTTATCCCGACCTTATGACAATGGCTCCGCGTGGCCGCTCAAATTATTGATTGACTGTCAACCCCAGTGGTGATTGACGTAGCAATTAGATTGTAATTGGACCGCGTGGCCACTCAAATCAAATTGAAGATGGGCGATACTTTTTGCTTTATCCTCATCATTCGCTTTACCTGCTCCATTGACCGAAAGAGTCGATATTTTATGCTGGAGTCAAGGTGTTCACAGGAAAAATTAGTTTTCACATGATGCTATTTCAAAAGAGTCCCCGCAATCATCTCCTTTACTTGGCAACTCTTGCAACATATTGGAAATTATTTCCTCTCTTGCTTCAAAAGATCAGCCAGATGTGCTTGGGATACACACAACCCTACCATGGATTTGCACTTCTTCGGAAAGGGAATTTACTTCTTTAACCGACTAACCCTCACATTTTGTTAGTTTTCTTTGTAATGGGATCACATGGCCAAGCAAATCAAAGTGAAGATAGATGACATTTTGCTTTCCCTTCCTGTCGAAATGAAAGCATCTCACTGCTAGAGGCATTGAAATGATAAAAAAAATCTTATTTTTAACTCATATTTAGTGACAAAGATCATATATGGATTAGCTAAAATTTATCGAATAACTTATTACTAATTTAAAGAAAAAAATTTAATGTAATAAATATTTTAATGAGTTTGAACCATATTTATATGAAATTTATGTTAATGGAAAAGAGAAAAGAGTAATGATTTCACCATTTGCTTTCAAGGGGCTTCTTCTTAGTTGATTGGTAATGACGTAAAAAATCCTACGTGACGAGACATTAACATAGAAAATTTATGAAAACTTTAATTTTTGTGAATTTTTTATTAATTATATTCTTTTTCTTTGTTAAGGGCCCTTTTTTTGGGGTACCAAAAAGCAAAGAGCTCGCAAGCCCTTGTTAGCGGTTGGTGAGGGTCGCGGCCCTTGCATGTAGTGGCCAAAGAGGCTGCAAGGGTCACGACCCTCACCCAACTATGAACAAGTGCCATGAGCCCTCCACCAGTGGCTAGCAAAGACTCATTGTCCTCACACATAGCACACGAAGGCCGTGAGTCCTCATCAATCATTGGGTGAGGGTTGCGAGTCGCCTAGCGACTGGTTTGGGATCACTACCCTCAAATGTGGCAAGTGGGAGCCAAAATCATCCAAAGTTTACTCTTCTCTTGTGCTGAGACCCACTCCCAGTTTTTCTAAACTTGCACTCATTGGGCAAGAGCAGCAAATCGCCAGCTATGCCATGTAGGACTCCCGTTATCTACGTTAGCAATTTTTAATCAAAATTAGTTGAATGGAATACATTGATAAATTATCAAAAATTTGTGGACTAAATTGACCAAATTAAAAGGTTTGGACTAAATTTTCATAAATGCAATAGGTTTAGAACTTTCTAATAATTTTCCCCCATTAAATCACACGAAAACTACACTTAACAATGAGTTTCCCTAATCCAATATGCAAAGATAAGCTCCCCCGAGAAATTTCCTGCACATTAAATTATTTTAGAATGAAAGAACGTCACCATCCTCCCATGATGCTCATGAGAGGTTCTAGAAATGAAGTAGGACATTGGGGACCATCTCATGGTTAGAACTTAGAACAGTCTACAATAGAGCATTTTAATTTAATCTTTAAAATTGATTGAAAGTAGAAGTTTAACCAAATTAGATTATTGAAAGACTGGAGGGATATTGTTGTTATTCACAACCAATGACAGATTTCAACTGCAATTGTCACATATTGTTATAAACACACAAAAAGGAAATGAATAAACCTAAAGTCGCGTGCCATTCAAGTCAGGGATGATGGGTTTTTCTTTTTCAAAAAGGTCTTATGCAATTAGAGGTGATTGTTCCCAGTATGGAATCGGGAATCAAATCAGGAGTTTCGGTTTCCATTTCTTCCAGTCTAATGGAACCAACTAGCAAAAAAATTAAAAAATACTAGAATTATTACTATTTTAGGATTTATTGCATTTTTTTAGAAATTTAAAATATATTTTTAAATAAAAAATAATCAGTCCAATCTAGTCTAGTTACCGAAATCGAGAACTTTGAAAATCACTAGTTCCATTTTTATGGAATCAAGAACTAGACAACACCCTTGGGAATTGGACCAAACCATTCAGTCTTGTCCGATTTAGGCGGTTCCGATTTGGGTGATCCAATTTGCTCACCCTACATGCAATCCTACAAACCTCGTGGATGGCTACCCTTTGTTGCGATGGGATTAATTCATTAATAATTGAGTGACAAGGAGCAGCTGCAGATGCTTTTAGTCCTCCCCTTTATGTTATGATACCTCATCCTCTGGTCAAGTCAAACTTGTTGGGTTGGCCCATTTCCAATTAACGTGTACATTAATTTCTAAATTGGGCTATAAAAATTAGGATCTGTTTTCAAACATGTTCCATTGGTTTAACAATATAAGCATAAATTCGGTTGTTATTTGGTTATTGAAGATCAAAATTTCATAAATCATAGTGTTATAACAGATTTGAAAATGGATGGAAGACGTGAAGAAAAGATCTTATGAGTGCCTAAGCCTCGAAAGTTCAAGAGTACATCATAGGAATCACTTTCCCGCACGTATTGGTGTTGGATAGATGAACAAATATGTAGATGCTCTGTCAATGCTCTTATTTTCTGCATATGTATCGCTTCCACTCGTTTTCCTCTTCTTGAGAAGATTACGAGCTAACACAAAAAGAAGAATTGATGCAACAAGCACCTTGTAAGAACGCCCTAAAATGAACCGATGCATTCCTCTATTTGATTTGCTTTGGCTCTTTCCTTTATTTGAAATACTCAGGCTTAACTCAACTACTTGTGAAGAAAAGTCATGAAATTGATACGTATGTGGTAACTTATTGTGTTAAAATTAGTAGGTAATATACGAATATCAAATAAAATCACCATTTATTAGACAGATCCAGCCTCATTTTCCCTTCTCATCCATCGTCAATTGTTCAAGCAATCCTCACCAATCTTTGTGTTTTTTTTGGTAAAGACTCACCAATCTTTGTTGGAAATGCTATTTTTCCCAAATTTTGTAAATCATTCCATTGAAATATTTATAAAGGTAAAAAATGTAACTAAGAAACTATATTGCTTTGTCAATATATTATTTTACTGATGCACGGCAACAGATTAAAGAAATTTGAGATACTTCCATAGATCCGTAACTTCAGTCCGACCCGCAAGTCGTCTTTTTGCAAAGGAGCCTTCACACATGTTCCTATCTACTGAGGTCAACAATGACTCAAACCCAGAAAAATAAAAATAAAAAGAACCAAGGGTGTTAAATGAAGCCAGAAGAACTTACAGGGAAGCAAAATAGAGCTTGGACAAACTTCAGGTGCAAAAATGGAATTTTCACAAAAAGAAAAGAAAAAATATGGCTCCAATCTCTCTCATTCTCCAGCACTGCCAATTAATGTCCCCATCACCCGATCGACACCAACGACGTCCTCCCCAACTTAGCCCCCATCCTCGTCCGCAACTCGCTCCCTCTCTCTTCTTTGTCATGGCCCGACTCGAAAATAGAGGCGACTTGCCCAAAGTTGCAATGATGCTTGACTAGACCTAGCGTTGCGTTTTAATAAATGTGGCATGCATTGAGCTAGATGCAGTGTTGGAGCTCGATTAGATATGATGTCGAGCCCAAGCGGTGAGCCGTCTTATGAGGACTCGTAACTCAAGAACAAATAAGTTGTTGTAGCGGTCCAGTGCAACGCTAAATTGGGTTTGTGGCATATTTCTTCTTACATAGCATGCTCATGTATCTATATTTTGCAAAGGAAATCTTTATTGTGAAGAAAATACTTTTTCAAAAATTCTATATCAATTTTTCAATGAAACCAAGTTAATTACCTTTTCGAAAATTCTCTAGCGAGGGAAAGTAATTTAGGGTATGTTTGTTAATAAATCAAATAGTATTTGATTTTATTCTTTTATTCTTGAGAAAATTCATCTGATAAAATTTTTGTTCTCGGAAATAAATTTGGAATAGAATCAAGAGTAAAAAAATTTTGTTTTTGTTTTTGGGAACAATTCTAAGAGTTTAAGTTTTTTTTCTTCTCTTTCTTTTTCTTCTCTTCTCTTTCTCTTTCCTTTTCTTTTTCTTCCTCCTAGCTTATTGCCACCCCATTGTCACCCACTGGCCATTTTGCCAATGCTGGCGGTGGCCGGCGAGCGACTAGGCAACTTGGTCTCACAAATCTGGGTGAGGCTAAGCCTTGACTAGCCCAGCAAGCCTCGCTAGGCCACCGACAAGGCTCGACCTCACCCAAGTGGCACGAGGTTGGCCTCACCTTGGCTTGGCGAGGCCAGCCGTACATCTGGCTGGCAAGGCTCTCCTCGCCCAGATTTGGCGAGGACCTTGCGTCGCCTGGGGCGAGGTCAAGCCTCACCGGTGGCCAGGTGAGCCTTTGGTGAGCTCGCTAGATCTCTCTCGACCGCTCACCGGCCACTGTCGACGGCAGCTACTAGCCACAAAAGGAGGAGGAAGAAGTAAAAAGAAACAAAAAATAAAAGTATTAAAAAATTAGAAGAAACAAAACAATTTAAGAGTTTTACCAAACGCATTTCTATCTCGGGAATAAAAATTTTAGACAGTTACCAAACACTTTCAAATGCTAAAAAATTGTTCCTGAGAATAGAATAAAAAAGAATCATTTCTGATCAAAAATTATTTTCGGGAACAGAATGGTTACCATTCACACCATTAAAGTCTTCTACCATCTTGCTTGCTTAGTTGCACTAGGAGATGAGGGACCATTATTTATTGTGAAATATCATATAAACTTAATTTATAAATGATGTGATAAAAAAATTAATCACAATATAATAATTGTATCAAAATTTGTGTTTTACAATGAGGCTTTGTATGGAGTTTGCACAGTTTCTCCAAAGTTTTTTAATAAAGTCTAGATGTCTGATAATGCTATATACATCAAACTCTTCAATTTGCCAGTTGACTCTAAATAACTCATATTGATCTGATAGCATACATGGTAATGTTATTGTTCTATAATTTTTTTTTTCCTTTAGATTGACAAAAGTGAGCCAATCCAGGTCACGGTCCATGAATTTAAACTCACGAATATGCGATGCTGTAATCCTAATCCTAGTTTGTCATCAGGTGTTTGAGAATAGTTGAAATTGACATTTAAAAGCTATTTGTTACTTGAAATATACATCAGCATAGCCAGAGTAGCTACCTGATAAAGTTTGTCGAATTTTCATCTTTATTTAAATTCATAAAATCCATTTTCTTCTCCCTTGCTTGCTTTGCTTGTGATTTTTTTTTTTTTTGAGATTTACATTAGATCCAACATTTTTTTTAGTCCAGATACAATTCAGCATATATATTAGATTTACAGAATAATTGCTCCGTATTATGAGAATGCTATTACAAAAGAGTAACATGGAAAACTAGTAAGATTTTTGCCTTTTGCTGAGGAACATACTTGTCATTTGGCTTAATAGATAATGGACCATTAAACTGATCTGGAAAATTTTGATTTTACCGGCTTTTATTGGTCATAAACCACAGGAATCAAAGGTATCTTGGTACTCAGTGTCTTCCAGAGCAATGGTAGGATGAATGGAATACCCTTGGATCTTTGGCTCTTCCCTCTTTCATCAGTTGACTAAGATGAGATATCAGTGGCCCAAAATGGAAAAGAACAAGAAGGAATAAATTCATTCCCACCCATCATCTTAGCACCACCAAATTTAAGACTTCGAAACGAGGTTAAAGATATTGGGTTCTGCTGCGCAATAAACAAAAGCAAAAGATCAACGCATGAAGAGAAACAAAGAAGATTGTTTATCTTCACTACCCAAAAGATTGCAAGGTCAACAGCAAATGCAGGAAAGAAATCCAGAAGAAAACCATAAGAAACCGTTCATTATTTACAGGCATATACCATTCTGGAAGCATATGCTTGCCATGGATGGCAAGAGCTGAAAGATTGTCTTCAATATGAAATAACTATAGTCATACCTCATTTTTTAATATGTCAAAACAACGATTTCATTCAGCAAAAATTGACATCCTGGTCATGAAGAGCATGGTATCCGAAAAGCACATCACTCTTGAACGTACTTGTCATGCACATGGCAAGGTGCAACATGTTGCTCTGTGTCGCAAGACCGAAAAATTGACTTGATCCCAACATGAAATTAGCAATTTTGGCAAGATTGACTCAATTGGCAAATTGTCAAAAGGTTTATGACTCAATTGACAAGATTAAAAATGTTTAGAATTAAATTGGCAAATTGTCAAAAAGTTTAGGAATTTTTGAATAATTTTCCCTAGAAAAATAAGAGAGAAGAAGATCATAAGTTCCTCAAATTGGAGAGTTGCAAGCTAATGAGGACATTTAAAGGATCACATTACCTTCATCCACTAATCATATGTGAAAGACAACCAAATGTCATGAGAATCAGCGGCAATTGCCTAGGAGGCAATACTAACATTTCAACCTTCTCTTTGTTCACAAGAAGAGCCCGGAGAATCATAATGAAATGAGAGAAAGCAGCGTCTGATGATATACTCTTTAGTCAGTCATCATATGTGTCGAGCAGAACCATTTAAGGCTCCATTGCCTTCAAAATCAGATCACAGGGTTTTGTATCTTCAATCTAACTTTGAATGGTATTTGCAGATCACCTCTTTTAGGAGCACTATTTGGGGAAATCGAACAAAGTGAACATCAAAAGGATCAAGCATTCCCCTGCAACAATATATCTAGCAATCCAGTCATCCAATTTGGGTAAATTAGGTGAAGTTGGAAAGCTCTTACAATGCATAACCCAATTATAACCATCGGTCATAATCTTAGCAGGGGTTAACTTTTGGTCAAAATCAAGTCGAAACTTGGTAAAAAAAATATAAGTGTCTTCAAGGTCAACAGTCTTCAGTGAAGTAATAAATTTGATTCACCTCCAATATGTGTTTGGATTGAAGGAAGGGAAAGAAAATGGATGGCAGTAATAATCTAGGGACCTTTCTTTAGAGGCAGAGTAATAACCGGATGAACTTGAGTTTCTATTCCCCGAAATAGTCAAATGACTCTTGTCCGTCATTCTAAGTTATATTGAAAAACTTCTTTAGATGCGGGACTATTCTTCGGACCAGCTGAAAAGTGCATAACATAGGGTTTCCTTTCAATAAACTGTATTTTGTAGTTTTTGATGAAAACATAGAAATTTTAAAAGTGCATAACATAGGGTTTCCTTTCGATAAACCATGCAATCCAATTTTTCATGAAAACACAGAAATGGTAAGAGTGACTTACCTTGTTTTTTTGTCATAGACTATTAGACTTACCTTGTTTAAGCGCTAAATGATCCACACAGGCCAATGATATATTTCCTTAGCCCTTGCACTTTGAGAATTAAGGGAAAAATTAAACCACCTTATGGCATCTTATTCTATAAAATTGGATCAAGCGTTGAATCGGTTTCCAAGTTGATTGTTATTTTGAACATGCATCGAAACTGTTTAGATGGGTGAATTATTTCTAATATATCACATATTAGCATATGTTGGATTATGATATATCAATATTGGATTAGCGCTCACGGTCAAACCACATATTGAGATATCATATTTGTTCACTGACGATTCTAATTTGGGGCTTAATCATACCCATTGTGATTTATGAGGCTTAACCACAGTTGATATAGTATCTGGGGCCTTGTTACATGACGAAGCATGACTAAGATTGGGCATCAGGTCATGCCAGGGACGACAAGGCTCGGACATTTTTGGTCCATGCCCTTTTTAAATAAATTCCATAAAAACTAATTTTTTGTTTGAAAATTAGAAATAATGACAGATTAATCGTGGAAAATAAATAAAATGCACATTATGCTAAATCAAATTAAAACACAAGTATATCTTCAAATAATTTGAAAAAAAAATTACACTTAGTGTGCTCTAATTAATAATTACACATTCATGTCCCTCACCAATGTTCAAATCATACGGTGTCATTGTCATTCTTATGTCCATGCTGGGTACATTCTTCTAGAGTTAATTCTTGTAAAAACTAATAACACTCTATGGTAACTATTTCTAAATTTTACGCAAACAAGTTGGATTTATTTGACTTCCAAAACTTGGCCAGCAATGAACATAGACTTTGAAGGTGCCGTACAGGCCGGTGGAATGAGTAAGTCACAAGCCATAATAAAAAGAATCGGAATACGGGTGGCTCGCCTCTTCCACCATTTCAGGTCCTCGAGATTATATTCATCAACTTTATCGAAGTAGTCTCTTTGGTAGACGATGAAAACGAAGACCCAACGGGTTGTGGGGGTGTTCTACTTATGAAGCAAAGATCATATAGGTTTGTGGGCACTACTCAAAGAGGCCGCATTCTTTGGCCGTGGGATGGATAGTATTATATCGACCAACATTATGCCACATGCATAGTTGAGAGTCAACTCATCATTATCGCCAATCTGTGTTTCACTTGAAGCTCCCGACGTAGTCCCATATATTTGTGATATGGAAGAAGAAGCGTTTGAGCCCCTCCAACTTAAACCTTGGATCCAAGATAGTGTCTATCGAAACAAAAGCACCTCCAACTTGAACCTTGTTATTGTAATATTTAAGGAATTTTGCGTTTATGGCCACTACTATTTCATTGAAGAAGGGATCATCCTTCTTGTTCATTAATTCAATTGACATTAGGTATAGAAATGGAAGGACCCAATTGCTTGACCACTAATCCAAAGTGAGAATTTCCCCTTCGAATTTCAGTCTCAATAAATTCTCAGTTTTTTATGTGGTTTGCAAGTTTACTCTCACATTCCAAGGTCTAAGACGAGTAACAATGGAACAAATCCACCTTGATGTAAAACAAGAGCTTGAACTATCATATCAGAAAATTGGAATGTCATTGATTCAAGCATGATTTTTGCTATTAGTCCAATTTGACACATAAAAAACTAGTCAAAGATTTCCATATGGCGAGGAACCCTCCTAGGAAAATCACTAAATAGGCGAGAATAAGAAAGCTTTTGGAGGAAGTAAGAATTATACCTGTATACTAGCACAAGAACATAAGCAACTAAATGGAAGATAAAAATCCCCAAACTACCTAGATGGAATCTGCAAATCTATACAAAGCATCGGGTTATGGAATTTTCGTCATGATCATGATGTTTCGGGCACAACAAAATAGTATTTTCCTTTTTCCACTAAACTATAAAGAAGTGTTGGAAATCTATCTTTCCAAATTATTTGATATTCATTCTATAGAAATACATGTAAAGGTAATAACTTAAATTAAGATAAGTATTATTTTATCAATTTGTCGTTTTGCTAATACACAGCAATAGATAAAAAGAAATTCGAGATAACTTCTCGTAGTCTTATGTATGCAAATAAGCCTTCACGCATATTCCTATCTTCCAAGTTCAAGAACGATTAAAGCCCAGAAAAGAATAAAGGCCCCCCAACCAAACAGGCCCAACCCCCCAAGGGTATCGAATGAAACCAGAAAATCTAATGAGGGGAGAAAAATAGGAACTTCAACAAACTTCAGGGCGCGAAAACGGAATTTTGGAAAGTAACTGAAAAAGTATGGCTCCTGTCTCTTCCTTTCTCCAGCATATAAAAATAGGAAAGGGAAAACAAACATCAATCCCGCCATCGCCGTCTTAAGGATTTTCGAACGGCACACTTCGAGCTCGCGCTCTCGAGAGAGACTACGGATCGATTCGATTCGATTCGATTCCGACTCGTGCATCGGTCAACCGATCGAATCGGCTTGAGCAGGCTGAGATTCCATGGGGGATCGGGGCTCGGAGGAGGTGGAGAAAGCTCGGTTGCTGAGCTTGGCTCTTGAGTTCGGCTTCGACGAGCAGTCCGCGACCGAGTGCTTGGATCGTCTCGTCTCCCTCCACGGTACTCAGAATCATCACTTTTGTCGCCCATTCTTTGTGATAGTCAGCGTTGCAGAGGTTGCGTAGGTCCTTCTCGTAGTCTGCCTTAGGTTTGGATAGATCGGAGCTGGTTCGGCGAAGTAGTCTTGCTGAAGGGCAAAATGTCTGGTGCTGTTCCGGTTTGATGTGCTGAGGTTGCTTTGGATGGTGGCTTTTCTGGGTTATCAGCCGAATTGCGTGGTATCTGGTGATTAGGGAATGTCGTAGTTGCTTGTCTTGCGTGGATAATCTGTGCATTCCTAAAGAAGGAGATTTATTGCGGTTAGGTCATCATTCTGACGATGGCTATGGAATAGTCTATTTTTGGATTTGAATGGACTGGAGGAGCTGGTTATCCCATCCCCATTTCTCTGTGTGTTTTGCGTAGTAGTCTTCTTGACTAAGGAAACGTCTGGCTTATTTCTGAACTATCCGCAAATTTACATATGGTGTCTTTCCTACAGTTAAGTATGGCATCTCACTGTACTAGCTGCAGTTTACACATTGTATATTGTATTTATTTGAACTCTTTTTTTTTGTCATGGAACTTGCAAAATCATCTCTCTCTTCATTTGTATTTCTTAAGGCGACGAAGGTCGAGAGTTTATCACTGTGGAGCACTGTGGCGATGATTTTCTAGCAGAACTTGCTGAAACTATGCAAGATACTGAGGATTGGGATGATTTGCAAGCTGCGGAATCAGAATGTGGAGTTTTGACTGACATGTTTAAGCAAGATATCCCTAACGACGGCAAAAGCAATGTTGTGCACGATGTTAATATTATAGAAGATTCTCCATGACCTGTGAAAAATCAGACTTTTCTTGAGGTGGATTTCTCTACTGACAGTGAAGACGAAGGCTATATGCATGGCAGTAAAATGGGGAGGAAACCCACATGCTATATTCCTGGTCAAAACAGTACTCCGAGCAATTCATCCACTCAACTTTTGGCCAGACGATCTTTAGAATCCATGGTATGCTTTTGAAAACTGTGAAGTTGTCTCACTCCTTTCTGCCCCCACCAGTTTGAAGGGATTAAGAAAAGGAATGAAAAGCAGGATGGCTGGGCATGTTTTTTCCCATGCCCAAAACTAATTTGGTTGATGGTTGTTAAGTGTGTGGCTTGAGTGTTTGATTCATGGACCTAGATTTGGCTTGGGATTGGCCTAGGTAATTGCATGTACCAAATACGTGGCTTGAAGAATG
This sequence comes from Corymbia calophylla, assembly GCA_014182845.1. Taxonomy (NCBI): domain Eukaryota; kingdom Viridiplantae; phylum Streptophyta; class Magnoliopsida; order Myrtales; family Myrtaceae; genus Corymbia; species Corymbia calophylla. The sequence goes on along the minus strand of CM024694.1, from coordinate 17,769,817 downwards.
TCTTGGTGTTGTACAGGATTGGCCGTTCAGTGAAGCAACTGTGGACACCTGAAGAAGCCACAATAGTTACTGTGCAAAATCCCATGAGTCTGGCCACAATGGTCCAGTTGTTTAGGAGGTTGACCAAAAGTTGGCAGATCTCGGCATGACCTTTTATTCTTTTAACGATGATTCTGCAACCCATATTTTTATATATTTTTGTTGCTGAGTTATATTGGGGTCAGCAAGGAAAATGAGAAGAATTGAGAAAAGATTGTCTTGGTTTTTCATCAGGAGAGATTAGAGTGTCCATCTCAGCAAACTCCTGGGAAACGCTTCCCACTTATCTCATTCGTTTTTGATTGACTCTTGCAATTGGGGATTTGCTTAGTGAGAAAATGATTTATCTCTTATTGTAATTCCCCTTGGCCATTGTGAAACAACTCCTCCCGTTGATGTAGATGAAACTGCCCATCCCCTTAAATTAGTGTGTCATTCTTCTTTGCTCTTAAAATTATGTCTTTCCTTGATCATTTCAAGTTTGCTTGTAACCTGCTCACAGAAAAGGACCTTACGCAGGGTACCTATACAAAAGCATTTAGTAAATTGCTTATGAGGGCTCTCATCCGATCACATGCACAATAGACACACCTAACTTGCCAGTTACTGCCACAGTCTTTAAGATTGAAAATGACTTGTATTAGAACTGTTTGCTCAATAAAAAGAGTTGATTTTTGTTTCGGATGATGTAACAATACCTATATTTCTATAATACTTTGAGAGTATAGTACATCATCCAGGTTTTGAACTTAGCATCCAGCGTCTTTGATAGGAGTTTTTTGCGAAATGAAGGCTGGGGATTTCTTTGTGCACAATTTTTATTTTCCATCACTCTATGTCAGAAACTATTTATGGTGCTGAAGAGGCTTTTTTGTGTTGAAGGACTATAAGAGCACCGTCACTCAAGGTTCGATATCATCAGTTCCAAATAAAAGACATTGCTGTCTGATTTCGACTAGCAAACAAGAACTCTGAGTTATGAGGAATTGGAAGCCTTGGACGACATAGAATTGGCAAATGTTGTAATAATCGGAAACAAGGCATTTCCACCAATGCAACATCAGGCTTGTAAAGCTTCTGTAGCCATGCAAGATTGCTTCATTCTCATGCCCACTGGAGGTGGTAAAAGTTTATGTTACCAGGTTAGTGAATGTTAACATTATTTCATTTTTGTAATGATCGTATGTAGAAGTAGGTGCGGAGACAATGCTGAGAGCACAAGCCCTGTGCACTTTGCTCAATGGTTCCACCAATTAAATACTAGACGGGTAGACCTGTATATCGAAATTTAAGCTTCAGAATGATCTTGTTAATCTGCTTTGTTAGCACCGTTGAGCAGTTTGTGCTTAAATTTAGGAAGAAAACGTTTTCCAAATGCAAATTAAGGATCATACTAAGTTGGAAAAGAAGGAAATACAGGACATTCTCATTCTGCCTTCGCACATCTGTATCTATTCTGTAATATCTAGAATTTGAGGTTTGTGCGATGCTTCTAGGACCTTCTAATTACTTACTGGAAAATTGATCTTGTTTTTGCATGTAAGTGTTGTTGTCAGTCATAGTTCAGGTCCAATTCAAAAGGGTTATTGAGTCAAAGAGGAATATGTTTTCAAATTACTTGCACCAAATATAGATTGTAGATGTCTATATTTCCTATGCAGGTATATACTATGTCATCATCTCAACTAGGGGTGATCATTTCCCATAATTGGTTCAAAACTGATGTCCTTTCATAAAAAATGGATCCTGGTAGCATGCAAAATATTGGATCTACTGATTCCCAAAGGAAGATTTTAATCTGAATTTATTGAGTTGAATTATCCTGAAGTGTTTTCAGTTCAGTCTTGAAGTAGTTGATGTATGTTTCCAGCTGAAGTAATTATAAGACAAATAGTGATAACTGGTGCTTTTTCTGATCAGCTGAAGATGAATAAAAGAGTAATTCCCTCATCCTTTCCTTTCTTCACGTGCTCCTGATGGTTTTACTCTTGGTTTCAGCTGCCAGCAACTCTTAGACCAGGTGTCACATTTGTTATATCTCCCCTGCTATCTCTCATCCAGGATCAAATAATTACTCTGACCCTCAAGTTTGGAATACCATCTACTTTCTTGAACTCTCAGCAGACTGCTGCCCAAGCAGCAGCTGTCCTCCAAGAACTAAGGCAAGGTTTAGCACTCTCTCTCTCTCTCTCTCTCTCTCTCTCTCTACTGAAGTATATCCTACCATACAATCATAATCCCACCATAAAATGGTTATGTTTCATATGATGCAAAGGATGTACATTTTTATGTAGTTAATGAAAAGATGCATGCCTAAGATGTTTCTCTTAAAGATAAATTTTAGCATCTTAGCCTTCCGAGAGAAGTGTATCATACTAGACAATCTTTGTCCTGCCATAAAATGTTGGGCTATGCTCCATATATTGCAATGGAATTTCTATTGGACTTCTAAAACTTTTTTTTTTGCTGAGTGTTGTAATTGTCAAGTCATTATTCTCCACTGCTTTGCCTGCCTTTTCAGGAAAGATAAACCATCATGCAAGTTATTGTATGTAACTCCTGAAAGGATTGTGGGAAACCCATCATTTCTGAGATATTCAGATGCTTGCATAGAAAGGTACAATTTCTGATTTACTATAACTTTTTTCTGAAAGTTTCGTTTTAACTTTTTGATACTCGGTTATCACGCATCGCAGGCACAACTAGCAGGTTTTGTTGTTGATGAGGCACATTGTGTGAGGTATGCTCTTGGGCATCCTTGTCTCTGAAGGAAAGATCATGCTAGGGTTACCTCAAAAGGAATAAGTATTTATGACTGTCCTTGTTCCAGATAACAAAAAGCAAGTAAATTTTATATATGCTCACTCAAACTCTTTTTATCAAACGTTTTTGCATCTTGTGTGTTTCTGTTCTAATTACATTGTCGGTGTTATGCTGAACCTTCTGAAACCCAGACCTGCTGTGGAGTTCTAGGATAACAGAATGCAATGTTGAAGTAACTAATTATGGAAATGATCTAGTTCCTTCCTATGCAAAAGTCAGTGGCACATCATTAATCATAGTAAGCAAAATGTACACTACTAAATTTAAGCTCCATGGAAATTGCTTGCAGAAGTAATTGAAAGTGTCCGTGATTGGCAAGATAGTCAGGTCTTTTAAGCTGGTTCTTGTGTCCCTACTAATTCTTTTAACATTTATATTATGTATTAACAACTTGAGATATAAGGCAGAAGTTCAAGCATGTGATCATTGATTGTGTTTCTTATGAGGTCTTCATTGGATTTGCTCTGCCAGTGCAATCTCATGAAAGCAACGTATTGCTGTGTTGAGCTTTTCTCATATATTTGATTGATTGTAAACGAATAAAGCTTATGATCATTACTTACTTGGTTGTCATTATTGCAGTCAATGGGGACATGATTTTCGTCCAGATTATAGGGGACTGGGATGTCTCAAGCAAAACTTTCCATACATCCCAGTGATGGCCTTAACTGCAACTGCCACTCGGCCAGTTCGCGAGGTACGAAACTTGCACATTATCCTCCAGATTATGTTGAAAAACATCATTTGGGTCTTATCAAAATGTACATCCATTGCAGGATATCCTAAAAGCTCTCAGGATCACCCTTTGGTACAGGAATATCAAAGGGTGGCCCGAAAGAAATTGTTTCGATTGAAACTTGAATGCATGATTAGTGAACACAATTTGGCGTAGTATGGTCTTATTATTAATCAATAAGATGACCTTTTAAAGTTTTTTTTGTTCAAAGCAAATGAGTAAATTCTGGGAAAGCTCTTTTCACCCTTCCAAAATTGTCCACATCATCCAATACTAGTCTTTAACCGTGGCCAATGCCAGAGAAAAATAGGCTTCAGGTACGGAAATGTGCACGGATGTGGCTCTTCTGCTTTTAGATTCATGCTCAAATAAATCAAATTTGAGATTAAACGATCGAAAGGATTGCATGATGCCTACATATGATTTTCTGACGTAACCAAACTAGTGATATGATTTTACACTGATGAGTGCTTCATTTTGTGTTCAAAATTCTTTCAATGAGAAACTATTGTCTTCTTGAAACAAAATCATTGAAACCCTTGCCTGCAATTGACAAATTACTTGCCGATTCCATGGCATTTGCTTTTCCCACGAAAAGTGTCTCCCAGTTACAAAATCGCAGCTTCAAGTGGACATCTAACCGGTAATCTTGTCATTCGACCCAAAAAAAAATGGTAATCTTGTTAACAAATCTCATTTCATGCTTAGCTTACACATGTAGAACCACATGCACATGCTGTCTTCCTGCAAGCGATTTGAGATTCGGCCTTTGCTAAAGAATAGCATGATGTCAAAGCTCACAAAGGCCTAGCACACCACATGAGAAGAGGTCACTTCACATCCAGGATCCTTTGAAGAGTACTAACAACATGGAGCACAAGATAAACGCCAACAGGAAATAACTTTGGGATGCCTATCCTTAATGACAAAGCTCATTCCTGCTAGTATCTCCATCCCGTGGTGTTTGGGGACTTTCTCTGAGTGTCACAAAATGCAACTTGAATCTACTTAAAAAGAACAGCACTGGCTATGATCATCAGTAAATGAAAAAAAACGAGACTGTAGCATCACAATTTACCCCATGAAAGATGTGGTATGAATGTGTAAACATCATTAACACCAGTTGGACCACAATGAACAAACACTTCATTAGCTGGCCGATGAAATAGAAAAAAATAGACTTTGGAGAAGTAAGCAATTAGCAATACTTCCCATGTTTGTGTTTAGGAACAGAATTATGCTGAAAAGGTAAGTGCCTAAACTACAGAACAGAAAGATGTATTTGTCACTTTGGGTATTTTGCAATATCCCATTAGCAAAATCAGCAATACCGGATAGTTCGCAAGGAGGATAATTTCAACTTTACAAATCCAATACCATGTATATGAGAACTGAGCTTATCAAATCAGTAACCTCTATGACAACATTCAAAGGATATTATCACACTATAAACTATAAGAAACGGAGGAGATTGTCATCATGCATACTTGCATATTGATTTCAAGTGAAATTCCACAACTCATGTAGTATAAGCACGCAAGTTAGTCTTTCATGGTACAGCCAGCATTGCAGTCCTCCCTTTGCATGCAGAGCCTCATCAAGTTCAGAAGGGATATCATTAGAATGCAACCACATCAAACAACTCTACGTCAGGGTAATATACAAAAAATCAGCAATTACATATTTGTTTAACGGAAAGGTAGAACCTAATGAGCATAAATAAAGCATATTCAATTGAAAAAAATACATTTACAATCATTCAGGTATGTGCCGTTGAGACCAGATCAGGTGTTTGAATCTTCACAAGCATCAAAACTTCCTTGGGACACTCCAGTTGGCCCCAGAGTGTCTTCAAGGTTGGCACCCAAGAGGATTCTCAACTGTTGCTAATGCTTCCTTTGCAAAATCCCTTTTCTTTATTTTGCTCGGTCTCAGGTATGGAATTTGAAGTTCCTCGGCCAAGTTAGCCACACCCAAATCAGTCATGTTATAGAACAATTCCATAACAACAATAAGATTAAAAGGGCAAAAAATTTAATACAGCTGATTGAATTGAAGTCCCAAAGTAAGCCTTGACTATTACATAGACCAACCAAGCCTATCATAGAAGCAACACCAGTTTAGCTTGCTTGATAATATTTTAAAACAACGGTTTGACTACTGGTAATGTTAAGGTGGTCTACATTCATAATGACAGACTAGTCAAAACTACTTTTAACTTCTTCTTTTTTATAACCGAACAAAAACACTTTTAACCTTATATTTAATTTTAGCTTAGTTCGTCATACTTATTGGGAATCGATGCTCTTCTTAGAAGGTTCAAGAGGAACATCAAGGGAACATTAAGAAATTTGACAAGGTTTTCATTCATCACGAAAAACTGAAAGGCGTTTGTCCCAAACAGGACATCTGCCATTAGTCAAATTTGACACAAAGGAACTCTAAATGGCCAAGGATTTTTACAAACAAAATATGAATTTTGGATAGGGAAATTATGGGCGTAGTTCACAATATTGAGTAACATAAGATCATCAGCCTCTAGGTGAAATTTTCAAATCCTGGGTTCACTGAAAGGGGAACTCTAAATCACCAGGGAATTCTTACCTATGTTTGATATTTTCATCCTTGCCTCACAAGCCGCTAATATGTTTGCAATCTAAAAAGGTTGCCAGTGGTAGGATAAATGAATAACATTGCTATAACATAACCAACAGCGAGTTTCCAAAATCAATCAAATAGATACCCAGTGTGAAGCAAATCATTTTTAAAAAATAGAGCTTCAAGAATAGTATTACTCTATTTGCTCACACTGGCCATTCACGGATGAAAATCTTACTAGATGACCAATGCCTTCTATTGACATTTGGGTCTACATTTTGATCTCGGCTGAAGCATCATGTCAGCTTCTAGGACCAACTCCCCCACTCCTTCAATTATGTAAGACTAGCAATTTAGGGAAGTGCAGAACCCTATCATGGAAAATCTTCTTGTCAAAAGAAAATAGTGAAGTAAAGTTGGGCATGAATCTTAGAAGAAAAATGATCGTTCACTGCTCATTTACCTATATTGAGGAAACATGACTCGTCTCACCATTGTGACATAGGCACAAGATTCATTACATCATTATCACTGCAAGATTATATTTCCACGGAGAACTCAAAACACCTTTCGCTCATGATTTCTAAATATGTGTGTTCCAGATAATTTTGGTATTGCCTCCAATGAGTCGCAACCAGAAATATCCAAATCAATTAAATCCAACTTTTCAAGTCCTGGAAGCTGAGTAAGTTTCTCGCAATTCTGAACTACTAGAGATTGTAACCTCTCACATCTTGTCAAATCTGGCAAAGTCTCCAATGATTTGCATCCTCCAAAGTCCAATTTTTCTAAGACCTTTGCATTGTCAAGACCTTGAATTTCAACTAGATTGTTGCACATGGCAGCCTCTAATTGCACCAAACAAGGTGATTCCGAACAGAGAAGCCTTTTAATGGAATTGCAACGATATATAGATATGACTTCCAAGAACTCCAAATTATCATGGCCCTGAATTTCAACTAGGTTATGGCAACGAACAATGAATAATTGTTTTAGACGAATTAATTGTGAAAGGTCCAATCTTTCAATTGAACTGCACTTTTTTATTGACAACACTTCCAAGTGCTTCAATCTATCAAGCTCAATCCATATCAACTTATCACACTCTTGAACATAGAGTTTCAAGAGTCTTGAGGAAAGCTCAGGGATGTATTCAAGTAGATGACATATCTCAAGACGGAGTTCTTCTAGGTGGATTAGACTAGAAAGCCGTGGCAACTTGGGACTTTGACAAGAGACTGACAGTTTGGTTAAGCTTGAAGGAAGCTCTGGCAGGGATTGAAGCTTTTCGCAGCGACATAGGCCAAGGTGCTGGAGAGAAGAAAGATTCCAGATACTTTCTGGTAGGTCAGATATCGGTGCACTAGTGAAAATGACAATCTCAAGCAAAGACAAGTCACCAATTTCACTTGGAATTGCACCTTTCAAACTACGGCACGATCGAAGACATAGGGTCTGCAGATCTTTCAAACTTCCAATAGCACTTGGAAGCTTTTCAATTGCAGAACAACTAATGTCCAGATGTTGCAAATTCTGTAAATCCCCAATTGAGCTAGGGATTTCTCTCAGTGACTTACAACTGGTGGCACTCAGTTTCTTCAGCTTCCTCAGAGAACCAATAGACGTAGGAATCTCAGTAATACCGGAATAATTCAATACAAGTTTTTCTAAATCTTTTAATTCGCCCACTTCCTTTGGTAACTCCTTAAGACTGTAACAGCCACTCAAGTCCAAGTAAATGAGGCTAGTGAGTTTGCCAATAGAAGGGTGGAGATGCTCCAGTCTGCGACAATTGCTCAAGATAAGAATCTTTATTTGTGTGAAAGCCGAGAGATCAGGAGTACATCCTAAATGCTGGCAAAATCCAATGTTGAGAACTTGGAGGCGCTTTGATGCCTATACAAAAGGAGAATATGCTGTCAGAGAACGAGTTGATCAGCTAAACAAAAACGAAACCTAAATTTGCATAGAGGATGTCTTTTTTCACCTATCTTACCATAAATGATCTCCATCCTTCCCAATCCTCTTTGATCTCATTGAATGTTAAATCCAACACCGATAATTTTGGTAGAAGTAGATTGATCGTCGAAAGAGACAAGTCGCTTCCATCAACACGCCAATGAAGCCATCTTACTTCAAAAAGGAGTTCCTTAGAGTCTCCGCTTGAAGCCGCCCGCATCAAGTCATGGAACCGGGGGTGTCTCTGCAAGTTTTTTATGCTTTCATCCATGTAGTCTGGATATGGCGAAGGAACTCGACAAGACAAAATGACTGAATCCTTTCAACTTTTCAACTTTTTAGTTTTTGCTTCTTTTAAATCTTGGATTCGCACAATTTGTTACCTTTCTATACTTCCCATCGATAAATATGGACACGTGAGCTAAACAAATGACGCAAAAATTAAAAAAGATGGTTATTGCTATAAGACAACTAAGGCAAATGCACCTCAATGTTTTATCTTTTGCTTCTTCTTTTATCAAATTTATTTGTGCATGCACATTGATTTTTGTTTAAGACAAAATACATGAAACCATTTTACAATATACAAATGTTTTATTTGTAAATTTTCATATGACTTTTGTATAATTTTTCAAAAGAATTTGTTAAAGAGTGCTGGTGGCCCACCCATAAGTAGCTAAGAAAGCACGCAGTTTTCATTTCATTAGTTAAATGTAATAATGCGGAAGAGAAATATGGAGAATTTTCAATATATTTCAATATAGAGAAAAGATTACATGGAGTCTATCTATAAACTTCATTATAGGACTATCTAACGAAATCAAATCAAATATGCATAATCAAAATAGATATAGAAAATCATAGGAAATATCCCAAATATCTCTAGAAGATATCGAAATATCTTCAACATCATCAACTATTTTTGTGAAGTGTTTAATCATTTCTTAAAAAACTGAAACTTTTTTTTGTGTGATGTTTAAAAAGTGACGGGGTGACATTGGACAATAGTGAATAAATCATATGATGAAGCAATCCAGATGGAAAATATATAATAATAAAATGACATGAACATTGATAATTTAAGTTACAGATAAGCATAGTTGAAAAAATTGGCTTCATGCTGAGAATCATATATAATGTATACAAAGTAATGAGTGTAATAATATAATAAACACAACACTTACTCTAATTAGTCAAGTTTTCATGGATTTTCTTATAGCAAACAAACAAACGACTTATTGCGGATAGAGTAGGATTTTCCACTCTTTATCAACACCTAACCTAATCCATGAAATGGGCAATGTCAACGGGATTAAACCTTAAAAAATAGTAAGATTTTCCCAAAAATATTTTCAAGGAGATTTTGGCTATCTTATCTATGAAGAGGAAATAAGAATGGAAAGAGATAGAAATAACTAGTAGAGGGACAGAGATCTTCAAAATTGAATTGGAGAAAAAAATTATCAAACATCGGATTTCTAAATTACGGAGCACCACAATACATTTGGCACATACTATCTTCTTCTTCTTTTTTACCAAGAAAGCTTCAGTTATCTTATCTATGATGTCTATACTTCATCTTCTTTAATTATTGTAGTCCTTCAAATTATCAATATTTTCAACTAGATACGACAATTACATGCTTTTGGTAATTTAGTGTAAAATTGTAGTTAAAGGATCTTAATTTGATTGTAAATTAAATTTATACAGATTTAATTTATATTAATGAAATCGAATCAAAGGAAATAACTTTTTTGTTTTTGAGATACTTATAATCCATTTAGCTGTCACAATTAATCTAAGATGGACATCAATGGATGTTTACATTGATTTTTTTTTTTCCCTAGAAAGTAAGAGCATCTGTTCATCTAGATAAAATATTAGAATAGATCAGATTTAATATATTAAAATAAAGGGAGTGAAAGAAAGGAGTGCCATATTTTACCTCTAGATGTCTTATTACTTTTGGGAAGCCCTCGTAGTCCTCGTCCCATGGTCTGTTAAGTTTCTCAAGTGGCTTTCCTTGACAAAAAATGCTCCTTCCAAGATCTCTCAGTTGATCATGCATCTCAAACATATCACGGCTGTCAATTTTAATTAAGCACCTCAACTTCAACTCTTCAACTCCTTGATTTGGATAAAACCCACAGTCCTCCCACATGTACATGGTGAATTTGCTCTTTTCGCCAATAAGGAAACAAGCAATATCAAGAAAAATCTGCTTATGTCCATCTTCTAATGCATCATAACTTATCTGCAATATCTTTTGGACATCTCTATGTGGTTGGCTTTTTAATTGTCTCCACACATCTTCCCATACTTTTTGATTGGTTTTTTTATATAAGTATGAACCTACGACCTTAAGTGCCAAGGGAAGCCCACCCATGGTGGATGTAATATCACTAGATATACCCTTAAAGTCCCTCGGAGAATGGTTCATACGAAATGCATGTCTATTGAACAAAAGCAAAGACTGCACCCCATCCAATTCATTCAATTCATACTTATAGTCTACCTCGAATTCAGATTGATCGAGAATGGCTTCATTTCTAGTTGTAACAATGATCAAACTTCCTTCCATAAACCAATTACATTCCCTAGCCAACGCATCTAGTTGATTCTTGTCATCTATATCATCTAGAAGAATGAGAACCTTTTTTTCGTCTGAATCTAGATTTGATTATATTAATTCCATCATCAATTCTAGACACTTCAGTTTTTCCATTTAGTATATCCGATAGAAGTTGACTCTGTAGGTACATAATACCGTGGCGCCTAGTAGTTTCTCGAACATCTGGAAGGAAGCTGACATGCTTAAATTTATTCAAGAGTTGATTATAGATGCACTTGGCAAGAGTTGTCTTGCCTATCCCGCCCATGCCATAAATTCCAATCATTCGAGCATTGCTGGAAGGATTGTTGATCCAATTCATAATTTCCTTCATATGACCATCAAGTCCAACTAGTTGCTTAGGCAAGTCCAGCTGAAAATCTTCCTGTAATTTGCTTATAACAGTTTCAACCACACATTCTATTAATTTTCCCTCATGCCTGTCAAAATACAAAAACAATGAGAGGTTATGAACCGAGACATAGTCTATGCAAAGTTTTCAATTCTTATCAACTGAACTATAGGAGGTCAATTTTATCTTGGTGGTATCGAGTTTTGGAAGACCGAGCATTGGGATGCTTTGGTTTTAGTTGTCATTGATTTAGTTTTCAGGGACATCTCGAGGAGTACTGGTGTTTGTTGTCTTCGAAGCATTATGGTTGTTTATTGGGACATTTTCGGGATCTTTTATGAGCTTGCAATTAAAGTAATTCATTCATTTGCATTTCATCGATTCTGTGTGAAGAAGAAAACTTACTAATCAAAAAAAGATAAGTTTGGTGAAGTACCCGTTAGCAAATTTGTCAGATTCCCATCCATTTAAGTAACTGACTTCTTTAAGTGCCCGTTGCCCTTCCTGGATATCTTTCTCCTCAAAATGCGTCTGACTTTGACGGAAGGTGTTTCCAAACTTTCCCTTTAGATGCCGGACATCCGATGGGGCAACTTTGTAAAAAATGGGCAAGACTATGTGTGACGTGCTCTTCTTCCGATCCATGATATGAATTAGTTCACGGAGGCACCATTTGCTCGAAGCATAATTTTCAGAGATGATGGGGATTGAAATCTTAGATCGTGTGATGGCATCAAGAATCTCTAAACCAAATTCCTCACCAATTGGTATGCTGTTATCATCCTTGAACACACAAATTGGTACAGTCCCTGCCTTGATCAGACTGTGGTAGAGGTGATCGGTGAATGCCTTACGGGTATCTGAGCCTCTAAAGCTCAAGAACACGTCGTATTGACCGCTACCTACACCTGTGGCTTCTAGAGAGATGAATGAAGAAGTGGATGCTTCCTCAGTGCTCTCTTCCTCGGCTCTCTTCCTCTTTCCTTGACTCTGCCCTCTGTCCATGATGATTTGAGGGGGAAAGTTGAAAACAAATATGCTTTTCCTGCTGTTTAAAAGGATTGATGAACAATGAAAGACACTTTTAGGATGCTTATTTGCAAATGCTTGCTGGCTTAGTCCACTCCGAATAACGTGTACATTAATTTCTCTCCAAGGGAATGCTCAAGAAGGTTGGTGTTCTTGAGAAAGAGGTTATGAAGACACGGCCTTCAGTTAAGTAAGCTGATGTCGGTTCACTACAGAAGATTAGGTGGTCCTAAAGGGGCCCCTGAAAAGCCCACATCATTTACGTGTTCAGAAACACATATTCGAAACACGTTTAAATATTAAAACACATATGTAAACAGATTGAAGTGTAATTAATCGACTTCTTAAAACACATATGAACAACTACATAACTTCACGCATGTCTATGACATTTAAAAACCGATTCTTTCAATTCATACCTAAGATATTGAAATTATTAGAAAACTCCATGGAAGTATCTTCCTCTAAACACGATGCCTAATCCTTATCATACTCTTTGACCTTACTCTTATTATTTTTAGCCTAATATATGAACCATCCTAATCATCTTCACAATCTCATTTTCAAAACCCTAACTAATGTGGTGTCATGTAATTGTTGCCCAATAAACCTCATCCTCTAGATGCATGCACTTTTCTAATTGGAGAAAATTTCCATCAATCACGTTTTTAATCTAGTAGGTTTGAAGTTATAGGCATCACTCATATGTAAGATCAACTAAAGCTAAAATATTAATTGAGGAAAAATTTTCAATTGCTTAGCTGCTTAAATTATGAAGGAAGTCTATGAAAATGCTCGTGGTTATTTATCTTTTACCTATTCCACGCAGACATCATTTGCTACAATTCCATGTAAAATAAATTCATTTTGAACTGGTATGCTATCACCAAGTCTTTCATTTCAAATTTTCATATCTAAAATGTCAATCGATATCTTGTCTGTAGATAGAGCTATAATTTGTTAGAAAGGTATTTTCATAATTTTGTCAAGTGGGCTTTTTGTCCCAAGGAGTTCAGTCAACAATTAATGTTTAGAAAACAACATTGGGATAAGGGCCAACAAGCTATTGCACCATATTCAACTAGTCTAGCCATTCATAACCGATTAGGTTAAATGAGAAGATTGTAGTAAGAAAAATTAGCAATATATATGTGATGATGATTTTGAAAAAGTCCAGGGAATTTCACAGGTATTATTCTGTATGCCTTAAAGGATGTCCAGTGTTATGCGATGAGTAATAATCAAATGTATTTTTTGTCCTAGCAATTGTAATAGACTGGAGAACGAAGGTCGTGCTTACCTGGAGGAGCGATTCAGAGATGAAATGACTGTGATGGGTTTCAGTGTTTGAGAAGAAGTTGCCACGAAGCAGATCAAGTTGTGTCCGAGTCCCGAAAGGCAGTACAATCCCGAGGATCACCTTCCTACCTCGACCTGGACCGGCTTTGGTTTGGAAAGACACTGAGCTAAATTTGCATATCATCTCAGGTCAGAACATCACAAGAAAGGACGAGTCGTGGCTACAAAACCACCAACAACAGACAGGGAACTTACCATCTTTTGTTAAAATCGCAGCTCTTCTCTGGTATATCTGAAAATCCCAGAAACGACCCTCGTGCTCCGAACGAAGTTTCCCCAAACCCAGGAACCCTAATCGCCTCAGTGGAGTCGATGATCAGAAATTACAGCAATCGGAATACTAAAAGTTCGAAACTCGACACGATTCGAGTTGATTTTACCTACCGATTGGTGCCCGCCGAAAAACCGGTCCCTCACGATAAGATACCGACGGGTCCTTTGAAGCCGGCGGTTCGGACGGAGCGATTGCAGGCGTTCTTCGGGACGGCCTCAGGTGTGAAAAGATCCCTGCTTCCTCTGCGGAATCAAGTCGAAGCTCTTGCTCAGATATGGAAGTAGAGAGAGAACTTGTACTTGGGAGTCGGACAACGCGGTTCTGGTTGACTTTCTACTAGAAGGAACTTTGTCTTGGACGCCGGTGCCCAGTTGGCTATTTTCGAAAGTATATCCGCGGCCCATATCCTAAATGGAGTTGGGAACGTGAGATACGGGTAAACAGATGAACGTTAACTTGTGCTGTATTAATTTCATGCTCGCCTCCATATGCTAACGATTTCATTTGAATCCAATTTATTTTAAAATGACGTGATATCATCGAGTTATTCTCTTGAAACTTAGAAATTTTAACTAATTGATTGGTATATAGAGCTATAATATGTTAGATGACATTTAAGAAGGGGCGGATGCTCCCTCGGTGCTCTCTTTGACGGTGCTCTTGTTTTTCTCCTTTTGAGATGATTGAATCCAAGGATAAAGAGAAGAATCAGCACAACGAGCACACGCAAAGGAACAATGCGAAATAAAACGGCGCATCCCTTTTTGTTTCCCTTGCTCTAGCTTTGCCCTTTCTCTCCATGGAAGTGTTGGAAAAGTATTAGATAATATGAGAAATAAGAATAGTTGGAAATCTATTAAAAATGATGAAAAAAATAAGATGAATTGTTTAAGGCTTACAAGCACTATCCTTGAGAATAATTCTGCCTTTCGAAGTATGATATTTGGTACAATAGGCTATGGAGATATAACACCACATAGAATAATAGAAGGAATATGAACATGTTACGTGTATAGCCTGGCCCCAAAAAATAAGAAAATATATGTGAATCCTGTGAATTTGATGTATCTTAAAGAATTGTGATTTGAAGTTTAATCTTGATTCAAATGAAAGAGAGAATTGTTAAGAAATCGTTATAAATCAATTGATACTTAATAAAAAAAATGATGGCCATCATAAATGATATTTTGATCATGTCTATAAACAAGAGAGAGAGTCGGAAACTCTCCTTTGTACTTCACAAAGTTTTGAGATCTTTGTCTCGATAAATTTCCTTACTCATCGTAACTTTTCTTAATCAAATGAAAATTTGATCACGTCCGTAACTTTTCTTTAATGTCCAAAAGTGATGACAAAAAATCAATTTTGCAAAACGGACCTGACAGATCACGTTTTTTCCCTATCTATCCAATGATCCACATTGAATGCTGGACCGATCCCCTAAAAAAGAGCTTTGACTTATGAAATGTCCGTCCCATCAATAACTTTTGCCCATCATAAAGTAGTGTTGAAAGCATTATTTTCCCGAAGCTTTGAAAATCATTCCGTTGCAATATTTATATTTAATATAAAGAAAGGTAAAAATGTCAATTAAGAAACATATGTGAAAGACAGCCAAATGCCATGAGAATCAATGATAACTGTCCTATTAAGCAGTACTAACATTTCAGCCTTCTCATTGTTCACATGAAGAGCAGAGAGAATCATAATGAGACAAGAGAAAGCAATGTCCAATGATATACTCTTCAGTCGGTCATCATATGTGTCAAGCAAAACCATTTAAGGCTCCATTGCCTTCAAAATCAGATCACCAGGTTTTGTATCTTCAAGCTAACTCTGGATGGTAGTTGTAGATCACTTCCTTTAGGAACACTATTAGCGAAATTGAGCATTTGATGATGTTAACCTACATTCTGACAAATACAGGTCATTGTCTTCATTTTCAGAGTCTTCTGCAACACGACCATCATGATTCACTTCACCATTGGATTGCACAGCTGCCACTTCACTATTATCCTCTTTTGCAAGGAAATGGGGATCCACAAACATTGAAGACACGTTCTGTGAGAGAGTAGTTTCTAAATCTGGATTGGCATGGTCAATAGCTAAAATGGAATGGAAGTCCCAATCTCCAACCATTGAAGAAGGGAAAGACTAAACTTCTAATAACTCTGTACTGATTTTGTTGACTGCTTGCAGTTTTCACTGAAGACATGGAACTACCCAGAAAAGGATGGGACTCCTCATTAAGACATGCCAGTCAGCAAAAGCACACAATTAGAGTCAGACAACTAGATGGCTCAGAAAGAACAAAAATGTTCCTACAGTTGACAGCAACAAGATATTTTAGTAATTGAAATATCACCTTTTTGTGGAAGTTGATTGATCAAACCATTTGCAATTCACAATATGAATGTGACCCCATCTTTTAGCGACCTTGTATTTTATTACCTTCTGGAGCTTACAGCCAGTCAAGGGCACAGCACAATCTAAAGAACTTAGAAGCATCGTAGTGGGACTCAACAGTGCCCCAAAGCATCATGGATGAGGCCAATAGAAAGATTTGATGGTAATAACATTGCCGAGCAATGTGCTTTGAGCAACCAACAGGCAGTCCTAGCTCACACCGGAAAAGCAAGAACTGGCTTGAGGATCTTTTAACAATTGGCGGTTCAAACTGTACGTGGTTTAACACCTTGTTTCCTTGAACCACAGAACCCAATTCTTTAGGACGGATATAGAAGTCAAAGTCAATGACATTCTCATGCCAAGAAGTTTTATTGTTTCTCATCTGAGTAATCAAATTCCCAAGTAAAAGGATATTACCAAAAACCAAGATTAAATCAAGTATAGCTATTTCCCATTTCAAACTATAATTGTCACCAAACCTTGAAATGATAAAGATTTTCCTTTCAAACTCTTAAAAGTGTTTTAATATGCGAAGACAAGATATAGATATGTGCATTTTCACAAGGTGGTCAGATATCAAAGGGAAAATATGCAAGCAAATCACTGAACCTTAATCTTGAAGTAGAAATGGATATTTCTGCAATTAAATGCGTGCACTTCCTGGTCAATTCTGCAGAATATTTCCCACCATTTTGTGTGATATGCTTCTGAATCTCCTTCCGTGCATCTGAGATAATGCAGGACATAAAAATTGAACTGGAGGACAGCCAACAGCAGCAGCAATATCAAATAATGAGTGCCTGCAGGAATCCCTGTTACACATATTGTCAATCCAGAAAATGGAAGAACTCTATAGGACTCCTGAGGTAAAAAACGGTGCTCATTACGGCATTGGTATAACCAATCAACAGGTTTCTTCAGAACATTTAAAGCCTGTTGCACAAGGACAACATTAATTGATAAATACAATTTATCTCTCAAGATGGGATTTATAAAAGAATTTGCACAGAGAATGTTCAAAAAAGTATGGAGGAAACCCCTCAGTTCAGCCAACTCAAGCAGAGCGCTACCCACAATGCTTCCCATACTTAGTGAAAAAGCATAATGAATCTCATTTAAAGTGATTTAACCTTAACAAGATACAACAAATTCGATACACTTAAACTAAATTCAAAGTATTAACTCCAAGACTTAAACCTTGTATTTTGCAACCAAAACATTCTTCGCAATTACGAAGCTAACATCTGCTGAAATTTTAGTCTGTAGAACTCCCCCCATTGAAGTTACCAATTTCTCAATCTCAGCCTGCAGATTCACAGAAATGGTGAAACAATAAGAGAGATGATAGGCTGCTGCCATATTTGTTCAGACAAAAGCATGTCTAAAGGCAAAAGAATCAAGGGGTCACATAGAAGGATGCATGGATATGGATAGGTGACGCACCACACTGAATTCGAGAGACGAGTAACAACAAAGATTAGATGCTAAAAAGTTATACAAGGCCAGGCTTATCTGGGAATAGGCATACCTTCTCATCCATCTCAAATCCAGATGCAAGGACTTCAATGCCATCCATCGCAGGACAAACAAGTATACCCTTTTTGAGGCAGAGGTCTCCGTTCTTTCACACGCGAATCCACACACTGCGGGCCTGCAAGAAACCGAAATATCCTCCATCAAAGTCGACATTTCTCTCCCAAGCAGAAGAACTCCACTCAACTTGCTTAACCAGCACATTGACCCCCAATGCTTCCGCTTTCATTTCTCAACTACAAGTCCTGGTTTAGCATTCAGCAGCCTCTGAGTAAAAACCAAAAAGATAAAAACTAGGACGAGAACAAGATCTCTACCGACTAGCTTGCACCCTTTCGCCTGAAGATCCTTGGAACTTCTCCTGCAAAACAACAAGCCAATAGCTCTCAAGACGTAAAACGACCTCAAACCCAATTCTCAAAACAAACCCAAACGCCGCAGCGCCCCCCAATCCCAACGTGCTCACGTGATCGGGAGAAGGAACAGCGTGAACATCATCGCAGGGCCCATTCCTGGAAGGGTCGCAGCGGAGGAAGGCCTCCGCTCCGTTCAGCTCGAGCGCGTCGAACGGCTCGGGAGGCACCCAAGTTCCTCGACACGAACACGTTCGCCCTCTGAAACGGCCTTCGTGTTCATCATTTCCTTTTCTTCCTTCGAAGGATTCTGCGAAATCCAAAAGCACGTGCAATGAGAGAGAAAGAGAGCAACGATGAAGCGCGAAACGAATCGGAACTTGGAGTGAGCTTTTTTCTGAATTCTTTCCCCCCAAATTGGGGATGATTTATTAGGGTTACAAGAAAGCGCGGGAAAGGGTTTTTTCTGAGGTTCTCTGCGGATTTTCCTTTTAATTCCTTTTTTGGCTGTTTATTTTGTGGATAATTTCTCATAACCCCCCTAACTTTCACACCGTTACATAACTGCTCACCAACTTTGCAAAAAGTTACGTGCTATGCTGTGGCCGCCGGCCGACAAGAGCCACAAAGAGAAAATAAAGTAAATAATTCAAAATGATCTATTTTTTAAATTATAATTTATATCAACATAAATTGTACCATAAAAAAGATGATTAACATCCACGTTAGTTATTTCTAAATTCTTCCCCAAATTAAGGATGAGTGATTAGGATATGAGAAAGGACGGGAAGAAGTTTTTCTGATTTTCCTTTTCACAAAAATAAATTTACTATCTATTTTGATCTTCAAAAAGGATTAAAAGATAAAAACACGCCCGGATCGGATCCGAACTCAGCACCGTTTTCGCAGCACCGATTGCAACTTGCAGATGGCCCCTTTCGTCTTCCGACCCACGATCCAGCCCCCACATCTCTCGTTTGTGGCACGTGACTCGCGGTGCGGAGAGAGAGAGATGGAGAGAGATCCGCCAGCTTTGGCGCTTGGAGTTCATAGGGAAAAACGACGACGACGTAGCAGAACCGTTCGACCTCGGCAGAGGGGAACGTCATTTCGCTCTTCCCTCCCCCTTTTTCTAATTTTTCATCTTTTCTTTATTTTTTTTTTTTTTTTTTGCTTTTCCCCGAATATGGTTAAAGGCCAAATCGAATATTTCTGACAAGGCAAATCCCGATTTTTTTCCTCCTTCTCCCTTTCCTGGATTTTCCTACATTCTTTTTTCTTGTCCGCTTGGGTTTTTTATGCGGGATGAAACTTCCTTTTCTTTTCTTTTTTAATTAAATGAAAGAGATCTTGAAAAGGGTAAGTCCGTCAAATGGAAGCCTTGTATCTTGATGTTCTTCTTTGTTTCCATTTTCAGTTTTTGGCAATACAATTATTTTTGAATAGTGGAGAAACCTTCATTTTTGCAAAAAATAAGAATGGATCTCTCGATATGGATCAGGTGCATTGTATAAAAAGAAGTAATGCAAATGTTTTGGCCACTCACTAAAATTTTGACTTATGTTTTATTTGGTCCATGATGTTAAAGGGTTATTTTCTGGGATTTTTTCGAAATTGGCTTACCGTCCAAAAAGAAGTACAAGTAAATTTTAAGATGGGATCGGTAGAATTCATGCAAAGTCTTCTCTTTCTTTTTTTTGGTCAAAAAATTTATGCAGAGAGTTTGACTACCAAAAAGTTCAATAAATTATAGCTGCTCCCGTGGCAGAGGAGACTGCGAAAAACGTGCATGTTCGAGTCTGTGAAGTCAAAACTTGCCATCCCCTCGCCTCAGATCTCATCCTACCAAAAATTCATAAGATTCTCCCTCTTTTTCGCTCTGTGAAAAACGCTTTCACCATCATTCGCTATGAAAATGTAGAACAGGCGCAACAGTTCATCGTTTCTGTCGAGCGTCGACCACCATGAGAAGAGAAGAGGCAAAACCCTAATCTCCCACACCCTAGCAATTTATCAGGATTCTTTTAACACTAGACAATGATGACGATTGATTACAGTTACTTTTATACAACGTGAGTAAGCTTTTCTTTTATATCCTTTCCTTTGTTTGTTGTTTTCGATACGGAGCTCCACATGTAATCATGGTGTACAACCTTAAATATGCTCGAATTGGGTAGATGAAGGATGCGAATAATAACCATTCTATTCTCGGAAATAATTTCTTCCAAAATATGATTCTTTTTAATTCTGTTCCTAGGAACAATTGCCGAGTATTTGAAGGCGTTTGATAACTGTTCAAAATTTATATTCTCAGAATAGAAATGCATTTGGTAAAAATCTTAAATTCTTTTGTGACTTATAATTTTTTAAAATTTTTCATACTTTTATTATATTTTTCCTTTTTAATTTTCTTTTTTCCTTTAATTTTTTCATTTTCTCCTCTACACTTCAGCCGATCGCTGGCCTTAGGATGGCCGTCAACTGGCCAAACAAGGGCTAGCGATCTCATGGGAGAGTCACCTGCCCCTAATGAGGCCAAGCCTCGTCGGCCGAGCTCACCCAGCCGTTAGCTAGCTCAACCTCGTGGTGGCCCAGTGAGGTCAAGCTCGCTAGTGGTTGGGCGAGGCTCGACCTCGCCGGGCCATTGCGAGATTGGCCTCGCTAGATCTAGGTGAGCTCGAGCTGGCCCAGCCGCCAGCAAGGCTCGGCTAACGAAGCTTGACCTTGCCGGGGGTTGGCGACTCTCCGGTGAGGTCGCTGGCCCTCGTCTGGCTAGTCGCCGGCCGTGTGATCGGTTGAACATTGAAGAAGAAGAAGGAAAGGAAAAGGAGGAAGAAGAAGAAAAATAAAAGGGAAAGGAAGAAAATTTGAGAATTGATTCTTTAAATTGTTCTCGTGAATAAAAAGCAACATTTTTTTTATTCTTGATTCTGTTCCAAATTTATTTCCGGAAACAAATTTGTTCCCTAGAACAAAAAATTTAACAAACGGATTTCTGTTCTTAGAAACAAAATAATAGAATCAATTGTTCCTGGAAGTGTTAACAAATAGACTCGAAGCAGCTAGGATTCTCGGTCCTTAATCATGTCAACATGGTAAGGATCAAAAGCTTTTTGCATAAAGAAATTTAGGAACCCTAGCGATTCTTTCTTGTTGGGCCGTGAATAGGTCTCGATAGCGATGTTGAACCATGAATGCCTAAATCAATAAACAATCTCTCTATTGGGGGTTGTGGCTAAGCAACTGAAAGACCCTCAATTGCTGTTTTAGGCGTCAACATCTTTTTCCGCCTTATTTTCTCTTGATCCTCCTGTAAACAGATGATAAGAACGGCATAAGCTACCATTTAGTGGCATTTATCTCCTCACTCGTCGCACTTGGAAGAAATTCACGGATAGAAGTAAAGAAGAAAGATGTTACTCTACATTCTCATGAAAAGCGAAACTACAAATACTTCTACCACTATGAGGTCTCCAAATTCATAAATTACACCGTTCAAGGCTATACATTAATTATACTATCGATGTCTAATCTATTTTGTAAAGCAAACAAATAGCAAGCCCTCGCCCATGCCCGATTAGAGCTTTGTTGAGGTTGTTGGTCCTGGAATGAATAAAAAAAGGAAAAAAAAATTGGAAAAGTTTTGTAGAAAAAATAAAAAAAAATTATCCACACTAACGCTAGTCACTGGTCGCACCATGCAAGACGATCAGCAGGGACTAGATTGCCACATCAACGATTTCTGGTCAAAATTAACTAGAATAACTATATTAGCAATTTGTTAAAAGGTTTTAGGACCACATTGATAAATTCTTAACAGGTTTATGATTAAATTGACACAATTAAAAAATTTAGAACTAAAGGCCGTTATACAGTAAGTATAGGACTTTTTGTACAATTTTCACAGTGCCAACCCCATATATTCTTACCAACCAAAAAAAAAAAAACTGTATATGTTCTTAGCCCCTGCACTTTGAGAGCTAAGGGAAAAATTCAACCATGGCATAGGATTTACTTCCCACTTCTATTGGTGCTAGAGAGATGAACGTAGATGTTTCTGCATGTGTAATGTTGCTTCCACTCTTTTTCGTCACCTTGAGGAGATTACAAGCGAACACCAAAAGAAGAATTGTTGCAACAAGCACCGCAAAAGAATGCCCCAAAATGAACTGATACACTCTGTCATTTGCTTTGCTCTAGCTCTTCCCTTTATCCACGGAAGTCTGATAGCAAAGAAAAAAAATAAAGAAAGAAATGCCCTTCTTGTAGCGCAAAAAAGATAAGTTAACATATGAATTGGACTTATGCATCAACTTGAAAAGATCAACACCACATTGCTCAGAGAACGAGTAGGAAATGTTACAGCATATGAACATCCCCTAACCAGCCTTCATATGGAGGTGTTTCCCAATTTCCAGTAATTCATGTAGAGCCGATGCTATCGGATACTTGTTTTTCACTCGATTGCAACACTCAAAAATCAAAAATAGATCAAGTCTCGCTTTCTCTACTTGAGCTTGGCTCGATAGCAAAAGTTGAAATACTTAGGATCAACTTGATTGCATCCTCACAGCGAAATATTGTTTTTTTTTTTTCTAAACAGTGTGGTAGTGTTGGAAATCTTTCCAAATTATTTAATGTTCGTTCTAGTGAGATGTGTACATAAATAAAGGTAAAAATGTAATTTAAAATAGGCATTCCATTGTCAATTTTTCCTTTTGCTAATACATACCAACGGATAAAAGAAATTGGAGATACTTCTCGTAGATCTATAACTTTAGCAAGACATGCATGTCCCTTTGTTTGCAAAGGAGTCTTTACACGTATCCCTATCTACCGAGGTCAAGAATGATTCAAACCCGGGAAAAAAAATTAAAGTCAAAAAGGCTCTCAACAATCGAAATGAACATCAATTTCAACCCCAATAACCTTTTTTTTAAAGAAAATTTTTTGCTAACAATGTGGTCTCTAATTTCTAAAATTACTCGATGTTGATGTTGATGTTAATGTTTATAACAGTTTTTTTTCCTCCTTCAAATTTTGCGTTTTTCATCTAGCTTGTTTAATGCAAAACATCAAAAAATTTCTTCAAATTATGTAAATATTGATGTGTAGAATCATACGTGATATTTAAAGTTGGAGGAGGTGGAGAAGGCTTGGGGGTTGCTGAGCTTGGCTCTCGAGTTCGGCTTTGACGAGCAGTCTGCCAACTGGTGCTTGGGACCGTCTCGTTTCCCTCTACGGTAACTCAAATCATCGCTTCTTGCCGCGCACTTTTTGTGCTGATTAGCGTTTGCAGAGGTTAGGTAGGTCCTTCTCGTGGCCTTCTTTAAGTTTGAATAGATCGGAGCTGGTTTAGCGAAGTAGTCTGGCTGACGAGCGAAATGTCTGGCACGGTTCCAGTTTCATGTGTTGAGGTTGCTTCGGATGGTGGTTTTTCTTGGTTATTAGCCGAATCGTGTGGTATCTGGTGTGATTAGGGAATGTTGTAATTGCTGGTGTTCCGTGGATAATTTGTGGATTGATGGATTGTGCATCCCTGAATAAGGAGATCTATTGCGTTTAGGCCGTCATTCTGACGGTGGCTGTGGAATGGTCTACCTTTTTTAATGGCCCGGAGGAGCTGGTTAAATCTAGTTCATTGAGCATTAGTTCATTGAACTAAACTGCAAATTACTTATGGTATCTTGCCTACAATTAAGTATGGTGTCTCACTGTACTAACTGCAGACTGCATATTTTAGATTGTGTTTATTTGATCTCATGTTTGCCATGGAACTTGCAAAATGATCTCTTTCTTCTTTTGGTTTTCTTAAGGTGACAAAGGGCGAGAGTTTATCACTATGGAGCACTGTGGCAATGACTTCCTAGCAGAACTTGCTGAAACCGTGCAAGATTCTGAGGATTGATATGATTTGCAAGCTGCGGAAATCAGAAGCTTGTGGAGTTTTTGACTGATATGTCTGGTCAATATAGCCATAATGACGGTGAATGCAATGTTATACACGATGGCTATGGAATAGTCTAATTTTGGATTTGAATGGACTGGAGGAGCTGGTTAAATCCCATCCCCATTTCTCTGTGGGTTTTGCGTAGTAGTCTTCTTGACTAAGGAAACGTCTGGCTTATTTCTGAACTATCCGCAAATTTACATATGGTGTCTTTTCTCAACAACACGACGCTGAATGCAAATAAGAAGACTGCTTTCGTTTGTAGGATTTGACGTTTAGATCTACTTCGTGGTCAGTTTCGTTATTTAGAACCATTTTTTGGCCAAATGTTGCTTAAGCCTCCGTTTATGGGGTCCTCTGACGCCCTAATTTCCTTAATTTGTCTTTTTCGATTCCCTTTCACTATATGATTCACCATATGGCGAACTGCCGAAGCTATATATTCCAACGTGTAGTTCGCAGGTGATAAATAAACTGAAACGCCTTCTATAGTCCATTCTGATTTGAGGACAGTTCTCATGTTTAGAGTACCGTCCCCTCTAAAAAAGCTCGCAATCGTGAATGATTTTTCATATCACTTAATTTACAGATCGCTTATAAAGAAAAGGAAAAAATACAATCTTTGACAGAGCAAGAATCACGGAATGCCAACTCATCCACAGTTGGTATGATAATCTGAAATTCAAAAAGATATTAAAAAGATTTCATATCAAAAAATAATATCAGAAAAGATTTCATATCTTAACACGCCCCCGCAAGATGGACGTTCTATCGGAAACGCCCATCTTGTCTCGTAATTGTATCGTCCGCAGCCTTGATAACGATTTCGTGAGAATGTTGGCAAGTTGATCATGGGTGGAAATATGAGAGACTCGCATCTTGCTGGCTTTAACAAGTTCCCGAACGAAATGGTAATCTATCTCAATGTGTTTCATTTGGGAATGGAAGACGGGATTTGCACAAACATAAGTAGCACCTATGTTGTCGCAATACAAGCTTGGTGCTGTGTCCATGTGAATACCAAGTTCTTGAAGCAAGGATTTTACCCAAATGAGTTCTACCGAGGCCGTGGCAATAGCTCGATATTCTGCTTCAGTAGACGACCGTGCAACTGATCGTTGCTTTCGAGAACTCCAAGAGATAGGATTAGCTCCTATATAAATCACAAAACCCGAAGTAGATGTGCGATCATCAATGTTTCCTGCTCAATCTGCATCGGTGTAGGCATGAAGCACATGTTGTGTGTCACGTCTCAAGTGCAACCCATGGAATAATGTTCCCTTAAAATAGCATAAGAGCCGTTTTGCAGCTGTCCAATGGGTTATGGTCAGCTTATGCATGAATTGTGATAGCTTGTTTACTACAAAACCAAGATCCGGGCGAGTGATGTTGAGGTATTGAAGTGCACCAATGAGGCTTTGAAATTTTGTAGCATTGGCTGATGATTGTTTGTCATGAACCGAAAGAGATTGACCCATGGCTAATGGTGTTGCGACCTCTTTTGCATCTCCCATTTTGAAGCGTTCAAGTAGCTCTCTTATGTATTTATGTTGAGAAAGAAGTAAGCCGGCCTTTGTAGGAATGACTTCTATTCCCAAAAAGAAATTTAGTAGCCCAAGTCTTTAATTGAGAACCTATTAGAGAGAGCGGTGATGAAGTTTGAAACAAACTTTTGGTCACTTCTTGTGATAATGAGATCATCCATATACACTAAAAAATAGGCTTGAACACCACCATGAGAGTAAATGAATAGCGAACTATCATTCTTTGAATTGACAAATGAATTGGCGAGAAGGAATGAACTTAGCTCATTATACCAAGCCCGTGGAGCCTGTTTTAACCCATATATGGCTTTGCGAAGTTTGCAAATGTATGTTGATTTTTCTGGGTCTTTAAAACCAGGCGGTTGCGACATGTAAACCTCATCCTGAAGAGTTCCTTGGAGAAAGGCATTGTTGACGTCCATTTGTCTCAATGTCCATCCACGCATTAAAGCCAATGATAAAACCACCCGAATAGTATTTGGTTTAATGACCAGGCTAAATGTATCGGTGCAATCAAGGCCCGGTCGTTGGTGAAAACCTTTGGCCATAAGACGTGCCTTGTACCTCTCAATACTGCCGTCTGCACGTCTTTTTATCCGATAAACCCATTTGCAACCTATAACATTCAAAGATGGATAAAAAGGTATTAGTTCCCAAGTTCCGTTACGAATAAGGGCATTGATCTCAGCCGACATTGCTTCACGCCATTGAGGATTGCACATAACTTGTGTAATTCTCATTGGTTCTATAGTCGGTGGAAATGGATGTTTGGTGATGATGTGGTTGATTTGTTTGGGCTTGAAAATATTATTTTGGGATCTAGTGGTCATTTTGTGAGTTCTTGTAAGTGGGTTTTTGGGTGTTGATGTTTGGTCATTATTGATAGTGGCAATTGGGGTTTCAAGAGGTGGCATTTGTTGGGATTAATTTGAAGGTTAGGAAGTCGATGAGAATGTAGCACGGGATGGAATGTTGCTTCAAGGGGGCACTTGTGCAGATAGTCCAATGTTTGGCACTAAAACCGGAAGTGAAACAGTAGGGGGAGGAGATGAACTTTGAGGGGTTGACAAGACACTTTTAATGTTGAGAAGTGTTTGGTACGAAAATGTGTTTTCTTCGAACACAACATGACGTGAGATATAAAGACGATTATTTTGTGAATCGAAACATTTATGCGTACTTTATGACAGTGAATACCCTAAAAATATACATTGTCGAGAGCGGGACATAAGTTTATTTGCGTTGTATGGACGTAACCACGGATAACCAAGACAACCAAATGTGCGAAGTTTTTTATAATTGGGAACCATTTGAAATAATATTTGAAATGGTGAATGCATATTTAGAACGGGTGTTAGCAAACGATTAATGAGGTATGTAGCAGTTTGAAACGCATATGACCAAAAGGAATGTGGTAGATTTGCTTTGTGTAATAGGGCGAGTCCGATTTCAACTATGTGTCGGTGTTTTCTTTCTGCAGTTCCATTGTGTTCCGGTGTGTGTAGCGGTGTAGTTAGATGGGAAATTCCATGTTTTACAAGAAAAGGTTTTAAGTTTTGAAATTCTCCACCACCATCCGAGTATAAATTTCGAATAGAGACAGAAAATTGTTTTTCAACCAAGCTTTTGAACTGTTCAAAAATTTGGGTAACATCTGATTTTTTTTTCTTATAGGATAAAGCCAAATGTATTTCGTATAGTGGTTAACAAATATAAGATAGTAACGGAAACCATCAATTGAAGCAGTTGACACAGGACCCCAAACATCGGAAAAAATAATATCAAGCGGAAAATGACTCACAAGAGTTGATACCCCAAATGGAAGTTTGTGACTCTTATTGCACTGACACGCATCACAGGATAACTTTGAGCCTACGATTGACTCAGAAGACAAATGAGTTGGAAAATTATTAAGAACATGACTTAGAATACGAATTGAAGGGTGACCTAGTCTGTTGTGCCAAACCATCGGTTTTGTCTGCTCACTGACAAATGCTGTGAATTTTGGATAAGTGTTTGTGAGAGGCATCCGATACAAACCATTGTTAAGCCCTCCTTGAAGCAATGTTGCCCCCGTGCGAAGGTCCTTCACCAAAAACTAATTGGCAAAAAATTCGATAGATGAGTGGTTATTGCGACGAAATTGTGAGACAGAAATCAGATCTTTTGTACTATCAGGTGCACATAAAACATTGGTTAATTTAAAGGATTGGTTTGGATGGGATAATTAGTAGAACCAATGTAACTAATACGCAAACCTGTGCCATCACCAATGACGATCTCGTCGGGGCCTTCGTACTCTAAGTGGGTGGTGAGGTTGTTGAGATTGCTTGTGACGTGATGTGATGCTCCTGAGTCTAGTAGCCAGCCATTTTCTTGACGTGGAACTGTTGCAACATGAGCAGTAGGTTCGCGGAGACTATTTCGAATGCGAAAACAAGATTTGGCTGAGTGTCCATATTGATCGCAAAACTAACATGTCGGGTGAGGCTCTCTGTTGTCCTGATCAGAATACCTCCTATGAGAAGATCCACGATGCTGGTTAGATTTAGAATAATTTTGATGACGGCTACGATTGTTGGGCCATCGGGAGTTGCTTCCTGTGCCACGGCTTCTGTTGCTGTAGTTGGCTGTGACTGGTGCTGCTTCAAGTCTAATTTCTTCCAGTTTTAGTTGGGTTTCATAGGCCACCAATTTGTCATGCATTTCTTCAAAGCTGATTGTGTTTTCACGAGCCCTAATCGCTGCTACGATTTCTTTGTAGTCAGTTCCAAGTCCTCGAAGTGCATGAATCACTAAATCATCATTAGAGATAGGAGTGTCGATGATTGCTAATTCATCAGCAAGGGCTTTAAGTTCCTGCAAAAATTCTAAAACAGAACGTGAGTTTCGGCGAGCGGTAGAGAGTTGATCCTTGAGATGCATAACTCTTGAGCAGGATTTATTTGCATATAAATTCATGAGTTTTGTCCAGGCAGCATGTGACGAATTGCAAGAGGCAATGAGAGGAATCACGACTTCGGATGCAGATGCAAAAATTGCATGAAGCAAGAGCTAATCCTAGCAAATCCAAGTTGTTGCGGCTGGATTTGGAACTGTTTGATTTCCAGTTGAAATGGTGAGAGGTGGACAGATAGAAGTTCCATTAACAAATCCCATTAAATCATAACCAATGAGTAGCGCTTGAAATTGAGCACCCCAAGAGGGATAATTAGCAGCAGAGAGCTTGAATGGCAATTGGACGGCGACTGAGTTCGAGATCAGACCATTAGGTGTAGCTGTTCCGATGGAAACGGAACTAGAATTTGAGGTGGTGCGAGTTGATTCTGAAGTGACTTCCATGGCTAGAGGGTGCAGAAGGTTGCCAAAAAATGCAGAATAACTGGATCAAAATGCTCTTAGGAGCATAATGGCTCTAATACCATGAAAAGGCTCGCAATCGTGAATGATTTTTCATATCACTTAATTTGCAGATTGTACACGCTTATAAAGAAAAGGAAAAAAATACAATCTTTGACAGAGCAAGAATCACGAAATGCCAACTCATCTACAGTTGGTATACTAATCTGAAATTCAAAAAGATATCAAAAAGATTTCATATCAAAAAATAATATCAGAAAAGATTTCATATCTTAACACCCTCAATCTCGAAATAACCAAAATGAGGAAAACTAAAGAGCCCGAAGCGGACCTTCTCCTGTCCTTTCGAAACTTATGTAGTTATTGTTCAAAATGGCTGTTAAACTTAGTAGGATTTTGATGCAAAATGTGATAAAACTTTTCACAAACAAGCTCAAAGCAAATTGTTAGCATGAAACCAAAGTAGAAGAGGAAAAGGGGGAAAACCCATGAACAGAACTGAACCGGTTCATTTGGTTTAACATGTTCATCTAATTACCCGGTGGATTCACGTTTTTCTAATTTCAAATCAATTCAGCTATGTGGTCGTAACTAATGCTGTATAAGCAGCCAAACACAAAATCATTGCCCTTTGGATTAAATGCCTAGGCATACTAGTTGAGCAGTTAAGTAATAAATTATACAGTCAACACATTGACTTTACTTGCGACTCTTCGTGTGTTATGTTTAATTAATATTCTCAAAATTAGATTATTTCACGTTAAGTATGTTTAACTAGTTTGACTCGTTAACAAGGCCTGCCTTATATATGATTTAGTACCTAAAGATTCAAATTTGACTTATAGTTCAGGTAGACAACGAGCGAATTTGACTGGATGATTACATTGCCAGTAGCTTTTAACTAATAAGGTTCCACCACTGTAACGCAGTACGATAAAGAGGAACATTTGAAAATGGCCTCAAAGAAATTGCTTCGATTGAATTTTGTGAGGGGCTATTTTCAACGTTTTGGACCAAACCAAATGAGTATAAATTTTGGGAGGGGCTATTTTGACCCTTCAAAAAATTATTCCTAACATCGTTTATCGGTCTTCGACTGTAGCCAACGCCAAAGAAACTTTGGTTTCAGGTATGAAAATGTTTGGCTGTGTTTCTTTTGCGTTATAAATTCATGCTAAAAGGAATCAAAGTTGAGATTATACGATCAAAGTGATTGCAAAATGCCAATATATGAACTTCTCGAGATTCGAGAGATGATCACACTAATCAAAGCTTTTATTTTGTGCTCAAAATTCTTGTGCCAGCAATTGACAGATTATTTGCTGATTCCACGACATTCGCTTTTTCCGCGAAAGAAGTCTCACATTCGCCAAATTGTAGCTTGAACAGGACATCTAGAAGGTAATCTTGTTGACGAACATGACTTTATGCTTAACTTCACATCTTGAACCATCTGCACATACAGTCTTCCTGCAAGCATTTTGAAATTCGACCTTTGCTAGATAATAGCATGATGTCAAAGCTTGCAAAGGACTTCACCACATTAGAAGAGGTCCCTCTATATCAAGAATCCTATGAAGATTATCAACATGGAGCACATTATAAGCACCATTAGCTAAGAAATTTGGAACGCCTTCCCATAACGTCTCATGACATCTCATTCCGGTCCACATCTCCATTTTGTGATGTTTGGGGATGTTCTCTGAATTTTAAGAAATGTAGCTTGAATCTTCATAAGAAGGATAGGATTTACTAATTATCAATAAATTAAGATAACTGAGATTGGACCATCACGATTTACCCCATGAAAGATAAGGTACAAATGCACAAACATCATTTGCACCAATTGCATTTGGACCGCAATGAACAGAGACTTCATGAGCTGGCCAATGAAAAGAAAACATCAGGCTTGGGAGAAGTAAGAAATTAGCAAAACTTTCCTTGTTTGTGTTTAGGAACATTATTGATGTCAATAAAAATATGCGGAAAGGTGAAGCGCTTAAACTACAGAATAGAAAGATGAATTTATTACTGGGTTATTTTGCAACATCCTATTAGCAAAATCGGCAATACAGGATAGTTTGCTAGGAGGTGAATTTCAACTTTACAATGTGAACGTTGCATGAGGACTGAGTTTATCAGATCAAAACAATCATAGGATAAACTGATAGAAATGGAGGAGATTGTCCTCGTGCACACTTGCATACTGATTTTTAGGTGAAATTCCACAGCTCATGTAGTATAAGCACGGTTATTTTTTTCATTGTTATGGTACGACTAGGAGTGCATACCTCCTCATGCAAAGCCTCATCGAGATCAGGAGTGATAACATTAGAATGCAGCAGCATCAAACACCTCTGCATAAGGGCGACATACAAAAAAACAATCAGCAGCTACCTATTTGATAAATAGAGAGGTGAACCTCATGAACATACAAAAATCAGACTCAACTGAATATACCACATTTAAAATCACTCAGATATGTGCTGTTGAGACCAGATAAAGTGTTTTTGATCATCACAAGCGTCAAAACTTCCTCGAGGTTGGCACAAAAGATGGTCCTCAACTGTTGCTAATGCTTCCTCTGAAAAATATATCTTCTTCATTTTGATTGGTCTCTGGCATGGATTTTGAAGTTCCTCAACCAAGTTAGCCAGACTTAGATCAATCATGTGATAAAACAGTTCCTCGACAACAATAGGATTAAATGGGATTAAATGGGATGCAAACTAATAGCAAATTCTTGAGCTCTTTACCTCTGCTTGTTTCACAGAAAGGGCAAAAAATTTGCCCCAATTATGCATTAGATCATCGATACAACTCATTAAATTGTAGTCCCAAAGTAAGCCTTCATCATCACATAGACCAACCTGACCTATTGTAGAAGCATACCAATTTACCCTGCTTGATCATCTACTGTTTATGAAGTTTCATGTCAGCTTCTACAACCAACTACCATTGCTCCTTCAATTTAGGGAACTGCAGAACCTTGTCATGGAAAACCTTATTGTCTAAAGAAGATAGTGATGAAAAGTAGGTCTTGAATATTAGAAGAAAAATGATAGTTTACTGCTCGTTTACCTCTATCAAGGAAACATGACTCATCTCACTGTTGTAATACGTATGAAATTCTTCACATATTTATAACTGCAATATAATATTTCAATGGAGAGGTCGAGACAGATCTCTTTCATAATTTCCAGTGATGTGTGTTCCAGATAATTTCAGTAGTGTTTCCAATGAGTCGCAACCTCGAATATCCAAAAGATCTAAATCCAACTTTTGAAGTCCCCAAAGCTGAAAAAGTTTCCTACAGTCTTTAATTAATAGAGATCTTAACTTCTCACATCCCATCAAATTTGGCAAAGTCTCCATTGATATGCATCTTGTAATATCCAATTTTTCTAAGGACTTTGCACCGTCAAGACTTCGAATTTTGACTAGATTGTTGCACCCAATGGTCCATAATTCCTTCAAACATTGTGATTCTGGCCAAAGAAGCCTAATGGAATTGCAATCACATATAAATATGCCCTCCAAGAACTCCAAATTATCATGGCCCTGAATTGCAAATTGGTTATTGCAATGCTTGGCGCATAATCGTTTCAGACTGGAAGGTCCAATCTTTCAATCGAACTGCACTTTTTTATTGAAAACTCTTCTGTCAAGCTTAAGTAGTATCAGCTTATCACACTTCTCAATACAGAATTTCAAGGGTCTTGGGGAAAGCTTAAGGATGTCTTCAAGTAGACGGAGTTTTTCTAGGTGGATTAGGCTAGAAAGCTATGGCAACCTGGGACTCTGACAAGATCCACAAATATGCTAAGGCGGAAGGACGCTCTGGCAATGCCCGAAGCTTGTCACAGTCCAATAGGCCAAGGTGTTGGAGAGCAGAAACATTCTGAATGCTTTTTGGCAGGTTAGACATAAATGCCCAAGGGATATAGACAATCTCGAGCAAAGACAAGTCACTGATTTCCCTTGAAATTGCTCTTTCAGACTACAGTTTGATAGAAGACTTATAGTGCGCAGACTTTTCAACCTTCCAACAGCACTAGGAAGCTTTTCAATCCCAGAACCATTAATGTCTAGATGTTGTAAATTCTGTGAATCCCAAATTGAGCTGGGGATTTCTCCGAGTGACTCACAACAACTGGCACTCAGTTTGTCCAGCTTCCTCAGAAAATCCATAGACATAGGAATCTCAGTAATATCAGCAAAAATCTAATATAAGTTCTTCTAATATGATAGATTCACCTCCTTACAGTTCTAACTCACATACCCATTTGCTCTTGGTCCAGTCCATTGCCACATTCTTCTTCCACGATCCCATTTCTCTTGTGGATCCTAAGATTGCCATGCTCTCCCCAGTTTCAACTTGGTGATCCAGCTGAACATTGAGATGCACCTTCTTCCATCCCGACTTTGATCTGATCTTCTTTGCTTTCTTCTCTTCTCTGCAATAAACACACTATTTTATATCTTCCACCAATAGCCTTCTTCATTGTCTAAACAACCGAAACAGCAATTTTCACGCGAACCACCGATTCATGCTCTGTCATTTAACACAACATTCAAAGAGAAACCACAAATCAAGACGGTGTCAGAAAATCAATGCTGCTAGCTTTTAGTGCAAGAACTTTTTTTTGATCGGTGCAAGAACAACTTGAAAGATGAACGGAATAACTCTTTCTTCCCCACAAATTCTCATTCAAGAAATAGACCCCACATAAACTCCATCCACACTAAAGACTCAGACAAACCTTTGATCAAGGATTGCATAACACAACTCAATACTTCACTCCAGACCCCAGTGATTAATCAGACTGACATAAGTGTACTAGAACAGATCCAGAGAGAGAGAGAGAGAGAGAGACTGAGCAGCGTGAGCTCCATGTGTCCACCCGAAAAGGTCTTGAAGGGGAAAAGAATGATGCTCTTCAAGAACGATCTGGTCTCTCTACTTGGTTTTAGGTATGAAAATGTACATGTCTATGTCTCTTCAGCTTTTAGATTCATGCTTAAACAAATCAAGTTTGAGATCGTACGGCCATAGAGATGATTTCAAAATGCCTACATATAAATTTTCCGACATAACTAGACCATAGAGATGATTTCACACTAATGAACACAATTTTTTGTGTTCCAAATTCTTCCAAATGAGCGACTACCATCTTCTTGGAAACATTTTCATTGAAACTTTTGGCTGCAATTGACCAATTATTTGTTGATTTTACGGCATTTGCATTTTCCACCAAGAAAGGTCTCTCTCAGTCATAAAAATGTAGCTTGAAGTGGACATCTAAATGGCAATGCTGTTAACAAATCTCATTTTATGCTTGACTTCACCTACGGAACCACCTGCACATGTAGTCTTCCTCCTAGCAATTTGTTATGAGGCCTTTGCTAAAGAATAGCACGATTTCAAAGCTTGCAAAGGACAAATACACCACATGAGAAGAGGTCGCCTTATTTTAAGAATCTTTGAAGAGCAGAGCAAATGATAAACGCCACTAGCAAAGAACTTCGGAATGCCTTTCCATACTGACATGGCTCATTCTTACCTGTCTCTCCAACCCGTGATGTTTGGGGACTTTCTTTGAGTTTCATCAAATGCATCTTTAATTTGCACAAGGAAGATAGCATTGATATCCAAGATTGTAACATCAGAATTTACCCCATGATAGATAATGTACAAATGCATAAACATCGACACCAGTCAGTGTTGGACCACAATGAGCACAGACTTAATTAGCTGGCTGATGAAAAGGAAACCAACAGGCTTTAACTTAAAAGAAGTAAGCAATTAGCAACACTTTCCCTGTTTGTGTTTAGGAACATAATTGAAATTAAAAAAACTATGCTGAAAAGGTGAAGTGCCTAAACTACAGAACATAAAGATGTGTTTGCCACTGGATTATTTTGCAAGATCCAATTTGCATCAGCAATATGGGATTGTTTGCAAGGAGGTCAATTTCAACTTTACAAATCCAATGCCGCATACATGAGAACTAAGCTTATCAAATCAGAAACCTATATGACAACATTCAAAGTATATCATCACACAAATGAACTAACATAAATGGAGGAGCCTCGTAGTGCATACCTCCCTCTGCCAAGCCTCATCAATTTTGGAGTGATATCATTAGAATGCAACCACATCAGACAACTCTGCATCAGGATAACATACAAAAATAGTAGCTTAGTATTTGATTAAAGGAGAGCTAGAACCTAATGAGAATATAGAAAGAATATTTAATTGAAAAAAAAATACATGTACAACCATTCAAGGATGTGACGTTGAGATCAAATCAAGTGTTTGGACATTCATAAGCATCAAAACTTCCTTGGGACACTCCAGTCAACCCTAGAGCGACTTCAAAGTTGGCATGGAAGATGGTCCTTAGCAATTGCTAATGCTTCCTCTGCAAAATCCCTTTTCTTTATTTTGATCGGTCTTAGGTGTGGAATTTGAAGTTCCTTAGCCTAGTTAGCCACACCCAAATCAGTCATGTGATAAAGCAATTCTATGACTACGATAGGATCAGATGGGATGCGAACTAATTAGCAAATTCTTGAGCTCCCCATCTTAGCTTGTTTCAGCGATGGGCAAAAAATGACACATTAATGCTAAAGTCATCAATATAGTTAATTGAATTGAAATCCCAAAGTAAGCCTAGATCATTACATAGACCAACCAAACCTGTTATAGAAGCAGCACCAGTTTACCTTGCTTGATAATTTTTCAAAACAACAGTTTGACTATCGGTAATGTTAAGGGGGTCCACATCCATATATGACCGACTAGCTACAACTACTACAACATTTTTTCTTGTCACCAACCAGAAACGCTTGAATCTTGAATTTTATTTTAGCTCAGTTCATCATATTTACTGAGAAGTGATGCTTAATGAGGGACATCAAGGGAACAATAAGAAACTTGGCAGGGTTTTCCTTCATCACGGAAAATCGAAAGGCGTTCGTCCCAAATAGGACATCTGCCATTAGTCAAATTTGACATACAAAAGAACCTGCAAAGGTACTCGATGGATTTTTGAAAAAAATGTGAACTTTGGACATCGGGAAATTCTGGGTGTAGTATGCAATTATGAGTAGCAGAAGTTCATCAGCCTCTCAATGAAAATTTCAAATCAAATCCCGGTTTTACCGATAGGGGAGCTGTTAATCACTAGGAATTCTTGTTTACCTTTGTTGATAATTTCATTCTTGCCTAGCAAGATGCTATCTATCTACAGTCTACAGAAGCTGCCAAGGGAAGGATAAACAAAAAACATTGCTATGACATAATCAATAGCATTTTACAGAGACAAATCTGGAGTTTCCAAAATCAATCAAATAAATACCTAGTGCGGAGCAAATCATTCTAAAAAGATATAGCTTCGAGAAAAGTACTACTCTATTCACTTATACTAGCCATTCGAGGATGGAGAATCTTACTATGCCTTCTATTGACATTTGGGTCTATATTGCGATCTTGGTTGAACCATCATGTCAGCTTCTATGACGAACTACCCCTGCTCCTTCAACTATGCAAGACTAGCAATTTAGGGATGTGCAGAACCCTATCATGGAAAACCTTCTTGTCAAAAGAAGATAGCAATGAAAAGAAGGTCATGAATCTCAGAAAAAAAAAATGATTGTTCACTGCTTATCTACCTCTGTTGAAGAAATATAACTAGTCTCACTGCTGTAATATAGGTATAAGATTCATCACATAATTTCCAATAGAGAGAGATCGAGATGGATCTCTTCCATAATTTCCAAAGACAATGTTCTAGATAATTTTGGTAGCCTTTCTAATGAGTCGCAACCACAAATATCCAAAAAAACTAAATCCAACTGTTCAAGTCCCCAAAGTTGAGTAAGTTTCTTGGATTCTTCGACTTTTGGAGCTTTTAACTGCTCACGTACCGCCAAATTTGGCAAAGTCTCCATAGCCCATCTCGGAATCTCCTTTCTTTCAAGAACTTCACACCATCAAGACCACGAATTTTGACTAGATTGTTGCACTCAATGGCCTCTAATTTCTTCAAATAGCGTAGCTCTAGAAAGAGAAGCCTTTTAATGGAATTGCATCCATCTATTAATATGTCCTCCAAGAGCTCCAAATTATCATGGTTCTGAATTTCAACTAGGTTATTGCAATGCTTAATGCGTAATTGTTTCAGATGAATTAATTGTGAAAGGTCCAATCTTTCAATGGACTTGCACTTTTCTATTGCAAGCTCTTCCAAATACATGAATCCATCAAGCTTAAGCAATATTAGCTTACCACACTCCTCAACACAGAGTTTCAAGAGTCTTGAGGAAAGCTTGGGGATGTCTTCAAGTAAATGGCATGCCTGAAGATGGAGTCCTTCTAGGTGGATGAGGCTAGAAAGCTGTGGCAATCTAGGACTCTGACAAGAGACGGACAGATATGTTATGCTCGAAGAAAGCTCTGGTAGCAAACAGAGCTTCTCCTAGCCCCTTAGGTCAAGGCATTGGAGAGAAGAAAGATTCTGGATGGTTTCTGGCAAATCAGGTGTTCGTTTAAGGGAAAGCCAGTCAACGGTTTCAATTTGAATTACTCCTTCCAGACTATAGAATGATTCGAGACCTAGCCTCCGCCAAGTTTTCAACCTTTCAATAGCATTAGCATTGGCTACTATGATGTCAGAATAACTCAAGTCAAGATGCTGCAAATTATGTAAATCCCCAATTGAGCTAGGGATTTCTCTCAGTGACTTACAATGGATGGCGCTCAGTTTCTTCAGCTTCCTTAGAGAACCAATAGACGTAGGAATCTTTGTAATACCAGAATAATCTAATATAAGTTCTTCTAAATCTTTTAATTCACCCACCTCCTCTAGTAGCTTCTTGAGTCCATCACATGAAGTCAAATCCAAGGAAACGAGGCTCGTGAGTTTGCCAATAGAAGGGTGGAGATGTTTCAGTTCTTTACACCGAGACAAGTTGAGAATCTTCAACTGTGTGAAAACCGAGAGATCAGGAGTACATCTTAATCTGTAGGACCATTGAAGGTTGAGAACTTTAAGCCGCTTTGATGCCTAACACAGAAAGGAGAATAAGCTGTCAAAGAAGGAGTTTGATTGGCTAAACAAAACACAAAAACCCTAAAATCGCAAAGAGGATGTCTTTTTGTTCCCAATCTTACCACAAACGAACTCCATCCTTCCCAATCCTCGGTGAAGCTGCCCCACTCTAAGTCCAGCACCGATAAATTCGGTAGATGCAAGTTGGTAGTCGGAAGAGACAAATCGCTATCGTTGACATAGTTGACACACCACTTAAGCCATCTCACTTCAGAAAGGAGTTCGCCGTTGGAGGTTCCACTTGAAGTTGCCCGCATCAAGTTGCGGAACCAGGAGGGGGAGCGTTCCACAAATATCTTAGAAGAAATCAAATCTAATCAAATATGTATAATCAAAATAGACATAAAAAAATAGAAGAAATATCATAAATATCTTCAATAGATATTTAACTATCTTTAACATCATTAACTATTTGTGTGGAGTGTTTAATCATTTCTTTGAAAATTGAAATGTTTTTTTTTCTTTGTGAAGTATGTTTAAATAGTGACATGGTGATATTGGTTAGCAATTTTGATAGGGATTCAATAAAAAAATTAGCTTTCAGAATAACTAGAAAATGAACTTTTTAACTAAAAAGTGGCATGGTGACATTGTTTAATCGTACATCCGTTTCCACAAAAATGGCATAGTTTCTTTTTGCATCTTATAAAACAAAACATACTGTTTAACTTTCCTGCTAAAATAATTTGTTGAAGATGGTGAAAAAATTCCCTTATGGCTTATAATAATACCTATATTTTCCTCCAAAAGTTCAATTGGTTGGAAATTTACTTTTACGGTTGACATGTTTGTCGTTTTGTCACTTTTATGGTATAATTTCTCTTAAGTCCATTCATCGGAAAAGTCGCTAAATTGTTATGATCATCATCCCACACTATCTTTCATAATTTTTGCTTGTACATTGATCTACTATGTATATTACATTAAAAAATCTATTATATGGAAAGGGGATTTTGAACCTCAAATTTTCGTCAAAAGTTTGCACGCAATTTGCATATATTTCACCAAAATGAAGTGAAGAAATTGGATATAACAGAATAGACGTAATAATATTTGAAATAGTCGAGATGGTTGGAAATCAATCTCATAAGTATTTTCATTTTCCAAAGTTAAATCAAAATCTCTCGAATCGTACAACCATTCGATTTTTTTCCCCACACTAATTATCATCTTTTAGCAGTTTCGTCTATTCAAAATAGATTTGACATCTTTTCTTTTCTTTTTTTTCTTTTCTTAAACACCCGTATGGTGTGCTTTTTTTTTGCTAATGATAAGAAGTTATTGGATCAACGAAAGAGGGTGATATGGAATCATATAACAAACTATTTCAAATTATATCAAGAATATATAGCTGTTTTGTTTGCCCCACATCTCTTTGTTAATTGCTAGGGTTAATTCCTTGCCATTGATCAACCATGAGCTTTTGACGCATCCCAAAAGCTCATGGTTGATAATTTAAGTAAAAGATAAAACATAGTTGAAAAAATTGGCTTCATTATGAAAATCATATATAATGAATACAAGGGTATGGATATTTGATAATAAGCACGACATTTCCTCTAATTAGTGAAGTTTTTTTTTAAAATAAATAGTCAAGTCATAGCACAAAAGAGGCATTGTCCCCAAAAATATAAATAATATAAAACAACTTATAGTGGATAGAAATGTTTGTCATAAAAAAATCCACTCTTTATCATACACCTATCCAAATCCATGAAATGAGCAAGGTCAACGGGATAGAACCTTAAAAAATAGTAAGATTTTCCAAAAGATATTTTAAAGGAGAATTCTGCTATCTTATCTATTAAGAGGAAATACGAAGAAAAGAGATAACTATAACTAGTTGAGGGACCGATATCTTCAAAATCAAAACAAAGAAAAAAAATATCAAACATTGGATTCCTAAATCAAAGGAGCACCACAATACATTACTAGAAAGCAAGCACATGTCATAAGTGTGAAATTTTTTCCAATCTTATCGTTTTGAATTAATTATCTGTTATTATAATTGGCACATACTATTATTTTTTTAACCAGAAAATCTTCATTTATCAAATCTATGATGTTTATACTTCATCTTCATTCATTCTTGTAGTCCTTCAGATTATCAATATTTTCAACTAGATATGACAACTCCATGCTTTTAGTAAAAGAGTTTTATAGTGTGAAATTGTAGTTAAAGGATCTTAAATCAATCATCAGTCAAATTTCTATAGATGTAATTCATATCAATGAAATTGAATCAAATGATATAACTTTTTTCATCCTTTAGATATTTATAATCCATTTAGCCGTGACAATTAATCTACGATGGACATAAATGGATGTTTAAATTGATTCTTTTTTTCCTAGAAAGTAAGAGCATATGTTCATGCTACACCAAATTAAATATATTAAAATAAGAGGGAGAGAAAAAGAAAGGAGTGCCATATTTTACCCGCCATAGTCTTAGCACTCCTGAGACTGCCTTATAGTCGTAGTCCTGTTGTGGTCTTAGTACTCTTGAGGCTCGTGGTCTTAGTACTCTTGAGACTCCCTCATAGTCGTAGTCCCATGGTCTGCTACATTTCTCAGGCGGTTGTCCTTGGCAAAAAATGCTCCTTCCAAGATCTCTTAGTTGATCATGCACCTCAAACGTACCATCATCTCTAATTTTAATAAAGCACCTCAATTTCAACTCTTCAATACCTTGACTTGGATAAAACCCACAATCCTCCCACATGTACAATGCGAATTTGCTATCTTCACCAATAAAGAAACAAACAATATCGAGAAAAATTTTCTTATGTCCATCTTCTAATGTGTCATAACTTATTCGCAATATCTTTTGGACATCTCTATGTGGTTGATTTTTTAATTGCTTCCACACATCTTCCCATACTTTTCGATCTAGTTTTTTATACAAGTATGAACCTACGACCTGAAGTGCCAAGGGAAGTCCACCCATGGTGGATATGATACCATGAGATATAGTCTCAAAGTCCCTCAGAGAATGGTTTGTTCGAAATGCATGTCTGTTAAACAAAAGCAAAGCTTGCTCCTTATCCAATTCCATCAATTCATACTTGTAGTCTACCTCGAATTCAGATTGATCAAGAATGGCTTTATTTCTAGTTGTCACAATGATCAAACTTCCTGCCATGAACCAATTACGTTCCCTAACCAACGCATCTAGTTGATTCTTGTCATCAATATCATCCAGAAGAATGAGAACCTTTTTTCTTCCAAATCGAGATTTGATTATATTAATTCCATCGTCAATTCTAGACACTTTATTTTGTTCATTGAGTATATCCGATATAAGTTGACTCTGTAAATACGTAATACCGTAGAGCCTAGTGGTTTCTCGAACATCTGGAAGGAAGCTGATGTGCATAAATTTATTCGAGAGTTGATTGTAGATGCACTTGGCAAGAGTCGTCTTGCCTATCCCACCCATGCCATAAATTCCAATCATTCGAGCTTTGATGGAAGGATTGCCGATCCAATTCATAATTTCCTTCGCACGACCATCAAGTCCAACTAGTTGCTTAGGCACATCCAACTGAAAATCTTCCTGTAACTTGCTTATAACAGTTTCAACCACTCGTTCTATTAATTTTCCCTCATGCCTGTCAAAAACAAAAAAAAACAATGAAAGGTTATGAACCTAGACATGGGCTATGCAGAGTATTCGATCCTTATTAACTGAGCTATAGGAGATCGACTTTATCTTGGTGGTGATCAAGCTTTGGAAGACCCAGCATTAGTCCTTTGTAGGCCTATTATTTAGTGATTGATGCTATTGGCTGGAGGTATTGTCGTTTCTTTATTTTTGGGTCTGTGCTGGAGGAAAATGTAAAATTCTTGGGCACTATGGGATGCTTTGGTTTTAGTTGTCGTTGGTTTAGTTTTCAGGGACACCTTGGGGAGTACTGGTGTTTGTTGTCTTCGAGGCATTATGGTTGTTCATTTTAACATTTTGAAGATATTTTCTGAGATTGCAGTGAAAATAATTCATTCGCGTATCATCAATTCTGCGTGAAGAAGAAAACTTACTTATCAAAAAAGGAAAAGTTCAGTGAAGTACCCGTTAGCAAATTTGTCAGATTCCCATCCATTTAAGTAACTAGCTTCATTAAGTGCTCGTTCCCCTTCTTGAATATCCTTCTCCTCAAAATGCTTTTGACTGAAACGGAAGGCATCTCCAAAATTTCCTCTTAGATGCCGCACATCTGATGGGGCAACTTTGTAAAAAATGGGCAACACTATGTGTGAAATGCTCTTCTTCTGATCCATGATATGAATGAGCTCGCGGAGGCACCATTTGCTGGAAGCATAATTTTCAGAGATGATGGGGATCAAAATCTTAGATCGGGCAATGGCATCAAGAATCTCTGAACCAAATTCCTCACCAACCGGTATACTATTATCGTCCTTGAATACGTAAATTGGTACAGTCCCTGCCTTGATCAAATTGTGGTAGAGGTGATCGGTGAATGTCTTGCGGGTATCTGAGCCTCTAAAGCTCAAGAACACGTCATATTGACCGCTACCTTCACCTGTGGCTTCCGGAGAGATGAAGGAAGAAGTGGATGCTTCGTCAGTGCTCTCTTCCTCGGCTCTCTTTCTCCTTCCCTGACTCTGCCCTCTGTCCATGACAATCTGAGGAGAAAAGTTGAAAGCAAAGATGCTTTTTCTGCTGCTTAAAAGGATTGATGAACGACAAAAGACACTTTTAAGATGCTTTTCTGCAAATGCTTGCTGGCTTGGTCTACTCCGAATAACGTGTACATTAATTTCTCCTTGAGGCAATGCTGAAGAAGGTTTGTGTTCTTGAGAAAGAGTCAAGTTGTGAAGACACAGCCTTCAGCTAAGCAAGCTGACGTTGTTTCATTGCAGAAGATTAGGTGGCCCTAAAGAGGCCCCTGAAAAGCCCACAGTATTTACTTGTTCAGAAACAGATATTTGAAACACATTTAAATATTAAAACACATATTTAAACATATTGAAGTGTAATTAATTGACTTCCTTAAAACACATTTGAACAACAACATGACTTCACACTCATCTATGATATTTGAAGATGGATTCTTTCAGATCACACCTAAGATATTGAAATTATTAGGAAAGTCATGAAAGTATCTTCCTCTGAATATAAGCTCACACGATGCCTAATCCTCATCATAATCTTCAACCTTACTCTTATTATTTTTAGCCTAATATATGAACAACACTATCTCCACCACCTCATTTTCACAACCCCTTCTGTCTAATCCCATTTCCATGGGCCCAACTAATGTGGTGTCATGTAATTGTTGCCCAATAAACCTCATCCTCCAGATGGTGCACTTTTCTAATTGGAGAAAATTTCCTCAGTCACCTTTTTAATTTGGGGGGTTTCAAGTCTTAGGCATCACTCATATGTAAGATTAACTAAAGCTAAAATATTAATTGAAGAAAAATTTTCAATTGCTCAGCTGTTTAAATTATGAAGGAAGTCGATGAAAATGATTCTAAATAAAAGGGAAAAACCTCCTTTTGGGTCCACATTTTATTTCTTTCTAAAAGTGCATATGAATGAGAGGAAATGCACAAATTGCACTTTTCTTCCGAAAATGGCCTTACTTCCTTTTTAAGATGAATAGAATGAAGGATAATTAAGTCAATCGATGAATTTAAGTTCCATTTACATCATTTCCACCCAACATGTATCCAAACATATTTCGACGAATTTTGACTTTCCCTCTCTTCTTTCATGGTCTTCTTGTTTTTTTGTTCTTAATTTTTACATTTTGAAATTTATGGCTTTAGTATGTTCGAAATTTAGGGCATTTTGTGTGATAAAATTTTATGGCCTGTAAATAGAATTGATATTAATACAAAAGGTTGCATGTCACTTGTAATTGGAATATAACATGAAGCAATTTTGTTCTTTGCTTTAGATGTAACGCAATGTGTTGCTTCTTTTTGCATGTATATAGGTTAGCATATTGTATGATGTTGTGTCAATATTTCATATGATGACGCGTTTAATAATCATATTTTTCTTGCCGTGTCGTCTAACCTGCTTTATTAAAAGTGTAATGTTCATATTGTGGCAGTTCAGCGCGTTTACTAAACATGT
Source organism: Corymbia calophylla (assembly GCA_014182845.1). Lineage (NCBI taxonomy): Eukaryota > Viridiplantae > Streptophyta > Magnoliopsida > Myrtales > Myrtaceae > Corymbia > Corymbia calophylla. The sequence continues at coordinate 17,725,666 of CM024694.1, read as the reverse complement.
TTTGTTCAGATTTTGCCATATTCATGTTATATCCTAATTTGACGTGACACAATTAATATGACACGACATGAATCATCAGCCGCATCTTTAGTAATATGATCGCTCACAAGAGCAATGAAAAAAATGATGTCCAAAGTCTCTGAATTTTCGCGGTCTTTAAGGACCGTTCGACGAAACTTTGACTTGATTTTTTTCCAAATGCTAAAAGTGAACGAGTCTCTCAGCTTCCTTGACAAGCTGGTACGTTCATCTCTCTTCCAATAGCTCGAAACAAGGAACTTGCTTAAGTTCAATCAATCATAGACCGTCTTTTGTGTGAATTTTGCTTCTCTGTTCGTTTCAGGTCGGTTGCTCTACTTCTTTTATGTTTTGGTTTAAATTCGGTGATTTCATATATTAATTATACTTGAAATTGTCATATCCTTAATGAAGTTGGAAACGAGAGGTAGAGATGAACAAATGACCGTTATCATTTTTCTCTTATTTATTTAATGCTGGCCCACATGCCAATAATTTTATATAAGATGAATCTATGATTTGATATTACCGAGGTATTCTCCTCAAACTTTCAAATTCAAATTATTAATTGATATATTGTCGGCAAAATAGAGTTATAATTTGTTAAATGACACCAAATGAGCATAATTCGTTAGTATTAAGTTACTAATGATATATGAAATACTTGTACACTCTCCTTGAGTTCTTTTCTGGGTCATTTTATTTCTTACAATTTTGTTGGCATATCATTCAGCTCTTTAAAAGTCAGTAAACCAATGAAAAAAAGAAGAACGTGAAGTTTTCCAAAAATCAAAGATAATTGAAGTAAAAGCGTAGAAAAGAAGGGGATGAAGTGTCTGGGCTTCCTTTTAGAAGGAAGTAGCGATATTTAGAGGTGCCGTCCAAAAGGTTTTTGATTTATGAAATCGTGACACATAGAAACTTTCATGAACACGAATTAAAAGTAACAAAGGGAATGAAAGATGCACGTCAACCTGAGGGCGAAAGTTGGAACGAAAGATGCTTTTCTACTGCATAAAAGGATCCATGAACTAATCTCTATGAACAAGTATGAAAATGAATCTGTTACCACGCAAGAAAAAATAAATATGAAATCTTTAGTAATTGATTGACTACGATAAGTTGCAAATGCTTTTAGTCATTGCTTTATCTTCTTTCGGACGTGACCCACTAGTCAAGTCCAACTTGTTGGCTTGATCACTCACAAGTAACGTGTACATTAATTTTTCAATTGGGCTGTAAAGAACTAGAATCTGTGTACAAGTATATTGCAGTCTATTAAAAATATAAGCATATGCACGGTTTTTATTTGGTTATCAAAAATCGGAATTTCATAAATAATTTAAAATTTGAGTTGAAACAGAATTAGAAATGTGTGAAAGATGTCGAGAAAGGACCGAGCTAGTAGTTGTGGAAGCAATTTCATATTTTAATTTTATTTAAAATTGTAATATTCTTAATGAAGTTGGAAATTTGAGGTAGAGATAAACAAATGCTCGTGGTTATTTATCTTTTATCTATTCCACACCAGCACCACATGCTCCAATTCCATGTAAAATAAATTTATTTTGAACTGGTGCGTTATCACCAAGCCTTTTATTTCGAATTTTCAAATCTAAAAAGTTGATAGATAAAACGGAGGAGCGGATGCTCCACTCTCTTTTAATGCACTCTTTTCTTTCTCCGTGTTAGTCTGAACAATTAGAAATTGGCAACTGATTTGATGGAAGAAGGAGAAGAAGATAAGGAAGTGAAAGGAAGCTGGTGAGGAAAATTTAGAGACGACCAAGGTTTGAAACAACGCCTTGAGTGCCTGTCCCCATTTTTGTTGGAGGGCCACTTTGAGAATATCACCGGAAAGATTTTTTTTTATCCCTTTAAATGGAAGTAGAATAGGATTATTGGCTAAATTTGTGATAAGTTAGGTTAAATTGATTAATCACATTTTGAAGAAAGTTTTTTTATTTGCAATGAAAGAGGTAAGAAATGAGTGATATGAAGCTAGGTGAATCTCCTAATATGCGCATATGGCTCAATTCATTTAATTGTTGTCAAGTGTGTGTCATAAAATCAACTAGTTCTTCTTCTTTTTCTCCCAACACAATTGGATATCATGTAAAAAATCTTAAGAAGTATCATATTATAAATTTTGGTATGTTTTGTATCGTGATGATTGAAACTATCATTGAGTTAAGAGTAGGTAAAAAGTTGCAATATGGTTAAAATGCTCAAACTTTCCCCATACTTTTTTATTCCACATTTACTTTTCTTTTTTTCAAGTAAAGACTTGGTCAATTTTTAAAGCTTTAAAGGGAGAAAAAGTTTTTTCTTTCTTTTTTTTCTTTTGCTAAAGAAGGGATAAATGAGTTGGTGGTGAAAGGGAATATATTTTCTAGGATTAATGGTCCAACAATTCCAAAAAACAGAATATTGCTCATTTAGAATGTTCTATAGGGAGATAAAATTGCCCAATGAAATCTCCTCACGCGAAATACAGCAATTTTGCGCGCAATAAAGTCTAGTGCGCTTGTAGACCTACTCGTTCTAGTTCAACAAAAGATCAATATTGAATTACGATGCAACTAACAATCAGACAGCAAGGCCATCATAGGACTAGCCCCATCTAAAGTCGAAAACAAAGACTTTCTTTTTTCACCGAAGTCAAATCTGAGCTAGGGACATATCTCGTTAATAGGTTACAACGACTCCAAAGAGAGAATAAAACCCCACATCCCCAATAGACAAAAAGGGCCTAGAACACACATAGTTCAGCCGATTATTCCAATGACAAGGCGACGAATCAATAGAAACAAAATGCTAATAAGACATGAAAAAGCGATGCCTCCCCACTGCGATGCGACGAGCGGCGTGAGATCGGAGAGAGGAGACCGTAAACAAGCTTGGGCGAGAACTTTCAAGAGGGAAAAGAATAGAGAAAGCAGTGAGGACTAATCAGAAGACGATAGTCTCCAATTGTTCTGCAAGAGAGGCGAAACGTGAAACATAAAAGTGACGAGAGAGAGGACCAATCAGGAGTAGACGATAGTCTCGAATTATTATTGATTGACCAGTGGACGATAGGCTGATTGACCAGAGTGGACAATAGGCTGATTGACTAGAGTACGGAATGACCAATTCTGTTCATATCCACTTGTGAATCATATTGTCAAATCTATCGTGGATCAAGAACTTTCTAAGCTATTTATATGTAAAAGTCACGTCTTTGTTGTAAGCAGTTAAATTACATAAAAACCACACTTTATAACAAGTTTCTCTAATTCATTCGGTAAAGATAAAGTCCACCTAAAAATTGTCCGCATAGTAAATATGTGTAAGTTACATTGAAACCAGCAACTTTGAGTTACATTGAAACCAGCAGCTTTGATCACTTTCAAGTTTTAGCGCAAAAAAAAAAAATAGTACAATTGTTAATTTTTCATAATTTCCAGAAAACATTTGAATTTTCTATCATTTTCCAAAAATTACACAAATTGTCAATATAATGGAAAATGGTTTTAGGGACATCCAAAAATTCTCTAGTTGATCGGACCAGTTTAGATAAAAAAAAAAATTGTTGACAATTCTGATCGATAGCTTTTGAAAGTTTTTGTGCAATTATTGAAGAGAATAAACTAACACGATTGATATTTGGAAAAATCTAGTTTTTAACTGTTTTCATTAAAAAAGATTATTTCTGCAAAAACTAAGTATTTTGGATGTTTCATGCTTTAAGTAATTTTCGACAATTGGGTTACGTATAGGGCTGATGGACCCAAAATAGGGTCTAGAAGGGTTTTTTCATAATTTAAGATGGATTTTTTGCGTCAAGGGAGTTCAATCAACCATTAATGTTTTTCAAACAATATCAGCATAAGAGCCAACATGCGATTCCACCAAATTCAAACAGTCTAACCATTCATAATCGATTAGTCTAAATAAGAAGATTGTGGTAAGAAAAATTAGCAATACATGTGATAATGATTTGAAAAAGTCAAGGGAATATCACAAGTAATATTTTGTATGCCTTAGAGGATGTTAGGTGCTATGAGATGAGTAATAATCAAATGTACTTTTGTCCAATGAATTGTAATAGACTGGAGATTAAACGCCGGGCTTACCTCGATGAGCGATTTACAGATGAAATCACGGTGATGGATTTCGGTGTTTGAGAAGAAGCTGCCTTGAAGCAAATCAAGCTGTGTCTGAGTCCCAAAAGGCAATGCAATCCGAGGATTAACTTCACGCCTCAAGCCGGAGCTATCAAAATCAGGTCAGATATCTCGGAACAAAAACGAGGGTCTCAATGATTTATGGTGTGATTGGCGTTTCTCCTCTTCGAGCACAAGCACTTGGGGCTTTAAATAAAGCTTTCCTTCTTTCTCTTGCCCCAGAGGAGACGCGCAATCTTGTGGTGGGTTGCGTTTCTTCGACGAGGCAGTTGTACATCTTTTTAACCTCACTTTTTGACCAAGACCACCAGCACAATCACTTCCACTTGGGTTTCTAAATGGGCAATACAACCTCACTGTAGACTCCAAGGATATTTTGTTACCTTTCTTTGTAACTGGACCGCGTGGCCACTCAAATCAAATTGAACAGGGGCGGTGCTTTTTTCTTTATTCCCGCCTTTTGCTTTATCGGTACCGCCTAATAGAATCGATACTGCTTGAAAATTAAATTTCACAGGATGCTATTCCAAAAGAGCGCTGTAATCATCTCCTTTACTTGGCAACTTTTGCAAGGTGTTCATATTCGAAATTACTTCCTCTCCTGCCTCAAAAGATGAGCCAGATGTGCTTGGGCTACACACAATCCTACCGTGGGTTTGCTGCTTGCACGTCTTAAATAAGGAAATTTACTACTTTAACCGACTAACCCTCACCTCTTATTAGTTCTCTCTCTAATGGGATTACATAGCCATGCGAATCAAAATGAAGATGGACGACATTTGGCTTTCCCTTCCCATTGAAATGAAAGCCTCTCATTAGTTCTCTATAATGGGGCGTTGAAATGATCAAAAATCTTATTTTTAACTCATATTTATATTTACTAGGATCATATACAGATTAGCTAAAATTTAAACAATAGGTTATTATGAATTTAATGAAAATTTTTTAATGTAATATATATTTTAATGTGTTTGGATCATTTCTACATGCAATTCATGTTAATCGAAAAAGAGAAAATAGTAATGATTTCTTGGTTTGCTCGCACGGGGCTCCTTGGTTGGCCTCATGCTCAAGTGTGGTACACCTGGCACGTGGAGCCCCCTGTATGCGGCGTGACAACTACATGAGCTTTTTCTTCACTTGTCTATTGCTTTGACCAATGATTGAGTGACACGTCATTCGTTTCCTACTCGTTATGGATTGCTAGTTCTAGAAGGACTTACGTGGAATTTACACGAGTCTTGTCATTTTTAGTTTTCCAAACTTGATCTTTCTCACAAAATCATTTAGCTCCACATCCAGACGAGGACATCAATTAGGGGCAATTGAACCAAACCTCCTCCATACACTTAAGAACGTAAGGAATTAGATTGGTATTGTGTGCTTGTTCTGCACACACAAATTTTTATCTAACGAATTTAGGGATTAAAGTTACGGTGAAGTATAAGGGAATGGAGAAAGCATGGAAAAAATACCAAAAAAGTCCTAAATCAATTTGCACTTGTGTTAATTTGATCATAAATCTTTTGACAATTTGTTAATAGAGTCCATCCGGCCAATTTAGATTGGAAATCATTGACGTAAATGGTAGGCATCCTACGTGGCATTGCCAACATTGACATAGAAAATTTTTGAAAGTTTTATTTTTAATTTTTTATTAATTCTTTTCCTTTTTTTCTTTGTTGAAGGCCACTAGGGAGGGGAGCATCAGCCTACCACATAGTAAGGGCCTGTAAGCCCTCGTCAGCGACTAGCAATGGTCGCGCCTAGTAGACAAGGAGGGCTACAAGGGTCATGATCCTCACCTAGTTATGAACGAGGGCCATGAGCCCTCGACCAATGGCTAATGAAGACTTGATGCCCTCACACATAGCAGGCGAAGGTCGTGAGCCCTCACCAATCACTAGGCAAGGGTTGCAAGTCGCCTAGTGGTTGATGTGGGACTATTGCCCTCAAATGTAGCAAGCGAGAGCCAAGAGCCCTCCCTAGCCAATGGGCGAGGGCTACGAGTCCTTCGCCAAGCCATGCTAGTGGGACACTTATCATCTACGTTAGTTATTTTTAATCAAAATTGGCCAGATGAACTACATTGATAAATTGTAAAAAAGTTGATGACTAAATCAATTAAATTAAAAGGTTCATGACTGAATTTTTATAAGTGCGATAGATTTAGAACTTTCTGATAATTTTCCCCCATTAAATCACACGGAAACCACACATAATGATGAGTTCCTCTAATCTAGTCGACAAAGATAAGGTCTTCCTAGAAATTTCCTGCACATTAAATTATTTTAGAATGAAAGAAGGTCACCTTCCTCCCATTCATGATGAGTTCTAGAAAAAAAATAATACATTGGGGACCATCTCATGGTTAGAACAATGTACAATAGAGCATTTTCATTTAATCTTTAAAATTGATTGGAAGAAGAAGTTTAACCAAATTAAATTATTAAAAGGCTGGAGGGACGGTGTCTCAACTGCAATTGTCAAAAATAGTAATAAACACACAAAAAGGAAATGAATAAACCCAAAATCGCGTGCCACTCAAGTCAAGAAGGGTGGGTGTTGTGTCAAAAGGGCCTCATGCAATCATATAAACCACACGACGATTACCCTTTATTGCGATGGGATCTTATTAATTAGAAAATGAGTGACAAGGAGCAGTTGCGGATGCTTTTGGTCCTTCCTGTAATGTTCTTTGGGACCTCACCTCTAGTCAAATCAAACTTGTTGGGTTGGTCCATTCCCAATTAACGTGTACGTTAATTTCTAAATTGGGCTATAAAAGAATTACAATTATTTTCAAACATATTCCGTTCGTTTAACAATATAAGCATAAATTCAATTGTTATTTGGTTATTGAAGATCATAATTTCATAAACCATATTGATTTGGAAATGGATAGAAGATGTGAACAAAGGACCTCGTGAGTACCTGAGCCTCTAAAGCTCAAGAATACATCATAGGGATCACTTGGCCACTCCCACTGGTGTTGGATAGATACTCCGTCAGTGCTCTTATTTCCTACATTTGGATCGCTTCCACTCTTTTTCCTCTTCTCGAGAAGATTGCAAGCTAACACAGAAAGAAGAATTGGTGCAACAAGCACCACATGAGAACGCCCTGAAATGAACTGATGTATTCCTCTGTTTGATTTGCCTTGGTTCTTTCCTTTATTTGAAATACTTAGGCTCAACTCGACTTATTGTGAAGAAAAGTCACGAAATTGATATGTATGTGATAACTTATTGTGTGGAAAATTAGTAGGTAATATACGTATATCAAATAAATTCACCATTAATTAGATGGGATCCGGTCTCATTTTTCCTTCTCATCTAGTTGTTGTCAATTGTTCAAGCGATCCTCGCCAAGTTGGAAATCCCCCTCTGTTTTTTTTTTTTGGTGGTCAAAATTCCCTCTCTGTTGGAAATGCTATTTTTCCAAAATTTTCTAAATCATTCCATTGAAACATAATATATATATATATATATATAAGTAAAAAATGTAACTAAGAAACTATATTGCTTTGTCAATATATTCTTTTGCTGATGCACAGCAACAGATAAAAAAAAATTAGAGATAATTCCATAGATCTATAACTTTAGTACGACACGCGCGTCTTGTTTTTGCAAAGTTGCCTTCACACATTTTCCTATGCCCCGAGGTCAACAATGACTCAAACCCAGAAAAATAAAACTAAAAAGAACCAAGGGAGTCAAATGAAGCCAGAAGAATTTACGGGGAGGCAAAATAGAGCTTAGACAAACTTCAGGTGCAAAAATGGAATTTTCAAAAAAAATTGAAAAAATATGGCTACAATCTCTTCCGTTCTCCAGCATGTATAAAAATAGAAAGGGAAAACATTAATCCCGCCATTGCTAGGAAGGTTTTTTGAAAAGAGCAATTCGAGCACGTGCTCTTGAGAGAGACTAGTGATCAATTCAATTCCAACTTGTGCATCATCGATCGATCGATTGAATCGCTCGAGCAGGTTGACTTCCATGGAGGATTGGGGCTTGGAGGTACTGAGCTTGGCACTCGAGTTCGGCTTCGAGGAGCAGTCCACCAACAGGTGCTTGGACCGTCTCGTTTCGCTCCACAGTACTCGAATCCTTATTTTGTCGTGCATTTTTTGTGCTAGTCAGCTTTGCAGATATTATGTAGGTATTTCCTGTCCACTAAGATGATGGATCAAATTGCTCTTGGTTTATTTTTGAATATATCGGAACTGATTTAGCGAAGTAGTCTTGCTGACAAGCGAAATGTTAGGTACTGTTTCAGTTTGATGTGTTAAGGTTGCTTTGGATGGTGGTTTTTCTTGACTATTAACCGAATTGCATCCTAATGGGTGCTTAAATGTAAAAAGTACTCACTTTCCATTGGCTTACTGCACCACGTGATATAACTATCACATGAAACACCCTTCTCTACCACATCATTACCCTCTTTCTTCGCGCCACCTCACTCCACCACCGCTGCCAATTAATGTGACCAGCCTACGATCACTCACCCGACCGACACCAACGACGCCCTCCACAACTTTGCCCCAATCTTTGTCCACATCTCTCTCTCCCTCTTCTTTGTCATGGCCCGACTCGAAAATAGAGGCGTCTTGCCCAAAGTTGCAATGACGCTTGACTAGATCTAGCGTCGCATTTGAGTAACTCTGGCATGCATCAAGCTAAACGCAGCATTGGAGCTCAATTACCTATGATGTCGAGCCTAAGTGGCGGGCTGTCATATGAGGACTCATAACTCAAGAACAAATACGTTGTTGCAGCAGTCCAGCGCGACACCAAATTGGATTGGGGGGTATTTCTCCTTACATAGCATCCTCATGTCAGTATCTACATTTTGTAAAGGAAATCGTTATTGTGAAGAAAAGACTTTTTCAAAAATTCTATATCAATTTTTCTATGAAACCTAGTTAACTACCTTTTAAAAAATTCTCTGGTGAGGGAAAGCAAGTTAAAGTCTTCCACCAGCTTGTTGCTTAGCTGCAAAGAAAACGATAAGGCAAAGCCGACAGTACCTACTCAAAAGAGAGGGGGGCAAAAGGACCGGCGAGGGAAAGCAAGTCAAAGTCTTCCACCATCTTGCTTGCTTAGGTGCCAAGAAAGGGATAAGGTAAAAGCCAACAAGACCAACTCAAAAGAAAAGAGGGGAAAAAAGATTCTGGCGAGTGAAAGCAAGTCAAAGTCTTCCCCCTTCTTAATTGCTTAGTTGCATTGTGACACGAGAGACCATTATGTATCGTGAAAATGTCGTGTAAACTTAATTTATAAATGATGCAATTGAAAAAATCAATCACAATATAATAATTGTATTGAAATGTGCATTTTACGATGGGGCTTTGTATGGGATTTACACGGTATACGTTATAAATCAAACTCTTCAATTTGCCTATTGACTCTAAATAACTCATATTGATTTGATAGCATACATGGCAATGTTATTGTTCTATAATTATACTCTTTTTCCTTTAAATTGACAAGTGTGCGCCAATTCAGGTCTCAATCCATGAATGTGAACTCATGAATATGTAATAGGTGTAATCCTCATGAATGGAGGAAGTCGGCGTCATCAAGTGTTTGAGCAGAGTTAAATTTGACATTTGAAAGCTATTTGTTACTTGAAATTTACATCAGCATAGCCAAGATTAGCTACTTGATAGAGTTTGTCAAATTTTTCTTTATTCAAATTCATAAAATCCATTTTCTTCTCCCAAGCTAGGTCGGCGAGGGCGGCCCTGCTTTGCTTATGTTGATCGTGATTTTTCTTTTTAAATTCACCAGCCAAAACATTGCAAGGTCGAGCAAATGACTTCCTCCATTCAATAAAAAAGAAAAGAAAAGAAAAAGAAAATGCCCAAAATAAAAAAATACAAAACTGTAATTATTAAAATTTACAAAGCATAGTTTACCATTTTGTGACACAAAAAAATATAAATGCCATTAAGTTTGGGTAAAGAGCTGAAAGATTAGGTTCTTGTGTTACAAAAAAAAAATAAAAATAATTGTAGTCGGGGTTTTTACCATTTTTCATTTTTTTAACATGTAAAAACAACAATTTCATCCGGCATTGGAGAGTTGCAAGCTGATGAGAACATTTGAAGGATCACATTACCTTCGGTCACTAATCATATGTGAAAGACGGCCAGATTTCATGAGAATCAGCAACAACTGTCCTATTAGGCAGTACTAACTCTTTAGCCTTCTCATTGTATCCATGAAGAGCCCGGAGAATCATAATGAAACAAGAGAAAGCAACGGCCAATGATATACTCTTCAATTAGTCATCATATGTGTCAAGTAGAACCTAGGTTTTGTATCTTCAAAATCAGATCACCGGGTTTTGTATCTTCAAGCTAACTTTGAATGGTAGTTGCAGATCACTTCTTTTAGGAAAACTATTTGGAAAAATCGAACAAAGTGAACATCCAAAGGATCAAGCATTCCCCTGCAACAATATATTTAGCAACTAGTCATCCAATTTGGGTAAATTGGGTGAAGTTGGAAAGCTCTTACAATGCACAACCCAATTATAGCCATCGGTCATAATCTTAGCAAGGGTTAACTTTTGATCAAAATCAAGTCGAAACTCGGTAAAAAAAAAATATAGGTGTCTTCAAGGTCAACAGTCTTTAATGAAGTAATAAATTTGATTCACGTCCAATATGTGTTTGGATTGAGGGAAGGGAAAGAAAATGGATGGCAGTAATAATCTAGGGACCTTTCTTTAGAGGCAGAGTAATAAGCGAATGAACTTGAGTTTCTAATCCCCGAAATAATCAAGTGACTCTTGTTCGTCTTTCTAAGTTATATTGAAAAACTTCATTAGATGCAGTTGAAAAGTGACTATTCTTAAACCGTGTATTGTAGGACCAGAAATGTTGAAAAGTGCATAACATAGGGTTTCCTTTCGATAAACCTTGCAATCCAGTTTTTCATGAAAACACATAAATGGTAAGAGTGACTTACCTTGTTGTTTTTTTGGTCATAGACTATTAGACTTACCTTGTTTAAGCGCTAAATGATCCACACAGGCCAATGATATATTTCCTTAGCCCCCGCACTTTGAGAATTAAGGGAAAAATTAAACCACCTCATGGCATCTTATTCTATAAACTTGGATCAAGTGTTGATTGGATTTCTAAGTTGATTGTTATTTTGAACATGCATCGAAACTGTTTAGATGGGTGAATTATTTCTAATATATCGCATATCAGCATGTTGGATTATGATATATCGATATTGGATTAGCGCTCACAGTCAAACCACATATTGGGATATCATATTTGTTCACTGACGATTCTAAATTGGGCCTTAATCATACCCAATGTGATTTATGAGGCTTAACCACAGCTGATATAGTATCTAGGGCCTTGTCACATGATGAAGCATGACTAAGATTGGGCATCGAGTCATGCCAGGGAAGACAAGACTCGGACATTTTTGGTCCATGCCCTTTTTAAATAAATTCCATAAAAACTAATTTTTTGTTCGAAAATTAGAAATAATGAGAGATTAATTGTGGAAAATTAATAAAAACGCACATTCTGCTAAATCAAATTAAAACACAAGTATATCATCAAATAATTTGAAAAAAAAAAATTACACTTAGTGTGCTCTAATTAATAATTACACATTCATGTCCCTCACCAATGTTCAGATCATATAGTGTCATTGTCATTCTTATGTCCATGCTGGGTACATTCTTTTGGAGTTAATTCTTGTAAAAACTAATAACACTCTATGGTAACTATTTCTAAATTTTACGCAAACAAGTTGGATTTATTTGACTTCCAAAACTTGGCCAGTAATGATAGACTTTGAAGGTGCCGTACACGCCGGTGGAATGAGTAAGTCACAAGCCATAATAAAAAGAATCGGAATAGGGGTGGCTCGCCTCTTCCACCATTTCAGGTCCTCGAGATTATATTCACCAACTTTATCGAAGTAGTCTCTTTGGTAGACGATGAAAACGAAGACCTAACGGGCTGTGGGGGTGTTCAACTTATGAAGCAAAAGATCATATAGGTTTGTGGGCACTACTCAAAGAGGCCGCATTCTTTGGCCGTGGGATGGATAGTATTATATCGACTGACATTATGCCACGTACATATTTGAGAGACAACTTATCATTATCGCCAATCTGTGTTTCACTCGAAACTCCTGACTTAGTCCAGATATTTATAATATGGAAGAAGAAGCTTTTGAACCCCTACGACTTAAACCTTGGATCCAAGATAGTGCTTACCGAAACAAAAGCACCTCCAACTTGAACCTTGTTATTGTAATATTTAAGGAATTTTGCATTTATGGCCACTACTATTTCGTTGAAGAAGGGATCATCCTTCTTGTTCATTAATTCAATTGACATTACGTATAGAAATGGAAGGACTCAATTGCTTGATCGCTAATCCAAACTGAGAATTTCCCTTCGAATTTCAGTCTCAATAAATTCTCAATTTTTTATGTGGTTTGCAAGTTCACTCTCGCATTCCAAGGTCTAAGATGAGCAACAATGGAACAAATCCACCTTGATGTAAAACAAGAGCTTGAGTTATCATATAAGAAAATCGGAATGTGATTGATTCAAGCATGATTTTTGCTATTAGTCCAATTTGACACATAAAAAACTAGTCAAAGATTTCTATATGGCGAGGAACCCTCCTAGGAAAATCACTAAATCTGGGCAGAATAAGAAAGCTTTTGGAGGAAGTAAGAATTATATATGTATACTAGCACAAGAACATAAGCAGCTAAATGGAAGATGAAAATCCCCAAACTACCCAGATGGAATATGCAAATTTATACAAAGCATTGGGTTATGGAATTTTCGTCATGATCATGACGTTTCGGGCACAACAAAATAGTGTTTTCTTTTTTCGCCAAACAGTAAAGTAGTGTTGTAAACTTATTTTTCCAAATTATTTGATATTCGTTCTACAGAAATATATGTAAAGGTAATAACTTAAATTAAGATAAGTATTATTTTATCAATTTTTCGTTTTGCTGATACACAGCAATAGACAAAAAGAAGTTTGAGATAACTTATCATAGTCTGATGTATGCAAAGAAGCCTTCACGCATATTCCTATCTTCCAAGTTCAAGAACGATTAAAGCCCAGAAAAAGAATAAAGGCCCCCCACCAAACAGACCCAACCCCCCAAGGGTATCGAATGAAACCAGAAAATCTTATGAGGGGAGCAAAAATAGGAACTTCAACAAACTTCGGGGCGCGAAAACGGAATTTTGGAAAGTAACTGATAAAATAAGGCTCCTGTCTCTCCCATTCTCCAGCATATAAAAATAGGAAAGGGAAAACAAACGTCAATCCCGCCATCGCCGTCTTAAGGATTTTCGAACAGAACACTTCGAGCGCGCGCGCTCTCGAGAGAGACTACGGATCGATTCGATTCGATTCCGACTCGTGCATCGGTCAACCGATCGAATCGGCTTGAGCAGGCTGAGATTCCATGGGGGATCGGGGCTCGGAGGAGGTGGAGAAAGCTCGGTTGCTGAGCTTGGCTCTTGAGTTTGGCTTCGACGAGCGGTCCGCGACCAAAAGTGCTTGGATCGTCTCGTCTCCCTCTACGGTACTCAGAATCATCACTTTTGTGGCCCATTTTTTGTGATAGTCAGCGTTGCAGAGGTTGCGTAGGTCCTTCTCGTAGTCTGCCTTAGGTTTGGATAGATCGGAGCTGGTTCGGCGAAGTAGTCTTGCTGAAGAGCAAAATGTCTGGTGCTGTTCCGGTTTAATGTGCTGAGGTTGCTTTGGATGGTGGCTTTTCTGGGTTATTAGCCGAATTGCGTGGTATCTGGTGATTAGGGAATGTCGTAGTTGCTTGTCTTGCGTGGATAATCTGTGAATTGATCGATTGTGCGTTCCTAAAGAAGGAGATTTATTGCGGTTAGGTCATCATTCGACGATGGCTATGGAATGGTCTATTTCTGGATTTGAATGGACTGGAGGAGCTGGTTAAATCCCATCCCCATTTCTCTGTGGGTTTTGCGTAGTAGTCTTCTTGACTAAGGAAAAGTCTGGCTTATTTCTGATTTATCCGCAAATTTACATATGGTGTCTTTCCTACAGTTAAGTATGGCATCTCACTGTACAAGCTGCAGTTTACATATTGTATATTGTATTTATTTGAACTCTTTTTTTTTGTCATGGAACTTGCAAAATCATCTCTCTCTTCATTTGTATTTCTTAAGGTGACGAAGGTCGAGAGTTTATCACTGTGGAGCACTGTAGCAATGATTTTCTAGCAGAACTTGCCGAAACTATGCAAGATACTGAGGATTGGGATGATTTGCAAGCTGCGGAATCAGAAGCTTGTGGAGTTTTGACTGACATGTTTAAGCAAGATATCCCTAACGACGGCAAAAGCAATGTTGTGCACAATGTTAATATTATAGAAGATTCTCCATGACCTGTGAAAAATCAAACTCTTCTTGAGGTGGATTTCTCTACTGATGTGAAGACGAAGGCTATATGCATGGCAGTAAAATGGGGAGGAAACCCACATGCTATATTCCTGGTCAAAGCAGTACTCCGAGCAATTCATCCAATCAACTTTTGGCCAGACGATCTTTAGAATCCATGGTATGCTTCTGAAAACTGTGAAGTTGTCTCACTCCTTTCTGCCCCCACCAGTTTGAAGGGATTAAGAAAAAGAATGAAAAGCAGGATGGCTGGGCATGTTTTTTCCCATGCCCAAAACTAATTTGGTTGATGGTTGTTAAGTTTGTGGCTTGAGTTTTTGATTCATGGACCTAGATTTGGCTTGGGATTGGCCCAGGTAATTGCATGTGCTAAATACGTGGCTTGAAGAATGTCTCGGTATTGTACAGGGTTGGCCGTCCAGTGAAGCAACTGTGGACACCTGAAGAAGCCACAATAGTTACCGTGCAAAATCCCATGAGTCTGGCCACAATGGTCCAGTTGTTTAGGAGGTTGACCAAAAGTTGGCAGATCTCGGCACGACCTTTTATTCTTTTAACAATGATTCTGCAACCCATATTTATATATATTTTTGTTGCTGAGTTATATTGGGGTCAGCAAGGAAAATGAGAAGAATTGAGAAAAGATTGTCTTGATTTTTCACCAGGAGAGATTAGAGTGTCCATCTCAGGAAATTCCTGGGAAACGCTTCCCACTTGTCTCATTCATTTTTTATTGACTCTTGCAATTGGGGATTCGGTTAGTGAGATAATGATTTATTTCTTATCGTAATTCCCTCTTGGTCATTGTGAAACAACTCCTCCCGTTGATGTAGATGAAACTGCCCATCCCCTTAAATTAGTGTGTTATTCTTCTTTGCTCTTAAAATTATGTCTTTCCTTGATCATTTCCAGTTTGCTTGTAATTCTGCTCACAGCAAAGGACCTTACGGAGGGCACCTATACAAAGCATTTAGTAAATTGCTTATGAGGGCTCTCATCCGATCAAATGCACAATAGACACACCTAACTTGCCAGTTACTGCCACAGTCTTTAAGATCGAAAATGACTTGTATTACAACTGTTTGCTCGATAAAAAGAGTTGATTTTTGTTTCGGATGATGTAACAATACCTATATTTCTATAATACTTTGAGAGTATAGTACATCATCCAGGTTTTGAACTTAGCATCCAGCGTCTTTGATAGGAGTTTTTTGAGAAATGAAGGCTGGGGATTTCTTTGTGCACAATTTTCATTTTCCATCACTCTATGTCAGAAACTATTTATGGTGCTGAAGAGGCTTTTTCGTGTTGAAGGACTATAAGAGCACTGTCACTCAAGGTTCGATATCGTCAGTTTCAAATAAAAGACATTGCTCTCTAATTTCGACTACCAAACAAGGAACTCTTAGTTATGAGGAATTGCAAGCCTTGGACGACATAGAATTGGCAAATGTTGTCATATTTGGAAACAAGGCATTTCGACCAACGCAACATCAGGCTTGTAAAGCTTCTGTAGCCAAGTAAGATTGCTTTATTCTTATGCCCACTGGAGGTGGTAAAAGTTTATGTTACGGGATTTGTTAATGTTAACATTGTCTCAGCTGTGTAATGATTGTATGTAGAAGAAAGTGGAGACAATGTTTAGAGCACAAGGCCTGTGCACTTTGCTCAATGGTTCCACCAATTAAATACTAGACGGGTAGACCTGTATATCAAAATTTAAGCTTCAAAATGATCTTGTTAATCTGCTTTGTTAGCACCATTCAGCAGTTTGTGCTTAAATTTAGGAAGAAAACGTTTTCCAAATGCAAATTAAGGATCGGACTAAGTTGGAAAATAAGGAAATACAGGACATTCTCATTCTGCCTTTGCACATCTCTATCTATTCTGTAATATCTAGAATTTGAGGTTTGTGCTATGCTTCTAGGACCTTCTAATCACCTACTGGAAAATTGATCTTGTTTTTGCATGTAAGTGTTGTCGTCAGTCATAGTTCAGGTCCGATTCAAAAGGGATATCAAGTCAAAGAGGAATAAGTTTTCAAATTACTTGCACCAAATACGGATTGTAGATGTCTATATTTCCTATGCAGGTATATGCTCTGTCATCATCTCAACTAGGGGTGATCATTTCCCATAATTGGTTTGAAAGCGATGTCCTTTCATGTAAAATGGATCTTGGTAGCATGCAAAATATTGGATCTACTGATTCCCAAAGGAAGATTTTAATCTGAATTTATTGAGTTGAATTAGCCTGAAGTGTTTTCAGTTCAGTCTTGAAGTAGTGATGTATGTTTCCAGCTGAAGTAATTATAAGACAAATAGTGACAACTGGTGCTTTTTCTGATCAGCTGAAGATGAATAAAAGAGTAATTCTCTCATCCTTTCCTTTCTTCACGTGCTCTTCTGATGGTTTTACTCTTGGTTTCAGCTGCCAGCAACTCTTAAACCAGGTGTCACATTTGTTATATCTCCTCTGCTATATCTCATCCAGGATCAAATAATTACCCTGCCCCTCAAATATGGAATAGCATCTACTTTCTTGAACTCTCAGCAGACTGCTGCCCAAGCAGCAGCTGTCCTCCCAGAACTAAGGCAAGGTTTAGCGCTCTCTCTCTCTCTCTCTCTCTCTCTCTCTCTCTCTACTGAAGTATATCCTACTATACAAACCACCATAAAATGGTTATGTTTCATATGTTGCAAAGGATGTACATTTTTATGTAGTTAATGAAAAGATGCATGCCTACGATGTTTCTCTTAAAGATAAATTTGAGCATCTTAGCCTTCCGAGAGAAGTGTATCATACCAGACAATCTTTGTCCTGCCATAAAATGTTGGGCTATGCTCCATATGTTGCAACGAAATTTCTATTGGACTTCTAAAACTTTTTGCTGAGTGTTGTGATTGTCAAGTCATTATTCTCCACTGCTTTGCCTGCCTTTTTAGGAAAGATAAACCATCGTGCAAGTTATTGCATGTAACTCCTGAAAGGGTTGTGGGAAACCCATCATTTCTCGAGATATTGAGATGCTTGCATAGAAAGGTACAATTTCTGATTTACTATAACTTTTTTCTGAAAGTTTCTTTTTAACTTTTTGATACTCGACCATCACGCATTGCAGGCACAACTAACAGGTTTTGTTGTTGATGAGGCACATTGTGTGAGGTATGCTCTTGGGCATCCTTGTATCTGAAGGGAAGATCATACTAGAGTTACCTCAAAAGGAATAAGTATTTATGACTGTCCTTGTTCCAGATAGAGAAAAGCAAGTAAATTTTACATATGCTCACTCAAACTCTTTTTATCGAACCTTTTTGCATCTTCTGTGTTTCTGTTCTAATTACATTGTCAGTGTTATGCTAAACCTTCCGAAACCCAGACCTGCTGTGGAGTTCTAGGATAACAGAATGCAATATTGAATTAACTAATTATGGAAATGATCTAGTTCCTTCCTTTGCAAAAGTCCGTGGCACATCATTACTCATAGTAAGCAAAATGTACACAACTAAATTTAAGCTCCACGGAAATTGCTTGCGGAAGTAATTGAAAGTGTCCGTGATTGGCAAGATAGTCAGGACTTTTAAGCTGGTTCTTGTGTCCCTACTAATTCTTTTAGCATTTATACTATGTATTAACAACTTGAGATATAAGGCAAAAGTTCAAGCATGTGATCATCGATTGTGTTTCTTATGAGGTATTCATTGGATTTGCTCTGCCAGTGCAATCTCATTAAAGGAACGTATTGCTGTGTTGAGCTTTTCTCATATATTTGATTGATTGTAAACGAATAAAGCTTATTGATCATTACTTGGTTGTCATTATTGCAGTCAATGGGGACATGATTTTCGTCCAGATTATAGGGGACTGGGATGTCTCAAGCAAAACTTTCCATACATCCCAGTAATGGCCTTAACTGCAACTGCCGCTCGGCCAGTTCGCGAGGTACGAAACTTGCACATTATCCTCCAGATTATGTTGAAAAAAATCATTTGGGTCTTACCAAAATGTACATCCATTGCAGGATATCCTAAAAGCTCCAGAAAGATGATTGTACATTGATGAGCGCTTTATTTTGTGTTCAAAATTCTTTCAAATGAGAAACTACTGTCTTGTTGGAAACATTTTCACTGAAACTCTTGCCTACAACTGACAGATTATTTGCCGATTACATGGCCTTCGCTTTTTTCAAAAAAAGATTTTTTCCCAATCAAAAAATTGTAGCTTGAAGTGGACATCTAACCGGTGATCTTGTTAATAAACCTCATTTTATGCTTAACTTACACATGTAGAACCACCAGCACATACGGTCTTCCTGCAAGCAATTTTTGATTCGGCCTTTACTAAAGAATAGCATAATGTCAAAGTTTGCAAAGGCCTAATACACCAAATAAGAAGAGGTCGCTTCACATCCATAATCCTTTGAAGAGTACTAACAACACAGAGCACATGATAAACGCCAACAGGAAAGAACTTCGGGATGCCTTTCCATAATGACAGCTCAT
This sequence comes from Corymbia calophylla, assembly GCA_014182845.1. Taxonomy (NCBI): domain Eukaryota; kingdom Viridiplantae; phylum Streptophyta; class Magnoliopsida; order Myrtales; family Myrtaceae; genus Corymbia; species Corymbia calophylla. The sequence continues at coordinate 17,706,525 of CM024694.1, read as the reverse complement.
TCCTGGATGTATCTCCATCCTGTGGTGTTTGGGAACTTACTTCGAGTTTCATGAAATGCAGCTTGAATCTACACAAGAAGAATGGCACTGACTATAATCATCAGTAAATGAAAAAAACTGAGATCGTAGCATCACGATTTACCCCATCAAAGATAAGATACGTGTGCATAAACATCATTTCCACAGGTTGGGCCACGATGAATAGACACTTCATTAGCTGGCCGATGAAAAGGAAAACAACAGACTTTGGAGAAGTAAGCAATTAGCAATACTTCCCTTGGTTGTGTTTAAAAACAGAATTGATGCTTATAGAATTATGCTGAAAAGGCGTAAGTGCCTACACTATATAAGAGAAAGATGTCTTTGTTACTTGGGTATTTTGAAATAATGAATTAGCAAAATCAACAATATGGGATAGTTTGCAAGGAGGTCAATTTCAACTTTCACAAATCCAATTTCGCACCCATGATAACTGAGCTTATCAAATCATAAACCTATATGATAACATTTAAAGGATATTACCACACTATAACTATTAGAATGGAGGAGATTGTCATCATGCATACTTGCAGACTGATTTCAAGTGAAATACCATAACTCATATAATACAAGCACACAAGTTAGTCTTACGACTCACAGTGCATTCCCCCCTCTGCATGCAGGACCTCAACAAGTTCAGGAGGGATATCATTAGAATGCAACCACATCAAACAACTCTGCACCCCAAAGTCAGCATTTACATATTTGATTAACAAAAAGGTAGAACCTCATGAGCATATATAAAGAATATTCAATTGAAAAAAATACATTAACAATCATTCAAGTATGTGTTGTTGAAACCATATCAAGTGTTTGAATCTCCACAAGCATCAAAACTTCCTTGGGACACTCCAGTTAACCCTAGAGCATCTTCAAGGTTGGCACCCAATATGGGTGTCAGCTGTTGCTCATGCTTCCTCTGCAAAATCCCTTGTTTTTATTTTAATCGATCTCAGGAATGGAATTTGAAGTTCCTCAGCCAAGTTAGCCACACCCAAATCAATCACGTGATAAATAAATTCCATGACAACAATAAGATCAAATGGGAGCTGCTCGGCCCGGCTTGTTTCACAGACGAGCAAAAAATTGTTCAATTATGCAAAAGGTCATTGATATAGCTGATTGAATTGAAGTCCCAAAGTAAGCCTTGATCATTAACCTGTCATAGAAGCAACACCAGTTTAGCTTGCGTGATCATCTTTCAAAACGACGGTTTGACTACTGGTAAAGTGAAGGTGGTCTAAATTCATATACGACGGATTGGTCAAAAATACTTTTTAACATTTTTTTATCACCAAGCAAAAAACACTTTAACCTTATATTTAATTTTACCTCAGCTCATCATACTCACTGGGAATTGATGCTCTTCTTAGAAGGTTCAAGAGGAACATCAAGGAAACATTAAGAAACTTGATAGGTTTTTGTTCATCACAAAAAATTGAAAAGCGTTTGTCCCAAATAGGACATGTGCCATTTGTCAAATTTGACACAAAGGAACTCAAAACGGCCTGGGATTTTTACGAAGAAAATATGAAATTTAGATAGGGAAATTCTGGGCGTAGTTTACAATATTGAGTAGCAAAAGATCGGCCTCTAGGTGAAAATTTCAAATCCCACGTTTACTGAGAAGGCAACTGTAAACCACTAGGGAATTCTTGTTAACCTATGTTTGATATTTTCATCGTTGCCTCACAAGGCAGTCTCAAAAAGCAATCTCAAAAAGCTGCCAATGGAAGAGCAAATGAAAAACATTGCTATAACATAACCAACAGCAACATATGCAGGCAAATCCGGAGTTTCCAAAATCAATTCAATAGATACCTAGTGTGGAGCAATCATTCTCAAAAAATACAGCTTCAAAAAAAGTATTACTCTATTCGTTCACACTAGCCATTCAAAGATGAAGAGTCTTACTAGATCACCAATGCCTTCTATTGACATTTGGGTCTATATTTTGATGTTGGCTGAAGCATCATATCAGCTTCTACAACCTACTACCCCGACTCCTTCAATTATGTAAGACTAGCAATTCAAGGAAGTGCAGAACCCTATCATGGAAAACTTTCTTGTCAAAAGAATATAGTGATGAAAAGTAGGTCATGAATCTCAGAAGAAAAATGATTGTTCACTACTTGTTTACCTCTGCTGAGGAAACATCACTCCATCAGTCAAAATACAGCTCTTGTTCATAATTTCTAAAGATGCGCATTCCACATAGCTTCAGTATTGCTTCCAATGAGTCACAACCAGAAATATTCAAATCAATTAAATCCAACTTTTCAAGTCTCCAAAGTTGAGTAAGTTTATTGTAGTCTCGAACTCTTACAGTAACTTCTCACATTCCTTCAAATTCGATAAAGTCCCCATTGATTTGCATCCTACAAAATCCAACTCTTTCAAGAACTTCGCACTATCAAGACCTTGAATTTCGACTATATTGTTGCACCTGACAGCCACTAATTTTTTCAAACACTGTGATTGTGGACAAAGAAGCCTTTTAATTTCGACTATATTGTCACACCTGACAGCCACTAATTTTTTCAAACACTGTGATTGTGGACAAAGAAGCCTTTTAATGGAATTACAGTCATATATAAATATGACCTCCAAGAATGCCAAATTATCATGGCCCTGAATTTCAACTAGGCTATCACAATGCTCAGCACGTGATCCTTTCAGACGAATCAATCGTGATGGGTCCAATCTTTCAATGGAATTGTACTTTTTATCAAAAGCTCTTCCAAGTGCATGAATCCATGGAGCCTAAGCAACATCAACATTAGCTTATCACTCTCCTCAAAGCAGATTTTCAAGGGTCTTGAGGAAAGCTCAGGATGCGTTCAAGTAGATGGCACACCTGAAGATGGAGTTCTTGCGATTTGGGACTCTGACAGATATGTTAAGCCCGAAAGAAGCTCTGGCAGCGATTGGATATCGTCACAACCCCTTAGGTTAATGGATTGGAGGGAAGAAAGATTTCGGACGCTTTCTGGCAGGTCAGATATCAATGTGTAAGGGATGTCAAGAATCTCAAGCAAAGACAAGTCACCGATTTCACTTGGAATTGCCCCTTTCAAACTAGAGCACCATGCGAGACGTAGAGTATGCAAATTTTTCAGCCTTCCAATAGCACTGGGAAGCTTTTCGATCGCAGAACCACTCAAGTTAAGATGTTGCAAATTCTGTAAATCCCCAATTGAGCTAGGGATTTCTCTCAGTGACTTGCAAAACTGGGCACTCACTTTCTCCAGCTTCCTCAAAGAAGCAATAGATGTGGAAATCTTCGTAATACCGGTGAAATCTAACAAAAGTTCTTCTAAATTTTTTAATCCGCCCACCTCCTGTGGTAGCTCCTTGAGATATACACAAGAACTCATATCCAAGGAAACGAGGTTCATGAGTGTGCCAATAGAAGGGTGGAGATGCTCCAGTCTGAAACAATCGCTCAAGATGAGAATCTTCAATTGTGCGAAAGCCGAGAGATCAGGAGTACATATTAAATTAGGGCACCATCTAAGGCAGAGAACTTTTAGCCGCTTTGACGCCTGGTACAAGAGGAGAATAAGCTGTCTAAGAACGAATTGGTTGGCTAAAAAAAACAAAAACCTACAATCACAGAGAGCAATGTCTTTTTTTCTCCCAATCTTACCATGAATGAACTCCATCCTTCCCAATCCTCTTTGACAAAGCTGACTGATAAATCCAGCACTAATAATTTCGGTAGATGCAAATTGGCCGTCAAAAGAGACAAATAGCTTCCAGCGACCTCCCACTGAAGCCATCTCACTTCAGAAAGGAGTTCATTGTTGGAGGTTCCACTTAAAGCTACCTGCATCAAGTCCTGGAACGAGGAGGAGCGTCTCTGCAAGTTTTTCAACTTTTTAGCTTTCTCTAAATCTTGGATTTCCACGATTTATTACCTTTCTATCCTTTTCCCATATAGATATGGAAATGTGAAGTCACATTTAATTTTTTTTATGACGACCTTTCAAACAAATGACTTGAAGATAAAGAAAAAATAGTTGTTCCTTTAAAACAATTAAGGCAAACGTACCTTAATGTTTTATCTTTTGCTTATTTTTTTTCAAAAGTTTGTAATGTGTGCACGTTGACTTTTATTTAAGACGAAATACATGAAACCATCTTACAACATACAAATGTTTACTTGTAAATTTCCATATGACTTTTGTATAATTCTTCAAAAGAATTTGTTAAAGAGTGTCAATGGGCCACCTATAAGAAGCTGAGGAAGCACTTGATTTTCATTTCATTAGTTAGATGTAATAATGCAGAAGAGAAAAAAAAATGGGAAATTTTTAATATATTTCAATATATAGAAAAGACTACATTGAGAGCCTATTTATAGACTTTATTATAGGGCTATCTAACGAAATCAAAATAGATATAGAAAATCATAAGAAATATCATAAATATCTTCTCTTTAACATCATTAATTATATGTGAGAAGTGATTAGTCATTTCTTTGAAAATAAAAAGTGACATGGTGGTATTATTAGCAATTTTGACAGGGATTTGAAAAAAAAAAGTAGTCAGCTTTCAGAATAACTAAAAAATGAACCGATTAATTTAAAAGTGACGTGGTGACATTGTTTAATCATATGTCTGTTCCATAAGAATGGCATCATTTCTTTTTGCATCTTATAAATCATAACATACGGTTTAACTTTCCTGCTAAAACAGATCATTTAATTAGTTGAAGATAGTGAAAAGAAATTCCCTTGGATTGACTTTTATAATAATATCCATATTTTCCTCAAAATGTTCAATTCGTTAGGAATTCACTTTTACAGTTCGACACGTTTGTCGCTTTAACTATTAACCTGTAAAATGCAATGGGTATAATTTCTCTTAAGTATGTTCATCAGAAAAGTTGCTAAATTGTTGTGATCATCTTCCCACACTCTCTTTCATAATTTTCGCTTGTACATCAGTCTATACTGTATATTACAATAAAAATCTACAATATGGAAGGAAGATTTCAAACCTCAAACTTTCGTCAAAAGTTTCCACACAATTCGCATATATTTCGCCAAAATGAACTGAAGAAATAGGATATAACAAAATAGACATAATTATATTTGAAATAGTCAAGACTATTGGAAATTATCCTATCAGTATTTCATTTTTCAAAATTAAATAAAATTCTCTCGAACTGTACAATCATTCAATTTTTTCCATACACTAATTATCATCTCAGCAACTTTGTCTATTGAAAACAGATTTTACTTCTTCTTTTTCATTTTTCAAACATCCGTATGGTGTGCTTTTTTTGCTAATGTTAAGAAGTTATTGGATCAACGAAAGAGTGTGATATGGAATCATAGGAACGAACCATTTCAAATTATATCAACAATAAAAAGCTGTTTTGTTTGCCCTACATCTCTTGGTTAATTGCTAGGGTTAGTTCCTCGCCATTGATCAGCCATGAGCCTATGAGGCATCCCGAATGGACGATATATAATAATAAAATGACATGAACATTGATAATTCAAGTAAAAGATAAAACTCAATTGAAAAAATTGGCTTCATGCTGAAAATCATGTATAATGAATACAAGGGTATGTATATATAATAATAAGCACGACATTTCCTCTAATTGTCAAGTTCTTTCTTTTTTTTCTTTTTATAAATAGTCAAGTCAGTCTAGCGGTTTGTAGCACAAAAGAGGCATTGTCCCCAAAAATACAAATAATATAAAACAACTTATAGTGGACAGAAATGTTAGTCATAAAAATATCCACTCTTTATCATACTCCTAACCTAATCCATGAAATGAGCAAGGTCAACAGGATAAAACCTTAAAAAATAGTAAAATTTTCCAAAATATATTTTTTGGGAGATTTTTGTTATCTTATCTATTAAGAGGAAATAAGAAGAAAAGAAATAACTATAATCAGTTGAGGGACTGATATCTTCAAAATCAAAATGGAGAAAAAAATATCAAACATTGGATTCCTAAATCAAAGGAGCACCACAATACATTACTAGAAAGCAAGCACATGTCATAAGCGTGAAAATTTTTTCCAATCTTATTATTTTGAATTAATTATCAGTTATTATAATTGGCACATACTATCGTGATGTTTATACTTCATCTACATTCATTCTTGTAGTCCTTCATATTATCAATATTTTCAACTAGATATGGCAATTGCATGCTTTTAGTAAATGAGTTTTATAGTGTAAAATTGTAGTTAAAGGATCTTAAATTGATTGTCAATCAAAATTTTACAAATATAATTCAAATCAATGAAATCAAATCAAATGATTTAACTTTTTCATCCTTGGAATACTAATAATTTATTTAGTTGTCACAATTAATCTACGATGTACATAAATGGATGTTTAAATTGATTCATTTTTCCTAGAATGTAAGCATCTGTTCATGCTACATGATATATTAGAATATATCAAATTAAATATATTAAAAAAAGAGGGAAAGAAAAAGGAGTGTCATATTTTACCTGCCATTGTCTTAGTACTCTTGGGACTCCCTCATAGTCGTAGTCCCATGGTCCGCTATGTTTCTCAAGCGATTGTCCTTGGCAAAAAATGCTCCTTCCAAGATCTCTCAATTGATCATGCATCTCAAACTTACCATATCCAATTTTAATTAAACACCTCAACTTCAACTCTTCAATTCCTTGACTTGGATAAAGCCCACAGCCCTCCCACATGTGCATGGCAAATTTGCTATCTTCGCCGATAAAGAAACAAACAACATCGAGAAAAATCTGCTTATGTCCATCTTCTAATGCATCATAACTTATTCGCAATATCTTTTGGACATTTCTATGTGGTTGGTTTTTTAATTGCTTCCGCACATCTTCCCATACATTTCGATTTGTTTTTTTATACAAGTATGAACCTACGACCTGAAGTGCCAAGGGAAGCCCACCCATGGTGGATATAATATCACGAGATATAGCCTCAAAGTCCCTCGGAGAATGGTTTGTACGAAATGCATGTTTGTTGAACAAACGCAAAGCTTGCACCTTATCCAATTCATTCAATTCATACTTGAAGACTACATCAAATTCAGATTGATCAAGAACGGCTTCATTTCTAGTTGTAACAATGATCAAACTTCCTGCCATAAACCAATTATGTTCCCTAGCCAACACATCTAGTTGATTCTTGTCATCTATATCATCCAGAAAAATGAGAACCTTTTCTCCTTTGAATCTAGATTTGATCAAACTAATTCCATCATCAACATTCCCAACTGGATGTTCGATTTGCAGTATATCCTTAATTAGTTGTTTTTGTAGATAAGGAATATTGTTGCGGTTAGCTGTTTCTCGAATATTTGCAAGGAAGCTACAATGGTCAAATCCATTCGACAACTTGTTATAGATTACCTTGGCAAGAGTCGTTTTTCCGATTCCGCCCATGCCATAAATTCCAATCATGCGAGCATTGCTGGTAGGAGTGCCTACCCAATTCATGATTCCGTTCACATGATCCTCAATCCCAACTATGTGCTTAGGAACATCAAGCTGAAAATCTTGTTGTAACTTGCTCAAAACATTTTCAACAACTTTTTTCACTAATTCTCCTTCATGCCTGTCCAACAAAAAAATTCATCGATAATTACGTAATTATACTTAATGTCATCAAAAGGCAACGACATACATGTGAAGAATGGATGGGGCCAATTAGCATGCAAGATATTTGGGTTTTACGAATAACAATGGAGGGTGATGGCTAGCAGTCATTTCATTTTTTCTTCTCTCTCCTCTTGCGTTAGATGGATCTTGTCAAAATAAAAAATAAAAAGGCGGTGCACCTAGCTCATTAAGAGTCTTTAGAAGTTTATTGTTTGTTACAAGGTTTAAGATTACTGCTAGTTGAACGATATGAGGTCGATGTTTTCTTATCAAAAAAAATTTAGGAGAAAAGGAGGTTACTCCGCTCTAAGGCCAGGACATCTCACGTGCCTAAATTGAGGACTTATAGTTGATTAACAAATCGCTACCGATGGGGTTTAGTCATAGTGGAAATCAAACCTAGACACTGTAAATGTGAAGTGTCCCGTCCTTTTGACTTGAGCCAACTTCCATTTCCATTCGCATGAGGAGGTCCATATTATCTGGTGGAGATAAAGCTTTGAAGACTAAAGCATTCGAGTCCTTGCTAAGTGTATTGCTTGGTGATTGAAACTAGTGGCCGGAATGGTTGTCATTTCATTGAATTTTGCTCTGTTGGAGACAATTGTAATTCATTTGTTTTGCATGAACAAGAAAACTTACAGAATAATTACTGAAAAAGTCTTAAACCTATTGTAATTGTGCCAATTCAGTTTTAAACCTTTTTATTTGGCCAATTTAGTCATAAATATTTTGAAAATTTGCTAATATAGTCCATTTGGCCAATTTTGACTGAAAATTATTAACGTGGATGCTGGCCATCCCACATGACACTTCTAGCATTGATGTGGAGAATTTTGATAATTTTTTCCTATTTTTTTCTAAACTTTATTGAATCTTATACATTTTATCTTTTTTTTTCTTTTCTTCTTTTTTGGCGAGAGCCAACCTCACTGGAATCTGGTCCTTCAAGTGGGAATCACAAGGGGGGAGAAACGGAGTTTTTCCGACAAGAGAAGGTCGTTGCTAGGTCAAATGAGGAGGTTCGCAAGCAGCTAGAACGTGCTGGCGAACTTTGACTGGACGACGCAAGTGGCGCCAGTCGACGCAGCAGAGCGAGGAGCTTTTACTCCAACAACAAAGACAAACAAAGAAGAGCGAGATGACGACGATGACGGCAAAGAAATGGTGATTCCATTTTCGTCCCTCATTTTGGTAGGTGGAGTGGAGTCGAAAGTGAAGAAGGAAGAGAATCTATGGAAGACAAGGACATTGGCTCCCCCTCAAACCACTTCGCTTGCGACATCCTCATTAACTCTGCAAATGTAGTCGTGTTCTTGCATGATTGTGTTCATGGAATCCCAATTTCTGATGTTCTTCCTTCTTTTTATTTTCCTTTTGGGTTTTCAGTTTGGGTTGGCCTCACCTCTTCAGAATAACTAGATTCCGACGAGGCCGGCCCTTGCCAAAGGCAAGGGCAAGCCTCATCGGCCCCATGGCCTGTCATCGGCCTTGATGGCCGACCAGAAAGGAAGAAAGGAAAAACAGAAAAAAATCATAAAAATTTCAGAAATAAAATAAAAAAATTATCCACATCAGTGATTTTTAGCTAAAATTGACCAAGTTGATTATATTGACAAATTTTCAAAAGGCTTAGGACTACATTGGCTAATAAAAATGTTTAGGACAAATTAATGCAATTGCAATAGATTTAAGTATTTGTTGATAATTTCCCCCAAAACTTTATCAAAAAAGAAAAGTTAAGGTGAAAGCAAAGTACCCGTTGGCAACTTTCTCGGACACCCATCCATGTAAGTCACTTAGTTCTCTGAGTGCTTGCTGCACTTTCTGGATATCCTCCTCATCAAAATACTTCTCACACGAATAGAAGGCTTTCCCAAAACTTCCTTTTAGATACCGCACATCTGATGGATCCACTTTATAAAAGATGGGCAGAACTATGTGTGATGTGCTCTTCGCGCGATCCATGATATGAATAAGCTCATGGAGGCACCATTTGCTTGAAGCATAATTTTTGGAGATGATGAGGATTGATATCTTAGACCGAGCGATGGCATCAAGAATCTGTGGACCGAATTCCTTGCCAATTGGGATGCTCTTATCGTCCCTAAACACGAAAACTGGTACAATCCCTGACTTGACTAAACTTTGATAGAGGTAATCAGTGAATCCCTTGCGGGTATCTGACCCCCTAAAGCTCAAGAACACGTCGTAATGATCGTTAACTACTCCTGTGCGCGTCACAGAGACGAACGAAGGTGTGGATGCTCTCCTCTTCTTCTTGAGAAGATTGAATGCAAGCATACTAAAAAGAATCGTCGCGGCAAGCACCACAGGAGAACGCCCCACTATGAAAGGGTGCATCTCTTCGTTCGTTTCAGTGTGACTCTGCCCTTTGTCGATGACAATCTGAGGGGTAAAAGTTGGGAAGAAAGATGCTCTTCTACTACATAAGAGGATTAATAACTAAGTCTCTATGAACTATGAATAAGTATGAACATGAAATCTTTTACCAAGCAAAAAAAATAAACATGAAATCTTAAATTAATTAGTATTTGATTGACTAGGAGCAGTTGCAGATGCTTTTAGTCCTTGCCTTATCTTCTTTTGCACATCATCCTCTGGTCAAGTCAATCTCGTTGGCTTTGGTCCCCTCACGTATATCATATCGTGCACGTTAATTTCTTAATTGGGCTATAAAATACTAGAATCTATGTACAAGCATATTGCATTCATTCAAAAGTATAAGCAGTGGTTCAGTTTTTATTTAGTTAATGAAAATAAGATTTCAATAAATCATTTTTTTGTCAAAGAATTTGATAAATCATTTAAAAGCTGATAATTGAGTTGAACAAAATAGGAAATGCGGGGGAGACGTGAAGAAATGACCTAGCAGTAATTATGAATGTGATTTGAAATTTAATTTTGCCATAGATTTCTCCTCCTATACAGCACAAAGCCTCCCCTTTTTATCTTGCCGACATTTTTTCTCTCTTCCCCCTTTCCTCTGGTTTTCTTCTTTCTTTTCCTTTCTTTTCTTTTTAAAATAATAACACAAATAGTTCCTAAACTTGAACTTTTAATTTGTTCAATATGATTCTTAAACTTTAACCTAATGCACAATACAGTCTCTGAAATTTTTAATTTGTTCTATATAATCTCTAAATTTTTTATATATATTTAATATAGTTCCTAAATTATATGAAGATATTCAATATAGTCCTTTAATTAATTTAAGCTCTTAAATTACATTACACAAATTAAAAATTCAGAAATCAAATTATATATTTTTTCCAAAATTTATGAATTAATTATATCATGTTCCCTTTCTTTTTATTCTTTCTTTTCTTTCTTTCCTCTCTCTCTCTCTCTCCCTTCTTTGGCTTCTTTTTTTTCCTTTCTCTCCCTTCTTTTCCTTTCTTTCTTTTCTTCTTTTCCTTTTTGACTCTAATGTCTTTTCTTCTTTTTCTCGTCTTTGCAAACTCCACTTCACCTAACATTACTACCTTCCCACCAAATCACTTTTCACTTTTTGATTGTATATTACTGTTCACTTTGACTGCATGTTCCTACATGTATTTGATCGGAAGTGACAGAGTGAGTAGCCGGGATTGTGACTGAAAAGCTCAAAATCTATTGAATTACATTAAAAATTTAAAATTTCAGAATGTTACAATAGATGTGGAAACAATTTATCAAGGAGATACTTCTACCATACAGGTAAAGTAACGAGATTAGAATAAAAGACTATGCCAATAGATTTATAGCAGTTCATATTATATTAAATTTATATCCACTCTGTCGAACCAACAACCACCAAAAAGGCTTTTTTTAACAGAAAGAATCACATGCAAGGTGAAACATATTGTGAACGCATGAGAGATCAGGGCAATTTAGAGTGCTTGTTCCCATTTTTGTTGGAGGGCCCACCTCGAGAATATCACCGCAAAGATTTTTTTTTATCCAATTAAATGGAAGTATAATAGGATTATCGGCTAAATTCGTGATAAGTCAGATTAAATTGATTAATCACATTTTGAAGAACAAATTTATTGTTTGTAACAAAAGAGGTGTAAGAAATGAGTGATAGAAAGCTAGGTGAATCTCCAAATACACACGTATGGCTCAATTTAATTGATTGTTTTCATGTGCGTGTCATAAGATAGAACTATGTTTTTTTTCCCCCTTACTATTGGATATCATGTAAAAGATATTAAGAAGTATCATGCTCTGGATGTTAGTATGTTTTGTATAGTGACAATTGAAACTATCATGAGTTGTGAGTTGAGAGTAGGTAAAATTCTCAAACTTTTATTGTACTTTTTTATTCCTCATTTGTTTTCTTTTTTTCAAGTAAAGACTCGATCATATTTTGAAGTTTTGAAGGGAGAAAATGATTTTTTTTCTTTTTTTGCTAAAGAATGGAGAAAATGAGTTAGAGGTGAAAGGGAATATTCTTTCTAGGATTAATGGTCCAACAATTCGAGGAAAATAGAATATTACTCATTCGGAATGTTCTATAGAAGGTAAAATTGTCCAATGAAATCTCCTTAAGAGACTTACTCTTAAGATGATCAGCTTCGAGATGAGTAGAATATAATCTTCAAATCAGGAACTTATTCTATAATGATCGGTTCTCCATTTTTGTAACCAAGAACCAAACTAGTTGGCCCTAGAACCAGCCTACTTTTATTTTTCTGATTTATTTTTCTATAAATTGATCAAGGACCTTCAAACCCAGAGAAACCTCACAACGCATAAAAAATAAAAATAAAAAAAGGTCTCTAGATTCAAGCAAAACGTGGCAATTTTGCACGCAATGGGCGCTTGCAGACAGACCTACTCGTTGTAGTTCAACAAAAAATCAATACTGAATTACAATGCAACTAGCAATCAGACAGTTAGGCTATCATACAATTAGCCACATCTAAAGTCGAAAAACAAAGGCCTTTTTCTTTCCACTAAAGTCAAATCTGAGCTGGGGACATGCCTCGTCAATAGGTAACAGCAACTCTAAAACAGAGAATAAAAGACCCTCCTCTGCATTCAGCAGCCACCCCACATCCCCAACAGACAACAAGGGCCCAAAACACACTAGTTCAACCGATTATTCCAATAAGAATGCAACGAATCAATAGAAACGATGCACTTATAAGACATGAAAAAGCGATTACCTCCTGCAAGCTGAGATGCGAAGAGAGGCACGAGATCAGAGAGAGGAGACCCTATACCTTCCCCGAGCTGAGATGTGAAAAGAGGCGCAAGATCGGGGAGAGAAGACCCTAAACAAGCCTGGGCGAGAACTTTCAAGAGGGAAAAGAACAGAGAAAGCGAGTGAGGACTAATTAGTAGACGATAGTCTCAAATTGTTCTGTAAAAGACAGGCCGAATGTGAAAGATAAAGTGAGAAGAGAGAGAGGACCACTCAGTAGCAGACGGCAATCTTATTGATCGACTGGTATCCCTACATTGCTCTTTTTTTTAGGGGGGTCAAACCCTATATTGCTGATTGACTGGTAGCAATTAAATTGTTTTTCGATGGCAAGCCAAGTCTGGACACCCACTAAGACAGGCCACTACACAATCAGAAGTGCATATCATACTGGGCGGAAAACACAGAAAATCAGCAAACAATATGAGGCATCATCCTCTTTCCAGCAAGCACCAGCATTATGGAAACAGATTTGGCGGGCAAAATTACAACCAAAACTCAAACACTTCCTATGGCAGCTATGTCACAATGCACTTCCCACACGCTCAAACCTTAAAAGGCGACATATTATACCTGATGATGTGTGCGAGTTGTGTCGGCGCCACCCTGAATCAAGCGAACATCTCTTCCTGCTCTGTTCCTGGACGAAATCAGTATGGGAAAGTCCCGAAGTTCAGCTCAAACATGATTTTCGCAGCATAGCACGCATCGAGGAATGGATTACTCAGTTTAATCATAATTCCATCTCTTTTGAACTACTCACCCAAATTTTATGGCAGATTTGGCGAGCCTGGAATGACTATATTTTCCGGCACACCCGACCCAACCCGCGACTACTCACCGAAGCTGCAATAGCGCAAAATCAGAACACCCGTAGGTGGGTAAACAGCAACAGCAGCAGATCTATTCAAAATCAAGAGATACCTCTCCATTGGCGACCACCCGAGCGCAGCAAACTGAAGTGGAACGTGGATGGGTCTTATGTCGACGGCACCGGAGCTGCAGCGATCGCCGGGATCTGTCGGAACCACGCCGGACAGCTGCTCGACGGCTTTGCGAGTTCGGTAAGAGCAGGTTCCGCGGTCCAAGTCGAGGTTCTGGCGTTAATCGAAACCCTAAGGAGAATTGAGAAAAAACGAGCTGAAGGTTGCAGCGAACGTGAGGGAGAGAATGAAAGTTATCTGCTAGACTTAGTCTCCTTCATAAGCGCTCATGCAGATCACTTCAGCCATGATGCACGTGCACTGATCAGCGAAGCCCAAGCCCATCTGAAAAATTTGCAGCCCATCGAGATAGTCCATTGCAAAAGAGAGGCAAATAGGGTGGCCGATTGGGTGGTGAAAGCCCAACGAAACCGAACACTACCAGCAAATTGGGTCCATTATCCCCATCGTCTCTTCTGGATTTATTGTGTGCTGATATGAGTCACCAAACTACTCAAATGTTTATTTAATCGAATGCAATGCATCTTTTCGAAAAAAAAAAAAAAAGCCACACAATTTGGACCAGGGTGCTGAATGACCACTTCTGTTCATACCCAGTTAAAAACCATTTTGTTAAATGGATAAATGCGGCTCTAACAGGCTTGTGAATATTATTATCAAAGACGTTCTTAGTCCCGTAAATGCTGCATTCTCCTACCACCCTAAACATGCATAAATCATATTGTTAAATTTATCGTAGGTCAGAATTTTCCACATTATATATACCTAAAAGTCATGCATTTGCTATAAGCAGTTAAGTTGAACGAAATCCACACTTTATGACGAGTTTCTCTAATTTATTATGCAAAGGTAAAGTCCACTTAAAAATTGTCCACATATTAAATAAGTAAAATTGCATTGAAACCAGCAACTTTGCTCACTTTTAAGTTTTCCATTATAACCAGCACAAAAAAAAAAAGGTTGTACAATTGTGAATTTTCCGTAACTTCTCGAAAACATTTGAATTTTCTGTCATTTTTTCAGAAACTATGAAAATTGCCAATATAATGGAAAATGGTCTTATGTACTACCAAAAATTCTCTAGCTGATGTGATCTGTTACAAATTTTTGCTGTTGACTATTCTAATTTGTAGCCAGTGAAAGGTTTTGTGCGATTTTGGAGAGAATAGACTAGCACGATCAATATTTGAAAAAATCTAGTTTTTAACTGCTTTCAAGAAAAAAAAAAGGATTATATATGAAAAAATTGAGTATTTGTGGATGTTTTACGCTTTTGGACAATTGGGGTACATATAGGGCCAATGGACCCAAAATTAGGTCTAGAAGGGAATTTTCGTAATTTTGATTAACTGGGCTTTTTGTCCCAAGGGAGTTCAGTCAACCATTAATGTTTTGAAAACAACATTAGGATAAGGGCCAGCATGCGATTCCATCATATTTAACCGGTCTAACCATTCATAACCAATTAGTTTAAAAGAGAAGATTGTAATAAGAAATATTAGCAATATCCATGATAATGATTTTGAAAAAGTCGGGGGAATTTCACTAGTAATATTTTGTATGCCTTAAAAGATGTTAGCTTTTATGCGATGAGTAATAATCAAAAGCATTTTTGTCCATCAATTGTAATAGACTGGAGAGCAAAAGTCAGGCTTACCTTGAGGAGCGATGCAAAGCCAAAATTACTTTTATGGGTTTTAGTGTTTAAAAAGTTGTCTTGAAGCAAACAAGTTGTATCTAGGTCTCGAAAGGCAGTACAATCCGAGCTATCAAAACAAATACATCTCAGAACAGTATGGTGATTGGAGTTTCTCCTCTTCAAGCACAGGCACCCTGGACTTTATATAGAGCTGTACTTCTCTTGCCCCAAAGGAGACGCGCAATCTTGAGGTGGATGGCGTTTCTTAGACGAGGCAATTGTACTTCTTTTGATTCTAACCTTTTTGAACTTTTCGGGTTTGTCTATCGACTCTAAATAACTCTAATTTATCTATGTGTTGCAATTTTTACTGCTCTTTAACTATAGATTCTTCTTTTTTTCCCTTGAAATAAAGAAGAGTGACCTAATATAGTTCATGATAAATGAATGCGAACACAAGAATTTGTGATGTATTCAATTACTAGCCTCATGGAAGGTTTGAAGAGGGTCAAAATGATTTGTCAAAGCTATCAGTTGCTTGGAATATACATCAGTATCCTAACATATTTGTCAAATTTTCATCTTTGTCCTAATTCATAACATGCGTTTTCTTCTCTCATGCTTGCTCTGCTCATGGTGAGTTTATTGAGTCCACCTTAGTCCAATTATTTTTATTGAACCGGGTGAACAATATTAGAAGAGTGCTATTTAAGGGAGCAACATGAAAAACTAGCAAGATTTTTGCCTTCTGCTGAGGATCAAACTTGTCATTTCTGGCTTAACAAATAATGGACCCTTAGACTGATCGGGAAAACTCTGATTTAGCCGGCTTTTATTGGATAGAAACCACATGAATCTAAGGTATCTCGGTGCTCTATCAAAGTGTTCCGGAGCAATACTAGGATAAATGGAATACTTCTGGCTCTTTGACTCTTCCCTCTTTCACCCGTTGATTGAGATGAGACATCAGTGGCCCAAAATGGCAAAGAACAAAAAGGAATAAATTCATTCACACCCATCATCTTAGCGCCAACAAAATTTTAAGACTTCCAGACGAGGTTAAAAATCTCGGGTTCTGCTGCGCAATAAACAAAAGCGAGGGACAACGCATGAAAATAAAGAAAGAAGATTGTTTACCTTCACCAGCCAAAAGATTGCAAGGTCAACAGCAAATGCAGGAAAGAAATCTAGAAAGAAAAGCATGCGAAGCTGATTATTATTTACAAGCATATACCATCCTGGAATTAATATGCGTGCCATTAACAGGAAGAGCTGAAAGATTGTCTTCAATACGACATAACTGTAGTCATACATCATCTTTTTAACATGTAGAAACAACGATTTCATTCGGCATTGGAGAGTTGAAAGCTGACGAAGACATTTGAAGGATCACAACATTCAGCCAGTAGTCATATGTGAAAGACAGCCAAATGTCAAGAGAATCAGCGACAACTGTCCCATTAGTCAGTACTAACATTTCAGCCTTGTCATTGTTCACATGAAGAGCACGGAGAATCATAATGACACGAGAGAAAGCAGTTTCCGATGATATGCTCTTCAGTCGGTCATCATATGTGTCAAGCAAAACCATTTAATGCTCCGCTGCCTTCAAAATCAGATCACCAAGTTTTGTATCTTCAAGATAACTTTGAATGGTAGTTGCAGATCACTTCTTTTGGGAACACTATTGGGCAAATCGAGCATTTGATGATGTTAACCAACATTCTGACAAATACAGGCCATTGTCTTCATTTTCAGAGTCTTCAGCAACGCAACCATCATGATTCACTTCACCATTGGATTGCACAGCTGCCACTTCCCTATTAACCTCTTTTGCAAGGAAATGGGGATCCACACACATTGAAGGCACATTCTGTGAGAGAGTAGTTTCTAAATCTGGATTGGCATGGTCAGTAGCTGAAATGGGATGGAAGTCCCGATCTCCAACCGTTGAAGAGGGGAGAGACTGTGAATTTCTAATAACTCTGTCCTGATTTTGCCAAATACTTGCAGTTTTCACTAAAGACATGGAACTAACCTGAATAGGTTAGGACTCCTCATTGAGACATGCTAGTCAGCAAAAGCACACGAAATTAGAGTCAGACAACTAGATGGCTTAAAAAGAACATAAATGTTCCTACAGTTGACAGCAACAAGGTATTTTAGTAACTGAAATATCACCTTTCATGGAAGTTGATTGATCAAACCATTTGCGATTCACAATATGCATGTGACCCCATCTTTTAGCGACCTTGTATTTATCACCTTCTGGAGCTTACAGCCAGTCAAGGGCACAACACAATCTAAAGAACTGAGAAGCATCGTGGTGGGACTCACAGTGCTACAAAGTATCATATATGAGGCTAATAGAAATATTCAATGGTAATAACACTGCTGAGCAATGTGCATTGAGCAACAAACAGGCAGCCCTAACTCACTGGAAAAGCAAGAACTGGCTGAGGCTCTTTTAACAATTGGCGGTTCAAACCGTACGTTGTTTAACACCTTGTTTCCCCGATTCACAGAACACAATTCTTTAGGACTGATTTAGAAGTCAAAGTCAATGATATTATCACGCCAGGAAGTTTCACTGTTTCTCATCTGAGTAATCAAATTCCCAGGTCAAAGGATATTACCAAAAACCAGGATTAAATCAAGTATAGGTAATTCCCATTTCACACTATAATTGTCACTAAACCTTGAAATGATACAGATTTTCTTTTCAAACTCTTAAAAGTGTTTTCATATGCATAGACAAGATCAAGATATGTGCTTGTTCATATGGCAATCAGATATCAAATGGAAAATATGCAAGCAAATCACTGGACCTTAATCTTGAAGAAGAAAAGGATATTTCAGCAATTCAATGACTGCACTTCCTTGTCAATTCTGCAGAATATTTCCCACCATTTTGTGTAACATGCTTCTGAATCTCCTTCCGTGCATCCGAGATAATGAAGGACATAAAAATTGAAGAACTGGAGGACAACCAACAGTAGCAGCTATATCAAATAATCAGAACCTGCAGGAATTCCTGTGACACACATTGTATGGGAACAGGATAAGGATAAGTGACGCACCAGACTGAATTCGAGAGACACAAAGATTACACCCTAAAAAAATTAAACAAGGCCAGGCTTATATGGGAACAGGCATACCTTCTCATCCATCTCAAATCCAGATGCAAGGACTTCAATGCCATCCATCGCAGGACAAACAAGTATACCCTTTTTGAGGCAGAGGTCTCCGTTCTTTCGCACACGAATCCACACACTGCGGACCTGCAAGAAACCGAAATATCCTCCATCAAAGTCTACATTTTTCTCCCAAGCAGAAGAACTCCCCTCAACTTGCTTAACCAGCACATTGACCACCGATGCTTCCGCTTTCATTTCTCAACTACAAGTCTTGGTTTAGCATTTAGCAGCCTCGAGTAAAAACCAAAAGATAAAACTTGGACGAGAAAAAGATCTCTACCGACCAGCTTACACCCTTTCGCCTGAAGATCCTCGAACTTCTCCTGCAAAACAACAAGCCAACAGCTCTCAAAAATGTAAAACAACCAGACACAATTCTCAAAATAAGCAGTAGCGCCCCCCAATCCCAACGACGTGAAAATCACGGGGCCCCATTCCTGGAAGGATCGCAGAGGAGGAAGGCCTCAGCTCTGTTCAGCTTGAGCGCGTCGTGGAGCGCCGTCAAACAGCTCGGGAGGCACTCAAGTTCCTCGACACGAACTCGTTCGGCCCCTGAAACGGCCTTCGTATTGATCATTTCCTCGTCTTCCTTCCCTGGCAGTGACTTCCGCGACAGATGATCGGGTCTCATTGCTAAGGATCCTGCGAAATCCAGATGCATGTGCACAACGAATCGGAAATTGGAAGAGGATGAAGAAGGAGCGAATTGGGGATGATTGATTAGGGTATGAGAAAGCGCGGGAAGAGGTTTTTCGGATTTTCCTTTTGACAAAAATAAATTCGCGGTCTATTTCGACAGATCTGAATCTTCAGGAGGGGTAAAAAGATAAAAACACGTCCGGATCGGATCCGGACTCAGCACCGATTGCGACGTGCAAATGTTCCCTTTCCTCACCCGACCCACGATCCATAACCCCACATTTCTCGTCCGTGGCACGTGACTCGCAGGTGCAAGGAGAGATCCGCCAACTTCAGCGCTCGGAGTTTTTTAGAGGAAAAAACGACGACGCAGCACGAGCCGTTCGACCTCGGCAGTTCTTGGCAAAGGGGAAAGGTCGTTTCGCTTTCCCATCCCCATTTTTAATTTTTCATCTTTTCTTTATTTCCTTTTTTTTCTTTTTCTAGAACATGGTTAAAGGCCAAATCCAATATTTTTGACAAGGCAATCCTCTAGTTAGACCTGTTAAACGGGTGGGTTGAGTCGGATTTGGGTCGGGTCATAAATGGTCCAACCTACATTGACTCATTAACCCGTTTATAACCCATTTAAGCATAGTATAAATTTTTTAACCCATACCCAACCTATACCCGACCCGACCCATATTGGTAAACATTTCTCTATCTAACTAAACTTAGAAAATTTATTCTTATAATCTTTTTTAAAGATTTTAAACTTATTTAAGTTCATTAACAGCTCATGTATTTTAGTCTTTTTAATTTTTAAACTCATTATAGATACACTTGTCAAAATGGGTGTATAACCCATTTAATATTTAAAATTTTCTTAAAATTTATTAAATTTTTTTAAATGGGTCATAAATGGGTTATATACCCATTTTGACAGGTGTACCTCTAGTGTGGGTGACCATTGGCCAGCCAGTAGCGTAGAGAAAGAAGACGGACTAGAAAAAAAAAGGAAAAAGGAAAATGATCAATGATGAAAATGCCATTGACGGTCTTATTCGAAATAAATATAATCACGCCTTAGTTTATTTCAAAACAATCAAAATATTTATTTAAAATAAAATTCACTTTAAATCTTTATTTCATCTTCCTCTTCAAGTCCTCTTTCTCGGTCGCTCTGTGAAAAACGCTTTCACCACCATTTGCTCTGAAAATGTAGAACAGGCACAGCAATTCATCATCTCTGTCAAGCGTCAAGCGAGCATCAACCACCATGGGAAGAGAAGAGGCAAAACCCTAATCTCCCCCACCCTAGCAATATCAGGATTCTTTTAGCACCAGTGGGTAAGCTTTTCTTTTCTATCCTTTCCTATGTTTGCCGTTTTCGATATGGAGCTCCACATGTAATCATGGCGTACAACCTTAAATATGCTCGGATTGGATAGACGAAGCGGCTAGGATTCTGGTCCCAAAATCATGTCAATATGGTAAGGATCAAAAGCTTTTTTCCATAAAGAATTCAGGAACCCTAGCAGTTGCTGCTGTTGGGCTGTGAATAGGTCTGATAGCAGAAGTTGAACCATCAATGCCTAAATCAATAAACAATATCTCTATTGGGGGTTGTGGCTAAGCAACTGAAAGACCCTCAACTGCTGTTTTAGGCGTCAACATCTTTTTCCGCCTTATTTTCTCTTGATCCTCCTGTAAACACATGATAAGAACGGCATAAGCTACCATTAAGCGGCATATATCTGCTCACTCGTCGCACTTGGAAGAAATTCACGGATAGGAGTAAAGAAGAAAGGTGTTACTCTACATTCTCATGAAAAGCAAAACTGCAGATACTTCTACCACTATGAGGTCTCCAAATTCATAAATTACACCGCTCAAGGCTATACATTAATTATACTATTGATGTCTAATCTATTTTGTAAAGCAAACAAATCGCAAGCCCTCGCCCATGCCCAATTAGAGCTTTGTCGAGGTTGTTGCACCTAGAAAGAAAAAAAAAAAAAAATGGAAAATTTTTGTAGAAAAAATAAAAAAAATTATCCACACTAGCGCCAGTCGCACCATGCGGGACAATCAGTAGTGACTAGATCACCACATCAATGATTTCCAGTTAAAATTAATTAGAATGACTATATTAACAATTTGTTAAAAGGTTTTAGGACCACATTGATAAATCCTTAATAGGTTTATAACTAAATTGACACAATTAAAAAATTTATAACTAAATTGGCCGTTATATGGTAGGTATAGGACGTTTTGTACAATTTTCGTTGTGCCAACCGTATATATTCTTACCAACCAAAAAAAAAACCATATATTTTCTTAGCCCCCGCACTTTGAGAGCTAAGGGAAAAATTCAACCACGCATAGGATTTACTTCCCACTTCTATTGGTGTTAGAGAGATGAACGTAGATGTTTCTGCATGTGTGATGTTGCTTCCTCTCTTTTTAGTCGCCTTGAGGAGATTACAAGCGAACACCAAAAGAAGAATTGTCGCAACAAGCACTGCAAAAGAACGCCCTAGAATGAATTGATGCACTCCGTCATTTGCTTTGCTCTAGCTCTTCCCTTTTATCCATGGAAGTCTGATAGCAAAGAAAAAAAGATGAAAGAAATGCCCTTCTTGTAGCGTAGAAAAGATAAGTTAACATATGAATTGGACTCATGCATCAACCTGAAAAGATCAACACCACATTGCTCAGAGAACGAGCAGGACACGTTACAGCATATGAACATCACCTAACCAACCTTCATATGGAGGTGTTTCCCAATTTCCAGTAATTCATGTAGAGCCGATGCTATCGGATACTTGTTCTCCACTCAATTGCAACACTCTGAAAATTGAAAACAGATTGAGTCTCGCTTTCTCTACTTGAGCTCGGCTCGATAGCAAAAGTTGAAATACTAAGGATCAACTTGACTACATCCTCACAGTGAAATATTGTTTTTTTTTTCCAAACAGTGTGGTAGTGTTGGAAATCTATTTTCCAAATTATTTAATGTTCGTTCTAGTGAAATGTGTACATAAATAAAGGTAAAAATGTAATTTAAAATAGGCATTCTATTGTCAATTTTTCCTTTTGCTGATACATACCAATGGATAAAAGAAATTGGAGATACCTCTCGTAGATCTATAACTTTAGCACGACATGCATGTCCCTTTGTTCGCAAAGGAGTCTTTACACATATCCCTATCTACCGAGGTCAAGAATGATTCAAACCCAGGAAAAAAAAAAAATAAAGTCAAAAAGGCTCTCAACAATTGAAATAAACATCAATTTCAACCCCAATAACCTTTTTTTAAAGGAAATTTTTTACTAACGATGTGATTCCTAATTTCTAAAATTACTCGATTGATGTTGACGTTGATGTTTATAATAGTTTTTTTTCCTTCAAATTTTGCGTTTTTCATCTAGCTTGTTTAATGCGAAATATCGAAAAATTTCTTCAAATTATGTAAACATTGATGTGTAGAATCATACGTGATATTTAATAATCTTTTTAAACTTCAAATAACTATTTTCTGTTTCGAATTTTGAATAGAGGCACAATCGATGGACAATTTTTTCATTTATCTTCCCACCGAGCAAGCCCAAGGGCGTCAAGGGAAACCAAGAAAACTTACGAGGGGGGCCCAAAATAGAACTTAAAACAAACTTCAGCTGCGGAAACGGAATTGTCAAAAAAAAAATCAAAAATAAAAGGGAAAAGCTTAAAAACGCAAAAGGAAAAGCATCAGTCCCGCCATTGCTTGGCAAGGTTTTTCGAAAAAGAGCACTTCATCGACGATCGATCATCGATCGAATCGGCTCGAACAGGTTGAAGAGTCTATGGAAGATCGGGGGCTTGGAGGAGGTGGAGAAGGCTCGGGGGTTGCTGTGCTTGGGACCGTCTCGTTTCCCTCTACGGTAACTCGAATCATCGCTTTTTGCCGCGCACTTTTTGTGCTGATTAGCCTGCTTTAGGTTTGAATAGATCGGAGCTGGTTTAGCGAAGTAGTCTGGCTGACGAGCGAAATGTCTGGCACGGTTGCAGTTTCATGTGTTGAGGTTGCTTCGGATGGTGGTTTTTCTTGGTTATTAGCCGAATCGCACAGTATCTGGTGTGATTAGGGAATGTCGTAATTGCTGGTGTTCCGTGGATAATTTGTGGATTGATGGATTGTGCATTCCTGAATAAGGAGATTTATTGCGTTTAGGCCGTCATTCTGACGGTGGCTATGGAATGGTCTACCTTTTGGATTTGAATGGACCAGAGCTGTTTAAATCTAGTTCATCCTGTCCCTATTTCTCTGTGGGTTTTGCAGAGCCCTCTTATTGACTAGCGAAATGTCTGACTTATTTCTTCGAATTGTGGCTTGTAGATTGTGTTTATTTGATCTCTTGTTTGCCATGGAACTTGCAAAATCATCTCTTTCTCAAAATCATCTCTTTCTTCTTTTGGTTTTCTTAAGGTGAGAAAGATCGAGAGTTTATCACTGTGGAGCACCGTGGCAGTGACTTCCTAGCAGAACTTGCTGAAACCTTGCAAGATTCTGAGGATTGGTATGATTTGCAAGCTGCGGAAATCAGAAGCTTGCGGAGTTTTGACTGATATGTCTGGCCAATATAGCCATAATGATGGTGAATGCAATGTTATACATGATGTCGATATTATAGAAGCTTCTCCACAACCCAAGAAAAACCAAACTTTCCTTGAGGTGGATTCCTCTATTGATGGTGAAGATGAAGACAATATATTTGGCAGTAAAATGGGTAGAAAAACCACATGATATATTCCTGACCAAAGCAGTACTCTGAGCAATTCTTCTACTCAACTTCTGGTCAGATGATCTTTAGAATCCATGGTATGCTTCTCCCATGGACATAGACAATACATGCCAAACCACTTAAATCACTGTGTCACTGTTCTTTTCTCATATAATTTATCCTCTCCTTGATCATTTGCAATTTGCTTGTGATTTTGCATACGGCCAAGGACCTACACAATGTACATGAAAAAAGCATTTGCCTCTTATCCAATCAAATGTCCAATTGACACTCCTTACTTTTGGCAATTACTTCCACAATCTTCAAGATCCAAAATGACATATCGGAACTCTTTGGTCAATAAAGAAGTTGATTTTAGTTTTAGATGATGTACAAATACCCATTTTCTCATATACTTTGAGAGTATAGCAAATCATCAAATTGTGGAACTTAGCAATCCAGTGTCTTTGTTAGGAATGTTTTGCGTAAATGAAGGGTTGTGATATCTTTGTGCACATTTTTCATTTTCCCTGACAATCCAGGTCAGAAACTATTACAGTGCTGAAGAGGCTATATTCTGTTAATGGGCTGTAAGAGCACTGTCACCCAAAGTTCAATATGGTCAGTTTCAAATAAAGGACATTGCTCTCTGATTTCATCATCCAACAAGGGACTCTGAGTTATAAGGAATAGCAAGCCTTGGATGACATAGAATCGGCAAATGTTGTAATATTAGGAAACGAGGCATTTTGACCAATGCAGCATTAGGCTTGTAAAGCTTCTATAGCCAAACAAGATTGCTCAATTCTCATGCCCATTGGAGGTTGTAAAAGTTTATGTTACCAGGTTAGTGAATGTTAACATTATCTCATTTGTGTAATGATCATATGTAGAAGTATGTGTGGAGACCATGTTAGGAGCACAAACCCTGTGCACTTTGCTCAATGATTCCACTGATTAGATACTAGATGGATAGACCTGTTTATTGAAATTTAAGCTTTAAAATGATCTTGTAATCTGCTCTGTTAGCACTGTTGAGAAGTTTGTGCTTAAATGTAAGGACGAAAATGTTTTCCAAATGAAAATTAAGCGATAGGAAGTGATTTAGGTACAGAACCATGGGTTCCAATGTAAGGGATCGAACTAAGTTGGCAAAGAAGGATATACAAGATATTCTTGTTCTGCCTTCGCACATTTATATCTATTCTGTAATTTCTAGAATTTGAGGTTTGTGCTATGCTTCTAGGATCTTCTAATTACTTACTGGAAAATTTATCTTGTTCTTTCATGTGAGTGTTGTTGTCAGTCATAGTTCAGGTCCAATTCAAAAGGTTTATTAAGTCAAAGAGGAATAAGTTTTCAAATTACTTGCACCAAATACAGATTTTAGGTGTCTATATTTCCTATGCAGGTATGTGCTACGTCATTATCTTGACTAGGGTGATCATTTCCCATTATTGATTTGATATTGATGTACTTTCATGTAAGATGGATCTTGGTAGCATGCAAAATATTTGATCTACTGAATCATGAAGGAAGATATTTATCTGAATTTATCAAATTGAATTATCCTGAAGTGTTTTCTGTTCAGTCTTGAAGGAGTTGATGTATGTTTCTAGCTGAAGTAATTATAAGACAAATAGTGACAACTGGTTCTTTCTGATCAGCTGAAGGAGAATGAAAGGATAATTCCCTCATCCCATCCTTTCTTCATGTGCTCTCCTGATGTTTTTACCCTTTGTTTCAGCTGCCAGCAACTCTTAAACCAGGTGTCAGTTGTCACAGTTGTTATATCTCCCCTGCTATCTCTCATCCGGGATCAAATAATTACTAACCGTCAAGTTCGGAATACCGGCTACTTTCTTGAAGTCTCAGCAAACTGCTGCCCAAGCAGCAGCTGTCCTCCAAGAACTAAGGCAAAATTTAGCTCTCTAAAATGTTGGGCTATAATCCATATGTTGCTATGGGGTTTCTATTGGACTTCTAAAACTTTTTTTTTTTGCTGAGTGTTGTGATTGTCAAGTCATTGATCTCCACTTTTTTGCCTCCCTTTTCTGGAAAGATACACCATCATGCAAGCTATTGTGTATAATACCTGAAAGGATTGTGGGAAACCTATCATTTCTTGAGATATTGAAATGCTTGCACAGAAAGGTACTATTTCTGATACATTGCGACTTTTTTTGAAAGTTTCTTTTTAGCTTTTTGATACTCGACTGTCACACATTGCTGGCACAACTAGCTGGTTTTGTTGTTGATGAGGCACATTGTGTGAGTATGCTCGTTGGCATCCTTGTATATGAAGGAAAGTTCATGCTAGAGATACTTCAAAAGGAATATGTATATATGATGTTGCCACTGCAAAACTACTGTCCTTGTCCCAGATAAAGAAAAGCAAGTTAACCTTTATGTATGCTCACTCAAACTCTCTTTTTCCAACATTTTTGCATTTTCTGGGTTTCTAGCCTAAATACATTGTTGGTGTTACACTGAACCTTCTGAAACCTAGACCTTCTGTGAAGATCTAGTATAACAGAATGCAATGTTGAAATAACAAATTCTGGAAATGATCTAGTTCCTTCTTTTGGGAAAAATCAGTGGCACATCGTTTATCATATAAAGCAAAATGCACACAACTAAAATGAATGGAAATTACTTTTGGAAGTAATTGAAAGTGTCCTTGTTTGGTTTGATAGTTGGGTCTTTTAAGCCGGTTCTTGTGTCTCTATTTAATTTTTTAGCCTTTTTACTATATATTAGCAACTTGAGATATAAGGCAAAAGTTCACCCATTGATCATTGGTTCTGTTTCTTATGAGGTCTTTACTGGATTTGTACTGCCAGTGCCATCTCATAAAAGGAACTTACTGCTGGTTTGAGCTTTGCTCGTATATTTGAATGATTGTAAATGAGCAATGCTTACCGATTGTTACTTTCTTTGTTGTCATTATTGCAGTCAACGGGGACATGATTTTTGTCCAGATTATAGAGGACTGGGATGTCTCAAGCGAAACTTTCCATACGTCCCAGTGATGGCCTTAAATGCAACTGCCACTCAGCCAGTTTGTGATGTATGAAACTTGCACATTAACCTCCAAAATTTGTTGAAACAATCATTTGGGACTGATTGAAATGTGCATCCATTGCAGGATATCCTCAATGCTCTCAGGATCCCCCATGCTCTTGTTCTCGAGACATACTTTGACAGACCAAATCTGAAGTATGAGGTCATAGCTAAGACCAAGGAACCACTAGAGCAGCTTGGAGAGCTGCTAAAGAATCATTTTGCTAATTTTTGTGGCATAGTATATTGCCTCTCAAAGAGTGAATGTGTTAATGTTGCAAAATACTCGAATGATAAGTGCCGTATAAAGACGGTATACTATCTTGCTGGATAGCAGCCCATCAAAGAGTAGCTGTTCAAAAGAAATGGCATGCTGGAGAGGTCCAGGTAGTATGTGCTACCATTGCTTTCGGGATGGGAGTAGACAAACCTGATGTTGTAAGTTGAAATGGACTCTGCGCCTTTGTCTATTTTTAGTTTTAGATCAAACTGACATGTTGGCAAATACTCACTAATCCACTTTTCTTCTAATGTTTAAGTTTCACTAATTGGTTTCTTAGTGTGCTTGGAAGTAAACTTTGCTAGTTCCATGGTCCAGTGGCCTGCTAAATTGTCATTCTTGACTATATGTTGCAGGAACTAGCGAATTATGCATTTTTTCAAATCAAATTCTCTCTTTCATGCATTGAACTTTGGTGTGCTGTTAAGTTTAAACTAGGATAAAGTTCTTTTCTTTACTTTAAAAGTGGCAAATACTGATTTAACTTGACCTTCAGTTATAATCTTTGTCATATTTCCACTTCTTCTTTTTTTATTGGTTTAGTAATTATGTTTTAAGGCCACACAACTTAAATAAGATCCAGTGGAAATTACTTGCTAGAGTAATTCGATCCGGCATAAGCTTGGATAAGGATCCAATCTCCTGTCTATGTTTGGCATGGTACTCAGTCTCTTAACCTGGTTGTTGTGTCCCTATTTATTCTGTTAACACTTATGCTTTATGTTAACAACTTGAGAAGGGCAAAGGTTCAACCAGGTGATCATTGATTGTGATTCTTACAAGGTCTTAACTGGATTTGCTCTGCCAGTTTGATCTCATGAAAGGAAGTGCTGCTGGTTTGAGCTTTTCTTGTACATTTGACTGATTAACAAGTAAAGCTCATTTATTGTCACTTCCGCGGTTGCCATTATTAGTCCATGGGGACATGATTTTTGTCCAGATTATAGGGGACTAGGATGTCTTTAGCAGAACTTTCCATATGTCCCAGTGATGGTCTTAACTGCAACTGGCACTCAGTCAATTCGCGAGGTACTATACTTACATATTAACCTCCTGATTATGTTGAAATAAGCTGTTTATTCCGATTGAATTATACATCCACTGCAGGATATCCTAAAAGCTCTTGGGGTTCCCCATGCTCTTGCTCTTGAGACAAGCTTTGACAGACTAAATCTAAAATATGAGGTCATAGCTAAGACCAAGGAACCACTGAAGTAGCTTGGAGAGCTGCTAAAGAATCGTTCGGCTAATTTTTGTGGCGTAGTATATTGCCTTTCGAAGAGTGAATGTGTTGTTACAAAATACTTGAATGAGAAGTGCATGTAAGAACAGTGTACTATCATGCTGGATTAGCAGCCCATCAAAGAGTAGCTGTTCAAAAGAAATGGCATACTGGAGAGGAGAGATCCAGATTGAATGTGCTACCATTGCCTTTGGGATGGGAATAGACGAACCTGATGCGAAAGTCAAAATAGACTCTGTCCTTTGCCCGTTTCTTATGTTTTAGACGTTGATAAAACTGTCGTGGAGTGACCCAGAGAAAAAGGGTAAGAGAAGGGTGGCCAGATACAAGCTTTATTTGGTTGAGGGCAAGTTCAAGGCTTCCTTCAAACAAGGGTTCCGATGGTTGAAGTGCAACGGCTCAAGCTTTGTGCGTCGATTTTGATGCGTAGGAATTACAGCATATCATGCTCATCGTCATTAAGAGAGAAAATGATGAAATTAGTCAAGAGGAAACAGAGAGGCTTGTTTTGTTTATTGTTCTATTATCTTAATATGTATATAATGGTAACTAAGAACTCAGAAGAGTGCTACAATGTTCGATCTTTCTGGTACAATGCTTGTTTGAATCGTCATTTCATTCATTGTTCTTCAGCATTCAAAACATAGGAAAATGAGATGCCTCGTATGCGATATTCCCATGCAAAGTAAAAATTTTCTTGACCTGCTAATTCTCCTCCTTTTAGTAAGCTCTTTTCTCAACAACACGACGCTGAATGCAAAATAAGAAGACTGCTTTCGTTTGTAGGATTTGACGTTTAGATCTACTTCGTGGTCAGTTTCGTTGTTTAGAACCTTTTTTTGGCCAAATGTTGCTTTAGCCTCCGTTTATGGGGTCCTTGGACGCACTAATTTCCTTAATTTGTCTTTTTCGATTCCCTTTCGCTGTATGATTCATCATATGGCGAACTGCCGAAGCTATACAATCCAACGTGCAGTTCGCAGGTGATAAATAAACTGAAACGCCTTCTATAGTCCATTCTGATTTGAGGACAGTTCTCGTGTTTAGAGTACCGTCCCCTCGATCTCGGAATAACCAAAATGAGGAAAACTAAAGAGCCCGAAGCAGACCTCCTGTCCTTTCGAAACTTACGTAGTTATTGTTCAAGTGGCTGTTAAACTTAGTAGGATTTTGATGCAAAATGTGATAAAACTTTCCACAAACAAGCTCGAAGCAAATCGTTAGCATGAAACCAAAGTAGAAGAGGAAAAGGGGGAAAACTTATGAACAGAACTGAACCGGTTCAATTGGTTTAACATGGTCATCCAATTACCCGGTGGATTCATGTTTTCCTAATTTCAAATCAATTCAGCTGTGTGGTCGTAACTAATGCTGTATAAGCAGCCAAACACAAAATCACTGCCCTTTGGATTAAATGCCTAGGCATACTAGTTGAGCAATTAAGTAATAGATTATACAGTCAACACATTGACTTTACTTGCGACTCTTCTTGTGTTATGTTTAATTAATATTCTCAAAATTAGATTATTTCACGTTAAGTATGTTTAACTAGTTTGACTCGTTAACATGGCCTGCATTATATATGATTTAGTACCTAATGATTCAAACTTGACTTAAAGTTCAGGTAGACAACGAGTGAATCTGACTGGATGATTACATTGCGAGTAGCTTTTAACTAATAAGGTTCCACCACTATAATGTAGTACGATAAAGAGGAACATCTGAGAATGGCCTCGAAGAAATTGCTTCGATTGAATTTTATGAGGGGCTATTTTCAACGTTTCAGACCAAACTAAATGAGTATAAATTTTGGGAAGGGCTATTTTGACCCTTCAAAAAATTATTCCTAACATCGTTTATCGGTCTTCGACCGTAGCCAATGCCAAAGAAAATTTGGTTTCAGGTATGAAAAATGTTTGGCTGTGTTTCTTTTGCTTTATAAATTCATGCTTAAAGGAATCAAATTTGAGATTATACCATCAAAGTGACTGCAAAATGCCAATATATGAACTTTCCGAGATTCGAGAGATGATCACTCTAATCAAAGCTTTTATTTTGTGCTCAAAATTCTTCCAAATGAGAAAATACTATCTCTTGGGAACCTTTTCACTGAAAATTGTGCCAGCAATTGACAGATTATTTGCTGATTCCACGACATTCGCTTTTTCCACGAAAGAAGTCTGTCACATTCACCAAATCGTAGCTTGAACAGGACATCTAAAAGGTAATCTTGTTGACGAGCATGACTTTATGCTTAACTTCACATCCAGAACCACCTGCACATGCAGTCTTCCTGCAAGCATTTTGAAATTTGACCTTTGCTAAATAATAGCATGATGTCAAAGCTTGCAAAGGACTTCACCACATTAGAAGAGGTCCCTCTATATCAAGAATCCTATGAAGATGATCAACATGGAGCACATTATAAGCACCATTAATGAAGAAATTTGGAATGCCTTCCCATAACATCTCATGACATCTCATTCCGGTTGACATCTCCATCTTGTGATGTTTGGAGATGTTCTCTAAATTTTATGAAATGTAGCTTGAATCTTCATAAGAAGGATAGGATTTACTAATTGTCAATAAATTAAGATAACTGAGATCGGACCATCACAATTTACCCCATGAAAGTTAAGGTACAAATGCACAAACATCATTTGCACCAATTGCATTTGGACAGCAATGAACAAAGACTTCATGAGCTGGCCAATGAAAAGAAAACATTAGGCTTGGGAGAAGTAAGAAATCAACAAAACTTTCCTTGTTGGTGTTTAGGAACATTATTGATGTCAATAAAATATGCCGAAAGGTGAAGCGCTTAAACTACAGAATAGAAAGATGAATTTATTACTGGGTTATTTTGCAACATCCCATTAGCATAATCAGCAATACAGGATAGTTTGCTAGGAGGTGAATTTCAACTTTACAGTGTCAACATTGCATGAGGACTGAGCTTATCAGATTAAAACAATCATAGGATAAATTGATAGAAATGGAGATTGTCCTCGTGCACACTTGCATACTGATTTTCAGGTGAAATTCCACAGCTCATTTAGTATAAGCACGGTTATTCTTTTCATTGTTATGGTATGACTAGTGGTGCATACCTCCTCATGCAGAGCCTCATCGAGTTCAGGAGTGATAACATTAAAATGCAACAACATCAAACACCTCTGCATAAGGGCGACGTACAAAAAAAAAATCAGCAGCTACATATTTGATTAACAGAGAATTGTACCTCAAGAACATACAAAAAGCAGACTCAACTAAATATGCCACATTTAAAATCATTCGGGTATGTGCTGTTGAGACCAGATAAAGTGTTTTGGTTCATTCCTCGAGGTTGGTACAAAAGATGGTCCTCAACTGTTGCTAATGCTTCCTCTGAAAAATATATCTTCTTCATTTTGATCGGTCTCTGGCATGGATTTTGAAGTTCCTCAGCCAAGTTAGCCAGACTCAGATCAATCATGTGATAAAACAGTTCCTTGACAACAATAGGATTAAATGGGATGCAAACTAATTAGCAGATGCTTGAGCTCCTTACCTCTGCTTGTTTCATAGAAAGGGCAAAAAATTTGTCCCAATTATGCATTAGATCATCGATATAGCTCATTAAATTACAGTCCCAAAGTAAGCCTTCATCATCACATAGACCAACTTGACCTATCGTAGAAGCATACCAATTTACCTTGTTTGATCATCTACTGTTTATAAAGTTTCATGTCGGCTTCTACAACCAACTACCATTGCTCCTTCAATTATGTAATACTAGCAATTTAGGGAAGTGCAGAACCTGTCATGGAAAACCTTCTTGTCAAAAGAAGATAGCAATGAAAAGTAGGTCATGAATCTCAGGAAAAAAAAAATGATTGTTCATTGCTTATCTACCTCTGTTGAAGAAATATGACTAGTCTCACTGCTGTAATATGGGTATAAGATTCATCACATCATTTCCAATAGAGAGAGATCGAGATGGATCTCTTCCATAATTTCCAAAGACAATGTTCTAGATAATTTTGGTAGCCTTTCTAATGAGTTGGAACCACAAATATCCAAAAAAACTAAATCCAACTGTTCAAGTCCCCAAAGTTGAGTAAGTTTCTTGGAGCATTCAACTTTTAGAGCTTTTAACTGCTCACGTACTGCCAAATTTGGCAAAGTTTCTCTAGCCCATCCTGGAATCTCATTTCTTTCAAGAACTTCACACCATCAAGACCACGAATTTCGATTAGATTGTTGCACTCAATGGCCTCTAATTTCTTCAAATATCGTAGTTCTAGAAAGAGAAGCCTTTTAATGGAATTGCATCCGTCTATTAATATGTCCTCCAAGAGCTCCAAATTATCATGGTTTTGAATTTCAACTAGGTTATTGCAATGCTTAACGCGTAATTGTTTCAGATGAATTAATTGTGAAAGGTCCAATCTTTCAATGGACTTGCACTTTTCTATTGAAAGCTCTTCCAAATACATGAATCCATCAAGCTTAAGCAATATCAGCTTACCACACTCCTCAACACAAAGTTTCAAGAGTCTTGAGGAAAGCTTGGGGATGTCTTCAAGTAGATGGCATGCCTGAAGATGGAGTCCTTCTAGGTGGATGAGGCTAGAAAGCTGTGGCAATCTAGGACTTTGACAAGAGACCGATAGATATGTTAAGCTCAAAGAAAGCTCCGGTAGCAACCGGAGCCTGTCGCAGCGTCTTAGGTCAAGGCGTTGGAGAGAAGAAAGATTCTGGATGCTTTCTGGCAAATCAGGTATCGGTTCAAGGGAAAGCAAGTCATTGATTTCACTTTGAATTGCTCCTTTCAAACAACAGCACGATTCTAGACCTAGACTACGCAGATTTTTCAACCTTCCAATAGCATTGGCTTTGATGTGAGAATAACTCAAGTCAAGATGTTACAAATTCTGTAAATCCCCAATTGAGCTAGGGATTTCTCTTAGTGACTTACAACTGATGGCACTCAGTTTCTTCAACTTCTTCAGAGAACCAATAGACGTAGGAATCTTTGTAATACCAGATCCATCTAATATAAGTTCTCCTAAATCTTTTAATTCACCCACCTCCTCTGGTAGCTCCTCGAGACTTATACAACAAATGGCGCTCAATTTCTTCAACTTCCTCAGAGAACCAATAGACGTAGGAATCTTTGTAATACCGGTATCATCTAATATAAGTTCTTCTAAATCTTTTAATTCACCCACCTCCTCTGGTAGCTCCTTGAAACTTACACATAAAGTCAAATCCAAGCAAACGAGGCTCATGAGTTTGCCAATAGAAGGGTGGAGATGTTTCAGTCCACGACAATTAATCAACCAGAGAATCTTTAACTGTGTGAAAGTCGAGAGATCAGGAGTACATCTTAAATGACGATACCAACGAAGGTTGAGAATTTTAAGCCGCTTTGACGCCTAACATAGAAAGGAGAATAAGCTGTCAAATAAGGAGTTTGATCGGCTAAACAAAACACAATAACCCTAAAATCGTTGAGAGGATGTCTTTTCTTCCCAATCTTACCACGAACGAACTCCATCCTTCCCAATCCTCTATGAAGTCGCTGTCCCATAACTCCAGCACCGATAAATTCGGTAGAGCAAGTTGGTAGTCGGAAGAGACAAATCGCTTCCCCCGACCCACCACCTAAGCCATCTCACTTCATAAAGGAGTTCACCGTTGGAGGTTCCACTTGAAGCTGCCCGCATCGAGTTGTGGAACCAGGAGGAGGAGCCCCCCATCCCTGCAAGTTTCTTTAACTATTCATCTTCGTCTGGATACAGAGAAAGAATTGGACGAGAGAAAATGACCGAACCTCTCAGACCTTTTAACTTTTTTTAGTCTTTGCTTTTTCTAAATCTTAGATTTGCAAGATTCATTACCTTTCTATCCCTTCCTTCCCGTATACATATATGGACACGTGAACCTCACATTTAGTTTTTTTTTGACGACCTTTCGAAAATTAAACAAATGACATGGAGATAAAGAAAAAATAGTTATTGCTTTAAAACAACTAAGGCAAATGCACATTAATGTTTTATCTTTTGCTTTTTTTTATAAAAAAAAATTGTGACACTTGCCCTTTGACTTTTATTTAAGACGATATACATGAAACCATTTTACAACGTATAAATGTTGGCTTGTAAATTTTCATAAGATTTCTGCATAATTTTTCAAAAGAATTTGTTAAAAAGTGATGATGAGCCACCTGTAAGTAGCTAAGAAAGCACCTGGTTTTCTTTTATGAGTAAAATGTAATAATGCGAAAGAGAAAAAAAATGAGAATTTTAAATATATTTCAATACATAAAAAAGATTAGTAGAGAGCCTATTTATAGACTTTATTATAAGATTACATAAATAAATCAAAGGAAATCAAGTCAAATATGCATGATCAAAATGAATATAGAAAATCAGAATAAATATTCTAAATATCTCTAGAAGATATATGAATATCTTCCACATCATTAAGTATTCATGTGAAGTGTTTAATCATTTCTTTGAAAATTGAAACGTTTTCTTTTTGTTAAGTATGT
Organism: Corymbia calophylla; assembly: GCA_014182845.1. Taxonomy (NCBI): domain Eukaryota; kingdom Viridiplantae; phylum Streptophyta; class Magnoliopsida; order Myrtales; family Myrtaceae; genus Corymbia; species Corymbia calophylla. The sequence goes on along the minus strand of CM024694.1, from coordinate 17,671,354 downwards.
TTAAAAAGAGACGTGGTGGCATTGGACAATAGTGTATAAATCATATGATGAGGCAGCCCAAATGGACAATATATAATTTAACCAAAAGATAAATATAACTTCTTGCTAAGAATCATATATAATGTATACAAAGGTATGTATATAATAATAAGCACGGCATTTCCTCTAATTAGTCAAGTTTTCATGGATTTTCTCATAACAAACATTTCCATCTGTCGTAACTTGTTTCATATTATTTACATTCATCAAACAACTTATAGCGAATAGAAATGTTTGTTCTAAGAAAATCAGCTTTTTATCGTACACCTAACCTAATTAATGAAATGAGCAAAGATCAATGGGATAAAACCTTAAAGAACAGTAAGATTTTCCTAAAAAACCTTTAAGAGGATTTTTGCTATCTTATTTGTTAAGAGGATATAATAATAAAAAAGATAGAAATAACTAGTAGAGGGACGGGTATCTTCAAAATTAAAATGGAGAAAAAAATATGAAACATTGGATTCCTAAAAAACAGGAGCACCACAATACATTCGGCTGTACTAGAAAACAAGCAAATGTCATAAGTGTGAATTTTTTCCAATCTTACTGTTTTTAATTAATTATTAGTTGTTATAATTGGCGTATTCTACCTGCTTTTTTAAACAAGAAATCTTCATTTATTTGATCCATGATGTTTACACTTCATCTTCATTCATTATTGTAGTCCTTCATATTATTTATATTTTCAACTAGATATGACAATTACATGCTTTTAATAAATGAGATTTATAGTGTAAAATTGTAGTTAAAGAATAGCAAATTGATTCACAATCAAATTTTTAGTAATTTATGCCAATGAAATCGAATCAAATGCTATAACTTTTTCATCCTTGAGATACTAATAATTTATTTAGTTTCCTAATTAACCTACGATGGACATAAATAGATGTTTAAATAGAATTTTTTTCCCTAGAAAGTAAGAGCATCTATTCATCCTAGATGAAATATCGGAATAGATGGGATTAAAAATATTAAATTAAGAGAGAGACAAAAAGAAAGAAGTGCCACAGTTTACCTTATAAAGTGTTAGTACTTTTGTGACTCCCTCGTAGTCGTCATCCCAAGGTCTACTACATTTCTCAAGCTGTTGCTCTTGGCAAAAAATGCTCCTTCCAAGATCTCTCAATTGATCATGCATGCTAAACACTCCATTTTCAGTTTTTATTAAGCACCTCAACTTCAACTCTTCAACTCCTTGACTTGGATAAAGCCCATAGTCCTCCCACATGTACATGGCAAATTCGCTATGTTCACCAATCAAGAAACAAGCAATGTCCAAAAAAATCTGCTTATGTCCCTCTTCTAATGCATCATAACTTATGTGCAATATCTTTTGGACATCTTTATATGGTTGATTTTTTAATTGCTTCTGCACATCTTCCCATACTTTTTTTTTGTTTTTTTAAATAAGTATGAACCTATGACTTCAAGTGCCAAGGGAAGCCCACCCATGGTGGATATAACATCACGAGATATACCCTCAAAGTCGCTTGGAGAATGGTCCATACGAAATGCATGTCTGTTGAACAAAAGCAAAGCTTGCACCAAATTTAATCCATTCAATTCATACTTGTAGTCTGCCTCAAATTCAGATTGATCAAGAACAGCTTCATTTCTAGTTGTAACAATGATCAAACTTCCTTCCATAAACCAATTACGTTCCCTAGCCAATGCATCTAGTTGATTCTTGTCATCTATATCATCTAGAAGAATGAGAACCTTTATTTGTCTAAATCTAGATTTGATTATATTAATTCCATCATCAATTCTAGACACTTCAATTTTTCCATTTAGTATATCCGATAGAAGTTGACTCTGTAGATATGTAATACCGTGGCGCCTCGTAGTTTCTTGAACATTTGGAAGGAAGCTGACATGCTTAAATTTATTCAAGAGTTGATTGTAGATGCACTTGGCAAGAGTTGTCTTGCCTATCCCGCCCATACCATAAATCCCAACCATTTGAGCATTGATGGAAGGACCATTTATGCAATTCATAATTTGCTTTAGACGACCATCAAGTCCAACTAGTTGCTTAGGCACATCCAGTTGAAAATCTCCTTGTAATTTGCTTATGACAGTTTCGACCACACGTACTATTAATTGTCCCTCATGCCTGTCAAACAACAAAAACAATGAGAGATTATGAACCTAGACATAGTCTATGCAAAGTATTTGATCCTTATCAACTGAGCTAGCCCTTGTTGGCTATAGGAGGTCGATTTTATCAGGTGGCAAGCAAGCTTCAGAAGACCGAGCATTGGAGTTCTTTGTAGGGCTATTGTTTAGTGATTGATACTATTGACAGGAGGTATCGTCGTTTCTTTGTTTTTTTGGCTCTGTACCGGAGGCAAATGTAAAATTCTTGGGCATTATGGGATGCTTTGGTTTAGTTTCATGAAAATCTTGGGGAATACTAGAGTTTGTTGTCTTCAAGGCATTATAGTCATTTATCAGGACATTTTGGTGATCTCTTCTGAGCTTGCAGTGAAAGTAATTCATCTGCATTTAATCAGTTCTGCGTGAAGAATAAAACTTATCAGAAAAAGAACAAAGTTCAGTAGAGTACCCATTGGCAATTTTCTGAGATTCCCATCCATTTAGGTAACTGACGTCATTAAGTGCTTGTCGCCCTTCCCGAATATACTTGTCATCAATATGCTCCCAACTTGAATGGAAGGCATTTCCAAAATTTCCTTTTAGATGCCGCACATCCGATGGGGTAACCTTGTAGAATATAGGCATCACTATGTGTGACACACTCTTCTTGCGGTCCATGATATGAGCAAGTTCACGGAGGCACCATTTGCTTGAAGCATAATTTTCAGAGATGACAGGGATCGAAATCTTGGACCGTGCAATGGTATCGAGAATCTCTGGACCAAATTCCTCACCAATTGGGATGTTGCTCTCGTCCCTGAACACGCAAAACGAAACAATCCGTGCCTTGATTAGACTGTGATAGAGGCAATCAGTGAATGTCTTGCGGGTATCCAAGCCTCTGAAGCTCAAGAACACGTCGTATTGACCGCTACCTCCACCTATAGCTTCTTGAGAGATGAATTAAGAAGTGGATGCTCCCTCAGTGCTCTCTTTCTCGGCCCTCTTTCTCTTTCCCTGACTCTGCCCTCTGTCCATGGCGATCTGAGGGAGAAAGTTGAAAAGAAAGATGCTTTTTCTGCTGCTTAAAAGGATTGTTGAACAACGAAAGATGTTTTCAGGATGCTTTTCTACAAATGCTTGTTGGCTCCGAATAACGTGTTTGTTAATTCCCTAGGTAGTAAAGACACGACCTTCACTTAAGTAAGCTGACGTCGTTTCACTGCGGAAGATTAGGCGGCCCCAAAGAGGCCCCCAAAAAGCCCACATCATTTACTTGTTTAGAAACACAAATTTGAAATTACACGAATTGAAGCGTAATTAATCAACTTCTTTAAAACACATTTGAATAATTACATAACTTCACGCACATTTATGATATTTAAAGGCGGATACTTTCAGTTCCCACGTAAGATATTGAAATTTTGTGGGGAACTCCATAGAAGCATCTTCCTCTGAATATAAGCTCACACGATGCCTAATCCTTGTCATAATCTTCGACCTTACCCTTATTATTTTTATCCTGATATATAAAGAACCCAAACTATCTCCACCACCTCATTTTCACAACCACTTCTGTCTAATCCCACTTCCATTGGCCAAACTAATGAAATGTCATGTAATTGCCCAATAAACCACATCCTCTAGTTGTGTGCACTTTCCTAATTGGAGGAAATTTCCATCAATCACGTTTTAATTTGGCGGGTTTCAAGTTTTAGGCATCGTTCATATGTAAAGTTAACTAAAGCTAAAACATTAATCGAGGAAAAAATTTCAATTGATCAGCTGTTTTAATTATGAAGAAAGTTGAATGAAAATGATTCTAAATGAAAGAGAAATACTTCATTTTGGGCCCACATTTATTGCTTTCTAAAAGTGCATAGAAATGAGAGGAAACACAAAAATCCCTCCCCCCCAATGTTCTTTTCTGTTTTTGTGTGAATGTTGCTTCTCGGCTCATTTTGGGTCGGGTGCTTCACTTCTTTGATGTTTTCATTCAAATTCTGTGATTTCATATTTTTTTAAATTGTCATATTCAATGCGAGGTAGAGATGAACAAATGATTGTTGTCATTTCTTTCTTACTTATTTCGTGTTGGCCCCACATTACGATAATTTTATATGTGACGAATCTATGATATGATGTTACCAAGCCATTCACTTCAAACTTTCAAATTTAAATTATCGATTGATCTATTGTTTGAAAAATATAGGTATAACTTGTTAAATGACACCAAATGCTCATAATACTTGTACACTGTCTTGAGTTCTTTTTCAGGTCATTTTTTATTACAATTTTGGCATATCATTGAGCTCTTGAAAAGTCGGTAAACCAACTATAAAAGAAGTATGCAAAATATTCAAAAAATAAAAGATAATTTGGGAAAAAGCATAGAAAAAAGGGAATGAAGTTTCTGGGCTTACTTTTAGAAGGAAGCAGCGATATTTTGAGGTAATGTCCAAAACGCTTACCTTCATGAACACGGATTAAAAGTAAAAAAGGGAATGAAAGATGCATGGCAATTTGAGGGCGAATGTTGGAACGAAAGATGCGCTTTTGCTGCATAAAAAGGATCCATGAACTAATCTCTACAAACTAGTGTGAATATGAATCCGTTACCACGCAAGAAAATACAAGCATGAAATATTTAATTAATTGGTAATTGATTGACCAAAAGCAGTTGCAGATGTTTTTAGTCCTCACCTTATCTTCTTGTGGACCTCACACTACTCAAGTCAAACTTGTTGGCTTGATCCACTCACGAGTAACGTGTACGTTAATTTTTCAATTGGGCTATAAAGAATTATAATCTATGGAAAAGTATATTGCATTCAATTAAAAATATAAGCATATGTTTGGTTTTTATTTGGTTATCGAAAATCAGAATTTGATAAACTATCTAAAAGATAACAATTGAGTTGAAATGTAATTAGAAATGTGTGGAAGACATCGAGAAAGGACCGAGCTAGTAATTGTGGATGTGATTTTATATTATAATTTTGTTTAAAATTTTCATATTCTTAATGAAGTTGGTAACGTGAGGTAGAGATAAAGAAAAATGCACGCGGTTTTCTATCTTTTATTTATTCCACACCAGCACCACATGCTCAAATTCCATGTAAAATGAATTTATTTTTAACTGTTATGTTATCACTGAGCCTTTCATTTCAAATTTTCTTATCTAAAAATTTGATTGATATGTTGTCTTTAAATAAAGCTATAATTTGTTAGATGGCACCAGATGAAGTAGTGGATGCTCCCTTAGTGCTCTCTTTTTATGCTCTCTTTTCTTTCTCCATGTTAGTCCTAACGATTAGAAATTAGGTACTGATTTGATGGAAGAAGGAGAAGAAGAGAAGAAAGGAAGTTGCTGAGGAAAATCCAGAGACGACCAAGGTTTGAAACAATTGCGTCGAGTGCTTGTCCCCATTTTTGTTGGAGGGCCCACCTTGAGGATATCACCGCAAGGATTTTTTTTAATCCAATAAAATGGAAGTAGAATAGGATTATTGGCTAAATTCGTGATAAGTCAGGTTAAATTGATTAATCATATTTTGAAGAACGAATTTATTGTTTGTAACAAAAGAGGTGTAAGAAATGAGTGATATAAAGCTTGGTGAATCTCCTAATATGTGCGTATCGCTTGATTTATTTGATTGTTTTCATGCGTGTGTCACAAGATCTAACTAGGTTTTTTTTTTCTTACTATTGGATATCATGTAAAAGATATTAAGAAGTATCATGCGATGGATTTTGGTATGTTTTGTATTGATGAATGAAACTATCATGAGTTGAGAGTAGGTAAAAAGTAGCAATACAGTTAAATACTCAAACTTTCATTGTAATTTTTATTTCCTAATTTATTTTACTTTTTTTTTTTCAAGTAAAGACTCGGCCAATTTTTAAAGCTTTGAAGGGAGAAAATGAGTTAGAGGTGAAAAGGAATACACTTTCTAGGATAATGGTTCAACAATTCGAGGAAAACAAAATATTACTATTTTTGAATGTTCTATAAGGAGGCAAAATTGTCGGATGATATTTCCTTAATACTTACTCTTAGGATAATTGGTTTAAGATGAGTAGGTTCTAAACTTAAAATCAAGAAATTATTATGTAATAATCGATTCTCATATTTTGTAATCGAGAACCAAACTAGTCGACTCTAGACCTAGCCTACTTTTATTTTTCTGATTTATTTTTCTATAAATTTATCTAGGACCTTCAACCACAGAGAAACCTCACAACACATATAAAAAATAAAATAAAAAATCTCTGGATTCAAGAGAAACACGACAATTTTGCACGCAATAGAGTCTAGTGTGCTTGTAGACCTACTCGTTCTAGTTCAACAAAAGAATCAATACTGAAACATAATGCAACTAACAATCAAATGGCAAGGTCATCATAGGATTAGCCACATCTAAAGTCGAAAACAAAGCCTTTTTGTTTTCATCAAAGTCAAATCTGAGCTGGGGACATACCTCGTCCACGGGTAACAGCGACTCCAAAAGAGAGAATGAAAGACCCTCCTCTGCCATTCAGCAGCCACCCCACATCCCCAATAGACAAAAACGGCCCATAACACACCAGTTCAGCCGATTATTCCAATAATAAAGCGACAAATCAATAGAAACGACACGCTAATAAGAGACGAAAAATAGATTACCTTCCCCGAGCTGAGATGTGAAAAGAGGTGCAAGATCGGGGAGAGAAGACCCTAAACAAGCCTGGGCGAGAACTTTCAAAAGGGAAAAGAACAAAAAAAGCGAGTGAGGACTAATTAGTAGACGATAGTCTCGAATTGTTCTGTAAAAGACAGGCTGAATGTGAAAGATAAAGTGAGAAGAGAGAGAGGACCACTCAGTAGCAGACGGCAATCTCGAATTATTATTGACCGACTGGTATCCCTACATTGCTTTTTTTTTTTTTTTTTTTTTGGTCAAACCCTATATTGCTGATTGACTGGTGGCAATTAAATTGTTTTCATATGGCAAGGCAAGCCAAGTCAAGCCACACAATTTGGACCGGGGTACGGAATGATCACTTCTGTTCATACCCAGTTAAAAACCATTTTGTTAAATGGATAAATGTGGCTCTAACAGGCTTGTGAATATTATTATCAAAGACATTCTTAGTCCCATAAATGCTACATTCTCCTAGCACCCTAAATATGCATAAATCATGTTGTCAAATTTATCGTAGGTCAGAATTTTCCACATTATATATACGTAAAAGTCATGCCTTTGCTATAAGCAGTTAAATTGAACGAAAGCCACAACTTATGACGAGTTTCTCTAATTTATTATGCAAAGGTAAAGTCCACTTAAAAATTGTCCACATATTAAATATGTAAAATTGCGTTGAAACCAGCAACTTTGCTCACTTTTAAGTTTTCCATCGTAATCAGCACAAAAAAAAAGTTGTACAATTGTGAATTTTTCATAATTTCTCAAAAACATTTGAATTTTCTGTCATTTTTCCAGAAACTACGAAAATTGCCAGTAAAATGGAAAATGGTCTTATGTACTACCAAAAATTCTCTAGCTGATATGATCTGTTACAAATTTTTGCTGTTGACAAGTCTAATTTGTAGCCTGTGAAAGGTTTTGTGCGATTTTTAAGAGAATGGACTAGCACGATCAATATTTGAAAAAATCTAGTTTTTAACTGCTTTCAAGAAAAAAAAAAGAATTATATATGCAAAAATTGAGTATTTGTGGATGTTTTAGGCTTTTGGACAATTGGGGCATATAGGGCCAATGGACCCACATTTAGGTCTAGAAGGGAATTTTCGTAATTTTGATTAACTGGGCTTTTTGTCATAAGGGAGTTCAATCAACCATTAATGTTTTGAAAACAACATTAGGATAAGGGCCAGCATGCGATTCCATCATATTTAACCGGTCTAACTATTCATAGACAATTAGTTTAAAAGAGAAGATTGTAATAAGAAATATTAGCAATATCCGTGATAATGATTTTGAAAAAGTTGGGGGAATTTCACTAGTATTATTTTGTATGCCTTAAAAGATGTTAGCTTTTATGCGATGAGTAATAATCAAAAGTATTTTGTCCATCAATTGTAATAGACTAGAGAACGAAAGTCGGGCTTACCTTGAGGAGTGATGCAAAGACGAAATTACTTTTATGGGTTTTAGTGTTTGAAAAGAAGTTTTCTTGAAGCAAATCAAGTTGCATCCGGGTCTCGAAAGGCAGAACAATCCGAGGATCAGCTTCACGCCTCAACCTGGAGCTATCAAAACAAATACATCTCAGAACAATATGGTGATTGTGGTTTCTCCTCTTCAAGCACAGGCGCTCTGGACTTTATATAGAGCTGTACTTCTCTTGCCCCAAAGGAGACGCGCAATCTTGAGGTGGATGGCGTTTCTTAGACGAGGCAATTGTACTTCTTTTGATTCTAACCTTTTTGACCAAGACCACCAAAACAATCCCTTCCTCGAAATTGGCCAGACGACCCCCTGTCGAGCTGTAGACTTTACTTGTCAGTCCTTTTTGTTATTGGCAAGACGACCCCGTCAACGTTTGACATTGGAGTGCTTTTTAGTTCTTCCCCTGAATTTCCTCGAAGATGTGTGAATGTGAGGCAATCGCGTATACCTATCTCTGCAGGAGTTCGTGGTTACAAACACTTAGGTTATGTTCACGGCTAGATAAGAGACCGGTCTTTATCCTGGAAATATTGTATAGAATTAATCTATAAGTGACGCGATGGATAAAATTAGATCACAATTTAGAGTTTTTAAATGAAAGTGTGGAAACTTGTGTTTTCTAGTGAGACTTCGTATAGGGTTCTCATAGGTTTTTCATAGATATTTTAAAAAAACTCGACGTATGTGGTAAATTCATCGTAAACTGAACTTTTCGGGTATAAGATTTCTCACATGTTGTTGAATTGCATAGAATGTGTTGGCATATTGTGGTGTGTCTTCTTGAACATCTCTAGTGCATGTATGAAGGTGTCATTGCATATGGTCGATGTATGTTCATGCGAGTGATATGTGAGTCAAAAGGATTGCACCATTGGGTTATATATGTCATGTTTGTGAATAAGGCTCGATTGGTACGCTCGTATGCTGGTGTAATGGTATGAAATGAACGAGTGTACGTGTGAAATGCATGAAAGAACTCTAATAAGAGATGTCCATCGGTTATAAGAAACTAGTGATGCCCTAGGGAGTGGGATGCCCATGCTATGTGTTCTTGGATGCCTTGGTTGTGGATATCGGGATGCCTCGGAGTTGAGATGCCTTTGCTGTGTGTTCTAGGGTGGTGTGATACCGGGATGCCTCGGAGTGAGATGCCTATGGAAAGGGTTCCATGGAAGTCCAGTCTAGGATCGGAAATGACTTGAGCGGACCGATTGGTAACTAGTGGATGACTGTTTTGAGGGTGGACCATGAAATCACATGAATATAATTATACATGGCGCGTGAGTTCGTATGCGATTCATGACACGTGTGTAAGTCGAAGTGCATGAGTATTGTGGTTGCATGTTTTGGCTGGTTGAGATGTATGTGCATTGTATGTCTACCATGTGTGGGTGTCGGTCATGCAAGTTCGCTTGATGTTTTGATAATTCTACTATGTAACCGTTTGGCTTGACTGTAGATGATGTTTCTTTCTACTAACTACTTGTGAATTATGTGGTTTAAAACCTACTTGTTTTCTTTTATTGGGCAAAGTTGTTCACCCCTTTCTATTTTTAGATCGTTGAGATGGATGTGCCATCCCTAGCTATGTATGGAGCACCCGCTCTCCTTGAGGGCACCTTCTATGATGTTACAATGAGGAGACCGGCTTAATATTTACTTGCTATATTTGTATAATTTGGATAGATGACAGGCGTCCTACCTTGTTCCCCATGCTCTTTGTCTCGTGGTTCCTAAAGGTAAATGGCGAGCTGATCGGTCTTTTGGATTGGTGAGCTCATGGGGGAACCAAGAGGAGCTAAGTGTCGGGTCGGGTTGGTTGTATGCTGGACTGAAGCTGCTAGTTTTGTAGGCCCACAAGGAAGTTTTGGGTAGAGGCGGTTTAGGCACCATTTTGACCTCTTCTCAATTTTTGTTTTGTGCATGTATTTTGCGGTGATGTAATTGTTGTTCATGCATGCTAAAATGGTAACTTCCCCTTCCAAGCGAATGTTATTAGTCTCTGCATTCTTGTTTTGATCATGACTTAGCGAAATGCAAGTGGCAGGAGTTGGTCACGTTAAAATAAGTCTACCTTGTTCAAATTTTCATGTTATAAATGCTAACCTTCTATAGGATCAGGACAGGTAATAACATGGGAAGTTATTTATAAGGCTTTATTATATAAATATTTTTTGCTAATCTTCCGCGTGCGATAAACAGTGACGTGCCTAGGGTCAGACTGGTTTGAACCAGCTTGACTGGTTTGGCCGCCCTCTTTTTGGTGGTTCAATCCTTATTCTTCTAAATTTTTTGCAATTTGGTCCTGTCTCTTTTGATGCAAAAATGGCCTAATTGAAGGAGAAACGGTCCAATTTTAGTAAAATTGGGTTAATTAAACCAATTAAAGATGTCTAAGTCAACCTCTATTGGTTTAATTTCTCTTGTAACGAGAGCAATCAAGAATATACACAATGGGTGCATAAAAATTGAAATTTCTATTCAAATGAGGACGATTTTCACAAATTTCTACCTTAAAGTGCAAATTAATTGAAATTGACTTCGACTAATGTTGCAAATTATTAATATGTCCAATTGCCCCTAACCTAGATGGCTAATTGAACTCAAATTGACACTAAAATGGATGTGCAACCTTTATGTAAAATTCAAATTGAGGGCCAATGTCAAAATTGAACTTCAATTCATCAAATTAAACCTTAGTTTTGAATGGGTCAATTTAAATTGTATTAAATGGCATTTATTATCTCCATTTTCTCAAGATCAAGTAAGCTAAATCCATGAAATTGACAAGTTCCAAGTGAATTTTCCAAAATTGACCCTGAATATAGACTCAACTCACAAAAACAGACCAAATGACATTAACCATTTGAAAATCATGAAGAATTGATTAGGATCCCTAATTAGGGGCAAAATCAGCAATTCGCACATTGACACACCCAATGTCAAAATTGAACAAACGAATGAATGGGCAATGACCTCTAGATCAAATGTCGTAAAAGGAAATATCACTAATTACAACTAAAATGAAAGTAATTTTATTTTAGGTAGATTTTGAACATAAAACCGAAATATTTGGAAAAAAGGTTCTTAATCAATTTCGTAAATTTTCAATGCCAAAGTCAAATTGAAGATAAAAAGAAGTCATTTGAGGATTTGATTTTTTTAAATTTTTTTTATTAAAGGTTTGATGGAAAATCAACTCAACTAAAAGATTGATTTTATGATCAAATCCTTGAAATTTTTGAAAATTAAATTGGCCAAAGTGAAATTAGGACTATTTAGGACCTTTTTGTGCAAAAAGTCAACTTTTGACTTAGACTTGAATTTTTGTCAAATTGACCAAAAGTCAACTTTTGAATTGGAGTTAGAATTTTGGTCAATGACTAAAAGTCAATTCAAAAATCAACCATTTGACTTTTTTTTTTTTTTATTGAAAATGAATCGAAAATTACTTAAAATGACATTGTAAACAAAAAGAAATGAAAATCGACAATTTTTTGTTTGAAAAACAGGCCGCATTGCTATTGGAACCTTAATCCGATTTTTCTATATTTATCGACACATCAATCAAAAATTAGCCGTCAATAGCCATTATTCAAATTTGACACGAAGGAACTTATAGAGGAACTCAAAATGGCCTAGGATTTTTACAAAGAAATTATGAAATTTGGACAGGGAAATTCTGGGCGGAGTTTACAGTATTGAGTAGCAAAAGATTGGCCTCTAGGTGAAAATTACAAATCCTGGGTTTACTGGGAGAGGAACTGTAAATCACTTGGGAATTCTTGTTAACATATGTTTGATATTTTCGTCCTTGCCTCACAAGGCAGTCTAAAAAAGCTGCCAATGGAAGTATAAATGAAACATTGCTATAATGTAACCAACAGCAATATGTGCAAGCAAATCTGAAGTTTCAAAATTAATCTAATAGATACCTAGTGTGGAGCAATCATTCTTAAAAAATACAGCTTCGAGAAGAGTGTTACTCTATTTGTTCACGCTGGCCATTCAAAGATGAAGAATCCTACTAGATGGCCAATGCCTTCCGTTGACATTTGGGTCTATATTTTGATGTTGGGTGAAGCATCATGTGAGCTTCTACGACCGACTTACCTTGCTCCTTCAATTATGTAAGACTAGCAATTTAGGGAAGTGTAGAACCCTATCATGGAAAACCTTATTGTCAAAAGAAGATAGCGATGTAATATAGGTCATGAATCTCAAAAGAAAAATCATTGTTTACTGGTTATTTACCTTTGTTGAGGAAACATCACTTCATGAGTCACAAGACAACTCTCATTCATAATTTCTAAAGATGCGCGTTCTAGATAATTTTGGTATTGTCTCCAATGAGTCACAACCAGAAATATCCAAATCAATTAAATTCAACTTTTCAAGTCCCTGAAGATGAGTAAGTTTCTTGCAGTCTCGAACTCTTAGAGATCGTAACTTCTCACATCCCGTCAAATTTGGCAAAGTCTCCATTGATTTGCATCCTGTAAAATCCAACTCTTTTAAGAACTTCGCACCATCTAGACCTTGAATTTCGACTAAATTGTCGCACCCAACAGCCACTAATTTCTCCAAACAGTGTGCTTTTGGACAAAGAAGACTTTTAATGGAATTGCAGTCATATAAAAATATGACCTCCAAGGACTCCAAATTATCATGGCCCCAAATTTTAACAAGGCTATCGCAATGCTCAATGCGTAATCGTTTCAGACGAATCAATCGTAAAAGTATCAATCTTTCAATGGAACCACACTTTTTTATTGAAAGCTCTTCCAAGTACATGAGTCCATTGAGGCTAAGTGATATCAACTTATCACACTCCTCAACACAGAGTTTCAGTGGTATTAAGGAAAGCTCGTGGATGTCTTCAGGTAAGTGGCATACCTCAAGATAGAGTTCTCTTAGGTGGACGAGGCTAAAAAGCTGTGGCAAATTGGGACTCTGACAAGAGACTGACATATATGTTAAGACCGAAGGAAGCTCTGGTAGCGACCGAAGCTCATCACAGCCCCTTAGGTCAAGGCTTCGGAGAGAAGAAAGATCCTGGATGCTTTCTGGCAAGTTAGATATCGGTGTGTAAGTGATATCAAGAATATTGAGTGAAGACAAGTCACCTATTTCACTTGGAATTGCCCCTTTCAATCTACGGCATGATTTGAGACGTAGAGTCCGTAGATTTTTCAACCTTCCAATAGCACCGGGAAGCTTTTCGATCCTAGAACGACTTAAGTTAAGATGTTGCAAATTGTGTAAATCCCCAATTGAGCTAGGGATTTCTTTAAGTGACTGACAATCATGAGTACTCAATGTCTCCAGCTTCTTCAGAGAAGCAATAGATGTAGGAATCTCTGTAATACCAATAGCATGATCCAATAAAAGTTCTTCTAAATCTTTTAATTCGCCCACCTCCTTTGGTAGCTCCTTAAGACGTACACAGCCACTCAAATTCAAGGAAACAAGGCTCGTGAGTTTGCCAATAGAAGGGTGAAGATGCTCCAATCCAAAACAATAGAACATGATGAGAATCTTCAACTGTGTGAAAGCAGAGAGATCAAGAGTACATCTTAAATTATGGCACCATTCAAGGCTGAGAACTTGTAGCCGCTTTGACACCTAATGTAGAAAGTAAAATAAGCCGTCAAAGAACGAGTTGATCGGCTAAACAATAACAAAACCCTAAAATCGCAGAGAGGACTTCTTTTTTTCCCAAACTTACCATGAATGAACTCCATCCTTCCCAATCTTCTTCGATCTCACTTCTCCATAATTCCAACACTGATAACTTTGGTAGATGCAAATTGGTCATCGAAAGAGACAAATCATTTCCAGCGACCGTCCACTGAAGCCATCTCACTTCAGAAAGGAGTCTGTCGTTGGAGGCTCCACTTGAAGCTGCCCACATCAAGTCGTGGAACCAACAAGGGTGGCTCTGCAAGTTTTTTTAACTTTTTAGTTTTTGCTTTTTTCGAAATCTTGGTTTTTGCACAATCTATAACCTTTTTATCCTTCATGTCTACAAGGAACTCACATTTTTTTTTTTTTTACAACCTTTCAAAAATTAAACAAATGACATCAAGATAAAGAAAAAATAGTTATTGCTTTAAAACAACTAAGGCAAATCCACCTTAATGTTTTATCTCTTGCTTTTAAAAAAAAAAAAATTGTAGCTTGTGTACTTTGACTTTTATTTAAGACGTAATCACGTAACCATTTTACAAATTACAAATGTTTATTTGTTAATTTTCATATAACTTCTCTATAATTTTTTGAAAAAATTTGTTAAAGAGTGCTAGTGGGTCACTTGTAAGTAGCTAAGGAAGCACTTGGTTTTCATTTCATTGGTTAAATGTAATAATGCGGAAGAGAGAAAAAAAATGGTGAATATTCAATATATTTCAATATATAAAAAAGATTATATTGAGAGCCTATTTATAAACTTTATTATAGGACTATATAAGGAAATCAAAGGAAATCAAGTTAGATATGCATAATCAAAATAAATATGGAAAATCAAAAGAAATATCCTACTTAACTTTAGAAGATATCTAAATTTCTTTAACATCATTAACTATTTTGTGAAGTGTTTAATCATTTCTTTGAAAACTGAAACTTTTTTTTTTTTTGTAAATTATGTTAAAAAAGTGACGTGGTGACAATGGTTAGCAATACACTTCTTAGATTTTAAGCAATATCTTCAAGCAAAGCCTTTCGTATGAAAGTTTCTACTTATTTTTATTTTCCAAAAAAAATGAAGATACGAATGTCCGTTTGCATAAGAATGGCACCGTTTCTTTTTGCAACTTATGAGTCAAAACATACTGTTTAACTTTCCTCTAAAAACAGATCATATAATTAGTTAAAGATGGGGGAAAAATCCCATATGGCTTTGGCTGACTTTAATAATAAAACCTATATTTTCCCCCAAAAGTTCAATTGGTTAAAATGGTTTTTTTTTTTTTGTTGGTTTGATTCACTTCTACGGTTCAACTCGTTTGTTGTTATCTATACTTTAAATATTAAATAGTGAAAAACCTGCAAAAGGTGTAAGTTCTCTTATGTTTGTTCGTAGGAAAAGCCACTAAATTGTTGTAATCATCATCCCATGCCATCTTTCATAATTTTCACTCGTTCATCAATCTACACTGTATATTACATTAAAAAATCTATTATAATGAAAGGGGATTTCAAACCTCCAACTTTCATCAAAAATTTTTTACACAATTCACATATATCTTACCAAAATGAACTGAAGAAATAGGATATAACAAAATAGACAGAGTTATATTTAAAATAGTTGAGACAATTGAAAATCAGTCCTATAAGTATTTCATTTTCCAAAGTTAAATCAAAATCTCTCGCATCTTACAATCATTTAATTTTTTCTCTACACTAATTATCATCTTTCAACATTTATGTCTATTCAAAGTAGATTTGAATCTCTCTTCTTCTTTTTTTCATTTTTCAAACACCCGTATGGTGTGCCCTTTTTGCTAATGTTAAGATTTTATTGGATCAACAAAAGAGTGTGATATTGAATCATAGGAACAAACTATTTCAAATTATATCGAGAACAGAAAGCTGATTCCTTTGCCCAACATCTCTTGGTTAATTGCTAGGGTTGATTCCTCACCATTGATCAGTCATGAGCCTCTAAGCCACCCCATATGGACAATATCTATAAAATGACATGAACTTTGATAATTTAAGTAAAAGATAAACATGGTTGAAAATTTTGGCTTCATGCTAAAAATCATATATAATGAATACAAAGGTATAAATATAATAATAAGCACAACATTGTATATGTATATACCAGAAACCGCAAGACTGACTTGACTATATAGTCTTGCGGTTTTTGGCAAAAAAGAGGCATTGTCCCGAAAAATATAAACATATAAAAATCCACTCTCTATTGTACACCTAACTTAATCCATGAAATAAGCAAGTTTAACAAGATGAAATCTTAAAATATAGTAAGGTAATTTTGCTATCTTATCTATTAAGAGGAAATAATAATGAAAAGAGATAGAAATAACTAGTAGAGGGATGGGTGTCTTCAAAATCAAAATGGAGAAAAAAAAAATCAAACATTGGATTTATTTAGCTGTCACAATAAATCTACAATGGACATAAATGGATTTTAAATTGATAATGTTTCCTAGCAAGTAAAAGCATATATTCATTCGAGATGAAATATTAGAATAGATCAAATTAAATATATTAAAATAAGAGGGAGAGAAAAAGAAAGGAGTGCCATATTTTACCTTTAGTTGTCTTAGTACTCTTGGGACTCCCTCGTAGTCATTGCCCCATGGTCCATTATGTTTCTCAAGCGATTGTCCTTGGCAAAAAATGCTCCTTCCAACATCTCTTAGTTGATCATGCATCTCAAATTGACCAAAATCTCCAATTCTAATTAAGCACCTCAACTTCAACTCTTCAATTCCTAGATTTGGATAAAACCCACAATCCTCCCACATGTACATGGCAAATTTGCTCCCTTCGCCAATAAAGAAACAAGCAATATCAAGAAAAATCTGCTTTTGTCCATCTTCTAATGCATCATAGCTTATCTGCAATATCTTTTGGACATCTCCATGAGGTTGCTTTTTTAATTGCTTCCACACATCTTCCCATACTTTTCGATTTGTTTTTTTATACAAGTATGAACCTACAACTTGAAGTGCCAAGGGAAGCCCACCCATGGTGGATATGATATCATGAGATATACCCTCAAAGTCCCTCGGAGAATGGTCCATACGAAATGCATGTTTGTTAAACAAAAGCAAAGCTTGCACCTTATCCAATTCAGTCAATTCATACTTGTAGTCCACCTCGAATTCAGATTGATCAAGAATAGCTTCATTTCTAGTTGTAACAATGATCAAACTTCCTGCCATAAACCAATTACGTTCCCTAGCCAACGCATCTAGTTGATTCTTATCATCTACATCGTCCAAAAGAATGAGAACCTTTTTTCCTTTAATTCTAGATTTGATTATATTTATTCCATCATCAATCCTAGGCACTTGACTTTTGCTCTGTAATACATCCAATATAAGTTGACTTTGGAGATACATAATACCTTGGCACTTGGAAATTTCTCGAATATCTGGAAGGAAGCTAGCATGAACAAATTTTTTCAAGACTTGATTATAGATGCACTTGGCAAGAGTTGTCTTGCCTATCCCGCCCATGCCATAAATTCCAATCATTCGAGCATTGATGGAAGGACTATCTATCCAATTCATAATTTCCTTCAATCGATCATCAAGTCCAACTAGTTGCTGTGGCACATTCAGCTTAAAATCTTCCTGTAACTTGCTTATAACAGTTTCGACCACACGCTCTATTAATTCTCCCTCGTGCCTGTCAAACAACAAAAACAATGAGAGATTATGAACCTAGACATAGTCTACGCAAAGTATTCAATCCATATCAACTGAGCTAACCCTTGTTGGCTATAGGAGGTCAAGTTTATCCGGTGGTGATCGAGGTTCGGAAGACGAGCATTGGAGTCCTTTGTAGGCCTATTGTTTAGTGATTGATACTATTGGCCGCAGGTATTGTCGTTTCTTTGTTTTTTGGCTCTGTACCATAGGAAAATGTAAAATTCTTGGGCACAATGGGATGCTTTGGTTTTAGTAGTCGTTGGGTTAGTTTTCAGGGACATCTTGGGGAGTACTGGCGTTTGTTGTCTTCAAGGCATTAAGGTTGTTTATTGGGACATTTTGGAGATCTTTTCTGAGCTTGCATTGAAATTAATTCATCTACAGTTCATCGGTCCTACATGAAGAAGAAAACTTGCTTATAAAAAAGAAAAAGTTTTGTGAAGTACCCGTTGGCAATTTTCTTAGATTCCCATCCTTGTAAGAAACTGACTTCATTAAGTGCTCGCTGCCCTTCCAGGATATCTTTCTCATTAAAATGCCTCTGACTCGAACGAAAGGCATCCCCAAAACTTCCTTTTAAATAGCGCACATCCAATGGTTTCACTTTGTAAAAAATTGGCAATACTATGTGTGACATGCTATTCTTACAGTCCATCATATGAATGAGCTCACGGAGGCACCATTTGCTCATAGCATAATTTTTGGAGATAATGGGGATCGAAATCTTAGACCGTGAAATGGCACCGAGAATCAATGAACCAAATTCCTCTCCAATTGGGATGCTGTCATCGTCCCTGAACACGGAAAAAGGCACAATCCCTACGTTGACCAGTCTATGGTACAGGTGATCAGTGAATTTCTTTCGAGTATCTGAGCCTCCAAAGCTCAAGAATACATTGTATTGATCGTCACCTTGTGTTATGGGTACTGGAGAGATGAATGAAGAAGTGGATGCTCCCTTAGTGCTCTCTTCCTTGGCTCTCTTTCTCTTTCCCTGACTCTGCCCTCTGTCCATAGCGATCTAAGGGGAAAAGTTGAAAACAAAGATGCTTTCTCTGCTGCTTAAAGGGATTGATGAACAACGAAAGACACTTTTAGGATTCTTCTCTGCCAATGCTGGTTGGTTTGGTCCCCTTCGACTAACGTGTACGTTAATTTCTCCCCGAGGCAATGTTGAACAAGGTATGTGATCTTGAAAAAGAGATAGGTAATAACGACACGGGCTTGAATTATGTCAGCGCACGCAGTTTCACGCGGAAGATTAGGTGGCCCTAAAGAAGCCCCAAAAAGGGCCCACATCATCCACTTGTTCAGAAACACATATTTGAAACACATATAAATGTTAAACACAAATAGATTTTATATAAGATGAATCTATGATATGACGGTGCCAAGCTATTCACTTCAAAACTTTCAAATTTAAATTATTTATTGATACATTGCCTGCAAATAGAGCTATAATTTGTTAAATGACACCAAATAAGCATAACACTTTAGTATTAAGTTACCGATGATATATGAAATACTTGTACACTGTCCTAGAGTTCTTTTTCCGGATCAATTTTTTTATTACAATTTTGTTGGCATGCCATTCATCCCTTGAAAAGTCAGTAAACCAATGAAAAAAGAAGTATGTGAAATATTAAAAAAATATATAAGATAATTTAGGGAAAAGCACAGAAAAGAAGGGAATGAAGTGTCTAGGCTTACTTTTAGGAGGAAGCAGCGATATTTAGAGGTAACGTCCAAAAGGCTTTGGAATTATGAATTCACAACGCATAGAAACCTTCATGAACACAAATTAAAAGTAAAAAAGGGAATGAAAGATGCAAGGCAATCAAAAGGCGAAAGTTGGAACGAAAGATGCTCTTACATTGCATAAAAGGATCGATGAACTAATCTCTGTGAACAAGTATGAACATGAATCCGTTACCACGCAAGAAAAAACGAACATGAAATCTTTAATTAATTAGTAATTGATTGACTAGGGGCAGTTGCAGATGCTTTTAGTCCTCGCCTTATCTTCTTTTGGACCTCACACCCCATTCAAGTCAAACTTGTTGGTTTGATCCACTCATGAGTAACGTGCACATTAATTTTTCAATTGGGCTATAAAGAATTAGAATCTGTGTACAAGTCTATTGCATTCAATTGAAAATATAAGCATAAGTTCAATTTTTATTTGGTTATTGAAAATCAGAATTTGAAAAATCATTTAAAAAAATATTAAGTGAGTTAAAACGGAATTAGAAATGTGAAAGATGTTAAGAAAGGACCGAGCTAGTAATTGTGGATGTGATTTTATATTTTAATTTTGTTTGAAATTGCCATAATCTTAATGAAGTTGGAAACGTAAGGTAGAGATAACAAATGCTCGTGGTTATTAATTTTTTATCTATTCCATGCCAGCACCACATGCTACATTTCCATGTAAAATGAATTTATTTGGAAACGGTACACCGAGCCTTTCATTTCAAATTTTCAAATCTAAAAAGTTTGATGATATTTTGTCTGTAGAATAGAGTTATAATTTGGTAGATGGCACCAATCGGAGGAGCAGATGCTTCCATAGTGCTCTCTTTTTATGCACACTTTTCTTTCCCATGTTAGTCTAAACGATTAGAAATTAGGTACCCATTCGATGGAAGAAGTAGAAGAAGATAAGAAAGGAAGTAAAAGAGAAGCTGCCAAGGAAAATCCAGAGACGGCTGAGGTTTTAAACAACGGCGTTGCTGGAGGGCCCACCTTGAGAATATTACCGCAAAGATTTTATCTTTTTTATCCAAGAAATTGGAAGTAGAATAGGATTATCGGCTAAATTCGTGATAAGTCAGGTTAAATTGATTAATCATATTTTGAAGAACAAATTTATTGGTTGTAAGAAAAGAAGTGTAGGAGATGAGTGATTTTTTGTGCAATTATCGAAGAGAATAAACTAGCAATCCGATATTTGGAAAAATCTAGTTTTTAACTGTTTTCAATAAAGAAATAAATAACTATTTATGGAAAAACTGAGTATTTTGGATGTTTCAGGCTTTAAGTAATTCTGGATAATTGGGGCTAGTATAGGGCCGATGGAACCAAAATCGGGTCTAGGAGGGTATTTTCGTAATTTTAATCAAACGGGCATTTTATCCCAAGGGAATTCACAAAGTAATATTCTGCATTACCTTAAAGGATGTTAGATGTTATGCAATGAGTAATAATCAAATGTATTTTTTGTCCGGTCAATTGTAATAGACCGGAGAATGAAGGCCGGGCTTACCTCGAGGAGCGATGTAGAGATGAAATCACTATGATGGATTTCAGCATTTGAGAAGAAGTTGGCTTGAAGCAGATCGCGTTGCGTCCAAGCTCCTGAAAGGCAGTGCGATCCCAAGGATCACCTTCCCGCCTCGACCTGGACCGGCTTTGGTTTGGAAAGACACCGAGGTAAATTTGCAGATCATCTCAGGTCAGAACATCACGAGAAAGGACGAGAAGTGTACAAAATCGCCAACATCATACGGGAAACTTACTATCTTTCGATAAAGTCCAGAAACGACCCTCGCGTTCCGACGAAGATCCGCCCAAACCCAGGAACCCTAACTGCCTCAGCGGAGTCCATAATCAGAAATTATAGCAAGCGGAACACTAAAAGTTCAAAACTCGACACGATTCGAGTTGATTTTACCTGTTAATTGGTCCCTCAAGAAAACTATCGACGGGTTGGTCCTTTGAAGCCAGTGGTTCGGAAGAAGCAATTGCAGGCGTTCTTCACGACAGGCTCAGGTGTGAAAAGATCCCTGCTTCCTTTCTCGGATTCAAGTTGAAGTTCTCGCTCCGGTAGAGGCTTCGATGTACTTCAGATCTAGAAGTAGATAGATTTTGTCCGACTCCTAAGTACAAAAGATCCCTAGTCAACTTGTACTTGGGAATCGGGCAACGCGGTCCTGGTTGACTCTCTATCTGCGGGAACATGATCACGTGCCAGGGTTAGGTGGAGGCAATTGTCTTGGACGCCGGAGCATGATCGCCGGGCCATGGTTAGGTGGAGGCGCGGATCCGTGGCCCATAACCCTAAAACGTAAGCCTGAATGGAGTTGGGAACACGAGGTAGAGGTAGAGATAAACAAATGGACGTTAATTTGTTTTGTATTTATTCCATGCTAGCTTCACATGCTAACGATTTCATCTGAATTCAACATATTTCAAAATGATGTGATTTCATCGAGTGATTATTCTTTTTTTTATTTTATTTCGAATTTAAGTTAAAATGAGCAAAAAGCGTACCTTTCGGGATTGGCTTCGGATGGCCTCCGGTGAACGAACCTCGAAGAAACCAGCAATTTCTCTGGCGCGGGGAGACGCTCTGCCGAGACCTCCGGCAAGCTCGTCCTCCTTGCCGCCGGCATCCACGCAGACCTCGAAATCACGTATTCCTCCTCTTCCTCCTCCACGCAGTCTCCACGTCCATCTCCACCTTCAGCCACCGAGCCCTCCGCGCCCTCCATCTCGGAAACCCCGGCCACCTGGCTCTCCTCATCAGCGATGTCCTTCCGCGGCGAGAAGCAGACCATTCCATTGGGAGGCAAAACGAAAATGCTGCTGGACGACTCCACCGCCACCGCTGCAGAGACCACCCGTGCCACCCTCTCCTCCGCCTCATTGCGGTTGTCGTGGAGCCTAGAGGAAGCGGCAATGGTGACGATGATGAGGTAGATGTAGGGAGACTCAAGCCACACAAGGTGCGACAGCCATGGGAGAGGGATCTGGACCCTCGCCAGCCTGGCGATCGACAAGGCGGAGAGCTTCAAGGCCAGCACCACCACGAGCACAGGTGGCCGACACATGGCCATGCCTCTAATCGAGGGCGCCCAAGCACCGAATGCTACCGCCATCACTAGTGTTGATACTCGATGCAATAGGCTTTAATAGCTATTCTTCCAAAATACAACTTTGTATAAAATAAAAAAAAAAATAAAAAAAACGAGAACATGTTATCTGGATAGATCAATTATGTGAATTTGATTTATCTTAAAGAATTGTGGTTTGAAATTTAATTTTATATTCAAATGAAAGAGAGAAATGTTAAGAAACCATTATAAATTAATTGATAATTAATAAAATGATGACTATTATAAATGATAATTAGATCACGTCCTCAAATGAAAGAGAGTTATGTATGTTATTAACCTAACACAAGAAAAAGCTGTCAATGCAAGCATGTAGGATAAAAATCACTTAAATTGTGCACCCCCCTAGATGTCTACTCTTTTCAGATGTCATCCCGCAAGTACAGTTTAGAAAATGTATCGAACAAAAGAGAGCTATAAACAAATTTCTGGCTTCATTGTCTTATATTATATAACCAGCCATACACCTAGCCAACCATTTATAAGTAACTTTCAGAAATCGATTTATGTTATTGAAAACGGGTCATTCATATGGATCTCCTCAGTTCAGCTCTCCTTATTCTAAGTATGTTGTCCCAGCATTAATATGCGGGAAAGATTTCAAAAATGTATTGCCCAGCAACCACCACCATTTTTATTTGCGAATCCATACAAGATATTTCCTTTGTGCAGTCAATCACTAGCTGCCTTGCATGAAGGCAACGTGAGATGCCTGCAATTTTGGGTCGAGATTTAGGGAGAGTCTGACAGGTGTAAAGTGAAAAGACAAATAGGTAAAAATTCCTACCTGTAAGGATAAAAGATCACCAATTCAAGAAAACAATTTCAGTAAAAAATGTAAAGAGGAGAAAAGCAGGTAAAAATTTGTCTTGGCATCATGATGAAAATGGTCCTTTCATAACATCCAGTGAGACCTCGGACGTTACCCTGACACTAGAACATAAGTTCATAATAAGCAAACAATATGATGACCAACCTCTAATTATAGCACCAAGAGCAACCATTAAGCCAAAAGTGACTGTACATGCCTGAAGGACAGTACACCTGGAGGAAATGGATGTGGTAGAATTAGCAGAAGAACTGTTGGTGGAAACATCAACACTAGGAGCATTTTCAACTGTCGAAGAAGATCTATCCGCAACATTTGTCTTGGATGAACTCCAGTCAACTTGCAGATCAAGATCAGCACTTTTCTTCGGTCTTCTATATCTTGATCTCTTCACCAAGCATTGAACTGAAGCATGGCTTGTGCTTACTCTACACGCCTGCAGAAGGAAGCAGAATCATATTAGTTGATTGAGATCAAAACCACACGTGCTTTATGACTTCATGTATCGTTGCATCATCGAGGCCAATAAACTCCTCACGTAATTGAACATGCGATATACAATCAAAAGCAGCCCCTTGTAAAGCACATGGTGCCAGTAGACCCAAAAAAACCATAAATACCGATTCAGAGCCAAGTCCACATTTCACTAAACGTAAGGCCTGATTACTATTTCAATTTAATATGCTCAAGATAAAACTGTCAGTATGCCCGCTAATGTTGTATTCAACAGTATTAGCTTAAAGTATTCATCGTGAAGCGGGCCGCATTCTTGAGGTAAAACAATGAATGAAGTCTAGCTAAAGCTCTCATTTCGACAGAGAGCAATCACATGAGATCAGAAGCTCCGATGATCAAAACAACGAGACAGTCCCTAATGTCAGAAAGTTTCCACGATGAATCAATTTCCACAACATAACAACACGCCCAAGTGAAAACATACCGGTGTCGCTGCCACTCAAATAAGGATATGGTCCATATCGGCTTTCACAACTTGCAAGTCAAATCCAAGCAAAAATCAGCACTATTTCTGTCAACTCCCACAAACGAGTACTAGTCACCGATCATTCCAAAACAGGGTATCCAAAAACTCCATCTTGACAACGAAATCCCTGAACCCAGAAAAAATCAAGAGACAGAACTCTGGGCTATTCATATCTCGGCATCCACAAAATCCACACCAAATGCTTCGAATTAAAGAAAATGCAACCCCGCGCCAAACAACTAACCCTTGAAGACCGAAGCAGCAATGAAGCGAGTCGGAGAGGTGTCGCCAGCTTGAGCCCAGCAAGCATCGATGGTGAGCGAAGGCATGGCTGACGAACGACGACGGCGGTCAAAGCGTCGGGCCGTGGCAACCTTCGAACTAGAGAAAGCCGAAAAACGCACCGGGGCTTCGAGACAGGATCTCCCGAGCTTCGCCCTAAGCCGTACGCATTGTTTTTGCAGCTCTCGAAGCTTCGTTTTTTGTTTGGATTTCAGAGGATTTATTTTGTCAGAAGACATCTCTTTTTTTTTTTTTTTGGTCGGAAGAAGACATACCTCTTTCGTTCGGCCGAGATTAGAAGATTGTTGAGCTTACCAAATTCACATAATATCTTTAAAAATATATGAGGCATGAAATACAAACTTTAAAAATGCCATGTTGATACGAACATAAAGAATATTCAATATAGCTCATATATATCAACGAAAATCTGCCAAGGAAAGAAATGGATAATATACTTACCAAATTATGTAGAATGCAATTTACCTTTTCTTCCCATATTAATCAAGATCAAGATCAATTTAAAAAAAATATGCCATACTTGATTAATGCTCCCCCTCAATTTGTTACCTTTTCGAAATGATCATAATTCTCCCACTTTCTTTTTATATACACCTTCTCCCCCTGTCCTCATGACAGTAT
The DNA here is from genome assembly GCA_014182845.1 of Corymbia calophylla. Classification (NCBI taxonomy): domain Eukaryota; kingdom Viridiplantae; phylum Streptophyta; class Magnoliopsida; order Myrtales; family Myrtaceae; genus Corymbia; species Corymbia calophylla. Next base: position 17,646,005 of record CM024694.1, on the reverse strand, counting down.
TTGCAATAATACTTATCGCGGCTTGTGCACATTGAATAGAATGTCGTCTCTTATTTCCTTTGTAGCAACAACAACTGTACTATTCTTTTGCTTTTGAAATTTGAGGTAGAAGTTTGTTTTCTTCAATCAAGCTTGCCTCAAATTTAATCTGCATAAACTTATTAAACTTTCTGCACAAATGCACTGTTATAATATTTTGCATAATATATAATGCCCTTTCTTCCGAAATAAATTGAATAGCATATTTGACAATATAAAAAATTTAATTCAAAGCTATTCAACCTTTCATATGACACATTAGTGGCATGCTCAATAATTTCTGAAAATTTTGTGCAATGAATAGAATTTCTCAGCCTTAAAAAAATCTCCACAATTTCGGATCAAGCTTTCCTAACCTCATATGGAAAGATATTTTGCCACCTGCAAATCCTTGCAAAATAGATAATAATCTTTGCAAATTATAGAAAATATCACGCACATACCTTCCTTCAATTTGCGGATCAAACTTGCCTGATATAAAATATCTTCTAAGATTATAGCAAGTGAATCCCAAAATACAACAATATCTTTCAAGATTAAAGGGATTTCCCTAAGCATAAATTTCAAAAGATATTATTGATGCAATATGCAAAAGAAAGTATATATTTTTATCACGTGCCAAATCAAGTAATAAAATGTATAATATCTGACGAGATTTTTTGCAATATAAATCACATGTGAGTCATCAAAATCATCCAGAACCATAAAATTTGTGTATAAATTTGGAAAGCAGGATGATAAAGATGGAATGTTTTATTTCCTTACTCAAGGTATATATATTTAAAATATACCATTGAATTAAAGATGATCCTTGTCGATCTTTGCCTAAATATGTCCTTTGATTATACCGTGACATGCAGAGACTGCAAACATACTTCCCTTGTATAATTCCCTGCAATGAACTCATTTCCTTTTCGGTATCCATGAATTTGGATCCTTCCTTCACGTTAGAGCACAAATAGGAAATTTTCATAAAAGCTCAACGATCCTTTGCTGACTCATTTCAATAGAATATTTTAGGGAGAATATCTTGTATAATGTCTCGTAAGACAAATTTTTTCTTTGCAAAAATATAATAGAATAAGAGAGCATAAAATCTGATCAAATAATCATGATTATCTCTAAGCAGAATATTAAATTAATCACACGTATCAAATTCCAACTCACAAAACTACCAAAAATATATCACACGATTCTTCCTTCAATATAACCAATTATAGAATATAATTATTATAAAATTTGAATCAACCGAAACATAAAAAGAACATTATGCACAAACAGATTCTCGCTTCCTTACCTTTATTACCCGCAAGAAAACAACTTATCTTTTCTTTGGTACCCAAATGAATTTGGGTCCATTTCGGTTAGAGGAAGCATCAAATTTCCAATTGATTGACTTGGATTTCTTCCAATCAATTAGACATTGTTGCTTAAAGTGATTGTGATCACCACAATTCGAGCAATTAAAATATTGAGATCCAATAGGCTTCACAAATTGCTTACCAAAATGACTTCGATAATGGTGGATCGAAGGTTTGCGCCTCAATCTCTCCTTTATTTTTGGAAAATCATTCTTGCTCTCACTTGTAGAATTTTTCTCTCTCAATTTAGAGATTTTCTTCAACACTTTCTTATGTTCTGCGCATAACTCTTCAAAAGGATCATCATCATCAAGAATAAAATTTGAACATGTTACCTCGTCTTCTTCAAATTCAATGCCCGCCATTAAGCATAAATTCTCATTATCGCTGGATTCACACTCGATATCGCTCCACGTCTCGGCTTTCTTTGTGGACTTCTTCCCTTTCGAATTGCTTCTTTTTCTCACAAGGTGTTCAGATTTTTTGATCGACGACCTCATCTCCTCATAGTCATCCTTTTTATCTTCCTCAAAATCTGCCTCATTAAAATCAGCATTAGATTTTAAAGCAATTAACTTCTTACCTTCTGGATCTTCATCATTTATACGTTTTTTTTTTTTTTTTTTTTTTTTTTTTTGGTAAGGTAAGATTATAAATTAAAGACCAACAAAATGTACAACGGGGGTGAGGACGGCACCAACGGGCACTCAACTAGACAACATGTCGTTGGAGTGACCGGGTACCACCATCACAGTTGAACAAAACATGTACAAACATACGAGATAAAAGGAGGACCAAAGGGTCCCAAGCGGTCCTAAGTCTGCACCAAGGGCAGCTCTATGTCAAAAATGCGAGGGTCTATCCCCCAACAGCGCTACATTCTCCTGTTCCTAGGGTTGTCTTCAACCCTTTTGAAAGCCAGGGCCTTGTCCTTGACCGCCTTGAATAGCTGTAACTTCATGGAAGGAATTTGAAAGCTCCGGCCACGGAATATGGTGTCATTCCTGGCTTTCCAAATGATATAGCAGAGAGCGCCAAATGAAAACCGAGCTATCTCATAGTAGAACCCCTTGCCAGAAAGAACATTACTAACCCAAAAGAGGTTGTCTGGCCATGCCGAACTAGTCCAAGGGAGATTGCATTTTGCGGCCCAAAAGTTGGCAAGGGAATTAGGGACGCATTCAAAAACAAGTGGTTGACGAGTCGGCCTAGTGTTGCGTAAAGCGCAAACCGAGGAGGGTATTCTGCCATAGGACATGAGAAGGACCTGAGTTGGAAGACGGTTCTTGGAAATTAGCCACAGAAGGAATTGGTGTCTAGGAGCCAAGGTCCTATTCCAGACAAAAGAAGACCAGGTGACCGGGTTGGCTTTACCGCGAATAGTAGCCCAAGCTGAGGCCATCGAGAATTTTCCAGATGGATCCTCCACCCAGCTGAAGGTGTCCAGATCATTCAAAAGTGGGAGAACCGAGATTTGCCACAAAGTCAATTCTTGCAGGATTTGGAGCCCATCCGGTGAGTATAAGTCCCTGACCTTCGCCTGCCTGAGGAGGTCTGATTGGTAAATATAATTGTCAGAGAAGATCAAGTTAAGGGGGCCAACCTCAAGCCAAGGGTCAAACCACAAAGATGTATGAGCACCATCTCCTATCTTTCATCTAAAGTGGGGTTGGAATTCTTTCCTAAGCGCAAGGATCTTCCGCCAGGCCCAAGAGCAAAGGGTTGGGACAGAGGAAATCCAAAAATTTTGTCTTTTGAGGTAAGTGGCATGGATCCATTTACACCATAATGATTCTTTATCGGTGAATAAAAGCCAGATGTGTTTAGCCATAGCCGCTTTATTACTGTCTCTAATTCTTCTCAAGCCAAGTCCTCCTTCCGAGGTGGGAAGGCAAACATCGGCCCAAGCCACTTTTGCACCTCCCGGTCCCATGGATGGTCCTTTCAGAAACCTGTCTCTGATTTGCTCTATCTTGTCCACCACCGATGCTTGGAAGCCGAATATGGAAGCCCAAGTAAGCTTGGATGGCATGCAAACCGACTTAATAAGTTGAAGTCGCCCTGCAAACGAGAGAAATCGGTGTGTCCAAGAGTGGACTCTAGTAGTGAGATGGCATACGAGAGCATTGCAATCCACTTTGTTCAACCGAGAGGTGATGATAGGCACGCCCAAATAACGCACTGGAAGCGAGCCCAGGGAGAAGCCAAGAGTTTGTATGATCTGATCCCTAACTGTGTCAGTGCCACCAGAGATAAATACTTCGCTCTTGTTAGAATTTGGAATCAAGCCACTCCATGAGGAAAACAAAGTGAGCCCGTCCTTGATACGGGATATGGAAGCAAGGTTCGCTTGACTGAAAATAAAGACATCATCTGCAAAGAATAGATGGGATAGTCGCGTGGCCCTGCACCGCCAATAATACCGGAAATCCGGGTGCCGAGTATGAGAGTCAAGGATCCTAGTAAAGACCTCCATAACCAAGGTGAAGAGATATGGGGACATAGGATCTCCTTGTCGAATACCTCTTCCACTGGAAAAAAAACCATGGAGTTCGCCATTGATAGAGATGGAAAACTTAGGGGTACGAACACATACCATGATCAGTCTTGTAAGATTGTTAGGAAACCCAAACGCCAGGAGGGTGTTCTCTAAGAAGTCCCAGTCCAAGGTATCATATGCTTTCCTGAAGTCTACCTTGATCGCACATTTTGGAATGTGGGGCTTGTTGTGAAACCCACTGAAAAGTTCTTGGGCAAGTAGGATGTTGTCGCTGATTCGCCTTCCTTTCACAAAAGCAGTTTGGACCGGACTGATAATTCCGGGGAAGAAGCTGCTGCAATTCTAGAAGAGAGAATCTTAGTAATACATTTGTATATTGTGTTACAACATGCGATAGGTCGGTAGTCAGAGACCGATGATGCATTGGGGACTTTAGGCACCAAGGCAATGATGGTATTATTGACTTCTTTAAGTAGACAGCTTGATTGAAGGAAATCCATAACCGCTTCGGTGACTGAAGGGCCCACCACATCCCAATTCTTCTTGAAGAAGTCCGCGTTGTAGCCATCCGGACCAAGAGCCTTATTTCCATTAATGGAGAACATAGCATCACGTACTTCCGATGGGAGGAATGGCTGGGAAAGAAGATTGATTTGGTCAGGCCCGAGAGGGGATTGAATGACCTCAAGAATCTCCTGAGTGGACGGCCCCATAGACATAGCAGTCGGAGCGAGGATGTCTTGGAAATAAGAGACAAAAATACGTTGTACATCCACCGGTCGAGACCATTTGACCGGTGCTGTCCATGACGACATGATCCGATTACGGAGGTGCCCGTGGTTTACCGAATGGTGAAAGAACTTAGTATTATGGTCTCCTTCCTTAAGCCGAATTCTAGACTTTTGTACGAAAAGGACTCCTCAAGGGAACGAAGATCATGGTACTCTTTAATTTGAGAGTGTTCATCTTTTGCCAAGAGGCTATTTTGCGGGTCTTGGTGGAGTGCCTCTTGGGTAGTCCAAAGAGCCCTTTTCGCAGCCGACACTCTCATAGAAATGTCTGAGTAAGCATCTCTGTTCAAGCATTTGAGGCGGCTCTTCAAAGTCTTGAGACGGATGTAAAGTTTAAACATAGGAGAGCCTGAAACTTGAGTATCCCAAGCCTCGCATCAAATGCATGGAGAAATCCGGGTGACTCATCCACGGGTTAAAAAATTTGAAAGGAACCCGGAGAAACAAAGGGAGAACTTTTACAACCATTGGTGTATGATCCGAAAGACCCGGGGCTAGAAAAGAAGCTTCTGAGAATGAGTAAGACATACACCAGCAGTTATTAACTAATACACGATCAATTTTCCTTTGCTTTCTGCGAGCACCCGATGATGTAGACCATGTAAAACGAAATCCCACATAGTGTAGGTCAATCAGTTCAGCTTGATCCAAACAATCCTTGAATTCATCGAAAGCGGGGATCCATATGTCGTGGCTCCTATTCGATCCGAGGAATCCCGGATGGCATTGAAGTCACCGGCAACAATCCATGCACTTTCCTTGAGGATAGAGCTCAATCTAATAAGGCCCTGCCAAAGGGGCCTTCGAGTCACGAAGGTGTGTTCCCCATAAACCACGGAGAAAGTAAAAACGGAACCCGAATTCAAAATTTTTATGTCTCCATGAATGATCTGACTGGAACAAAATAGAAGATTGAATTCCACCTATCCATCGCTCCATGTAAATGCTGGACCGATCCCATAAAAGAGAGTTTTGACTTGTGAAATTTCTGTCCCCTTTGGGAGGTTTTAATTATTATTTGCCAAACAGTGAAGTAGTGTTGGAAATGCTATTTTTTTTCTAAAGTTTTGGAAATCATTCCACCGCAATATTTATATTTAATATATGGAAAGGTGAAAATGTAAATCAAGAAACAGAATTACTTTGTCGATATCTGTCTTTCACCGACGCACTTTAGTACGATATGCAAGTGTTCCGTTTGCCGAGGTCAACGATGATTCGAACCCAAGGGTGTCAAATGAAGCCAGAAAAAACTTTCAGGGGCGAAAGCGGAAATTTAGAAAGAAAAAAAAAAGGAAATTTAAAAAATGCGGCCCCAATCTCTCCCATACTCCAGCGCATCAAAATGGAAAGGGAAAAACAAGCATCAGTCCCGCCATCGCCATCGATTTCGATTCCGATATTAGCGCTTGCAGAGGTTGTGTGGGTATTTCCCGTCTCCACGATGATGAGGATGGCTGTGGAATAGTCTGCTCTAGGCGTGAATAGATAGCGAGCGGGTTTAGTGAAGTAGTCCTATTGACGAGCAAAATGTCCGGTGCTGTTCCAGTTCGATGTGTTTAGTTTACTTTGGGTGGTGGTGTACTCTTGATTATTGGCCAAATTGGGTGATATCTGGTGATTAGGGAATGACGCAATTGCTTGTGTTTGCGTGGATAATTTGTGAATTGATTGATTGTGCATTCCTAGATGGGGAGGCTTGTTCGGTTAGTCAGTGTTCTGATGATGGCTGTGAAATGTTCTAAGTTGGAATTGAATGGACCGGAGCTGGATAAAAGTTCACGCATGCGATCATTGATTGTGTTTCTTACAAGGTCTTTATTGGATTTGCTCTACCATTGCAATCTCATGAAAGGAACGTGTTGCTGTTTTGAGCTTTTCTCGTATATTTGAATGATCATAAATGAGCTCATTGATCATTGCTAACTTGGTTGTCTTTATTGCAGTCAATGGGGACGTGATTTTTGTCCAGATTATAGGGGACTGGGATGTCTCAAGCAAAACTTTCCATACATCCCAGTGATGGCCTTAACTGCAACTGCCACTCAGCCAGTTCGTGAGGTACGCTACTTGCGCATTATCCTCCAGATTATGATGAAAAAATCATTTGGGTCTTATCGAAATTTACATCCATTGCAATATATCCTAAAAGCTGTCAGGATCCCCCATGCTCTTGTTCTCGAGACAAGCTTTGACAGACCAAACCTAAAATATGAGGTCATAGCTAAGACCATGGAACCACTGAAGCAGCTTGGAGAGCTGCTGAAGAATCGTTTTGCTAATTTGTATGGCATTGTGTATTGCCTCTCGAAGAGTGAATGTGTTGATGTTGCAAAATACTTGAATGATAAGTGCGGTATAAAGACGGTGTACTATCATGCTGGATTAGCAGCCCGTCAAAGAGTAGCTGTTCAAAAGGATATGGCATACTGGAGAGATTCAAGTTGTTTGTGCAACTATGGCTTTTGGGATGGGAATAGACAAACCTGATGTTGTAAGTTGAATTGGACTCTAAGCCTTTGCCTATTTTTAGTGTTAGAATCAAGCTGACATGCTGGCCAATACTCGACTAATTCGCTTTTTTTTTCTGATGTTTTAATTTTACTGATCGGTTTGTTAGCATGCTTGGAAGTAAACTTTGCTGTCTCCATGGTCCAGTAGCCTGCTAAATTGTCATTCTTGGCTATTGATTGCAGGAACTAGCGAATTATGTGTTTTTTTTTCAAGCGAAATTCTTTCTTCCATTTATGGAACTTTGGTGTGCTGAAAATAAGTTAAACTAGGATAAAGTTATTTTCTCTAGTGTATACGTGGCAAATGAATATAATCTAACTTGACCTTCTGTTATAATGTTTTGGACATATTTCAACTTATTTTTGTTGGTCAGTAATAATTTTCTTTGGGGCATGTGGTCAGCATTTTGTCATCCACAACACAATGTCCAAGTCAATCGAAAGCTATTACCAAGAATCAGGGAGGGCAGGAAGAGATAATCCACCAGCAGTGTGCATTGCTCTTTATGCCATAAAGAATTTCAGCCAGGTTTTGTGCATGTTAAGAAGTGGTCAAGGATGTAAAACCGAAATCTTTAAAAGTGCAATGGCTCAAGCTAGGAAAATGCAGCAATATTGTGAACTCAAGGTAATCCAGTTTGTGTTCTCAACTTCTCTCTGGTGATCTTAACTAAGTGATGCTTCTATTTTGTGTTTACACTTTCCACTTTGTTCTATTGATTGTTTTGTTTTTTTGGTAAAGGTAAGTATTTTGTTCTATTGATTGTTGTCGGTGTTAGTCTGGCATTAACCCATCTGGGTGCTGGATCATGAGATGAGTCTGTTGGCAACATATTCAAATAATAATAGAACTTTTGGGCTAAACTCATATTCCGCACACCTAAATAGAGCAAAGTCTATTGATAAACGTGTGTTTCCTCTATAATTTGCAAAATTTTCAGGACGAGTATCGGCGGCAAATTTTACTTGCACACTTCGGCGAGTCTTTGAATCAGAAAGACTGCAAATACGGTTCTCATCCTTGCGACAAGTGTCTCAAAGCCTCTTCATAAAGGTAGACCTTTCAGGTGTCAACTCTCTTGATGGGCGACAGGTACCGACTTATGCGTGATCTTGAGCCGCACAGTTCTTCTGATTCCATCATCCGCAATTATTGGAAGACCACATGGAAATGGAGGGGCAAAGGTCCCTAATTTTGGACACAGAATTCTTACAGTTGTGATGATCTTGTCATCTCATGTTTGTCTTTTCCTTTCATCTGATGCCACGTTGCTTCTCTGGAACTAATTTATTTTCATGAGGGGAAAGAAAAGGTTGGTCGACATATCATAAACCGGAGAGGCACGCCCTCCGGTCTTGACTGCAGAAGAAAAAGTTACTTGTTTCAGTTCAGCGAAGATTAACAATGAAATCCAATTATACAAGAACATGTTGCCTTTCTTCTTCTTTCCCATTTTGAATTAGTGATGAATCCATATCATGACCGCATCTGAAGTTAGTTTACTTGCAGATTCAATTTTTTCTAGTATATCTTAAGATACAATCGATGGGTTGAAGACCTTGATTACGGTACAATCATCAGTTATCCAACTATTGAACACTGCCGGATTTCTGGTCAGCAAGCATTGCATCGGTGGACTGGATTATTCAAGTCATTAGTGGACTGGGATCTTAGATCCCCATTACGCAATAGTTTTTCACAGAGAGCACATGGGCATCTTTAATTCGATACCTGGGGGTTTGACAAGGTTTTATTATTCCTGGGTCAGGCACAACGTTAGATTCATTTCGACTTGGACGTGTCAACTGCCCAATAATGCTCTTACGTGGCAATTATCAGTTGCTTCTTTGTTGTAATTGCATAACAACTACTTACGGTAACGATTGCATATATATTCATGAGAATTGCAGCCAACGCCTTGCACTCAGGAAGGATAGTTGGGATCAGCACACTTTTGATGACGGCACAGCATCGCACAAGGTGAGGGAAATTGACAGTATTGGCTCGGAAGGTCTTTCATTTATTGCCGTTTGAAGTGAGGACAAAATTGTTCCTCTGAATGTTAGTACGTGCATGACTCATTTGAAAAGGATTGTTTCGGAAATATATTGGACTGGGGGGATTCTCTTCGGCCTAAGAAAAAGAAGATGAGAATTTGGGGTATACCCATTATCCTCTGAAAACCACAGAGGAGAGCCTGTACCGTGGAAAATCTCCAAGTGAGGGCATATAAATTTTGGAAGCTTGTAAGAGGGTAGTAACTGCAGCTCAGATTGCAAGGGATTTTAGAGAAAGAGCCGCTATTACATGGATCAAAATAGGTAAATGAGAAATAAACAAATAATCCTGTAGATCCCCAATATCAACCAATGGAAATCTCCTGTTTTATGGAAGTGCCAACTCGATTATCATCGAGCTTGGTTAGATCTGTGGTCACGCGTTTGAATTAAAAGTTTGAGTTGTGTTGTGATTGAAAGCGATTGATTTGTCCTCTTTGGTTCTAGTGAATAATGAATTACTGACATTTCGTTTAGTTGTGGTAACGGGTTTGCCATCGTCGAAACATAGATTATGGATGATACTTGATGGTCATAACTCAAATTGAACAATTAATAATCAACATTAAATTCTATAATAATGTTCAGGGATAAATGATGTGAATTGACCATCCCAGCCCTTGAATATTATTGAAGAACTCGAACTTAATTGTTCTTGTTTAGGAATCTGAGATGATCCTCCTTTCTCTCTCTCTCTGAAAAAAATCCTTCCCATCCGAGAAAGGGGAGAGGCCAAGAGGGAGGGAGAGAGAGAGGGAGGGCACAGATGGACCCATGGTCGTCGAGCTACCTATCCCATGGAGTTGGCCAGAGTCCAGAGATCACGACGATCCAAACTCTTAACCAAAAGCAATGTACGTAGCCAAATCCCGACCTCGCATGCTCGAACACGCTTTGCCCCCTCACAGACTAGACGAGGTGAAGGAGATGGCGATAAAAGCGTCGTGGTGGAACGACTCAGAGAAGAAGAGGAAGAGGAGGGTGGCCAGATACAGGCTTTATTCGGTCGAAGGCAAGTTCAAGGCTTCTTTCAAACAGGGATTCCGATGGTTGAAGCGCAAATGCTCAACCTTTGCTCATCGATTCTAATTAGTAGAAATTATGGAATGTTGGTAGTTTGTTTGTAAAACAAACCAAGAGGTGCCTTGTCCCACATTGAAAAGATGTGAGTGCGCACGTGGACAAGATTTGGCACTAACCAATGATCATTCATTTTTATTTATTGAAAAAATTCGAATTTATTTTTATAAAAATTAACCATAATGTCATATTGAAACAGTGTGACTGTTTATGAAGAAGTTATGGTTATTTATTATTTATTTATTTCGAATTTTATTTCTTCTTCCAACGATTATATTATAATTTGTACCTATTCAAATATAACTTCTTAATCCTTGAAATGTTGTGTCTGTTCAGATATAACTTCTTTCGAAGGGATATCTTTGTTAATTTTTTGCAACCTTTCACGAAGAAGTTGCCTATATTTCTATATATATGTCAGTTTTGAAAAATCATAAAAGTGTTCACAATTACTATTATTTTCAGAGTCTCCTTTCAAAACTGCAGCCAATTGTTTTCAATTGTTTCCTAGAGAGACCCTGGAGAAATACTAGAATTGCTATCTAGTATTCTCATTTGAGACTTTGTTGTATCCTGGAAAAAATTTGCCCGTGACCATTAGCAACTTAGTGGGCAAATAAATCCTTAAAGAAAGTGATATCACGCCTCAAAGTCTGATGTGATTACTTTATTGATTCGAACTCATATTGACTTCATTGTTCTACCCAAGTACGAAGACGATTTCTCCAACAATTTTAAGGATTTATTTGTGCAACAATGAAGTCAAAGCTGGAGGAAGTTTGGGCCTGTGGTGGTTCACGATCGGGCAATCCCTGAGATGTCATTCATAGATCACGGATTTTCTCTTCTCTGCCCCCATTGAGATGTGCCATTCAAATAAAATAAGAACCCAGACCAATGTGTTGATTCCGCCGTTTGGCACATGTTTAATCGACAAACATGGCAATGGAAACAATGGGTCGGTTCATCTCATGCGGTTTCATTAAGGATAAACAATGACGGTGCAAAGCATTGCTTGGATCCACAACCGGAGGATTGGAATCATTTCGTGCCAAGGCTGTTGGCCAATTGGTCAGCGCCTCCACTTCAATACAATTCCAATTGTTCTCATGTGCTTAGAGAAATCATTCATACTCATGACTTAAACGATGATTATTACACACATCGGCATAGGCCAAGGAAGTAGATACATGCTTGAATATTAAAGTTAAAAACATAGTGGGGGTTATTCTTTGAGCCAAATTGATTATGTGAAAAAGATGTTGAATGAATTTCAATATCTTGGGCTTCAAAGAAATAAATAATCCATTTGATTCATGGTAGAGGGTCTTTAGTGTGAGTGCTATGCGATGCACTATATTGACCCGATATTGCTTATTCTATGTGTAAATTGAGTACATCTATTTGTAATCCAATTATAGAACATTTGAAGGCTATTACCTGAATTTTGGTTATTTTAGTAAATCAAAAAAATTTTGGGTGTGTTCTATATTAATTATACGACTGTGTTATGAGAATACATCGATACTAATTGGATTACAATTATGAGAGATAAATAATCCAATTTCGGGTGGATTTTCACATTACGTGAATGTGTTGTTTCTTGGATGAGCAAGAAACAAATGTATATAACTCACTTAACTATTGAATTTGAATAATTGCTTTAAAAGCAATTGAGAAAGAGGCTGAATGGATTAGGAATTTGTCGTTGGATATCAAATTATGACCTAGTCTTATGCCTCATATTTTTATGCATTGTGACAGTCAAGTTATTTTGGCAAAGAGCTTATAATAGCACTTATAATGATGATAAGTCTAGACATATTAGCCTAAGGCATGAGTATGTGAGACAATTGATTAAATAATGGTACCATAACAATTGTCTATGTGAGGTCAAGTAATAATTTGGCCAATCCGTGTATAAAGGCTTTACCAAAAGATGTGGTAAAGATGACCTCACAAGAAACAGGGCTGAAACCCTTTAAGTAAAATCACCAGTAATGGTAACCCAACCTTTTTCTAGAACATCACTAGTTACAAGGTTTAATGGGTAAGAACAAGTTACTGAATGTGATTGTTTGACACTGACGTAGCCCTGATATGAGAAGTCAGTATCGTCTATTACGTTTTGCAGATTGAATTAAATTCTTAATGAAGTATTGTACAATTTTGTAATGTGTTAATAGTAACAGAAACACATAATAAATACTTCACCTATATGAATTTAGAAGTGGTGCCGCTTCTTACGAAAGTTCGGGTTGCTTTCTAGAGAGCTCATGAAACAGGATCAAGCACATGGCCATAATAGTGCGGAGTAATATAGAACTTCTCGTTGAAACAAGAGGTTAATATATGTGCGGTATGTCCGATTCTATAGTTTAAAAATACAAATTTAAAGCCGAGCTATTTGTCACTTTGATAGGGTTTTGAGATACTTGCACTAAGTAAAGGTTTAACTCGAAAGAGACCTTTATGTATGTATATTAATCTCACGGAAATGTTGGCTGTATTTTTTTTATTTTTTTTATTTCTATTTTGTTTTACAAACAAAAGTGGGGGATTGTTGGTAGTTTGTTTGTAAAACAAACCAAGAGGTGCCTTGTCCCACATTGAAAAGATGTGAGTGTGCACGTGGACGAGATTTGGCACTAACCAATGATCATTCATTTTTATTTATTGAAAAAATTCGAATTTATTTTTATAAAAATTAACCATAATGTCATATTGAAACAAAGACTTTGTTTATGAAGAAGTTATGGTTATTTATTATTTATTTATTTCGAATTTTATTTCTTCTTCCAACGATTATATTATAATTTGTACATATTCAAATATAACTTCTTAATCCTTGAAAAGGTTGTGCATTCAGATATAACTTCTTTCGAAGGAATATCTTTGTTAATTTTTGCAACCTTTCACGAAGAGTTGCCTATATTTCTATATATATGTCAGTTTTGAAAAATCATAAAAGTGTTCACAATTACTATTATTTTCAGAGTCTCCTTTCAAAATTGCAACCAATTGTTTCCAATTGTTTTCTAGAGAGACCCTGGAGAAATACTAGAATTGCTATCTAGTATTCTCATTTGAGACTTTGTTGTATCCTGGAGGAAATTTGCCCGTGACCATTAGCAACTTAGTGGGGCAAATAAATTCTTAAAGAAAGTGATATCACGCCTCAAAGTCCGATGTGATTACTTTATTGATTCGAACTCATATTGACTTCATTGTTCTACCCAAGTACAAAGACGATTTCTCCAACACGGAATACCATGCTCATCGTCATCAAGAGAGAAAAAGGGTGAAAAAGAAGAAACAGAGAGGTTTGCTGTGTTCTTTGGTTGTTCATCTTTTTATGCATCTAATGGTAATCAAATATCCAGAAGTGTACCACAATGTTCAATCTTTCTAGTATTATGTTTGTCCGACTTGTTGTTTCATTCATCGATCTCCAGCATTCAAAACATAGGAAAATGAGATGACTCCTATGTGATAATCGTATATATTTATATTTGCCGATTTTTCTTTTTTCTTTTTGAAGTTTCTTACCATCTCATTCATTTGTAATGGGATTCTGCATCCATGCCCATGCAATGTAAAATTGTTTGATTTTTTTTTTTTTTGGTGACCCAGGGAACCCCGCACCCCGCCGACAGCCGGGGGAGTAAACCCTGGGGGCCGCACGTGCTAGCCACCACACACGTGCTACCAGGGTAAGTCACCATATGATGAAGCTGGGATTCGAACTCTCGACCTTTTGCGATAGGAAGAGAGCGCGAACCAGCAACGCCACCCAGGTGGATGGTAAAATTGTTTGATTTGTTCATCTCTCCTCTTTTCAGTAAGCTCTTTTCCTAATAAATTTGATGCTAATTGCAAAGCCAGATGAATACTTGTACTTGTAGGATTGACATTTTGATCTATTTCGTGGTCGATTTTGTTGGCTACAACTTTGTTTTTGCCAAATGTTGTTTATGCCTTGTTTTTGGGGTTCTTTAACCCCCTAATTTCCTCAATTCGTCTATATTGATTCCTCTTCATTGTACAATTCATCATATGGCAATGTACACTGCTAAAGCCAGATATTCTGAAATGCCGTGCGCTGGGGTTAAATAAAACCAAAGGCTTTCCATGGTTCCATTTTGATTTGAGGACAGTTACCATATTTCAAATACCGTCCCATTGAGCCTAGAGTTACAAAATATTGAAAACTAAAAAGCCTAAAACGAACCCTCTTTAATCCTATAAAAACTTGCGTAGTTATTTTTTAAATGGTTTTTTTTTTTGTCAGTGTTTAAATGGTTGTAATTTATAGGATTTTGATGTAAAATGTGATGGAACTTTAAAAACAAGCTCGAAGCAAATCGTTGGCATGAAATCAAAGGAGAAGAAAAGAAAGTGTGAACACATTGCTTCACCAGATTTAACACGTTCATCCAATTATCCAGTCAATTCATGATTTCCAACTTCAAATCAATTCAGCCGATGAGGTTATGACTAATATTCTATAAGTAGTCAAACACAAAGCTCTTGCCCTTTGGAATAATAGCTTAGACACTGGTCGAGCAACTAAGTAAATAAAGTGTAGACTCGATACATCGACTTTACTTGCGATTCTTCCCATGGAGTGTTCAACCAATATTCTGAAAATTAAATTATTTCATGTTAAGTACGTTTAACAAGTATGTCGTTTAATAAGTATGTCCACACGACCCACATTATATGTGTTAGTAATTAAAGATTCGAACTTGGCTTAACAAGCTACTTGGCCTTGTCTTGAGCTCTGGAAATATTGAGTATAAGTTCAAGTACACAAGCAGCAAATCAGACTGAGTACCTTGCGAGTAGCTTTCAGCCTTTCAACTATTAAAATTCCACCATTGTCATCCAGTACAAGGTACAGGAATATCAAAGGGAGGTCTGAAAGAAATTGTTTCGATTGAAACTTGAATGCGTGATTAGTGAACACAATTTGGCGTAGTATAGTCTGATTATTAATCAATAAGATGACCTTTTAAAGTTTTTAGTTCAAAGCAAATGAGTAAATTCTGGGAAAGCTCTATTCACCCTTCCAAAATTCTCCACATTATCCAATACTAGTCTTCAAACGTGGCCAACACCAGAGAAATAGTTTTCAGGTATGAAAATATGCACGGATGTGGCTCTTCTGCTTTTAGATTCAAGCTTAAACAATTCAAGTTCAAGATTATACTATGGAAGCGATTGCAAGATGCTTACATATGATTTTCCGATGTGACCAAACTAGAGAGATGATTTTACACTGTGAGTGCTTTATTTTGTGTTCAAAATTCTTTCAAATGAGAAACTATTTTCTTCTTGGAAACAAAATCATTGAAACTCTTGCCTGCAATTGACAGATTAGTTGCCGATTCAATGGTGTTCATAGTTACATTACTTATAGCTTCCTTGTTCATAGATGCTTTTTCCACGAGACGAGTCTCCCGGTCACAAAATTGTAGCTTGAATTTGAATTGGACATCTAACCGGTAATCCTGTTAACAAATCTCATTTTATGCTTAACTCATACATGTAGAGCAACCTGCACATACGGTCTTCCGGTAAGCGATTTGTGATTCGCCTTTTGCTAAAGAACAGCACGATGTCAAAGCTCGCAATGGCCTAATAGACCACATGAGAAGAGGTTGCTTCACATCCAGAATCCTTTGAAGAGTATTAACAACACAGAGCACATGAAATGCAGCTTCAATCTACACAAGGAATATATAACACTCACTAATTATCAATAAATGAAAATATCCAAGATCCTACCATCACAATTTACCCCATGAGAGATAAGATACAATTGCATAAACATCATTGACACCAATCACAGTTGGACCACAATGAATAGAGACTTCATTAGCTGGCCGACGAAAAAGAAACCAACAGGCTCATAAGAAGTAAGTAATTCACAACACTTTCCCTGTTTGTGTTCAGGAACAGAATTGAAGTTAATAAAATTATGTTGAAAAGGTTAAGTGCCTAAACTACAATACAAAAAGATGTATTTGCTACTTAGTTATTTTGCAAGATCCAATTAGCAAAATCGGCAATATGGGATAGTTGGTGAGGAGGTCAATTTCAACTTTACTAATCCAATGCTGCATACATGATAGTTGAACTTATCAAATCAGAAACCTATATGAGATTATTTACAGGATATTATCATACTAATAAACTAATAGAAATGGAGGAGATTATCGTCATGCATACTCGCGTACTAACTTCAGGTGAAATTCCACAATTAATATAGTATAAGCAAGTTAGTTTTTCATGTTACGATTAGCAGTGCACACCCTTCAAAGCCTCATCGAGTTCATGAGGGATATCATTAGAATGCAATCGTATCAAATAACTCTGCATCAGGGCAACATACAAAAGTTCAGCAGCTACGTTTTTAGATTAAAGTAGAGGTAGAACCTAATGAGCATACAAAAAGCCTGTTTAATTGAAAAAAGTACATTTACAATCGTTCAGGTATGTGTTGTTGAGACAAGATCAAATGTTTGAACATGCACATGAATCAAAACTTTCTTTAGACACTCCAGTTGGCCCCAGAGCATCTTCAAGGTTGGCACACAAGATGGTCCTCAGCTGTTGCAGATGCTTCCTCCGCAAAATCCCTTTTCTTCGTTTTGATTGGTCTCAAATATGAAATTTGAAGTCCCTCAGCCAAGTTAGTCACACCGAGATCAGTCATGTGATGATACAGTTCCATGGCAACAACAGGATCAAATGCCATGCAAACTAATTAGCAAATTCTTGAGCTCCTTGTCCCAGATTTTTTTCACAGACAACCAAAAACTGTCTAATTATGCAAAAGGTCATCGACATAGTTGACTGAATTGAAGTCCCAAAGTAAGCCTTGATCATTACATAGACCAGCCAAACCTGTCATAGAAGCAACACTGGTTTACCTTGCTTGATAATCTTTCAAAACAACAATTTGAGTTGTTAAGGTGGTCTATATTCATATATGACAGACTAACCAAAACTATAACATTTTTTTTGTCACCAAACATAAGCACTTGGACCTTGAATTTTATTTTAGCTTAGTTCATCATACTCGGAGAAGTGATGATCTCTTTAGAAGGTTAATGAGGGACATCAAGGGAACAATAAGAAACTTGACAGGGTTTTCCTTTGTCAAGGAAAATCAAAAGGCATTTGTCCCAAACAGGACATCTGCCATTAGTCAAATTTGACATGCAAAAGAACTTACAAAGGTACTCAAAATTGCTAAAAGGATATTTTCAAAGAAAATGTGAACTTTGGACATTAGGAAATTATGAGTGTAGTATACAATAATGAGTAGCAAAAGTTCAATGGCCTCTTGATGAAAATTTCAAATCCCGAGATTACTGGATAGGGGAACTGTTCATCACTAGGTAATTCTTGTTTACTGTTGTTGATATTTTCATTCTTGCCAAGCAAGCTGATATCTATTTGCAGTCTATAGAAGCTGCAAATGGAAGGATAACGAAAAACATCGCTACAACGTAATCAACACCATTTTACAGAGGCAAATTCAGAGTTTCTAAAATCAATCAAATAAATACCCAGTGTGGGGCAAATCATTCTAAAAAAATACAGCTTCAAGAAAAGCAATGCTCTACTCGCTCATGCTGGCCGTTCAAGGATGGAGAATCTTACTATGCCTTCTATTGACATTTAGGTCTATATTTTCATCTTGGCTGAAGCATCACGTCGACTTCTATGACCAATTACCCTTGCTCCTTCAATTATGTGAGACTAGCAATTTAGGGAAGTGTAGAACGCTGTCATGGAAAATCTTCTTGTCAAAAGAACATAGCGATGAAAAGTAGTTCATGAGATTTAGAAGAAAAATGATTGTTCACTGCTTATTTACCTCTGCTAAACAAACATGACTAGTCTCACTATTGTAATTTGGGTATGAGATTTCTCACATCATTATCACTACAAGATAATATTTTCATATAGAACTCAAAATTGATGTCATTCTTAATTTCTAGAGACATACATTCCAGTTAATCTCGGTATTACTTCTAATGAGTCACAACCAGAAATATCTAAATATCTTATATTCAACTTTTCAAGTCCCTTAAGCTGAGTAAGTTTCTTGCAGTTTCGAACTCTTAGAGATGGTAACTTCTCACATCCCGTCAAATTTGGCAAAGTCTCCATTGATTTGCATCCACTTAAATCCAACTCTTCTACTAACTCCACACCGTCTAGACCTTGAATTTCGACTAGATTGTCACACCCAACAGCCACGAATCTCTTCAAAGACCGCAATTCAGATAATCTCGGTATTGCTTCCAATGAGTCACAACTAGAAATATTCAAATCAATTAAATTCAACTTTTCAATCGCAGAAAAACTCAAGTCAAGATCTTGCAAATTCTGTAAATCCCCAATTGAGCTAGGGATTTCTCTCAGTGACTTACAACTCTCGGCGCTCAGTTTCTTCAACTTCCTCAAAGAACCAATAGACGTAGGAATCTTTGTAATACCAGAAGAATCTAATATAAGTTCTTCTAAATATTTTAATTCACCCACCTCCTCTGGTAGCTCCTTGAGACTTTTACAGCAAAACAAATCCAAGGAAACGAGGCTCTTGAGTTTGCCAATAGAAGGGTGGAGATGCTCCAATTTGAGACAAAAAGGCAAGTTGAGAATCTTCAACTGTGTGAAAGCCGAGAGATCAGGAGTACATCTTAAATGACGACAACAACGAAGGTAGAGAACTCTAAGCCGCTTTGACGCCTAACACAGAAAAGAGAATAAGCTGTCAAAGAAGGAGTTTCATTAGCTAAACAAAACACAAAAACCCTAAAATCGCTGAGAGGATGTCTTTTTCTTCCCAATCTTACCACGAACGAACTCCATCCTTCCCAATCATCTGTGAAGTCGCAATCTAACTCCAGCACTGATAAATTCGGTAGATGCAAGTTGGTAGTCGGAAGAGACAAATCGCTTTCCTCGACACGCCAATCAAGCCATCTCACTTCAGAAAGGAGATTGCCGTTGGAGGTTCCACTTGAAGCTACCCGCATCCAGTTGCGGAACAAGGAGAAGGAGCGTCTCCATCTCTGTAAGTTTCTTTAACTGTTCATCATCTTCGTCTGGATATGGAGAAAGAATTGGACGAGAGAAAATGACCGAACCTCTCAGACCTTTTAACTTTTTTTAGTCTTTGCTTTTTCTAAATCTTAGATTTGCAAGATTCATTACCTTTCTATCCCTTCCTTCCCGTATACAGATATGGACACGTGAACCCCACATTTAGTTTTATTTTTTACGACCTTTCGAAAATTAAACAAATGACATGGAGATAAAGAAAAAATAGTTATTGCTTTAAAACAACTAAGGCAAATGTACCTTAATGTTTTATCTTTTGCTTCTTCTTCTTCTTTTTTTAAATTCTCTAGTGCGTGCACTTTGACTTTTATTTAAGACGAAATACATGTAACCATTTCAACTTGTAAATTTTCATATGACTTCTGTATAACTTTTCAAAAGAATTCGTTAAAGAGTGCTAGTGGGCCACTTGTAAGTAGCTAAGGAAGTACCAGGTTTTTCATTTCATTAGTTAAATGTAATAATGCAGAAGAGGAAAAATGGGGATTTTTCAATATATTTGGATCTATAGAAAAAAAAAAGAATACATGGGGAGTTACGTATAGACTTTATTACAAGATTATCTAAGGAAATCAAATCAAAATAAATATAGAATATCTGAATATATTAATATAAATATCTACAATAGATATTTAAATATCTTTAACATCATTAACTATTTGTGTGAAGTGTTTAATCATTTCTTTGAAAATTGAAACGTTTCTTTTTTTTGTAAAGTATGTTTAAATAGTGACATGGTGATATTGGCTGGCAATTTTGATAGGGATTCAATAAAAAAAAATTGCTTTCGGAATAACTAGAAAATGAACTTTTTAACTAAAAAGTGGCATGGTGACATTGTTTAATCGTACATCCGTTTCCACAAAAATGGCATCGTTTCTTTTTGCATCTTATAAAACAAAACATACTGTTTAACTTTCCTGCTAAAATAATTACTTGAAGATGGTGAAAAAAATTCCCTTATGGTTTTGATTGACTTTTATAATAATACCTAGGTTTTCCTCCAAAAGTTCAATTGGTTGGAAATTCACTTTTACGATTGACATGTTTGTCGTTGTGTCACTTTTACGGTATAATTTCTCTTAAGTCTATTCGTCGGAAAAGTCGCTAAATTGTTGTGATCATCATCCCACACTATCTTTCATAATTTTTGTTTGTACATTGATCTATTCTGTATATTACATTAAAAAATCTATTATACAGAAAGGGAATTTCGAACCTCAAATTATTGTTAAAAGTTTGCATGCAATTTGCATATATTTCACCAAAATGAAGTGAAGAAATTGGATACAACAAGATAGACGTAATAATATTTGAAATAGTCAAGATAATTGGAAATCAATCTCATGAGTATTTTCATTTTCCGAAGTTAAAATCAAAATCTCTCGAATTGTACAACCATTCAATTTTTTTCCCCGCACTAATTATCATCTTTTAGTAGTTTTGTCTATTGAAAACATATTTGACATCTTCTTCTTTTTCATTTTTAAACACCCGTATGGTTTGCTTTTTTGGCTAATGATAAGAAGGTATTGGATCAACGAAAGAGGGTGATATGGAATCATAGGAGCAAACTATTTCAAATTATATCAAGAATATAAAGATGTTTTGTTTGCCCAACATCTCTTTGTTAATTGCTAGGGTTAATTCCTTGCCATCGATCAACCATGAGCTTTTGAGGCATCCCAAATGGACAATATATAATAACAAAATGACATAAACATTGATAATTTAAGTAAAAGATAAAACATAGTTGAAAAAATTTGCTTTGTGCTGAAAATCATATATAATGAATACAAGGGTATGGATATTTAATGATAAGCACGACATTTCCTCTAATTAGTGGAGTTTTTCTTAAAAAAATAAATAGTCAAGTCAGTAGCGATTTCTAGCACAAAAGAGGCATTGTCCCTAAAAATATAAATAATATAAAACAACTTATAGTGGATAGCAATGTTTGTCATAAAAAGATCCACTCTTTATCATACACCTATCCAAATCCATGAAATGAGCGAGGTCAACGGGATAAAACCTTAAAAAATAGTAAGATTTTCCAAAAGATATTTTTAAGAGGAAATAAGAAGACAAGAGATAACTATAATTAGTTGAGGGACCGATATCTTCAAAATCAAAATGGAGAAAAAAAATATCAGGATTCCTAAATCAAAGGAGCACCACAATACATTACCAGAAAGCAAGCACATGTCATAGGCGTGAAATTTTTTTCAATCTTATCATTTTGAATTAATTATCCGTTATTGTAATTGGCACACACTATTATTTTTTTAACCAAAAAATGTTCATTTATCAGATCCATGATGTTTTTACTTCATCTTCATTCATCCTTGCAGTCCTTTAGATTATCAATATTTTCAACTTGATATGACAATTGCACACTTTTAGTAAAAGAGTTTTATAGTGTGAAATTGTAGTTAAATGATCTTAAATCGATTGTTGATCAAATTTCTATAGATGTAATTCATATCAATGAAATTGAATCAAATGATATAACTTTTTTCATCCTTTAGATATTTATAATCCATTTAGCTATCACAATTAATCTACGATGGACATAAATGGATGTTTGAATTAATTCTTTTTCCTAGAAAGTAAGAGCTTCTGTTCATGCTACACCAAATTAAATATATCAAAATAAGAGGGAGAGAAAAAGAAAGGAGTGGCATATTTTACCTCCCATGTTCTTAGTACTCTTGAGACTCCCTCATAGTCGTAGTCCCATGGTCCACTACATTTCTCAGGCGATTGTCCTTGGCAAAAAATGCTCCTTCCAAGATCTCTTAGTTGATCATGCACCTCAAATGTACCATTATCTTTAATTTTAATTAAGCACCTCAATTTCAACTCTTCAATACCTTGACTTGGATAAAACCCACACTCCTCCCACATGTACATGGCCAATTCGCTCCCTTGGTCAATAAAGTAACAAACAATATCGAGAAAAATCTTCTTATGTCCATCTTCTAATGCATCATAACTTATTCGCAATATCTTTTGCACATCTCTATGTGGTTGATTTTTTAATTGCTTCCCCACATCTTCCCATACTTTTTGATCTAGTTTTTTAAACAAGTATGAACCTACGACCTGAAGTGCCAAGGGAAGCCCACCCATGGTGGATATGATATCATGAGATATAGCCTCAAAGTCCCTCAGAGATTGGTTTGTACGAAATGCATGTCTGTTAAACAAAAGCAAAGCTTGCACCTCATCCAATCCCATCAATTCATACTTGTAGTCTACCTCAAATTCAGATTGATCAAGAACGGCTTTATTTCTAGTTGTCACAATGATCAAACTTCCTGCCTTGAACCAATTACGTTCCCCAACCAACACATCTAGTTGATTCTTTTCATCTATATCATCTAGAAGAATGAGAACCTTTTTCTGTCCAAATCTAGATTTGATTATATTAATTCCATCATCAATTCTAGACACTTTCTCTTTTTCATTGAGTATATCCGATATAAGTTGACTCTGTAGATACATAATACCAGAGAGCCTAGTGGTTTCTCGAACATCTGGAAGGAAGCTGATGTGCATAAATTTATTCGAGAGTTGATTGTAGATGCACTTGGCAAGAGTTGTCTTGCCTATCCCACCCATGCCATAAATTCCAATCATTCGAGCATTGGTGGAAGGATTGCTAATCCAATTCATAATTTCCTTTATACGACCATCAAGTCCAACTAGTTGCTTAGGCACATTCAACTGAAAATCTTCCTGTAACTTGCTTATAACTGTTTCGACCACTCGTTCTATTAATTTTCCCTCATGCCTGTCAAAGAAAAAAAAACAACGAGAGGTTATGGACCTAGACACGGTCTATGCGAAGGATTCGATCCTTATTAACTAAGCTATAGGAGATCGATTTATCTTGGTGGTGATCAAGCTTCGGAAGACCCAGCATTAGAGTCCTTTGTAGGCCTATTATTTAGTGATTATTGATGCTATTGGCTGGAGGTATTGGGTGCGTTTGGTTCAGCATTTCCAATGAGCTTTTAGGCTTGAAAGCCCCTTGGAGAAATGCTGGACCGTTTGGTTCAACTTTGAAAACAGCTTTCAGTTGAAAGTTAGCCTTCAAAATGCTGAAATGATTTTTTCCCTTCCAAAAATACCCTCACTAATTCTTCATATTTCCGATTTTGCCCTTGGTTATTTTTTTTTTTTAAATTGAAAAAGGAGGTAGGCGAAGGACTATGGCCGCCGGCGCTAGACGGCTGAGGTTGCCTGAGGTCGGGCAACCTCCGGCGAGGGTCTTGCGACCCAATCGAGGGCCGCCGGAGGTTGCCCGGCCTTGGGCGACCCTCGGCGAGGGTCGCACAACCCCAGCCGAGAGCCGCCGGAGGTCGCCCTCATTTGGGCCAAGGGCCGCGTGACCCAGGCAACCCTTGCTTGGGTCAAGCGAGGGTCCACCGTCACGCGACCCCTGTGAGACCCAGGCGAGGGCCGCCTGCAACCGCGAGACCCGGGCGGCGGTCACCTGGGTCGAGCCACCCTTGCCGAGAGTCGCCCAAGGTCGAGCGACCTTCGGTGGCCCTCGGCTGGGGCCGCGCAACCCTCGCCGAGGGTTGCTCAAGGTCGGGCGACCTCTGACGGCCCTCAGCTGGGGCCATGCGACCCTCGCCGGAGGTCGCCCAACCTCAGGCAACCTCAGCCGACGACCGCCGGTGCTAGATCTGGCTCGCCGGCGGCTATAGCCCTTCGCCAAACCGGCGAAGGATTTAGTCCAATTTTCAAAAATAAAAATAAAAAATATATATACACACACATATAATACCCATCGAAGCCTATTGCAAAAATTTGTTTCACCAAACACACATTCAACTCAAAATCCATTTGCAAAGAAATTTTACCAAACACGATTGTATTTCCCCAAATAGCTTGGGCTTTCAGTATTTGCATTGGACTCAAAGCCCCTTGCAAATGTTGAACCAAACGCATCCATTATCGTTTCTTTGTTTTTTGTCCGTGCAGGAGGAAAATGTAAAATTCTTGGGCACTATGGGATGCTTTGGTTTTAGTTGTCATTGGTTTAGTTTTCATGGACACCTTGGGGAGTACTGGTGTTTGTTGTCTTCGAGGCATTATGGTTATTCATTTTAACATTTTGGGGATATTTTCTGAGATTGCAGTGAAAATTCATCCGCGTATCATCAGTTCAGCGAGGAGAAGAAAATTTACTTATCGAAAAAGGAAAAGTTTAGTAAAGTACCCGTTAGCAAATTTGTCAGATTCCCATCCATTTAAGTAACTGACTTCATTAAGTGCTCGTTCCCCTTCCTGAATATCCTTCTCCTCAAAATTCTTTTGACTGAAACGGAAGGCATCTCCAAAATTTCCTCTTAGATGCCGCACATCTGATGGGGCAACTTTGTAAAAAATGGGCAACACTATGTGTGAAATGCTCTTCTTCTGATCCATGATATGAATGAGCTCGCGGAGGCACCATTTGCTGGAAGCATAATTTTCGGAGATGATGGGGATCGAAATCTTCGATCGTGCAATGGCATCAAGAATCTTTGAACCAAATTCCTCACCAACTGGTATACTATTATCATCCTTGAATACGCAAATTGGTACAGTCCCTGCCTTAATCAAATTGTGGTAGAGGTGATCGGTGAATGTCTTGCGGGTATCTAAGCCTCTAAAGCTCAAGAACACGTCATATTGACTGCTATCTGTGGCTTCCGGAGAGATGGAGGAAGTGGATGCTTCGTCAGTGCTCTCTTCCTCGGCTCTCTTTCTCTTTCCCTGACTCTGCCCTCTGTCCATGACAATCTGAGGGGAAAAGTTGAAAGCAGAGATGCTTTTTCTGCTGCTTAAAAGGATTGATGAACGACAAAAGACACTTTTAGGATGCTTTTCTGCAAATGCTTGCTGGCTTGGTCCACTCCGAATAACGTGTACATTAATTTATCCTCGAGGCAATGCTGAAGAAGGTTCGTGCTCTTGAGAAAGAGTCAAGTTGTGAAGACACGGCCTTCAGCTAAGCAAGCTGACGTTGTTTCATTGCAGAAGATTAGGTGGCCCTAAAGAGGCCCCTGAAAAGCCCACAGTATTTAACTTGTTCAGAAATAGATATTTGAAACACATTTAAATATTAAAACACATATTTAAACATATTGAAGTGTAATTAATCTACTTCCTTAAAACACATTTGAACAACAACATGACTTCACACTCATCTATGATATTTGAAGACGGATTCTTTCAGTTCACTGAAATTATTAGGAAAGTCATGAAAGTATCTTCCTCTGAATATAAGCTCACACCATGCCTAATCCTCATCATAATCTTCAACCTTGCTCTTATTATTTTTAGCCTAATATATGAACAACCCTATCTCCACCACTTCATTTTCACAACCCCTTCTGTCTAATCCCATTTCCATTGGCCAAACTAACGCGGTGTGATGTAATTGTTGCCCAATAAACCTCATCCTCTAGATGGTGCACTTTTCTAATTGGAGAAAATTTCCATCAGTCACGTTTTTAATTTTTTGGGGGGGGGGTTCAAGTCTTAGGCATTACTCATATGTAAAATTAACTAAAGCTAAAATATTAATTGAAGAAAAATTTTCAATTCCTCAGTTGCTTAAATTATGAAGGAAGTCGATGAAAATGATTCTAGATGAAAGGGAAATACCTCCTTTTGGGCCCACATTTTATTTCTTTCTAAAAGTGCATATGAATGAGAGGAAATGCATAAATTGCACTTTTATTCCAAAAATGGCCTTACTTCCTTTTTAAGGACGAATAAAATGAAGGATAATTAAGTCAATCGATGAAAATTAAGTTCCATTTACATCATTTCTACCCAACATGCATCCAAACATATTTCGACGAATTTTGACTTTCCCTCTCTTCTTTCATGGTCTTCTTGTTTTTTTTTCTTAATTTTTACATTTTGAAATTTATGGCTTTAGTATGTTCGAAATTTGGGTATTTTGTGTGATAAATTTTATGGCCTGTAAATAGAATTGATATTAATACAAAAGGCTGCATGTCACTTGTAATTAAAATATCACGTGAAGCAATATTGTTCTTTGCTTTAGATGTAATGCAATGTGTTGCTTATTTTTGCATGTATATGGGTTAGCATATTGCATGATGTTGTGTCGATATTTCATATGGTGACACGTTTAATAATCATATTTGTCTTGTTGTGTCGCCTTATTTGCTTTATTAAAAGTGTCATGTTTGTATTGTGGTGGTTCAGCATGTTTACTAAACATGTTTTGTTCGGATTTTGCCATATTCATGTTATATCCCAACTCGAGATGACACAATTAATATGATACGATATGAATTGTCAGCCATATCTTTAGTAATATGATCACTCACAAAAACAAAGAAAAACAAAAAAGGATGTCCGAAGTCTTGAATTTTCGCAGTCTTTAAGGACTATTCGATGTAACTTTCACTCGATTTTTTTCCAAATGCTAAAAGTGAACGAGTCTCTCAGCCTTTATTCTCTAAGAAAACTCGAGCTTCCCTGACAAGCTGATACGTTCCTCTCTCTTCCAATGGCTCGGAACAAGGAACTCCCTCTTGCTTAAGTTAATCAATCTTAGACCGTCTCTGTTCTTGCTCCCCCCCACGGGGGCCCCCTGGGGGAGAGGGGGGTTTCTTTCTCTTTTTGTGTGAATGTTGCTTCTCTATTCGTTTCAGGTTCTTTTATGTTTTGGTTCAAATTCGGTGATTTCATATTTTAATTAGATTTAAAATTGTCATATCCTTAATGAAGTTGGAAATGCGAGGTATATATGAACAGATGATCCTCATCATTTCTCTCTTATTTATTTAATGTTGCCTCACATGCCAATAATTTTATATAAGACGAATCAATGATTTGATGTTACCAGCTATTCACCTCAAACTTTCAAATTAAAATTATTGATTGACATATTGTCAGCAAAATAAAGCTATAATTTGTTAAATAACACCAAATGAGTATAATTCATTAGTATTTAGTTACTAATGATATATGAAATACTTGTACACTCTCCTTGAGTTCTTTTCCGGGTCATTTTATTTATTACAATTTTGTTGACATATCATTCAGCTCTTGAAAAGTCAGTAAACCAATGAAAAAAAGAAGAACGTGAAGTATTCAAAAAATCAAAGATAATTGAAGTAAAAGCGTAGAAAAGAAGGGGATGAAGTGTCTGGGCTTCCTTTTAGAAGGAAGTAGCGATATTTAGAGGTATCGTCCAAAAGGCTTTTGAATTATGAAATTGTGACACATGGAAACCTTCATGAACACGAATTAAAAGTAACAAAGGGAACGAAAGATGCATGGCAGTCTGAGGGCGAAAGTTGGAACGAAAGATGCTTTTCTACTGCATAAAAGGATCCATGAACTAATCTCTATGAACAAGTCTGTTACCACGCAAGAAAAAATAAATATGAAATCTTTAGTAATTGATTGACTACGATCAGTCGCAAATGCTTCTAGTCCTTGCTTTATCTTCTTTCGGACGTGACCCACTAGTCAAGTCCAATTTGTTGGCTTGATCACTCACAAATAACGTGTACATTAATTTTTCAATTGGGCTGTAAAGAACTAGAATCTGTGTACAAGTATATTGCAGTCTATTAAAAATATAAGCATATGCACGGTTTTTATTTGGTTATCAAAAATCGGAATTTCATAAATAATTTAAAATTTGAGTTGAAACAGAATTAGAAATGTGTGAAAGATGTCGAGAAAGGACCGAGCTAGTAGTTGTGGAAGCAAATTTATATTTTAATTTTATTTAAAATTGTAATATTCTTAATGAAGTTGGAAATTTGAGATAGAGATAAACAAATGCTCGTGGTTATATATCTTTTATCTATTCCACATCATCACCACATGCTCCAATTTCGTGTAAAATAGATTAATTTTGAACTGGTACGTTATCACCAAGCCTTTTATTTCGAATTTTCAAGTCTAAAAAGTTGATAGATAAAACGGAGGAGCGGATGCTCCAGTCTCTTTGAATGCACTCTTTTCTTTCTCCGTGTTAGTCTGAACAATTAGAAATTGGCAACTGATTTGATGGAAGAAGGAGAAGAAGATAAGGAAGTGAAAGGAAGCTGGCGAGGAAAATTCAGAGACGACCAAGGTTTGAAACAACGCCTTGAGTGCCTGTCCCCATTTTTGCTGGAGGGCCACTTTGAGAATATCACCGGAAAGTTTTTTTTATCCCTTTAAATGGAAGTAGAATAGGATTATTGGCTAAATTTGTGATAAGTTAGGTTAAACTGATTAATCACATTTTGAAGAAAGTTTTTTTTATTTGCAATGAAAGAGGTAAGAAATGAGTGATATGAAGCTAGGTGAATCTCCTAATATGCGCATATGGCTCAATTCATTTAATTGTTGTCAAGTGTGTGTCATAAAATCAACTAGTTCTTCTTTTTTTCCCAACACAATTGGATATCATGTAAAAAATCTTAAGAAGTATCATATTATAAATTTTGGTATGCTTTGTATCGTAATGATTGAAACTATCATTGAGTTAAGAGTAGGTAAAAAGTTGCAATATAGTTAAAATGCTCAAACTTTCCCGTACTTTTTTATTCCACATTTTCTTTCTTTTTTTTCTTTTGCTAAAAAAGGGAAAAATGAGTTGGTGGTGAAAGGGAATATATTTTCTAGGATTAATGGTCCAACAATTCCGAAAAAACAGAATATTACTCATTTAGAATGTTCTATAGGGAGATAAAATTGTCCAATGAAATCTCCTCAAGCGAAATACAGCAATTTTGCATGCAATAGAGTCTAGTGCGCTTGTAGACCTATTCGTTCTAGTTCAACAAAAGATCAATATTTGAATTACGATGCAACTAACAATCAGACAGCAAGGCCATCATAGGACTAGCCCCATCTAAAGTCGAAAACAAAGACTTTCTTTTTTCGCTAAAGTCAAATCTGAGCTAGGGACATATCTTGTTAATAGGTTACAACGACTCCGAAGAGAGAATAAAACCCCACATCCCCAATAGACAAAAAGGCCCTAGAACAGACATAGTTCAGCCGATTATTCCAATGACAAGGCGACAAATCAATAGAAACAAAATGCTAATAAGACATGAAAAAGCGATACCTCCCCACTGAGATGCGATGAGAGGCATGAGATCGGAGAGAGGAGACCGTAAACAAGCTTGGGCGAGAACTTTCAAGAGGGAAAAGAATAGAGAAAGCAATGAGGACTAATCAGAAGACAATAGTCTTCAATTGTTCTGCAAGAGAGGCGAAACGTGAAACATAAAAGTGACAAGAGAGAGAGGACCAATCAGAAGTAGACGATAGTCTCGAATTATTATTGATTGACCAGTGGACGACAGGCTGATTGACCAGAGTGGACGATAGGCTGATTGACCAGAGTACAGAATGACCAATCCTGTTCATATCCACTTGTGAATCATATTGTCAAATCTATTGTGGATCAATAACTTTCTAAGCTATTTCTAAGCTATTTATACGTAAAAGTCACGTCTTTGTTGTAAGCAGTTAAATCACATAAAAACCACACTTTATAACAAGTTTCTCTAATTCAATCAGTAAAGATAAAGTCCACCTAAAAATTGTCCGCATAGTAAATATGTGTAAGTTACATTGAAACCAGCAGCTTTGATCACTTTCAAGTTTTAGCACAAAAAAAATAGTACAATTGTTAATTTTTCATAATTTCCGGAAAACATTTGAATTTTCTATCATTTTCTAGAAATTACACAAATTGCCAATATAATGGAAAATGGTTTTAGGGACATCCAAAAATTCTCTAGTTGATCGGACCAGTTCAGATAACTTCTTTTTTTTTTGTTGACGATTCTGATCAATAGCTTTTGAAAGTTTTTGTGCGATTATTGAAGAGAATAAACTAACGCGATCGATATTTGGAAAAATCTAGTTTTTAACTGTTTTCATTAAAAAAAATTATTTCTGCAAAAACTAAGTATTTTGGATGTTTCAGGCTTTAAGTAATTTTGGACAATTGGGTTACGTATAGGGCCGATGGACCCAAAACAGGGTCTAGAAGGGTTTTTTCATAATTTAAGATGGGCTTCTTGCCTCAAGGGAGTTCAATCAACCATTAATGTTTTGCAAACAATATCAGCATAAGAGCCAACATGCGATTCCACTAAATTCAAACGGTCTAACCATTCATAATCGATTAGTCTAAATAAGAAGATTGTGGTAAGAAAAATTAGCAATATATAAGATAATGATTTGAAAAAGTCAAGGGAATATCACAAGTAATATTTTATATGCCTTAGAGGATGTTAGGTGTTATGAGATAAGTAATAATCAAATGTACTTTTGCCCAATGAATTGTAATAGACTGAAGATTGAACGCCGGGCTTACCTCGATGAGCGATTTAGAGATGAAATCACTGTGATGGATTTCAGTGTTTGAGAAGAAGTTGCCTTGAAGCAAATCAAGTTGTGTCTGAGTCCCGAAAAGCCGTGCAATCCGATGATTAACTTCACGCCTCGAGCCGGAGCTATCAAAATCTGATCTCTTAGAACGAAAACGAGGGTCTCAATGATTTATGGTGTGATTGGCGCTTCTCCTCTTCGAGCACAAGCACTTGGGGCTTTAAATAAAGCTTTCCTTCTTTCTCTTGCCCCAATGGAGGCGCGATCTTGTGGTGGATTGCGTTTCTTCGACGAGGCAGTTGTACATCTTTTTAACCCTCGCTTTTTTACCAAGACCAACAGAACAATCACTTCCACTTGGGTTTCTAAATGGGCAAGACAACCTCACTGTAGACTCCAAGGATATTTTGTTACCTTTCTTTGTAACTAGACCGCGAGGCCACTCAAATCAAATTGAACAGGGGCGGTGCTTTTTGCTTTATTCCCACCTTTTGCTTTATCGGTAAGCCCCGTTAACGATAGAATCGATACTGCCCCATTAAATGATGGAATCAATACTGCTTGAAAATTAGTTTTCACAGGATGCTATTCCAAAAGAGCCCTGCAATCATCCCCTTTACTTGGCAACTTTTGCAAGGTGTTCATATTCGAAATTACTTCCTCTCCTGCCTCAAAAGATGAGCCAGATGTGCTTGGGCTACACACAATCCTACCATGGATTTGCACGTCTTAAATAAGGAAATTTACTACTTTAACCGACTAACCTTCTCCTCTTATTAGTTCTCTCTCTAATGGGATTACATAGCCATGCTAATCAAAATGAAGATGGACGACATTTGGCTTTCCCTTCCCATTGAAATGAAAGCCTCTCACTGCTAGAGGCGTTGAAATGATCAAAAATCTTATTTTTAACTCATATTTAGTTATTAGGATCATATACAGATTAGCTAAAATTTAAACAATCGGTTATTATGAATTTAATTAAAAAACTTTAATGTAATATATATTTTAATGTGTTTGAACCATTTCTACATGCAATTCATGTTAATCGAAAAAGAGAAAATAGTAATGATTTCTCAGTTTGCTCGCACGGGATCCTTGGTTGGCCTCATGCTCAAGTGTGGTACCCCTGGCACGTGGAGCCCCCTGTATGCGGCGTGACAACTACATCAGCTTTTTCTTCACTTGTCTATTGCTTTGACCAATGGTTGAGTGGCACGTCATTCGTTTCCTACTCGTTACATATTGCTAGTTCTAGCAGGACTTACGTGGAATTTACACGGGTCTTGTCATTTTTAGTTTTCCAAACTCGACCTTTCTCACAAAATCATTTAGCTCCACATCCAGACGAGGACGTCAACTAGGGGCAATTCAGCCAAACCTCCTCCATACACTTAAGAACGTAAGAAATTAGACTGGTATTGTGTGCTTATTTTGCACACACAAATTTTTATCTAACGAATTTTGGGATTAAAGTTACAATGAAGTATAAGGGAATGGAGAAAGCATGGAAAAAATACCAAAAAAGTCCTAAATCAATTTGCATTTGTGTTAATTTGGTCCTAAATCTTTTGACAATTTGTTAATAGAGTCCATCTGGCCAATTTAGATTATAAATCATTGACGTAAATGGTAGGCATCCTACGTGACATTGCCAACATTTAGATGGAAAATTTTCAAAAGTTTTATTTTAAATTTTTTATTAATTCTTTTTCTTTTTTCTTTGTTAAGGGCCACTAGGGAGGGGAGCATCAGCCTACCACATAATAAGGGCTTGTAAGCCCTCGTCAGCGACTAGCAATGGTCGCGCCTAGTAGACAAGGAGGGCTACAAGGGTCACGATCCTCGCCCAATTATGAACGAGGGCCATGAGCCCTCGACCAATGGCTAATGAAGACTCGATGTCCTCACACATAGTAGGCGAAGGCCGTGAGCCCTCACCAATCACTAGGCAAGGGCTGCAAGTCGCCTAGTGGTTGATGTGGGACTGCTGCCCTCAAACGTAGCAAGCGAGAGCCAAGAGCCCTCCCTAGCCAATGGGCGAGGGCTACGAGTCCTTGCCAGCCGTGCTAGTGGGACACTTATCATCTACGTCAGTTATTTTTAATCAAAATTGGTCGGATGAACTACATTGATAAATTATTAAAAAGTTGATGACTAAATTAATTAAATTAAAAGGTTCAAGACCGAAGTTTTATAAGTGCAATAGATTTAGAACTTTCTGATAATTTTCCCCCATTAAATCACACAGAAACCACACTAATGATGAGTTCCTCTAATCCAGTCGACAAAGATAAGGTCTTAATAGAAATTTCCTGCACATTAAATTATTTTAGAATGAAAGAAGGTCACCTTCCTCCCATGATGTTTTCATGATGAGTTCTAGAAAAAAAATAATACATTGGGGACCATCTCATGATTAGAACAGTGTACAATAGAGCATTTTCATTTGATCTTTAAAATTGATTGGAAGAAGAAGTTTAACCAAATTAAATTATTGAAAGGCTGGAGAGATATTGTTGTTATTCACAACTAACGACAGTGTCTCAACTGCAATTGTCAAAAATAGTAGTAAACACACAAAAAGAAAATGAATAAACCCAAAATCGCATGCCACTCAAGTCAAGAAGGGTGGGTGTTGTGTCAAAAGGGCCTCATGCAATCATATAAACCATACAACGATTACCCTTTATTGCGATGGGATCTTATTAATTAGAAAATGAGTGACAAGGAGCAGTTGCGGATGGTTTTGGTCCTTCCCGTTATGTTCTTTGGGACCTCACCTCTAGTCAAATCAAACTTGTTGGGTTGGTCCATTCCCAATTAACGTGTACGTTAATTTCTAAATTGGGTTATAAAAGAATTACAATCTCTTTTCAAACATATTCCATTCGTTTAACAATATAACCATAAATTCAATTGTTATTTGGTTATTGAAGATCATAATTTCATAAACCATATTGATTTGGAAATGGATGGAAGACGCGAACAAAGGACCTTGTGAGTACCTGAGCCTCTAAAGCTCAAGAATACATCATAGGGATCACTTGGCCACTCCCATTGGTGTTGGATAGATGCTCCGTCAGTGCTCTTATTTCCTACATTTGGATTGCTTCCACTCTTTTTCCTCTTCTCAAGAAGATTACAAGCTAACTCAGAAAGAAGAATTGGTGCAACAAGCACCACATGAGAACGCCCTGAAATGAACTGATGTATTCCTCTGTTTGATTTGCCTTGGTTCTTTCCTTTATTTGAAATACTTAGGCTCAACTCGACTTATTGTGAAGAAAAGTCACGAAATTGATATGTATGTGATAACTTATTGTGTGGAAAATTAGTAGGTAATATACACATATCAAATAAATTCACCATTAATTAGATGGGATCCGGTCTCATTTTTCCTTCTCATCTAGTTGTTGTCAATTGTTCAAGCGATCCTCGCCAAGTTGGAAATCCCCCTCTGTTTTTTTTTCTGGTGGTCAAAATTCCCTCTCTGTTGGAAATGCTATTTTCCCAAAATTTTGTAAATCATTCCATTGAATTATATATATAAAAGTAAAAAATGTAACTAAGAAACTATATTGCTTTGTCAATATATTCTTTTGCTGATGCACAGCAACATATAAAAAAAATTAGAGATAATTCCATAGATCTATAACTTTAGTACGACACGCGCGTCTTGTTTTTGCAAAGTTGCCTTCACACATTTTCCTATCTACCGAGGTCAACAATGACTCAAACCCAGAAAATAAAACTAAAAAGAACCAAGGGAGTCAAATGAAGCCAGAAGAATTTACGGGGAGGCAAAATAGAGCTTAGACAAACTTCAGGTGCAAAAATGGAATTTTCAAAAAAAAAAGAAAAAATATGGCTACAATCTCTTCCATTCTCCAGCATATATTAAAATAGAAAGGGAAGACATTAATCCCGCCATTGCTAGGAAGGTTTTTTGAAAAGAGCAATTCGAGCACGCACTCTTGAGAGAGACTAGTGATCAATTCAATTCCAACTTGTGCATCATCGATCGATCGATCGATCGAATCGCTCGAGCAGGTTGACTTCCATGGAGGACTGGGGCATGGACGTAGTGAAAGCTCAGTTACTGAGCTTGGCACTCGAGTTCGGCTTCGAGGAGCAGTCCACCAACAGGTGCTTGGACCGTGTCGTTTCACTCCACAGTACTCGAATCATTATTTTGTCGTGCATTTTTTGTGCTAGTCAGCTTTGCAGATATTATGTAGGTATTTCCTGTCCACTAAGATGATGGATCAAATTGCTCTTGGTTTATTTTTGAATATATCGGAACTGGTTCAGCGAAGTAGTCTTGCTGACAAGCGAAATGTTAGGTACTGTTTCAGTTTGATGTGTTGAGGTTGCTTTGGATGGTGGTTTTTCTTGATTATTAACCGAATTGCATCCTAATGGGTGCTTAAATGTAAAAAGTACTCACTTTCCATTACCTTCTCTACCACATCATTACTCTCTTTCTTCGCGCCACCTCACTCCCCCACCACTGCCAATTAATGTGACCATCCTACGATCACTCACCCGACCGACACCAACGACGCCCTCCACAACTTAGCCCCAAGCTTTGTCCACATCTCTCTCTTTCCCTCTTCTTTGTCATGGTCCGACTCGAAAACAGAGGCGTCTTGCCCAAAGTTGCAATGACGCTTGACTAGATCTAGCGTCGCGTTTGAGTAACTCTGGCATGCATCGAGCTAAACGCAGCATTGGAGCTCAATTACCTATGATGTCGAGCCTAAGTGGCGGGCTGTCATATGAGGACTCATAACTCAAAAACAAATATGTTGTTGCAGCAGTCCAGCGCAACACCAAATTGGATTGGGGGTATTTCTCCTTACATAGCATCCTCATGTCAGTATCTACATTTTGTAAAGGAGTTATTGTGAAGAAAAGACTTTTTCAAAAATTCTATATCAATTTTTTTATGAAACCGAGTTAACTACCTTTTAAAAAATTCTCTAGTGAGGGAAAGCAAGTTAAAGTCTTCCACCAGCTTGTTGCTTAGCTGCAAAGAAAACGATAAGGCAAAAGCCGACAATACCTACTCAAAAGAAAGGGGGGCAAAAGGACCGGCGAGGGAAAGCAAGTCATAGTCTTCCACCATCTTGCTTGCTTAGGTGCCAAGAAAGGGATAAGGTAAAAGCCAACAACACCAACTCAAAAGAAAAGAGGGGAAAAAAGATTCTGGCGAGTGAAAGCAAGTCAAAGTCTTCCCCCTTCTTAATTGCTTAGTTCCATTGTGACGCGAGAGACCATTATGTATCGTGAAAATGTTGTGTAAACTTAATTTATAAATGATGCAACTGAAAAAATCAATCATAATATAATAATTGTACTGAAATTTGCATTTTACGATGGGGCTTTGTATGGGATTTACACGATACGTTATACATCAAACTCTTCAATTTGTCTATTGACTCTAAATAACTCATATTGATTTGATAGCATACATGGCAATGTTATTGTTCTATAATTAGACTCTTTTTCCTTTAAATTGACAAGAGTGTGCCAATTCAGGTCTCAATCCATGAATATGAACTCATGAATATGTAATAGGTGTAATCCTAATGCTAGTCTGTCATCAAGTGTTTGAGCAGAGTTAAATTTGACATTTGAAAGCTATTTGTTACTCGAAATTTACATCAGCATAGCCAAGATTAGCTACATGATAGAGTTTGTCAAATTTTTTCTTTATTTGAATTCATAAAATCCATTTTCTTCTCCCCTGCTTGCTTTGCTTATGCTGATCGTGATTTTTCTTTTTAAATTCACCTGCCAAAACATTGCAAGGTCGAGCAAATGCAGGAAAAAAATCCAAAATAAAACCATACGAAACTGTTTATTATTTACAAGCATATACCATCCTGGAAAAAATATGCATGCCATTAACGGGAAGAGCTGAAAGATTATCTTCAATACAAATAATTGTAGTCATACCTCATTTTTTTTAACATGTAAAAACAACAATTTCATCCGGCATTGGAGAGTTGCAAGCTGATGAGGACATTTAAAGGATCACATTACCTTCAGTCACTAATCATATGTGAAAGACGGCCAAATTTCATGAGAATCAGCAACAATTGTCCTATTAGGCAGTACTAACTCTTTAGCATTCTCATTGGTTCCATGAAGAGCCCGGAGAATCATAATGAAACAAGAGAAAGTAACGTCTGATGATATACTCTTCAGTTAGTCATCATATGTGTCAAGCAAAACCCTTTAAGGCTCCGTTGCCTTCAAAATCAAATCACCGGGTTTTGTATCTTCAAGCTAACTTTGAATGGTAGTTGCATATCACTTCTTTTGGGAAAACTATTTGGGGAAATCGAACAAAGTGAACATCCAAAGGATCAAGCATTCCCCTGCAACAGTACATCTAGCAATCCGGTCATCCGATTTGGGTAAATTAGGTGAAGTTGGAAAGCTCTTACAATGCACACCCAATTATAGCCATTGGTCATAACCTTAGCAAGGGTTAACTTTTGATCAAAATCAAGTCAAAACTCAGTAAAAAAAAATATAGGTGTCTTCAAGGTCAATAGTCTTTAATGAAGTAATAAATTTGATTCACGTCCAATATGTGTTTGGATTGAGGGAAGGGAAAGAAAATGGATGGCAGTAATAATCTAGGGACCTTTCTTTAGAGGTAGAGTAATAAGCGAATGAACTTGAGTTTCTAATCCCCGAAATAATCAAGTGATTCTTGTCCATCTTTCTAAGTAATATTGAAAAACTTCATTAGATGCAGGACTATTCTTCGGACCAGTTGAAAAGTGCATAACATAGGGTTTCCTTTCGATAAACCATGCAATCCAGTTTTTCATGAAAACACATACATGGTAAGAGTGACTTACCTTGTTGTTTTTTTGGTCATAGACTATTAGACTTACCTTGTTTAAGTGCTAAATGATCCACACAGGCCAATGATATATTTCCTTAGCCCCCGCACTTTGAGAATTAAGGAAAAAATTAAACCACCTCATGGCATCTTATTCTATAAACTTGGATCAAGTGTTAATTGGATTTCTAAGTTGATTGTTATTTTGAACATGCATCAAAACTGTTTAGATGGGTGAATTATTTCTAATATGTCACATATCAGCATGTTGGATTATGATATATCGATATTGGATTAGCGCTCACGGTCAAACCACATATTGGGATATCATATTTGTTCACTGACGATTCTAAATTGGGCCTTAATCATACCCAATGTGATTTATGAGGCTTAACCACAGCTGATATAGTATATGGGGCCTTGTCACATGACGAAGCATGACTAAGATTGGGCATCGGGTCATGCCAGGGACGACAAGACTCGGACATTTTTGGTCCATGCCCTTTTTAAATAAATTCCATAAAAACTAATTTTTTGTTCAAAAATTAGAAATAATGGGAGATTAATTGTGGAAAATTAATAAAATGCACATTCTGCTAAATCAAATTAAAACACAAGTATATCTTCAAATAATTTGAAAAAAAAAATTAGAGTACTCTAATTAATAATTACACATTCATGTCCCTCACCAATGTTCAGATCATACAGTGTCATTGTCATTCTTATGTCCATGCTGGGTAGATTCTTCTAGAGTTTTTTGTTTTTTTTTTATGATGACCCGGAACATTCTTTTGGCACGAGAACCCACCAGTTAATTCTTGTTTGAACTCTCGCCCTTCCGTGAAGAGGGTCTAAGCGCATACCAACGCAGCCACCACATGGGGTGATAGATTCTTCTGGAGTTAATTCTTGTAAAAACTAATAACACTCTATGGTAACTATTTTTAAATTTTACGCAAACAAGTTGGATTTATTTGACTTCCAAAACTTGGCCAGCAATGAAAATAGACTTTGAAGGTGCTGTACACGCCGGTGGAATGAGTAAGTTACAAGCCATAATGAAAAGAATCGGAATAGGGGTGGCTCGCCTCTTCCACCATTTCAGGTCCTCGAGATTATATATTCACCAACTTTATCGAAGTAATCTCTTTGGTAGACGATGAAAACGAAGACCTAACGGGCTGTGGGGGTGTTCTACTTATGAAGCAAAGATCATATAGGTTTGTGGGCACTACTCAAAGAGGCCGCATTCTTTGGCTGTGGGATGGATAGTATTATATCGACCGACATTATGCCACATGCATAGTTGAGAGTCAACTCATCATTATCGCCAATCTGTGTTCCACTTGAAGCTCCTGACTTAGTCCCATATATTTGTAATATGGAAGAAGAAGCGTTTGAGCCCCTCCAACTTAAACCTTGGATCCAAGATAGTGTCTACCGAAACAAAAGCACCTCCAACTTGAACCTTGTTATTGTAATATTTAAGGAATTTTGCGTTTATGGCCACTACTATTTCGTTGAAGAAGGGATCATCCTTCTTGTTCATTAATTCAATTGACATTACGTATAGAAATGGAAGGACTCAATTGCTTGACCGCTAATCCAAACCGAGAATTTCCCTTCAAATTTCAGTCTCAATAAATTCTCAATTTTTTATGTGGTTGCAAGTTCACTCTCGCATTCCAAGGTCTAAGACGAGTAACAATGGAACAAATCCACCTTGATGTAAAACAAGAGCTTGAATTATCATATCAGAAAATCGGAATGTGATTGATTTAAGCATGATTTTTGCTATTAGTCCAATTTGACACATAAAAAACTGGTCAAAGATTTCTATATGGCGAGGAACCCTCCTAGGAAAATCACTAAATCTAGGCAGAATAAGAAAGCTTTTGGAGGAAGTAAGAATTATACCTATACACTAGCACAAGAACATAAGCAGCTAGATGGAAGATGAAAATCCCCAAACTGCCCAGATAAAATCTGCAAATCTATACAAAGCATCGGGTTATGGAAATTTCGTCATGATCATGATGTTTCGGGCACAACAAAATAGTGTTTTCTTTTTTTGCCAAATAGTAAAGTAGTATTGAAAATTTATCTTTCCAAATTATTTGATATTCGTTCTACGGAAATATATATAAAAGTATAACTTAAATGAAGAAAAGTATTATTTTATCAATTTGTCGTTTTGCTAATACACAGCCATAGATAAAAAGAAATTCGAGATAACTTCTCATAGTCTTATGTATGGAAAGAAGCCTTCACGCATATTCCTATCTTCCAAGTTCAAGAACGATTAAAGCCCAGAAAAAGAATAAAAGCCCCCCAACCAAACAGACCCAACCCCCAAGGGTATCGAATGAAACCAGAAAATCTAATGAGGGGAGAAAAATAGGAACTTCAACAAACTTCGGGGCGCGAAAACGGAATTTTGGAAAGTAACTGATAAAATAAGGCTCCTGTCTGTCCCATTGTCCAGCATATAAAAATAGGAAAGGGAAAACAAACATCAATCCCGCCATCGCCGTCTCAGGATTTTCGAACGGCACACTTCGAGCGCGCGCTCTCGAGAGAGACTGCGGATCGATTCGATTCGATTCCGACTCGTGCATCGGTCAACCGATCGAATCGGGTAGAGCAGGCTGAGATTCCATGGGGGATCGGGGCTCGGAGGAGGTGGAGAATGCTCGGTTGCTGAGCTTGGCTCTTGAGTTTGGCTTCGACGAGCAGTCCGCGACCGAAAGTGCTTAGATCGTCTCGTCTCGTCTCCCTCTACGGTACTCAGAATCATCACTTTTGTCGCCCATTTTTTTGTGATAGTCAGCGGTGCAGAGGTTGCGTAGGTCCTTCTCGTAGTCTGCCTTAGGTTTGGATAGATCGGAGCTGGTTCGGCGAAATAGTCTTGCTGAAGAGCCAAATGTCTGGTGCTGTTCCGGTTTGATGTGTTGAGGTTGCTTTGGATGGTGGCTTTTCTGGGTTATTAGCCGAATTGTGTGGTATCTGATGATTAGGGAATGTCGTAGTTGCTTGTCTTGCGTGGATAATCTGTGAATTGATCGATTGTGCATTCCTAACGAAGGAGATTTATTGTGGTTAGGTCATCATTCTGATGATGGCTATGGAATAGTCTATTCTTGGATGTGAATGGACTGGAGGAGCTGGTTAAATCCCATCCCCATTTCTCTGTGGGTTTTGCATAGTAGTCTTCTTGACTAAGGAAACGTCTGGCTTATTTCTGAACTATCCGCAAATTTACATATGGTGTCTTTCCTACGGTTAAGTATGGCATCTCACTGTACTAGCTGCAGTTTACATATTGTATATTGTATTTATTTGAACTCTTTTTTTTGTCATGGAACTTGCAAAATCATCTCTCTCT
The DNA here is from genome assembly GCA_014182845.1 of Corymbia calophylla. NCBI lineage: Eukaryota > Viridiplantae > Streptophyta > Magnoliopsida > Myrtales > Myrtaceae > Corymbia > Corymbia calophylla. Next base: position 17,604,878 of record CM024694.1, on the reverse strand, counting down.
TCATTTGTATTTCTTAAGGCGACGAAGGTCAAGAGTTTATCACTGTGGAGCACTGTGGCGACGATTTTCTAGCAGAACTTGCCGAAACTATGCAAGATACTGAGGATTGGGATGATTTGCAAGCTGTGGAATCAGAAGCTTGTGGAGTTTTGACTGACATGTTTAAGCAAGATATCCCTAACGACGGCAAAAGCAATGTTGTGCACGATGTTAATATTATAGAAGATTCTCCATGACCTGTGAAAATCAGACTTTTCTTGAGGTGAATTTCTCTACTGACAGTGAAGACGAAGGCTATATGCATGGCAGTAAAATGGGAGGAAACCCACATGCTATATTCCTGGTCAAAGCAGTACTCCGAGCAATTCATCCACTCAACTTTTGGCCAGACAATCTTTAGAATCCATGGTATGCTTCTGAAAACTGTGAAGTTGTCTCACTCCTTTCTGCCCCCACCAGTTTGAAGGGATTAAGAAAAAGAATGAAAAGCAGGATGGCTGGGCGTGTTTTTTCCCATGCCCAAAACTAATTTGGTTGATGGTTGTTAAGTTTGTGGCTTGAGTTTTTGATTCATGGACCTAGATTTGGCTTGGGATTGGCCCAGGTAATTGTATGTACCAAATACGTGGCTTGAAGAATGTCTTGGTATTGTACAGGGTTGGCCGTTCGGTGAAGCAACTGTGGACACCTGAAGAAGCCACAATAGTTACCGTGCAAAATCCCATGAGTCTGGCCACAATGGTCCAGTTGTTTAGGAGGTTGACCAAAAGTTGGCAGATCTCAGCACAACCTTTTATTCTTTTAACAATGATTCTGCAACCCATATTTTTATATATTTTTGTTGCTGAGTTACATTGGGGTCAGCAAGGAAAATGAGAAGAATTGAGAAAAGATTGTCTTGGTTTTTCATCAGGAGAGATTAGAGTGTCCATCTCAGCAAACTCCTGGGAAATGCTTCCCACTTATCTCATTCGTTTTTTATTGACTCTTGCAATTGGGGATATGCTTAGTGAGAAAATGATTTATCTCTTATTGTAATTCCCTCTTGGTCATTGTGAAACAACTCCTCCCGTTGATGTAGATGAAACTGCCCATCCCCTTAAATTAGTGTGTCATTCTTCTTTGCTCTTAAAATTATGTCTTTCCTTGATCATTTCAAGTTTGCTTGTAATTCTGCTCACAGAAAAGGACCTTACGCAGGGTACCTATACAAAAGCATTTAGTAAATTGCTTATGAGGGCGCTCATCCAATCAAATGCACAATAGACACACCTAACTTGCCAGTTACTGCCACAGTCTTTAAGATCGAAAATGACTTGTATTAGAACTGTTTGCTCAATAAAAAGAGTTGATTTTTGTTTCGGATGATGTAACAATACCTATATTTCTATAATACTTTGAGAGTATAGTACATCATCCAGGTTTTGAACTTAGCATCCAGCGTCTTTGATAGGAGTTTTTTGCGAAATGAAGGCTGGGGATTTCTTTGTGCACAATTTTCATTTTCCATCACTCTGTCAGAAACTATTTATGGTGCTGAAGAGGCTTTTTTGTGTTGAAGGACTATAAGAGCACCGTCACTCAAGGTTCGATATCATTAGTTCCAAATAAAAGACATTGCTGTCTGATTTCGACTAGCAAACAAGGAACTCTGAGTTATGAGGAATTGCAAGCCTTGGACAACATAGAATTGGCAAATGTTGTAATAATCGGAAACAAGGCATTTGACTAATGCAGCATCAGGCTTGTAAAGCTTCTGTAGCCATGCAAGATTGCTTCATTCTCATGCCCACTGGAGGTGGTAAAAGTTTATGTTACCAGGTTAGTGAATGTTAACATTATTTCATTTTTGTAATGATCGTATGTAGAAGTAGGTGCGGAGACAATGCTGAGAGCACATGCCCTGTGCACTTTGCTCAATGGTTCCACCAATTACTAGACGGGTAGACCCGTGTATCGATATTTAAGCTTCAAAATGATCTTGTTAATCTGCTTTATTAGCACCGTTGAGCAGTTTGTGTTTAAATTTGGGAAGAAAACATTTTCCAAATGCAAATTAAGGATCGGACTAAGTTGGAAAAGAAGGAAATACAGGACATTCTCATTCTGCCTTCGTGCATCTCTATCTATTCTGTAATATCTAGAATTTGAGGTTTGTGCGATGCTTCTAGGACCTTCTAATTACTTGCTGGAAAATTGATCTTGTTTTTGCATGTAAGTGTTGTTGTCAGTCATAGTTCAGGTCCAATTCAAAAGGGTTATTGAGTCAAAGAGGAATACGTTTTCAAATTACTTGCACCAAATACAGATTGTAGATGTCTATATTTCCTATGCAGGTATATGCTATGTCATCATCCCAACCAGGGGTGATCATTTCCCATAATTGGTTTGAAACTGATGTCCTTTCATATAAAATGGATCTTGGTAGCATGCAAAATATTGGATCTACTGATTCCCAAAGGAAGATTTTTAATCTGAATTTATTGAGTTGAATTATCCTGAAGTGTTTTCAGTTCAGTCTTGAAGTAGTTGATGTATGTTTCCAGCTGAAGTAATTATAAGACAAATAGTGACAACTGGTGCTTTTTCTGATCAGCTGAAGATGAATAAAAGAGTAATTCCCTCATCCTTTCCTTTCTTCACGTGCTCTTCTGATGGTTTTACTCTTGGTTTCAGCTGCCAGCAACTCTTAAACCAGGTGTCACATTTGTTATATCTCCCCTGCTATCTCTCATCCAGGATCAAATAATTACTCTGACCCTCAAGTTTGGAATACCATCTACTTTCTTGAACTCTCGGCAGACTGCTGCCCAAGCAGCAGCTGTCCTCTAAGAACTAAGGCAAGGTTTAGCACTCTCTCTCTCTCTCTCTCTCTACTGAAGTATATCCCACCATACAATCATAATCCCACCATAAAATGGTTATGTTTCATATGATGCAAAGGATGTACATTTTTATGTAGTTAATGAAAAGATGAATGCCTAAGATGTTTCTCTTAAAGATAAATTTTAGCATCTTAGCCTTCCGAGAGAAGTGTATCATACTAGACAATCTTTGTCCTGCCATAAAATGTTGGGCTGTGCTCCATATGTTGCAACGGAATTTCTATTGGACTTCTAAAACTTTTTTTTTTGCTGAGTGTTGTGATTGTCAAGTCATTATTCTCCACTGCTTTGCCTGCCTTTTCAGGAAAGATAAACCATCGTGCAAGTTATTGTATGTAACTCCTGAAAGGATTGTGGGAAACCCATCATTTCTTGAGATATTGAGATGCTTGCATAGAAAGGTACAATTTCTGATTTACCATAACTTTTTTCTGAAAGTTTCTTTTTAACTTTTTGATACTCGGTTATCACATCGCAGGCACAACTAGCAGGTTCTGTTGTTGATGAGGCACTTTGTGTGAGGTATGCTCTTGGGCATCCTTGTATCTGAAGGAAAGATCATGCTAGAGTTACCTCAAAAGGAATAAGTATTTATGACTGTCCTTGTTTCAGATAACAAAAAGCAAGTAAAATTTATATATGCTCACTCAAACTCTTTTTATCAAACGTTTTTGCATCTTCTGTGTTTCTGTTCTAATTACATTGTCGGTGTTATGCTGAACCTTCTGAAACCCAGACCTGCTGTGGAGTTCTAGGATCACAGAATGCAATGTTGAAGTAACTAATTATGGAAATGATCTAGTTCCTTCCTTTGCAAAAGTCAGTGGCACATCATTAAATCATAGTAAGCAAAATGTACACGACTAAATTTAAGCTCCTCGGAAATTGCTTGCAGAAGTAATTGCAAGTGTCCGTGATTGGCAAGATAGTCAGGTCTTTTAAGCTGGTTCTTGTGTCCCTACTAATTCTTTTAACATTTATACTATGTATTAACAACTTGAGATATAAGGCAAAAGTTCAAGCATGTGATCATTGATTGTGTTTCTTATGAGGTCTTCATTGGATTTGCTCTGCCAGTGCAATCTCATGAAAGCAACGTATTGCTGTGTTGAGCTTTTCTCATATATTTGATTGATTGTAAACGAATAAAGCTTATTGATCATTACTTACTTGGTTGTCATTATTGCAGTCAATGGGGACATGATTTTCGTCCAGATTATAGGGGACTGGGATGTCTCAAGCAAAACTTTCCATACATCCCAGTGATGGCCTTAACTACAACTGCCACTCGGCCAGTTCGCGAGGTACGAAACTTGCACATTATCCTCCAGATTATGTTGAAAAACATCATTTGGGTCTTATCAAACATCCATTGCAGGATATCCTAAAAGCTCTCAGGATCACCCTTTGGTACAGGAATATCAAAGGGTGGCCTGAAAGAAATTGTTTCGATTGAAACTTGAATGCATGATTAGTGAACACAATTTGGCGTAGTATGGTCTTATTATTAATCAATAAGATGACCTTTTAAAGTTTTTTTAGTTCAAAGCAAATGAGTAAATTCTGGGAAAGCTCTTTTCACCCTTCCAAAATTGTCCACATCATCCAATACTAGTCTTTAACCGTAGCCAATGCCAGAGAAAAATAGGCTTCAGGTACGGAAATGTGCACGGATGTGGCTCTTCTGCTTTCAGATTCATGCTCAAATAAATCAAATTTGAGATTAAACGATCGAAAGGATTGCTGCATATGATTTTTTGATGTAACCAAACTAGTGATATGATTTTACACTGATGAGCGCTTTATTTTGTGTTCAAAATTCTTTCAATGAGAAACTGTTGTCTTCTTGGAAACAAAATCATTGAAACCCTTGCCTGCAATTGACAAATTACTTGCCGATTCCATGGCATTTGCTTTTTCCACGAAAAGTCTCTCCCATTTACAAAATCGCAGCTTCAAGTGGACATCTAACCGGTAATCTTGTTATTCGACCCAAAAAAAAAATGGTAATCTTGTTAACAAATCTCATTTTATGCTTAACTTACACATGTAGAACCACATGCATATGCTGTCTTCCTGCAAGCGATTTGTGATTCGGCCTTTGCTAAAGAATAGCATGATGTCAGAGCTTGCAATGGCCTAATACACCACATGAGAAGAGGTCGCTTCACATCCAGGATCCTTTGAAGAGTACTAACAACATGGAGCACATGATAAACGCCAACAGGAAAGAACTTTGGGATGCCTATCCATAACGACAAAGCTCATTCCTGCTAGTATCTCCATCCCGTGGTGTTTGGGGACTTTCTCTGAGTGTCACAAAATGCAACTTGAATCTACTTAAAAAGAACTGCACTGGCTATGATCATCAGTAAATGAAAAAAAACGAGACTGTAGCATCACTATTTACCCCATGAAAGATGTGGTATGAATGTGTAAACATCATTAACACCAGTTGGACCACAATGAACAAACACTTCATTAGCTGGCCGATGAAATAGAAAACAATAGACTTTGGAGAAGTAAGCAATTAGCAATACTTCCCATGTTTGTGTTTAGGAACAGAATTGATGCTAACAGAATTATGCTGAAAAGGTAAGTGCCTAAACTACAGAACAGAAAGATGTATTTGTCACTTTGGGTATTTTGCAATTTCCCATTAGCAAAATCAGCAATACTGGATAGTTTGCAAGGAGGTTAATTTCAACTTTACAAATCCAAGACCACGTATATGAGAACTGAGCTTATCAAATCAGTAACCTATACGACAACATTCAAAGGATATTATCACACTATAAACTATAAGAAACAGAGGAGATTGTCATCATGCATACTTGCATACTGATTTCAAGTGAAATTCCACAGCTCATGTAGTATAAGCACGCAAATTAGTCTTTCATGGTACAACCAGCATTGCAGTCCTCCCTTTGCATGCAGAGCCTCATCAAGTTCAGAAGGGATATCATTAGAATGCAACCACATCAAACAACTCTACATCAGGGTAATATACAAAAAATCAGCAGTTACATATTTGTTTAACGGAAAGGTAGAACCTAATGAGCATATATAAAGCATATTCAATTGAAAAAATGCATTTACAATCATTCTGGTAGGGGTGTCAACGGGTCGGGTCGGGTCGGGTCTTGATGTTACCCGACCCGACCCGAACAATAAGGGCCATGTCACTTGACCCGACCCGACCCGACCCGAAATGCATAAAACATGAAGCAAAAAAAATGGGTCGGTTCGGTTCGGGTCGGGTCGGGTTTCGGGTTTTTTATTAAAAAATATTACAATTTTAACAAAAAATATTATAAAGGGAATTCGAAATATTCTTACGTGACGCCACGAGACCTCGTCCAATCCGTCCATGAACCGTGACGCCGCGAGGCCTTGTCCAACCTGTCCGTGAACATTTCCACAGACAAATAATTTTTTAATAAAAAATTATGATAAAGGGAATTCGAAATGTTCTTACATGACGTCGCGAGGTTTCGTCCAACCCGTCCGTGAACATCTTCACGTGGATGATAATTTTTTAATAAAAATTATGACAAAGGGAATTCGAAATGTTTTTACGTGACATCACGAGGTCTCGTCCAACCCGTCCGCAACATCTCTCATGACATATAATTTTTTAATAAAAAATTATGACAAAGGGAATTTGAAATGTTCTTACGTGACGTCGCGAGGCTCATCCAACCCCGTCCGTGAACATCTCTCGACATATAATTTTTTAATAAAAAATTATGACAAAGGGAATTTGAAATGTTCTTACGTGACGTCGTGAGGCCTCGTCCAACCCGTCCGTGAACATCTCCGCAGACAGATAATTTTTTAATAAAAAATATGACAAAGGGAATTCGAAATGTTTTTACGTGACACCGCGAGACCTCGTCCAACTCGTCCGTGAACATCTCCATAGATAGATAATACTCCCTCTTCTAAAGTTCTACGTCAGCCGTGAAAAAAAGCAAATCATATGGAAGATGGGGAGAGAGAGAGGGAGAGGGAGAGGGATTGATGAGGGCTGACTTGAGAGGCGATGACGACGAACCCGTGAGATGAGAAGTGCTAGATGAGTTGCGAATATAAGGAGTTGTAGAGGAGATAGCTTGGATGGATCTATTTGGGTTGAAGCTTTTAATGTGTTTGAGTCGGAACATTGTTCCAACCCTAACTTGACCCAAAACATGTATTCCATTTGTGTTTATAATTGTTACCCAAACAATATTAAGACCCGAAACATGTACCAAACAATATTAAGACCCGAAACATGTACCATACTTATTTCGTGTTTGGATCGTGTTCGGGTCATGTTCGGATTGGGTTGAATGGGTTTTTTTGACACCCCTACATTCTGGTATGTGCCGTTGAGACCAGATCACATGTTTGAATTTTGACAAGTATCAAAACTTCCTTGGGACACTCCAGTTGGCCCCAGAGTGTTCAAGGTTGGCACCCAAGAGGATTCTCAGCTATTGCTAATGCTTCCTCTACAAAATCCCTTTTCTTTATTTTGATCGGTCTCAAGTATGGAATTTGAAGCTCCTCGGCCAAGTTAGCCACACCCAAATCAGTCATGTGATAGAAAAATTCCATAACAACAGTAAGATTAAACGAGCAAAAAATTTGATACGGCTGATTGAATTGAAGTCCCAAAGTAAGCCTTGATTATTACATAGACCAACCAAACCTATCATAGAAGCAACACCAGTTTAGCTTGCTCGATAATATTTTAAAACAACAGTTTGACTACCGGTAATGTTAAGGTGGTCTACATTCATAATGACAAACTAGTCAAAACTACTTTAAACTCTCTTTTTTATAACCGAACAAAAACACTTTTAACCTTATATTTAATTTTAGCTTAGTTCGTCATACTTATTGGGAATTGATGCTCTTCTTAGAAGGTTCAAGAGGAACATCAAGGGAACATTAAGAAATTTGATAGGGTTTTCGTTCATCACGAAAAATCCAAAGGCGTTTGTTTCGGTTTTGTCCCAAACGGGACATTTGCCATTAGTCAAATTTGACACAAAGGAACTCTAAATGGCCGAGGATTTTTACAAACAAAATATAAATTTTGGACAGGGAAATTATGGGCGCAGTTCACAATATTGAGTAACAAAAGATCATCAGCCTCTAGGTGAAAATTTCAAATCCTGGGTTCACTGAGAGGGGAACTATAAATCACCAGGGAATTCTTACCTATGTTTGATATTTTCATCCTTGCCTCACAAGCCGCTAATATGTTTGCAATCTAAAAAGGTTGTCAGTGGTAGGATAATGAATAACATTGCTATAACATAACCAACAGCGAGTTTCCAAAATTAATCAAATAGATACCCAACGTGGAGCAAATCATTTTTAAAAAATAGAGCTTCAAGAATAGTATTACTCTATTTGCTCGCGCTGGCCATTCACGGATGAAAATCTTACTAGATGACCAATGCCTTCTATTGACATTTGGGTCTACATTTTGATCTCGGCCAAAGCATCATGTCAGCTTCTAGGACCAACTCCCCCACTCTTTCAATTATGTAAGACTAGCAATTTAGGGAAGTGCAGAACCCTAACATGGAAAATCTTCTGGTCAGAAGAAAATAGTGAAGTAAAGTTGGTCATGAATCTTAGAAGAAAAATGATCGTTCACTGCTCATTTACCTATATTGAGGAAACATGACTCGTCTCACCATTGTGACATAGGTACAAGATTCATTACATCATTATCACTAAAAGATTATATTTCCAAGGAGACTTGAGACACCTTTCGCTCATGATTTCTAAATATGCGTGTTCCAGATAATTTTGGTATTGCCTCCAATGAGTTGCAACCAGAAATATCCAAATCAATTAAATCCAACTTTTCAAGTCCCTGAAGCTGAGTAAGTTTCTCGCAATTCTGAACTACTAGAGATTGTAACCTCTCACATCTTGTCAAATCTGGCAAAGTCTCCAATGATTTGCATCCTCCAAAGTCCAACTCTTCTAAAACCTTCGCACTGTCAAGACCTTGAATTTCAACTAGATTGTTGCACATGGCAGCCTCTAATCGCACCAAACAGCGTGATTCTGAACAGAGAAGCCTTTTAATGGAATTGCAGCCATATATAGATATGACTTCCAATAACTCCAAATTATCATGGCCCAGAATTTCAACTAGGTTATGGCAACGAACAATGGATAATTTTTTCAGATGAATTAATTGTGAAAGGTCCAATCTTTCAATTGAACTGCACTTTATTATTGAAAACACTTCCAAGTACTTCAATCTATCAAGCTCAATCCATATCAACTTATCACACTCTTTAATATAGAGTTTCAAGAGTCTTGAGGAAAGCTCAGGGATGTATTCAAGTAGATGGCATACCTCAAGATGGAGGTCTTCTAGGTGGATTAGGCTAGAAAGCTGTGGCAACTTGGGACTTTGACAGGAGACCGACAGACGGGTTAAGCTTGAAGGAAGCTCTGGCAGGGATTGAAGCTTTTCGCAACGAAATAGGCCAAGGTGCTGGAGAGAAGAAAGATTCCGAATGCTTTCTGGCAGGTCAGATATCGGTGCACCACTGAAAATGACAATCTCAAGGAAAGACAAGTCACCAATTTCACTTGGAATTGCACCTTTCAGACTACGGCATGATCGAAGACATAGGGTCCGCAGATCTTTCAACCTTCCAATAGCACTTGGAAGCTTTTCAATTGCAGAACAACTAATGTGCAGATATTGCAAATTCTGTAAATCCCCAATTGAGCTAGGGATTTCTCTCAGTGACTTACAACTGGTGGCGCTCAGTTCCTTCAGCTTCCTCAAAGAACCAATAGATGTAGGAATCTCAGCAATACCGGTATAATTCAATACAAGTTTTTCTAAATCTTTTAATTTGCCCAGTTCCTCTGGTAACTCCTTGAGACAGTGACAGCCACTCAAGTCCAAGTAAATGAGGCTAGTGAGTTTGCCAATAGAAGGGTGGAGATGCTCCAGTCTGCGACAATTGCTCAAGATGAGAATCTTCATCTGTGTGAAAGCTGAGAGATCAGGAGTACATCCTAAATGCTGGCAAAATCCAATGTTGAGAACTTGGAGGTGCTTTGATGCCTATGAGAAAGGAGAATATGCTGTCAGAGAATGAGTTGATCGGCTAAAGAAAAACAAAACCTAAATTTGCATAGAGGATGTCTTTTTTCACCAATCTTACCATAAATGATCTCCATCCTTCCCAATCCTCTTTGATCCTATTGAATGTTAAATCCAACACCGATAATTTTGGTAGAAGCAAATTGATCGTCGAAAGAGACAAGTCGCTTCCATCAACATACCAATGAAGCCATCTTACTTCAAAAAGGAGTTCCTTAGAGTCTCCGCTTGAAGCTGCCTGCATCAAGTCATGGAACCGGGGGTGCCTCTGCAAGTTTTTTATGCTTTCATCCGTGTAGTCTGGATATGGTGAAGGAACTCGACAAGACAAAATGACTGAATCCTTTCAACTTTTTAACTTTTTAGTTTTTGCTTCTTTTAAATCTTGAATTCGCACGATTTGTTACCTTTCTATACTTCCCATCGATAAATATGGACACGTGAGCTAAACAAATGACGCAAAAATTGAAAAAGATGGTTATTGCTATAAGACAACTAAGGCAAATGCACCTCAATGTTTTATCTTTTGCTTCTTCTTTTTTTCAAATTTTGTAGTGCATGCACATTGATTTTTGTTTAAGACAAAATACATGAAACCATTTTACAATATACAAATGTTTTACTTGTAAATTTTCGTGACTTTTGTATAATTTTTCAAAAGAATTTTGTTAAAGAGTGCTGGTGGCCCACCCGTAAGTAGCTAAGAAAGCACGCGGTTTTCATTTCATTAGTTAAATGTAATAATGCGGAAGAGAAATATGGAGAATTTTCAATATATTTCAATATAGAGAAAAGATTACATGGAGAGTCTATTTATAAACTTCATTATAGGACTATCTAATGAAATCAAATCAAATATGCATAATCAAAATAGATATAGAAAATCATAGGAAATACCTTAAATATCTCTGGAAGATATCGAAATATCTTCAACATCATCAACTATTTTTGTGAAGCGTTTAATCATTTCTTAAAAAACCGAAACTTTTTTTTGTGTGATGTTTAAAAAGAGACGGGGTGACATTGGACAATAGTGAATAAATCATATGATGAGGCAGCCCAGATGGACAATATATAATAACAAAATGACATGAACATTGATAATTTAAGTTACAGATAAACATAGTTGAAAAAATTGGCTTCATGCTGGGAATCATATATAATGTATACAAAGTAATGAGTGTAATAAAATAATAAACACAACACTTACTCTAATTAGTCAAGTTTTAATGGATTTTCTTATAGCAAACAAACAAATAACTTATTGCGGATAGAGTAGGATTTTCCACTCTTTATCAACACCTAACCTAATCCATGAAATGGGCAATGTCAACGGGATTAAACCTTAAAAAATAGTAAGATTTTCCTAAAAATATTTTCAAGGAGATTTTGGCTATCTTGTCTATTAAGAGGAAATAAGAATGGAAAGAGATAAAAATAACTAGTAGAGGGACGGAGATCTTCAAAATCGAATTGGAGAAAAAAATTATCAAACATCGGATTTCTAAATTACAGGAGCACCACAATACATTTGGCCATACTAGAAAGCAAGCACATGGGATAAGTGTGAAATTTTTTCCTATCTTATTTTTTTGAATTAACTATCAGTTATTATAATTGGCACATACTATCTTTTTTTTCTTTTCTTTTTTTACCAAGAAAGTTTCATTTATCTTATCTATGATGTTTATACTTCCATCTTCTTTAATTATTGTAGTCTTTCAGATTATTAATATTTTCAACTAGATACGACAATTACATGCTTTTGGTAATTTAGTGTAAAATTGTAGTTAAAGGATCTTAAATTGATTGTAAATTAAATTTATACAGATTTAATTTATATTAATGAAATCGAATCAAAGGAAATAACTTTTTTGTTTTTGAGATACTTATAATCCATTTAGCTGTCACAATTAATCTAAGATGGACATCAATGGATGTTTACATTGATTTTTTTTTCCCTAGAAAGTAAGAGCATCTATTCATCCTAGATAAAAATTAGAATAGATCAGATTTAATATATTAAAATAAAGGGAGTGAAAGAAAGGAGTGCCATATTTTACCTCTAGATGTCTTATTACTTTTGGGAAGCCCTCGTAGTCCTCGTCCCATGGTCTGCTAAGTTTCTCAAGCGGCTGTCCTTGACAAAAAATGCTCCTTCCAAGATCTCTTAGTTGATCATGCATCTCAAACATATCAAGACTGTCAATTTTAATTAAGCACCTCAACTTCAACTCTTCAACTCCTTGACTTGGATAAAACCCACAGTCCTCCCACATGTACATGCTGAATTTGCTCTTTTCGCCAATAAGGAAACAAGCAATATCAAGAAAAATCTGCTTATGTCCATTTTCTAATGCATCATAACTTATCTGCAATATTTTTTGGACATCTCTATGAGGTTGGCTTTTTAATTGCCTCCACACATCTTCCCATACTTTTTGATTGGTTTTTTTATATAAGTATGAACCTACGACCTTAAGTGCCAAAGGAAGCCCACCCATGGTGGATGTAATATCACTAGATATACCCTTAAAGTCCCTCAGAGAATGGTCCATACGAAATGCATGTCTATTGAACAAAAGCAAAGACTGCTCCCCATCCAATTCATTCAATTCATACTTATAGTCTACCTCGAATTCAGATTGATCGAGAATGGCTTCATTTCTAGTTGTAACAATGATCAAACTTCCTTCCATAAACCAATTACATTCCCTAGCCAACGCATCTAGTTGATTCTTGTCATCTATATCATCTAGAAGAATGAGAACCTTTTTTTGTCTGAATCTAGATTTGATTATATTAATTCCATCATCAATTCTAGACACTTCAGTTTTTCCATTTAGTATATCTGATAGAAGTTGACTCTGTAGGTACATAATACCGTGGCGCCTAGTAGTTTCTCTAACATATGGAAGGAAGCTGACATGCTTAAATTTATTCAAGAGTTGATTGTAGATGCACTTGGCAAGAGTTGTCTTGCCTATCCCACCCATGCCATAAATTCCAATCATTCGAGCACTGCTGGAAGGATTGTTGATCCAATTCATAATTTCCTTCATACGACCATCAAGTCCAACTAGTTGCTTAGGCACGTCCAGCTGAAAATCTTCCTGTAACTTGCTTATAACAGTTTCAACCACACGTTCTATTAATTTTCCCTCATGCCTGTCAAAATACAAAAACAATGAGAGGTTATGAACCGAGACATAGTCTATGCGAAGTTTTTAATTCTTATCAACTGAACTATAGGAGGTCAATTTTGGAGGTCAATTTTATCTTGGTGGTATCAAGCTTTGGAAGACCGAGCATTGGGATGCTTTGGTTTTAGTTGTCATTGGTTTAGTTTTCAGGGACATCTCGAGGAGTACTGGTGTTTGTTGTCTTCGAAGCATTATGGTTGTTTATTGGGACATTTTCAGGATCTTTTATGAGCTTGCAATGAAAGTAATTCATTCATTTGCATTTCATCGATTCTGTGTGAAGAAGAAAACTTACTAATCAAAAAAAGATAAGTTTGGTGAAGTACCCGTTAGCAAATTTCTCAGATTCCCATCCATTTAAGTAACTGACTTCTTTAAGTGCCCGTTGCCCTTCCTGGATATCTTTCTCCTCAAAATGCGTCTGACTTTGACGGAAGGTGTTTCCAAACTTTCCCTTTAGATGCCGCACATCCGATGGGGCAACTTTGTAAAAAATGGGCAAGACTATGTGTGACGTGCTCTTCTTCCGATCCATGATATGAATTAGTTCACGGAGGCACCATTTGCTCGAAGAATAATTTTCAGAGATGATGGGGATTGAAATCTTAGATTGTGTGATGGCATCAAGAATCTCTAAACCAAATTCCTCACCAATTGGTATGCTGTTATCATCCTTGAACACACAAATTGGTACAGTCCCTGCCTTGATCAGACTGTGGTAGAGGTGATCGGTGAATGCCTTACGGGTATCCGAGCCTCTAAAGCTCAAGAACACGTCGTATTGACCGCTACCTACACCTGTGGCTTCCGGAGAGATGAATGAAGAAGTGGATGCTTCCTCAGTGCTCTCTTCCTCAGCTCTCTTCCTCTTTCCTTGACTCTGCCCTCTGTCCATGATGATTTGAGGGGGAAAGTTGAAAACAAATATGCTTTTCCCGCTGCTTAAAAGGATTGATGAACAATGAAAGACACTTTTAGGATGCTTATTTGCAAATGCTTGCTGGCTTAGTCCACTCCGAATAACGTGTACATTAATTTCTCTCCAAGGGAATGCTGAAGAAGGTTGGTGTTCTTGAGAAAGAGGTTATGAAGACACGGCCTTCAGTTAAGTAAGCTGATGTTGGTTCACTACAGAGGATTAGGGGCCCCCGAAAAGCCCACATCATTTACGTGTTCAGAAACACATATTCGAAACACGTTTAAATATTAAAACACATATGTAAACAGATTGAAGTGTAATTAATCGACTTCTTAAAACACATATGAACAACTACATAACTTCACGCATGTCTATGACATTTAAAAACCGATTCTTTCAATTCATACCTAAGATATTGAAATTATTAGAAAACTCCATGGAAGTATCTTCCTCTAAACACGATGCCTAATCCTTATCATACTCTTCAACCTTACTCTTATTATTTTTAGCCTAATTTATGAACCATCCTAATCATCTTCACAATCTCATTTTCAAAACCCTAACTAATGTGGTGTCATGTAATTGTTGCCCAATAAACCTCATCCTCTAGATGCATGCACTTTTCTAATTGGAGAAAATTTCCATCAATCACGTTTTTAATCTAGTAGGTTTGAAGTTATAGGCATCACTCATATGTAAGATCAACTAAAGCTAAAATATTAATTGAGGAAAAATTTTCAATTGCTTAGCTGCTTAAATTATGAAGGAAGTCTATGAAAATGCTCGTGGTTATTTATCTTTTATCTATTCCACGCAGACACCATTTGCTACAATTCCATGTAAAATAAATTCATTTTGAACTGGTATGTTATCACCGAGCCTTTCATTTCAAATTTTCATATCTAAAATGTTGATTGATATCTTGTCAGTAAATAGAGCTATAATTTGTTAGAAAGGTATTTTCATAATTTTGTCAAGCGGGCTTTTTGTCTCAAGGAGTTCAGTCAACAATTAATGTTTAGAAAACAACATTGGGATAAGGGCCAACAAGCTATTCCACCATATTCAACTAGTCTAGCCATTCATAACCGATTAGGTTAAATGAGAAGATTGTAGTAAGAAAAATTAGCAATATATATGTGATGATGATTTTGAAAAAGTCCAGGGAATTTCGCAGGTATTATTCTGTATGCCTTAAAGGATGTCCAGTGTTATGCGATGAGTAATAATCAAATGTATTTTTTGTCCTAGCAATTGTAATAGACTAGAGGACAAAGGTCGTGCTTACCTGGAGGAGCGATTCAGAGATGAAATGACTGATGGGTTTCAGTGTTTGAGAAGAAGTTGCCACGAAGCAGATCAAGTTGTGTCCGAGTCCCGAAAGGGAGTACAATCCCGAGGATCACCTTCCCACCTCGACCTGGACCGGCTGTGGTTTGGAAAGACACTGAGCTAAATTTGCATATCATCTCAAGTCAGAACATCACAAGAAAGGACGAGTCGTGGCTACGAAATCACCAACAACAGACAGGGAACTTACTATCTTTCGTTAAAATCGCAGCTCTTCTCTGGTATATCTGAAAATCCCAGAAACGACCCTCGTGCTCCGAACGAAGTTTCCCCAAGCCCAAGAACCCTAATCGCCTCAGCGGAGTCGATGATCAGAAATTACAGCAATCGGAACACTAAAAGTTCGAAACTCGACACGATTCGAGTTGATTTTACCTACCGATTGGTGGCCGCCAGAAAACCGGTCCCTCAAGATAAGATGCCGATGGGTCCTTTGAAGCCGGCGGTTCGGACGGAGCGATTGCAGGCGTTCTTCGGGACGGTCTCAGGTGTGAAAAGATCCCTGCTTCCTCTGCGGAATCAAGTCGAAGCTCTTGCTCAGATATGGAAGTAGAGAGAGAACTTGTACTCGGGAGTCGGACAACGCGGTTCTGGTTGGCTTTCTACTGGAACATGATCACGTGCCGTGGTTGGGTGGAGGAACTTTGTCTCAGACGCCTGTGCCCAGTTGGCTATTTTCAAAAGTATATCCGCGGCCCGTATCCTAAATGGAGTTGGGAACATGAGAAGATGAACGCTAACTTGTGCTGTATTAATTTCATGCTCGCTCCATATGCTAACGATTTCATCTGAATCCAATTTATTTTAAAATGATGTGATATCATCGAGTTATTCTCTTGAAACTTAGAAATTTTAACTTATTGATTGGTATATAAAGCTATAATATGTTAGATGACATCTAAGAAGGGGCGCATGCTTGTTTTTTTCCTTTTGAGATGATTGAATCCAAGGACAAAGAGAAGAATCAGCATAACAAGCACACGCAAAGGAACAATGCGAAATAAAACGGTGCATCCCTTTTTGTTTCCCTTGCTCTAGCTTTGCCCTTTCTCTCCATGGAAGTGTTGGAAGAGTATTAGATAATATGAGAAATAAGAATAGTTGGAAATCTATTAAAAATGATGAAAAAAATAAGATGAATTGTTTAAGGCTTACAAGTACTATCCTTGAGAATAATTCTGCCCTTCGAGATATGATATTTGGTACAATAGGCTATGGAGATATAACACCACATAGAATAATAGAAGGAATATGAACATGTTATGCTTATAGTCTGGCCCCAAAAAATATTAAAATATATGTGAATTTGATGTATCTTAAAGAATTGTGATCTGAAGTTTAATCTTGATTCAAATGAAAGAGAGAATTGTTAAGAAATCATTATCAATCAATTGATACTTAATTTAAAAAAATGATGGCCATCATAAATGATATTTTGATCATGTCTATAAACAAGAGAGAGTCGGAAACTCTCCTTTGCACTTCACAAAGTTTTGAGATCTTTGTCTTGGTAAATTTCCTTACTCATCATAACTCAATCAAATTATAATTTGATCACGTCCATAACTTTTCTTTAATGTCTGAAAGTGATAACAAAAAATCAATTTTGCAAACGAACCTGACGGATCACGTTTTTTCCTATCTATCCAACGATCCACATTGAATGCTGGACCGATCCCCTAGAAGAGAGCTTTGACTTATGAAATGTCCGTCCCATCAAGAGGTTTTGCCCATCATAAAGTAGTGTTGAAAGCAATATTATCCCAAAGCTTTGAAAATCATTCTGTTGCAATATTTATTTAATAAAAGAAAGGTAAAAATGTAAATTAAGAAACATATGTGAAAGACAGCCAGATGCCATGAGAATCAGTGATAACTGTCCTATTAAGCAGTACTAACATTTCAGCCTTCTCATTGTTCACATGAAGAGCAGAGAGAATCATAATGAGACGAGAAAGCAATGTCCAGTGATATACTCTTCAATCGGTCATCATGTGTCAAACAAAACCATTTAAGGCTCCATTGCCTTCAAAATCAGATCACCAGGTTTTGTATCTTCAAGCTAACTTTGGACGGTAGTTGCAGATCACTTCCTTTAGGAACACTATTAGCGAAATTGAGCATTTGATGATGTTAACCTACATTCTGACAAATACAGGTCATTGTCTTCATTTTCAGAGTCTTCTGCAACACGACCATCATGATTCACTTCACCACTAGATTGCACAGCTGCCACTTCACTATTATCCTCTTTTGCAAGGAAATGGGGATCCACAAACATTGAAGACACGTTCTGTGAGAGAGTAGTTTCTAAATCTGGATTGGCATGGTCAATAGCTAAAATGGAATGGAAGTTCCAATCTCCAACCATTGAAGAAGGAAGAGACTAAACTTCTAATAACTCTGTACTGATTTTGCTGACTGCTTGCAGTTTTCACTGAAGACATGGAACTACCCAGAAAAGGATGGGACTCCTCATTAAGACATGCCAGTCAGCAAAAGCACACACAATTAGAGTCAGACAACTAGATGGCTCAGAAAGAACAAAAATGTTCCTACAGTTGACAGCAACAAGATACTTTAGTAATTGAAATGTCACCTTTTTTTGGAAGTTGATTGATCAAACCATTTGCGATTCACAATATGAATGTGACCCCATCTTTTAGCGACCTTGTATTTATTACCTTCCGGAGCTTATAGCCGGTCAAGGGCACAGCACAATCTAAAGAACTTAGAAGCATCGTAGTGGGACTCACAGTGCCCCAAAGCATCATGGATGAGGCCAATAGAAAGATTTGATGGTAATAACATTGCTGAGCAATGTGCTTTGAGCAACCAACAGGCAGTCCTAGCTCACACCAGAAAAGCAAGAACTGGCTTGAGGATCTTTTAACAATTGGCGGTTCAAACTGTACGTGGTTTAACACCTTCTTTCCTTGAACCACAGAACACAATTCTTTAGGACTGATTTAGAAGTCAAAGTCAATGATATTCTCATGCCAAGAAGTTTCATTGTTTCTCATTTGAGTAATCAAATTCCCAAGTAAAAGGATATTACCAAAAACCAAGATTAAATCAAGTATAGCTATTTCCCATTTCAAACTATAATTGTCAACAAACCTTGAAATGATAAAGATTCTCCTTTCAAACTCTTAAAAGTGTCTGCATTTTCACACGGCGGTCAGATATCAGAGGGAAAATATGCAAGCAAATCACTGAACCTTAATCTTGAAGTAGAAATGGATATTTCTGCAATTAAATGCGTGCACTTCCTGGTCAATTCTGCAGAATATTTCCCACCATTTTGTGTGATATGCTTCTGAATCTCCTTCCATGCATCTGAGATAATGCAGGACATAAAAATTGAAGAACTGGAGGACAGCCAACAGCAGCAGCAATGTCAAATAATGAGTACCTGCAGGAATTCCTGTGACACATATTGTCAATCCAGAAAATGGAAGAACTCTATAAGACTCCTGAGGTACAAAATGGCGCTCATTACAGCATTGGTATAACCAATCAACAGGTTTCTTCAGAACATTTAAAGCCTGCTGCACAAGGACAACATTAATTGATAAATACAATTTATCTCTCAAGATGGGATTCATAAAAGAATTTGCACAGAGAATGTTCAAAAAAGTATGGAGGAAACCCTTCCTTAGTTCAGCCAACTCAAGCAGAGCGCTACCCACAATGCTTCCCATACTTAGTGAAAAAGCATAATGAATCTCATTTAAAGTGATTTAACCTTAACAAGATACAACAAATTCGATACACTTAAACTAAATTCAAAGTATTAACTCCAAGACTTAAACCTTGTATTTTGCAACCAAAACATTCTTCACAATTACAAAGCTAACATCTGCTGAAGTTTTAGTCTGTAGAACTCCCCCCATTGAATTTACTTATTTCTCAATCTTAGCCTGCAGATTCACAGAAATGGTGAAACAATAAGAGAGATGACAGGCTGCTGCCATATTTGTTCAGACAAAAGCATGTCTAAAGGCAAAAGAATCAAGGGGTCACATAGAAGGATGCATGGATAAGGATAAGTGACGCACCACACTGAATTCAAGAGACGAGTAATAACAAAGATTAGACGCTAAAAAGTTATACAAGGCCAGGCTTATCTAGGAATAGGCATACCTTCTCATCCATCTCAAATCCAGATGCAAGGACTTCAACGCCATCCATCGCAAGACAAACAAGTATACCCTTTTTAAGGTAGAGGTCTCCGTTCTTTCACACATGAAACCACACACTGCAGACCTGCAAGAAGCCGAAATATCCTCCATCAAAATCGACATTTTTTCCCCAGGCAGAAAACTCCTCTCAACTTGCTTGACCAGTACATTGATCCCCAATGCTTCCGCTTTCATTTCTCAACTACAAGTCCTGGTTTAGCATTCAGCAGCCTCTGAGTAAAAACCAAAAGATAAAAACTAGGACGAGAACAAGATCTCTACCGACCAGCTTAGTACACTCGTTCGCCCGAAGATCCTCGGAACTTCTCCTGCAAAACGACAAGCCAATAGCTCTCGAGACGTGAAACAACCTCAAACCCAATTCCCAAAACGAACCCAAAAGCCGTTGCGCCGCCCAATCCCAACGTGCTCACGTGATCGGATGAAGAAACAACGTGAAAATCGCAGGGCCCATTCCTGGAAGGATCGCAGCAGAGGAAGGCCTCACCTCCGTTCAGCTCGAGCGCGTCGAACGGCGCGGGAGGCACTCACTCAAGTTCCTCGACACGAACACGTTCGGCCCCTGAAACGGCCTCCGTCTTCATCATTTCCTTTTCTTCCTTCTCTGGCAGCGACTTCCTCGACAGATGATCGGGTCTCATTGCGAAGGATTCTGCGAAATCCAAATGCATGAGAATCGGAACATGGAAGAAGATGTGAAAGAGGAGCGAATCGGGGAAGATTGACTGGAGTGAGCCTTTTTTCTGAATACTTCCCCCCAAACAAAATTGGGGATGATTGATTAGGGTATGAGAAAGCGCGGGAAGAGGTTTTTATCTTGGGTTCTTTTCGGATTTTCCTTTTTAATTCCCTCTCTTGCTTTTGATTTTGTAGATAATTTCTCAAAAAACCCCCTAACTTTAACGACGTCACACGACCTGCTCTCCAACTTCGAAAAAGTTACATACTATGCCAGCGGCGGCCGGCCGACAGTGGCCACGAAAAGAAAATATAAAAGAAAAGAATTCAAAATGATTTTTTTTTAAATTGCAAGAAGTTGCTCATGTCAACATTGATCGTGTAACGTAAAATTATCGATTTTCACATTAACAATTTTTTATCAAAATTTATATTGATATTGACAAATTGTCAAATTTTTAGTGCTAAATTGATCGTATTAAAAAGCTTCGGTCCGAATTCAAGACTAAAGTGGATGAATATGACAAGTTGAGGGCTTAGATACGTGAAATGAAATGTTTAATTACACCCAAGCATAATTTGGTGATTACTTGGTAAGGAGATGGTGTGTAATTTTAACTTTCGATGGGAGGGCGGTTTTGGAAAAAGGAAAGCAACAAAATGATGTTTTGGTGGAAACAAAGAGGTGCAAATGATACAAGATTCGAACTTGAGATCACAAGCAATAAACACTAAATGCCGATCAACTTGTTTTGCTGTTTGGAGATAAATCTTTATATACCCATCAACAGGGTGTTTTAGGTTGGTTTGGGGACAGGTTGAAAATGGTTCGGCTCAAATAAACTCATTATAACCCATTCTAATCCATTTACATGCAATATGTATATAGTAACTTATATTAGACATGTCCTACATTGCTAAAATCTCTCTTTATTTAACCCAAATCTAGAAAAAATTCACACCCAAAATCAAAATGAAATTGTGGAATGAGTGAGCCTAAGAAAGAATTAAAGTAGTGAGTTGGGATGTAAACCCATTTAATGCCTCATCATTTATTATTTACGATTCATGTACTAAACATAACTAATAATTTTCTTGTTGCATATCAATTAAAGAAATAAATTCGTGATCTATTTTAACGGGTCCAGATCTTCAAGAGGGGTAAAAAGATAAAAACACGCCCGGATTGGATCCGGACTCAGCACCGATTGCGACGTGCAAATGGCCCCTTTCCTCGCCCGACCCACGATCCATACCCCCACATTTCTTGTCCGTGGCACGTGACTCGCAGGTGCAAAAGAGATGGAGAGAGATCCGCCAGCTTCAGCGCTTGGAGTTTAAAGGAAAAAACGACGACGCAGCACGAACCGCTCGACCTCCACAGTTCTTGGCGGAGGGGGGAATGTCGTTTCGCTCTTCCATCCCCCGTTTTTTTAAATTTTTCATCTTTTCTTTTTCTCGAATATGGTTAAAGGCCAATCGAATATTTCTGACAAGGCAAATCCCCCATTATTTTCCCCCTCCTCCCCTTTTCTGGATTTTCATACATTTCTTTTTCTCCTTATGCAGGACGAAATTTCCTTTTCCTTTTTTTTCTTTTTTGCTAATTAAATGAAAGAGATCTCGAAAAGGGAAAGTCCGTCAAATTGAAGCGGTACCCTTCTTTGTTTCCATTTTCAGTTACTGGCAATAAAATTATTTTTAAATAGTGGAGAAATCTTATTTTTTGCAAAAAATGAAAATGAATCTCTCAATACAAATCGAATCTGTTGTATAAAAGGTAGCAATGCAAATGCTTTGGCCACTCACTAGGATTTTAATTTATGTTTTATTCAGTCCATGATGTTAGAGGGTTATTTTCGGGGATTTCTCTGAAATTGGATTATCGTTGAAAAAAAAGAATCACAAGTAAATCATAAGACCGGATCAATAAAAATTATGCAAATTCTTCTTCTTTTTCGGTCAAAAAATTTATGCAAAAAGTCCAATAAATTACGGTTGCCCCATGGCCAAGGAGCGTGTAGAAAACGTGCCCACCAAGCGCGTGAAGTCAAAACTCGCTATCCCCTTGCCTAGGTTCCCATCCTACCAAAAATTCATAAGACTCGCACCTTTTGTCTTCCTCCTCAAATCCTCTCTCTCCATTGCTCCGTGAAAAACGCTTTCACCACCAATCACTCTGAAAATGTAGAACAGGCACAGCAGTTCATCATCTCTGTCGAGCGTCAAGCGAGCATCAACCACCATGGGGAGAGGAGGCAAAACCCTAATCTCCCACACCCTAGTAGTTTATCAGGATTCTTTTAGCACCAGACGATGATGACGATTGATTACAGTTAGTTTTATACAACATGGGTAAGCTTTTCTTTTCTATCCTTTCCTATGTTTGTCATTTTTGATGTAGAGCTTCACATGTAATCATGGCGTACAACCTTAAATATGCTCGGATTGGATAGATGAAGCGGTTGGGATTTTGGTCCCAAAATTATGCCAATGATTTTGGGTCAAAATTAACTAGAATAATTATATTAGCAGTTTGTTAAAAAGGTTTTAGGACCACATTAATAAATCATTAACATGTTTATGACTAAATTGGCACAATTAAAAAATTTAAAATTAAATTGGCCGTTATATAGTAAGTGCAGAACTTTTTGTATAATTTTCGCTGTGCCAACCGTATATATTCTTACCAACCAAAAAAAAACCGTATATTTTCTTAGCCCCTGCACTTTGAGAGCTAAGGGAAAAATTCAACCACGGTATAGGATTTACTTCCCACTTCTATAGGTGTTAGAGAGATAAAACGTAGATGTTTTTGCATGTGTAATGTTGCTTCCACTCTTTTTCGTCGCCTCAAGGAGATTACAAGCGAACACCAAAAGAAGAATTGTCGCAACAAGCACCGCAAAAGAATGCCCCAGAATGAACTGATGCACTCCGTCTTTTGCTTTGCTCTAGCTCTTCCCTTTTATCCATGGAAGTCTGATAGCAAAAGAAAAAAGAAGAAGAAAGAAATGCCCTTCTTGTAGCACAAAAAAGATAAGTTAACATATGAATTGGCTCATGCATCAACTTGAAAAGATCGACACCACATTGCTCAGAGAACGAGTAGGACACGTTACAACATATGAACATCCCCTAACCAGTCTTCATATGGAGGTGTTTCCCAATTACCAATAATTTATGTAGAGCCGATGTTATCGGATACTTGTTCTCCACTCAATTGAAACACTCGAAAATCGAAAACAGATTGAGTCTCACTTTCTCAACTTGAGCTCGGCTCAATAGCAAAAGTTGAAATACTCAGGATCAACTCGATTGCATCCTCACAGTGAAATATTGTTTTTTTTTTTTCAAACAGTGTGGTAGTGTTGGAAATCTATCTTTCCAAATTATTTAATGTTTGTTCTAGTGAAATGTGTACATAAATAAAGGTAAAAATGTAATTTAAAATAGGCATTACATTTAGGGGTGTCAATGGGTCGGGTTTTGATGTTACCCGACCCGACCCCAATTGTAAAGGGTCATACTCTGGCCCGACTTGACCCGACTCGACCCGAAACACATTAGACCCGAACAAAAAAAATCGGGTCGGGTCGGAGTGTGACCCTTTACAAGTTTGGTTTCAATTTCCTGTTTAGTTCAAAAACTCTAGAGGGTTGAGCAACGAATGAGGGTCAAAACGCACGGAGAGAAGGGATTGCTTCTTTTCTTTTGTTTATTTTATGCTACTTTACCATTTTCTCTTAATGGATGAGGGCCAAAATGCACGGGCGGTACCGGTGCCAAAAAGGCCTACGCCGACCCGTTTCAACCCAACCCGACCCTAAACTTAGGGTATTTTCAGGTCAAGTCAAAATGTTAAGGAAGTATGGAGCCAGTATAGGAAAATACCCTAAATTTAGGGTCAGGTCGGCGCAGGCCTTTTTGACACCTCTAATTACATTGTCAATTTTTCCTTTTGCTGATACATACCATTGGATAAAAGAAATTGGAGATACTTCTCATAGATCTATGACTTTAGCACGACATGCATGTCCCTTTGTTCGCAAATGAGTCTTTCCACATATCCCTATCTACCGAGGTCAAGAATGATTCAAACCTGGAATAAAAAAAAAATTAAAGTCAAAAAGGCTCTCAACAATTGAAATGAACATCAATTTCAACCCCAATAACCTTTTTTTAAAGAAAATTTTTTGCTAACGATGTGGTCTCTAATTTCAAAAATTACTCGATTGATGTTGATGTTGGTGTTTATAACAGTTTTTTTTCCTTCAAATTTTGCATTTTTCATCTGGCTTGTTAAATGCGAAAACATCAAAAAATCTCTTCAAATTATATAAATATTGATGTGTAGAATCATACGTGATATTTAATAATCTTTTTAAACTTCAAATAACTATTTTCTGTCTCGAATTTTGAATAGAGGCACAATCGATGGATAATTTTTTCATATATCTTCCCACCGAGCAAGCCCAAGGGCGTCGAGGGAAACCAAGAAAACTTACGAGGGGGGCCCAAAATAGAACTTAAAACAAACTTCAGCTGCAAAAACGGAATTGTCAAAAAAAAAATTCAAAATTAAAAGGGAAATGGCATCACTCCAAAAACGCGAATAGAAAAGCATCAGTCCCGCCATTGCTTGGGAAGGTTTTTCGAAAAAGAGCACTTCGAGCGCGCGCATCATCGACGATCGATCATCGATCGAATCGGCTCGAACAGGTTGAAGATTCAATGGAGGATCGGGGGCTTGGAGGAGGTGGAGAAGGCTCGGGGGTTGCTGTGCTTGGCTCTCGAGTTCGGCTTCGACGAGCAGTCCGCCAGCTGGTGCTTGGGACCGTCTCGTTTCCCTCTACGGTAACTCGAATCATCGCTTTTTGCCGCGCACTTTTTGTGCTGATTAGCCTGTCCTTTTAGGTTTGAATAGATCGGAGCTGGTTTAGCGAAGTAGTCTTGCTGACGAGCGATATGTCTGGCACGGTTCCAGTTTCATGTGTTGAGGTTGCTTCGGATGGTGGTTTTTCTTGGTTATTAGCCGAATCGCGTGGTATCTGGTGTGATTAGGGAATGTCGTAATTGCTGGTGTTCCGTGGATAATTTGTGGATTGTGCATTCCTGAATAAGGAGATTTATTGTGTTTAGGCCGTCATTCTGACAGTGCCAGTGGAATGGTCTACCTTTTTGAATGGCCTGGAGGAGCTGGTTAAATCTAGTTCATTGAGCGTTAGTTCATTGAACTAACTGCAAATTACATATGGTATCTTGCCTACAATTAAGTACGGTGTCTCACTGTACTAACTGCAGACTGCATATTGTAGATTGTGTTTATTTGATCTCATGTTTGCCATGGAACTTGCAAAATGATCTCTTTCTTCTTTTGGTTTTCTTAAGGTGACAAAGGTCGAGAGTTTATCACTGTGGAGCACTGTGGCAATGACTTCCTAGCAGAACTTGCTGAAACCGTGCAAGATTCTGAGGATTGGTATGATTTGCAAGCTGCGGAAATCAGAAGCTTGTGGAGTTTTGACTGATATGTCTGGCCAATATAGCCATAATGACGGTGAATGCAATGTTATACACGATGTCGATATTATAGAAGATTCTCCACAACCTGAGAAAAACCGAACTTTCCTTGAGGTGGATTCCTCTACTGATAGTGAAGATGAAGACAATATATTTGGCAGTAAAATGGGTAGGAAATCCACATGATCTATTCCTGACCAAAGCAGTACTCTGAGCGATTCTTCTACTCAACTTCTGGTCAGATGATCTTTAGAATCCATGGTATGCTTCTCCCATGGACATAGACAATACATGCCAAACCACTTAAATCCCTGTGTCACTATTCTCTCCTCATATAATTTATCCTCTCCTTGATCATTTGCAATTTGTTTGTGATTTTGCACACGGCAAAGGACCTACACAATGTACATGAAAAAAGCATTTAGTAAATTGCTTATGAGGCCTCTTATCCAATCAAATGTCCAATTGACGCTTCTTACTTTTGCCAATTACTTCCAAAATCTTCAAGATCCAAAATGACATATTGGAACTCTTTGGTCAATAAAGAAGTTGATTTTAATTTTTGATGATGTACAAATACCCATTTTCTCAAATACTTTGAGAGTATAGCAGATCATCAAATTGTGGAACTTAGCAATCCATTGTCTTCAGTAGGAATGTTTTGCGTAAATGAAGGCTTGTGATATCTTTGTGCACATTTTTCATTTTCCCTGACAATCCGGGTCAGAAACTATTACAGTGCTGAAGAGGCTATATTCTGTTGAAGGGCTGCAAGAGCACTGTCACCCAAAGTTCAATATGGTCAGTTTCAAATAAAGGACATTGCTCTATGATTTCATCATCCAACAAGGGACTCTGAGTTATAAGGAATAGCAAGCCTTGGATGACATAGAATCGGCAAATGTTGTAATATTAGGAAACAAGGCATTTTGACCAATGCAGCATTAAAGCTTCTATAGCCAAACAAGATTGCTCAATTCTCATGCCCACTGGAGGTTGTAAAGGTTTATGTTATGAGGTTAGTGAATGTTAACATTATCTCATTTGTGTAATGATCATAAGTATGAGTATGTGTGGAGACCATGTTAGGAGCACAAACCCTGTGCACTTTTCTCAATGGTTCCACTGATTAATAACTAGACGGATAGACCTCTATATTGAAATTTAAGCTTTAAAATGATCTTGTAATCTGCTTTGTCAGCACTGTTGAGAAGTTTGTGCTTAAATGTAAGGACAAAAATGTTTTCCAAATGCAAATTAAGCGATAGGAAGTGATTCAGGTACAGAACCATGGGTTCCAATGTAAGGGATTAGACTAAGTTGGAAAAGAAGGATATACGGGATATTCTTGTTCTGCCTTCGCACATTTATATCTATTATGTAATTTCTAGAATTTGAGGTTGTGCTATGCTTCTAGGACCTTCTAATTACTTACTGGAAAATTTATCTTGTTTTTTCATGTGAGTGTTGTTGTCAGTCATAGTTCAGGTCCAATTCAAAAGGTTTATTAAGTCAAAGAGGAATAAGTTTTCAAATTACTTGCACCAAATACAGATTTTAGGTGTCTATATTTCCTATGCAGGTATGTGCTATGTCATTATCTTGACTAGGGTGATCATTTCCCATTATTGATTTGATATTGATGTACTTTCATGTAAGATGGATCTTGGTAGCATGCAAAATATTTGATCTACTGAATCGTGAAGGAAGATATTTATCTGAATTTATCGAATTGAATTATCCTGAAGTGTTTACTGTTCAGTCTTGAAGGAGTTGATATATGTTTCTAGGTGAAGTAATTATAAGACAAATAGTGACAACTGGTTCTTTCTGATCAGCTGAAGGAGAATGAACAGATAATTCCCTCATCCCATCCTTTCTTCATGTGCTCTCCTGATGTTTTTACCCTTTGTTTCAGCTGCCAGCAACTCTTAAACCTCAAGTTCGGGATACTGGCTACTTTCTTGAAGTCTCGGCAAACTGCTGCCCAAGCAGCAGCTGTCCTCCAAGAACTAAGGCAAAATTTAGCTCTCTAAAATGTTGGGCTATAATCCATATGTTGCTATGAGGTTTCTATTGGACTTCTAGAACTTTTTTTGCTGAGTGTTGTGATTGTCAAGTCATTGATCTCCACTTGTTTGCCTCCCTTTTCTGGAAAGATACACCATTGTTCAAGCTATTGTGTATAAAATTTGAAAGGATTGTGGGAATCCTATCATTTCTTGAGATATTGAAATGCTTGCACAGAAAGGTACTATTTCTGATACATTGTGACTTTTTTTGAAAGTTTCTTTTTAGCTTTTTGATACTCGACCGTCACACATTGCTGACACAATTAGCTGGTTTTGTTGTTGATGAGGCACGTTGTGTGAGTATGGTCGTTGGCATCCTTTTATATGAAGCAAAATTCATGCTAGAGATACTTCAAAAGGAATACGTATATATGACGTTGCCACTGCAAAACTACTGTTCTTGTCCCAGATAAAGAAAAGCAAGTTAACTTTTATATATGCTCACTCAAACTCTCTTTTTCGAACATTTTTGCATTTTCTGGGTTTCTAGCCTAAATACATTGTCGGTGTTACACCGAACCTTCTGAAACCTAGACCTTCTGTGAAGATCTAGTATAACAGAATGCAATGTTGAAATAACAAATTCTGGAAATGATCTAGTTCCTTCTTTTGGGAAAAATCAGTGGCACATCATTAGTCTTATAAAGCAAAATGCACACAATTAAAATGAACGGAAATTACTTTTGGAAGTAATTGAAAGTGTCCTTGTTTGGCTTGATAGTCAGGTCTTTTAAGCCAGTTCTTGTGTCTCTATTTATTTTTTTAGCCTTTTTACTATATATTAACAACTTGAGATATAAGGCAAAAGTTCACCCATTGATCATTGGTTCTGTTTCTTGTGAGGTCTTTACTGGATTTGCACTGCCAGTGCCATCTCATGAAAGGAACTTACTGCTGGTTTGAGCTTTGCTCGTATATTTGAATGATTGTAAATGAGCAATGCTTACTGATTGTTACTTTCTTTGTTGTCATTATTGCAGTCAACGGGGACATGATTTTTGTCCAGATTATAGAGGACTGGGATGTCTCAAGCAAAACTTTCCATACGTACCAGTGATGGCCTTAAATGCAACTGCTACTCAGCCAGTTTGTGAGGTACGAAACTTGCACATTAACCTCCAGATTTTGTTGAAACAATCGTTTGGGACTGATTGAAATGTGCATCCATTGCAGGATATCCTCAAAGCTCTCAGGATCCCCCATGCTCTTGTTCTTGAGACATACTTTGACAGACCAAATCTGAAGTGTGAGGTCATAGCTAAGACCAAGGAACCACTGAAGCAGCTTGGAGAGCTGCTAAAGAATCATTTTGCTAATTTTGGTGGCATAGTATATTGCCTCTCAAAGAGTGAATGTGTTGATGTTGCAAAATACTTGAATGATAAGTGCCGTATAAAGACGGTTTACTATCTTGCTGGATAGCAGCCCGTCAAAGAGTAGCTGTTCAAAAGAAATGACATGCTGGAGAGGTCCAGGTCGTATGTGCTACCATTGCTTTCGGGATGGGAGTAGACAAACCTGATGTTGTAAGTTGAAATGGACTCTGCGCTGTTGTCTATTTTTAGTTTTAGATCAAACTGACATGTTGGCAAATACTCACTAATCCACTTTTCTTCTAATGTTTAAGTTTCACCGATTGGTTTCTTAGTGTGCTTGGAAGTAAACTTTGCTAGTTCCATGGTCCAGCGGCCTGCTAAATTGTCATTCTTGGCTATTGGTTGCAGGAATTAGCGAATTATGCATTTTTTCAAGTCAAATTCTCTCTTTCGGCTGCGTTTGGTTCAACTTTGAAACTAGCTTTCAGCTTTCAAATGGCCTTCAAAATGCTGAAAGCCCAAAGCTAATAGGGACTAGCTTTGGGCTTTCAGCATTTGGTGGAATGCTGAAATTATTTTTTCCCTTCCAAAACTATCCTCATTAATTCTTCATATTTCCGATTTTGCCTCTAATTATTATTTTTAATTGAAAAATGAGGCAGCCCTTTGCCGGACCCTCGCGAGACCCAGGTGAGGGTCGCCTGTGGCCGGGAGACCCAGGCGGCGGTTGCCTGGGTGGCACGGCCCCTAGGTCGAGCGACCTTCAGTGACCCTCGCCCGAGTCGGGCGACCCTCACGGAGGTCGCGACCCGGGCGGCGATCACTTGGGTTGCGCGGCCCCTCGAGTCGAGCGACCCTCGCCGAGGGTCGCCCGAGATTAGGCGACCTCTGACGGCCCTCGGCTAGGTCACGCGACCCTTGCTGGAGGTCGCCCAACCTTGAGCGACCTCAACCAACGGCCGCTAGCGCCAGATCTAGCTCGTCGGTGGTCGTAGCCCTTCGCTGGTCCTGCAAAGGGCTTAGTTCAATTTTGAAAAAAAGATGAAGATATATATATATATACACACCTATAATACCCATCAAAGCCCATTGCAAAAGTTTTTTTTACCAAACACATTCAACTTAAAGTCTATTTGCAAAAAATTTTTACCAAACACAATTGTATTTCCCCAAGTAACTTTGGACTTTGAGCATTTGCATTGGACTCAAAGCCCCTTGGACTCATGCATTGAACTTTGGTGTGCTGAAATTAAGTTTAAACTAGGATAAAGTTCTTTTCTTTACTTTAAAAGTGGCAAATGACTCTGATTTAACTTGTCCTTCAGTTATAATGTTTTTGTCATATTTCGACTTTATTTTATTTTATTTTATTGGTTTAGTAATTATTTTTTATGGCATGTGGTCAGCATTTTTGTCATCCACAATGCAATGTTCAATTCAATCGAAAGCTATTACCAAGAATAGGGAGGGCAGGAAGAGATAATCTAACATTAATTCTTCCACTCAACTTCTGGCCAGACGATCTTTAGAATTTATAGTATGCTTCTCCCATGGACATAGACAACACATGCCAAACCACTTAAATCACCATGTCACCATTCTTTTCTCTTATAATTTGTTCTCCGCTTGTTCGTAAAAGATAACCCATCGTACAAGCTATTGTATGTAACCTGAATGGATTGTGAGAAACCCATCATTTCTCAAGATATTGAAATGCTTGCCTTGAAAGATATTGTTTCTGATGCACCACAACTTTTTCTAGAAGGTTCTTTGTAAACTTTCTATTTTCAACCATCACGCGTTGCAGGCGCAACTAGCTGGATTTGTTGTTTATGAGGCTCATTGCATGAGGTATGCTAATCTTTGGCATGCCTTGTACATGAAGAAAGATCATGCTAGAGTTACTTAAAAAGGAATAATTATTTGTGATGTTGCCACTGCAAAACTATTGTCCTTGTTCCTGATAAATATAAGCAAGTTAACTTTTATATATGCTAACTTAAACTCTTTTTCCAAACTTTTCTGCATTTTCTGTGTTTCTAGCCTACCTAAATTTGAGTGTTACACTAAACCTTCTGAAGTCCAGACTCTGTGAAGTTCTAATATAACAGAATGCAGTGTTCCTTGTTACATGAAAAGATTTAGGTTCCATCATTTGGGAACGCTTAGTGGCACATCGTTCATTAAATTGAGTAAAGGCCACACAACTTCAATAAGGTCCAATGGAAATTACTTGCTAGAGTAATTCGATCCGGCATAAGGATAATGATCCAATCTCCTGTGTATGTTTGGCATGATACTCAGTCTCTTAACCTGGTTGTTGTATCCCTATTAGTTCTGTTAATGCTTATGCTTTATGTTAACAACTTGAGAAAGGCAAAGGTTCAACCAGGTGATCATTGATTGTGTTTCTTACAAGGTCTTAACTAGATTTGCTCTGCCAGTTTGATCTCATGAAAGGAAGTGCTGCTGGTTTGAGCTTTTCTTGTACATTTAACTGATTAACGAGTAAAGCTCATTGATTGTCACTTTCGAGGTTGTCATTATTAGTCCATGGGGACATGATTTTGTCCAGATTATAGGGGACTGGGATGTCTCAAGCAGAACTTTCCATATGTCCTAGTGATGGCCTTAACTGCAACTGGCACTCAGTCAATTCGTGAGGTACTAAACTTACATATTAACCTCCTGATTATGTTGAAATAAGCTGTTTATTCTGATTGAATTATACATCCACTGCAGGATATCCTAAAAGCTCTTGGGGTTCCTCATGCTCTTGTTCTTGAGACAAGCTTTGATGGACTAAATCTAAAATGTGAGGTCATAGCTAAGACC
This sequence comes from Corymbia calophylla, assembly GCA_014182845.1. NCBI lineage: Eukaryota > Viridiplantae > Streptophyta > Magnoliopsida > Myrtales > Myrtaceae > Corymbia > Corymbia calophylla. Next base: position 17,572,754 of record CM024694.1, on the reverse strand, counting down.
AAGGAACCACTGAAGTAGCTTGGAGAGCTGCTAAAGAATCGTTTTGCTAATTTTGGTGGCGTAGTATTTTGCTTTTCGAAGAGTGAATGTGTTGATGTTGCAAAATACTTGAATGGGAAGTGCGTGTAAGGACAGTGTACTATCGTGCTGGATTAGCAGCCCATCAAAGAGTAGCTGTTCAAAAGAAATGGCATACTGGAGAGGAGAGATCCATATTGAATGTGCTACCATTGCCTTTGGGATGGGAATAGACGAACCTGATGTGTAAGTGGAAATGGACTGTCGTTTGCCTGTTTCTTATGTTTTAGAATTTGATAAAACCATCGTGGAATGACCCAGAGAAGAAGGGGAAGAGGAGGGTGGCCAGATACAAGCTTTATTCGGTTGAGGGCAAGTTCAAGGCTTCTTTCAAACAAGGGTTCTGATGGTTGAAGCGCAACTGCTCAAGCTTTGTGCGTCGATTTTGATGCGTAGGAATTACAGCATATCATGCTCATTGTCATTAAAAGAGAAAAGGATGAAATTAGTCAAGAGGAAACAGAGAGGTTTGTTTTGTTTATTGTTCTATTATCTTAATATGTATATAATGGTAACTAAGAACTCAGAAGAGTGCTACAATGTTTGATCTTTCTGGTACAATGCTTGTTCAAATCATCATTTCATTCATTTTTCTTCAGCATTCCAAACATAGGAAAATGAGATGCCTCGTATGCCATATTCCCATGCAAATTAAAAATTGTCTTGACCTACTAATTTCTCCTCCTTTCAGTAAGCTCTTTTCTCAACAACCCGACGCTGAATGCAAAATAAGAAGACTGTTTTCGTTTGTAGGATTTGACGTTTAGATCTACTTCGTGGTGAGTTTCGTTGTTTAGAACCTTTTTTTGGCCAAATGTTGCTTAAGCCTCCGTTTATGGGGTCCTTTGATGCCCTAATTTCCTTAATTTGTCCTTTTCGATTCCCTTTCGCTATATGATTCATCATATCGCGGACTGCCGAAGCTATACATTCCAACGCACAGTTCGCAGGTGATAAATAAACTGAAACGCCTTCTATAGTCCATTCTGATTTGAGGACAGTTCTCATGTTTAGAGTACCGTCCCCTCGATCTTGGAATAACCAAAATGAGTGAAACTAAAGAGCCCGAAGCGGACCTTCTCCTGTCCTTTCGAAACTTACGTAGTTATTGTTCAAATAGCTGTTAAACTTGGTAGGATTTTGATGCAAAATGTGATAAAACTTTTCACAAACAAGCCCGAAGCCAATCGTTAGCATGAAACCAAAGTAGAAGAGGAAAAGGGGGAAAACCCATGAACAAAACTGAACCGGTTCAATCGGTTTAACACGTTCATCCAATTACCCGGTGGAATCATGTTTTTCTAATTTCAAATCAATTCAGTTGTGTGGTCGTAACTAATGCTGTATAAGCAGCCAAACACAAAATCACTGCCCTTTGGATTAAATGCCTAGGCATACTAGTTGAGCAATTAAGTAATAAATTATACAGTCAACACATTGACTTTACTTAAGACTCTTCTTGCGTTATGTTTAATTAATATTCTCAAAATTAGATTATTTCACGTTAAGTATGTTTAACTAGTTTGACTCATTAACACGGCCAGCATTATATATGATTTAGTACCTAAAGATTCAAACTTCACTTAAAGTTCAGGTAGACAACGAGTGAATCTAACCGGATGATTACGTTGCGAGTAGCTTTTAACTAATAAGGTTCCACCACTGTAATGTAGTACGATAAAGAGGAACATCTGAGAATGGCCTCGAAGAAATTGCTTCGATTGAATTTTGTGAGGGACTATTTTCAACTTTTCAGACCAAACCAAATGAGTATAAATTTTGGGAGGGGCTACTTTGACCCTTCCAAAAATTATTCCTAACATCGTTTATGAGTCTTCGACCGTAGCCAACTCCAAAGAAAATTTGGTTTCAGGTATGAAAATGTTTGGCTGTGTTTCTTTTGCTTTATAAATTCATGCTTAAAGGAATCAAATTTGAGATTATACAATTAAAGTGATTGCAAAATGCCAATTTATGAACTTCCCGAGATTCGAGAGATGATCACACTAATAAAAGCTGCTTCTTTTTTGTGCTCAAAATTCTTCCAAATGAGAAAATACTGTCTCTTGGGAACCTTTTCACTGAAAATTGTGCCAGCAATTGACAGATTATTTGCTGATTCCACGACATTCGCTTTTTCCACGAAAGAAGTCTGTCACATTCACCAAATTGTAGCTTGAACAGGACATCTAAAAGGTAATCTTGTTGACGAACATGACTTTATGCTTAACTTCACATCTTGAACCACCTGCACATGCAGTCTTCCTGCAAGCATTTTGAAATTCGACCTTTGCTAAATAATAGCATGATGTCAAAGCTTGCAAAGGACTTCACCACATTAGAAGAGGTCCCTTTATATCAAGAATCCTATGAAGATTATCAACATGGAGGACATTATAAGCACCATTAGCGAAGAAATTTGGAATGCCTTCCCACAACGTCTCATGACATCTCATTCTGGTCCACATCTCCATCCTGTGATGTTTGGGGATGTTTTCTGAATTTTTCTAAGGACTTCGCACCGTCAAGACCTCAAATTTTGACTAGATTGTTGCACCCAATGGTCCATAATTCCTTCAAACACAGTGATTTTGGCCAGAGAAGCCTAATGGAATTGCAGTCATATGTAAATATGCCCTCCAAGAACTCCAAATTATCATGGCCCTGAATTGCAAATTGGTTATTGCAATGCTTGGTGCATAATCGTTTCGGACTGAAAGGTCCAATCTTTCAATTGAACTGCACTTTTTTATTGAAAACTCTTCTGTCAAGCTTAAGCAATATCAGCTTATCACACTTCTCAATACAGAGTTTCAAGGGTCTTGGGAAAACTCAAGGATGTCTTCAAGTAGATGGCATGCCTAAAGATGGAGTTTTTCTAGGTGGACTAGGCTAGAAAGCTGTGGCAACTTGGGACTCTGACAAGATCCACAGATATGCCAAGTCGGAAGGAAGCTCTGGCAATGCCCGGAGCTTGTCACAGTCCAATAGGCCAAGGTGTTGGAGAGCAAAAACATTCTGAATGCTTTTTGGCAGGTTAGACATAAATGCCCAAGGGATATAGACAATCTCGAGTGAAGACAAGTCACTGATTTCCCTTGAAATTGCTCTTTTAGACTACGATATGATAGAAGACTTATAGTGTGCAGACTTTTCAACCTTCCAATAGCACTAGGAAGCTTTTCAATCCCAGAACCACTAATGTCTAGATGTTGCAAATTCTGTAAATCCCAAATTGAGGTAGGGATTTCTCTGAGTGACTCACAGCAGCTGGCATTCAGTTTGTCCAGCTTCCTCAGAAAATCGATAGATATAGGAATCTCAGTAATATCAGCAAAATCTAATATAAGTTCTTCTAATATGATAGATTCACCTCCTTTCAATTCTAACTCACGTACCCATCTGCTCTTGGTCCAGTCCATCGCCACATTCTTCTTCCATGATCCCATTTCTCTTGTGAATCCTAAGATCGCCATGCTCTCCCCAGTTTCAACTTGGTGATCTAGCCGAACACTGAGATGCACCTTCTCCCGTCCCGACTTTGATATGATCTTCTTCGCTTTCTTCTCTTTTCAGCAATAAACACACAATTTTATATCTTCCACCAATAGCCTCCTTCATTGTCTAAACAACCGAAACAACAATTTTCACGCGAACCACCGATTCATGCTCTGTCATTTAACACAACATTCAAAGAGAAACCACAAATCAAGACGGTGTCAGAAAATCAATGCCGCTAGCTTTTAGTGCAAGAACTTTTTTTTGATCGGTGCAAGAACAACTTAAAAGATGAACATAATAACTCTTTTTTCCGCACCAATTCTCATTCAAGAAATAGACCTCACATAAACTCCATCCACACTAAAGACTCAGACAAACCATTGATCGAGAATTGCATAACACAACTCAATACTTCACTCCAGACCCCAGTGCTTAATCAGACTGACATAAGTGTACTAGAACAGATCCACCGAGAGAGAGAGAGACCTGGTTTTGGTGGTGGAAATGCCGTGGACAATTGTGGAGGAGCGAATCCGAGTAGCGTGAGCTCCATGTGTCCACCCAAAAAAGTCTCGAAGGGGAAAAGAATGCTGCTCTTCAAGAACGATCTGGTCTCCCTACTTGGTTTTAGGTATGAAAATGTACATGTCTATGTCTCTTTGGCTTTTAGATTCATGCTTAAATAAATCAAGTTTGAGATCATACGGCCATAGAGATGATTTCAAAATGCCTACATATGAATTTTCCGACATAACTGGACCATAGAGATGATTTCACACTAATGAACACATTATTTTGTGTTCAAAATTCTTCCAAATGAGAAACTACCATCTTCTTGGAAACATTTTCATTGAAACTCTTGGCTGCAATTGACCAATTATTTGTTGATCTTATGGCATTTGCATTTTCCACAAAAAAAGGTCCCTCTCAGTCACAAAACTGTAGCTTGAAGTGGACATCTATATGGCAATGCTGTTAACAAATCTCATTTTATGCTTGACTTCACCTATGGAACCACCTAGGGGTGTGCAATCGGACCGGGTTGACCCGGGAACCGGACCGGACCACCCGGAAAAACCGGTCCGGGAACCGGTTCCCAGTGGAACCGGTTCCAGCTTTTGGGAACCGGTTGGAACCGGTCCGGGAACCGGTTCCATTGGAAAACCCATCCGGCCCGGACCGGTTTTTTTTTTTAAAAAAAGAAAGAACAGGCTTGCAGATGAACAAATCGACGGAAGTCAAGGAACCCTAGCTTTTTCTCTCCCATCGTTGCTCTTCTCCCATCGCTGCTCGCTCCTTCTCCCCCGATCTACTTGCTCCGCCGCCGCTCAACCGACAAGGCGACGATTGCTGGTCGCTTCTTCTCCCCCGACGACGAGTGCTGCTCACTTCTTCTCCCCCAATCGACTTGCTCTGCCGCTGCTTGTCAAGGTAACCGATTTTTTCTCTCTCCCTCTCCCTCTCCCTCTCTGTCCTTGCGTGTGTGTTTGACAGTTTGTGTCCACTGTCCATGGCGCACTTGCCAAACCAGATCCGGGTGGGGGCGTTGGGAAGGTGGTCCGCCTCTGGAGCGAGATGTTCTGGACCTCCGGAGCCAGTTTCGGGTTTCCAGCTCCAAGGTCCTGATTCTCGTCGGCGCAGGTAATAGCCTCCTCCGTTCCGCTTCCGTTTGTTCAATCGTGGTCGCTGGCGATCCGATTGGGCCGCCACTTGCTTGCCGAACGGATTTTATTCAGGATTCGCGTTGAAGTTTCCGAACGCCTCCCTCGGTTAATTTTCAGTTGCGGCGCGGTGATTTTGATTGCTCTTGAGCATTTGCGATCGAGTCGTTGGTTTCTGGTTGTAGGATTCTATTTGTTAGTTAAGGTCCTGTGTGGTTCTTACTATTGATGAGTCGATGAGGCATGCCTTGTGGACGCGAAGAAAGGAGAGAACTGGAGCTTTTATTGCTAGAAAATGTTATGTTTGGTTCAATGGTTAGAATGTTTAGCTCCGAATCCAGACAATGAGCTCTCTTTGCTACTAAGTGTTTTGTCATGTTTGAGTCGAGGATTGGATTTTTGTTCACTTGTCGGTCATCTGACCGATTTAGGCAGTTTCAATAACCTCTGGCTTTCTGTCTCCCTCGTTGTGCAACAAGTTTAACTGGTTCAATCATTTTCAATAGTGAACGGCTTTCGGAGCTTGTTGCACAGCTTCAGGAAATTCTGAAGGGTGTGGATGAGGCTGAGGTCTCGTCCAACAAGTTTGATAGCGCTCTTCTTGCAGCTCAGGTATTGCACACTATTTGCCATCCTTGAGACACTTCATTTTTTGATACATTCGGTAGCCTCAAAATTTTGACAACAGTCTTTTTATAAGTAAGAAGTGATATTTTAATACTTATGCAATCGAGAAACAATTTTCATTGGTGAATACTGCACTGTTTGGAATTCTAATGTCGAGTAAATATGGAAGGATGAAATAGATGTGCGGCTTAGTAATAGGATCCTTGTCCTGACATAAGTGCATCGTCTATTATATCTATTGAAGGTCATCACTTTCACTTGAACTGATAATGATAGCCAATGAAGAATGATAAGAAGATTATCTTGTTGCAGAAATTGACACTTTACCTAAGTTAATATATGCATGCACTGAATTAGGCTCAGGATGGTCTTGCTGGAACTAATGCCATATTTGCATCTTGGGTCAATCATCCGTAAAGTATTTGTATCTTGGGTCATTAGAAGTTTGTCATGAGTGGAGCTGATTTATAAGTATTCTACATTTTATTAAATGATAATGATGAATCTCTCACATTTTCCAGACTATCAGAGTCAGTTACTATGATATTGCAGAAACAAGCTTAATTTGGCATTCATGATAATCTATGAAACATTTTGAATCATTTAAACTAGAAAAAGGGGAAAGCCTTATTTGAAAAGAACGGATATCTTAATGAAAAATCAAGTGTATAGTTGGTGATCATTAGTTCTGAACATGGAGCTGAAGTTCAAGCATGTTGAAAGAGTTGTTGATGCATTACAATAGGTAGGCTAGAGAGTTAAAAGTAGTTCAGGACAGCACATCAGACTGAGGTTTTTTTGACTACCTTCCAAGCGCATAAATATCTTAATGTCTAGATATTGTACTTGACAGATTATTTTGGTATACCAGGCTATAACTCTTTCTAGTATCCACAAATGTGTCAACATTTTTTATGACAACATAAAAGAAGATGCAATTGCTTGGGGGTAGAGAAAAACAATTACTTTGGCTGTGCATTAAGTTTCATTCAAAGAGGATCTATGGATTCCTACAAAATAGAAAAGAAGAATTATTTGAGGATTCTTTAAATAAGTAGCTTGATGTTGGTTCACATCAAATTTTTTTCTACTTATTTGCCCAATAATATTTGAGATTCATGAGCCAGACTTTTCTGTATCCAGGATTTGTATTAGACAAGGAAGATCGAAGCATCACTAGGTCTGATACATACTTCAAGGAGCGTGGTTTCTTGTTGATTTTTCTTTGTACATGAATTGCAGGTCTTTTTTAGAGATTTTGCACAAGTGTTGTGGGCGATCGATTTGCTCACCAAATGGAGGAAAGGAGTTGGAGTGGGTGTTAGAGCAAAGGAGGAGAAAAATGGTTCTATGTCCAAGCATATTCAAGTTAACCACATCGCCACCTGTCTGTCCAAGCAAATTAAATTGCTTATTTTTTATGCAAATTAACTATGTTTGGTGGAATATTGAATGTAATGCAAAGTTAAATTAGTAGTTGTGGGAATGAGGCTAATGTTAGACCATGTTTGTTGATAATGTTTATGCAATGTTATGATTTTTGCACTTTCTTGTCGGTCAAATTAGGATGATTATGTTATTGTTTTCTCGCGAATTAATGTAAAATTTGAAATCGTATAGGATATCAAGTGGTTAAAAAACAGGTTCTAATAAAAACAGGGTAGACCCTGTTCCTGGACCGGAAAAACAGGGTCGGGTCCAAAACATGGTCCAATGAAAACAGGGTCGGGTACAGGATCCAAAAAATGGGAACCGGTTATAACAGGGTCGGGTATAGGGTCGAGGTCTGGACCCTACCCACCCTAGACCCGATCACCCCTAGAACCACCTGCACATGTAGTCTTCCTCCAAGCAATTTGTGATGAGGCCTTTGCTAAAGAATAGCACGATTTCAAAGCTTACAAAGGACAAATACACCACAAGAGAAGAGGTTGCCTCATTTTAAGAATCTTAGAAGAGTATTAACAACACGGAGCAAATGATAAATGCCACTAGCAAAGAACTTCGGAATGCCTGTCCATACTGACATAGCTCATTCTTGCCCGTCTCTCCAACCCGTGGTGTTAGGGGACTTTCTCTGAGTTTCATCAAATGCATCTTTAATCTGCACAAAGAAGATAGCACTGACTAATTATCAATAAACAAAGATATCCAAGATCGTAGCAACAGAATTTACCCCATGAGAGATAAGGTACAAATGCATAAACATCGACACCAGTCGGTGTTGGACCACAATGAACACAGACTTCATTAGCTGGCTGATGAAAAGGAAACCAACAGGCTTTAACTTAAAAGAAGTAAGCAATTAGCAACACTTTCCCTGTTTGTGTTTAGGAACAGAATTGAAATTAAAAAAACTATGCTGAAAAGGTGAGGTGCCTAAACTACAGAACATAAAGATGTGTTTGCCACTGGATTATTTTGCAAGATCCAATTTGCATCGGCAATATGGGATAGTTTGCGAGGAGGTCAATTTCAACTTTACAAATCCAATGCTGCATACATGAGAACTAAGCTTATCAAATCAGAAACCTATATGACAACATTCAAAGTATATCTCACACAAATAAACTGACAGAAATGGAGGAGACTCGCAATGCATACCTCCCTCTGCCAAGCCTCATCAATTTTGGAGTGATATCATTAGAATGCAACCACATCAGACAACTCTGCATCAGGGTAACATACAAAAATAGCTTAGTATTTGATTAAAGGAGAGCTAGAACCTAATGAGAATATAGAAAGAATATTTAATTGAGAAAAATACATATACAACCATTCAAGGATCAGACGTTGAGATCAAATCAAGTGTTTGAATGTTCATAAGCGTCAAAACTTCCTTGTGACACTCCAATCAGCCCTAGAGCGACTTCAAAGTTGGCACGGAAGATGGTCCTCAGCAATTGCTAATGCTTCCTCTACAAAATCCCTTTTCTTTATTTTGATCGGTCTCAGGTGTGGAATTTGAAGTTCCTTAGCCTAGTTAGCCACACCCAAATCAGTCATGTGATAAAGCAATTCCATGACAACAATAGGATCATACGGGATGCAAACTAATTAGCAAATTCTTGAGCTCCCAATCCTAGCTTGTTTCAGCGATGGGCAAAAAATGACACATTAATGCTAAAAGTCATCAATATAGTTAATTGAATTGAAGTCCCAAAGTAAGCCTAGATCGTTACATAGACCGACCAAACCTGTTATAGAAGCAACACAAGTTTATCTCACTTGATAATTTTTCAAAACAACAGTTTGACTACTTGTAATGTTAAGGGGGTCCACATCCATATATGACCGACTAGTTGCAACTACTTCAACATTTTTTCTTGTCACCAACCAGAAACACTTGAACCTTGAATTTTATTTTAGGTCAGTTCATCATATTTATGGGGAAGTGATGCTCTTCTTAGAGGGTTAATGAGGGACATCAAGGGAACAATAAGAAACTTGATAGGGTTTTCCTTCATCATGGAAAATTGAAAAGCGTTCATCCCAAATAGGACATTTGCCATTAGTCAAATTTGACATACAAAAGAACCTAAAAAGGTACTCAATGGATCTTTGAAAAAAAATGTGAACTTTGGACATCAGGAAATTCTAGGCATAATATGCAATTATGAGTAGCAGAAGTTCATCGGCCTCTCGATGAAAATTTTCAAATCCTAGTTTTACCGATAGGGGAGCTGTTAATCACTAGGAATTCTTGTTTACCTTTGTTGATATTTTCATTCTTGCCTAGCAAGCTGCTATCTATCTACAGTCTACAGAAGCTGCCAACGGAAGGATAAACGAAAAACATTGCTATGACATAATCAATAGCATTTTACAGAGGCAAATCCGGAGTTTCCAAAATCAATCAAATAAATACCCAGTGCGGAGCAAATCATTCTAAAAAGATATAGCTTTGAGAAAAGTGCTACTCTATTCACTCATGGTGGCCATTCGAGGATGAAGAATCTTACTATGCCTTCTATTGACATTTGGGTCTATATTTTGATCTTGATTGAACCATCATGTTAGCTTCTATGACCAATGACCCTTGCTCCTTCAACTATGTAAGACTAGCAATTTAGGGAAGTGCAGAACCCTGTCATGGAAAACCTTCTTGTCAAAAGATGATAGCAATGAAAAGTAGGTCATGAATCTTAGAAAAAAATGATTGTTCACTACTTATCTACCTCTGTTGAAGAAATATGACTATATGACTAGTCTCACTGCTGTAATATGGGTATAAGATCCATCACATAATTTCCAATAGAGAGAGATCGAGATGGATCTTTTCCATAATTTCCAAAGATAATGTTCTAGATAATTTTGGTAGCCTTTCTAATGAGTTGCAACCACAAATATCCAAAAAAACTAAATCCAACTGTTCAAGTCCCCAAAGTTGAGTAAATTTATTGGAGTCTTCAACCTTTAGAGCTTTTAACTGCTCACATACTGCCAAATTTGGCAAAGTCCCCATAGCCCATCCTCGGATCTCCTTTCTTTCAAGAACTTCACACCATCAAGACCACGAATTTCAACAAGATTGTTGCACTCAATGGCCTCTAATTTCTTCAAATATCGTGGTTCTAGAAAGAGAAGCCTTTCAATGGAATTACATCTATCTATTAATATGTCCTCCAAGAGCTCCAAATTATCATGGTTCTGAATTTCAACTAGGTTATTGCAATGCTTAATGCGTAATTGTTTCAAACGAATTAATTGTGAAAGGTCCAATCTTTCAATGGACTCGCACTTTTCTATTGAAAGCTCTTCCAAACACATGAATCCATCAAGCTTACGCAATGTCAGGTTACCACACTCCTCAACATAGTGTTTCAAGAGTCTTGAGGAAAGCTCGGGGATGTCTTCAAGTAGATGGCATGCCTGAAGATGGAGTCCTTCTAGGTGGATGAGGCTAGAAAGCTGTGGCAATCTAGGACTTTGACAAGAGACAGACAGATATGTTAAGCCCGAAGAAAGCTCTGGTAGTAATCGGAGCCTGTCGCAACCCCTTAGGTCAAGGCGTTGGAGAGAAGAAAGATTTTGGATGCTTTTTGGCAAATCAGATATCGGTTCGAGGGAAAGCAAGTCACCGATTTCACTTTGAATTGCTCCTTTCAAACTACAGCACAATTCGAAACCTAGACTCCATAGATTTTTCAACCTTCCAATAGCATTGGCTTCGATGTGAGAATAACTCAAGTCAAGATGTTGCAAATTCTGTAAATCCCCAATTGAGCTAGAGATTTCTCTCAGTGACTCACAACTGTTGGCGCTCAGTTTCTTTAGCTTCCTCACAGAACCAATAGACGTAGGAATCTTTGTAATACCATATTCATCTAATATAAGTTCTTCTAAATCTTTTAATTCACCCACCTCATCTGGTAGCTCCTCGAGACTTTTACAACCGATGGCACTCAATTTCTTCAACTTCCTCAAACCAATAGATGTAGGAATCTTTGCAATACCATAACAATCTAACATAAGTTCTTCTAAATCTTTTAATTCACCCACCTCCTTTGGTAGCTCCTCGAGACTTTTACAACCAATGGCTCTCAGTTTCTTCAGCTTCCTCAGAGAACCAATAGACGTAGGAATCTTTGTAATACCAAATTCATCTAATATAAGTTCTTCTAAATCTTTTAATTCACCCACCTCCTCTGGTAGCTCCTCGAGACTTTCACAGGAATCCAAATCCAAGGAAACGAGGCTCATGAGTTTGCCAATGGAAGGGTGGAGATGCTTTGGTGTCGCACAATAAGACAAGTAAAGAATCTTCAACTGTGTGAAAGCCGAGAGATCAGGAGTACTTCTTAAACTCAAACAAAAACGAAGGTTGAGAATTCTAAGCCGCCTAACACAGAAAGGAGAATAAGCTGTCAAAGAAGGAGTTTGATAGGCTAAACAAAACACAAAACCCTAAAATCATAGAGAGGATGTCTTTTTCTTCCCAATCTTACCATGAACGAACTCCATACTTCCCAATCCTCTGTGAAGTCGCCGAATTGTAAATTCCGCACTGATAAATTCGGTAGATGCAAGTTGGTAGTCGGAAGAGACAAATTGCTTCCCCCGACACACCAGTCAAACCATCTCACTTCAGAAAGGAGTTCGTTGTCGTTGGAGGTTCCACTTGAAGCTACCCGCATCAAGTTGCAGAACCAGGAGGAGCGTCCCTGTGTCTGCAAGTTTCTTTAACTATTCATCTTCGTCTGGATACGAAGAAAGAATTGGACGAGAAAAAATGACCGAACCTCTCAGACCTTTTAACTTTTTTTAGTCTTTGCTTTTTCTAAATCTTAGATTTGCAAGATTCATTACCTTTCTATCCCTTCCTTCCCGTATACAGATATGGACCCGTGAACCCCACATTTAGTTTTATTTTTGACGACCTTTCGAAAATTAAACAAATGACATGAAGATAAAGAAAAAATAGTTATTGCTTTAAAACAACTAAGGCAAATGCACCTTAATGTTTTATCTTTTGCTTATTCTTTTTTTTCAAAATTCTCTAGCGTGTGCACTTTGACTTTCATTTAAGAGAAAATACATATAACCATTTCACAGCGTACAAATATTTACTTGTAAATTTTCATATGACTTATGTATAACTTTTCAAAAGAATTTGTTAAAGATTGCCGGTGGGCCACTTGTAACCCTCCCTCCCTCTCTTTCTCTCTCTCTGAAAAAAATCCTTCCCATCCAAGAAAGGGGAGAGGCCGGGAGAGAGGAGAGATCGAGGACACCGATGGACCCGTGGTCGCCGAGCTACTGATCCCATGGAGTTGGCCGGAGTGTAGAGATCATGACGATCCAAACTCTTAACCAAAACCAGATGTACGTAGCCAAATCCCGGCCTCGCACGCTTGAATACGCTTCACCTCCGCACAGACCAGACGAGGTGAAGGAGCCGGCAATAAAAGCGTCGTGGTGGAATGACCCAGAGAAGAAGAGGAAGAGGAGGGTGGCCAGATACAAGCTTTATTCGGTCGAAGGCAAGTTCAAGGCTTCTTTCAAACAGGGATTCCGATGGTTGAAGCGCAAATGCTCCACCTTCGCTCGTCGATTCTGATTAGTTGAAATTACGGAATACTGTGTTCATCGTCATCAAGAGAGAAAAAGGGTGAGAAAGAGGAAACAAAGAGGCTTGCTGTGTTCTTTGGTTGTTCATCTTTATATGTATCTAATGGTAATCCAATATTCAGCAGTGTGCCACAACGTTCAATATTTCTGGTATCGTGTTCATCCGACTCATTGTTTCATTCATCGATCTCCAGCATTCAAAACATAGGAAAATGAGACAACTCGTACGTGATAGTCATATATATTTATATTTGCCGATTTTCCCTTTTTCTTTTTGAAGATTCCTACCTTCTAATTCATTTGTAACGGGATTCTGCATCCATGCCCATGCAAAGTAAAATTGTCTGATTTGTTTATCTCCTCTTTTCAGTCAGCTCTTTTCCTAATACATTTGATGCTGGTTGCAAAACCAGATGAATACTTATTATTTGTAGGATTGACATTTCGATATATTTCATGGTCGATTTTGTTGGCTATGACTTTGTTTTGGTCAAATGTTGTTTACGCCTTGTTCCTGGGGTTCTTAACCCCCTAATTTCCTCAATTTGTCTAGTTCAATTCCTCTTCGTTGTAGGATTCATTGTATGGCAACATGTACTGCTGAAGCTAGATATTCAAAAATGCCATGCGCCGGGGCTAAATAAAGCGGAAGGCTTTCCATAGTTCCATTTTGATTTGAGGACAGTCTTCATATGTCAAGTACCATCCCATTGAGCCCGGAGTTAAAAAAACTTTGAAAACTGAAAACCCCAAAACGAACCCTCTTTAATCCTATCAAAACTTGCGTAGTTATTTTTCAAATGGTTGTAATTTATAGGATTTTGATGTAAAATGTTGTGGAACTTTCAAAAACAAGCTCGAAGCCAATCATTGGCATGAAATCGAAGGAGAAGAAAAGAAAGTATGAAAACCTATGAACAGAACCGAATCGGTTCACCAGGTTTAACACCTTCATCCAGTTATCTGGTCAATTCACGATTTTCCAACTACAAATCAATTCAGCAGATAAGGTTATGACTAATATTCCATAAGTAGTCAAACACAAAGCTATTGCCCTTTGGAATAATAGCTTAGACACTGGTTGAGCAACTAAGTAAATTAAGTGTAGACTCGATACATCGACTTTACTTGCGATTTTTCCCGTGGAATGTTCAACCAATATTCTGAAAGGTAAATTATTTCATGTTAAGTACGTTCAACAAGTATTTCAACGAAGCTCTGGAAAAAATGAGTATAAGTTCAAATAGACAAGCAGCGAATCAGACTGAGGACCTTGCGAGTAGCTTTCAGCCTTTCAACTATTAAAATTCCACCATTGTCATCCAGTACAGGATACAGGAATATCAAAGAGTGGCCTCAAAGAAATTGCTTCGATTGAGACTCGAAAACGTGACTGGTGAACACAATTTGGTGTGTAGTAGAGTCTGATCATTAACCAATAAGATGACCCTTTTAAAGTATTTTGTTCAAGCCAAATGAGTAAATTCTAGGAATGGCTCTTTTTCACCCTTCCAAATTTTGTTGACATTTTCCAGTAGTCTTCAGCAACAGCCAACGCCAGAGAAAAATAGGTTTCCGGTATGAAAATGTACACGGATGTGGCTCTTCTGCTTTTAGATTCATGCTTAAATAAATGAAGTTTGAGATTATACTATCGAAGCACTTGCAAAATGCCGATATATGAATTTCCCACGTAACCAGACTAGAGAGATGATTTTATACTGATGAGCACTTTATTTTGTGTTCAAAATTCTTTCAAATGAGAAACTATTGTCTTCTTGGAAACAAAATCATTGAAACTCTTGCCTGCAATTGACAGATTATTTGCCGATTCAATGATGTTGCTTTTTCCACCAAAAGAGTCTCCCAGTCACAAAATTGTAGCTTGAAGTGGACATCTAACCAGTAATGTTGTTAACAAATCTCATTTTGTGCTTAAGTTATACATGTAGAACCACCTACACATGTGGTCTTCCATCAAGTGGTTTATGATTCGCCCTTTGCTAAAGAATAGCATGATGTCAAAGCTCGCAAAGGCCTAATACATCACATGAGCAGAGGTCGCTTCACATCCAGAATCCTTTGAAGAGTATTAACAAAACACGGAGCACATGATAAACGCCAACAGGAAAGAACTTCAGTATGCCTTTCCATAATGACATAGCTCATTCCTGCCTGCATCTCCATCCCGTGGTGTTTGGGGACTTTCTCCGAGTTTCATGAAATGCAGCTTCAATCTACACAAGGAAGATAGCATTGACTAATTATTGATAAATGAAGATATCTAAGATCCTAGCTTCATAATTTACCCCATGAGAGATAAGGTACAATTGCGTAAACATCATTGACACCAATAGCAGTTGGACTACAATGAACAGAGACTTCTTAGCTGGCTGACGAAGAAGAAACCAAAATGCTCAAAAGAAGTAAGCAATTAGCAACACTTCCCCTATTTTGTTTAGGAACGGAATTGAATTTAATAAAATTATGTTGAAAAGGTGAAGTGCCTAAACTACAAAACAGATTACTACTTAGTTATTTTGCAAGATCCATTTAGCAAAATTAGCAATACGGGATAGTTGGCGAGGAGGTTGATTTCAACTTTACTAATCCAATGCTGCATACATGAGAGCTGAACCTATCGAATCAGAAACCTCTATGAGAACATTTACAGGATATTATCACATTAATAAACTGATAGAAATGGAGGAGATTGTCATCATGCATACTTGCGTACTAATTTCAGGTGAAATTCCACAGTTCATATAGTATAAGCACACAAGTTAGTTTTTCATGGTTCGACTAGCAATGCATACTTGCATACTAATTTCAGGTGAAATTCCACAGTTCATGTAGTATAAGCACACAAATTAGTTTTTCATGGTATGACTAGCAGTGCATAACCCCTCCCCTCTTTCTTCAAAGCCTCATCGAGTTCATGAGTGATATCATTAGAATGCGACCATATCAAAAAACTCTGCATTAGGGCAACATACAAAAGTTCAGTAGCTACATATTATATTGATGTAGTGGTAGGACCTAATGAGCATACATAAAGCATATTTAATTGAAAAAATTACATTTAAGATCGTTTATGTATGTGCTGTAGAGACAAGATCAAGTGTTTGAATGCTCACATGCATCAAAACTTCCTCAGGACACTCCAGTTGGTCCTATTGCGTCTTCAAGGTTGGCACACAAGATGGTCCTCAGCTGTTGTTGGCGCTTCCTCCGTAAAATCTCTTTTCTTCATTTTGATTGGTCTCAGGTAGATAGGTATGGAATTTGAAGTTCCTCAGCCAAGTTAGAACCAGTAATCATTTTAATAAATCTCATTTTATGCTTGACTTCACATATAAAACCACCTACACATGCAGTCTTCCTCCAAGCCATTTGTGATTCAGCCTTTGCTAAAGAATAGGATGATCAAAGCTTGCAAAGGACTAAAACGCCACATGAGATGAGGTTGCTTTATATCAAGAATCCTATGATGAGTATTAACAAACACGGAGCTCATGATAAACACCTTTAGCAAGGAACTTTGGAATGCCTTTCCATAATGACATAGCTCATTCCTGCAGTGTTTCGGGACTTTCTCTGAGTTTCATGAAATGCAGCTTCAATCTACACAAGGAAGATAGCACTGACTAATTATCAATAAATGAAGATATCCGAGATGCTATTTACTGCATGAGAGATAAGGTACAATTGTGCAAAAATCATTGAGACCAATCACAGTTGGGTAACAATGAACAGAGAATTTATTAGCTGGCTGATGAAAAAGAAACCAACAGGCTCAAAAGAAGTAAGCAATTAGCAACACTTTCCCTATTTGTGTTTAGGAACAGAATTGAAGTTAATAAAATTATGCTGAAAAGGCAAAGTGCCTAAACTATAGAACAAAAAGATATATTTGCTACTTGTTATTTTGCAAGATCCAATTAGCAAAATCGGCAAAACAAGATAGTTTGTAAGGAAGTGAATTTCAACTTTACAAATCCAATGCCGCATACATGAGAGTTGAGCCCATCAAATCAGAAACCTATTATGAGAACATTTAGAGGATATTATCACACCAATAAATTGATAGAAATGGAGGAGTTTGTCATCATGCATACTTGCAAATTATTTCAAGTGAAATTCCATAGCTCATATAGTATAAGCACACAAGTTAGTCTTTCATGGTACAACTAGCAGTGCACACTTACCCCTTCAGAGCCTTGTTGAGTTCAGGAGTGATATCATTAGAATGCAATAGTATCAAACAACTCTGCATCATGGTAACATATAAAAATTTAGCAACTATGTGTTTGATTAATGGAGAGGTAGAACCTAATGAGAATATAGAAAGCCTGTTTAATTGAAAATAGTACATTTACAATCATTTAGGTATGTGTTGTTGAGACAAGATCAAATGTTTGAACATGCACATGAATCAAAACTTCCTTTAGACACTCCAGTTGGCCCTAGAGCATCTTCAAGGTTGGCATACAAGATGGTCCTCAATTGTTGTTGATGCTTCATTTGCAAAATCCCTTTTCTTCGGATTGGTCTCAAGTATGGAATTTGAAGTTCCTCAGCCAAGTTAGACACACCCAGATTAGTCATGTGATGACACAGTTCCATGGCAACAATAGGATCAAATGCCATGCAAATTAATTAGCAAATTCTTGAGCTCCTCGTCCCAGATTTTTTTCACAGACAGCCAAAAATTGTCTAATTATACAAAAGGTCATCAACACGGTTGACTAAATTGAAGTCCCAAAGTAAGCCTTGATCATTACATAGACCGGCCAAACCTGTCATAGAAGCAGCACCAGTTTACCTTGCTTGATAATCTTTCTAAACAACAGTTTGACTTGTTAAGGTGGTCTACATTCATATATGACAGACTAGCCAAAACTATAACATTTCTTTTGTCACCAAACATAAGCACTTGTACCTTGAACTTTATTTTAGCTTAGTTCATCATACTCGAAGAAGTGATGATCTCCTCAGAAGGTTGATGAGGGACATCAAGGGAACAATAAGAAACTTGACAAGGTTTTCCTTCATCAAGGAAAATCGAAAGGCATTTGTCCCAAATAGGACATCTGCCATTAGACAAAGTACTCAAAATCGCTAAAAGGATCTTCAAAGAAAATGTGAACTTTGGACATTGGGAAATTATGAGCATAGTATACAATAATGAGTAGCAGAAGTTCAACAGCCTCTCGATGAAAATTTGAAATCCCAGGATTACTGTATAGAGGAACTGTTCATCACTAGGTAATTCTTGTTTACCGTTGTTGATATTTTCATTCTTGCCAAGCAAGCTGATATCTATTTGCAGTCTACAGAAGCTGCAAAATGAAGGATAAACGAAAAACATAGCTATGACATAATCAACAACATTTTACTGGGGCAAATTGGGAGTTTCTAAAATCAATCAAATAAATACCCAATGTGGAGCAAATCATTCTAAAAAAATACAACTTCAAGAAAAGCATTACTCTATTCGTTCATGCTGGCCGTTCAACAATGGAGAATCTTACTATGCCTTCTATTGACATTTGGGTCTATATTTTCATCTTGGCTGAAGCATCACGTCGGCTTCTATGACCAATTACCCTTGCTCCTTCAATTATGTAAGACTAGCAATTTAGGGAAGTGCAGAACCCTGTCATGGAAAACCTTCTTGTCAAAAGAAGATAGCAATGAAAAGTAGGTCATGAGATTTAGAAGAAAAATGATTGTTCACTGCTTATTTACCTCTGCTGAAGAAACATGACTAGTCTCACTGTTGTAATATGGGTATAAGATTTCTCACATCATTATCACCGCAAGATAATATTTCCATATAGAACTCAAAATTGATGTCATTCTTAATTTCTAAAGACACGTGTTCCAGATAATCTCGGTATTGCTTCAATGAGTCACAACCAAAAATATCCAAATCAATTAAATTCAACTTTTCAAGTCCCTGAAGCTGAGTAAGTTTCTTGCAGTCTCGAACTATTAGAGATCGTAACTTCTCACATCCCGTCAAATTTGGCAAAGTTTCCATTGATTTGCATCCACTCAAATCCAACTCTTCTAAGAACTTCGCACAATCTAGACCTTGAATTTTGACTAGATTGTTGCATCCAACAGCCACAAATCTCTTCAAACACCGTGATTCGGATAATCTTGGTATTGCTTCCAATGAGTTGCAACCAGAAATATTCAAATCAATTAAATTCAACTTTTCAATCGTTTGCAAATTCTGCAAATCAAGTCAAGATGTTGCAAAGCTAGGGCAAATCCCCAGATTGAGCTAAACCAAAGTTTCGATTCAAGGGAAGGGATTTCACTTTGAAAGACTCACAAAACCGAAGGGCGCTTAGTTTCTTCAGCTTCCTCAAAGAACCAATAGACGTAGGAATCTTTGTAATACTAGATCCATCTAATAACATTTCTTCTAAATCTTTTAGTTCGCCTATCTCCTCTGGTAGCTCCTCGAGACTTTCACAAGAAGTCAAATCCAAGGAAACAAGACTCCTGAGTTTGCCAATAGAAGAGTGGAGATGCTCCAATTTGTGACAATGAGACAACCTGAGAATCTTCAACTGTGTGAAAGCCGAGAGATCAGGAGTACATCTTAAACTCCAACACGAACAAAGGTCGAGAACTTTAAGCCGCTTTGACGCCTAACACAAAAAGGAGAATAAGCTGTCAAAGAAGGAGTTTGATCGGCTAAACAAAACACAAAAACCCTAAAATCGCTGAGAGGATGTCTTTTCTTCCCAATCTTACCATGAACAAACTCCATCCTTCCCAATCCTCTGTGAAGTCGCTGCCCTAACTCCAGCACCGATAAATTCGGTAGATGCAAGTTGGTAGTCGGAAGAGACAAATCGCTTTTGTGAACACCACCCAAGCCATCTCACTTCAGAAAGGAGTTTGTCGTTGGAGGTTCCACTTGAAGCTGCCCGCATCAAGTTGTGGAACCAGGAGGAGGAGGAGCGTCTTCGTCCCTACAAGTTTCTTTAACTTTTTCATCAAGAGAAAATAACCGAACTCTCTCAAACCGATATGGAGAAAGAAACGATTGATGACAGAAAATGACCGAACCTCTCAATAGTGTGGGACCTTATTTTTTAACTTTTTTAGTCTTTGCTTTTTCTAAATCTTAGATTTGCAAGATTCATTACCTTTCTATCCCTTTTTTTTCCTTCCCAAGATTCATTATATAGATATGGACACGTGAACCCACATTATCTTTTATTTTTGATGACCTTTTAAAAATTAAACAAATGACATGGAGACAAAGAAAAAATAGTTATTGCTTTAAAACAACTAAGGCAAATGCACCTTAATGTTTTATCTTTTGCTTCTTCTTTTTTTCAAAATTCTCTAGCGCATGCACTTTGACTTTCATTTAAGATGAAATACATGTAACTATTTCAAAGGTGTACAAATGTTTATTTGTAAATTTTCATATGACTTCTATATAACTTTTCAAAAGAATTTGTTAAAGAGTGCCGATGGACCACCAGTAAGTAGCTAAGAAAGCACTTGGTTTTCATTTTATTAGTTAAATGTAATAATGCGGAAGAGAAAAAATGGAGAATTTTCAATATATTTTGATATATAGAAAAAGTTACATGGAAAGTCTATTTACAAACTTTATTACGAGACTATCTAAAAAAAGTCAAAGGAAATCAAATCAGATATGCATGATCAAAATAGATATTGAAAATCAAAAGAAAATTTTAAATATCTCTAGAAGATGTATAAATATCTTCAACATCATTAACTATTTGTGTGAAGTGTTTAATCATTTCTTTCAAAATTGAAACATTTTCTTTTTGTAAAATATGTTTAAAAAGTGACATGGTGGCATTGGACAATAGTGTATAAATCATATGATGAGGCAGCCCAGATGAACAATATATAATATTGTAAAAATGGTATGAACACTGATAATTTAACCAAAAAATAAACATAACTTCATGCTAAGAATCATATATAACATATATAAAGGGATGCATATAATAATAAGCACGGCATTTACTCCAATTAGTGAAGTTCTCCTGGATTTTCTTATAACAAACATTTCTATTCGCTATAACTTGTTTTATATTAATTATATTCATTAAACAACTAATTGCGGATAGGAATGTTTGTTATAAGAAAATCCACTCTTTATCGTACACCTAACCTAATTCATGAAATGAGCAAGATCAACCGGCTAAAATCTTAAAGAAAGTAAGATTTCCCTTAAAAAAAAAACTTTAAGAGGATTTTTGCTATCTCATCTATTAAGAGGAAATAAGAATGAAAAGAGATAGAAATAACTAGAAGAGAGATGGGTATTTTCAAAATTAAAATGGAGAAAAAAATCAAAAATTGGATTCCTAAATAACAGGAGCACCACAATACATTCGGCTGCACTAGAAAGCAAGCAAATGTCATAAGTGTGAAATTTTTTCCAATCTTATTGTTTTGAATTAATTATCAGTTATTATAATTGGCACATTCTATCTTTTTTTTTTTAAACAAGAAATCTTCATTTATTTGAACCTTGATGTTTATACTGCATCTTCATCCATTATTGTAGTCCTTCAGATTATCAATATTTTCAACTAGATATGACAATTACATGCTTTTGATAAATGAGATTTATGGTGTAAAATTGTAGTTAAAGGATAGCAAATTGATTTTCAATCAAATTTTTTAGGTGACATATATCAATGAAATTGAATCAAATGCTGTAACTTTTTCATCCTTGAGATACCTAATAATTTATTTAGTGTCTAATTAACCTATGATGGACATAAATAGATGTTTAAATAGATTTTCTTTCCTAGAAAGTAAGAACATCTATTCATCCTAGATAAAATATCAAAATGGATCAATTAAAAATATTAAATTAAGAGGGAGACGAAAAGAAAGAAATGTCATATTTTACCTCTTCAAGTCTTAGTAATTTTGGGACTCCCTTGTAGTCGTCATCCCATGGTCTACTACATTTCTCAAGCTGTTGCTCTTGGCAAAAAATGATCCTTCCAAGATCTCTCAATTGATCATGCATCATAAACTCATCCTCATCTCCAATTTTAATTAAGCACCTCAACTTCAACTCTTCAACTCCTTGACTTGGATAAAGTCCATAGTCCTCCCACACGTACATGGCAAATTTGCTATTTTCACCAATAAAGAAACAAGCAATGTCGAGAAAAATCTGCTTATGTCCATCTTCTAATGCATCATAACTTATTTGCAATATCTTTTGAACATCTTTATATGGTTGGTTTTTTAATTGCTTCCGCACATCTTCCCATACTTTTTTCGTTTTTTTAAACAAGTATGAACCTACGACCTCAAGTGCCAAGGGAAGCCCACCCATGGTGGATATAATATCATGAGATATACCCTCAAAGTCCCTTGGGGATTGGTCCATACGAAATGCATGTCTGTTAAACAAAAGCAAAGCTTGCGCCATATCTAATCCATTCAATTCATATTTGTTAACTACCTCGAATTCAGATTGATCAAGAATAGCTTCATTTCTAGTTGTAACAATGATCAAACTTCCTTTCTTAAACCAATCATGGTCCCTAGCCAATGCATTTAGTTGACTCTTGTCATCCATATCATCCAGAAGAATGAGAACTTTTTTTTGTTTGAATCCAGATTTGATTATATTAATTCCATCATCGGTTCTAAACACTTTATTGTTTCCATGTAGTATATCCGATATAAGTTGACTCTGTAGATACATAATACCGTGGCGCCTAGTAGTTTCTCGAACATCTGGAAGAAAGCTGACTCGCTCAAATTTATTCAAGAGTTGATTGTAGATGCACTTGGCAAGAGTTGTCTTGCCTATCCCGCCCATGCCATAAATTCCAACCATTCGGGCTTCAATGAGAGGACCATCTATCAAATTCATAATTTCCTTTAGATGACCATCAAGTCCAACTAGGTGCTTAGGCACAACGAGCTGAAAATCTCCCTTTAATTTGCTTCTAACAGTTTGGACCACACATTCTATTAATTGTCCCTCATGCCTGTCAAACAACAAAAACAATGAGAGATAATGAACCTAAACATAGTCTATGCAAAGTATTTGATCCTTATCAACTGAGCTAACCCTCGTTGGCTATAGGAGGTCGATTTTATCATGTGGCAAGCAAGCTTCAGAAGACCGAGCATTGGAGTCCGTTGTAGGCCTATTGTTTAGTGATTGATAATATTGACTGGAGGTATCATCGTTTCTTTGTTCTTTTGCTCTGTACCAGAGCCAAATGTAAAATTCCTAGGCATTATGGGATAGTATGGTTTTAGTTGTCATTGGTTTAGTTTCAAGAACATCTTGGGGAGTACAAGAGTTTACTGTCTTCGAGGCATTATAGTTGTTTATTGGGACATTTTGGGGATCTCTTTCTGAGCTTTGCAGTGAAAGTAATTCATGTGCATTTCATCAGTTCTGAAGAAAACTTACTTATCAGAAAAAAGAACAAAGTTCAGTAAAGTACCCGTCGGCAATCTTTTGAGATTCCCATCCATTTAAGTAACTGACTTCATTAAGTGCTCGTTCCCCTTCCCGAATATACTTGTCATCAAAATGCTTCCAACTCGAATGGAAGGCTTTTCCAAAATTTCCTTTTAGATGCCGCACATCCGATGGGGTAACTTTGTAAAATATAGGCAACACTATGTGTGACGCATTCTTCCTGCAGTCCATGATATAAGCGAGCTCACAGAGGCACCATTTGCTTGAAGCATAATTTTCGGAGATGATAGGGATCGAAATCTTGGATTGTGTGATGGCATCGAGAATCTCTAGATCAAATTGCTCACCAATTGGGATGCTGTTCTCGTCCCTGAACACGCAAAATGGTGCAATCCCTGCCTTGATTAGACTGTGATAGAGGCAATCAGTGAATGTCTTGCGGGTATCCAAGCCTCTGAAGCTCAAGAACACATCGTATTGACCGCTACCTACACCTGTGACTTCTGGAGAGATGAATGAAGAAGTGGATGCTCCCTCAGTGCTCTCTTCCTCTGCCCTCTCTCTCTTTCCCTGACTCTGCCCTCTGTCCATGGCTATTTGAGGGGGAAAGTTGAAAAGAAAGATGATTTTTCTGCTACTTCAAGGAATTGTTGAACAATGAAAGACGCTTTTAGAATGCTTTTCTGCAAATGCTTGTTGGCTCCGAATAACGTGTTTGTTAATTCCCTAGGTAATAAAGACACGACCTTCAGTCAAGTAAGCTAACATCGTTTCACTGCGGAAGATTAGGTGGCCCTGAAGAGGCCCCCAAAAAGCCCACATCATTTACTTGTTTAGAAACACAAATTTGAAATTACACAAATTGAAGCATAATTAATCGACTTCCTTAAAACACATTTGAACAATTACCTAACTTCACACACATGTATGATATTTAAACGCGGATACTTTCAATTCCCCCGTAAGATATTGAAATTTTGTGGGGAACTCTATGGAAGCATCTTCCTCTGAATATAAGCTCACACGATGCCTAATCCTTGTCATAATCTTTGTCCTTACTTTTATTATTTTTATCCTGATATATAAAGAACCCTAACTATCTCCACCACCTCAATTTTCACAGCGACTTCTGTCTAATCCCTTTTCCATTGGCCAAACTAATGAAGTGTCATGTAATTGCCTAATAAACCGCATCCTCTAGATGTGTGAACTTCCCTAATTGGAGGAAATTTCCATCAATCGCGTTTTAAATTTGGCAGGTTTCAAGTTTTAGGCATCGCTAGTTTTAGGCATCGCTCATATGTAAAGTTAACTAAAGCTAAAACATTAATCAAGGAAAAAGTTTCAATTGATCAGCTGTTTTAATTACGAATGAAGTCAATGAAAATGACTCTAAATGAAAGGGAAATACTTCCTTTTGGGCCCCCATTTTATTTCTTTCTAAAAGTGCATTGAAATGAGAGGAAACACAAAAATTGCACTTTCATTTTAATTGGCCTTACTTCCTTTTAAAGGATGAATAGAATGAACGATAATTAAGTCTATCAATGAAATTAAGTTCCATTTATGTCATTCCACCCAACATGTATCCAAACATATTTCGAGAACTTTTAACTTATTTCTTCAAGAAAACTCGAGCTTCTCTGACAAGCTGATACGTTCCTCTCTTTTCCGACAGCTCGGAACCAGGTACTCTCCCTCTTGCTTAACTTTAATCAATCTTAGACCGTCTTTGTTCTCCCCCGCCCCCCTTCCAAAACAATTTTATTTTCTCTTTTTGTGTGAATGTTGCTTCTTTGTTTGTTTCAGGGTTGGTTGCTTCACTTCTCTGATGTTTTTGTTCAAGTTCGGTGATTTCATATTTTAATTTTATTTAAAATCGTCATATTCATAATGAAGTTGGAAATGTGAGGTAGAGATGAACAAATGGCCGTTGTCATTTCTCTCTTATTTATTTCGTGCTGGCCCCACATGCCAATAAATTCATAAAGGATGATTCTATGATATGATGTTACCAGGCTATTCACTTCATACTTTCAAATTTAAATTATTGATTGATATATAGTCTGCAAAAAAGAGCTATAATTTGTTAAATGACACCAAATGAGCATAACAACATTAGTAATAAGTTACTAATGATATATGAAATACTTATACCCTGTCATCGAGTTCTTTTCAAGGTCCTTTTTTTTATTGCAATTTTGTTGGCATATCATTCAGCTCTTGAAAAGTCAGTAAACCAATGAAAAAAGAAGTATCCGAAATTTTCAAAATATATATAAAATAATTTAGGAAAAGCATAGAAAAGAAGGAAATGAAGTGTTTGGGCTTATTTTAGAAGGAAGCAGCGATATTTAGAGGTAATGTCAAAAGGCTTTTGAATTAGAATTCATGATGCATAGAGACCTTCATGAACACAAATTAAAAGTAAAAAAGGGAATGAAACATGCAAGGCAATCTGAGGGCGAAAGTTGGAATGAAAGATGCTTTTCCGCTGCATAAAAGGATTGATGAACTAGAGTCTAGAGCACTTGCAGACCTACTTGTTCTAGTTCAACAAAAGATCAAATACTGAATTACGATGCAACTAACAATTAGACAGCAAGGCTGTCATAGAATTAGCCACATCTAAAGTCCAAAACAAAGGCTTTCTTTTTCACCGAAGTCAAATCTGAGCTGAGCTGCAGACATGCCTCGTCAACAGGTAACAGAGACTCCAAAGAGAGAATAAATGACCCTCCTATGCTATTTAGCCGATTATTTCAATAACAAGACAATGAATCAATAGAAATGACATGCAAATAAGACATTAAAAAGCGATTACCTTCTGCAAGTTGGGATGCGAAGAGAGGCACGAGATCAGGGATAGAAGACCATAAACAAGCCTGGGCGAGAACTTTCAAGAGGGAAAAGAACAGAGAAAGCGAGTGAGGACTAATCAATAGACGATAGTCTCGAATTGTCCTGCAAGAGAGAGGCTGAATGTGCAAAAGATAAAGTGAGAGAGAGAGAACCATTCAGTAGTAGACTATAGTCTCGAATTATTATTGATCGACTGGTATCCCTACATTGCCGATTGACTGGTAGCAGTTAAATTGTTTTCAAATGGACCAGAGTACGGAATGACCACTTCTATTCATATCCACTTAAAAACCGTTTTGTTAAACAAATAAAATGGGGTTCTAACCGGCTTGTGAATCTTCCATTATATTATTATCAAAGACGTTCTTACTCCTGTAGATGATACATTTTCCTCGCACCCTAAACATGCATAAATCATATTGTCAAATCCATTTTAGGTCAGTAATTATCCACGCTATATATACACGCAAAAGTCATGTCTTTGCTATAACCAGTAAAATCGCACAAAAACCACACTTCATGGCGAGTTTCTCTTATTCAACCTGCAAAGTTAAAGTCCACCTAAAAATTGTCCAAATATTAAATATGCGTAAGTGCATTGAAAGTTTGAAACCAGCAGCTTTGCTCACTTTCAGGTTTTCCACTGTAGCCAAGAAAAAAAAGTACAATTGTGGATTTTTCATAATTTCTAAACATTTGAATCTTCTGTCATTTTTCCAGAAATTATGAAAACTGCCAATATAAATTTTTGTTGTTGACAATTCTTATCCGTAGCCTGTGAAAGGTTTTGTGCGATTATTGAAGAGAATAGACTAGCACAATCTATATTTAGAAAAATCTAGCTTTTAACTGTTTTCAAGAAAAAAAAAGAATTATTTTTGCAAAAATTGAGTATTTTGGATGATTCAGGCTTTAAGTAATTTTAGACAATTGCGATTCCACCGTATTCAACCGGTCTAACCATTCATAACTGATTAGTTTAAATGAGAAGATTGTAGTAGGAAAAATTAGCAATATGTGTGATGATGATTTTGAAAAAGTTGAGGGAATTTCACAAGTAATATTTTGTATGCCTTAAAGGATGTTAGGTGTTATGCGATTAGAAATAATCAACTTTATTTTTGTCCTATCAATTATAATAGACTGGAGAATGAAGGTCAAACTTACCTTGAGGAGCGATGCAGAGATGAAGTTACCGTGATGGGTTTTAGTGTTTGAGAAGAAGTTGTCTTGAAGCAGATCAAGTTGTGTTCAAGTCTCGAAAGGCAGCGCAATCTGAGGATCACCTTCACGCCTCAGCCTGGAGCTATCAAACCAAATATATCTCAGAACAAAAACGGGGGTCTCAGTGATTTACGGTGATTGGCGTTCCTCCTCTTCAAGCACAAGCACTTGGGACTTTATATAAAGCTATACTTCTTCTCTTGCCCCAAAGGAGACGCGCAATCTTGTGGTGGACCACCGAAAACAATCCTTTCCTCGAAATTGGCCAGACGACCCCTGTAGACTTTACTTGTCTGTTCTTTTTGTTAGTGGATCCCGTGACAAGTCACGGTGGAAATTTACTTGTTCACATGATGCTATTCCCTAAGAGCCACGGAATTATCTCTTTTCTTTGTCGGACGGGATTGTCTCCTTTACCTGGTAACTTCCGCAAGGTGTTCATATTGGAAATTACTTCCTCTCTTGCCTCAAAAGATGAGCCAAATGTGCTTGGTATGCACACAATCGTACCAAGGACCTGCACATCTTCGATGAGGAAATTTCCTCCTGCACCCAGCCCTCGACTTCTGTTAATCTTTTTTGTAATGGGATCACATGGCCGCATTTGCTTTCACTTCCATTGAAATGAAAACCTCTCACCACTAGAGGCATTGAGATGATAAAAAAAATAAAAATCTACTTTTTAACTCATATGTAGTAACCTTAATCATATATGAATTAGCTAAAATTTAAAGAATAGGTTGTTATTAATTTAAAGTAACAAAATTTAATTCAATATGTATTTTAATGAGTCTAAACCTTGTTTATATGCAATTTATGTTAATAGAAAAAGAGAAAATAGTAATGATTTTTTCCATTTGCTTTCACATGGCTCCTTCTTGGTGGGCCTCATGCTCAAGTGTGGTACACCTCGGCATGTGGAGCCCACTGTATGTGGCATCGACAACTACACGAGCTTTTTCTTCACTTGCCCGTTGCTTTGATCAATGATCAAACAACCCGTCGTTCAATCCCTACTCATTACAGATCATTTAATCTAGTGAAACTCATGTGGAACTTATATGGGTCCATCATTTTTAGTTTTCCAAACATCATCTTTCTCACGATATCATCAAAACGATGATATCAATTAGGGTCAATTTAGCCAAACCTCCTCCATACACTTAAGGACATAAGGAATTAGATAGATATCGTGTGCTTAATCTACACGCATGAGTTTTTATTTTACGTATTTAGGGATCAAAATTATGGTGAAATATAGAGGAATGAAGAAAGTATGGGAAAATTATCAAAAAAAGTCCTAAACCAATTAGACTTGTGTTAATTTAGTCATAAACCTTTCAATTTAATTAATTTAGGCATAAATATTTTAACAATTTGTCAATATAGTTCATCCATCTAATTTTGATATGTTTAGATTGCTTTAGATGGTGGTTTTTCTTGGTTATTAGCTGAATCGCATCCTAATGGGCAATTATATGTCAAAAATACTCACTTTTCATTAGTTTATCACACCACATGATACGATTGTTACATGAAATACCTTTTATTCTATCACGTCATTTCTCTCTCTTTCTCTTTGCCACCCCCTCCCCTCTTCCCTCACCACTGATGATTAATGTCACCATCCTACAGTCATTACCCCCGACCAACACCAATGACTCCCTCAATAACTTAGGACAACCCCCCTCTCCCCCCTTTTCTCCTCTCTTTACATGGCATGCTCATGCCAGTACATGCATTTTGCAAAAGAAATCTTTATCATGAAAAATATAAATTTTAGAAAATTATATATCGATTTTCTATGAAACCGAGTTAATTACCTTCTAGAAAAATTCTTGGCGAGGTAAAGAAAGCAAGTCAAAGTCTTCCATCATCTTGCTTGCTCAGTTGCAAAGAAAGCGAAGAGGCAAAAGCCGACCAGGGAGGAGGGGGGTTGGAGTACTAGCAAGGAAAAGCAAGTCAAAGTCTTCCACGATCTTGCTTGCTTAGTTGCCAAGAAAAAGATGAGGCAAAAACTAACAAGACCTACTCAAAAGAAAAGGGGGGAAAAAGATTCTGGCGATTGAACGCAAGTCAAAGTCTTCCACCATCTTGCTTGATTAGTTGCATTGATAGAATGAGAGAAAATATTATCTAAAATTAATTTGTAAATGATGCGATGGAGAAAATTAATTACAATATAATAAATTGTACTGAAATTTGTGTTTTACGGTGGTGCTTTGTATGAGGTTTGCACAGTTTCTCTTAGGTGTTTCAATAAAATCTAGATGTCTGAGAATGCTATGTAAATACATTATACATCAAACTCTTCAATTTTACGATTGATTCTAAATCACTTATATTTATTTGATAATATATGTGGTGATGTTATTGTTCTATACTTAGACACTTTTTTAATTTAAGTTGACAAGAGTAAGCCAATACAGATCACAGTCCATGAATGTAAACATGCGAATATGTGATACATATAATCCTACCGCTAGTTTGTCATCCAGTGTTTAAGGAAAGTTGAAATTGATATATGAAAGCTATCTGTTGCTTGAAATATACATCAGCATATCCAAGATCAGCTATCTGATAAAGTTTGTCAGATTTTCATCTTTATTCAAATTCATAAATTCCAATTTCTTCTCCCTTGATTGCTTTGCTTATGATGATCGTGCGTTTTTTTTTTTTTTTTTTTTTTATAGTTACATTAGATCCATCATTTTGTGGGTCTAGATTCAACTTAGCACATATATTAGATTTATGGAATAAGTTCTCCGTATTACGAGCGTGCTATTGAAAGGAGTAACATGGAAAACTAGTAATATTTTTGCCTTCTTCTTAGGATTGAACTTGCCATCTGGCTTAACAGGTAATGGGCCTGTAGACTGATATGGAAAAATCTGACTTAGCCGGTTTATTGGATAGAAACCGGACAGAAATGGTAAAAATGCATAACCTAGGGTTTCCTTTCGATAAACCATGCAATGCAATTTTTCATGAATACACAGAAATGGTAAGAGTGTCTTACCTTGTTTTTTTTTTTCCTTTTGGTCATAGACTTACCTTGTTTAAGCGCTAAATAATCCACACGGGCTAATGATATATCTCCTTAGCCCCCACACTTTAAGAATTGAGGGAAAAATTAAGCCATCTTATTCTTTAAAATTGGATCAAACCTTGAATGGATTTACAAGTTGATTGTTATTTTGTACACGCTTTGGAACTGTTTTTTTTTTTGGTCGAAAGGAACTGTTTAGATGGATGAATTATTTCAAATATAGCACATATTGGCATGTTGGATTATGATATATTGATATTAGATCAACGCTCCTGATCGAACTACATATTGAGATATGATATATATATTCACTGATGATTCTGATTTGGGGCTTAATCACAGCCGATATAATTTATGAGGCTTAGCCACAACCGATATAATATTTGGGGCCTTGTCACATGACAAAGCATGAACAAAGCATGACTAAGATTGGGCATCGGGGCCTGCCAGGGACAACACAGCTTGGGCATTGTTGGTCCGGGCATTTTCTTTAAATAAATTCAATAAAAAATATTTTTTTTCAAATATCAGAAATAATGAGAGATTAATTAAGGAAAATTAATATAAACACACATTCTGTTAAACCTAGTTAAATCACGAGTATATCTTCAAACTAAATTTGGTGGTGCTCTAATTAATGGTTACACTCAAACATTCATGTCCTTCAACATGATTCATATAATACAGTGTCATTGTTCGTGTGTCCATGTTGGGAACATTCCTCTGGACTTTAATTCTTGTTAAAACTAATTACACCCTACTGTAACCATCTCTAGATTTTACGCAAACAATTTTGATCTATTTGACTTCCAAAAGTTGGCTAGCGATGAACATAGACTTTTGATGTATACGCTGGTAGAATGAATAAGTCACAAGCCATAATAAAAATAGTTGGAAAAGTGGTGGCTCGCGTCTTCCACCATTTCAGGTCCGCAAGGTTATCTTCGCCAATTCTGTTGATGTGCTTGGAGTAGTCTATTTCCAAGCACATCTCCAACTCATTAGTAGACGATGAAAACGAAGACTTAGTGGGCTGTTCTTCTACTTTTGAAGCAAAGACCAAATAGGTTTGTGGGCACTACTTAATGGGGCCGCGTTCCTTGTCCTTCGGATGAAACTTGTCGTATTATATGGATTGACATATGCCACGTACATAGTAGAGAGCCAACTCATCGTTATCACCAGTATGTGTCCCACTTGGAACTCCTCACTCAGTCCTAAAGATTGGTAATATGGAACAAGAAGCGTTTTGAGTCCCTCCAATTCAAACCAAGATAGTGGCTAAAGAAAAAAGAAAGAAGGATTTCTTATAATAGGAATTTTGCCTTTATGGCCACTACTATTTCGTTGAAGAAGGGATCATCGTCTTGTTCGCCAATTCAATTGACATTATTAGGTATTGAGATGGAAGGACTTGATTGCTTGACCGCTAATCTAAATATTTGGATTTTCAGTTTTCAATAAATTCTCAGTTTTTCATGTGGTTTGCAAGTTCATTCTCGCATTCCTAGGTCCAAGATGAGTTTCATTGGAACAAATCCACCTTGGTGAGAACTTGAATGATCATATGAGAAAATCGGAATGTAATTGTTTCAAGCATGATTGCTGCTATTAGTCAAATTCGACGCAAAAAAAACTAGTCAGAGATTTCTAAATGCTAAATCTGGGCAGAATAAGAAAGCTTCTTGGGGGGAGTAAGCATTATACTTGTACGCTATCACAAGAACAAAAGCAGCTAAATAGAAGATGAAAATCCCTAAACTAACAGAATGGAATCTGCAAATATATACAATGCTACGACACATCATTTTGATTTGAACAAATTCCTCCGTATTTTCTTTGCAACTCGAGTCCACCTATAACGATCAACGACGACTAGATGAGAAGGGAAAACGGACTGGATCCCATCTAATTGATGGTGATTTTTCTTTGGTATCGGTCATTTTCCTCACTAATAGTAATCTCCCAGTAACATATAATCCACTAATTTTTTGGACACGATGTAATTTCCTTTTTTGTAGTCGCAAGCTCTGTAGGTCCTATAGTTTATAATATTATATTAAAAACTGTAATCTGCCTAAGTTTAAAGTAAATTCCTTTTCTTATTGTTAGTTAATTATCTAATGGATCTTAACTTTCGTTCAGCGTACATAATCATCCTCACTAATAGTAATTTATCTGCAAAATATCCTTTTGTAATTTTTCTTATGGAGGACGTCGTTTTTGTTTGGAGGGCATAAATCTTTGGAGTCTGTGCTTTGTAATATTTCATGAAAACAGTAATTTATTCGGTTAATGGTAAATTTCTTTTTTGTATGTTTAATGAAATATCTAAATTGATAGCATCTTTCTTTACACTTTGTGAAGTTTTGAGACTTAAATGTTGGTAATTTTCTTTACTCATTGTAATTTTTTTTAATCAAATGAAAATTTGATCACCTTTGCATTTGTAACTTTTCTATGAATTCAAATTACATAAAAAGGTTGATTTTGAAAAATAGATTTGATCCAGCGGTCATGTTGAATGTGGGATCAGTCCTGTAAAAGAGAGCTTCAACTTATGGAATTTCCGTCTCATCATGACATTTCGGGCATAACAAAATAATGTTTTCGTTTTCGCCATACAGTAAAATGGTGTTAGAAACCTATCTTTTCAAATTATTTGAAGTTCGTTCTACTAAAATATATATAAAGGTAAAAGGTAAAAATGTAAATTAAGATAAGTATCACTTTGTCAATTTTTCGTTTTGCTGACACACAGCAACATGTGATAGAAATTTGAGTTGACTTCTCATGGTCTTATGTATGCAAAGAAGCCTTCACGCATATTCCTATCTACCATGTTCAAGAATGATTCAAGCCCAGACAAGAATAAAGTGAAAAAAGGGAGCCCCCACCAAACAGAAAAAACTAGAAAAACATTTGAGGCGGGGCAAAAAATAGAAATTGCAAAAAACTTCAGGTGCGAAAACGGAATTTTCAAAAGAAATGAAAAGGTGAGGCTCCAATCTCTCCACTCTGTATCGATCCCGCCATCGCTGGGGAGGCTTTCGAATAAGAGAACTTCGAGCGCGCGCTCGAGAGAGAGAGAGAGAGAGAGAGAGAGAGACTACAGCTCAGCTCGATTCCCACTCGCCCCATCATCAATCGATCGAATCGCTTCGAGCCAATAACGACCTAAATGCAGCTAAACTACGGGGAGAATGCAGCTCCTCATCTCTGGTTCAGCCTCTTCAGAGCGATGCCTGCCAATGCCTTCAAAGCCTCTTCACCTCTTACTCAACTCAAGCATAGATATACCACGTCAAAGACCAAACTAGACAGCCCAATAGCTGCAAATAAATGACAAAAAATGCCATTAGATTCTAAAAGCAAAATGCTAGATGACTTATTCTCCCGACTAAACTACTTCAACTAGGCTGCATTTTCTTCCATTTGCAAATCACTAGCCAAGGCAAAATGACTGCCGAATCAATAAACACTACATCACAATAAGGCACATAATTAACATCCCTGTCCCATCCCATTCAACTAAACATGCAATCTCTACAACACTAATGAAGTGCTAACTCAGCTAAAGAAAAAAATTATATTTGGTCGAGGCCAGTATTTCATAGTTTCGTGATATGCAAGAATAGTTGGAGTTCTCTAGCAAAAGGTGATGATATGCTTTTCCTTCCCCACATAAATGACCAAATCAAGATATACGCGTACATTATCAGATTCCATAGCAAAGGGCCGGATCACCAATTTGCCTTCCAACGAAACTATACCAATCAGTTTATGGTGACTTCCCTTCAAACTTTACTAGCCAAAGCAAGACAACCGTGTTGCATGGACAATCTATCTATTCATCCACAGTCGATCCATTCCTGACTTCCTTCCAACATCACCCACAAATTCAGCAAACCATGCATTCTGTAAACGAACTACGCATTTTCAACACTTATCGGCTGAAAAGGAGTAACTTCGGCTACGGATTGACAGTGTCGTGAGGCAATAGTTCAATTTCTCGGGCAAAGTAATCCCAACAAAGCGAAGGAAGATTTGAATACGCTATCATTTTGATCAATCAAAACATATTTTTCCGGTAGAATCGAACGATTATTCTTCAGATTTGACGAGGTTTCAGTGTTATGTTAGGAGAAAAAGAGACAAAGTGACCTTTGCTCTGCCATCTAAAAGAGAAGCGTGAGGCAGCAACGGAGGAGGAGAAGCCCTAAATATCAGAAATTGTGAAACAAATACTTTTTCCTCAAAATAAACACAAACTCAGTTAATAGTAAACTCCTTTTCTGTATATTAAGTATAATATTAAATTGATGGTAACATTGTTTATATTTTGTAAAGTTTTGTGGCCCATGTGTTAGTAATTTCCTTTACTCGTAATAACTTTGACGTACAGGCCTCTAGGGTGCCAAAACTTGGCACGGGGATACTTAAGTGTCAAAAGTTCGGAAAGGTACACTTAAGTGCCAAAATCGGAGAAAAAAATAATAAGTTAAGTGCCAACGGCGAAAGAATCCGGCCAAATTGCCACGTGTCCATTTTCCGGCGATTTTATTTGCTGATGGAGCATTTTTTTTTTTTCAAAATAAAATATCCACGTGGCAATTTTAAGAAAAAAAAATTGTCCAAGTCAGACTAGAAAAAAATTAAAAATCGATTTTATTTATAAAAAGGGGAGGGGAGGGGAGGGTTCGGCAGCCCTCGCCAGATCCTCCCCTTCCTCCTTTTTTTTTTTAAATTAATCAATTTTATAATAATATATTTTTAATTATTTAATATTATTTTATTAATACATTTTTAAAATGCCACGTCGGTCTGCAAAAACGACGTCGTTTTGGCTAAGTTTTCGCCAATTCAGTTTCTGGTGAACTACGTAAGTAATTTATATTATTAAAATAAGCCACGTCGGATTTCCGGCAGCCTTCGCCAGAGTTGGTACTTAAGTGATTCAATTTTCAAAAAAAGTGGCACTTAAGTGTACATTTTGTAACTTTTGACACTTAAGTGTCCCATCGCGCTAAATTTTGACACTTGGGCTGTACTTATACCTAATAACTTTTCTCAAGCAAATATAAATTTGATCATGTTAAGTTACAAAAGAAAATCGAATTTGCAAAATGGATTTGACGGATTATGTTTTTATTCTCTTTATCCAACTATCCACGTTGATAAAGGACTGATCATAAAAGAGACCTTTGATTATTGTTCCTATGGAGTCCGAACGGTCTATGGAGTATTAGGCATCAAAATTACTTACGAAATTTATGTCACAATCATGATGTTTTGGACGCGATAGAGTAACAGCAAAGTAGTGTTGGAAAATATATATTTTCGAAAAAATTTTAAAATCGTTCCATAAAATATGTATATCAATATATATAAAGGTAACAATGTAAATTAAAGAAAAGGCACTACTTTGTCGATTTCTTGTTTTGTAGACACTACGAAATTTAGTTTTGTTGGAGTGCCTTGCACCACTGATTAAAGATATCGATTTTTTTTCTCCCTTTGAAAATCGTGTCTGTATGATTGACGCGGTGTACTTAACTAGGTAATCTAAGAGGGTTGTTACCGTATCTAATGAACAAGGAATTTGTCTAATTAGTTCCCAACTTATTTTGCAAATGTCAATTTAACCCTAAATTTTTTAATTTCGTCAGTCTAGTCATAAAGCTTTAGGCAAGATTGCAATATAGTCATTCTAATTAATTTTTGTCAAAAATTGCTAACACAATAGTGAGCTTAGGATTGACGAGAAGGCCTACATTGGACAGTTGGTGATACTTGATCAGAAGAACTATATTGAGTGTGTAAAGATTTAAAATTAAATTGGTAAAATCGAAAATTTTATGTCTAAATTGATATCCTTACGTGAGTTTATGATTAATTGTGTAATTTTCCTCTAATGAATAGTTAGTTTATTATGAATTGTCCTAAATATTACAAAATTTCATATGTTAAGATTCGCCTGCCGTGAAGAGATTGTCCAAGCTACAAATGAATATCTAAATACCATTACTTGTCCAACTCTTTTTTACACGAAATGGGGTAGTGTGAATGAATATTTTCAAGACACTTATTCAGTATAACATTATTTGAAATGATTCGATTTTCAAGACGTCATTTGTGCGAGTTGCCACAGGAGCAGTAATTTATAACATTATTTTAATTGAACTAATGCTTTTAAATTAATTTTAATTTCGGCTTAGACTCCGTAGCCTACTCTATATTTCGTGTTAGATTTTGTCCTATTTCGTTTCGACGGCAACAACAATAGAGCATGGAAATTATTGTCTAATTATTATATATTTCTCTCTCCCCCGCTGTCCCCTTTAAGACTCTCGAGTCCGCCACAAACAGATTTTCCAGTTTTTTTTTTCTTAATTATTATATATTGCTCTCTGTTTTCCTCTGCTCTCTCCGCTCACGGAGCCAAAAAAATTTCATGGCGGCAACCGGAGCTTGTGTCTTCCCGTCCGTGTTCTCTCCGGCTCGCCGTAGCCGGACCGAAGCTTCGGCCGCCCCAGGCTCCAACCAGAACCCGAGGCTCAGCTCGTCATCCACTCGCAGACTCATCGTCTCGATGGAGCAAGTGTCTTCCTCAGCAGCAGCAGCAGCGGCAACGGCAACTACCTTTCCTTCGTCGAGGCCCGTCAGTTTAGGCGAGAACGGGAGGAGCCCCGAGAACGAGCAACCAGAGCTCTCCGACGACGTTCATGGGGGACGTGGAGCTGGAGAGCGGACGCGAGAGGTTGAGGAGGTTCTTCGACAAGGCGAAGGATCTGACTGGAGCGGACCGCGCTGGTTCTCTTCTCTGGAGTGCGGCTCTCACTCGGAGAAGTCGCTGCCGCTTCTCTGTTTACCTGGTGAGTTCCCTCGAGGCCGGCGTCGTGACTACTTAACGTTCTTGCTCGCGGTTGTGAGATTTGTGACCTTCGGTGGTTCACCGTTGAAGTCATCCGACAGGAGTTTGAGAATTAGACAGGACTTACACAATGACGCTTTTGTGATGTCGGGGCGGTGCCTTGTCAGTTAATGAAGTAACAAATTAAGAATCTAAACAATGTCCGTTTCTTCCGTTATGAAGTTGTTCATGTGCAGCTTGATGTAGGCGCCTTTCCCGCTTTTACCCACGGACGACGCTTTAATCTAATCATAAGCTGTTTGGTTTTACTTCTGAATTCGTTCATGTTTCTGTGAAACATATTTGATCTTGATGAGACATCAGTGGCCCAAAATGG
Organism: Corymbia calophylla; assembly: GCA_014182845.1. NCBI lineage: Eukaryota > Viridiplantae > Streptophyta > Magnoliopsida > Myrtales > Myrtaceae > Corymbia > Corymbia calophylla. The sequence goes on along the minus strand of CM024694.1, from coordinate 17,534,951 downwards.
AAAAGAACAAAGGAACATATTCATTCACACCCATCATCTTAGCACCACCAATATAAAGACTTCTAAACGAGGTTCAAAATATTATGCTCTGCTGCGCAATTAACAAAAGCAAAGGATCAACGCATGAAGAGAACAAAGAATATTAGTACCTTCACCAGCCGAAAGATTGCAAGGTCAACAGCAAATGCAGGAAAGAAATCCAGAAGAAAACCATACGAAACCGTATATTATTTACAAGCATATGCCCTCCAGGAAACAATATGCATGCCATTAATGAGAAGAGCTGAAAGATTATCATCAATACAAAATAAGTTTAATCATACGTCATCTTTTTAACATGTAAAATCAACGATTTCATTTTGGCAAAATTTGCCACCCTAGTCATGAAGAGAGTGGTATATGAAAAGCACATCACTCTCAAACGTACTTTTCATGCACATGGCAAGGTGCTTATATTATAAAAATGATTGCTTATATCACTTGACATAATTAGTCAATGAAAAATATTTTTATTATCGACAGAAATTTGAGTCCAAACATTTTGTGGATAATAAAAGTATATTTTGTTCGTTCGTTATTATTAGCAATTTTTATGGAAATGTTTGCCAAATTCATTTTCCACGAGACAATTATACCCTTAATGTCAACAACTCCAATGTTTAAAACTAGGAGAGGGAAATTCAAAGCAGACGTTTTACATTGGTTTATAGTAAGTAAAATGTATTGTAAATATTTTTGGTTTTTGCAGTGTGAAAATGAGAAAACACGTTCTTTGTCTTCCGCAGTATTGCTAGGTCATTGGATTTGGTGGTTGAATGTGGAACCAAAGAAGATCTGCGTAAAAAAATTGCATGCGATTCTAACGAATAGTTTTCAATTTTCATCCATACTACGACTTAATAATGGATTGGATTGCACAATTCGTAATGAATTTTTTATATATAATTATGATGTAATTAGAGCAGCTTGATATATTTCATTACATATTTTTAATTTGTGGCTCGCTTAAATTATATTTAAAAGAAGGTAATGAAGGAGGTCATGAATACTCATATTTAAATCAATCTCGATTATTTATTTATGTGGAAAGCACACAACTTTCAAATCATGATTGTTAGCTAATCATACTTCATAGCGCGAGGCGACGGAAAGCAAGTCTTCCACCTTTTTGCTTGTTTCACTGAAATTTCCAGCTCTCTTTTAACCAAAGAAAGGGATAACACAAACGCTGTCAGAACCCACTCAAAAAACTAAATAAATAAAAGACTCTAGCAAACGTTCAATATTGGAGTGCTTGTAGTTCTTCCCCTGAATTTCCTCGATGGTGTGTGAATGCGAGGTAATTGCGTATACCTATCACTACGGGAGATCGTAGTTAAAAACACTTGGGTTATGTTTATGGCGAGAGAAGAGACCGGTCTTTATCATGGAAATATTATATATAATTAATTTATAAGTGACGTGACGGACAAAACTATTAACAATTTAGAGCTTTTGAATGAAAGTGTAGCAACTTGTGTTTTCTAGTGAGACTTGATATAAGGTTCTCATAATTTTTCATAGTTATTTTAAGAAATCTCTATGTTAGTTGTAAATTTGACATGCACTGAACTTTTCAGTTTGTCTATTGACTATAAATAACTCTTAATTATCTATACTTTGCAATGGTTACTGCCCTATAACTATACCTTCTTCTTTCCCTTGAAATGAAGATGAGTGACCTAATATTGGCCATGATACATGAATGTGGACACAAGAATATGTGATGCATGCAATTACTAACCTCATGAGGGGTTTGAAGAGGGTTGGAATTGATTTGTCGAAGTTATTAGTTACTTAGAATATACATAAGTATCCTAATAAAGTTTGTCAAATTTTCATCTTTGTCCTAATTCATAACATGCCTTTCTTCTCTCATGCTTACTCTGCTGATGGTGAGTTTATGGAGTCCACATTAGTCCAATTATTTTTAAGATCCAGGCGAACAATATTACGAGAATGCTATTAAAAGGAGTAACATAAAAAACTAGCTAGATTTTTGCCTTCTGCTGAGGATGAAACTTGTCATTTTCTGGCTGAACTTACAATGGACCGTTAGACAGATTTGGAAAAATCTGATTTCGTCGGCTTTTATTGGATAGAAACCACATGAAGCTAATGTACCATGGTGCTCTAATAAGTGTCTTCCGGAGCAATAGTAGGATAAATGGAATACTATTGGCTCTTTGGCTCTTTGACTCTTGCCTCATTCATCCATTAACTGAGATGAGACATCAGTGGCCCAACACGCAAAAGAACAAAAAGGAATAAATTCAGTGACACCCGTACCACCAAATATAAGACTTCGAAACGAGGTTAAAAATCTTGGGTTCTGCTGTGCAATAAATAAAAGCAAAGGATCAATATTGTTTACTTGTTTACCTTCACCAGCCAAAAGATTGCAAGGTCAACAGCAATGAAGGAAAGAAATCCAGAAGAAAACCATACGAAACCGTTCATTATTTACAAGCATATTCATCCTGAAAACAATATGCATGCCATTAACGGGAAGAGCTTAAAGATTGTCTTCAATACAAAATAACTGTTGTTATACATCATCTTTTTGACATGTAAAATCAACGATTTCATTTGGCAAAATTTGCCACCTATGTCATGAAGAGCATTGTATCCTCAAATTGGAGAGTTGCAAGCTGATGGATCCTTTTAAAGGATCACAACCTTCAGCCCCTACTCATATGTGAAAGATAGCAGAATGTCATGTGAATCAGTGATATCTATCCTATTAGGCAATACTAACATTTCAGCCTTCTCATTGTTCACGTGAAGAGCATGGAGAATCACAATGGAATGAGAGAAAGCTGTGTCCGATGATATACTCTTCAATCGGTCATTACATGTGTCAAGCATAACCAAGGCACCTTTGCCTTCAAAATCAGATCACCAGTTTTATTCTCAAGCTAACGTTGAATGGTAGTTGCAGATCACTTCTTTTAGGAACATTATTGGGGAAATCGAACAAAGCGAACATCCAAAGTATCAAGCATTCCCCTGCAGCAATATATCCAGATAACCAGTCATCCGGTTTCGGCAAATTAGGTGACATCGGAAAGCTCTTACAATGCACAAACCCAATTATAACCATCGATCATAATCTTAGTAGGGTTAACTTTCGATCAAAATCTAGTTGAAACTCGGTCAAAAAATAGGTGTCTTCAAGGTTGTTGCCTTCGACGAAGTAATAAATTTGATTCACGTCCAATATGTGTTTGGATTGAGCGAAGGGAAAGAAAATGGGTTGCAACAATAATATAGGGACTTTTCCTTAGAGGCAGAGCAACAAGCGGATGAACTTGATTTTCTAATCCCCGAAATAGTCAAATGATTCTTGTCCGTCTTTCTAAGTTATATTGAATAGCTTCATTATATACGGAAGTATTCTTCACACGAGTTGAGAAGTGCATAACATAGGGTTTCCTTTTCAATAAACCATGTATTGCAGTTTTTGATGAAAACATAGAAATGGTAAAAATGCATAACCTGGGGTTTCCTTCTGATAAACCATGCATGCAGTTTTTCATGAAAACACAGAAATGGTAAGAGTGACTTACCTTTTTTTTTTGGTCATAGAATTACCTTGTTTAAGCGCTAAATAATCCACACAGGCCAATGATATATTTCCTTAGCCCCCACACATTGAGAATTAAGGGAAAAATTAAATTAACTTATGACATCTTATTCTATAAAATTGGATCAAGTGTTGAATGGATTTTCAAGTTGATTGTTATTTTGAACATGCATCGAAATTATTTAGATGGGTGAATTATCTCTAACATATATCGCATATTAGCATGTTGGATTATGATATATCGATATTGGATTAGCACTCATGGTCGAGCTACATATTGGGATATGATATATGCTCACCAATGATTCTGATTTGGGGCTTAATCATAGCCGATGTGATTTATGAGGATTAACCACAGCCCATATGGTATCAAGCGCCTTGTCACGTGACGAAGCATGACTAAGATTGGGCATCGGGTCATGCCAGGGATGACAAGACTCAAGCATTGCTGGTCCAGGCTTTTTTTTAAAAAAAATCAATAAAAAATAATTTTTTGTTCAAAAATTACAAAGAATGAGAGATTAATTGAGGAAAATTAATAAAAAAAACACATTCTGCTAAACCAAATTAAAACACAAGTATATCTTCAAATAATTTGAAAAAAATTACACTTAGTGTGCTCTAATTAATGGTTACACTCAAACATTCATGTCCCTCACCAATATTAATATAATACAGTGTCATTGTTGTTCTCGTGTCCATGTAGGGTACATTCCTCTAGAGATAATTCTCATAAAAACTAATAACACCATACGGTAACCATTTCTAAATTTTACGCGAACAAGTTGGATCTATTTGACTTCCAAAACTTGGCCAGTAATGAACATAGACTTTGGGTGCGTTTGGTTCAGCATTTGCAAGGGGCTTTGAGTCCAATGCAAATGCTGAAAGCCCAAAGCTACTTGGGGAAATGCTATTGCGTTTGGTAAAAAAATTTTGCAAATTGACTTTGAGTTGAATGTGCGTTTGATAAAAAAAACTTTCGCAATGGGCTTTGATGGGTATAATGGGTATAATATATGTGTATATATATTTAAAAGAAATTGACCTAAAACCCTTCGCCGGACCGACGAAGGGCTACGGCCACCGGCGAGCGGATCCGGCGCGGCGGCGGCCGTCGATGGAGGTCGCCCGACCTCGGGCGACCACGGCGAGGGTCGCGCGACCCGGCCGAGGGCCGCCGGAGGTCACACGACCTCAGGCAACCCTCGGCGAGGGTCACGCGACCCAGCGACCGCCGCCGGGTCTCGCGGCCGCGGGCGGCCCTCTCCCCGGGTCTCGCGAGGGTCGCGCGACCACCGGCCGCCGTCGCGCGACCCTCGCGAGACCCGGGCGAGGCGCTGCGGCCGCGAGACCCAGGCGGCGGTCGCCTGGGTCACGCGGCCCCTGGGTCACCCGACCTCGGGCTCGGGCGACCTCCGGCGGCCCTCGGCCGGGTCGCGCGGCCCTCGCCGAGGGTCGCCCGAGGTCGGGCGACCTCCGCCGACGGCCGCCGGGCGCAGATCCGGCTCGCCGGCGGCGTAGCCCTTCGCCGGACCGGCGGAGGGTTGCCCCATTTTTTAATTAAAAAAATAAAATTCAGGGGTAAAAAGCGGAAATATGAAAAATCAGTGAGGGTAGTTTTGGAAAGAAAAAATATGGTTTCAGCATTTGGGGGATGCTGAAAGCCCAAGGCTGGTCCCTAGTAGCCTTGGGCTTTCGGCATTTTGAAGGCCGCCTTTCAATTGAAAGTTGGCTTCAAAGTTTGTTAAACGCAGTCAAGCATTTCCCAAGGGGCTTTCGGGCCCGAAAGCCCCTTGGGAATCTTGTACCAAACGCACCCTTTGAAGGTGCCGTATACACCGGTGGAATGAGTAAGTCACAAGCCATAATAAAAAAAAATCGGAAAAGTGGTGGCTCGCCTCTGCCACCATTTCAGGTCCTCGAGATTATATTCACTGACTTTATCGAAGTAGTCTCTTTGGTAGACGATGAAAACGAAGACTTAACGGGCCGGGGGGTGTTCTACTTATGAAGCAAAGATCATATAGGTTTGTGGGATGGATAGTAATACATCGACCGAAATTATGCCACATGCATAGTTGAGAGTCAACTCATCATTATCACCAATCTGTGTTCCACTTGAAGCTCCTGACTTAGTCCCATATATTTGTGATATGGAAGAAGAAGTGTTTGAGCCTCTCCAACTTAAACCTTGGATTCAAGATAGTGTCTACCGAAACAAAAGCACCTCCAACTTGAACCTTGTTATTGTAATATTTAAGGAATTTTGCGTTTATGGCCACTACTGTTTCTTTGAAGAAGGGATCAGTCCTTCTTGTTCATTAATTCAATTGACATTACGTATAGAAATGGAAGGACTCAATTGCTTGATCGCTAATCCAAACTGAGAATTTCCCTTCGAATTTCAGTCTCAATAAATTCTCAGTTTTTTATGTGGTTTGCAAGTTCACTCTTGCATTCCAAGGTCTAAGACAAGGAACAATGGAACAAATCCACCTTGATGTAAAACAGGAGCTTCAATTATCATATCAGAAAATCAGAATGTGATTGATCCAAGCATGATTTTTGCTATTAGTCCAATTTGACACATAAAAAACTAGTCAGAGATTTTTCTATATGGTGAGGAAGCCTCCTAGGAAAATCACTAAATCTGAGCAGAATAAGAAAGCTTTTGGAGGAAGTAAGAATTATACATGTATACTAGCACAAGAACATAAGCAACTAAATGGAAGATGAAAATCCCCAAACTACCCAGATGAAATATGCAAATCTATATAAAGCATCGGATTATGGAATTTTCGTCGTGATCATGACGTTTCGGGCACAACAAAATAGTTTTTTCTTTTATTCGCCAAACAGTAAAGCAGTGTTGGAAATCTATCTTTCCAAATTATTTGATATTCGTTCTATTGAAATATATATAAAGGCAATAACTTAAATTAAGATAAGTATTATTTTATCAATTTTTTGTTTAGCTGATACACAGCAATAGATAAAAAGAAATTCGAGATAACTTATCATAGTCTGATGTATGCAAAGAAGCCTTCACGCATATTCCTATCTTCCAAGTTCAAGAACGATTAAAGCGCAGAAAAAGACTAAAAAGGCCCCCCCACCAAACAGACCCAACCTCCCTAAGGGTATCGAATGAAACCAGAAAATCTTATGAGGGGAGCAAAAATAGGAACTTCAACAAACTTCAGGGAGCGAAAACGGAATTTTGGAAAGTAACTGAAAAAATATGGCTCCAAGTCTCTCACATTCTCCAGCATATAAAAATAGGAAAGGGAAAACAAACATCAATCCCGCCATCGCCGTCTAAGGATTTTCGAACGGCACACTTCGAGCGCGCGCTCTCGAGAGAGAGACTACGGATCGATTCGATTCGATTCGATTCCGACTCGTGCATCGGTCAACCGATCGAATCGGCTTGAGCAGGTTGAGATTCCATGGGGGATCAGGGCTCGGAGGAGGTGGAGAAAGCTCGGTTGCTGAGCTTGGCTCTTGAGTTTGGCTTCGACGAGCAGTCCGCGACCAAAAGTGCTTGGATCGTCTCGTCTCCCTCTACGGTACTCAGAATCATCACTTTTGTCGCCCATTTTTTGTGATAGTCAGCGTTGCAGAGGTTGCGTAGGTCCTTCTCGTAGTCTGCCTTAGGTTTGGATAGATCGGAGCTGGTTCGGCGAAGTAGTCTTCCTGAAGAGCGAAATGTCTGGTGCTGTTCCGCTTTGATGTGTTGAGGTTGCTTTGGATGGTGGCTTTTCTGGGTTATTAGCCGAATTGCGTGGTATCTGGTGATTAGGGAATGTCGTAGTTGCTTGTCTTGCGTGGATAATCTGTGAATTGATCGATTGTGCATTCCTAAAGAAGGAGATTTATTGCGGTTAGGTCATCATTCTGACGATGGCTATGGAATAGTCTATTTTTGGATTTGAATGGACTGGAGGAGCTGGTTAAATCCCATCCCCATTTCTCTGTGGGTTTTGCGTAGTAGTCTTCTTGACTAAGGAAACGTCTGGCTTATTTCTGAACTATCCGCAAATTTACATATGGTGTCTTTCCTACAGTTAAGTATGGCATCTCACTGTACTAGCTGCAGTTTACATTATTGTATATTGTATTTATTTGAACTCTTTTTTTTTGTCATGGAACTTGCAAAATCATCTCTCTCTTCATTTGTTTTTCTTAAGGCGATGAAGGTCGAGAGTTTATCACTGTGGAGCACTGTGGCGATGATTTTCTAGCAGAACTTGCCGAAACTATGCAAGATACTGAGGATTGGGATGATTTGCAAGCTGCGGAATCAGAAGCTTGTGGAGTTTTGACTGACATGTTTGGGCAAGATATCCCTAACGACGGCAAATGCAATGTTGTGCACAAGGTTAATATTATAGGAGATTCTCCACGACCTGTGAAAAATCAAACTTTTCTTGAGGTGGATTCCTCTATTGACAGTGAAGACAAAGGCTATATGCATGGCAGTAAAATGGGCAGGAAACCCACATGCTATATTCCTGGTCAAAGCAGTACTCCGAGCAATTCATCCACTCAAACTTTTGGCCAGACGATCTTTAGAATCCATGGTATGCTTCTGAAAACTGTGAAGTTGTCTCACTCCTTTCTGCCCCCACCAGTTTGAAGGGATTAAGAAAAAGAAAGAAAAGCAGGATGGCTGGGCATGTTTTTTCCCATGCCCAAAACTAATTTGGTTGATGGTTGTTAAGTTTGTGGCTTGAGTTTTTGATTCATGGACCTAGATTTGGCTTGGGATTGGCCCAGGTAATTGCATGTACCAAATACGTGGCTTGAAGAATGTCTCGGTATTGTACAGGGTTGGCCGTTCAGTGAAGCAACTGTGGACACCTGAATAAGCCACAATAGTTACCGTGCAAAATCCCATGAGTCTGGCCACAATGGTCCGGTTGTTTAGGAGGTTGACCAAAAGTTGGCAGATCTCGGCATGACCTTTTACTCTTTTAACAATGATTCTGCAACCCATATTTTTATATATTTTTGTTGCTGAGGTATATTGGGGTCAACAAGGAAAATGAGAAGAATTGAGAAAAGATTGTCTTGGTTTTTCATCAGGAGAGATTAGAGTGTCCATCTCAGCAAACTCCTGGGAAACGCTTCCCACTTGTCTCATTCGTTTTTGATTGACTCTTGCAATTGGGGATTTGGTTAGTGAGAAAATGATTTATTTCTTATTGTAATTCCCTCTTGGTCATTGTGAAACAACTCCTCCCGTTGATGTAGATGAAACTGCCCATCCCCTTAAATTAGTGTGTCATTCTTCTTTGCTCTTAAAATTATGTCTTTCCTTGATCATTTCCAGTTTGCTTGTAATTCTGCTCACAGTAAAGGACCTTACGCAGGGTACCTACAAAAGCATTTAGTAAATTGCTTATGAGGGCTCTCATCCGATCAAATGTACAATAGACACACCTAACTTGCCAGTTACTGCCACGGTCTTTAAGATCGAAAATGACTTGTATTAGAACTGTTTGCTCAATAAAAAGAGTTGATTTTTGTTTCGGATGATGTATCTTGTTCGATACCTATATTTCTATAATACTTTGAGAGTATAGTACATCATCCAGGTTTTGAACTTAGCATCCAGCGTCTTTGATAGGAGTTTTTTGCGAAATGAAGGCTGGGGATTTCTTTGTGCACAATTTTCATTTTCCGTCACTCTATGTCAGAAACTATTTATGGTGCTGAAGAGGCTTTTTTGTGTTGAAGGACTATAAGAGCACCGTCACTCAAGGTTCGATATCATCAGTTTCAAATAAAAGACATTGCTCTCTGACTTCAACTAGCTAACAAGGAACTCTGAGTTATGAGGAATTGCAAGCCTTGGACGACATAGAATTGGCAAATGTTGTAATATTCGGAAACAATGCATTTTGACCAATGCAGCATCAGGCTTGTAAAGCTTCTGTAGCCATGCAAGATTGCTCCATTCTCATGCCCACTGGAGGTGGTAAAAGTTTATGTTACCAGGTTAGTGAATGTTAACATTATTTCATTTTTGTAATGATCGTATGTAGAAGTATGTGTGGAGACAATGCTGAGAGCACAAGCCCTGTGCGCTTTGCTCAATGGTTCCACCAATTAAATACTAGACAGGTAGACCTGTATATCAAAATTTAAGCTTCAAAATGATCTTGTTAATCTGCTTTGTTAGCACCGTTGAGCAGTTTGTGCTTAAATTTAGGAAGAAAACGTTTTCCAAATGCAAATTAAGGATCGGACTAAGTTGGAAAAGAAGGAAATACAGGACATTCTCATTCTGCCTTTGCACATCTCTATCTATTCTGTAATATCTAGAATTTGAGGTTTGTGCTATGCTTCTAGGACCTTCTAATTACTTACAGGAAAATTGATCTTGTTTTTGCATTTAAGTGTTGTTGTCAGTCATAGTTCAGGTCCGATTCAAAAGGGTTATTAAGTCAAAGAGGAATAAGTTTTCAAATTACTTGCACCAAATACAGATTGTAGATGTCTATATTTCCTACGCAGGTATATGCTCTGTCATCATCTCAACTAGGGGTGATCATTTCCCATAATTGGTTTGAAAGTGATGTCCTTTCATATAAAATGGATCTTGGTAGCATGCAAAATATTGGATCTACTGATTCCCAAAGGAAGATTTTAATCTGAATTTATTGAGTTGAATTATCCTGAAGTGTTTTCAGTTCAGTCTTGAAGTAGTTGATGTATGTTTCCAGCTGAAGTAATTATAAGACAAATAGTGACAACTGGTGCTTTTTCTGATCAGCTGAAGATGAATAAAAGAGTAATTCTCTCATCCTTTCCTTTCTTCATGTGCTCTTCTGATGGTTTTACTCTTGGTTTCAGCTGCCAGCAACTCTTAAACCAGGTGTCACATTTCTTATATCTCCCCTGCTATATCTGATCCAGGATCAAATAATTACTCTGACCCTCAAATATGGAACACCATCTACTTTCTTGAACTCTCAGCAGACTGCTGCCCAAGCAGCAGCTGTCCTCCCAGAACTAAGGCAAGGTTTAGCACTCTCTCTCTCTCTCTCTCTCTACTGAAGTATATCCTACCATACAATCGTAATCCCACCATAAAATGGTTATGTTTCATATGTTGCAAAGGATGTACATTTTTATGTAGTTAATGAAAAGATGCATGCCTAAGATGTTTCTCTTAAAGAAAAATTTTAGCATCTTAGCCTTCCAAGAGAAGTGTATCATACCAGACAATCTTTGTCCTGCCATAAAATGTTGGGCTATGCTCCATATGTTGCAATGGAATTTCTATTGGATTTCTACAACTTTTTTTTGGCTGAGTGTTGTGATTGTCAAGTCATTATTCTCCACTGCTTTGCCTGCCTTTTCAGGAAAGATAAACCATCGTGCAAGTTATTGCATGTAACTCCTGAAAGGATTGTGGGAAACCCATCATTTCTTGAGATATTGAGATGCTTGCATAGAAAGGTACAATTTCTAATTTACTGTAACTTTTTTTCTGAAAGTTTCTTTTTAACTTTTTGATACTCGGCCATCATGCATTGCAGGCACAACTAGCAGGTTTTGTTGTTGATGAGGCACATTGTGTGAGGTATGCTCTTGGGCATCCTTGTATCTGAAGGAAAGATCATGCTAGAGTTACCTCAAAAGGAATAAGTATTTATGACTGTCCTTGTTCTAGATAGATAAAAGCAAGTAAATTTTATATATGCTCACTCAAACTCTTTTTATCGAATGTTTTTGCATCTTCTGTGTTTCTGTTCTAATTACATTGTCGGTGTTATGCTGAACCTTCTGAAACCCAGACCTGCTGTGGAGTTCTAGGATAACAGAATGCAATGTTGAAGTAACTAATTATGGAAATGATCTAGTTCCTTCCTTTGCAAAAGTCAGTGGCACATCATTAATCATAGTAAGCAAAATGTACACAACTAAATTTAAGCTCCACGGAAATTGCTTTCGGAAGTAATTGAAAGTGTCCATGATTGGCAAGATAGTCAGGTCTTTTAAGCTGGTTCTTGTGTCCCTACTAATTCTTTTAACATTTATACTATGTATTAACAACTTGAGATGTAAGGCAAAAGTTCAAGCATGTGATCATTGATTGTGTTTCTTATGAGGTCTTCATTGGATTTGCTCTGCCAGTGCAATCTCATGAAAGGAACGTATTGCTGTGTTGAGCTTTTCTCATATATTTGATTGATTGTAAACGAATAAAGCTTATTGATCATTACTTACTTGGTTGTCATTATTGCAGTCAATGGGGACATGATTTTCGTCCAGATTATAGGAGACTGGGATGTCTCAAGCAAAACTTTCCATACATCCCAGTGATGGCCTTAACTGCAACTGCCACTTGGCCAGTTCGCGAGGTATGAAACTTGCACATTATCGTCCAGATTATGTTTAAAAAAATCATTTGGGTCTTATCAAAATGTACATCCATTGCAGGATATCCTAAAAGCTCTCGGGATCACCCATGCTCTTGTTCTCAAGACAAGCTTTGACAGACCAAACCTAAAATATGAGGTCATAGCTAAGACCAAGGAACCACTGAAGCAGCTTGGAGAGCTGCTGAAGAATCATTTTGCTAATTTGTGTGGCATAGTGTATTGCCTCTCGAAGAGTGAATGTGTTGATGTTGCAAAATACTCGAATGATAAGTGTGGTATAAAGACGGTGTACTATCATGCTGGATTAGCAGCCCATCAAAGAGTAGCTGTTCAAAAGAAATGGCATACTGGAGAGGTCCAGGTTGTATGTGCAACCATTGCTTTTGGGATGGGAATAGACAAACCTGATGTGGTAAGTTGAATTGGAATCCAAGCCTTTGCCTAATTTTAGTGTTAGAATCAAGCTGACATGCCGGCAAATACTCAACTAACTCACTTTTTTCCTAATGTTTTAGTTTCACTGATCAGTTTGTTAGCATGCTTGGAAGTAAACTTTGCTGTTGCCATGGCAGTGGCCTGCTAAATTGTCATTCTTGGCTATTGATTGCAGGAACTAGTGAATTATGTGTTTTTTTCAAGTCAAATTCTTTCTTCCATGTATGGAACCTTGGTGTGCTGAAAATAAGTTAAACTAGGATGAAGTTATTTTCTTTACTGTATATGTGGCAAATGAATATGATCTAACTTGACCTTCTGTTATAATGTTTTTGATATATTTCAACTTATTTTTGTTGGTCAGTAATTATTTTTTTATGGCATGTGGTCAGCGTTTTGTCATCCACAACACAATGTCCAAGTCAATCGAAAGCTATTACCAAGAATCAGGGAGGGCAGGAAGAGACAATCTACCAGCAGTGTGCATTGCTCTATATGCCAAAAAGGATTTCTGCCCGGTTGTGTGCATGTTAAGGAGTGGTCAAGGATGTAAAACCGAAATCTTTAAAAGTGCAATGGCTCAAGCTAGGAAAATGCAGCATTATTGTGAACTCAAGGTAATCCAATTTGTTTCTCAACTTCTCTCTGATGATCTCAACTAAATGATGCTTCTATTTTGTGTTCACACTTTCCACTTTGTTCTATTGATTGTTGTTAGTGTTAGTCTGGCATTAACCCGTCTGGGTGCTGGATCATTAGATGGGTCTGTTGGCAACATATTCAAATAATAATGGAACCTTTAGGCTAAACTCATTCTGTGCACCTAATTGGAGCAAAGTCTATTGATAAACGTGTGTTTCCTCTCTAATTTGCAAACTTTTCAGGATGAGTGTCGGCGGCAAACCTTACTTGCACACTTTGGTGAGTCTTTGAATCGGAAAGACTGTAAATACGGTTCTAATCCTTGTGACAATTGTCTCAAAGCCTCTTCATCAAGGTAAACCTTTCAGGTGTCAACTCTCTTGATGGGCGACCGGTACCAACTTACGCATGATCTTCAGCTGCACATTCTGGTTCCATCATCTGCAATTATTGGAAGACCACGTGGTAATGGAGGGGCAAAGGTCCTTAACTATGGACACAGAATTCTTCAGTTGTGATGGTCTTGTCATCTCATGTTTGTCTTTTCCTTTCGTCTGATGCCATGTTCCCTGTCTGGAACTAATTGTTTTCCTCGGGAAAGAAAATGTGGGTTGACATATAAACCGGAGAGGCTTATGGGAACACACCCTCCGGTCTTGACTGCAGAAGAAAAGTTACTTGATTCAGTTCAGCAAAAATTAACGATGAAATCCAATTATACAAGCACATGTTGCCTTTCTTCTTCTTTCCCATTTTGAATTATTGATGAATGCATATCATGACCGCATCTGGAGTCAATTTACTTGCAGATTCAATTTTTCAAGTAGTATATCTTAAGATACAATCGATTGGTTGAAAACCTTTATTAGGTACAATCATCAGTTATCCAACTACTGAACACTGCCGGCTTTCTGGTCAGCAAGCATTGCATCGGTGGACTGGATTATTCAAGTCATTAGTGGACTGGGATCTTAGATCCCCATTATGCAATGGTTTTTCAGTGAGCACATGGCAATGCACCTATAATTCGATAGCTAGGGGTTTAACATGGTTTTATTATTCCTGGGTCAGGCACAACGTTAGATTCATTTTGACTTGGACGTGTCAACTGCCCAATAATGCTCTCACGTGGTAATATCTGTTGCTTCTTTGTTGTATTTGCATAACAACTACTCACGGTAACGATTGCATATATATTCATGAGAATTGCAGCCAGCGCCTTGCACTCTGGAAGGGTAGTTGGGATCAGCACAGTTTTGATGACGGCTCAGCGTCGCACAAGGTGAGGGAAATTAACAGTATTGGCCCGGAAGGTGAGGACAAAATTGTTCCTCTGAATGTTAGTACGTGCATGAGTCATTTGAAAAGGATTGTTTTGGAAATATATTGGACTGGGGATATTCTCTTCGGCCTAAGAAAAAGAAGATGAGAATTTGGGGCGTACACATTGTCCTCTGAAAACCACAGAGGAGAGCCTGTACCGTGGAAAATCTCCAAGTGAGAGCATATAAATTTTGGAAGCTTGTAAGAGGGTAGGAACTGTAGCTCAGATTGCATGGGATTTTAGAGAAAGAGCCGCTATTACATGGATCAAAATAGGTAAATGAGAAATAAACAAATAATCCTGTAGATCCCCAATATCAACCGATGGAAATCTCCTGTTTTACGGAAGTGTCAACTCAATTATCATCGAGCTTGTTTAGATCTGTGGTCACGTGTTTGAATTACAAGTTTGAGTTGTGTCGTGATTGAAAGTGATTGATTTGTCCTCTTTGGTTCTAGTGAGTAATGAATTATTGACATTTCGTTTAGTTGTGATAATAGGTTTGCCATCGTCGAAACATAGATTATGGTGATACTTGATGGTCATAACTCAAATCGAACATTTAATAATCAACGTTAAATTCTATAATAATGTTTAGGGATAAATGATGTGAATTGACCATCCCAGCCCTTGAATATTATTGAAGAACTCGAACTTAATTGTTCTTGTTTAGGAATCTGAGATGATCCTCCTTTCTTTCTCTCTGAAAAAAAAACCCTTCCCATCTGAGAAAGGGGAGAGGCCAGGAGAGAGAGAGAGAGGGAGGGAGGGGGGAGATGGACCCATGGTCGCCGAGCTACCTATCCCATGGAGTTGGCCAGAGTCCAGAGATCACGACGATCCAAACTCTTAACCAAAAGCAATGTACGCGTAGCCAAATTCCGGCCTCGCATGCTCGAACACGCTTTGCCCCCGCACAGACTAGACGAGGTGAAGGAGCCGGCGATAAAAGCGTCGTGGTGGAACGACTCAGAGAAGAAGAGGAAGAGGAGGGTGGCCAGATACAAGCTTTATTCGGTCGAAGGCAAGTTCAAGGCTTCTTTCAAACAGGGATTCCGATGGTTGAACGCAAATGCTCAACCTTTGCTCGTCCATTCTAATTAGTAGAAATTACGGAATACCGTGCTCATCGTCATCAAGAGAGAAAAAGGGTGAGAAAGAAGAAACACAGAGGTTTGCTGTGTTCTTTGGTTGTTCATCTTTTTATGTATCTAATGGTAATCAAATATCCAGAAGTGTACCACAATGTTCAATCTTTCCGGTATTATGTTCGTCCGACTCGTTGTTTCATTCATCGATCTCCAGCATTCAAAACATAGGAAAATGAGACGACTCCTATGTGATAATCGTATATATTTATATTTGCCGATTTTTCCTTTTTCTTTTTGAAGTTTCTTACCTTCCGATTCATTTGTAACGGGATTCTGCATCCATGCAATGTAAAATTGTCTGATTTGTTCATCTCTCCTCTTTTCAGTAAGCTCTTTTCCTAATAAATTTGATGTTGATTGCAAAGCCAGATGAATACTTATTATTTGTAGGATTGACATTTCCATCTATTTCATGGTCGATTTTGTTGGCTACGACTTTGTTTTGGCCAAATGCTGTTTATGCCTCGTTTCTGGGGTTCTTAGCCCCCTAATTTCCTCAATTTGTCTAGTTCGATTCCTCTTTGTTGTACAATTCATCATATGGCAAAATATACTGCCGAAGCTAGATATTCTAAAATGCCATGCACCGGCGCTAAATAAAACGAAAGGCTTTCCATAGTTCCATTTTGATTTGAGGACAGTTTTCATATGTCAAGTACCGTCCCATTGAGCCCGGAGTTACAAAAATATTGAAAACCGAAAAGCCCAAAACGAACCACCCTCTTTAATCCTAGCAAAACTTGTGTAGTTATTGTTCAAATGGTTGTAATTGATAGGATTTTGATGTAAAATGTGGTGGAACTTTCAAAAACAAGCTCGAAGCAAATTGTTGGCATGAAATTGAAGGAGAAGAAAAGAAAGTATGAAAACCCATGAACAGAACCGAATCGGTTCACCAGGTTTGACACGTTCATCCAGTTATCCAGTCAATTCACGATTTTCCAACTACAAATCAATTCAGCCGATAAAGTTATGACTAATATTCTATAAGTAGTCAAACACAAAGCTATTGCTTTTTGGAGTAATAGCTTAGACACTGATTGAGCAACTAGGTAAATTAAGTGTAGACTCAATACATCGATTTTACTTGCGATTTTTCCTGTGGAATGTTCAACCAATATTCTGAAAAGTAAATTATTTCATGTTAAGTACGTTCAACAAGTATTTCAACAAAGCTCTGGAAAAAATGAGTATAAGTTCAAGTAGACAAGCAGCGAATCAGATTGAGGACCTTGCGAGAAGCTTTCAGCCTTTCAACTATTAAAATTCCACCATTGTCATCCAGTACAGGATATAGGAATATCAAAGAGTGGCCTCAAAGAAATTGCTTCGATTGAGACTTGAATACGTGACTGGTGAACACAATTTGGTGTGTAGTAAAGTCTGATTATTAACCAATAAGATGACCCTTTTGAAGTATTTTGTTCAAGCCAAATGAGTAAATTCTAGGAATGGCTCTTTTTCACCCTTCCAAATTTTGTTCACATTTTCTGGTAGTCTTCAACCGCAGCCAAAGCCATAGGTTTCTGGTATGAAAATGTATGCGGATGTGGCTCTTCTGGTTTTAGATTCATGCTTAAATAAATGAAGTTTGGCATTATACGATCGAAGCAATTGCAAAATGCCGACATATGATTTTCCAACGTAACTAGACTAGAGAGATGATTTTGCACTGATAAGTGCTCTATTTTCTGTTGAAAATTCTTTCAAATGAGAAACTATCGTCTTCTTGGAAACAAAATCATTGAAACTCTAGCCTTCAATTGACAGATTATCTGTCAATAGATCCTCATCGAGTTCATGAGGGAGATTATCACACTAATAAACTGATAGAAATGGAGGAGATTATCATTATGCATACTTGCGTATTAACTTCAGGTGAAATTCCACAATTAATATAGTATAAGCACACAAGTTAGTTTTTCATGGTACGATTAGTAGTGCATATCTCCCCCTTTAGATCCTCATCGAGTTCATGAGGGATATCATTAGAATGCAATCGTATCAAATAACTCCGCATCAGGGCAACATACAAAAGGTCAGCAACCACATATTTAGATTAACGTAGAGGTAGAACCTAATGAGCATATAGAAAGCCTGTTTAATTGAAAAAAGTACATTTACAATCGTTCAGGTATGTGTTGTCAAGACAAGATCAAATGTTTGAACATGCACATGAATCAAAACTTCCTTCAGACACTCCAGTTGGCCCCAGAGCATCTTCAAGGTTGGCACACAAGATGGTCCTCAGCTATTTTTGACACTTCCTCCACAAAATCCCTTTTCTTCATTTTGATTAGTCTTAGGTAAACAGGTATGGAATTTGAAGTTCCTCAGCCAAGTTAAATCCAGTAATCATTTTAATTAGTCTCATTTTATGCTTGACTTCACATATAAAACCACCTGCACATGTGGTCTTCCTCCAAGCCATTTGTGATTCAGCCTTTGCTAAAGAATAGGATGATGTCAAAGCTTGCAAAGGACTAAAACGCCACATGAGAAGAGGTTGCTTTATATCAAGAATCCTTTGATGAGTATTAACAACATGGAGCACATGATAAACGCCATTAGCAAGGAACTTTGGAATGCCTTTCCATAATGACATAGCTCATTCCTGCAGTGTTCCAGGACTTTCTCCAAGTTTCATGAAATGCAACTTCAATCTACACAGGGAATATAGCACTGACTAATTATCAATAAATGAAGATATCCGAGATGCTAGCATCACAATTTACCCCATGAGAGATAAGGTACAATTGTGTAAAAATCATTGAGACCAATCGCAGTTGGATGACAATGAACAGAGAATTCATTAGCTGGCCGATGAAAAAGAAACCAACAGGCTCAAAAGAAGTAAGCAATTAGCAACACTTTCCCTGTTTGTGTTTAGGAACATGATTGGAGTTAATAAAATTATGCTGAAAAGGCAAAGTGCCTAAACTATAGAACAAAAGGATATATTTGCTACTTGGTTATTTTGCAAGATCCAATTAGCAAAATCAGCAATATGGGATAGTTTGTGAGGAAGTGAATTTCAAATTTGCAAATCCAACGCCGCATACATGAGAGTTGAGCCCATCAAATCATAAAACTATTATGAGAACATTTAGAGGATATTATCACACCAATAAATTGATAGGAATGGAGGAGTTTATCATCATGCATACCTGCACACTAATTTCAAGTGAAATTCCATAGCTCATATAGTATAAGCACACAAGTTCTTTCATGGTACAACTAGCAGTGCATACCTACCCCTTTAGAGCCTTGTTGAGTTTAGGAGTGATATCATTAGAATGCGACGGTATCAAACAACCCTGCATCAGGGTAACATATAAAAAGTTAGTAGCTATGTGTTTGATTAATTAAGAGGTAGAACCTAATGAGCATACAGAAAGACTGTTTAATTGAAAAAAGTACATTTACAATCATTCAAGTATGTGTTGTTGAGACAAGATCAAATGTTTGAACATGCACAAAACTTCCTTCAAACACTCCAATTGGCCTCAGAGCATCTTCAAGGTTGGCACACAAGATGGTCCTCAGCTGTTGCAAATGCTTCCTCCTCAAAATCCCTTTTCTTCGTTTTGATTGGTCTCAAGTATGGAATTTGAAGTCCCTCAGCCAAGTTAGCCACACCTATATTAGTCATGTGATGATACAATTCCATGGCAACAACAGGATCAAATGCTGTGCAAACTAATTAGCAAATTCTTGAGCTCCTCATCCCAGATTTTTTTCATAGACAGCCAAATATTATCCAATTGTGCAAAAGGTCATCAACACGGTTGACTGAATTGAAGTCCTAAAGTAAGCCTTGATCATTACATAGATCAACCAAACCTGTCATAGAAGCAGCACCGATTTACCTTGCTTGATAATCTTTCAAAACAACAGTTTGACTTGTTAAGATGGTCTACATTCATATACGATAGACTAGCCAAAACTATAACATTTTTTTTGTCACCAAACATAAGCATGGACCTTGAATTTTATTTTAGCTTAGTTCATCATACTTGGAGAAGTGATGATCTCCTTAGAAGGTTAATGAGGGACATCAAGGGAACAATAAGAAACTTGACAGGGTTTTCCTTCGTCACGGAAAATTGAAAGGCATTGGGAAATTATGAGCGTAGTATACAATAATGAGTAGCAGAAGTTCAACACCCTCTCAATGAAAATTTCAAATCCTGGGATTACTGGATAGGGGAACTGTTCATCACTAGGTAATTCTTGTTTACCGTTGTTGATATTTTCATTCTTGCCAAGCAAGCTGATATCTATTTGCAGTCTACAGATGCTGCAAATGGAAAAATGAAAAACATAGCTATGACATAATCAATAGCATTTTACAGGGCAAATTCGGAGTTTCTAAAATCAATCAAATAAATACCCAGTGTGGAGCAAATCATTCTAAAAAAATATAGCTTCAAGAAAAGCATTGCTCTATTCGCTCATGCTGGCCGTTCAAAAATGGAGAATCTTACTATGCCTTCTATTGACATTTGGGTCTATATTTTCATCTTGGCTAAAGCATCACATTAGCTTCTATGACCAATTACCCTTGCTCCTTCAATTATGTAAGAGTAGCAATTTAGGGAAGTGCAGAACCCCGTCATAGAAAACCTTCTTGTCAAAAGAAGATAGCGATGAAAAGTAGGTCATGAGATTTAGAAGAAAAATGATTATTCACTGCTTATTTACCTCTACTAAAGACTCACTGTTGTAATATGGGTATAAGATTTCTCACATCATTATCACTGCAAGATCATATTTCCATAATGAACTCAAAATTGTTGTCATTCTTAATTTCTAAAGACATGCGTTCTAGATAATCTCGGTATTGCTTCCAATGAGTCACAACCAGAAATATACAAATCAATTAAATTCAACTTTTCAAGTCCCTGAAGCTGAGTAAGTTTCCAGCAGTTTCGAACTCTTAGAGATCGTAACTTCTTACATCCCGTCAAATTTGGCAAAGTCTCTATTGATTTGCATCCACTTAAATCCAACTCTTCTAAGAACTTTGCACCGTCTAGACATTGAAGTTCGACTAGATTGTCACACCCAATAGCCACAAATCTCTTCAAACACAGTGATTCTAATAATCTCGATATTGCTTCCAATGAGCCACAACCAGAAATATCCAAATCAATTAAATTCAACTTTTCAAGTCCCTGAAGCCGAGTAAGTTTCCAGCAGTTTCGAACCGTTAGAGATCGTAACTTCTCACATCCCGTCAAATTTGGCAAAGTCTCTATTGATTTGCATCCACTTAAATCCAACTTTTCTAAGAACTTTGCACCGTCTAGACATTGAATTTCGACTAGATTGTCGCACCCAATAGCCACAAATCTCTTCAAACACGGTGATTCAGATAATCTCGGTATTGCTTCCAATGAATCACAACCAGAAATATCCAAATCAATTAAATTCAACTTTTCAAGTCCCTAAAGCTGAGTAAGTTTCTTGCAGTCTCGAACCATTAGAGATCGTAACTTCTCACATCCCGTCAAATTTGGCAAAGTCTCCATTGATTTGCATTCACTCAAATTCAACTCTTCCAAGAACTTCGCATAGTCTAGACCTTGAATTTCGACTAGATTGTTGCATCCAATAGCCACAAATCTCTTCAAACACTGTGATTCAGATAATCTCGACATTGCTTCCAATGAGTCGCAATTAGAAATATTCAAATCAATTAAATTCAACTTTTCAATCATAGAATAACTCAAGTCAAGATGTTGCAAATTTTGTAAATCCCCAATTGAGCTAGGGATTTCTCTCAATGAATAACAACCATGGGCACTCAGTTTCTTCAGCTTCCTTAGAGAACCTATAGACGTAGGAATCTTTGTAATATCAGTACCATCTAATAAAAGTTCTTCTATATCTTTAAATTCACCCACCTCCTCCGGTAGCTCCTCGAGACTTCTACAAAAAGTCAAATCCAAGGAAACGAGGCTCGTGAGTTTGCCAATAGAAAGGTGGAGATGCTCCAGTAAGAAACAATCAGACAACTTGAGAATCTTCAACTGTGTGAAAGCCGAGAGATCAGGAGTACATCTTAAATTCAAGCAACATGGAAGGTTGAGAACTTTAAGCCGCTTTGACCCCTAACACGGAAAGGAGAATAAGCTGTCAAAGAAGGAGTTTGATCGGCTAAACAAAACACAAAAGCCCTAAAATCGTTGAGAGGGTGTCTTTTTCTTTCCAATCTTACCACGAACGAACTCCATCCTTCCCAATCCTCTGTGAAGTCGCTGTGCCATAACTCTAGCACCGATAAATTTGGTAGATGCAAGTTGGTAGTCAGAAGAGACAAATCGCTTCCCTCGACACACCAGCCAAGCCATCTCACTTCAGAAAGCAGTTCGTCATTGGAGGTTCCACTTGAAGCTACCCGCATCAAGTTGCGGAACCAGGAGGAGGAGCGTCCACATCCCTACAAGTTTCTTTAACTATTCATCTTTGTCTAGATACGGAGAAAGAATTGGACGAGAGAAAATGACTGAACCTCTCAGACCTTTTAACTTTTTTTAGTCTTTGTTTTTTCTAAATCTTAGATTTGCAAGATTCATTACCTTTCTATCCCTTCCTTCCTGTATATAGATATGGACACGCGAACCCCACATTTAGTTTTATTTTTGGTGACCTTTCGAAAATTAAACAAATGACATGGAGATAAAGAAAAAATAGTTATTGCTTTAAAACAACTAAGGCAAATGCACCTTTTATCTTTTGCTTCTTCTTTTTTTCAAAATTCTCTAGTGCGTGCACTTTGACTTTTATTTAAGACGAAATACATGTAACCATTTCACAATGTACAAATGTTTACTTGTAAATTTTCATATGACTGCTACATAACTTTTTAAAAGAATTTGTTAAAGAGTGCCGGTGGGTCACTTGTAAGTAGCTAAGGAAGTACTAGGTTTTTCATTTCATTAGTTAAATATAATAATGCAAAAGAGAAAAAATGCGGATTTTTCAATATATTGATATATAGAAAAGATTACATGGAGAGTTATGTACAGACTTTATTTCAAGATTATCTAAAGAAATCAAATCAAATCAAATCAAAATAAATATGCATAATCAAAATAAATATAGAAAATCAGAATATATAACATAAATATCTGGAAGAGATATTTAAATATCTTTAACATCATTAACTATTTGTGTGAAGTATTTAATCATTTCTTTGAAAATTGAAACGTTTCTTTTTTTTTTGTAAAGTATGTTTATATAGTGACATAGTGATATTGGTTAGCAATTTTGATAGGGATTCAATAAAAAAAATCCGCTTTCAGAATGACTAGAAAACGAACTTTTTAACTAAAAAGTGACATGGTAACAGTGTTTAATCGTACATCCGTTTCCACAAAAATGCCATCGTTTCTTTTTGCATCTTATAAAACAAAACATACTGTTTAACTTTCCTGCTAAAATAATTAGTTGAAGATGGTGAACAAAATTCCCTTATGGCTTTGATTGACTTTTATAATAATACCTGTATTTTCCTCCAAAAGTTCAATTAATTAGAAATTCACTTTTACGGTATAATTTCTCTTAAGTCTATTCATCGGAAAAGTTGCTAAATTGTTGGAATCATCATCCCACACTATCTTTCATAATTTTTGCTTGTACATTGATCTATTCTGTATATTACGTTAAAAAATATATTATACAGAAAGGGGATTTCGAACCTCAAATTTTCGTCAAAAGTTTGCATGCAATTTGCATATATTTCACCAAAATGAAGTGAAGAAATTGGATATAACAAGATAGACGTAATAATATTTGAAATAGTCAAGATAGTTGGAAATCAATCTCATAAGTATTTTCATTTTCCAAAGTTAAATCAAAATCTCTCAAATCGTACAGCCATTCAATTTTTTTCCCCACACTAATTATCATCTTTTAGCAGTTTTGTCTATTCAAAACAGATTTGACTTCTTTTTTTCTTTGCATTTTTTAAACACCCATACGGTGTGCTTTTTTTGCTAATGATAAGAAGTTATTGGATCAACGAAACAGGGTGATATGGA
Source organism: Corymbia calophylla (assembly GCA_014182845.1). Classification (NCBI taxonomy): domain Eukaryota; kingdom Viridiplantae; phylum Streptophyta; class Magnoliopsida; order Myrtales; family Myrtaceae; genus Corymbia; species Corymbia calophylla. The sequence goes on along the minus strand of CM024694.1, from coordinate 17,511,327 downwards.
ATCATAGGAACAAACTATTTCAAATTATATCAAGAATATAAAGCTGTTTTGTTTGCCCAACATCTCTTTGTTAATTGCTAGGATTAATTCCTTGCCATTGATCAACCATGAGCTTTTGAGGCAGCCCAAATGGACAATATATAATAATAAAATGACAAAAACATTGATAATTTAAGTGAAAGATAAAACATAGTTGAAAAAATTGGCTTCATGCCTTATATAATGAATACAAGGGTATGGATATTTAATAATAAGCACGACATTTCCTCTAATTAGTGAAGTTTTTTTAAAAAAAAAATATAGTCAAGTCAGTCTAGCCGTTTCTAGCACAAAAGAGGCATTGTCCCCAAAAATATAAATAATATAAAACAACTTCTAGTGGATAGAAATGTTTGTCAATAAAAAATCCACTCTTCATCATACACCTATCCAAATCCATGAAATGAACAAGGTCAATGGGATAAAACCTTAAAAAATAGTAAGATTTTCCAAAATATTTTTTAAGGAGATTTTTGCTATCTTATCAATTAAGAGGAAATAAGAAGAAAAGAGATAATTATAACTAGTTGAGGGACCGATATTTTCAAAATCAAAATGGAGCAAAAAAAAATCAAACATTGGATTCCTAAATCAAAGGAGCACCACAATACCTTACTAGAAAGCAAGCACATGTCATAAGCGTGAAATTTTTTCCAATCTCATCGTTTTGAATTAATTATCTGTTATTATAATTGGCACATACTATTATTTTTTTAAACCAAAAAATCTTCATTTATCAGATCTATGATGTTTATATTTCATCTTCATTCATTCTTGTAGTCCTTCAGATTATCAATATTTTTAACTGGATATGACAATTGCATGCTTTTAGTAAAAGAATTTTATAGTGTGAAATTGTAGTTAACAGATCTTAAATCGATTGTGGATCAAATTTCTATAGATGTAATTCATATCAATGAAATTGAATCAAATGGTATAACTTTTTTCATCCTTTAGATATTTATAATCCATTTAGCTGTCACAATTAATCTACGATGGACACAAATGGATATTTAAATTGATTCTTTTTTCCTAGAAAGTAAGAGCATCTGTTCATGCTACACCAAATTATACGTATTAAAATAAGAGGGAGAGAAAAAGAAAGGAGTGCCGTATTTTACCCGCCTTTGTATTAGCACTCTTGAGACTCCCTCATAGTCGTAGTCCCATGGTCCGCTACATTTCTCAGGCGGGTGTCCTTGGCAAAAAATGCTCCTTCCAAGATCTCTTAGTTGATCATGCACTTCAAACGTACCATTATCTCTAATTTTAATTAAGCACCTCAATTTCAACTCTTCAATACCTTGACTTGGATAAAACCCACAATCCTCCCACATGTACAATGCAAATTTGCTATCTGTGCCAATAAAGAAACAAACAATATCGAGAAAAATCTGCTTATGTCCATCTTCTAATGCATCGTAACTTATTTTCAATGTCTTTTGGACATCTCTATGTGGTTGGTTTTTTAATTGCTTCCACACATCTTCCCATACTTTTTGATTCGTTTTGTTATACAAGTATGAACCTACGACCTCAAGTGCCAAGGGAAGCCCACCCATGGTGGATATGATATTACAAGATAGACGCTCAAAGTCCGTCGAAGAATGGTCCATATGAAATGCATGTCTGTTAAACAAAAGCAAAGCATCCTCCTCATTTAATTCATTCAAATCACACTTGTAGTCTACCTTGAATTCGGATTGATCAAGAACGGCTTTATTTCTAGTTGTAACAATAATAATACTTCCCACCATAAACCAATCACGTTCTCTTGCCAAAGCATTTAGTTGATCCTTGTGATCTATGTCATCCAGAAGAAGGAGAACCTTTTCTCCTCTAAATCTAGATTTGATCAAATTAATTCCGACATCAACATTCCGAACTTGATGTTTGATTTGCAAAATTTCCTCAATTAGTTGCTTTTGTAAATGAGGAATACCTTTGTGGCAAGCTATTTCTCGAATATTTGAAGAAAACTACGATGCACAAAGTCATTCGACAACTTATTATAGATTACTTTGGCAAGAGTCGTTTTTCCGATCCCGCCCATGCCATAGATTCCAATCATCTGAGCATTGGTGGTAGGAGTGTCTACCCAATTCATGATTCCATTCACATGATCACCAATTCCAACTAGGTGCTTCGTAACATCAAGCTGAGAATCTTGTCGCAACTTGATCAAAACATTTTCGATAACTTTTTTCACTAATTCTACTTCATGCCTGTCCAACAACAAAACACATTGATAATTTCGTAATTACACTTAATCTCATCAAAAGACACCAACATACGTGTGAAGAATGGATGGGGCCAATTAACATGCAAGATGTTTTGGTTTACAAATTTCAATGAGGATGATAGCTAGCTTTAGAGGTAAGCGGTTCCAGATTCTCTATAGGTTCCACGTGGAACTTGGAACCTACCTTCAGGTACAAGTTTCTCATTTTTTTAGAACCTAGAACCTACCCTATTACAGGTTCTAGGTCCGGTTCTAGGTTCTAATAGATTCCTTTTTTTTTTCATCTTTAATTAAGCAAAATGAAAATAAATACAACAATAAAAATGAACAAAGATTTTATTATCGATTGCCTAAGGACAAGTGCCATATGCACATATCGAATAATATTAAGGAAATTCTATGGTTTTTAATGCACCAATTGTTTTTGTATTATATAGAATCATTATCTTGAAAGAAGGAATTACCCAAACATAACTGTATTAAAGAAGCAATTGAAGCTTCCACTGGTCTCATGATCTACGAAAATAAAATTTCAAGTCATAAAATGGAAGTTTAAAGTAATGGTTATGGATTATACACTTATTATCAAACGACATGAAATACCTTAGGATCGCGTGAAGACATTAAGAAAAATACAAATGCTTATTCTAGGTTCTAGGTTCCAAGGACCAACCTAGAACCTAGAACCTACCCATCTAAATAGTTTTCCCCAATTCCAAGTTCTAAGGTATATAGGGATAGGTTCTAGGTTCCACCTACCCATCTAAATAGTTTTCTCCAATTCTAGGTTCTAAGGTATATAGGGATAGGTTCCAGGTTCCACCAACCTAGAACTTAGAACCTACCCATCTAAATAAATTTCCCAAATTTTGGAACCTAGAACATATCTCACATACCTTGGACCTAGAACCTATAGGTTCCTACCGGTACAGTTTTCAGGTTCCAAGTTCTATCCTATAACCGTGCTCACCCCTAGCCTAACTTCGTTAGATGGATCTTGTTGAAAGAAAGTAAGGCGGTGCACCTGGTTGTTAAGAGTCTTTAGAAGTATATGTTTGTGATAAGGCTTAAGATTGCTACAAGTTATATTATAGGAGGTCAATTTTTTTTACTAAAAAAATTTAGGAGAAAAGTAGGTGACTCCACTCTAAGGCCAAGGCATTACAAATGCCTAAATTGAGGACTTAAAGTTGATTTACAAGTCGCTACCGATGGGCTTTACATGGGGGAAAATCAGACCTAGACATGGTAAATGTGTAGTGTCCGATCCTTTTCAAATGAGCCAACATGGAATTCCATTTTATCTTATGGTGATAAAGCTTTGGAAGACTGAGCATTCGAATCCTTTCTAAGCGTATGGTTGGATTTGATGTCACTTCTGTGATTTTTGCTCTGTCAGAGACCATTGTAATTCATCTGATTCGCATGAACAAGAAAACTTACGGAATAATTACTTAAAAAGTTTAAATTTATTATAATGATGTCAATTCAATATTAAATCTTTTTATTTGGTCAATTTAGTCCAAAACATTTTCAAAATTTGCTAACGTAATCCATTCGGCTAATTTTGGTTGAAAATCGCTAACGTGGATGTCAATTGTCTTATATAGCATCGCTGGTATTGATGTGAAGGATTTTTATTATTTTTTATTATTATTTTTTCTAAACATTGTTGAATTTTTTATGTTTTCATGTTTTTTTGAATTTTTTCTTTTCTTTCTTTAGGGAAGGGCCAATCTCGCTGGAATCTGGTCCTTCTAGTGGGATTCGCAAGGAGGGAAAGACAGTTTTTCTGACGAGAGAGGGCCGTCGCTGGGTAAGATGAGGCTCGCGAGCAACCAGAACGCGCTAGCGAACTTTGACTGGACTGCGCAGGTGGCGCCGGTGGACGCAGCGGAGAAGAGGAACTGTTACTCCGACGACCAAGACATAAACAAAGAAGAGCAAGATGACGACGACGGCGACGAATTGGTGATTCCATTTTTGTCCCCCATTTTGGTAGGTGGAGTTGAAGGCGAAGAAGGAAGTGAATCTGTGGAAGAGAAGGACAATGGCTTCCCCTCAACCACTTCGCTGGCGACATCCCCATTAACTCGGTAAATGTAATCGAGTTCTCGAATGTTTGTGTTCATGGATTCCCGATTTCTGATGTTCTTTCTTCCTTTTTTTGGGTTTTCAGTTTGTGTTGGCCTCACCTCTTTAGGAGGACTAGATTCTAGTGAGGTTGGCCCCTGGCAAGGGCGAGCTTCACTGACCCTCGTTTGTGGCCTGTCGCCAGTTTGTGTTGGCCTCACCTCTTTAGGAGGACTAGATTCTAGTGAGGTTGGCCCCTGGCAAGTCTTCTTTTTGCAAAAACTGTCTTGTTTCGCTCCATCTAATCATTATTTTGTCCTGCATTTTTTGTGCTAGTCAGCGTTGCATATATTATGTGGGTATTTCTCGTCCACTACGATGATGGCTCAAATTGGTCTGGTTTATTTTTTATTAGATCGGAGCCGGTTTGGCAAAGGAGTCTTGCTGATGAGCGAAATGTTTGGTGCTGTTTCAGTTTGATATGTTTAGGTCGCTTTGGATGGTGGTTTTTCTTGGAAATTAGCCGAATTGCATTGTAATGGGCGCTTATATGTCAAAAATACCTGCTTTCCATTAGCTTTCCGCATAACGTGATTTGATTATTATATGAAATACCATTTATTCCACCACATCATTTCTCTCTCTTTTAGGGCGCGAATGATAACATTTCTGGAAGATAAATAGATTTTTCTATTTCTATTTCTGGATGAGTTTCTAAACCAAAAAACACGTTTGATAACGACAAAAAATTTATCTTTCTTGAAATAGAAATTCGTTTGATAATCAAAAAAATTTCAATTTCCCAAATTGCGGCGGTAATGGGAGAGGTGGCGGCGGCGGCGCGGCGGCCGACGACTAGCGGTGACGACCAGCAACCGGCGATGGCGGCGACCGGTGACAACCAGCGACTGGCGGCGGTGGTGACCGGCGACCGGTGGCGGCGGCGGCGGCGACCGGCGGCGGCGGTAACTAGCGACCGGCCAGCGGCCGGCAGTGGCAGCGGTGGTAGTGAGCAGCGGACGACAAAAACTCCTTCGGTTGAGAAGAAAAAAAAAAATATATTTCTAATTTCTATTACGAAAATATAAAAGTCTTTTTATTTCTGATTTTTATTCCAAACATATTTTTGGAATAGAAATTTGTTAAATAAAAAGTAATATTTTTGCCAAACGAATTTCTATTTCAGAAATAAAAACAAAATAGTTATCATGCGCATCCTTAGCTTTCCCCTCACCCCAACCCAAACCAACCTCCCCTTTCCCCCAAAAAAAAAAAAAAAAAAAAAAGTACATTGCCAATTAATGTCTTCATGCTACGGTCACTCCACCGACCAACACCAATGGCACGCGCCACAATTTAGCCCCCATCTCTGTCCGCATCTCTCTCTCTCCCTTCTTTGTCATGGCCCGGCTCGAAAATAGAGGCGTCTTGCTCACAGATATAATGAAGCTTGACTAGACCTAGCGTCGCATTTGAGTGCCTCTAGCATGCATCGAGCTAGACCCAGCATCGGAGCTCAATTAGATTTGAGGACTCGTAAGTCTGAGAACAAATATGGCTCTAACCGGCTTGTGAATTTTCCATTATATTGCTATCAAAGACGTTCTTACTCCTGTAAATACTACATTCTACTCCCACCCTAAACATGCATAAATCATATTGTCAAATCCATTGTAGGTCGGTAACTTTCTATGTCATATATACATAAAAGTCATGTCCTAGCTATAAGCAATTAAATCGCATGAAAACCACACTTTATGACGAGTTTCTCTAGTTCAATTCACAAAGATAAAAGTCCACCTAAAATTTGTCTACGTATTATATAATATGTGTAAGTGCATGCAGCTTTGATCACTTTCAAGTTTTCCATTGTAACAGCACAAAAAAATAGTAAAATTGTGAATTTTTCATAATCTCCGGAAAACATTTGAATTTTCAATCATTTTTCAGAAATTACGAAAATTGCCAATATAATGTAAAATGGTTTTATGGACATCCAAAAATTCTCTGGTTGACAATTCTGATCCGTTGCTTTTGAAAGGTTTTGTGTGATTATTGAAGAGAATAGAGCACGATCGATATTTGGAAAAAATCTAGTTTTTAAATGTTTTCAATAAAAAAAAAAGAATTATTTCTGCAAAAACTGAGTATTTTGGATGTTTCAGGCTTTAAGTAATTTTGGCTCTGACCCAAAAAAGAAAAAACGTAATTTTGGACAATTGGGGGCCGATGGCTCCAAAATCGGGTCTAGAAGGGGATTTTCCTATTTTAATCGAACGGGCTTTCTGTCCCAAGGGAATTTCAGATGTATTATTCTATATGCCTTAGAGGATGTTAGGTGTTTAGCGATGGGTAACAATCAAATGTACTTTTGTCCTATGGATTGTAATAGATTGGAGGATGAAGGTCAGAGCTTACCTCGAGGAGGAGCGATGCGAGATGAAACCACTGCAATGGGTTTCAGTGTTTGAGAAGAAGTTGCGTCAAAGCAGATCGAGTTGCGTCCGAGCTCCCGAAAGGCAGTGCGATCTCGAGGATCACCTTCACGCCTCGACCTAGACCGGCTTGGCTTGGAAAGACGTTGAGGTAAATTTGCAGATCATCTCAGGTCAGAACATCACGAGAAAGGACAGAGTAGTGGCTACGAAATCACCAACAAGAAGACAGGGAAATTCCAAAAACAACCCTCGTGCTCCGACGAAGACCCCCCAGACCCAGGAACCCTAATCGCCTCAACTGAGTCCATGATCAGAAACTATAGCGAGCGGAACACTAAAAGTTCGAAACTCGACGCGATTCGAGTTCATTTTACCTGCTAATCGGTGCCCGGCGAAAGGAGCGACTGATGGGTCCTTTGAAGCCGATGGTTCGGAAGGAGCGACTGCAGGTGTTCTTCGCGACGGCCCCAAGGGTGAAAAGATCCCTGCTTCCTACGCCGATTCAAGCCGAAGCTGTCGCTCTGGTGGTAGAGGCTTTGATGAGCTTCAGATCTAGAAGGAGAGGGGACTTGTGCTTGGAAGTCGGACAACGCGGTTCTGTGTTGATACTCTCTCTCCCTTGCTAGAACACGATCACGTGCCCTGGTTAGGTGGACGCGCTTTGTATTGGAGTTGGGAATGTGAGGTAGAGATAAATGGACGTTAATTTGTGTTGTATTTATTCCATGCTAGCTCCACATGCTAACGATTTCATCTGAGTCCAATAAATACTAAAATATGATATGATATCATCGAGTAATTTTCGTAAACCTTATAAATTTTAAATAATTAATTGATATGTAGAGCTATAACTTGTTAGATAACACTCTAATAACACCAAAGAAGGAACGAATGCTCCCTCGGTGCTCTCTTCTGCACCGTTCTTGTTTTTTCTTCTTGAGATGATCGATTATGAGCTTAGAGAGAAGAATCTCGTTGCAACGAGTACCCACAAAGGAACGATGTGAAACAAAATAGTGCATCCCTTTCCCTTTTGTTTCCCTGCTCTGGTTTTGCCCTTTTCCATGGAAGTGTTGGTAAAGTATTAGATAATATAAAAATAAGAATAGTTGGAAATCTATTAAAAAGGACGGGGAAAATGATATGAATTGTTTGAGCCTTGCAAGCACTATTCTTGAGAATAATTCTACCCTTTGGAGAATGATATTTGGTACGATAGGCTCTAGAGATATAATTCCCCATAGAATAATAGAAATGACAAGAACATGTTATGTGTATAACCTTGGAAAAAAAAGGAAATATATGTAAATTTTATGAATTTGACGTATCTTAAAAGATGGTGATTTGAAGTTTAATCTTAGATTCAAAAGAAAGCTAAGAGTTGTTAAAAAATCATCATAAATCAATTGATAATTAATAAAATGATGACCATTATGAATGATAATTTGATCACATCTATAAACAAACGAGAGAGCCCGAAACTCTCCTTTGCACTTCACAAAGTTTTGAGATCTTTGTCTTGGTAAATTTCCTTACTCATCGTAATTTTTCTTAATCAAATGATAATTTGATCATGTCCATAACTTTCCTTTAATATCTAAAAGTGAAGAGAAAAAATCGATTTTGCAAAACAGACTTGATGGATCACATTTTTTCCCTCTATCCAATGGTCCGCGTTGAATGCGGGACCAATCCCCTTGAAGAGAGCTTTGACTTATGAAATTTCCATCCCATCGAGAGGTTCTGCCCATCATAAAGTAGTGTTGGAAGTGTTATTTTTCTGAAGTTTTGAAAATCAGTCATTGTAATATTTATATTTAATATATAGAAAGGTAAAAATGTAAATTAAGAAACATATGTGATAGACAGCCAAATGTCATGAGAATCAATGACAACTGTCCTATTGGGCAATATTAACATTTCAGCCTTCTCATTGTTCACATGAAGAGTACAAAGAATCATAATGAAATGAGAGAAAGCAATGTCCGATGATATACTCTGCAATCGGTCATCATACGTGTCAAGCAAAACCATTTAAGGCTATGTTCCCTTCAAAATCATATTACCAGGTTTTGTATCTTCAAGCTAACTCTGAATGGTAGCTGCAATCACTTCTAACCATTCATAACGAATTAGTTTAAATGAGAAAATTGTAATAAGAAAAATTAGCAATGTATGTGATGATGACTTTGAAAAAGTCGAGGGAATTTCACTAGTAATATTTTGTATACCTTAAAAGATGTTAGCTGTTATGCGATGAGTAATAATCAAAAGTATTTTTGTCCTATCAATTGTAATAGACTGGAGAATGAAGGCCAGGGTTATCTCGAGGAGCAATGCAAAGATGAAATTACTTTTATGGGTTTTAGTGTTTGAAAAGAAGTTGTCTTGAAGCAAATCAAGTTGTATTTGGGCCTCGAAAGGTACAATCCGAGGATCACCTTCACGCCTTAACTTGGATCTATCAAAATAAATACATCTTAGAACAATATGGTGATTGGCGTTTCTCCTCTTCAAGCACAAGCACTTTGGACTTTATATGAAGCTGTACTTCTCTTGCCCCAAAGGAGACGCGCAATCTTGTGGTGGATGGCGTTGCTTAGACGAGGCAATTGTCCCTCTTTTGATGCTAGCCTTTTTGACCAAGACCACCGAAAACAATCCCTTCCTCGAAATTGGCCAGACGACCCCTGTAGACTTTACTTGTCAGTTCTTTTTGTTAGTGGATCCCGTGGCAAGTCACGGTGCAAATTTACTTGTTGACATGATGCTATTCCTTAAGAGCCACGGACTTATCTCTTTTCTGTGTCGGACGGGATTGTCTCCTTTACCTGGTAACTTCCGCAAGGTGTTCATATTGGAAATTACTTCCTCTCTTGCCTCAAAAGATGAGCCAAATGTGCTTGGAATGCAGACAATCGTACCGAGGACCTGCACATATTTGACGAGGAAATTTCCTTTTGTACCCGGCCCTCGACTTTTGTTAGTCCTTTTTGTAATGGGATCACATGGCCGCATTTGCTTTCCCTTCCCATTGAAATGAAACCACTCACTAGAGGCATTGAAATGATAAAAAAAAAAAATTTCTTAACTCATATGTAGTAACCTGAATCATGTATGAATTAGCTAAAATTTAAAGAATAGGTTGTTATTAATTTAAAGTAACAAAATTTAATTCAATATGTATTCTAACGAGTCTAAACCATGTTTACATGTAATTTATGTAATTGAAAAAGAGAATATAGTAATGATTTTTTCTGTTTGCTTTCACGTGACTACTTCTTAGTGGGTCTCATGCTCAAGTGTGGTACAGCTCGACATGTGGAGCCCATAGCCCACTGTATGTGGTGCCGACAACTACATGAGCTTTTTCTTCACTTGCATATTGCTTCGATCAATCATCCAATGACCCGTCGTTCGTACCCTACGCATTACAAATTGTTTAATCTAATGGAATTAGAGGTGCCAAAATAGATCATAAATACCATATTATGACTCATTTTAAATTAAATGGGTTAAATATGGATGAAGTGAAAATCAAATACAAATCATAAATAGATTTTAGAAAGTAAAGCAAAAATATAAATAAATCTTAAATAGGTTGGAATTAAAACTCATTTTTAACCCATTTCTAACCCAAGCCATATACTCTCTCTTTCCCTCTTTAACTTTATAAAAATATTTTTTTTATAAAAATTGAAATTATAATTATTTTATTATATTTCCTTTTTCTGGCAGCTCAAGCCTCGTTGATCTAGCGAGGAGATCGGACTCACCGGCGTTAGGCGAGCTCAATCTTGCCAATCTGGCAAGGCTAAGGCCTCGTCGATGTCTGGCGAGACTCGAGCTTGCGACGTCAGGTGAGCTCCATCTTGCTGATCTGGCAAGGCCGAGGCCTCGTCGACGTCTGGCGAGACTCGAGCTTGCCTCTAGTTGGTTGATAGCCATCATCATGGCCGGCGGCTGGCTAGAGAAGAAGGAAAAAAAAAAAAAAAAATTTTAAAAATTATATATTTTTAAAAAGAAAAAGAAAATAATTAAAATTCGATTTTAAAAAATAAAAAATAATTATAAATTCGAATTTTTTAAATTTCATTTTCCAAAAATATTTCAATTTAAAGGTATTCATTTTTTTATATTTTTAGTAATTTTTTATTATTTAATTTACTTTTTAAATTTAATGTGAAGTTTTTATTCAAGTAACTTATTAGCGAATAGCTTAAAGTGTATTAAATGAGTAGGAGTAGATTTTCCTAAATTAAGCTAAATATTAATGTGTTTCGTTAATATGAGCCGAGTCGGATTGGGTATGAGTCATCAAATTTACATTATATAAAAATGGGTCAAAACGGATCAAATGGATCAATATGGGTTAAACTATTTTCGACCTGATCCAACCCCGACCCGACCACCTATTTGACACCCCTAAATGGAACTCATGTGCAACTTATATGGGTTCGTCATTTTTAGTTTTCCAAACATGATCTTTCTCATGATATCATCCAAACGATGACATCGATTAGGGCCAATTTAGCCAAACCTCCTCTCTACACTTAAGGACATAAGGAATTAGACAGATATCATGTGCTTAATCTACACTCACAAATTTTTATCTTACATATTTAGGGATCAAAATTATGGTAAAATATAGAGGAATGAAGAAAGTAAGGGAAAATTATCAAAAAAGTCCTAAATCAATTACATTCGTGCTAATGTAGTCACAAACCTTTCAATTTGATTAATTTAGTCATAAACATTTTACTAATTTATCAATGTAATTCATCCAATAATTTGGATGTGTTTTGGTTGCTTTGGATGGTGGTTTTTCTTGGTTATTAGCTTAATCGCATCCTAATGAGCGCTTATATGTCAAAAATACTCATTTTTCATTAATTTATCACATCACGTGATACGACTATCACATATAATATCTTTTATTCTATCACATCATTTCTCTCCTTCTCTTCACCAACCCCCTCTCCCTCTCCCCCCACCACTGATGATTAATGTCACCATCCTACAGTTGCTACCCCGACCAACACCAATGACGCCCTCCATAACTTACCCCCCCCTCCTTTCTGTTACACAGTATACTCATGCCAGTATATGCATTTTGCAAAAGAAATATTTATCATGAAAAATAGAAATTTTCGAAAATTCTATATCAATTTTTCTATGAAACCAAGTTAATTACCTTCTAGAGAAATTCGTTGGCGAGGGAAAGAAAGCAAGTCAAAATCTTCCACCGTCTTGCTTGCTCAGTTGCAAAGAAAGCGACAAGGCAAAAGCCAACAAGACCTACTCGAGAGAGAGAGGAGGAGGGGCCGCGAGGGGGAGGGGCACTGGCAAGGAAAAGCAAGTCAAGGTCTTCCACCATCTTGCTTAATTAGTTGCATTGGGAGACTGAGAGACCATTATTTATAGAAACCTACTCAGAAGAAAAGTGGGGAAAAAAGATTCTGGCGATTGAAAGTTTCCACCATCTTGCTTAATTAGTTGCATTGGGAGACTGAGAGACCATTATTTATAGCAAAAATATTATCTAAAATTAATTTTTAAATGATGCGATTGAGAAAATCATTTACAATATAATAAATTGTACTTAAATTTGTGCTTTATGGTGGGGCTTTATATGGGATTTGCACGGTTTCTCTTAGGTGTTTTAATAAAATCTAGATGTCTGAGAATACTATGTAAATATGTTGTACATCAAACTCTTCAATTTACCTATTGATTCTAAATCAAAATATGTGGTAATGTTATTGTTCTATACTTAGACTCTTTTTCCTCTAATACAGATCACAGTCCATGAATGTGAACACGCAAATATGTGATACATGTAATCCTATTGCTAGTTTGTCATCAAGTGTTTGAGGAAAGTTAAAATTGATATGTGAAAACTATTTGTTGCTTGAAATATACATTAGCATAGCCAAGATCAGATATCTAATAAAGTTTGTCAAATTTTTGTCTTTATTCATTTTCATAAAATCCAATTTCTTCTTCCCAGCTTGCTTTGCTTATGATGATCGTGAGTTTTTTTTTTTTTTTTTTTTTTAAGATACATTGGATCCATCATCTTTGTGGGTCTAGATTCAACTTAGCACATATATTAGATTATAAGTTGATTATTATTTTGAACATGCATTGAAACTATTTAGATGGGTGAATTATTTCAAATATATCGAATATCAGCATGTTGGATTATAATATATCAATATTGGATCAGTGCTCATGATCAAACTACATATTGGGATATGATATATGTTCATTGATGATTCTGATTTAGGGCTTAATCACAGCCTATATAATTTATGAGACTTAACCACAGCCGATGTAATATTTGGGGCCTTGTCACATGACAAAGCATGAACAGAGCATGACTGAGATTGGGCATCGGGGCATGCCAGGGACAACACAGCTCGGGCATTGTTGGTCCGGGCCTTTTCTTTAAATAAATACAATAAAAACTAAATTTTTTTTCAAATATCAGAAATAATGAGAGATTAATGGAGGAAAATTAATAAAAACACACTTTCTGTTAAACCAAATTAAATCACCAGTATATCTTCAAATAATTTGAAAAAAAGTTAAATTTGGTGGTGCTCTAATTAATGGTTACGCTCAGACATTCATGTCCCTCAACATGATTCATATAATACAGTGTCATTTGTTCGTGTGTCCATGTTGGGTACATTCCTCTGGACTTAATTCTTGCGAAAACTAGTTACATCATACTGTAGCCATTTCTAAATTTTACGCAAACAAGTTTGATCTATTTGACTTCCAAAAGTTGGCTAGCAATGAACATAGACTTTGACGTATACACCGGTGGAATGAATAAGTCACAAGCCATAATAAAAAGAGTCGGAAAGTGGTGGTTTGCCTCTTCCAGGCCTCGTATTATTTAATATGACCCACCATGCACGTCATGAAAAGGTTGTACATTAAAAAAAAAAAAAAAAAAAAAGACATTCGTGTAAAACATATATTATGTGACTACGTGTAATACATGGTTATACCCATTCAAGTTCAGGTTCAATGATTTTTTTTCTTTTAGGTGGTTACTCTTTGATGTTCAAGAAGACATAACTATAAAAAATAAAAATCTACTCATTCATATATATAATTTTTTGGCGCTAGACCTCGTAAATTTTCATTATTCTTGAGAATTATTCTATTTTTATTGTGTCAAAATATATAACTTGCTAATAGATTTGATCAATGGGCAAGTCCGAGCTAAAGATATAACCTAAGCCAGCCCATCACAAAACACATATACATATATACATGCATATGTATATATGTATGTAACAGAATGTAAGTTGGGTAAACTTGGTTGGCCTTATAATTGTATAAGGCCTACAAAAGAAAAACTATAGGCCATTGTCTAGACTTGCCCACGACTGTTTTTGAGTCATTGTAGTGCAAGCCCTTAAACTACCAAAGCCAAGATCAAATCTATGTAATGATTATACCCCAATTAGATGTGTGATTCACTGTCTCCTTCCCTCCTCTCCCTAGATTTCACCATCCTATAAGTCTACTTGGAGCGTGACTTTATCTTACTAGGGTCCCATCCATCCCAAAGTTACATTTACTAGATGGGACATTTTTGTTTGGATCTAGATTCAGGTCAATCAAGTTTGCCATAATTATTTGATCACACAAGTAGGTCCTACATGATCAATGACTCCGATTGCTTTTTGTTCATGGATATGGATTCTGATAAGAGTTTTTCTTGTTAGAGAGGTCTTTTTTAACATCCACTAGGATCATAACCATTGCATGATCTTTTTCTTCTTTTTTTCATTTGTGTGATATTGAAGTATATATTTCAGTATTAATTTTTAATTAAGTTCTATCCCCTTTCACATTAATCTTCCATTTTTGAACAAGATAATAGTGAAATTCTTAGTTCACATAATATATATTAATGTGAAATATAGGGACTTAATTACAAAGAAGCTGGTTAGATCTAGGATTAAGGAGTTTTTTTATTCATTTTTTCGAATTTCTTTATTAATTTTTTATTTTATTTTAGACATCAGAATCGTCTCTCGCAAAGCAGCTAATTAGATCTAGGATTAAGGAGATTTTTTAAAATTAATCTTATGATTAAGATACGGTCGAAATAAGATGTATCTAGGACTTTAATATGACACGAATGCGGACAAAAATGATTCCGGCCACGCATGAGATTGTTTATTATCATCACTCCACACATATGGCCAAGAACGATTCATTTTCTTTTTTATTAATAATTAAAAATTGACTGGTGTTATGAAATACATGTATGAATATTCATTATATTCATGTACTTATTATGGTACATTTGTATCATACATTCTGAGTACATTTCCCTATGCAATGAATATCCATCTCCCTATCCAATATATGTATGAATATCCAGGTACCTATAATAGTACATTTGTATCCTATGTTCTAAGTACATCTCCATATCCGATGAATGTTCATCTCCCTATCCAATTCATGTATTATTAGATACATTGATAAGTGCATCATTATTTCCTTATAAATAGGAGCACAAATAGTGAGAAATAAAAAAGTTTTTAGCTTATGGCTCTCTCTATTATCTTTGGTGTCATCTGCTTTCTCTACTTAATCTCTCTCTCTATTCTCTCCATTATATACTTGCAACACCATATTTTACAACACGTTATCAGCACGAAGATCTACCAATTGAGTAAGTGATTTTTGCAAAGTAAGTGTTTCCTTTGTTTTCAACTTATACTTCATCTTCTCCTATCAATTCTTCATTTTCCCCATAGCCTTAAACCAATTTCAATCGAAAGTATCCTTCGCTCCCGAAGTGGCGGTGGATATTTGGAAATCCTTCTAATTAATTTAAGGATTTTTATTTTGCAAGAACTATGGCAAATATTGAAAAGCCCAAATTCCACATCCTCGGAAGTGAGTGGAAATAATTATCTATCTTGGTGCTTGGACATGGAAATGCACCTCCAAGGGCAAGGTCTCGCTAATGCAATTGCAGAGGAGGAGTAACCTCAAATGCAAAGGATAAAGCAAATGCATTGATTTTTATTCGTCGTCATTTGCATGAAAGCTTGCGAGACTCAATATTTATCCGTTCGAGACCCTCGGACCCGTGGAAGAGATTGAAGGATAGGTATGATCATACCAAGACCGTTATCCTCCCTCAAGCACAATATGATTGGCAAAATCTCGGATCGCAATATTTTAAATCAGTGTCTGACTATAACTCCGCTTTATTTGATGTCGTTTCTCGACTTGAGTTATGCGGTATCAAGCTCACTGATGCGGAACTATTAGAGAAAACTTTCTCCACTTTCCATGCTTCAAATATTGTATTGCAACAGCAATACCGACAACGTCAATTTGCCACATATTCTGAATTAATTTCTGTGCTCCTCACCGCTGAGCAAACTAATGAATTGTTGCTCAAAAATCATGATCTTAGACCTGCTGGTTCAAAAGCATTGCCTGAAGCACATGCTAATTTTAAGAAAAATATTGGCCATATTAAGAGCAATAAGCGCAGGCAAGAACATAATTTTCGAAGAGATGGCAGGAAATTTAACCGCCCTAAGAAATCTAACTTTGGCCTGAATTATGATAAAGAAAAGAAGCACAAGAAGGTGGCCAATGAAAATATTTGCCATCGTTGTGGTATGAGTGGGCATTGGTCACGTACTTGTCGTACGCCAAAGCACTTTGTTGATCTATACCAAGCATCTTTGAAAATACGGGCAAACGTGGTGAATCTCATGCCATTGAAATTAATCCTACTGCCATAACTACTGTTGAAGCCAACAATATCTCTGTTGGTGGGACTCCTCTTGCTCCTGAAGTAGCAAATGCATCCCTAGATGTCTCTGATTTCTTTGAGGACTTTTGATTACTTTGATGATGCATCAGATTGGTGGATGACAACTTAGACTTCGAATTTTATGATGCTAATAGTTTCTTTTATAGTTGCTTTTCTTTAAATGTATTACTTTCTGTTATTCTATAATATGGTTATGTAATGCGATACTTATGAACATTCTGTCTATTATCTTGAGATTTTACTTGACCCTATAACTAATATGCAAATTTTATGATACTTGACACCTGAAGTTGTCAACATAAATGCAAATGGAAAATACCGAGAAAAAGGGAAAAGTTTGTTTGTTTGATAGTGCATCAATGCATACTATATTTCGTAACAAACACTTTTTCTCGAGTATGACGTTGCGTAAGGCACACGTCCATACAATATCAGGTCCTGTTCCCATTATTGATGGTTTCGGGAATGCCACAATTGTTTTGCCAAATGGCACCATCCTACACATTAAGGATGCATTTCTAAGCAGTAGATCAAAAATGAATCTACTCAGTTTCAAAGATGTACGCCGTAATGGATACCATGTTGAAACTATTTATGAGCAAAATAAGGAATATATTGGCATTACCTCTTATAAGATGGGCCTGAAAACCATCCATGAGAAGCTAGAAGCTTCTTCTATAGGTTTGTATTGTGTCATGATTAAGGCTATTGAAACCTATGCCACTATGTCCTGGAGATTGGTAAACCCTGATCAGTTTGGACTGTGGCATAATCACCTTGGTCATCCTAGCGCTTCAATGATGCGTAAAATAATTCATAATACAAAAGGGCACCCTTTAAAGGATACAAATGTATTGTTGTCAAAAGATTATAATTGTGAAGCTTGTTCACAAGGAAAACTCATTATCAAACCTTCTATAACAAAAGTTAATCTTGAATCCCCTTTATTCCTTTAAAGAATTTAGGGTGATATATGTGGACCAATACAACCACCAAGTGGACCATTTCGATATTTTATGGTACTAGTGGATGCATCCTGCAGATGGTCCCATGTTTGCCTATTATCTAAGTGCAATGTTGCCTTTGCACGTTTACTCGCGCAGATTATAAAGCTTTGGACACAATTCCCTGATTATCCAATTAAAAGCATAACGATGGATAATGCTAGAGAATTTACATCAAAGAGTTTTGATACGTATTGTGCTTCACTCGGAATTGAGGTTGAGCACCCAGTTGCGTATATTCATACTCAAAATGGATTGGCAGAGTCCTTGATTAAACGTGTCCAAATCATTGCCCGCACTTTATTATTGAGAACTCATCTCAATGATACAGCATGGGGTCATGCAGTTTTGCATGCGGCAGCTCTAATAAAATTGTGCCCTACTGCTAGTCTTTTACAATCTCCCCTTCAAATGGTTCTTGGTTATGAACCTGATATTTCACATTTACGCACATTTGGTTGTGTAGTACAGGTGCCTGTAGCACCACCAAAAAAAACAAAAATGGGTCCCCAACGTCGTTTGGGTATTTATGTAGGGTTTAATTCACCATACATCATTAGGTTCTTGGAACCAACTACTGGTGATCTTTTTACTGCTAGATTTGCAGATTGTCATTTTGATGAGACTACGTTTCCATCAATTGGGACACCTACAATTTCCATGGCTGCAAAGCATAAACCAGTTAAGGTATTTTCCTGGAATGAGAAAAATTTATCTCAATTAGACCCAAGAATTCCGGAATGTGAAAACGAGGTGCGGCGTATAATCCATTTATAGGAAATGGCCAATAGACTTCCTGACGCATTTAATGATGCTGCTAAAGTAACAAAGTCTCATATTCTAGCTACAAATGTTCCAACTAGGATAGCTGTTCCCGAAGGACAGGCTAAAATGAATCAAAATCCCCTACACTTGAAGCGTGGTAGACCGATAGGATCAAAAGACACTGTTCCTCGAAAACGAAGGGGAAATGATCAATAATCCGCTCCAGAAGACCCTGGCGTTATACTTGCTCCCAAAGAGCTTATTGCCCCTGAAGAGGCACAAACCCATGAAAAGATCACAAATCCTCGGAATATTGAGAATTCCATTACATATTGTAATGAAATTTGGGATCGGAATGAAATCATCATTGATGATGCTTTTACATTCTCTGTTGCTCATAAAATTATGAATGATGATTGTGAGCCGCAATCTATTATTGAATGCCGTCAAAGGCAAGATTGGCCTAAATGGGAGGAAGCGATTAAGATTGAATTAGCTTCCCTAGCCAAACGAGAGGTTTTTGGACCCATAACTCAAATCCCCGATAATATAAAGCCCGTTGGATATAAATGGGTATTTGTCCGAAAACGAAATGAGAAAAACGAGATTGTCAGGTATAAAGCCCGACTCGTTGTCCAAGGATTCTCCCAAAGACCTGGGATTGATTATGATAAGACATATTCACCTATGATGGATATGATTACATTTCGCTTTCTCATTAGCCTGGCATTCTCTGAAAGATTGGAAATACGTCTTATGGACGTTGTGGCGGCATATCTATATGGCTCATTAGATTCTGATATCTATATGAAAATTCCTGAGGGATTTAAAATGCCTGATGCATGCACTTCCCGTAATTTATTCTCAATAAAATTGTAAAGATCTTTGTACGGGTTAAAGCAATCCGGTCGCATGTGGTATCAACACCTGAGTGAGTACCTAATAAAAGAAAGGTACAAGAATGATCCTATATGCCCATGTGTGTTTATTAAGAAATCGGAAACCGGATTTGCTATTGTAGCAGTTTATGTCGACGATATAAATTTAATTGGAACTCTTGAAGAGTTAGCCAAAACTGCTGAGTATTTGAAAAGGGAGTTTGAAATTAAAGATTTGGGTAAAACCAAACTTTGTCTTGGTCTTGAGCTTCAGCACAAAGCAAATGGAATAATTGTCCATCAATCAGCATACATTGAAAGATTACTTAAACGTTTCAACATGGACAATGCTCACCCATTGAGCACCCCTATAGTTGTAAGGTCTCTAGATCCCCAAAAGGACCTATTTCGTCCTAGAGAATCTAATAAAGAGATACTTGGTCTTGAAGTACCATATCTCAATGCAATTGGGGTTTTGATGTACTTGGCACAATGTACGAGACCAGATATCGCTTTTGCGGTAAATTTATTGGCACGTTTTAGTTCTGAGCCAACTCGGAGACATTGGAATGGAGTTAAACATATTTTTCGTTATCTCCGAGGAACCATAGATTTGGGATTATATTATTCCAATATTACCACTACTTCTGGTTTTGTTGGATATGCTGATGCTGGATATAGATCTGATCCACATAAGGCTCGCTCTCAAACCGGTTATTTATTTTGTTATAACGGCATTGCCATTTCTTGGCGTTCTATGAAGCAATCGCTACTAGCTACATCTTCTAACCACTCTGAGATTATTGCTTTATATGAAATTGGAAGAGAGTGTGTTTGGTTAAGATCCGTTATAACGCATATTCACAATTCTTGTTGTTTAAAACCGGTACAAATTCTCCTACTATAATTTATGAGGATAATGCCGCTTGTGTTGCACAAGTTAGGGGAGGATATATCAAAGGTGATAAGACCAAGCATATCTCGCCAAAATTTTTCTATACTTATGAACTTCACGAAAGTCGACAAATTGATGTTAAACAGATTCAATTTGTAAATAATCTTGCAGATCTTTTTACGAAATCATTACCAACATCAACTTTTGAGAAATTAGTATATGGCATTGGTATGCGGCGAGTACACAAGATGCAAGATTGATTAGCCCCAGCAATGGCTATATGGCTCAATTGAGGGGGAGATATTATCATCTATGCATTGCACTCTTTTTTCTTTTTGTCCGGTTTTTTCCCATAGGGTTTTCCGGCTTAAAGTTTTTAACGAGGCAATTAATGCATCCATAAAAGGGAGAAATCATAAAATTTGTGCTCTGTACTCTTTTTCCCTTTTGTCCGGTTTTTGTCTCACTGGGTTTTTCTGGCTTAAGGTTTTTAATGAAGCAGTATCATTCAATGTACATTCATAATATAATACAATGAATATTCAAGATGGAGTGTTATGAAATACATGTATGAATATTCATTATATTCATGTACTTATTATGATACATTTGTATCATATATTTTGAGTACATCTTCCTATGCAATGAATATCCATCTCCCTATCCAATATATGTATGAATATCCATGTACCTATTATGGTACATTTGTATCCTATGTTCTAAGTACATCTCCCTATCCAATGAATGTTCAAATCCCTATCCAATACATGTATTATTAGATACATTGATAAGTGCATCATTATTTCCTTATAAATAGGAGCACAAATAGTGAGAAATAAAAAAGTTTTTCGTTTCTGGCTCTCTCTATTATCTTTGGTGTCATCTGCTTTCTCTACTTAATCTCTCTCTCTATGCTCTCCATTATATACTTGCAACACCATATTTTACAACAACTGGTGACTTTTAGACATGTAAAAATGAATTATAAACGCATTTCTTAACCCATGATTAATAGGTTGAGTTATTATATGGGTTAATAATATTCCATAAATATGCCATAGATGTGTTTAGAATGATAAAATTCAAAATAATAGGTATTAAATGGGTCTAGAATTTATTTAGACCAAACCCATCTCAATGATTATCTCTCTATTCTCTCTTACCCTCACTCATTATCGCACTTATTTACTCTGTGCGCTCACCTCAATTTGGATATGAATTTTTCTAAATTAAATTAAATATGAAAATATTTTAACAATAAATATTGGGTCAGGTATTCTAGCATATGTATAGAAATAGGTCAAAACAAATTAATTTGATCAATTTGAGTCAGACTATTTTCAACTTGACCCACCTATCTGATGGGTTTAGGTGGTACATACATCTACGTTTGACTTGCTTTCACCTAATAATTTTTAGATTTTATTTGGATATTTTAACTTCGTATTAGAGCAAGTTTGTTTCCAATTTATTATTAATCACTTTATAAAATGGTCCTTAACTTTTGTGTTCAACTAGATGTACCATATTCAATTATTGACGAATAAACTATTGGCAAGGGTTTATGGCAGATAGTTGCGTATATAGTACAACATAGGCCTCGCGTTATTTAATATGACCCACCAACAGCATATGTCAGCCTTCCATGTACGAAGCACATGATTAAAAGGTCACATCAAAATAATTGATATTCGGGTAAAAATAGATTATGTGACTGCGTGTAATTCATGGTTTCGACATTCAAGTTTAAGGATTTTTTTTTTGGTTGGGTAAGTTTTGATGTTCAAGAAGACATATACCTTAAGAAAACACAACTCTAACACATCAATACGTATTTTTTTGGCGCTAGGCCTCGTAAATTTTCATAATTTTTTAGCATTATTCTATTTTATTGAATTTTGGAATCGGATTTCTAACTGCTAGGCTGTTAAATTAGATTAAATCCGTCATATTTGAGAAAAAAAATCAAATAGAAAAAAATATTAAAACAAAGATTGAATTAATAACCAATTCAACCGGTTAAATTGTATTATCTCATACGATTTCCAAAATAACAATTTAGAAAGATACTCACCCCTTCACCCTAACTATTTGAGTAATCGCTTGAAGTGAGACTGTTTTGGAAATGGCCTCACTTTTGAATCACTTCAAAAGGTTTCTTCCATTTAGTATGCAACTTGAGGTGTTATATTATAACCTCTCACAATTGCATTGCCAATATCAACACATATCGTTTGTTAATATTTTTATCAATCGGCAAGTCCCGGCTTAAAATATTACCTAAGCCCACCCATCATGAAAAAGATACATAGCTTTGTCCAGACTTACCTAAAATTGTTATCGAGTCCTTGTTGTGCAGACTGAGTGGGCAAGCCTATTAGCTACCAACCCCATGATCAAGTCTATCTAATAATTACAATTTAATTAGATGTGTGATTTGCTTCATCTCCTCCCCTCCACCTAAAGTTCACCGTCTTATAAGCATACTTGGAGCATGACTGTATTCCATTAGGGTCCAATCCGTCCTAGAGTTGCCCATTTGCTAGAATTTAGATGGCACATTCTTGTATGGTCTAGGGTCTGCATGGACAAAATTTGTTATAGTTTTTTAATCATGTGGATCTCGCGTAAAGGTCCTACATGCTCAGTGATCGCGATTGTAAGTTCCTGGATATGGGTTCTTTCAATACTAATCAGGAGTATAACCATTGCGTGATCTTTTCTTTTTCTTTTTTCTTTTTTGACTTGTGCGATATTGGAATGCATATCTTAATATTAATTATTAATTCGATCCTATCCCATTTCACATCAATCTCCCTCTTCCGAAAATATAGAAGTGAAAATTCTTACTTCATTTCACATATAAATGTAAAATTCAGGATCTCGATAATGATTAGAAAATTCCCATTTGTCGAATGTAATCGATGATAATATTATTGTCTGTTTTCATAGAGATAATAAGAAAAGAAATCTTCCAGAGGAAATGAAAATGTAAAAACTCACTTTTAGAGGCGATTTTTAAGTAAAAACAAGTTGTTATATATTAATCAAGATATAAAAATGAATAACAAAAGGAGTCAATATCACAAAAACTCCAAATCGATATACATATGAGAAATTTATGCTAAATTAGTTTTTTGACTACAAAAATCCCAAATTGGTACATCGTGACAAAATTCTCCTTCATTAGTTTTTCTTAAATTTTACCGTTAAATTATTAAATTGGATGACACGTAGTAATTGACGAATATACTAGTTTGAGATTTCACCCTCCTTTTGTCACAAGTATACCATTTGTGATTTTTCAAAGTATTAATCCCAGTTAACAACACTAACTAAAGGTAAATTTATCTTAAATATATCAATTTGAGGTTTTCAATTTGGGTAAATTTTTCATAAATGAATCAAAATTAATAATTGATAAATTTATCATAAATATATATTGATTTGAGATTTTTTTATAATATTAATTTAATAAAAGAAATATACGTTGGAACTATTTGTGCGAGTCGTCGAAGGGGGAGAAAAGTAAGGGTCCGCATGACAACGTTTCGTTTCCGAAACGTTTCGCTCAAAAATGTTTTTTTTTTTGTTCTCGTTCCAGGGAACAGTTTCGAGCATTTGAAGGAATTTGGCAATCGAAAATTTTTTTTTGTTAGGGAACGTAAATGCGTTTGGTAAAAATTTCCAATCTTTTATTCTTTTAATTTTTTTTTTTCTTTTTTTTTTTTTTTTCCTCCCCGTTGGCCGCCGCCGCCGTGAGCCGGAGCCTCGCCCGGCCAGGCGCTGCCTGGGCGAGGCGAGGCTCGCCGGTGGCGGCCAGGTGAGGCTTGGCCTCACCCAGATCTGCGAGGCCGAGCCTCGTCGGTGGCCGAGCGAGGCTCCGACGAGCTTGCCGAACCTTGCCCTGGCCTGGCGAGGCGCCGGCAGCGGCGATGGGGCGGCTGAGGGGTGGGAGAAGGAAGAGGAAGAGGAAGAAGAAGAAGAAAAGAAAAGAGAAAGAAAAAAGGAAAAAAAGAAAGGAAAAAAAAGTGTTTCTTGAAATTGTTCCCGAGAACAAGAAACAACTTTTTCTTGTTTCTGATTTCTACTACAAATTTGTTCCAGGGAACAAAAAATTTACCAAACGTGTTTCTGTTCTCGAGAACAAAAGAGCAGAAACAAGTATTCCCGGGAGTGTTACCATGCAAGAGAGAAAGACAGCGACTTGGGAAAAAAACGGTAGACTTCGGCTGGCCATGCATGGGGTGGCGCACATCATCCCCTCCCCTCCTCTCTCCTCTCTCCTCTCTCTCTTCTGGTTTCGACTTCTCTCTCTACAAGTCCCAAGGGTCAAGCTACACCCAACCAGAAGCCCACCACAATGAACGTCCATCGGAGCCGGAGTACGCGGACCAAGCCGAGCCACCTCGCCTCGCGAGAGCCCCGTCTCTCCTCGAGCGTGTCAAGTCCATCAACTTCTCTTCCTTGTACAGATCGAGCGATCCCAACTCGGATGAAGACGCGCTTCACCACCTCACGGTTGACTCCGATTTCGAAGACGACGACTCAGTTCCCTACACCGATGCGGGTCGGGTCCATCAAGACCATCAAGTGAGGAGGGTCGTCGACCCGGCGCGGCCGCCCACGGCGAGTCTTCGGTGTGGAGGAGGAGGATGAGCCCATCGTGGAGCGTCGGAGGCCCCAGATGGCGAGAGAGGGCAGGAAAAAGAGTGGCCCGGTGTCGGCACCGTCCGTAGAAGAAGGAGGGGACGAGATCGACGCAAAAGCCGACACCTTCATCAACTGGTACAAGCAAGACCTGAAGCTGCAGAGGCTTGACTCAATCGTGCGCTTCAAGGAGATGCTTAGTCCGATTTTTTTTTCCTCCATAACTTCTTCGCGAAGGAGAGAGAGAGAGCGGAGTGTTGAAACCAGAAGAGAGAGAGGAGAGGGAGGGTCTGCTGCTGCTGTGGGCTCGGATGTGACAGAGAGAGAGGAAGGAGACAGCATGGACCGGATGGACACGTGTCCATAGCTGAGTGGTGTGCTGCACCATCCTACGTGGACTATTAAACTCACCCCATATTTTCTCAGAGAGGAGAGGGAGGGTCTGCTGCTACAAGAAAATATTAGGTGCGTGCGACGTGCCAGCGTGTCAAACGGGAAGGGGCTCGGTTGATCGACACGTGTTGCATGTCAGTCCACGTCGATTAGGGTTTCAAAAAATTTCAACCCCGCGCTGGCCCTTTTCTCTCTCCTCTCCCCCTTTTCTCCTCTTCTTCTCGAGAAAGCACGTCCTCTCCTGACAATTTTCTCTCTCTTCTTCCCATTTTCTCTCTCCTTTTCTCGAAGCTCTCTCCCTGCCCATTTCTCTCTCCCGACGACCACCGCCGCGCCGCGCCCGACGACCACCGTCGGCTTGATCCACTCTTTCTCTCTCTTCTGCCCCTTTTCTTTTCTCGAAGCCTCTCCCTTGCCCATTTCTCTCTCTGCCGCACAGCGCCCGACCCTCACTCCCTCCGCCGCGCCGCGCCTGACGACCACCGCTCGACTTGATTCTGGATTCCACTGTGAAAAAGAACGAGAATGTTTGTAAAGAAACAAGCAAGAAAGAGGCTGTGATGATTCACATGTATAAGGAGGAGAGAGAAAATGAAAGCGGCAGGCACCGAGAACCGGCCGTATCTTGGCGGGGCAGCCAGAACCGATCGCAGCCATAGTGGGTTTCCTTTCAGTTGTCTGATCGAAGGCGAATCTGAGCCTTGCTATCTTCCAACAATTTTTGCCCTTGATTTCTTCTCTCTTTTTTTCCAAATCTGATTGTCTTGTTGAATCAGTTCCTTGTGTTTTGTTGTGACGAAAAGGTGGGTTCTTTTTAAGCCCCTTTTCCTTGTTCGAGCCGTGTTCGTCTTTGATTTTGCATCGCGAAATTCTAGGTTCTCTCTCTCGCACGAGAGAGGAGATGGGTAATGATTCTTCAAAATAATATATGCTTTTGTCGTTGCTTTGGAGGAGTTTTCAAGATTTTTTTGGACTTGCAGGTGAATCGGTTTTTGGGCTTACGATGATGTTTTCGCCGGAGATGGTGAGCCGCTGCATTGATACGATTCTCACCATGGTTGGAGCTATTAACAACTATTTGAGGAGATTAGGAATTCGGGCAATGATCCAAAACGAGTAGAGCGATCGTATAAGAGATTTTTAGTATGTAAATTGTAAGGCAAACAATGAAGCTGGTCAAATATGGTGAATCTGCAGACATTTGCATTTCTTGAAGATTTTTGCCGGTCCTTAGCTGGTATAAAACTATAATTAATAGGCCCATATGTCCGGTTGGATAATTTTTTCTATTTAAGCAAAACTTCACCGAAGTACTAGACTTTACATTTAAGTCTTAAATTGTTCTCGATTATTTCAACTGACTCCCCAATCCTTTTCTAAAATAGTGTAATGAAATCCTTTCAAAAATGAAGGATACCAAATATATGTTTTAAAAATTGTTGACATATCTAATAAATATTTAGGACTTGATTGTGTCGATGTAAAGTTTTAAGATTTGATTTAAGATTTCAATAAAGATTATGAACTTGATTGTTATAATTCATAGACTTATGACTCAATTTTATTCTATAAGTAAGGTTTAAGATTTCTATTGTGCATTTCCGGATAAAATAAATGTCATGCATTATATTTTTCGAAGTTCTTATTTTTGAGTTCTCACTCTTGATGGTTATTAACTTACCAAATTATTGCTCAAGGCAAAGAAATTATCTATAATCAGGCCGTCCTAGTTAAGATCACGCTTGCTTATATTCAACATCTCATAGTATGTGATATGCCTTATGGATAGAATTAGCCATAGCTAGCACTCATAACTTGTGTTATGTGGCATGTTCCTAGAATTAGCTATAATAGGTTTATGCTATGTATGAAAATTTATTTATATCACGATGAAGATCATTAAATCTAGTCAAATCCGTATGGACCAACTATAAATCGGGCAAAATCCTGTCCGTACATCTTCGCCTAGTAAGAGAGCCTATGGATGAAATTTTCATGTCTTCAAAAATTAAATATGTTAATAAGAGAGCCTTGGACGGTAATGTTTTTTTGCATGTACTCTATGGAGAAATGCTTGGCCAATTTCAATCGAGAGTTGTTGCTATTATACACGTTTTAAAATTCAAAAACAATTCTATGGAGAAATGTTTGGCCAATTTCAATCGAGAGTTGTTGCTATTATACACGATTTAAAATACAAAGACAATTTAATGATACATAGGCTCTCCGTGTATAATATTCAAAGACAATTTAATGATACAAAGACAATTTAATGATGCATAGGCTCTCTACGGATAATAGCAACAACTCTTTATTTAAATTGGCCAACATTTATTTTGCTTTTAAATTTTTTCGGGAACAGTGATCTTTCCCGTGAGCCCTTCACACTCAATCGATCCTGAAACTCGAATGAGGTAAGAAATTTCGAAGTGCAAAGGCAAAGTCGGTACCACAAAGCAAGAGCAGTTAAGAGAGAGCAGCTTCTGCAGGAGTAGAGATTCAAGGAAAGAGACCACCTTGGCCCTTTCTTGTTGATGTAGAAACCTAAAAACCCAAACACAACTCAGAAGTAATAAAAAGACAAAATTTTGAAGAATCATTACCCATCTCCTCTCTCGTGCAGAGAAGAGAACCTAGAATTTCGCAGTGCAAAATCAAAGACGAACACAGCTCAAACAAGGAAAAGGGGCTTAAAAAGAACCCACCGCAAAACACAAGGAACTGATTCAACAAGACAATCAGATCTGGGAAAAAAGAAAAGAAATCAAGGGCAGAAATTGTTGGAAGATAGCGAGGCTCAGATTCACCTTCGATCAAACAACTGAAAGGAACCCCGCCATGGTTGTGACCGGTTCTGGCCGCCCCGCCAAGATACGGCCGGTTCTCGGTGCCTGCCGCTTTCATTTTCTCTCTCCTCCTTATACATCCGAATCATCACAGCCTCTTTCTTGCTTGTTTCTTTACAAACGTTCTCGTTCTTTTTCACGGTGGAATCCGGAATCAAGCCGAGCGATGGTCGTCGGGCGCGGCGCAGCGGAGGGAGCGAGGGTCAGGCGCTGTGCGGCAGAGAGAGAAATGGGCAGGGGAGAGGCTTCGAGAAAAGAAAAGGGGTAGAAGAGAGAGAAAAGGGAGGATCAAGCCGATGGTGGTCGTCGGGCGCGGCGCGGTGGTGGTCGTCGGGCACGGCGCCGCGGCAGAGAGAGAAATGGGCAGCGAGAGAGCTTCGAGAAAAGGAGAGAGAAAATGGGCAAAAGAGAGAGAATTATCAGGAGAGGACGTGCTTTCTCGAGAAGAAGAGGAGAAAAGGGGGAGAGGAGAGAGAAAAGGGACAGCGCGGGGTTTGAAATTTTTTGAAACTCTAATCGACGTGGACTGACACGCGACACGTGTCGATCAGCCAGCTCTCTTCCCGTTTGACATGCTGCGCACCTAATATTTTCTCCTGCTGCTACTGCTGTGGGCCCGGATCTGAGTGAGAGGAGAGACAGTAATGGACTCGGATGGACACGTGTCCACAGCTGAGTGGTGTGTCGCATCATTCTACGTTGACTATTAAACTCAATTAATATTTTCTCTCCTTCTCTCCTATAAAAGCACACGCCTTGGACGAGTTCGTGGTGGATGCAGCAGACAGGGAAGGCGCACGACCGCAGATCCAGGAGCTTCTCTAGAGTCGCCTCGCCATTCAGGGCTGCAGTTGAGCTCCCCTCCCCATTTCCCTCGCTCCGTGAATCTCCTCACATCTCTTTAGAAAACCTTCGTTCGCTGCACCTTCCTCTACGACAATGGCTGCTCAAGGTACCGTTCCTCTGGCTTCCGTTCTGTTTTCTTGGGGACGGAGATTGTCGGGTTGGCGTTCTTTTTCCTTTTCTTCTTCTTGTGGGTTGGTGGGTCGCGGGATGTTGATGGAGTTTGAGCTGGTTTTTGGATCTTGTCAGGAGACGAACGCCAGGTGCAGAAGTTCTACTGGATCGAGCACTCGGCGGACCTGACCATCGAGGACATGATGCTCGACTCCAAGGCTTCCGACCTCGACAAAGAAGAGCGTCCTGAGGTGACCTCTCTTCTCGGAATTTTCGGGCTTTCCTAAGTTTGTGGGAACGGTGGCGATTTGAGTCTAGTCGTGTTGGTGGAAATGGGCTGTTGTTGGTTTTGTGGTTCTGATGGCGACGCTCGCGTCATGTTCGTCGGAATCTCCGAGGCAACTGTCACTCTGAAGGTTTCAGCTGATGCGAGAATTGATTGATGTCTCCATTTGCTTCTTTCCTTTAGAGACAAGGGTCCTCTTCCCTCCCCTTTGTCTCCCCTTTGTTTTATTATTAATCATTACTATTAATGTTACTGCAAAATTTTCCATTGCACCCTTGATGCATCCTTCGGTTTATAACCTTTTAGAATTCCACATGTTTTAGAGTTCTCCGTTGTTTGAATGCGAGAGAGTCAGTGCAATGTGGTGCTAAAGAGCCCGGGAAATGATGACTTTTTAAATTCTAAAAGCAGTTGCATTTTGCTTTCCGTGAAGTTAAAGTTTTTGTATTTCGAAGTTGATTTGAGAAAAGCTTGCCAATTGAACAATTATGTTATAGAGAGTGCTGTTTTTGTCCTGGCAAGTACTGTTGCTGTAATTGATTTGGTGGAATGTATTTTCTGTCACATTTCCTGTTGAAAGTGGGGATTCAGAAGTTGATTTGATGATCATGGTGGCAAGTCATGTTTCAAGGAAGCTCAAGCCCTTTTTTTCCCTGCAATTTGCTCAAGTGCTTGCGTGGATAGATTGGCATTAGAGATGGCCCATCATAGCTGTGGTTTTATGCGGTTTTGATGTTTGTTTTATTAGGACTTCCTTCAAAGAAAATCATCTCCATATAGCTTTCGTCTTGCTGTTTAGACTTTTAGAGTACTCTGTTGTGCTGTTGGTTTGATTTTTCTTTTGAGCCACTTACGGACATTTGGCTTCCTCTTTCACTTGAATTTCCAAATATGTCTTGCTCCCGGCTACCTTTCCAAGTGGGTTTGAACCACTGACACAAAGATTTTCAGTCCTTTGTTTCTGAATTGCTGCTGTAAACATGAATGCTGGATTAACTTCAACTCATTGGTGTTATAATTTTTCTTTGTGTTGCAGGTTTTGGCATTACCTTTGCCTCATCGGCCATTATTTCCTGGATTTTACATGTCAATATATGTAAAGGTAGAGCAGAGTAAAGTGTCTCATCATCTCTATGTTAATACTTGGTAGCAGGTGTTTTCGCAATTTATTTTACAATTCATGCTTTGTGTAAGATTTTTGAGTAACATGCATCAACTTCGAGTAAAATTTTTTGGGTTGACCACTGGTTATTAACGTTTAGATAGTTCAACGTGCATCAACTTTTGAGTAAGATTGTTTTGTCCACGAATTTTCATATTTTTCAAGGTGAAGATCTTCTGTTTTGTTGATGATCTTGTTAAATGTCTTCATCAGATGAATGATCTTGACAGAACAGCAAAATTATGCAGGATCCCAAGTTATTGGCAGCTCTGCAGGAGTGCCAGAAAAGGCAAGCCCCATATTGCGGTGCTTTCCTCCTGAAAGATGAACCTGGTGTTGATCCTAGTTTGGGTCCTGCCTCAGAATCAGACAAAAGCATTCATGACCTCAAAGGAAAAGAGTTATATGATCGCCTTCATGAAGTTGGTACGCTAGCCCAGGTGCTTGATCTCATTATCACACATATGCCAATTAGATGTTGAATTACCGTAAGTTGACTTACTTTATTGTTCTCTCATCTTGTAACTTAATATTCCAGTTATCAAGAATCATGGGAGACAAAGTGACTCTTGTTGGTCATAGACGACTGCGAAAGACTGAGATGGTGAGCATTTTCGTCAAAATTCATCAATATTCTTTCCGGCATGTTTTCAAATGATATTTCTTATATCACTTTCTAGCTTATATTAGCTGCTGGCTTTTTATTCTTATGTTAAATGATTCTCTGTCACAGTTGAAATAATTCTTTCTGGAATCTGGTGTAGGTTAGCGAGGATCCCCTCACTGTCAAGGTCGACCAGCTCAAGGCATGTTCTTTTTTATCTTGTGATTTTAGTTGGGTCAACTTATCCCTGTGAGAAACATTGGTAGAAAAATATCTGACTATGTCCAATCTTTCCTTCCTGTTTCCATTTGCAGGAATTACCATTTGACAAGGAGGATGATGTAATAAAAGCTACATCTTTTGAGGTTAGATCAAGCCTCAGAGATGTTCCGAAAGCAAGCAGTCTTTGGAGAGATCATGTTCAAACATATCAGCAGGTTCATTTTCTTCCTCCCGCTTGTACTCTATTCCTTCCTTTTTGTAGTTTATTTGTCTGTGTATCATTTTCTGCATAACTACTCGTTCTCAGTTGCAAAGTATGCTTGTTGGGGAAGGTGAACCCATGACCAGTTTTCTTGCTGTGCTTATTCTTCCCTTTTTTCCCTTGTGCTGATTATGACTTTGGTACCATAGAGTACTTAATTTTGATCCTTTTCGCTTCTGTATTCCGTCATGGTAACATTTTGTATCTGCAGCATATAGGTAAATTTAATTATGCACAATTGGCAGACTTTGGAGCTGCTATATCTGGGGCCAACAAATTGCAATGCTTGGCGGTGCTTGAAGAGCTAGATGTATGTAGGCTTTATTGTATTTATTCCTGCATGGTTCTGTGATTATTCATTGATTTATTTGTCTGCAATATGTTGCCATAACAGGTATATAAACGTTTAAAACTTACCCTGGAGCTTGTGAAGAAAGAACTGGAAATTAGCAGAATCCAGGTACTTATTATTATTTTTTTTCCGGTTTTAGTGATAATTCTCTAGTTAGCCTGAATGACAATGCAAAGTTGTGTCACTCATGGAGAGAAGTGAAACATCATGCTATTATCTGTTTAATCAGGAGTCAGATGACTCATGGTAAGGGTTCAGAGAGATCTTCGACATTAATGTTGCTAGTTGGATCTGTAAAGCATACCCAAAATCCCTTATCAACAAAAAATAGTAAATTTAAGTAAATATAATAACATCTTTCATTGGCTTGGTACATTCATAGGAATCGATTGCAAAGGCAATAGAGGAAAAGATAAGTGGTGAGCAACGACGTTATTTGTTGAATGAGCAGCTGAAGGCTATAAAAAAGGTAACTCCATCTTAAACCTGTTTATCTTCTTATAACCAGGCTCCTTACTGTTCTAATGAAGGATACCTGCGTTGAGAGCCTGAGGCAATCAGCTGCATGTGAGCCTGGTTTAGTTGTGTTTTACTTTTTCCTTTTCTTTTTCTTTTTTTGGTTTTTGGTACTGAATTAACCATCCCTGATTCAGGAACTTGGTCTGGAGACAGATGACAAAACGGCACTCTCAGGTTAGTCCTGTCTCGGTTTACGTACAGAGCATCTATTCAAGGAGGATTTTTTTTACTAGGGCCAAAAAGTATATTGGTTCTAGTAATACTGTCAAGTTGAACTTGTGTTGTACTCACAATTTCATGCCATGAGGTGGATTTAGCAATCCTAAACTTACTGCATATGACAGGGTTGACGTTGCAAATGTTTCTAGTATTGCTTTTATGAGTTTGCAAGAATGAGTTTCCATGATGGTCCCATGGACCTCCCATATCCCTAAGATATTTTTCAATTTCTGACTCTTCATGTAAAACTTCCAATTTTGTACTGGCTAGAGATGCTGTGTGGGTTGCACTTGTTCTTTAAGTATACTGGGATCAGGTCTAATTGAAGCCTTCTTGTTTGGAGTTGGATAAGAGCAAGACTTTGTCCTTTTGTTCCCTTTGTTTCCTTAAGATGTGCAGCCTATCATGTTTCTGTTCACTTGCTGCAGCAAAATTTCGTGAGAGAATCAAACCCAACAAGGATAAAATCCCAGCTCACGTTCTGCAAGTTATTGAAGAAGAGCTTACAAAATTGCAGCTACTACAGGCTAATTCCTGTGAATTTAATGTGACTCGGAATTATCTGGATTGGTTGACTGCGCTGCCGTGGGGAAATTATAGGTCTGTGAGTTTGTCCATATTTTTGAGATTGATTGAGGATGAATTTTGTTAATGTGCTTTTAGCTAGGTTGCCCTATTTATAAATATCATGTAATGCAAATTATTGTGCTGTGGGATTGAGAATCAAATAGCTTAATTACTGGCATCTGGCTTTCAAAGAATTGAAAAACATGATCTCTTCAGTGTCTTATGTTCTATACTATTCCTGTTTCCTGTTGGCTTTTTCAACAAGGATGGATATTAAATTGGATGAGGTTGCATTCTGTAATGCTTGTCTGCTTTCATGTGAATTCCCCTGTTACTTGTATCTGGCGGCTCATGTGTATTAGTTTCCTGCTGTATGATAAGAAAAATTTACTGATGGTTTGATAAACAAATTTTTTTTCTGCCGTTTTTTGTTCTGGCTGCCAGATTGACCACGTACTTGTTACTTTTGGATTTGTTGATTCTTTTCAAACGTCTGTGTATTTTTCATGTTCAACCAGTGACGAGAACTTTGGTGTACTTCGAGCGCAAAAGATTCTTGATGAAGACCATTATGGATTGACTGACGTCAAGGAAAGGATATTGGAGTTCATTGCTGTTGGAAAACTTAGAGGAACCTCCCAAGGTGTGTAAAACTTGGTTGTTCCTCTATTTGAATTGTTCATGCACAGATATGAGTTGATGTTACATTGTTGATCCATTATTGCAACGTATATATGATACTTTTTGAAGTGAATGCGCTCGTTGGCCATTACATGGTGGAAATATCCTTCTTTATTGGAAATACCTGTGTTTATTTTATAGGGGATCCAACGGTAAGTATCCTGTGATCTAAGAGGTTTGGAAATATTTATCTTTGTTGAAAGTACCTCTGTTTATTATATAGGGGATCCACTGTTAAGTGCTATGTGATCTTAGAGGTTTTACTGTTGAAAACTGCTCTTTCTACAAGGGTTACAATGGAGCTGCTCTTTTATTCTTTTGGTTTTCATTTTTGTTCTTTGTGGGTGGGAGTAGAGAGTTTGGAGGTGAGAGCTGATCTTTGACATTTTATTTGGTTTTTGGATATTTCATTATTAGATTAGCTGCCATTTTGTTTGACTTTTTGCAGATTGTCCATTATCATTGTTATAATATTTAAATAATAAATCACACCTTCATCTGATAGTTTAACCTTTAGAACAATTGGCAGTGATCCCATAAAGTCTCACATAATATTACTATTAGAGTCCCAAGCTCAAATCTTTCAGGCCCCTATTTGCCTGCCAAGTCACATATTTTCACGCTTTAGGCTAAGGCCTACGCGTAAGAGGGATTGTTAGAATATTTAAATAATAAACTACGCCTTTATCTAATAGTTTAAGCTTTTAAAACAGTTGGTAGTCGTCTCACAAAATCTCACAATCATACTAATCACATGCCAGCACTAAGGGCTTTATGCGGGTGAAAGATGCTGGAAATTGCTTGTTAGATGCTGTTAATTCAAATTATCTTTATTTAGTAATTTATGTATACATAAATAAGTGGGTATCAGTCCACTAATAATTAGGAGAAGATTCTAGATAATATGCAAGTGGAAGCATTAATAATTCATATACGCAACTTTGTGTCTGTGCCATGTCTTGTGCCTTGGACCTTTTCTTCAAGTGTAAATTTGGGCATGTCTGCTGCATTCATTATGAAAACTTCTGAATGATTGGACTTGTCAAACATAAAGAGACAATCTGCTGGGATTGCGTATGTTCATTCTTTCATCTCCGCTTTGGCTATGTATGCTTTACATGGCACTCCTATTTGCTTGGTGACTATGTTCTTGTTTTAGTTCTCTGTTTTCCTGGGTTTAAATGGCTGGAGGGCACTATTCCTCATATCTGGTTCTGAACCCAGGTAAAATTATATGTCTATCTGGTCCGCCGGGAGTGGGTAAAACTAGTATAGGTCGCTCTATTGCACGTGCCTTAGATAGAAAGTTCTTCTGCTTTTCTGTTGGAGGACTAGCTGATGTCGCTGTAATCAAGGTAATTTTTCTTGTACATTGTTATTCGAAGCATCAACATCTCTTATAACAGGACTGGTGCAGAGGTGCACCTAAATATGTTTCCTGACTTGGCTTTTAGGGGCATCGTCGAACATATATTGGGGCAATGCCAGGGAAGATGGTGCAGTGTCTCAAGAATGTTGGAACAGCCAATCCTCTTGTCCTTATTGATGAGATTGACAAGGTATGGGCAATAACTTCTCTGGCCAGTGTACATTCCTAGTAGAGAGCTTAACCTAGACCTTATATCCTCCCTCTCCAACTGTCGGCTGACATCCGAGGCACCTTCTTGA
This sequence comes from Corymbia calophylla, assembly GCA_014182845.1. NCBI lineage: Eukaryota > Viridiplantae > Streptophyta > Magnoliopsida > Myrtales > Myrtaceae > Corymbia > Corymbia calophylla. The sequence continues at coordinate 17,475,773 of CM024694.1, read as the reverse complement.
TCTTCCGGTCAAGAATCTTAGGAAATCAATTCTGGGATCAAATTTCAGCTTTGTCGCCATTTGTGGTTCCGGAATGAGACGCAAGATGGATATTACAAATATTGCAGTAGATGACTTAAGATTGTTGAATGAGTTTGTGGTTCATTGCAGTTGGGAAGAGGATATGCTGGAAATCCAGCCAGTGCTTTGTTAGAACTTCTTGACCCTGAGCAGAATGCTAATTTTCTGGACCACTATCTTGACGTACCAATCGACCTTTCAAAGGTTAGTTCTTATGCTGCTAAAAGTACTAGTTTGTTGTCTACCTTCTGAGTTTTGTCAGAGTGAATGTGTCTATGAACTGTGGGCATCACAGTAAGGCAATTTCATTCCATTTGACTTGGCTGCTCTCGGACTCTGAATAACTAGCTTTTCAATCATATCTTAATATTTTGGCTCCTGCTTGATGAGAAGCAGGGAGTACTGGAACTTCTTACCTATTGTTTATCAAAAAGACAACTAAGACATGCTTTTTATTTACGTAATTTTGCATTGTTTAGTTGGAGCATGCATTATTCTATGTTTATATTTTAGGATTTAGAAGTAATGTGGATTTCAGCTTTTCTGACTTTTTTCATGCTTTTGTTGTTCACAGGTGATGATAGCTATCTATGCTTGTGTTATTCCTTTATTCGAGCTTCCTTATTGATCATTCTTACTTGTGTATGCAGGTGTTGTTTGTTTGTACTGCCAATGTGGTGGAAATGATACCCAACCCTCTCTTGGACCGGATGGAGGTCATAGCCATTGCTGGGTACATTACAGATGAGAAGGTGCATATTGCCAGGGATTATTTAGAGAAGAGTACTCGAGAAGCATGTGGCATCAAGCCTGAGCAGGTTGGTTCTCCGCATGGGTACCTATGCATTGGAATGGAGAAAATGTGTATTACAACAATATGAACATCTTCAGTGCTAAAGTTTTATAATTCTTGTTTTCTGTTGTACTTTGAGTAGGGAGATTGAAGTTTCTCTGTGTATGATTAATGATTCTAGATAGCTTTTCGCTAAGGGCTAACTTGAGATTTACTGATTATTAATGTTCAAGGCTAGGTATCTTGAACAATGAATTAAGGTGTTTTATGTGTTGTGAATAATTTGAAAGCCTATTCTCTTCCAGGTTGAAGTGACTGACGCGGCTCTTCTTGCACTAATAGAAAACTACTGTCGAGAAGCAGGGGTTCGAAATCTGCAGAAACAGATAGAGAAGATCTACCGGAAGGTGTGTTCTTATATCGGTTTGACGATTTAATAATTATCAGATAGCTGTAGGTTTGTCTTTTGGGCAATTGATTTCATTACTTTAGTTCTGTGACCACATAACTTAATCTGCCAGATTGCGCTGCAACTTGTACGGCGAAGAGAGCTTGCAGAACCTGTCCAGGCTGCAGCACAGGTAGTGGAACCCAGTGAACCAAATGTAGAATGCATTGATGAATCAGGTAAACAGGAAATTGAGAACAATGCTCACACTGGAGCCCAGTCAGATGAAAGAAGTGGTCATGATCCAGTTCCGGATACTCCTAATGAAGTGGATGTCGCTGCTGAGCAGGTACCACAGCCAGCTGATCAACTTACAGAAACAAAGGTACCCGATCTGCTCTGTCATACGTATAAGAAAATTTGTCTCTTGATCCAGAAAATTGGTTTTGTGGTGTTTCTCAAACCAGAACCAACTGAAATGAAACTAAACTCGTAAAAAATAGGTCTCAGCTAAACCAAATGTTTTAATTTGATTTGATTTAGCTTCTGCTTAAATTGGTTTCTTCAAAGGCAAAAACATTGTTGTCCAATTTGAAAGGCTTAGCATATAAGTGTGGGTTCTAGCTTTTGGTCACAGTAATCAGTAATAGTATGGTTGGTAACTGTAGAACAGAATTATGTAAAATAGTTAAATGAAGCACAAAATAGATAAGAAAGTATTTTAGGCCATAAGGGAAAAGTCAAACCAAAAGCAAAGTAAATTTGTTGGTTTCAATTTTTTTTCCCTTAAAGCAAAATGAACCAAGTAGCAGGTACCTTTATTTTCTTTCATTATCAGTTTTTTCTTCTCGAATTCCATATTTCACACAGATAGACATGCATGCAAAAAAAGTGGTTGTACCATTTCTAATTCGAAGGAAAATTTTTTGGACCAAAATTGATGTCACTTGCATGATTATAGCATTCACTTGAGTGTAATCGAATCTGTCTTACTTTAAGGAGGTAACTTTGCTTAAAGTTGTCTGTATTTGATTTTCTTTTCAACCCTGTATTCACATGTTTACTTCGTAAAATGATCCTTGACAGGGCCATACTGATTGTGAGAAAAACCAAGAAAGTGAAGCAATAGATAATTCAGAAAAGGTTCTGGTGGACGCATCGAATTTATCGGATTTTGTTGGCAAACCTGTTTTCCATGCAGAACGGATCTATGACCAGACACCAGTAGGAGTTGTAATGGGTCTTGCGTGGACTGCAATGGGTGGCTCCACCTTGTATATAGAAACTACTCAGGTCGAGCAGGGTGATGGAAAATCGGGCCTCCATGTCAGTGGACAGCTTGGGGATGTCATGAATACTGCCCACTTTGCTCACACCATTGCGAGGGCTATTTTGCTCAAGAAAGATCTGGGCAACCCCTTCTTTGCCAATTCCAAGCTTCATCTCCATGTTCGCGCTGGGGCTACCCCGAAAGATGGGCCTAGTGCTGGTTGTACAATGATCACGTCCATGCTGTCGCTTGCCATGAAGAAGCCTGTCAAGAAGGACCTTGCGATGACTGGTGAAGTAACGCTCACAGGGAGGATTCTTCCTATTGGTGGGGTATGTTCTGTATAAGTCTGTCATTTTTATCTTTTGCATGCAATTGTCTACTACGTAGTGTTTGGATCGTCTGAATTCACAGTGTCTTCATTGTGGTTCATCAGGTCAAAGAAAAAACTATAGCAGCTCGGAGGAGCAAAATTAAAACCATAATATTCCCTTCAGCAAACAGGAGGGATTATGATGAGCTCGCATCCAATGTGAAAGAAGGCCTGGATGTGCATTTTGTTGATGACTATAGTCAGATATTCAACCTGGCTTTTGGGGAATTGAGGATTTGAGCATTGCCATCTTCTACCTGGAATGTGTAGTAGCGACTGTAAACCTAAGTTGGAGTTTGAGTAATCAAGCATGGAAAACTTGTTCCAAGGCATCGTGGTATTATGACTCGTCATTCCCCCCACCGAACCCAATGGAATTGCAACCAGAGGACACCGCCGTCAGATCCAGACGAGATCCGGCGACCTTGTCGTAAAGATAGAATAACACAAGCACCAGAGTTGCAATCCTCTCGAAAGAACTCATCTTTTTGTTTCTCTTTTTCTCAGTGCTCTATCTTTCTTTGTAGAGAAGTTGCCGAATGTTGAAGGCGCTAAATGTTGAAGGCGCTAGGGGTGTTCAAAAAACCCATCTAACCCGAACCGAACATGACCCGAACACGACCCGAACACGAAATAAGTATGGTACATGTTTCAGGTCTTAATATTGTTTGGGTAATAATTATAAACACAAATGGAATACATGTTTTGGGTCAAGTTAGGGTCGGAACATTGTTTCACTCAAACACATTAAAGGTTTCAACCCAAACACACTCACCCAAGCTATCTCTTCTACAATTCCTTCTACTCGCAACTCATCCAGCACGTCTCGTCTCACGGGTTCGTCGTCGTCTCTCTCCCTCTCCCTCTCTCTCTCTCTCCCCATCTTCCATATGATTTGCTTCTTTTTCGCAGCCGATGTAGAACTTTAGATGAGGGAGTATTATCTGTCTGCAGAGATGTTCACGGATGGGTTGGACGAGGTTTCGCGGTATCACGTAAGAGTATTTCGAATTCCTTTTATCATATTTTTTATTAAAAAATTATCTGTTTGCGGAGATGTTCACGGATGGATTGGACGAGGCCTCACGGCATCTCGTAAAAACATTTTGAATTCCCTTTGTCATATTTTTTATTAAAAAATTATTTGTCTCATGGAGATGTTCACGGACGGGTTGGGACCGGTCTCGCGGCGTCACGTAATATGTCATATTTTTTATTATAAAATCATCTCGTGGAGATGTTCACGGACGGGTTGGGCGGGTGCCTCGCGGCGTCACGTAAAGCAAAGCATTTCGAATTCCCTTTGTCATATTTTTTATTAAAAAATTATCTATTTGCGGAGATGGTCGCGGACGGGTTGGACGAGATCTCGCGGAGTCACGTAGAAGCATTTCGAATTCCCTTTATCATATTTTTTAATAAAAAAACCCGAAACCCGAATCGAACCGACCCGAACCGACCCGTTTTTCTTGCTTCATGTTTTATGCATTTCGGGTCGGGTCAAGTCAAATGACATGATCCTTATTGTTTGGGCCGGGTCGGGTAATATCAAGACCCGACCCGACCTGACCCATTGACACCCCTAGAAGGCGCGGTGCAGTCCATGCTATATATAAGATGTTCTTGTTTCTGTCCTTTGCCATCAGCAATGACGGAGGAATCTACTGTATCTAGTTTTAGTCGCACAATCCCAATTCTAGGGGATTTTTTCCTTTGCATAAGTACATGTTCTTGTCCATTCGGTCTGCAGATTCTTCTTGTTTGTGTAAGTATAACTTTGTGGAGTTCGCTCTTCCAAGTTCTTCCAACCAGGCAACCATTAACAATTAGGATTTTCTCACACCAGTGAAAACTACGGAAATCTGCAAATGATCCTCTTTTGACAATTGGTGCCAGTTTATAAAATTATTTGTCCCTCCGCCATAGATTCCCTTTTTCAAAGTCCAAAAATGGCGACCTCTCCTAGAATCCAATCAAATTAGTGGCCATTAAATGGGTGGGTTAGGTCGAAAATGGTCTGGCCTAAATTGATTTATGTAATCCGTTTTGACCCATTTCTATACAGCGCAAATTTAATAACCTATACTCAACCCGACTCATATCTAACTCATATTTATAATATACTTCTCTATTTTATCTAACATATGAATATCCATATTCATATGACAATATAAAATGCAACCGAAGAATGATTTACTTCAATAACTAACAAACGAAAATTACAATATTAATAAAAATAAAGAATGATTGGGAAAAAAAGAAACCGTCTTGATATTTATAATAAAGGTAAAGTCTTGTGGACCCACTAAGATTTCTTTGAATGTGGAACCATTCGACAAGTTTGTTATTTTCTCTTAGAGAATAAAGAGAGGATCATAAAGGTGGATTAGTTTTGGGTAAACTATGAACCCATTTTATACTCATATTATTTGGATTTTGCTATTCTAAATACAATGCATTTACTAAATATAACTAATCCACATAATAACTCGGCCTATTATATAAGGGTTGAGAATTAATTTGTGACCTATTTTGACAGATTTAAGCAACAATATTGGACTTGTCACTCTCGGCAACTACAAAGCCTTGGCTTTTCATTGAGCCATAGATCGCTTGAACAATTTCCCTTATATGCGCGTGCGCACACAAGCAATTTGCATATTGAAGCAAATCATTCAACAATTGCAAGTGGCTTCTTTAAATTGAAACTAATAGTTCTACAAGAACTTTACTAGCATAATAGTCTTTGAGCTACTATGAGAATAACGGTTTGTTGTGAGCCACAAATTTTTGAAGAAATGGACCTCACAATAATTCATAATTATATATTGTCTAGTTTTTTGTGATATAGCATAGATTGTTATTCTCACAGTAGATTAAAGATAGTTACTCAATCTTTACTAGTTCTACATTTGTTGACATCTAAATTTTGATAACCTGATCATTCATTAATTGTATAGAAAATTAGCAATTAATTTCAACCCCTAAACAAAAATATTAGAACTAAGTTGCATAATATATATTTTTAGGAGCATTTATCATTTAGCATATTTCAATTAATTGCATGTGCATTGGATTGGTGGCGAATGAGTTTAACAAGATGGTTTTGAATCTAATTGAACTGGAGGTGATGGTCTCAAGTAGGAAGTCCTAAACTTAAAGCCCATGAGAAGACGAAAATTTGGCTCAGCTCATCAATCCTTTCCATGCAATCAAAGTTTGCATATGATAGGAAAGATTGCAATATCTGGTCAAGGGACATTCGTATATGGAGGAAATAAGGTAAGAATAAAAATATGAGGTTTTAAAGATTTCTCATGAGGTTATTTATTTGACCGAGAAGGGGGTAACATTCGTTGAAAATATATATCTTTATTAGCATAAAAGCAATCTTGGTTGAAGATTAAAGAAGGAAATCGTGATACTCTTGGAAGAGGCCCTGCAATCTATGCAATGTTGACAGATGCGAGAAGGAAGTAGAGAGTATAGTAGAGGAGCTCTTTCACGAGAGAAGGGGGACGACACAATTCCACACACGGCCATTAGAAAGAGTAATCGTGAGTGGGCACATTTAGACCCGTCAAATGGGTGGGTCGGGTCGGGTTTGGATCGGGTCAAAAATGGTCCGACCCATATTGACCCATTTAACCCGTTTTGACCCAAATTCATGTAATGTAAATTTAGTGACCCATACCCGACTCGATCCGTATTGCTAAAAGCCATTATTATTGTAGAGAAATCCAAACTCACTCTAAGCTCTATGTTAAATGACCCACTCAACCCATATTTAACTTTTACTTAACCCATATTTAACAAATATTTAACTTTTACTTGACCCATATTTGACCCATTTAACTAAAAGTGAGTCATAATATGGGTTTATGACCCATTTTGACACCTCTAGGCACATTGGAGAGCATAGAGGGACGCGGCCATGAAAGAGAGGAAAATGTCCTCTTTGTCCATCTTTGGACGAGACGTTCCTCCTGTCGCGCCACCGTTCATGCTGTACCTCCGCCTCAAAGCCTTGCGACGTCGAATGCCCGGCCGATGCTGTTCCCTACCACGTCGAATGCTCGTGCCCAGCTGTGCTGAGCCCTCTGCTCGCGACACGAGCCTCATGCGTAGTCGCTCATCCTCGTCGCCTCACAAACCGCCGAGCCGCTGCACCAGCGAGGTCGAGGTCCTGGTCCTCCCCCAGTCGTGATCCGATTTTCCCTTTGCTGCCTGCATCTTTTTCACATTTTCTGGAGTCCTTATTTCTGCTTGCTGACCACGAGATCCTTGCTATCCAGGTGTCGTTGATCTTGCTACCAAATAGGCCAACGTGTTTTTAAGTAGACAACTTGCCGCACTTTCAACATACTGGAACTTGATTGTAATTTTTGAAAATTTTTAACACTCACTTTCATTTTCGCGATAAGTTTTAATACTCGTGATGCTTTCATCCCTTCATTATAGTCAAATAAATCGGATTAATTTAGATAGTGGCTAGTAAGGCTTCGTGGGACTGTCTTGAAGTTTTGGGAGACCGGCAAACCAAACGGCCGCACGAGGGTCGTCCATTTTAGGCATGTTTTCGTTCTTGGTCGCCGCTATTGTGCTAGAAACCTCTTCCGCCGCTAAGTTTACTTGCACAGAAAGAAAAAGAAAGACCCAGTTCCGAAAATTAAAATAAAAAATTCCAGAAAAACCTCTTCGAAATGACAAGATTGCCCCTGTGGCTAATTTGTTGGAGTTGGCGGGGGCAACATTATCTTCTTGAGTCACTGAAATCAAAGCAACGTCATGTTGGAACATCTTCTCATATCTCAAGAAAAGAATTCCTCTATTAAATTTTCATAATCTTCTTACATCTCACCTTTCAGACATTCAAAATAAAAATCGTCGAATATGATACTTTGGATCAGAAGTCATATGATTATCATTGGCGCTCGTCCTTACTCGATGTAAATGTAATCTTTCCATAAACCTACATCAACGTGAATTATTTATATTAGGAGTATATATATATATATGATAGCTCCAAAAAACCTCTGTTGAAATTATAGTTGGGGTACAATATTATCTTCTTGATTCGCTGAAATCAAGGCAACGCCACACATCTCGAGGGCTCAACTTTCGATTTTTGGTTAGTATACGTTTTGAGCTTGGGAAAGGATAGAAACGGTCCCAGGGCACGGTCACACGCTTCAAGCCATGGGTCATGGAGTAACTGACGCTTTTATAAAGGGACAATCACGTGAAAATAACATCATAGCATCAGAGAGAACATGAGCATAAACTTTTCGAGGGTAAAGGAACGTAACTACAATTGCAGGAGAATTGCTCAAAAATTGTTATTGCACAATCACTATAAATATTGTCGTTTGTCTATTAAAGAGCTTCCACACAAATCAAACAAATGTACTATCTTTCAGTTACCTTTATTTTTCTATATTGTACTTTTATCTCTTAGACTCGTGTCATCGATTAAATTTCGATAAGTATCTTTATCTGATTTTGCATTGTTGATTAAATTCCGGTATAGTATCTTCGCGTTCTTAAGCTTTATCGTCAATTAAATTCCAACATAGTTTGTTTATGTTTAGTTCCATTGTAGAGTTTGTAATTTTCAAGTACTGCCGTTAATTAAATTTCGACACGATTTATGTTTGTACAATTCTGTTCGAAGTAAAGTTGCTCATTTCTTTATAAGCTGTGATATTTTTCTAGCGAAATAGGTCTGGATCGCAGCATGGATTGAAGACTAGCTTCGCCTTAGGAGACTCTTATTAGGGTGTGTTGTAGTTAGGACGGTGGATGGTGCGAGCACTACAAGATAGCTAAAACTGCAAGAAAAAAAATTCCCAAATAAGTTCTATAATATTCTCATATCTTACCTTTTCAATAATCAAAATACTTTGGATCGAAAAATAATACGATCATTGGCGATCAAGGTGAGCGGCCCTAACTCGATGTAAATCTCATCCTTGAATTAAACTTATATGAACATAAATTATTCATCTTGGGAGTATAAATATAGAACTTGCCCTAACTCGATGTAAACGTAATTCTTGAATTAAACTTACGTCAACGTAAATTATTCATCTTGGGAGTATTTACAATATAAAACTTGAATTCTCTCTTCGTTTTTCATATGATAACTCTAGAAACCAAATTTGTTGAAGGTAGGTGAGGGACAATATTATCTTCTTGATTCGCTGAAATCAAAGCAACTCCATGCATCTCGAGGGACATATTCTGGTTAACCTTTTCTTTTTCTTTCCTTTATTGTATAATATAAGTTTTGCGCTTGGAAAATGTAACAAAAAATATTATCGCATGGGGATCTATCATCTTTTTTTCGAAAAGATAAAAATAAGAGTACTTTTTGCTTTAGGATAAATTTTGAGCTTGGGAAATGTGCCCAATATATTATTGCATAAGGATCTACCAAACTTTTTTAAAAAAATTTAAAAATGGCAAAACTAGATCTATCATTTTTCTGTCTTTATGTAAGAAACTCTGACCTATGATTCAAATTATTTATTTTGTATGGTCCTTTTTTTTCTTCCCTTTAATTTCTTTTAAAGAAGCGGGCTCATCTATTTCGGTAGGTGCAATCGTTAAGCATACCAAAATCGGTGCGGCCTATTCACGAATCGCGTGATGTGTGGATAGATTTCATTCACTTATTTAAAGCCTTGCTTTCGCTCCCCCACAATCATTAAATCACCAAACTTCATCAAGTCGTGCCTCTCGATTCTCTATTAACATATCGAAACAATGATTTTCAAAGTTGCCAAATTTTATGCAAATAATAAAATTTATTTATTTTTGGAAAACGGCATCTCATTTTTCGAGATAATGACAAAAATACTCCATAAATGATTATATAGAAGTATTCAATGTTATCCATCACTTGAATTAATGAAAGGATGACATTAAATATTTCGAACTAATTTAAACATGTCGAAAATTCAGGGACCACACTGCACATTTTTTCAAAATTCAAATATCATATGGTCAAGTGACATAAATAGTCCATGAACTTTAGTCTAATGTGCATGATTTTTTATTTTCATAATGTCTAGGTATGAGTTTAAACACGTAATAAAAGGTCATGAGTTGTATTAAACAAATTAAAAGTTTAGGGACTGCACTATATGTTAAATCAAAATTCACGAACCCTTTATTTATTTATTTATTTTCCTTTTTGGGTTTAGTGAACCCCACCTAAATAATGCGCCCTTTCCCTAAATTTCAAGTGGACCGGGGAATCAGGCGAATCATTGAATCGACACAACCGGACATCCATTTGCGGTACGCGGGGAGTGGACACCACCCGTTAAATAATTGCGTAAGCTGCCGACCTAAGGGGGCCACCGAATCATTGAGTATCTCGTGCACTAATCGCAAATCATCGTTCCAGATCTAATCCCAATTTAAAAAGAGGAAAATAAAGCTTAATTAAGCAAACCATTTCTTTCTTTCTTTCTTTTTTCTGAATTATATTCGTTCTTAAACTCCAAGAAACTCGTATTAACATATAGGCCTTTCCTCGGGTGGACCCAAAAAAAAAAAAAAATCTTTTGAAGAGGGTACTTTTGGTGTGTCAAGTTGTCAATCTGTTTATTTATTATCATACATTAAAGAACAAGTTAATTATAGAGTTTTTGTTTTTTAAAAAATCTCGAACCAATAATTTCACGACATGTTTTTCCCAAACTAATTTTCAATCTCGTGAAAATGGATTGGCTTGGATATGAGATGAATATGAGTTACCATATAATAAATTGAATTGATCATTTAAAAATGAACCATTTTCGATGCGACCCATCCACTCGACAATCCTGATGTCTATAATGTGGGTCGATATGATTGGTCAATTTGTCGTGTGTGAATTTCTTTAATCTTATAAGGACATGTGATCTAGGGATGAGATTTGCGCTTTGCTTAGTGTCACGACCTAAATTTTCTAAATAATATAGGTTTAGGAGTATTGTTAATTTTGGGCCGACGGCTCTTAATTAACTCGGGCTCTCCTAAGCCCATATCTCGCACGACATTGGGATATTCACAAAAGTTTTCAAATAAGGAATCGCCACTAATCTATTGAAGTCGACCAGAACAGCGAGGATACGTAGGGCCTCACTTTTTACGCAATCAAAGGGTCTAGGATCGGGAACTTGGTTACGTTAGTCACGCGACTAACATCCTTTCAGTACGATTCGGACCTCGAATTGTGAGATTGTCTACTTGTCATCATTCCATGGATATGGCAAAGAACGATTCGTTTTTTTCTTCTTCCGATTGAATAATTTAAGTTTGATTTGTGACTTTTCTAGATTTTGGGGCGGGTGGAAATGGCGACGAAGGTTGGTGGACGGCGACGAAAAGGGACGTCACGTGGCGACTCGCCTATTCTTGTGACCTTTCCCAATCCCTTTTTGGCCTTCGGCCCTTCGCTGCTTCCTCGGGTCGAAGAGCGGATGATTGAAAAGTTTACCAAAATTTATCAATAAAAAAAACTAAATTTAAGAGAAGTGCATTAAAAATCTTTGAAATTACCATAAAAATATAATTAAGTCCTAAAATTTTTAAAATGTATAATTAAAATATAAAAGTTATCACGAAAGTATAATTGAGTTTTAAAACTTTCGAAAAGTGCAATAAATATTAAAACTTATCAAATTGATCTAATTAAAGTCTTTCTGTTGATTGTATTTTTTGAAAATTTTTAGGATTCAATTGGATTTTTATGATAAGTTTTAGGACTTGATTCTTTATTACACTTTCGTAATTTTAGGACTTGATTATAATTTTTTAAAATTTTAAAATTCAATTATATTTTCACGACAAATTTTAAGACTTCTAGTGCACTTATTCCATTAAGCTATGTTATATAACATTATTGGATATTGAACATGGCCCGCTTGTTGAAATGACCCATCATTGTCTTTTACATCGTGTAGGATCGGTTTTATAATCCATCTTATGTTTTCATAACATCAACCCAGTCCATTTTATTTCAATGGCTTTTATCTTTGCTTGCAATTTTTGTCGATGTGATATTTTAATATCGTATCTGATGATACGTTCCTTGAGTTTCTAATTTCAATTATTAGCATATAAATTATTGGAAAGAGTTCATGGCATTTCCAACTCATTCAGGTTGGTATCTTTGCCAATTTTGTCGATGAAGACTCAGCGGGCTGTTCTTCTACTTCTTCTTGTTCTTTTTTTGTCTAAGAAGACCCTTCCATTTCATTCAAGTAGGTGAAGAAAAAGAGCCGCCCAAGCTGAGCATCAATACATAAGATATCCAAAAGTGGTTGAGAGAGGTAGGAAGTCTAGCATTGGGGTAGAGATCCGCTAAGTTGGGCTTTAGCAACCCAATCCACTGCATTATTTTGGGTCCTAAAACAGTCGGACAAACAAAAGAGAGGTAGAGAAGAAAAGGAGGCCCGTCAATCTCTAATAGACACATCAATATCCCAAGGAGGGGGTCTACACACTTGATGAGCTGAACAACTATCCTGTTGTCAGATTCCATCTCCACTTTGACTATCTTGTCTCCATTCTCTCTCTTCCATTGTTGCAAGAAGGTTCTCCCTTCTTGAACAGCTATGGCTTCCGCTTGAAGTGGCGAGAGAGCCCTCTTTCGTGCGAAGCCACCGAGGAATTTCCTTGCAGCATCATGCCACACCCTAACCACCGCACTTGCTGTAGAACTAGTGACAAAGGCGGCATCCACATTAAGCTTAAAGTTTCCTTCCTCCGACGGCTTCCAACTTGTAGGTGAAGTTCGCTTCTGATTTGGTTTGTTCCCTTGTTTCGCACTCCTAGCTTTGAAGTTTTTGTGCAAAGCAAGTGCTTCATCTTTCGTCTCTTGAGGGTCCGGTGTTTTAGCTTTAAAAATTGCCTTGTTACATGCTTTCCATAGGTGCCAGAGAACTTCAGCGACAAGTTCAAGAGGCAGTGGGGTTGTTCGTCTACTTACGAAGCAAAGAACAAATAGGTTTGTGGGTATACTTAATGAGGTTGCGTTCTTTGTCCCTCATATGGAACTTGTTGTATTTGAGAACTTATTGTATTTGAGAACTTATTGTATTATATGGACCGACATATGCCACATACATATTTGAGAGCCAACTCATCATTATCGCCAATATGTGTTCCACTTAGAACTCCTTGCTCAGTCCTAAAAATTGGTAATATGGAACAAGAAGCATTTTGAGGCCCTCCAATTTGAACCTTAAAGCCAAGATAGTGGCTACAATTTAAAAAGAAAAAAGAAAAAAAAAGAGCGGGATGTTCTTATAATATCTGAGGAGTTTTGCCTTTATGACCACTACTATTTCGTGGAAGAAGGGATCACCCTTTTTGTTTGCCAATTCAATTGACATTAGGTATTGAGATGGAAGGACTTGATTGCTTGACCACTAATCCAAATCTTTGGATTTCAGTCTTCAATAAATTCTCAGTTTTTCATGTGATTTGCAAGTTCATTCTCCAATTCCAAGGTCCAAGACGAGTATCAATGGAATAAATCCACCTTGGTGTAAAACAATAGCTTGAATTATCATATCAAAAAATCGGAATGTGATTGGTTCAAGCATGATTTCTACCATTAGTCAAATTTGACGCATAAAAAACTAGTCAAAGATTTCAAATTGGCGAGGAATCCCCCTAAGAAAATCATTAAATATGAGCGAACCGATTTTTTTTCTAGCCCATATAAATTCTTGGTCCGTGTACGCGTATAGTGAGGTACACTATACTTTTGGAATTTTCTCTTTTCTCTTCCGTTTTCTTCCTTTTCTTGCTGTGTTTTCTGTTTTCCCGCCGGAATTCAGCCTTGCCGGCGTTGCCGGAGCCACCACCACCGCCCAAAGTGTAGCCACGGAAGTCAGGGAGCCAGCCGCACACCGCCGGCCACCCCTGGTCGCCGTTAGCCGCTCGTTTCGGCCGTTTCCGCCCATAAACTCTCTTCCGCGTGAACAGTAATCCGGGGGCTGTTTTGGCTCGTTTCGACCACCGTTTGTTGTCCGTTGTCGTCCCCGAGCTTACCTCTTGTAGCCCTCGTCCCCCGCGCTGGATTTCCGACCCAAGTAAGTTAATTTCCTAATCCTTGTTTAGGGGTTAATTAGTGTATTTGTATGTTTGTGATTAATTAAAGTTGATTGGTTGATTATGTTGGTTAATTAAGACTGATGAGGATTAGTTAATTGACCATGGTTAGTGTTAAAGTAACCTAGGTTAATTAATTAAAGTAACTAAGGTTAGTTTCTAAAGTAACTATGGTTAATTATTAATCATGGTTGAGTTAATTAACCCTAGTTAGGTTAAATTTAGTAACCATGGTTAAGTTTAATATTATTTTATTAATTTTGGATTAGTTCTTGTTCATGACATCGTTCACGACATCGCTTCACGACATCGTTCACGACATCGTTCATACATAAACAAATTTTGGTTTCAAATTGATGTGTTCTTAGTTGTTATGCTTTCTTGAAGTGCCGATTGTTAATTATATGGGTGAATAATGATGAAACGCATGATCGAAGACTGAGTGGAAGTGAAAGTGTTTGACTGATTGAGTTATTCCCGAGAATTAGGGAATGTACGTGATTGTTGATTGGTTGAATTTGGAATTTTGGAATTGTCGAGTGATACCGCATGACATATTGCGTGGGTTATCTGAAATGGCATGTCACATGAGCATGAGCGATATTGCATTCACGACAGAGCAAAGATATAAATGGATTGCTTGATGATGTGTTGCATGATCATTGACTGGGGTTTGTGATTGGCTTCCGTATGTGCATAATTACAACATAAAATAATGGTCGGCGACGGATTTTGGGGAGTCGCAAATCATTATACTTGTACACCAGAATCGAAAGCACAAGAACATATACTTGCACACCAAAACAAGAACATAAGCAGCTAAATGGAAGATGAAAATCCCAAAACTACCCAAATGGAATTTGCAAATCTATACATAGCTGGGAAAATTATCCAAAAAATCATAAACCTATTGTGCTTCTACCAATTCAATTCTAAACTTTTCAATTTTACTAATTCAGTCCTAAACCTTTTCACTTTTTGCCAATTAAGTTCATCCTCCCAATTTTGGCCAGAAATTGTTGACATAGCTTGTCGACACTAACATGGCGCTTTTTAATAATTTTTTTGAATTTTTTTATGTTTTTCTTTTACTTTTCTCTTCTTTTTTTTTGGATTTGGGTTTGGAGCTAGTGAGGGTTGCTAGCTAACCCTCATCGGCCTTGCTAGCCATGGGTGAGGGCCACGATGACCTCGTCGGCCTTGCCAACCTTAGGCGAATGCCATGATGCCCTTGTTGACAATGTGAGGGCCGCGATGCCCTTGCTAGATTTGGCTAGGGAAGGGCTCGCCAACCCTAGGCAAGGGCTCAAAGCGAGGTCACCACCCTCACCTAGGGCCAATGAGGGTTGGCCGACTCTCGCCTGATGTTGGCGAGGGTCACCATCCCTCGACTGTGGTCGGCAAGGGCTGAGCCAACCTTCACAAACCCCCCCCCCAAAAAAAGAGAAAAGTAAAAAAAATTAAAAGTTTTAAAAATTATTAAAAAGCGTCACATCAATGCTGATTGGCCACATTAGCAATTTCTGACTTAAATTAGTTGGATGGACTCAATTAGTAAGAAATGAAAATGTTTATGATTAAATTGGTAAAATTGAAAAATTTATGACTGAATTGATAAAAGTGCAATAGATTTAGGACTTTTTGGACAATTTTCCCATACAAAGCTACAACACACCATTTTGATTTGAACAAATTCCTTCATATTCTTCACAACTCAAAGCCACCTAAAGATTGGTGAGGATTAATCTAATGGTCACTGATGACTAGATGAGAAGGGAAAACGGATCAGATCTCGTCTAAGTGACTGTGATTTTTCTTTGGTATCTATCATTTTCCTCATTAATAGAAATCTCCTGGTGATATATTATCTTAAAACTTTTTAGACATAGCGTAATTTCCTTTTTGTAGTCGTAAGTTCCTTAGGTCCTATAGTTTGTAATATTCCATTAAAAATTGTAATCTGCCTAAGTTTGTAGTAAATTTCTTTTCTTATTGTTGAAAAAATTACTTAATGGATCCTAACCTTCGTTTAGTATACATAATCATCCTTACTAATAATAATTTATTAGTAAAATATCCTTTTGTAATTTTTCTTATGGAGGATGTAATGTTTGTTTGGAGGGCACAAATCTTTGGAATCTGTGCTTTGTAACATTTCATAAAAACAGCAATTTATTCGGTTAATGGTAATTTCTTTTATGCTTAATGAAATATCAAAATTGATAGTTACTTTTTGTACGCTTTGTAAAGTTTTGAGACTTATTATGTTGGTAATTTCCCTTGCTTATCATTTTTTTTAATCAAATGAAAGTTTTATCACCTTTGTGTTCATAACTTTTCTTTAATTTCTGCAAATCCAAATTCTATGAATAAAAGTCGATTTCGTAAAACAGATTTGACAGACCAGTTTTTTTCCACTTCTTATCCATCAATCCACATTGAATTTGAGATTGGTCCTATAAAAGGAGAGCTTCGACTTTTAGAATTTTCATTGCGATCATGACATTTCGGGTACAATAAAATAGTATTTTCTTTTTCGCCAAGCCAAACAGTAAAGTAGTGTTGGAAACCTATCTTCCCAAATTATTTAAAGTTCGTTCTACAAAAATATATATAGGTAAAAATTTAAATTAAGTATTTGCTTTTCAATCAATTTTTCCTTTTGCTGATACGCAGCAACAAATAAAAAAAAATATTTGAGATACTTCTCATAGTCTTATGCATGCAAAAAAGCCTTTACCCATATTCCTCTCCACCAAAGTCCAAGAAAAGAATAAAGTGAGAAGGAAAGGCCCCCCACCAAGCAGACCGAACCCCAAGGGTGTCGAATGAAACCAGAAAAAATTATGGGGGGCAAAAAATAGAACTTCAACAAAACTTCAGGTGCGAAAACTGAATTTTCGAAAACATTGAAAGGTATGGCTTCGATCTCTCCAGTCTCCACTCTCCGTCAAATCCCGCCATCGCTGGAAAGGTTTTTTCGAAAAGAGCACTTCGAGCGCGCGCTCTCCAGACCGACTACGGCGCAATTCGATTCCGACTCGTGCATCGTCAATCGATCCGAATCGGCTCGAGCAGGTTGAGATTCCATTCCATGGAGGATCGGGGCTCGGAGGAGGTGGAGAAAGCTCGGTTGCTGAGCCTGGCTCTCGAGTTCGGCTTCGACCAGCAGTCCGCCACCAAGTGCTTGGACCGTCTCGTTTCCCTCTACGGTAACTCGAATCGTTACTTCGTCGTCGCCCATTATTTATGCTGATATTACCGTTTGCAGAGGTCGTGCAGATCCTTCTCGCAGTCTGCTTTTGGTTTGAATAGGTCGGAGCAGGGTTTAGCGAAGTAGTCTTCCTTGACAAGCGAAATGTCTGGTGCTGTTCCGGTTTGATTTGTTTAGATTGCTTGGATGGTGGCTTTTCTGGGTTATAAGCTGAATGCGGGGTATCTGGTGATTAGGGAATGACGTAGTTGCTTGTGTTGCGGGGATGATTTGTGGATTGATCGATTGTGCAGTTTTAGATAAGGAGATTTATTGTGGTTAGGTCGTCGTTCTGACGATGGCTATGGAATAGTCTATCTTTTGGATTTGAATAGACTGGAGGAGCTGGTTAAATCCCATCCCCATTTCTCTGTGGGTTTTCCGTAGTAGTCTTCTTGACTAAGGAAATGTCTGACTTATTCTGAACTATCCGCAAATTTACATATAACTATTTTTTTTTGTCGTGGAACTTGCAAAATCATCTCTGTTCTTTTGGTTTTCTTAAGGTGACGAAGGTCGAGAGTTTATCACTGTGGAGCACTGCGGCAATGATTTCCTAGCAGAACTTGCTGAAACTATGCAAGACACTGAGGATTGGGATGATTTGCAAGCTGCAGAATCAGAAGCTTGTGGAGTTTTGACTGACATGTTTGGCCAAGATATCCCTAATGACGGCGAATGCAATGTTGTGCACGATGTTAATATTATAGAAGATTCTCCATGACCTGTGAAAAATCAAACTTTTCTTGAGGTGGATTCCTCTACTGACAGTGAAGACGAAGGTTATATACATGGCAGTAAAATGGGCAGGAAACCCACATGCTATATTCCTGGTCAAAGCAATACTCCGAGCAATTCGTCCACTCAACTTTTGGCCAGACAATCTTTAGAATCCATGGTATGCTTCTGAAAACTGTGAAGTTGTCTCACTTCTTTCTGCCTCCACCAGTTTGAAGGGATTAAGAAAAAGAAAGAAAAGCAGGATGGCTTGGCATGTTTTTTCCCCTGCCCAAAACTAATTTGGTTGATGGTTGTTAAGTTTGTGGCTTGAGTTTTTGATTCATGGACCTAGATTTGGCTTAAGATTGGCCCAGGCAATTGCATGGACCAAATACGTGGCTTGAAGAATGTCTCAGTATTGTACAGGGTTGGCTGTTCAGTGAAGCAACTGTGGACACCTAGAGAAGCCACAATAGTTACCGTGCAAATCCCATGAGTCTGGCCACAATGGTCCAGTTGTTCAGGAGGTTCACCAAAAGTTGGCAGATCTTGGCACGACCTTTTATTCTTTTAACAATGATTCTGCAACCCATATTTTTATATATTTTTGTTGCTGAGGTATATTGGGGTCAACAAGGAAAATGAGAAGAATTGAGAAAAGATTGTCTTGGTTTTTGATCAGGAGAGATTAGAGTGTCCATCTCAGCAAACTCCTGGGAAATGCTTTCCACTTGTCTCATTCGTTTTTGATTGACTCTTGCAATTGGGGATTTGGTTAGTGAGAAAATGATTTATTTCTTATTGTTATTCCCTCTTGGTCATTGTGAAACAACTCCTCCCGTTGATGTAGATGAAACTGCCCATCCCCTTAAATTAGTGTGTCATTGTTCTTTGCTCTTAAAATTATGTCTTTCCTTGATCATTTCCAGTTTGCTTGTAATTCTGCTCACAGCAAAGGACCTTACGCAGGGTACCTATACAAAAGCATTTAGTAAATTGCTTATGAGGGCTCTCATCCGATCAAATGTACAACAGACACTCCTAACTTGCCAGTTACTGCCACAGTCTTTAAGATCGAAAATGACTTGTATTAGAACTGTTTGCTCAATAAAAAGAGTTGATTTTTGTTTGGATGATGTAACAATACCTATATTTCTATAATACTTTGAGAGTATAGTACATTGTCCAAGTTTTGAACTTAGCATCCAGCTATCTTTGATAGTAGTTTTCTGCGAAATGAAGGCTCGGGATTTCTTTGTGCACATTTTTCATTTTCCATCACTCCATGTGAGAAACTATTTATGGTGCTGAAGAGGCTTTTTTGTGTTGAAGGACTGTAAGAGCACTGTCACTCAAGGTTCGATATCATCAGTTTCAAATAAAAGACATTGCTCTCTGATTTCGACTAGCAAACAAGGAACTCTGAGTTATGAGGAATTGCAAGCCTTGGACAATATAGAATTGGCAAATGTTGTAATATTCGGAAACAAGGCATTTCGACTAATGCAGCATCAGGCTTGTAAAGCTTCTGTAGCCTTGCAAGATTGCTTCATTCTCATGCCCACTGGAGGTGATAAAAGTTTATGTTACCAGGTTAGTGAATGTTAACATTATTTTCATTTTTGTAATGATCATATGTAGAAGTATGTGTGGAGACAATGTTTAGAGCACAAGCCCTGTGCGCTTTGCTCAATGGTTCCACCAATTATATACTAGACGGGCAGACCTGTATATCGAAATTTAAGCATCAAAATGATCTTGTTAATCTGCTTTGTTAGCACTGTTGAGCAGTTTGTGCTTAAATTTTAGGAAGAAAACGTGTCCCAAATGCAAATTAAGCGATAGGAAGTGATTCAGGTACATACCCATGGGTTCCAATGCACAGGATCGGACTAAGTTGAAAAAGAAGGAAATACAGGACATTCTCATTCTGCCTTCACACATCTCTATCTATGCTATAATATCTAGAATTTGAGGTTTGTATTATGCTTCTAGCACCTTCTAATTACTTACTGGAAAGTTGATCTTGTTTTTGCATGTAAGTGTTGTTGTCAGTCATAGTTCAGGTCCAATTCAAAAGGGTTACTAAGTCAAAGAGGAATAAGTTTTCAAATTACTTGCACCTAATACAGATTGTAGATGTCTATATTTCCTATGCAGGTATATGCTATGTCATCATCTCAACTAGGGGTGATCATTTCCCATAATTGGTTTGAAAGTGATGTCCTTTCATACAAAACGGATCTTGGTAGCATGCAAAATATTGGATCTACTGATTCCCAAAGAAGATTTTAATCTGGATTTATTGAGTTGAATTATCCTGAAGTGTTTTCAGTTCAGTCTTGAAGTAGTTGATGTATGTTTCCAGCTGAAGTAATTATAAGACAAATAGTGAAAACTGGTGCTTTTTCTGATCAGCTGAAGATGAAAAAAAAATAAAAGAGTAATTCCCCCATCCTTTCCTTTCTTCATGTGCTCTTCTGATGTTTTTAATCTTGGTTTCAGCTGCCAGCAACTCTTAAACCAGGTGTCACAGTTGTGATATCTCCCCTGCTATCTCTCATCCAGGATCAAATAATTACTCTGACCCTCAAAGTTCAAAGTATGGAATACCATCTACTTTCTTGAACTCTCAGCAGACTGCTGCCCAAGCAGCAGCAGTCCTCCAAGAACTAAGGCAAGGTTTAGCTCTCTCTCTCTCTCTCTCTCTTCCTACTGAAGTATGTCCTACCATACAATTGTTATCCCGCCATAAAAATGGTTATGCTCCATATGTTGCAAAGGATGTACATTTTTATGTAGTTAATGAAAAGATGCATGCCTAAGATGTTTCCCTTAAAGATAATTTTTAGCATCTTAGCCTTCCAAGAGAAGTGTATCATACCATACAATCTTTGTCCTGCCATAAAATGTTGGGCTGTGCCCCATATGTTGCAATGGAATTTCTATTGGACTTCTAAAACTTTTTTTTTTGCTGAGTGTTGTTATTGTCAAGTCATTATTCTCCACTGCTTTGCCTGCCTTTTCAGGAAAGATAAACCATCGTGCAAGTTATTGTATGTAACTCCTGAAAGGATTGTGGGAAACCCGTCATTTCTCGAGATATTGAAATGCTTGCATAGAAAGGTACAATTTCTGATTCGCTGTAACTTTTTTCTGAAAGTTTCTTTTTGAACTTTCTGATACTCAGCCATCACACATTGCAGGCACAACTAGCAGGTTTTGTTGTTGATGAGGCACATTGTGTGAGGTATGCTTTTTGGCATCCTTGTATCTGAAGGAAAGATCATGCTAGAGTTACCTCAAAAGGAATAATTATTTATGATGTTGCCACTGCAAAACTACTGTCCTTGTTCCAGATAGAGAAAAGCAAGTAAATTTTATATATTGGCAGTGTTACACTGAACCTTCTGAAACCCAGACCTACCATGGAGTTCTAGGATAACAGAGTGCAATGTTGAAGTAACTAATTATGGAAATGATCTAGTTCCTTCTTTTGCGAAAAGTCAGTGGCACATCATTAATCATAGTAAGCAGAATGCACCCAACTAAATTTAAGTTCCACGGAAATTGCTTGCAGAAGGAATTGAAAGTGTCCGTGATTGGCAAGATAGTCAGGTCTTTTAAGCTGGTTCTTGTGTCCCTACTTATTCTTTTAACATTTATACTATGCATTAACAACTTGAGATATAAGGCAAAAGTTCACACATGTGATCATTGATTGTGTTTTTTATGAGGTCTTCATTGGATTTGCTCTGCCAGTGCAATCTCATGAAAGGAACGAATTGCTATATTGAGCTTTTCTCATATATTTGAATGATTGTAAATGGATAAAGCTTATTGATCATTACTTGGTTGTCATTATTGCAGTCAAAGGGGACATGATTTTCGTCCAGATTATAGGGGACTGGGATGTCTCAAGCGAAACTTTCCATACATCCCAGTGATGGCCTTAACTGCAACTGCCACTCGGCCAGTTCGCGAGGTACAAAACTTGCACATTATCCTCCAGATAATGTTGAAAAAATCATTTGGGTCTTATCAAAATGTTCATCCATTGCAGGATATCCTAAAGGCTCTCAGGATCCCCCATGCTCTTGTTCTCGAGACAAGCTTTGACAGACCAAACCTAAAATATGAGGTCATAGCTAAGACCAAGGAACCACTGAAGCAGCTTGGAGAGCTGCTGAAGAATCGTTTTGCTAATTTGTGTGGCATAGTGTATTGCCTCTCGAAAAGTGAATGTGTTGATGTTGCAAAATACTTGAATGATAAGTGTGGTATAAAGACGGTGAACTATCATGCTGGATTAGCAGCCCTTCAAAGAGTAGCTGTTCAAAAGGATATGGCATACTGGAGAGGTTCAAGTTGTTTGTGCAACCATGGCTTTTGGGATGGGAATAGACAAACCTGATGTTGTAAGTTGAATTGGACTCTAAGCCTTTGCCTATTTTTAGTGTTAGAATCAAGCTGACATGCTGGCCAATACTCAATTAGTTCGCTTTTTTTTTTCTAATGTTTTAATTTTACTGATCGGTTTGTTAGCATGCTTGGAAGTAAACTTTGCTATCTCCATGGTCCAGTGGCCTGGTAAATTGTCATTCTTGGCTATTGATTGCAGGAACTAGCGAATTTCTTTCTTCCATGTATGGAACTTTGGTGTGCTGAAAATAAGTTAAACTAGGATAAAGTTATTTTCTCTAGTGTATACATGGCAAATGAATATAATCTAACTTGACCTTCTGTTATAATGTTTTGGACATATTTCAACTTATTTTTGTTGGTCAGTAATAATTTTCTTTATGGCATGTGGTCAGCGTTTTGTCATCCACAACACAATGTCCGAGTCAATCAAAAGCTATTACCAAGAATCAGGGAGGGCAGGAAGAGATAATCCACCAGCAGTGTGCATTGCTCTATATGACATAAAGGATTTCAGCCAGGTTTTGTGCATGTTAAGGAGTGGTCAAGGATGTAAAACCGAAATCTTTAAAAGTGCAATGGCTCAAGTTAGGAAAATGCAGCAATATTGTGAACTCAAGGTAATCCAGTTTGTGTTTTTAACTTCTCTCTGGTGATCTTAACTAAGTGATGCTTCTATTTTGTGTTTACACTTTCCACTTTTTCTATTGATTGTTGTCAGTGTTAGTCCGGCATTAACCCCATCTGGGTGCTGGATCATCAGATGGGTCTGTTGGCAACATATTCAAATGATAATGGAACTTTTGGGCTAAACTCATATTCCGCACACCTAAATAGAGCAAAGTCTGTTGATAAACCAGTGTTTCCTCTATAATTTGCAAAATTTTCAGGACAAGTGTCGGCAGCAAATTTTACTTGCACACTTCGGCGAGTCTTCGAATCAGAAAGACTGCAAATACGGTTCTCATCCTTGCAACAATTGTCTCAAAGCCTCTTCATAAAGGTAAACCTTTCAGGTGTCAACTCTCTTGATGGGCGACAGGTACCGACTTATGCGTGATCTTGAGCCGCACAGTTCTTCTGATTCCATCATCTGCAATTATTGGAAGACCACATGGTAATGGAGGGGCGAAGGTCCTTAATTTTGGACACATAATTCTTACAGTTGTCATGGTCTTGTCATCTCATGTTTGTCTTTTCCTTTCATCTGATGCCACGTTGCTTCTCTGGAACTAATTATTTTCATGAGGGGAAAGAAAAGGTTGGTCGACATATAAACCGGAGAGGCACGCCCTCCGGTCTTGACTGCAGAAGAAAAAGTTAACTTGTTTCAGTTCAGCAAAGATTAACAATGAAATCCAATTATACAAGAACATGTTGC
Source organism: Corymbia calophylla (assembly GCA_014182845.1). NCBI lineage: Eukaryota > Viridiplantae > Streptophyta > Magnoliopsida > Myrtales > Myrtaceae > Corymbia > Corymbia calophylla. The sequence goes on along the minus strand of CM024694.1, from coordinate 17,451,998 downwards.
CTTTCTTCTTCTTTCCCATTTTGAATTAGTGATGAATCCATATCATGACCGCATCTGAAGTTAGTTTACTTGCAGTTTCAATTTTTTCAAGTAGTATATCTTAAGATACAATCGATTGGTTGAAGACCTTTATTACGGTACAATCATCAGTTATCCAACTATTGAACACTGCCGGCTTTCTGGTCAGCAAGCATTGCATCGGTGGACTGGATTATTCAAGTCATTAGTGGACTGGGATCTTAGATCCCCATTATGCAATAGTTTTTCACAGAGAGCACATGGGCATCTTTAATTCGATACCTGGGGGTTTAACAAGGTTTTATTATTCCTGGGTCAGGCACAACGTTAGATTCATTTTGACTTGGACGTGTCAACTGCCCAATAATGCTCTTACGTGGCAATTATCAGTTGCTTCTTTGTTGTATTTGCATAACAACTGCTCACGGTAACGATTGCATATATATTCATGAGAATTGCAGCCAACGCCTTGCACTCAGGAAGGATAGTTGGGATCAGCACACTTTTGATGACGGCACAGCATCGCACAAGGTGAGGGAAATTGACAGTATTGGCTCGGAAGGTCTTTCATTTGTTGCCGTTTGAAGTGAGGACAAAATTGTTCCTCTGAATGTTAGTACGTGCATGACTCATTTGAAAAGGATTGTTTTGGAAATATATTGGACTGGGGGGATTCTCTTCGGCCTAAGAAAAAGAAGATGAGAATTTGGGGTATACCCATTATCCTTTGAAAACCACAAAGGAGAGCCTGTACCGTGGAAAATCTCCAAGTGAGGGCATATAAATTTTGGAAGCTTGTAAGAGGGTATTAACTGCAGCTCAGATTGCATGGGATTTTAGAGAAAGAGCCGCTATTACATGGATCAAAATAGGTAAATGAGAAATAAACAAATAATCCTGTAAACCCCCAATATCAACCAATGGAAATCTCCTGTTTTGCGGAAGTGCCAACTCGATTATCATCGAGCTTCTTTAGATCTGTGGTCACGTGTTTGAATTACAAGTTTGAGTTGTGTCATGATTGAAAGCGATTGATTTGTGGTCTTTGGTTCTAGTGAGTACTGAATTACTAACATTTTGTTTAGTCGTGGTGATAGGTTTGCCATTGTCGAAACATAGATTATGGGTGATACTTGATGGCCATAACTCAAATCGAACATTTAATAATCAACGTTAAATTCTATAGTAATGTTCAGGGATAAATGATGTGAATTGACCATCCCAGCCCTTGAATATTATTAAAGAACTCGAACTTAATTGTTCTTGTTTAGGAATCTGAGATGATCCTCCTTTCTCTCTCTCTGAAAAAAATCCTTCCCATCCGAGAAAGGGGAGAGGCCAAGAGGGAGGGCACAGATGGACCCATGGTCGCCAAGCCACCTATCCCATGGAGTTGGCCGGAGTCTAGAGATCACGACGATCCAAACTCTTAACCAAAACCAATGTACGTAGCCAAATCCCGGCCTCGCATGCTCAAACACGCTTTGCCCCCGCACAGACTAGACGAGGTGAAGGAGTCGGCGATAAAAGCGTCGTGGTGGAACGACTCAGAGAAGAAGAGGAAGAGGAGGGTGGCTAGATACAAGCTTTATTCGGTCGAAGGCAAGTTCAAGGATTCTTTCAAACAGGGATTCCGATGGTTGAAGCGCAAATGCTCGACCTTCGCTCGTTGATTCTAATTAGTAGAAGCTACGGAATACCGTGCTCATCATCATCAAGAGAGAAAAAGGGTGAGAAAGAAGAAACAGAGAGGTTTGCTGTGTTCTTTGGCTGTTCGTCTTTTTATGTATCTAATGGTAATGAAATATCCAGAAGTGTACCACAATGTTCGATCTTTCCAGTATTATGTTCGTCCAACTCGTTTCATTCATCGATCTCTAGCATTCAAAACATAGGAAAATGAGACCACTCCTATGTGATAATAGTATATATTTATATTTGCTGATTTTTCTTTTTTCTTTTTGAAGTTTCTTACCCTCTGATTCATTTGTAACGGGATTCTGCATCCATGCCCATGCAATGTAAAATTGTATGATTTGTTCATCTCTCCTCTTTTCAGTAAGCTCTTTTCCTAATAAATTTGATGCTGATTGCAAAGCCAGATGAATACTTGTATTTGTAGGATTGACGTTTCGATCTATTTCGTGGTCGATTTTGTTGGCTACGACTTTGTTTTGGCCAAATGTTGTTTACGCCTCGTTTCTGGGGTTCTTTAACCCCCTCATTTCCTCAATTTGTCTATTTTGATTCCTCTTCATTGTACGATTCATCATATGGCAACATACATTGCTGAAGCCAGATATTCTAAAATGCCGTGCGCTGGGGTTAAATAAAACGAAAGGCTTTCCATGGTTCCATTTTGATTTGAGGACAGTTTTCATATTTCAAGTACCGTCCCATTGAGCCCGGAGTTACAAAATATTGAAAACTAAAAAGCCCAAAATGAACCCTCTTTAATCCTATAAAAACTCGCATAGTTATTGTTTAAATGGTTGTTTTTTTTTTTTGGTCGGTGTTTAAATGGTTGTAATTTATAGGATTTTGATGTAAAATGTGATGGAACTTTAAAAACAAGCTCGAAGCAAATCGTTGGCATGAAATCAAAGGAGAAGAAAAGAAAGTGTGAACACCCATGAACAGAACCGAATTGCTTCACCAGATTTAACACGTACATCCAATTATTCGGTCAATTCACGATTTTCCAACTTCAAATCAATTCAGCCAATGAGGTTATGACTAATATTCTATAAGTAGTCAAACACAAAGCTCTTGCCCTTTGGAATAATAGCTTAGACACTGGTCGAGCAACTAAGTAAATAAAGTGTAGACTTGATACATTGACTTTACTTGCGATTTTTCTCGTGGAATGTTCAACCATTATTCTGAAAATTAAATTATTTCATGTTAAGTACGTTTAACAAGTATGTCGACACGACCCACATTATATATGTGTTAGTACTTAATGATTCAAACTTGGCTTAACAAGCTACTTGGCCTTGTCTTGAGCTCTGGAAATTTTGAGTATAAGTTCAAGCAGACAAGCAGCGAATCAGACTGAGTACCTTGCGAGTAGCTTTCAGCCTATCAACTATTAAAATTCCACCATTGTCATCTAGTACAAGGTACAGGAAAATCAAAGGGAGGTCTGAAAGAAATTGTTTCGATTGAAACTTGAATGCGTGATTAGCGAACACAATTTGGCGTAGTATAGTCTGATTATTAATCAATAAGATGACCTTTTAAAGTTTTTTGTTCAAAGCAAATGAGTAAATTCTGGGAAAGCTCTTTTCACCCTTCCAAAATTCTCCACATTATCCAATACTAGTCATCAAACGTGGCCAACACCAGAGAAAAATAGTTATCAGGTATGAAAATGTGCACGGATGTGGCTCTTCTGCTTTTAGATTCAAGCTTAAATAAATCAAGTTTAAGATTATGCTATGGAAGCGATTGCAAGATGCTTACATATGATTTTCCGACCTGACCAAACTAGAGATATGATTTTACACTGGTGAGCGCTTTATTTTGTGTTCAAAATTCTTTCAAACGAGAAACTATTGTCTTCTTGGAAACAAAATCATTGAAACTCTTGCCTGCAATTGACAGATTAGTTGCCGATTCAATGGTGTTCATAGTTGCATTACTTATAACTTCCTTGTTCATAGATGCTTTTTCCACGTCTCCCGGTCACAAAATTGTAGCTTGAATTTGAATTGGACATCTAACCGGTAATCCTGTTAACAAATCTCATTTTATGCTTAACTCATACATGTAGAACCACCTGCACATACGGTCTTCCGGTAAGCGATTTGTGATTCGCCTTTTGCTAAAGAACAGCACGATGTCAAAGCTCACAATGGCCTAATAGACCACATGAGAAGAGGTTGCTTCACATCCAGAATCCTTTAGGAAGAGTATTAACAACACAGAGCACATGAAATGCAGCTTCAATCTACACAAGGAATATAACACTCACTAATTATCAATAAATGAAAATATCCAAGATCCTACCATCACAATTTACCCCATGAGAGATAAGATACAATTGCATAAACATCATTGACACCAATCGCAGTTGGACCACAATGAATAGAGACTTCATTAGCTGGCCGACGAAAAAGAAACCAACAGGCTCATAAGAAGTAAGCAATTCACAACACTTTCCCTGTTTGTGTTCAGGAACAGAATTGAAGTTAATAAAATTATGTTGAAAAGGTTAAGTGCCTAAACTACAATACAAAAAGATGTATTTGCTACTTGGTTATTTTGCAAGATCCAATTAGCAAAATCGGCAATACAAGATAGTTGGCGAGGAGGTCAATTTCAACTTTACTAATCCAATGCTGCATACATGATAGTTGAACTTATCAAATCAGAAACCTATATGAGATTATTTACAGGATATTATCACACTAATAAATTGATAGAAATGGAGGAGATTATCATCATGCATACTCACGTACTAATTTCAGGTGAAATTCCACAATTAATATGGTATAAGCACACAAGTTAGTTTTTCATGTTACGATTAGCAGTGCATACCTTCCCCTTTAGAGCCTCATCGAGTTCATGAGGGATATCATTAGAATGCAATCGTATCAAATAACTCTGCATCAGGGCAACATACAAAAGGTCAGCAGCTACGTATTTGGATTAACGTAGAGGTAGAACCTAATGAGCATACAGAAAGCCTGTTTAATTGAAAAAAGTACATTTACAATCGTTCAGGTATGTGTTGTCAAGACAAGATCAAATGTTTGAACATGCACATGAATCAAAACTTGCTTCAGACACTCTAGTTGGCCCCAGAGCATCTTCAAGGTTGGCACACAAGATGGTCCTCAGCTGTTACAGATGCTTCCTCCGCAAAATCCCTTTTCTTCGTTTTGATTGGTCTCAAATATGGAATTTGAAGTCCCTCAGCCAAGTTAGTCACACTGAGATCAGTCATGTGATGATATAGTTCCATGGCAGACGGGATCAAATGCCATGCAAACTAATTAGCAAATTCTTGAGCTCCTTGTCCCAGATTTTTTTCAGAGACAGCCAAAAACTGTCTAATTATGCAAAAGGTCATCAACACAGCTGACTGAATTGAAGTCCCAAAGTAAGCCTTGATCATTTCATAGACCGGCCAAACCTGTCATAGAAGCAACACCGGTTTACCTTGCTTGATAATCTTTCAAAACAACAATTTGACTTGTTAAGGTGGTCTACATTCATATATGACAGAATAACCAAAACTATTAACATTTTTTTTGTCACCAAACATAAGCACTTGGACCTTGAATTTTATTTTAGCTTAGTTCGTCATACTCGGAGAAGTAATGATCTCCTTAGAAGGTTAATGAGGGACATCAAGGGAACAATAAGAAACTTGACAGGGTTTTCCTTTGTCAAGGAAAATCGGAAGGCATTTGTCCCAAACAGGACATCTGCCATTAGTCAAATTTGACATGCAAAAGAACTTACAAAGGTACTCAAAATCACTAAAAGGATCTTCTCAAAGAAAATGTGAACTTTGGACATTGGGACATTATGAGTGTAGTATACAATAATGAGTAGCAGAAGTTCAACGGCCTCTCGATGAAAATTTCAAATCCCAGGATTACTAGATAGGGGAACTGTTCATCACTAGGTAATTCTTGTTTACCGTTGTTGATATTTTCATTCTGGCCAAGCAAGCTGATATCTATTTGCAGTCTACAGAAGCTGCAAATGGAAGGATAACGAAAAACATAGCTACAACGTAATCAACAGAATTTTACAGAGGCAAATTCAGAGTTTCTAAAATCAATCAAATAAACACCTGGTGTGGAGCAAATCATTCTAAAAAAATACAGCTTCAAGAAAAGCAGTGCTCTACTTTCTCATGCTGGCCGTTCAAGGATGGAGAATCTTACTATGCCTTCTATTGACATTTAGGTCTATATTTTCATCTTGGCTGAAGCATCACATCAACTTCTATGACCAATTACCCTTGCTCCTTCAATTATGTAAGACTAGCAATTTAGGGAAGTGCAGAACCTTGTCATGGAAAACCTTCTTGTCAAAAGAACATAGCGATGAAAAGTAGTTCATGAGATTTAGAAGAAAAATGATTGTTCACTGCTTATTTACCTCTGCTGACAAACCATTTCAGATATGGGTATGAGATTTCTCACATCATTATCACTGCAAGATAATATTTCCATATAGAACTCAGAATTGATGTCTTTCTTATGTCTAGAGACACACATTCCAGATAATCTCGGTATTGCTTCCAATGAGTCACAACCAGAAATATCCAAATGGCGTATATTCAACTTTTCAAGTCCCTGAAGCTGAGTAAGTTTCTTGCAATTTCGAATTGTTAAAGATCGTAACTTCTCACATCCTGTCAAATTTGGCAAAGTCTCCATTGATTTGCACCAACTTAAATCTAACTCTTCTAAGAACTTCGCACCGTCTAGACCTTGAATTTCGACTAGATTGTCGCAATAAGCAACCACTAATCTCTTCAAACGCCGTGATTCAGATAATCTCGATATTGTTCCAATGAGTCGCAACCAGATATATTCAAATCAATTAAATTCAACTTTTTGATTGCAGAATAACTCAAGATCTTGCAAATTCTATAAATCCCTAATTGAGCTAGGGATTTCTCTCAGGGACTCACAGCAATAGGTGCTCAGTTTCTTCAGCTTCCTCAGAGAGCCAATAGACGTAGGAATCTTTGTAATACCAGATCTATCTAATATAAGTTCTTCTAAATCTTTTAATTCACCCAACTCCTCTGGTAGCTCCTTGAGACTGACACACCATGTCAAATCCAAGGAAACGAGGCTCGTGAGTTTGCCAATAGAAGGGTGGAAATGTTCCAGTCCATCACAACCATACAAGCGGAGAATCTTCAACTGTGTGAAAGCCGAGAGATCAGGAGTACATCTAAAATTCGAGCAACATGGAATGTTGAGAACTTTAAGCCGCTTTGATGCCTAACACGGAAAGGAGAATAAGCTGTCAAAGGAGTTTGATCAGCTAAACAAAACATAAAAACCCTAAGATTGCTGAGAGGATGTCTTTTTCTTGCCAATCTTACCGCAAACGAACTCCATCCTTGCCAATCCTCTGTGAAGTCGCCGGGCCCTAAGTCCAGCACCGATAAATTCAGTAGATGCAAGTCGGTAATCGGAAGAGACAAATCGCCTCCCTCAACACACCACTGAAGGTATCTCACTTCAGAAACGAGTTTGTCGTCGTTGGAGGTTCTACTTGCCCGCATCAAGTCACGGAACCGGGAGGAGTCGCATCTCAATCTCTGCAAGTTTCTTTTAACTATTCATCTTCGTCTGGATACAGAGAAAGAATTGGACGAGAGAAAATGACCGAACCTCTCAGACCTTTTAACTTTTTTTAGTCTTTGCTTTTTCTAAATCTTAGATTTGCAAGATTCATTACCTTTCTATCCCTTCCTTCCCGTATACAGATATGGACACGTGAACCCCACATTTAGTTTTATTCTTGACAACCTTTTGAAAATTAAACAAATGACATGGAGATAAAAAGAAAGAATAGTTATTGCTTTAACACAACTAAGGCAAATGCACGTTAATGTTTTATCTTTAGATTCTTCATTTTTTTCAAAAGTCTCTAGCGCGTGCACTTTGACTTTCATTTAAGACGAAATACATGTAATCATTTCAAAACGTACAATTGTTTATTTGTAAATTTTCATATGACTTCCGTATAACTTTTCAAAAGAATTTGTGAAAGAGTGCCGGTGGGCCAAACTTTTCAATAGCTAAGGAAGTACTAGGTTTTTCATTTCATTAGTTAAATGTAATAATGTGGAAGAGAAAAATGGAGAATTTTCAATATATTTCGATATATAAAAAAATTACATGGAAAGCCTATTTATAAACTCTATTAAAAGACTATTTTAAGAAAAAAAATCAAAGGAAATCAAATTAGTTATGTATGATCAAAATAGATATTGAAAATCAAAAGAAAAATTTTAAATATCTCTAGAAGATGTATAAATATCTTCAACATCATTAAAGATATGTGTGAAGTGTTATATCATTTCTTTCGAAATTGAAACATTTTCTTTTTATAAAATATGTTTAAAAAGTTCGTGATGGCATTGGACAATAGTGTATAAATCATATGATGAGGCAGCCTAGATGAACAATATATAATATTAAAAAAATGGCATGAACACTGATTTAACCAAAAAATAAACAGAACTTCATGCTAAGAATCATATATAACGTATATAAAGGTATGCATATAATAATAAGCACGGCATTTCCTCCAATTAGTGAAGTTCTCATGGATTTTCTTATAACAAACATTTCTATTCGCAATAACTTTCTTTATATTCATTATATTCATTAAACAACTTATAGCGGATAGGAATGTTTGTTATCAGAAAAACCACTCTTTATCCTACACCTAACCTAATTCATGAAATGAGCAAGTTCAACGGGATAAAACCTTAAAGAACACTAAGATTTCCCTAAAACAAACTTTTAAGAGGATTTTTGCTATCTTATCTATTAAAAGGAAATAAGAATGAAAAGAGATAGAAATAACTAGTAGAGAGATGGGTATTTTCAAAATTAAAATGGAGAAAAAAAATCAAAAATTGGATTCCTAAATAAGAGGAGCACCACAATACATTCGGTTGCACTAGAAAGCAAGCAAATGTCATGAGTGTGAAATTTTTTCCGATCTTATTGTTTTGAATTAATTATCAGTTATTATAATTGGCACATTCTATCTGTTTTTTTTTTTTTTTTTAAACAAGAAATCTTCATTTATTTGAACCCCGATGTTTGTACTGCATCTTCATCCATAATTGTAGTCCTTCATATTGTCAATATTTTCAACTAGATATGACAATTACATGCTTTTGATAAATGAGATTTATGGTGTAAAATTGTAGTTAAAGGATAGCAAATTGATTTTCAATCAAATTTTTACAGAGGTGACATATATCAATGAAATTGAATCAAATGCTGTAACTTTTTCATCCTTGAGATACCAATAATTTATTTAGTGTCACAATTAATCTATGATGGACATAAATAGATTTTATTTCCTAGAAAGTAAGAACATCTATTCATCCTAGATGAAATATCAAAACAGATCAATTAAAAATATTAAATTAAGAGGGAGACGAAAAGAAAGAAATGCCATATTTTACCTCAACTCTTAGTAATTTTGAGACTTCCTCATAGTCATCATCCCATGGTCTATTACGTCTCTCAAGCTGATGCTCTTGGCAAAAGATGCTCCTTCCAAGATCTCTCAATTGATCATGCATACTAAATACACCATGATGATCAATTTTTATTAAGCACCTCAACTTCAACTCTTCAACTCCTTCATTTGGATAAAGCTCACAATCCTCCCACATGTACATGTGAAATGAGGCCCATTCATCAACGAAGAAACAAGCAATGTCCAAAAAAATCTGCTTATGTCCCTCATCTAATGCATCATAACTTATTTGCAATATCTTTTGGACATCTTTATATGGTTGATTTTTTAATTGCTTCAGCACATCTTCCCATACTTTTTTTGGTTTTTTAAATAAGTGTGCACCTACAACTTCAAGAGCCAAGGGAAGCCCACCCATGGTGGATATAATATCACGAGATATACCCTCAAAGTCGCTCGGAGAATGGTCCATACAAAATGCATGTCTGTTGAACAAAAGCAAAGCTTGCTCCAAATCCAATCCATTCAATTCGTACTTGCAGTCTACCTCAAATTTAGATTGATCAAGAACGGCTTTATTTCTAGTTGTAACAATGATCAAACTTCCTTCCATAAACCAATTACGTTCCCTAGCCAACACACCTAGTTGACTCTTGTCATCTATATCATCTAGAAGAATGAGAACCTTTATTCGTCCAAATCTAGATTTGATTATATTAATTCCATAATCAATTGTAGACACTTTAATTTTTCCATTTAGTATATCCGATAGAAGTTGACTTTGTAGGATACATAATGCCACGGCACCTAGTATTTTCTCGAACATCTGGAAGAAAGCTGACATGCTTAAATTTATTCAAGAGTTGATTGTAGATGCACTTGGCAAGAGTTGTCTTGCCTATCCCACCCATGCCATAAATTCCAATCATTCGAGCATTGGTGGAAGGATTGCTGATCCAATTCATAATTTCCATGCCACAAATTCCAATCATTCGAGCATTGGGGAAAGGATTGCTGATCCAATTCATAATTTCCTTCATATGACCATCAAGTCCAACTAGTTGCTTAGGCACATCCAACTGAAAATCTTCCTGTAACTTGCTTATAACAGTTTCGACCACTTGTTCTATTAATTTTCCCTCATGCCTGTCAAAAAAAAAAAAAAAACAATGAGAGGTTATGAACCTAGACATGGTCTATGCGAAGTATTCGATCCTTATTAACTGAGCTATAGGAGGTCGATTTTATCTTGGTGGTGATCAAGCTTCGGAAGACCCAGCATTAGAGTCCTTCGTAGGCCTATTATTTAGTGATTGATGCTATTGGCTGCAGGTATTGTCGTTTCTTTGTTTTTTGGTCTGCACCGGAGGCAAATGTAAAATTCTTGGGCACTATGGGATGCTTTGGTTTTAGTTGTCGTTGGTTTAGTTTTCAGGGACACCTTAGGGAATACTGGTGTTTGTTGTCTTTGAGGCATTATGGCTGTTCATTTTAACATTTTGGGGATATTTTCTGAGATTGGAGTGAAAGTAATTCATCCGCGTATCATCAGTTCTGCGTGAAGAAGAAAACATACTTATCAAAAAAGGAAAAGTTCAGTAAAGTACCCGTCAGCAAATTTCTCAGATTCCCATCCATTTAAGTTACTGACTTCCTTAAGTGCTTGTTCCCCTTCCTGAATATCCTTCTTCTCAAAATGCTTTTGTCTATGGACATTTCCAAAATTTCCTTTTAGATACCGCACATCTGATGGGGTAACTCTGTAAAAAATGGGCAACACTATGTGTGAATTGCTTTTCTTCTGATCCATGATATGACTGAGCTCACGGAGGCACCATTTGCTCGAAGCATAATTTTTGGAGATGATGGGGATCGAAATCTTAGATCGTGCTATGGCATCAAGAATCTTTGAACCAAATTCCTCACCAATTGGTATACTATTATCGTCCTTGAACACACAAATCAGTACATGGACCCCTGCCTTGATCAAATTGTGGTAGAGGTGATCAGTGAATGTCTTGCGGGTATCTGAGCCTCTAAAGCTCAAGAACACGTCGTATTGACCGCTACCTACATCTGTGGCTTCCGGAGAGATGAATGAAGAAGTGGGTACTTCCTCAGTGCTCTCTTCCTCGGCTCTCTTTCTCTTTCCCAGAGTCTGCCCCATGACGATCTGAGGGGGAAGGTTGAAAAGAAAGATGCTTTTCCTGCTGCTTAAAAGGATTGATGAACACCAAAAGACTCTTTTAGGATGATTTCCTGCAAATGCTTGCTGGTTTGGTCCACTCCGAGTAACATGTACATTAATTTCTCTCCAAGGAAATGCTGAAGAAGGTTCGTGTTCTTGAGAAAGAGGTAAGCTATGAAGACACGGCCTTCAGCTAATTAAGCTGACATTGTTTCAATGCAGAAGATTCGGTGGCCCTAAAGAGGCCCCTGAAAAGCCCACAGCATTTAATTTTTCAGAAACACGTATTTGAAACACATTTAAATATTAAAACACATATTTAAACATATTGAAGTGTAACTAATCGACTTCCTTAAAACATGTTTGAACAACAAAATGACTTCACGTGAATCTATGATATTTGAAGATGGATTCTTTCAGTTCACACTTAAGATATTGAAATTATTAGGAAAGCCCATGGAAGCATCTTCCTCTGAGTATTAGCTCACCTCTTATTATTTTTAGCCCAATATATGAACAACCCTATCTCCACCACCTCATTTTCACAACCCCTCCTGTCTAATCCCTTGTCCAGTGGCCAAACTAATGTGGTGTCATGTAATTGTTGCCCAATAGAACTCATCCTCTAGATGGTGCATTTTTCTAATTGGAGGAAATTTACATCAGTCACCTTTTTAATTTGGGGGGTTTCAAGTCTTAGGCATCACTCATATGTAAGATTAACTACAGCTAAAATATTAATTGAAGAAAAATTTTCAATTCCTCAGTTGCTTAAATTACAGAGGAAGTCGATGAAAATGATTCTAAATGAAAGGGAAATACCTCCTTTTGGGCCCACATTTTATTTTTTTCTAAAAGTGCATATGAATGAGAGGAAATGCATAAATTGCACTTTTATTCCAAAAATGGCCTTACTTCCTTTTTAAGGACGAATAAAATGAAGGATGATTAAGTCAATCGATGAAAATTAAGTTCCATTTACATCATTTCTACCCAACATGCATCCAAACATATTTTGACGAATTTTGACTTTCCCTCTCTTCTTTCATGGTCTTCTTGTTTTTTTGTTCTTAATTTTTACATTTTGAAATTTATGGCTTTAGTATGTTCGAAATTTGGGGCATTTTGTGTGATAAAATTTTATGGCCTGTAAATAGAATTGATATTAATAGAAAAGGCTGCATGTCACTTGTAATTAAAATATCACGTGAAGCAATATTGTTCTTTGCTTTAGATGTAATGCAATGTGTTGCTTCTTTTTGCATGTATATGGGTTAGCATATTGCATGATGTCGTGTTGATATTTCATATGGTGACACGTTTAATAATCATATTTGTCTTGTCGTGTCGCCTTACTTGCTTCATTAAAAGTGTCATGTTTGTATTTGTGACAACTCAACATGTTCACGAAACATGTTTTGTTTGGATTTTGCCATATTCATGTTTATATCCTAACTCGAGATAACACAATTAATATGAGAAGACATGAATTGTCAGCCATATCTTTAGTAATATGATCACTAACAAAAACAAAGAAAAACAAAAAAGGATGTCCGAAGTCTTGAATTTTCGCAGTCTTTAAGGACTATTCGACGAAACTTTCACTCGATTTTTTTCCAAATGCTAAAAGTGAACAAGTCTCTCAGCCTTTATTCTCTAAGAAAACTCGAGCTTCCCTGACAAGCTGATACGTTCCTCTCTCTTCCAATGGCTCGGAACAAGGAACTCCCTCTTGCTTAAGTTAATCAATCTTAGATCATCTTTGTTCTTGGTCCCCCCTTCCACACCCCCGAGGGTGCCCCCAGGGGCGGGAAGCGATCTTAGAAACCAATCACGCTCTGGGAAAAAATCTCAATTCTCTTTTTGTGTGAATTTTGCTTCTCTATTTGTTTCAGGTTCTTTTATGTTTTGGTTCAAATTCGGTGATTTCATATTTTAATTAGATTTAAAATTGGTCATATCCTTAATGAAGTTGGAAATGCGAGATATAGATGAACCAATGATCCTCATCATTTCTCTCTTATTTATTTAATGCTGGCCCACATGCCAATAATTTTATATAAGACAAATTTATGATTTGATGTTACCCACCAACCTATTCACCTCAAACTTTCAAATTTAAATTATTGATTGATATATTGTCTGTAATAGAGCTATAATCTGCTAAATGACACCAAATGAGTACAATTCATCAGTATTTAGTTACTAATGATATATGAAATACTTGTACACTCTCCTTGAGTTCTTTTCCGGGTCATTTTATTTATTCCAATTCTGTTGGCATATCATTCAGCTCCTTAAAAGTCAGTAAACCAATACAAAAAAGAAGAACGTGAAGTATTCAAAAAATCAAAGATAATTGAAGTAAAAGCTTAGAAAAGAAGGGGATGAAGTGTCTGGGCTTCCTTTTAGAAGGAAGTAGCGATATTTAGAGACACCGTCCAAAATGTTTTTGAATTATGAAATTGTGACACATAGAAAGTTTCATGAACACAAATTAAAAGTAACCAAGGGAATGAAAGATGCTCGGCAACCTGAGGGCGAAAGTTGGAACGAAAGATGCTTTTCTACTGCATAAAAGGATCCATGAACTAATCTCTATGAACAAGTATGAAAATGAATCTGTTACCACTCAAGAAAAAATAAATATGAAATCTTTAGTAATTGATTGACTACGATAAGTTGCAAATGCTTTTAGTCCTTGCTTTATCTTCTTTCGGAAGTGACCCTCTAGTCAAGTCCGACTTGTTGGCTTGATCACTCACAAGTAACGTGTACATTAATTTTTCAATTGGGCTGTAAGGAACTAGAATCTGTGTACAAGTATATTGCAGTCTGTTAAAAATATAAGCATATGCGCAGTTTTTATTTGGTTATCAAAAATCAGAATTTCATAAATAATTTAAAATTTGAGTTGAAACAGAATTAGAAATGTGTGAAAGATGTTGAGAAAGGACCGAGCTAGTAGTTGTGGAAGCAATTTTATGTTTTAATTTTATTTAAAATTGTAATATTCCTAATGAAGTTGGAAATTTGAGGTAGAGATAAACAAATGCTCATGGTTATTCATCTTTTATCTATTCCACACCAGCACCACATGCTCCAATTCCATGTAAAATAAATTTATTTTGAACTGGTACGTTATCACCAAGCCTTTTATTTCGAATTTTCAAATCTAAAAAGTTTATAGATACCTTGTCCATGAAATAGAGCTTTAATTTGTTAGATGGCACCAAACGGAGGAGCGGATGCTCCACTCTCTTTTAATGCACTCTTTTCTTTCTCCGTGTTAGTCTGAACAATTAGAAAGTGGCAACTGATTTGATGGAAGAAGGAGAAGAAGATAAGGAAGTGAAAGGAAGCTGGTGAGGAAAATTCAGAGACGACCAAGGTTTGAAACAACGCCTTGAGTGCTTGTCCCCATTTTTGTTGGAGGGCCACTTTGAGAATATCACCGGAAAGATTTTTTTTTATCCCTTTAAATGGAAGTAGAATAGGATTATTGGCTAAATTTGTGATAAGTTAGGTTAAATTGATTAATCACATTTTGAAGAAAGTTTTTTTTATTTGCAATGAAAGAGGTAAGAAATGAGTGGTATGAAGCTAGGTGAATCTCCTAATATGAGCATATGGCTCAATTCATTTAATTGTTGTCAAGTGTGTGTCATAAAATCAATTAGTTCTTCTTTTTTTCCCAACACAATTGGATATCATGTAAAAAATATTAAGAAGTATCATATTATAAATTTTGGTATGTTTTGTATCGTGATGATTAAAACTATCATTGTGTTAAGAGTAGGTAAAAAGTTGCAATATAATTAAAATGCTCAAACTTTCCCAGTACTTTTTTATTCCACATTTACTTTTCTTTTTTTCAAGTAAAGACTTGGTCAATTTTTAAAGCTTTAAAGGGAGAAAAAGTTTTTTCTTCTTTCTTTTTTTTCTTTTGCTAAAGAAGGGAAAAATGAGTTGGTGGTGAAAGGGAATATATTTTCTAGGATTAATGGTCCAACAATTCCAAAAAAACAGAATATTACTCATTTAGATTGTTCTATAGGGAGATAAAATTGTCCAATGAAATCTCCTTAAGAGAAATTTTCCATTTTTGTAACCGAGAACCAACTAGTTGATCCTGGAACTGGCCTACTTTTATTTTTCTTATTTTTTTTCTATAAATTGATCTAGGGGCTTCAAATACTGAGAAACCTCACAAGGATTAAAAATTGGGTCTTTGGAATCAAGCGAAATATGGCAATTTTGCGCACAATAGAGTCTAGCGCGCTTGTAGACCTACTGGTTCTAGTTCAACAAAAGATCAAATATCGAATTACGATGCAACTAACAATCAGACAGCAAGGCCATCATAGGACCAGCCCCATCTAAAATCGAAAACAAAGACTTTCTTTTTTCACCAAAGTCAAATCTGAGCTGGGGACATATCTCGTTAACAGGTTCCAGCGACTCCAAAGAGAGAATAAAACCCCACATGCCCGATAGACAAAAAGGGCCTAGAACACACAGAGTTCAGCCGATTATTCCAATGACAAGGCGACAAATAAATGGAAACGACATGCTAATAAGACATGAAAAAGCGATTACCTCCCCACTGAGATGCGACGAGAGGCGTGAGATCGGAGAGAGGAGACCGTAAATAAGCTTGGGCGAGAACTTCCAAGAGGGAAAAGAACAGAGGAAGCGGTGAGGACTATTCAGTAGACGATAGTCTCGAATTGTTCTGCAAGAGAGGCCAAACATGAAACATAAAAGTGAGAAGAGAGAAGAGAGAGAGAGAGAGAGGACCAATCAGAAGTAGACGATACTCTCGAATTATTATTGATTGACCAGTGGACATTAGGCTGATTGACCAGAGTATGGAATGACCGATTCTATTCATATCCCTTGTAAGTCATATTGTCAAATCTATCGTGGATCAGTAACTTTCTAAGCTATTTATACATAAAAGTCATGTATTTGTTGTAAGCAGTTAAATTGCATAAAAATCACTTTTTATAACAAGTTTCTCTAATTCAATCAGTAAGGATAAAGTCCACCTAAAAATAGTACAATTGTTAATTTTTCATAATTTGTGTAAATATGTGTAAGTTACATTGAAACCAGCAGCTTTGATCACTTTCAAGTTTTCCATTGTAATAACAGCACAAAAAAAAAAATTACCTTACCAAAAAAAAAAACAGCACAAAAAAAATAGTACAATTGTTAATTTTTCATAATTTCCAGAAAACATTTGAATTTTCTATCATTTTTCAGAAATTACACAAATTGCCAATATAATGGAAAATGGTTTTAGGGACATCCAAAAATTCTCTAATTGATCGGATCTGTTCGGATATTTTTTTTTTTGTTGACAATTCTGATCGGTAGCTTTTCAAAGTTTTTGTGTGATTATTGAAGAGAATAAATTAGCGTGATCGATATTTGGAAAAATCTAGTTTTTAACTGTTTTTATTTTTAAAAAAAGAGTTATTTTTGCAAAAACTAAGTATTTTGAATATTTCAAGCTTTAAGTAATTTTGGACAATTGGGATACGTATAAGGCCGATGTACCCAAAATAGGGTCTAGAAGGGTTTTTTTCGTAATTTAAGATGGGCCTTTTGTCTCGAGGGAGTTCAGTCAACCATTAATGCTTTGCAAACAATATCAAAGGAAAGGCCAACATGTGATTCCACCGGATTCAAACGGTCTAACCATTCATAATCGATTAGTCTAAATAAGAAGATTGTGGTAAGAAAAATTAGCAATATATGTGATGATGACTTTGAAAAAGTCAAGGGAATATCACAAGTAATATTTTGTATGCCTTAAAGGGTGTTAGGTGTTATGAGATGAGTAATAATCAAATGTATTTTAGTCCAATAAATTGTAATAGACAGGAGATTGAACATCGGGCTTACCTCAATGAGCGATTTAGAGCTGGAAATCGCTGTGATGGATTTCGGTGTTTGAGAAGAAGTTGCCTTGAAGCAAATCAAGCTGTGTCTGAGTCCCAAAAGGCAGTGCGATCCATGGATTAACTTCACGCCTCAAGCCAGAGCTATCAACATGAGATCTCTCAGAACAAAGACGAGGGTCTCAATGATTTATGGTGATTGGCGTTTCTCCTCTTCGAGCACAAGCACTTGGGGCTTTAAATAAAGCTTTCCTGCTCTCTCTTGCCCCAAAGGAGACGCGCAATCTTGTGGTGGATTGCGTTTCTTTGACGAGGCAGTTGCACATCTTTTTAACCCTCACTTTTTGACCAAGACCACCAGAACAATCACTTCCCCTTGGGGTTTCTAAATGGGCGAGACAACCTCACTGTAGACTTCAAGGACAATTTGTCACCTTTCTTCGTAACTGGACCGCGTGGCCACTCAAATCAAATTGAACATGGGCGGTGCGTTTAACTTTTATGTCGGAGTCAAGGTGTTCACATTGAAAATTAGTTTTCACATGATGCCATTTCAAAAGGGCCCCGCAATCATGTCCTTTACTTGGCAACTTTTGCAGTGTTTACATTGGAAATTACTCCCTCCCTTCGTACTGGAAATTACTCCCTCTCTTGCCTCAAAAGATGAGTCAGATGTGCTTGGGATACACACAATCCTACCGTGGATATGCGCGTCTTTGATGTGGAAATCTACTTTTTGACGGACTAACCCTCCCATTTTCTTAGCTCTCCATGTAATGGGATCATATGACCGCGCAAATCAAAGCGAAGATGGACAACATTTTGCTTTCCCTTCCCGTTGAAATGAAAGCCTCTCACCGCTAGAGGGGTTAAAATGGTGAAAAATCTGCTTTTTAACTCATATTTAGTGACTCGGATTATACATGGATTAGCTAAAATTTTAAAAATAGGCTATTATGAGTTTAAAGTAAAAGAAAATTAATTTAATATGTATTTTAATGAGCCTAAACTACGTCTATATGCAATTCATGTTAATCGAAAAAGAGAAAATAGTAACGATTTTTCCATTTGCTTTCGTGGGGCTCCTCTTAGCTGACCTCATGCTCAAGTGTGGTACAACTCAACACATTGAGCCCACTATGGGGTGCAACAACTGCATGAGCTTTGTCTTCACTTGCCTATTGCTTTGACTAATGATCAAGTGACACGTCATTCATTCTTAACTCATTTCAGATGGCAAGATCTAGTGGGACTTATGCGGGATTTATATTAGTCCCATCTTTTTTAGTTTTCCAAACATGATCTTTCTCACAATGGCATCAATTAGGGGTTATTCAACCAAACCTCCTCCACACAACTGTCGCATGAGCCCCCTTTTATTCTACCACATCATTTCTCTCTCTCTCCACCACCCCCCTGCCAATTAATGTCACGATGCTACGGTAACTCCCCCGACCAACACCGACGATGCCCTCCACAACTTAGCCCCCATCTCTATCCCCCCCCCCCCCAAAACCTACTCTCTCCCTCCCCTCCCTTGTCATGGCCCGACTCTAAAATAGAGTTATGTTACTTAAAGCTGAATGACACTTAACTAGATTTAGCATTGCATTTGAGTAATTTTGGTAGGCATCAAGCTAGATGCGGCATCAGATCTCAATTAGATCTACTGTTGAAAACACCACTATGGGCCATCATCGAGGACTCATAACTCAGCAGTGAAGCGCGGCACTAAATTTGGTCAATGGGATATTTCTCTAGTACGCCCATGTCAATATCTACGTTTTGCAAAAGAAATCTTTATTGTGAAAAAAGACTTTTTCAAATATTCTATCTCTATATCAATTTTTCTACGAAACCGAGTTAATTACCTTTTAGAAAATTCTCTGGTGGGGGAAAGCAAGTCCAAGTCTTCCACCATCTCGCTTGCTTAGTTGCAAAGAAAGCGATGAGGCCCAAGAGGCGAGGAAAAGTAAGTCAAAGTCTTCCCCCATCTTGCTTGCTTAGTTGTCGAGAAAGGGATAAGGCAATAGCCGATGGGACCTGCTCGAAAGAAAAAAGAGAGAAAGATTCTAATGATCAAAGCAATTCAGAGTCTTCCAACATCTTGCTTGCTTAGCTGCATCGGGAGACGAGACACCATTATTTATCACGAAAATATCGTATAAACTTAATTTATAAATAATGCAACCAAAAAAATCAATTATAATATAATAATTATATTCAAAATTACGTTTTACGATGGGGCTTTAAATAGGATTTACACAATTTCTCTTAAGTGTTTTAATAAAATCTAAATGTCCGACTATACTTTATAAATACATCATTCAATAAACTCTTCAATTTATCTATTGACTCTAAATAACTTATATTGATTTGATAGTATACATGGTAATGTTATTGTCCTTATATTCTCTTTTTTTAGATTGACAAGAGTGAGCCAATTCAAATCACAATCCATGAATATGAACTCACGAGCATGCAATATGTGTAATCTGAAGCCTAGTCTCTCATCAAGTGTTTGAGGACAGTTGAAAACTATCTATTACTTGAAATATACATCCGCATGGCCAAGAGTAGCCACCTGATAAAGTTTATCAAATTTTCATCTTTATTTAAATTCATAAAATCCATTTTCTTCTCCCCTGCTTGCTTTGCTTATGCTGATCGTGAAATTTTTTTATTTTATTTTGTAGATTTACATTAGATCCAACATTTTTTGGTCCAGATACAATTCAGCACATGTATTAGATTTACAGAATAATTGCTCCGTATTACAAGAATGCTATTAAAAGGAGTAACATGTAGGTAAAACCAGTAAGACGTTTGCCTTTTGCTGAGGAACGTACTTGTCGTTTTCTGGCTCAACAGATAATGGACCATCAAACTCATCCGAAAAATCTGATTTTGCCGGTTTTTATTGCTCATTAACCACAGGAATCAAGGATACCTCGGTACCATTGGATCTTTGACTCTTCCCTCTTTCTTCCGTTGACGGACACAAGACATCGGGGCCCAAAATGGAAAGGAACAAAACAGAATAAATTCGTTCACACCCATCATCTTAGTACTACACCTGTCAAAATGGGTGTATAACCCATTTATGACCCATTTAAATATTAAATGGGTCATAAATGGGTTATACTCCCATTTTGATATATGTATATATAATGGGTTTAAAAATTAAAAAGACTAAAATACATGGGTTGTTAATGAACTTGAATAAGTTTAAAATCTTTAAAAAAAATTATAAGAATAAGTTTTCCTAAGTTTAGTTAGATAGAGAAATGTTTTAACAATATGGGTCGGGTCGGGTATGAGTTGGGTATGGATTGGGTTGGGTATGGGTCAAAAATTTTATACTATGCTTAACGGGTTAATGGGTCAATTTGGGTCGGACCATTTATGACCCGACCCAAACCCGATCCAACCCACCGGTTTAACAGGTCTACTTAGTACCACCAAATTTAAGACTTCGAAACGAGGTTAAAAATATTGGCATCTGCTGCGCAATAAACAAAAGCAAAAGATCAGTGCATGAAAAACAAAGAACATTGTTTACCTTCACCAGCCAAAAGATTGCAATGTCAACAGCAAATGCGGGAAAGAAATTCAGAAGAAAACCACGCGAAACCATTTATTATCTACAAGCATTTACCATCCTGGAAATAATATGCGTGCCATTTAACGGGGAGAGCTGAAAGATTGTCTTCAATACAAAATAACTGTAGTCATATGTCATCTTTTTAACATGTAAAAACAAGGATTTCATTCAGCAAAATTTGCTATCCCGATCATGAAGAGTGGGGTATCTGAAAAGCACATCACTCTCAAACGTACTTTTCATGCACATGGCAAGGTGCTTATATCATAAAAATGATCGCTTAAGTGACATAATTAATCAATCAAAAATGTTTTCATTATTAACAAAATTTTAGGTCCAAATATTTTCGCGGATAATGAAAAAATCTTTTGTTCATTCGTTATTGTTAGCGATTTTTATAGAAATGTTTGCCAAATTCATTTTTCGTGAGGCAAACACACCCTTAATGTTAAATAGCTCCAATGTTTAAAACTAGGAGAGGGAAATTCAAAGCAGGCGCTTTACATTGGTTTATAGCAAGTAAAGTGGATTGCAAATATCTTTGTTTTTTTGCACGTGTGAAATTGAGAAGACACGATCTTTTGCTTCCGCAGTGTGGCTAGGTCATTGGTTTGGTGGTTTAACGTGGAACCAAAGAAGATTTGCGTAAAAAATTGGATGCGGTTCTAACGAAGAGTTTTCAATTTTCACCCGGAGCACCACTTAACAATGGATTGAATTGCAAAATTCGTAATAATTAATTTTAGGAATAAGCACACCAAAAGTCCTAAAACTTTTAAGAAGTGTAATTAAGTCTTAAAATTTGTCATGAAAATGTGATCAACTCCTAAAACTTTTTAAAAATATAATCAAGTTATAAAACTTGTTAAATTGGTTCAATCAAGTCCTTCTATTAATCATATATTTTGAAAATTTTAGAACTTAATCGTACTTTACTGATAAGTTTTAGGACTTGATACTTTTTGAAAATTTTAGGACTATATTACACTTTCGTGATAAATTTTAGAGTTTAATTGTACTTTTTGAATTTTTTTTTATTTGACCGCACTTTCATGATAAGTTTTAGTATTTCTAACGCATTTATTTCTTAATTTTAAATATAACAATAATGTAATTAGAGCAGCTCAATATATTTCATTCCATATTTTTATTTGAGGCTTGCTTAAATTATATTTCAAAGAAGGTAACGAAGGAGGTGATGAATACTCATATTTAAATCAATCTCAATTGGTTATTTACGTGGAAAGTGCACAACTTCCAAATCACGATTGTTAGCTATTCATTATTTATAGCGTGAGGCGAGGGAAAGCAAGTCAAAGTCATCCACCATCTTGTTTGCTTCTTTGGATTTTCTACATCGAAGCAACTCGATATATTTCATTTCATATTTTTAATTTGCAGTTTGCTTAAATTATATTTCAAAGAAGGTAATGATGAATATTCTTATTTAAATCAATCTCGATTGGTTATTTGTGTGGAAAGTGCACAACCTCCAAATCATGATTATTAGCTAATCATACTTCATAGCGGGAGACGAGGGAAAGCAAGTCCATCCACCATCTTGTTTGCTTCATTGGATTTTCCAGCTCTCTCTTTTAACCAAAGAAGGGGACAAGGCGAACGCAGACAAAACCTACTAAAAAATCTAAATAAATAAATAGAAGTCTCTGGTCAACGTTCAACATTGGAGTGCTTCCTGTTCTTTCCCTTAATTTCGTCGAAGGTGCGTGAATGTGACGTAATCGCATGCGCGCATCTCAACGGGAGATGGTAGCTACAAACACTTAGATCATGTTTGCTAAGGATGATTGAGTTCAGAATAGATAAGGTTCAGATCTGAATCTTGTATCTGACTCTATTATAATAGATTCTCTTTTTTGAACTCTATACCTTATCCTATTTGCACTGGATCCTATTTTGAACTCAATCCTATATTTTTGGTCATGAAACATGGTCTATTTTATTTCCATTGGAATCTATTTTGTAATTGCTCGATATCTTATACAGCTTCATTACATGAATTTACGATTGAGGGAGAGAAACTAGGGTTCCTGCGATTGAGATTTGAGAGAGAGAGAAGGAGGGCGGGGGCTTCTTTTTTTTTTAACAATGCTTCGAAGGTAGAGAGACTCATAGACACTATAGAAAGAGACTATTTTTTTAATAGGGTAAAAGCCAGTTCAAAAAACCAGTCCGGTTCCAAGTGAGTCTTCGTGTGAAACCTATTCCTGAATTGGTTCCGATTGGTTCCCAAAAACTAGAACCAATTCCCCGACCGATTCTCGGACTTGTTTTTTGGGTGGTCTATTCAGGTTCCCAAGTAAACTCGATCTAGTTGTACATCCCTAATGTTTGCGGCAAGATAAGAGACCAGTCTTTATCATGGAAATATTGAATACAATTAATTTAAAACTAACGCGATGGACAATACTAATCCACTTTGGAGTTTTTAAATAAAAGTGCTGGAACTTTTGTTTCCTGATGAGACTTGATGTAGGGTTCCCATGGTTTTTCATAGATATTTAAGAAATCTCACCGTTTGTTGTAAATTTGACATATACTAAATTTTTAATTTTATTTATTGACTCTAAATAACTCTTATTACAATGGTTATTGCTCTGCAACTATACCTTCTTATTTTCCCTTGAAATGAAAGGGAATGACCTAATATTGGTCATGATACATGAACGATTCAATGTGAACATGAGAATATGCGATGTATTCAATTATCAGCCTCGTGAAGCGTTTGAATGAAATGGATTTATCAAAGCTATCGGTTGCTTTCAAATGTCAATTTCAACTGTCCAAAGGAACACAAGAATATACGATGCATTCAATTATCCCAAAGGAGACGCGCAATCTTGTGGTGGATGGCGTTTCTTAGACGGTTTCTTAGACGGGCCAATTGTCCCTCTTTTGATTCTAACCTTTTTGAAAAAGACCACCAAAACAATCCCTTCCTCGAAATTGGCAAGACGACCCCTGTAGACTTGGTAGTTCTTTTTGTTATTCGATCCCGCGGCCTATCAAATCACAGTGGAAATTAACTTTTTGAAGATGGGTGATACTTTATCCTGACCTTTTGAAAATGGCTCCGCGTACACTCAAATTATTGATTGACTGTCACCCCCATTGCTGATTGACGTAGCAATTAGATTGTAATTGGCCCGCGTGGCCACTCAAATCAAATTGAAGATGGGCGATACTTTTGCTTTAGCCTCACCTTTCGCTTTACCTGCTCCATTGACCGAAAGAGTCGATATTTTATGCTGGAGTCAAGGTGTTCACAGTAGAAATTAGTTTTCACATGATGCTATTTCAAAAGAGTCCCCGCAATCATCTCCTTTACTTGGCAACTTTTGCAACATATTGGAAATTACTTCCTCTCTTGCTTCAAAAGATGAGCCAGATGTGCTTGGGCGACACACAACCCTACCATGGATTTGCACTTCTTCGGAAAGGAAATTTACTTCTTTAACCGACTAACCCTCACATTTTGTTAGTTTCTTTGTAATGGGATCACATGGCCAAGCAAATCAAAGTGAAGATAGATGACAATTTGCTTTCCCTTCCTGTTGAAATGAAAGCATCTCACCGCTGGAGGCGTTGAAATGATAAGAAAATCTTATTTTTAACTCATATTTAGTGACTAAGATCATATATGGATTAGCTAAAATTTATCAAACAACTTATTACTAATTTAAAGAAAAAAATTTAATGTAATAAATATTTTAATGAGTTTGAACCATATTTATATGAAATTTATGTTAATGGAAAAAGAGAAAACAGTAATGATTTCACCATTTGCTTTCAAGGGGCTTTTTCTTAGTTGATTGGAAATTGTTGACGTGAATGCTAGGCATCCTACGTGACGTTGCCGATATTGACATAGAAAATTTTTGAAAATTTTATTTTTTTTGAATTTTTTATTAATTATATTATTTTTTCTTTGTTAAGGGCATTTTCTTTGTTTGGAAGTACCAAAAAGCAAGAGCTCGCAAGCCCTTGTTAGCGGTTGGCAAGGGTCGCGGCCCTTGCATAGTGGACAAAGAGGCTGCAAGGGTCACGACCCTCGCCCAACTATGAACGAGTGCCATGAGCCCTCCTCCAGTGGCTAACAAAGGCTCGTTGTCCTCACACATAGCACACGAAGGCCGTGAGTCCTCATCAATCATTAGGCAAGGGTTGCGAGTCGCCTAGCAATCGGTGTGGGATCACTACCCTCAAACGTGGCAAGCGGGAGCCAAGAGCCCTCCTTAGCCATTGGGCAAGGGCAGCAAATTGCCACTCGTGCCATGTAGGACTCCCGTTATCTATGTTAGCAATTTTTAATCAAAATTAGCTGGATGGAATACATTGATAAATTATCAAAAATTTGTGAACTAAATTGACCAAATTAAAAGGTTTGGACCGAATTTTCATAGGTGCAATAGGTTTAGAACTTTCTAATAATTTTCCCCATTAAATCACACGAAAACCACACTTAAAAATGAGTTTCCCTAATCCAATATGCAAAGATAAGGTCCTCCTAGGATTTTCCTGCACATTAAATTATTTTAGAATGAAAGAAGGTCATCATCCTCCCATGATGCTCATAATGGGTTCTAGAAATGAAGTAGTACATTGGGGACCATCTCATGGTTAGAACAATCTACAATAGAGCATTTTAATTTAGTCTTTAAAATTGATTGAAAGTAGAAGTTTAACCCAATTAGATTAGTGAAAGACTGGAGGGATATTGTTGTTATTCACAACTAATGACAGATTTCAACTGCAATTGTCAGATATTGTTATAACCGCACAAAAAGGAAATGAATAAACCCAAAGTCGCGTGCCACTCAAGTCAAGAGTGATGGGTTTTTCTTTTTTAAAAAGGTCTTATACAATTAGAGGTGATTATTCCCAGTCCGGTCTAGTTCCGACCGGTCCGGTCCAGTCTAATTGAACCAACCACTTAGCAAAATAAAAAATAAAAAAAAATTATTATTTTAGGATTTATTGCATTTTTTTAGAAATTAAAAATATTTTAAAATAAAAAATAGTCGGTTTGGTCTCGATTCGATTCCTCCTACCCGGGCGAGAATCGGAACCGGACCGATGCCCCCGAGAATCGGACCAAACCGGCCGACCCGATCTAGTTTAGCGATTTTCGGTTCAAACGGTTCGATGTACTCGCCCCTACATGCAGTCATACAAACCACGCAACGGCTACCCTTTGTTGTGAGGGGATTTAATTAATTAGTAATCGAGTGACAAGGAGCAGTTGTAGATGCTTTTAGTCCTCCCCTTTATGTTCTTTGAAACCTCACCCTCTCGTTGGAGTCAAACTTGTTGGGTTGGTCCATTCCCAATTAACGTGTACGTTAATTTCTAAATTGGGCTATAAAAGAATTAGAATCTGTTTTCAAACATATTCCATTCGTTTAACAATATAAGCATAAATTCGGTTGTTATTTGGTTATTGAAGATCAGAATTTCACAAATCATATTGTGTCATAACAGATTTGGAAATGGATGAAAGACGTGAAGAAAGGATCTTGTGAGTGCCTGAGCCTTTAAAGTTCAAGAATACATCATAGGAATCACTTTCCCCCTCCTGCTGGTGTTGGATAGATGAACAAATATGTAGATGCTCCATCAATGCTCTTATTTTCTGCATATGTATCGCTTCCACTCTTTTTCCTCTTCTCAAGAAGATTATGAACTAACCCAAAACGAAGAATCGGTGCAACAAGCACCATGTAAAAACGCCCCAAAATGAACTGATATATTCCTCTATTTGATTTGTTTTGGCTCTTTCCTTTATTTGAAATACTCGGGCTTAACTCAACTACTTGTGAAGAAAAGTCATGAAATTGATATGTATGTGGTAACTTATTGTTTAAAAATTAGTAGGTAATGTACGAATGTAAAATAAAATCACCATTTAGTAGACGGGATCCGGTCTCATTTTCCCGTCTCATCCAGTTGTCGTCAATTGTTCAAGCAATCCTCGCCAATCTTTGTTGGAAATGCCCCCTCTGTTGGAAATGCTATTTTTCCAAAATTTTGTAAATCATTCCATTGAAATATTTATAAAGGTAAAAATGTAACTAAGAAACTATATTGCTTTGTCAATATATTCTTTTGCTGATGCACGGCAACAGATTAAAGAAATTTGAGATACTTCCATAGATCCGTAACTTCAGTACAACCCGCAAGTCGTCTTTTCGCAAAGGAGCCTCCACACATGTTCCAAGATACGGACCCCAGGAGTGCCATAACTTGGCACGGAGGGACACTTAAGTGCCAAAACTTACAAACAGTACACTTAAGTGCCAAAATCGGAACAAAAGGGATCACTTAAGTGCCAATAGCGAGAAAATCAGGCCAAAATGCTGATGTGGCTTTTTTCCGGCTATCTAGGGTCGAAACGGCGTCATTTTTATTGCTAATGTAGTGAAGTAAACCCAAAACGGCGTCGTTTTGGATGCTGATGTGGCCACAGCACCCAAAACGACGCCATTTTGACTAATATTTATTTTTTAATAAATATTAATTAAATAATATTAAAAGAAAAAAAAATTTTAAAAAAAAAAGGGAGGGGGAGCGGCTGTGTCGTCGCCGCCCCATCGCCGGTGGGGCGGTGGCGACGAATGGCGAGGGTCGCCGACGCTTGGGCGCGGAGTCGGCGACCCTTGCCGACCGGCCGGCGGTGACAGGCTACTCTCCCCTCCTTTTTTTTTTTTTTTTTTTTAATGTTTTGCTCTTTTAATATTATTTAATTAATATTTATTAAAAAATAAATATTAGTCAAAAAACGACGTCGTTTTGGGTGATGTGGCCACATCAGCACCCAAACGACGCCGTTTTGGGTTTACTTCGCCTTATCGCAACAAAACGATTTGTTTCGACCCTCGATCGCCGGAAAAAAAAGGCTACGTTGGCATTTTGGCCGGATTTTCTCGCCGTTGGCACTTAAGTGATCCATTTTGCTCCAATTTTGGCATTTAAGTGTACTGTTTGTAAGTTTTGGCACTTAAGTGTCCCTATGTGCTAAGTTATGGCACTCCCGCTGTACTTATGCTCACATGTTCCTATCTACTGAGGTCAACAATGACTCAAACCCAGAAAAATAAAAATAAAAAGAACCAAGGGCATCAAATGAAGCCAGAAGAACTAACAGGGAAGCAAAATAGAGCTTGGACAAACTTCAGGTGCAAAAATGGAATTTTGAAAAAAAAAATGAAAGAATATGGCTCTAATCTCTCCCATTCTCCAGCACTGCCAATTAATGTCACTATCGGTCACTCACCCGATCGACACCAACGCCGTCCTCCCCAACTTAGCCCCCATCCTCGTCTGCAACTCGCTCCTCTCTCTTCTTTGTCATGGCCTGACTCGAAAATAGAGGCGTCTTGCCCAAAGTTGCAGCGACGCTTGACTAGACCTAGCGTTGCGTTTGAGTATATATGGCATGCATCGAGCTAGACGTGGCGTTGGAGCTCGATTAGATATGATGTCGAGCCCAAGCGGTGGGCCGTCATATGAGGACTCATAACTCAAGAACAAATAAGTTGCTGCAGTAGTCTAGTGCAACATTAAATTGGGTCCGTGGCATATTTCTCCTTACATAGCATGCTTATGTTAGTATCTACATTTTGCAAAGGAAATCTTTATTGTGAAGAAAATACTTTTTCAAAAATTCTACATCAATTTTTCTGTGTAACCAAGTTAATAACCTTTTAGAAAATTCTCTGGCAAGGGAAAGCAAGTTAAAGTCTTCCACCCTCTTGCTTGCTTAGCTGCAAAGAAAACGATAAGGCAAAAGCCGACGAGACCTACTCAAAACAAAGAGGGGAAAAAGGACTGGCAAGGGAAAGCAAGTCAAAGGGCCCGTTTGGTTCGGCTTTGGGCAAATGCCCCTAGGAAAATGCAAATATCCTTGGGTTAAAGGGGGTTTCCGAAATGCAAACACCGTTTGATAAAATGAAATTTTTCATTGCAGTGCGAAGCAATTTTGGCCAAAATACCGTTTGGTAAATACTACATTTTGTAAAGCGCTTTTACTAAATTTTTTATTAAAAAAAATTTAAAATTTTTTTTCATCTATTTCCGGCGACCAAATTGGCCGCCGGCCACCCTTCGGCGGCCGGATCGCCGCTGGTCAATCTCCGGCGGCAGATCGGCCGCCGGACAGCCTTGCCTGAGGTCGCGCGACCTCAGGTAGTGGCCAAATCTGGCCGTCGCTTGGGTCGCCCGGGTTCGCACGGCCCCGGCGGACAGTCGCCTAGGTCTCGTGAACCCAGGCGACGGCAGCGCCGTGGCTTGCGTTGCCTGGGGTGGCGAACCCAGGCGACGGCCCCTCCATCGCGCAACCCAGGCGTCTTGCCTGGGTTCGCGACCTCGCCTCCGTCGCCCGGGCGCGCAACCCAAGCGACGGCGCCTCTGTCGCGCAACCTAGGCGACGTCGCTTGGGTTCGCGACCCCACCTCTGTCGCTAGGGCGTGCGACCCAGGCGAACACCGTCGGGGCCGCGAGAACCCAACGACGGGACGGCGCCTGGCGGCGGTCGCGCGACCCTAGTCAGCGGTCGGTGGAGTCCGGTGACCCCTCGGCGGCATTCGCCGGCGTCGGAGACCCTTGGGCCGGCGGTCGTCGGCCTCGTCAGCTCATCGGAGAAGATGAATAGTAACTTAGGTGAACAGTGCAACTTGCATTTGGAAGATGCAACTTCCCAAAGCGGCTCCGGACCTCCCTTGGGCTAAAGGCCTTTAGAGCCCTTTGGAGATGCAATTGTATTTAGCCAAAGTCCTCCAAAAAGCGAACAAAACGGGTTCACATTTGGCTAAGGGGCTTTCGAGGCTGAAAGCCCCTTGGCAAAGCTGAACCAAACAAGGCCAAAGTCTTCCTCCATCTTACTTGCTTAGTTGCATTGTGACACGCGACCATTATGTATCGTGAAAATGTTGTATAAACTTAATTTATAAATGAGGCAACTAAAAAAATCAATCACAATATGATAATTGTATTAAAGCCCTCACCGATCGTCGGTGGCCTTGCCAATTGTCGACGAGGCTGCCTTCACCAAAGCCTCAACCATGGCCAGGCTGGCCTTGCCTGGAGCTAGGTGAGGCCGCCGACAAGGGTAGGTGAGGGCCGCAACCTCGCTGGAGCCTCATCGGCCACTAGGTGGAGAAGAAGCCAATGAGGGAAGAAGATGAAAAAAAAAAGAAAAGAAAAGGAAAATAAGGACATTAAAAATTATTAAAAAATTCGAAAAAATTAAATTGTTCGCCAAAGGTTGGCATTGGCCGATGGTCATGTCATTGTCGGCCGGCCAAATTTTATCAAATGAACTGAATTGGCATAATTATAAAATATTTATGACTGAATTGATAAAAAAAATTTAAGTTCAAATTGGTACAATTATAATAGATTTAATAACTTTTTATAGTGCGATGCTATTTCAAAATAGCCCCGAAATCACTTGCTTTAATTGGCAACATTTGCAAGGTGTTCATATTGGAAATTACTTCCTCCCTTGCGTCCAAAAATTGAGCAAAATTTGCTTCAGATACACACAATCCAACAGTGGATTTGCACGTCTTTGACGGGGAAATTACTTCTTTAACCGACTAACCCTCAACTAAGCAAGCACCCATTGTGGACTTGCACGTCTTTGACTATCGCATGAATTACCCTTTATTCTACCACATCATTTCTCTCTTTCTTCTCCCCCCCCAACCCAAGTCACTCCCCCGACCAACACCAAGGATGCCCTCCACAACTTAGCTCCCATCTCGGCCCCCCAATCCCCTCTCTTCTTTGTCATAGCCCGACTCAAAAATAGAGCCGTCTTGCTCAAAGCTACAATGACACTTAACTAGATCTAGCATCACGTTTGAGTAATTTTGGCATGTATCAAGCTAGACGCAATGTTGGACCTCGATTAGATCTAATGTTGAACCCAACAATGTGGTGGGCCTCGATAACTCAAGAACAATATGTTATTGTATTATTCAAGCACGACACCAAATTGAGTTAATGGGATATTTCTCGTTACATAGCCTGCTCACGCCAGTATCTACATTTTGCAAAAGAAATCTTTATCATGAAAAAGAGGCTTTTGAAAAGATTCTATATCAAATTTTCTATGAAACTAAATTAATTACCTTTTAGAAAATTCTCTGGTGAGGGAAACCAAGTCCACGTCTTCCACCATCTTGCTTGCTTAGTTGCAAAGGAAGCGATAAGGCAAAAGCCCACAAGACTTGCCCAAAAGAAACGGGGAAAAAAGGATGGGGGAGGAAAAGTAAGACAAAGTATTCCCCATCTTGCTTGCTTACGGTGCAAATGACAACATTTCTGACTAGAAATTGATTTTAGGAACTATTCTTGGATGAATTTATGAGCCAAAAACGTATTTTATAACGACACAAAATTTCTATTCTTAGAATAGAAATTCGTTTGATAATGAATAAAATTTCACTTTCCCGAGTGGCGGTGGCAATGGGAGGGATGGCGGCGCCAGCAGGCGGGGGTGATGGTGAGCGGCGGACGGCAAGAAACTTCTTTGGGTGAAAAGTAAGAAAGAGAAAAACAATTTCTGATTTCTATTTCAGAAATAGAAAATTAAAAAAATTTTATTTCTGATTTCTATTTCAAACTTATTTCTGAAATAAAAATTTGTTCTAAAAATAAAAAAATGAAATTATTTTACCAAATAGATTTCTATTCCAAAAAAAGCAGTCCGGAATAGAAATCTATTCTAGAAATAAAAATAGAATTGTTACCATGCGCAGCTTTAATAGCCAAGAAAGGGATAAGGTAAAAGCCGATGAGGCCTACCCAAAAGAAAATGGGAGAAAAGGATTTTGGCGATGGAAAGTAATTTATGGCATGTTTGTTAATCAATCAAATAGTATTTGATTTTATTCTTTTATTTTCATAAATAGATTAGCACGAAAATTCGTTTGATAAAATTTTTGTTAGGGAATAGATTTAGAACAAAATCAAGAATAAAAGAAAATCGCTTTTTGTTTCCGAAAATAATTCTAAGTTTTTTTTTTCTCTTTTTTTTTCTTCTCTTTTCTTTCTCTTTCCTTTCCTTCTTCTTCCTCCTAGCCTACTACCACCCCATCGCCACTCGCCGGCCACCGTCGCCGATGTTGGCGGTGGCTGGCGAGCGACTAAGCGGCTTGGTCTCATAAATCTAGGTGAGGTTGAGCCTCGACCAACCCAACAAGCCTGCCAGGCCACCGACAAGGCTTGACCTCACCTAGGCAACGCGAGGTCGGCCTCATCTTGGCCTGGCGAGGTTTAGTCGCGTGCTAGCTGGCGAGGCTCTCCTTGCCCAAATCTGGTGAGGACCTTGCGCCACTTGGGATGAGGACGAGCCTCACCCAAATTTGCAATGCTAAGCCTTGCCAATGGCCAAGCGAGCCTTTGGTAAGCTTGCCGGACCTCTCCCAGCCGCCCGTCGGACATCGGCGACGGCTGCAACTAGACACTAAAGGAGGAGGAAGAAGAGAAAAAAAATAAAAAAAAATAAAAGTATTAACAAATTAGAAGAAACAAAACAATTTAAGAGTTTTACCAAACTCATTTCTATCTCGCGAATAAAAATTTTACACAATTACCAAACTCTTTCAAATGCTCAAAAATTACTCTCGGAAATAGAATAAAAGAAATCATTTTTGATTAAAAATTATTTTCAAGAACGTAACGAATGATTACCATTCGCACCCTTAAAGTCGTCTACTATCTTGCTTGCTTAATTGCACTGGGAGACGAGTGACCATTATTTATCGTGAAATATTGTATAAACTTAATTTATAAATGATGTGATCAAAAAAAATAACAGTATAATAATTTATCCGAAATTTGTCTTTTACGATGAGGCTTTGTATGGAGTTTGCACAATTTCTTCTAAGTTTTTTAATAAAGTCTAGATGTTTGGTAATGCTATATTCATCAAACTCTTCAATTTGCCTATTGACTCTAAATAACTCATATTGATATGATAGCATACATGGTAATGTTATTGTTCTATAATTATATCTATATATATATATATATATATATATATATATATTTCCATTAGATTGACAAAATTGAGCCAATTCAGGTCATAGTCCATGAATGTAAACTCACGAATATGCAATACGTGTAATCCTAATCCTAGTTTGTCATCAGAAGTTTGAGAATAGTTGAAATTGACATTTGAAAGCTATTTGTTACTTGAAATATACATCGGCATAGCTAGAGTAGCTACCTGATAAACTTTGTCAAATTTTCATCTTTATTTAAATTCATAAAATCCATTTTCTTCTCCCTTGCTTGCTTTGCGTATGCTGATCATGATTTTTATTTTTTTGAGATTTACATTAGATCCAACATTTTTTTAGTCCAGATACAATTCAGCATATATATTAGATTTACAGAATAATTGCTCCGTATTATGAGAATGCTATTAAAAGGAGTAACATGGAAAACTAGTAAGATTTTTGCCTTTTGCTGAGAAACATACTTGTCGTTTTCTGGCTTGACAGATAATGCACCGTTAAACGGATCTGGAAAATTTTGATATTACCGGCTTTTATTGGTCAGAAACCACAGGAATCAAAGGTATCTTGGCACTCAGAGTCTTCCAGAGCAATGGTAGGATGAATGGAATAACCTTGGATCTTTGGCTCTTCCCTCTTTCATCAGTTGACTAAGATGAGATATCAGTGGCCCAAAATGGAAAAGAACAAGAAGGAATAAATGCATTCACACCCATCATCTTAGCACACCAAATTTAAGACTTCGAAACGAGGTTAAAGATATTGGGTTCTGCTGCGCAATAAACAAAACCAAAAGATCAACGCATGAAGAGAAACAAAGAAGATTGTTTACCTTCACTAGCCAAAAGATTGCAAGGTCAACATCAAATGCAGGAAAGAAATCCAGAAGAAAACCATAAGAAACCGTTCATTATTTACAAGCATATACCATTCTGGAAACAATACGCTTGCCATGAATGGGAAGAGCTGAAAGATTGTCTTCAAAATGAAATAACTATAGTCATACCTCTTCTTTTAATATGTCAAAACAACGATTTCATCCGGCAAAATTTGACACCCCAGTCATGAAGAGCGTGGTATCCGAAAAGTACATCACTCTTGAACGTACTTGTCATGCACATGGCAAGGTGCCACATGTTGCTCTGTGTTGCAACACCAAAAAATTGACTCGATCCCAACATGAAATTAGCAATTTTGGCAAGATTGACTCGATTGGTAAATTGTCAAAATTGTTTATGACTCAATTGACAAGATTAAAAAGGTTTAAAATTAAATTGACAAATTGTCAAAAAATTAATGAATTTTTCAATAATTTTCCCTAGAAAAATAAGGGAGAAGATCATAAGTTCCTCAAATTGGAGAGTTGCAAGCTAATGAGGACATTTAAAGGATCCTATTACCTCCATCCACTAATCATATGTGAAAGATAGCCAAATGTCATGAGAATCGTGACAACTGCCTAGGAGGTTGTACTAACATTTCAACCTTCTCATTGTTCACATGAAGAGCCCGGAGAATCTTAATGAAATGAGAGAAAGTAGTGTCCGATGATATACTCTTCAGTCAGTCACCTATGTGTCAAGCAAAACCATTTAAGGCTTCGTCACCTTCAAAATCAGATCAGAGGGTTTTGTATCTTCAAGCTAACTTTGAATAGTATTTGCAGATCACCTCTTTTAGGAGCACTATTTGGGGAAATCGAACAAAGTGAACATCCAAAGGGTCAAGCATTCCCCTGCAACAATATATCTAGCAATCCAGTCATCCAATTTGGGTAAATTAGGTGAAGTTGGAAAGCTCTTACAATGCACAACCCAATTATAGCCATCAGTCATAATCTTAGCAGGGGTTAACTTTTGATCAAAATCAAGTCGAAACTTGGTAAAAAAATATAAGTGTCTTCAAGGTCAACAGTCTTCAATGAACTAATAAATTTGATTCACGTCCAATATGTGTTTGGATTGAGGGAAGGGAAAGAAAATG
Source organism: Corymbia calophylla (assembly GCA_014182845.1). Lineage (NCBI taxonomy): Eukaryota > Viridiplantae > Streptophyta > Magnoliopsida > Myrtales > Myrtaceae > Corymbia > Corymbia calophylla. Next base: position 17,417,042 of record CM024694.1, on the reverse strand, counting down.
GACGGCGGTAATAATCTAGGGACCTTTCTTTAGAGGCAGAGTAATAAGCGGATGAACTTGAGTTTCTAATCCCCAAAATAGTCGAATGACTCTTGTCCATCTTTCTAAGTTATATTGAAAAACTTCATTAGATGCAAGACTATTCTTCGGACCAGTTGAAAAGTGCATAACATAGGTTTCCTTTCAATAAACCGTGTTTCGTAGTTTTCGATGAAAACACAGAAATGTTAAAAGTGCATAACATAGGGTTTCCTTTCGATAAACCATGCAATCCAGTTTTTCATGAAAACACATAAATGGTAAGAGTGACTTACCTTGTTGTTTTTTTGGTCATAGACTATTAGACTTACCTTGTTTAAGCGCTAAATGATCCACACAGGTCAATGATATATTTCCTTAGCCCCCGCACTTAGAGAATTAAGGGAAAAATTAAACCACCTTATGGCATCTTATTCTATAAAATTGGATCAAGTGTTGAATGGATTTCCAAGTTGATTGTTCTTTTGAAACATGCATCGAAACTATTTAGATGGGTGAATTATTTCTAATATATCACATATCAGCATGTTGAATTATGAGATATTGATATTGGATTAGTGCTCACAGTCAAACCACATATTGGGATATCATATTTGTTCACCGACGATTCTAATTTGGGGCTTAATCATAGCCAATGCGATTTATGAGGCTTAACCACAGCTGATATAGTATTTGGGGCCTTGTCACATGACGAAGCATGACTAAGATTGGGCATCAGGTCATGCCGGGGACGACAAGACTCAGACATTGTTGGTCCATGCCCTTTTTAAATAAATTCCATAAAAATTAATTTTTTGTTCGAAAATTAGAAATAATGGGAGATTAATCGTGGAAAATTAATAAAATGTACATTCTGCTAAATCAAATTAAAACACAAGTGTATCTTCAAATAATTTGAAAAAAAAAAATTACACTTAGTGTGCTCTAATTAATAATTACACATTCCCGTCCCTCACCAATGTTCGGATCATACAGCGTCATTATCATTCTTATGTCCATGCTGGGTACATTTTTCTGGAGTTAATTCTTGTAAAAACTAGTAACACCCTATGGTAACTATTTTTAAATTTTACGCAAACAAGTTGGATCTATTTGACTTCCAAATCTTGGTCAGTAATGAACATAGACTTTGAAGGTGCCGTATACGCCGGTGGAATGAGTAAGTCACAAGCCATAATAAAAAGAATCGGAAAGGTGGTGGCTCGCCTCTTCCACCATTTCAGGTCCTCGAGATTATATTCACCAACTTTATCGAAGTAGTCTCTTTGGTAGACGATGAAAACGAAGACCTAACGGGCTGTGGGGTGTTCTACTTATGAAGCAAAGATCATATAGGTTTGTGGGCACTACTCAAAGAGGCTGCATTCTTTGGCCGTGGGATGGATAGTATTATATCGACCGACATTATGCCACATGCATAGTTGAGAGTCAACTCATCATTATCACCAATCTGTGTTCCACTTGAAGCTCCTGACTTAGTCCCATATATTTGTGATATGGAAGAAGAAGTGTTCGAGCCTCTCCAACTTAAACCTTGGATTCAAGATAGTGTCTACCGAAACAAAAGCACCTCCAACTTGAACCTTGTTATTGTAATATTTAAGGAATTTTGCGTTTATGGCCACTACTGTTTCGTTGAAGAAGGGATAGTCCTTCTTGTTCATTAATTCAATTGACATTACGTATAGAAATGGAAGGACTCAATTGCTTGACCGCTAATCCAAACTGAGAATTTCCCTTCAAATTTCAGTCTCAATAAATTCTCAATTTTTTATGTTGTTGCAAGTTCACTCTCGCATTCCAAGGTCTAAGACGAGTAACAATGGAACAAATCCACCTTGATGTAAAACAAGAGCTTGAATTATCATATCAGAAATCGGAATGTGATTGATTCAAGCATGATTTTTGCTATTAGTCCAATTTGACACATAAAAAACTAGTCAAAGATTTCCATATAGCGAGGAACCCTCCTAGTGAAAATCACTAAATCTGAGCAGAATAAGAAAGCTTTTGGAGGAAGTAAGAATTATACCTGTATACTAGCACAAGAACATAAGCAACTAAATGGAAGATAAAAATCCCCAAACTACCCAGATGGAATATGCAAATCTATACAAAGCATCGGGTTATGGAATTTTCGTCATGATCATGACGTTTCGGGCACAACCAAATAGTGTTATCCTTTTTCCGCTAAACTGTAAAGTAGTGTTGGAAATCTATCTTTCCAAATTATTTGATATTCGTTCTATAGAAATACATGTAAAGGTAATAACTTAAATTAAGATAAGTATTATTTTATCAATTTTTCGTTTTGCTGATACACAGCAATGAAGTTTGAGATAACTTCTCATAGTCTGATGTATGCAAAGAAGCCTTCACGCATATTCCTATCTTCCAAGTTCAAGAACGATTAAAGCCCAGAAATAGAATAAAGGCCCCCACCAAACAGACCCAACCCCTCAAGGGTATCGAATGAAACCAGAAAATCTTATGAGGGGAGCAAAAATAGGAACTTCAACAAACTTCAGGGCGCGAAAACGGAATTTTGGAAAGTAACTGAAAAAATAAGGCTCCTATCTCTCCCATTGTCCAGCATATAAAAATAGGAAAGGGAAAACAAACGTCAATCCCGCCATCGCCGTCTTAAGGATTTTCGAACAGAACACTTCGAGCGCGCGCGCTCTCGAGAGAGACTACGGATCGATTCGATTCGATTCCGACTCGTGCATCGGTCAACCGATCGAATCGGCTTGAGCAGGCTGAGATTCCATGGGGGATCGGGGCTCGGAGGAGGTGGAGAAAGCTCGGTTGCTGAGCTTGGCTCTTGAGTTTGGCTTCGACGAGCGGTCCGCGACCAAAAGTGCTTGGATCGTCTCGTCTCCCTCTACGGTACTCAGAATCATCACTTTTGTGGCCCATTTTTTTGTGATAGTCAGCGTTGCAGAGGTTGCGTAGGTCCTTCTCGTAGTCTGCCTTAGGTTTGGATAGATCGGAGCTGGTTCGGCGAAGTAGTCTTGCTGAAGAGCAAAATGTCTGGTGCTGTTCCGGTTTAATGTGCTGAGGTTGCTTTGGATGGTGGCTTTTCTGGGTTATTAGCCGAATTGCGTGGTATCTGGTGATTAGGGAATGTCGTAGTTGCTTGTCTTGCGTGGATAATCTGTGAATTGATCGATTGTGCGTTCCTAAAGAAGGAGATTTATTGCGGTTAGGTCATCATTCTGACGATGGCTATGGAATAGTCTATTTTTGGATTTGAATGGACTGGAGGAGCTGGTTAAATCCCATCCCCATTTCTCTGCGGGTTTTGCGTAGTAGTCTTGTTGACTAAGGAAACGTCTGGCTTATTTCTGAACTATCCGCAAATTTACATATGGTGTCTTTCCTACAGTTAAGTATGGCATCTCACTGTACTAGCTGCAGTTTACGTATTGTATATTGTATTTATTTGAACTCTTTTTTTTTTTGTCATGGAACTTGCAAAATCATCTCTCTCTTCATTTGTTTTTCTTAAGGCAACGAAGGTCGAGAGTTTATCACTGTGGAGCACTGTGGTGATGATTTTCTAGCAGAACCTGCCGAAACTATGTAAGATACTGAGGATTGGGATGATTTGCAAGCCTGCAGAATCAGAAGCTTGTGGAGTTTTGACTGACATGTTTGGGCAAGATATCCCTAACGACGGCAAATGCAATGTTGTGCACAATGTTAATATTATAGGAGATTCTCCATGACCTGTGAAAAATCAAACTTTTCTTGAGGTGGATTTCTCTACTGACAGTGAAGACGAAGGCTATATGCATGGCAGTAAAATGGGGAGGAAACCCACATGCTATGTTCCTGGTCAAATCAGTACTCCGAGCAATTCATCCACTCAACTTTTGGCCAGACGATCTTTAGAATCCATGGTATGCTTCTGAAAACTGTGAAGTTGTCTCACTCCTTTCTGCCCCCACCAGTTTGAAGGGATTAAGAAAAAGAATGAAAAGCAGGATGGCTGGGCATGTTTTTTCAAATGCCCAAAACTAATTTGGTTGATGGTTGTTAAGTTTGTGGCTTGAGTTTTTGATTCATGGACCTAGATTTGGCCCGGGATTGGCCCAGGTAATTGCGTGTACCAAATACGTGGCTTGAAGAATGTCTTGGTATTGTACAGGGTTGGCCGTTCGGTGAAGCAACTGTGGACACCTGAAGAAGCCACAATAGTTACCGTGCAAAATCCCATGAGTCAGGCCACAATGGTCCAGTTGTTTAGGAGGTTGACCAAAAGTTGGCAGATCTCGGCACAACCTTTTATTCTTTTAACAATGATTCTGCAACCCATATTTTTATATATTTTTGTTGCTGAGTTATATTGGGGTCAGCAAGGAAAATGAGAAGAATTGAGAAAAGATTGTCTTGGTTTTTCATCAGGAGAGATTAGAGTGTCCATCTCAGCAAACTCCTGGGAAATGCTTCCCACTTATCTCATTCGTTTTTGATTGACTCTTGCAATTGGGGATTTGCTTAGTGAGAAAATGATTTATCTCTTATTGTAATTCCCTCTCGGTCATTGTGAAACAACTCCTCCCGTTGATGTAGATGAAACTGCCCATCCCTTTAAATTAGTGTGTCATTCTTCTTTGCTCTTAAAATTATGTCTTTCCTTAATCATTTCAAGTTTGCTTGTAATTCTGCTCACAGAAAAGGACCTTACGCAGGGTACCTATACAAAAGCATTTAGTATATTGCTTATGAGGGCTCTCATCCGATCAAATGCACAATAGACACACCTAACTTGCCAGTTACTGCCACAGCCTTTAAGATCGAAAATGACTTGTATTAGAACTGTTTTCTCAAAAAAAAAGAGTTGATTTTTGTTTCGGATGATGTAACAATACCTATATTTCTATAATACTTTGAGAGTATAGTACATCATCCAGGTTTTGAACTTAGCATCCAGTGTCTTTGATAGGAGTTTTTTGCGAAATGAAGGCTGGGGATTTCTTTGTGCACAATTTTCATTTTCCATCACTCTATGTCAGAAACTATTTATGGTGCTGAAGAGGCTTTTTTGTGTTGAAGGACTATAAGAGCACCGTCACTCAAGGTTCGATATCATCAGTTCCAAATAAAAGACATTGCTCTCTGATTTCGACTAGCAAACAAGGAACTCTGAGTTATGAGGAATTGCAAGCCTTGGACGACATAGAATTGGCAAATGTTGTAATAATCGGAAACAAGGCATTTCGACCAATGCAGCATCAGGCTTGTAAAGCTTCTGTAGCCATGCAAGATTGCTTCATTCTCATGCCCACTGGAGGTGGTAAATAATGTTAACATTCACTAACCTGGTGAAGCAAAATGATCTTGTTAATCTGCTTTGTTAGCACTGTTGAGCAGTTTGTGCTTAAATTTAGGAAGAAAACGTTTTCCAAATGCAAATTAAGGATCGGACTAAGCTGGAAAAGAAGGAAATACAGGACATTCTCATTCTGCCTTCGCACATCTCTATCTATTCTGTAATATCTAGAATTGGAGGTTTGTGCTATGCTTCTAGGACCTTCTAATTACTTACTGGAAAATTGATCTTGTTTTTGCATGTAAGTGTTGTTGTCAGTCATAGTTCAGGTTCAATTCAAAAGGGTTATTGAGTCAAAGAGGAATATGTTTTCAAATTACTTGCACCAAATACAGATTGTAGATGTCTATATTTCCTATGCAGATATATGCTATGTCATCATCTCAACTAGGGGTGATCATTTCCCATAATTGGTTTGAAACTGATGTCCTTTCATATAAAATGGATCTTGGTAGCATGCAAAATATTGGATCTACTGATTCCCAAAGGAAGATTTTAATCTGAATTTATTGAGTTGAATTATCCTGAAGTGTTTTCAGTTCAGTCTTGAAGTGGTTGATGTATGTTTCCAGATGAAGTAATTATAAGACAAATAGTGACAACTGGTGCTTTTTCTGATCAGCTGAAGATGAATAAAAGAGTAATTCCCTCATCCTTTCTTTTCTTCACGTGCTCTTCTGATGGTTTTACTCTTGTTTTCAGCTGCCAGCAACTCTTAAACCAGGTGTCACATTTGTTATATCTCCCCTGCTATCTCTCATCCAGGATCAAATAATTACTCTGACCCTCAAGTTTGGAATACCATCTACTTTCTTGAACTCTCAGCAGACAGCTGCCCAAGCAGCAGCTGTCCTCCAAGAACTAAGGCAAGGTTTAGTGCTCTCTCTCTCTCTCTCTCTCTACTGAAGTATATCCTACCATACAATCGTAATCCCACCATAAAATGGTTATGTTTCATATGATGCAAAGGATGTACATTTTTATGTAGTTAATGAAAAGATGCATGCCTAAGATGTTTCTCTTAAAGATAAATTTTAGCATCTTAGCCTTCTGAGAGAAATGTATCATACTAGACAATCTTTGTCCTGCCATAAAATGTTGGGCTATGCTCCATATGTTGCAATGGAATTTCTATTGGACTTCTAAAACTTTTTTTTTGCTGACTGTTGTGATTGTCAAGTCATTATTCTCCACTGCTTCGCCTCCCTTTTCAGGAAAGATAAACCATCATGCAAGTTATTGTATGTAACTCCTGAAAGGATTGTGGGAAACCCATCATTTCTTGAGATATTGAGATGCTTGCATAGAAAGGTACAATTTCTGATTTACTATAACTTTTTCTGAAAGTTTCTTTTTAACTTTTTGATACTCGGTTATCACGCATCGCAGGCACAACTAGCAGGTTTTGTTGTTGATGAGGCGCATCCTTTTATCTGAAGGAAAGATCATGCTAGAGTTACCTCAAAAGGAATAAGTATTTATGACTGCCCTTGTTCCAGATAACAAAAAGCAAGTAAATTTTATATATGTTCACTCAAACTCTTTTTATCAAACGTTTTTGCATCTTCTGTGTTTCTGTTCTAATTACATTGTCAGTGTTATGCTGAACCTTCCGAAACCCAGACCTGCTGTGGAGTTCTAGGATAACAGAATGCAATGTTGAAGTAACTAATTATGGAAATGATCTAGTTCCTTCCTTTGCAAAAGTCAGTGGCACATCATTAATCATAGTAAGCAAAATGTACACAACTAAATTTAAGCTCCACGGAAATTGCTTGCGGAAGTAATTGAAAGTGTCCGTGATTGGCAAGATAGTCAGGTCTCTTAAGCTGGTTCTTGTGTCCCTACTAATTCTTTCAACATTTATACTATGTATTAACAACTTGAGATATAAGGCAAAAGTTCAAGCATGTGATCATTGATTGTGTTTCTTATGAGGTCTTCATTGGATTTACTCTGCCAGTGCAATCTCATGAAAAGAACGTATTGCTGTGTTGAGCTTTTCTCATATATTTGATTGATTGTAAACAAATAAAGCTTATTGATCATTACTTGGTTGTCATTATTGCAGTCAATGGGGACATGATTTTCGTCCAGATTATAGGGGACTGGGATGTCTCAAGCAAAACTTTCCATACATCTCAGTGATGGCCTTAACTGCAACTGCCACTCGGCCAGTTCGCGAGGTACGAAACTCGCACATTATCCTCCAGATTATGTTGAAAAAATCATTTGGGTCTTATCAAAATTTACATCCATTGCAGGATATCCTAAAAGCACTCAGGATCACCCGTGCTCTTGTTCTTGAGACAAGCTTTGACAGACCAAACCTAAAATATGAGGTCATAGCGAAGACCAAGGAACCACTGAAGCAGCTTGGAGAGCTGCTGAAGAATCATTTTGCTAATTTGTGTGGCATAGTGTATTGCCTCTCGAAGAGTGAAGGTGTTGATGTTGCAAAATACTTGAATGATAAGTGTGGTATAAAGACGGTGTACTATCATGCTGGATTAGCTAGGGGTGTGCAAAAGAACCGGGAACCGCCCGGACCACCGGAACCGGACCGGACCGGCCCGGAACCGGTGGTTCCTAAAGGGAACGGTCCGGTTCCCGGTTCCAATAAATTGGAACTGGTGGGTACCGGTCCGGTTCCGGTTCCATGGGCGGATCCGCCCGCCCACCCATCCGAACCGGACCGGTATTATAATAATAATATATATTAATTTTTTTAGTTGAAAAAAATTAAAATTTTGAAACCCCGTGTTTATAATTTTTATTGTTCTATTTGAAGCAACCTACCAAGAGAGGTAAAGAAAAAAGCGCGAGAACATTTGCGAAATCTCTAAATAGACCATTTTTACGATACGTGTCCAGTGGAGCTTCTTTTCTTCGTCCACTTGTGAGACCGGATCCATAGATCCACCCGGGAACTGGACCGGACCGGCGGTCCTGTTCTTGGGTGGATCCATGGAACCAACGGGCGGTTCCCGGATCCAATTTTTTGGAACCGGTCCTTAGTGGGCGGTTCCCGGTTCTAGGGTGGGAACCGCCCACCCGGACCATGCACACCCCTAGGATTAGCAGCCCATCAAAGAGTAGCTGTTCAAAAGAAATGGCATACTGGAGAGGTCCAGGTTGTATGTGCAACCATTGCTTTTGGGATGGGAATAGACAAACCTGATGTGGTAAGTTGAATTGGAATCCAAGCCTTTGCCTAATTTTAGTGTTAGAATCAAGCTGACATGCCAGCAAATACTCAACTAACTCACTTTTTTCCTATGTTTTAGTTTCACTGATCAGTTTGTTAGCATGCTCGGAAGTAAATTTGCTGCTGCCATGGTCCAGTGGCCTGCTAAATTGTCATTCTTGGCTATTGATTGCAGGAACTAGTGAATTATGTGTTTTTTTCACGTCAAATTATTTCTTCCATGTATGGAACCTTGGTGTGCTGAAAATAAGTTAAAATAGGATAAAGTTATTTTCTTTACTGTATATGTGGCAAATGAATATGATCTAACTTGACCTTCTGTATAATGTTTTTGATATATTTCAACTTATTTTTGTTGGTCAGTAATTATTTTTTTTATGGCATGTGGTCAGCGTTTTGTCATCCACAACACAATGTCCAAGTCAATCGAAAGCGATTACCAAGAATCAGGGAGGGCAGGAAGAGACAATCTACCTGCAGTGTGCATTGCTCTATATGCCAAAAAGGATTTCAGCCGGTTGTGTGCATGTTAAGGAGTGGTCAAGGATGTAAAACCGAAATCTTTAAAAGTGCAATGGCTCAAGCTAGGAAAATGCAGCAATATTGTGAACTCAAGGTAATCCAATTTGTTTCTCAACTTCTCTCTGATGATCTCAACTAAATGATGCTTCTATTTTGTGTTCACACTTTCCACTTTGTTCTATTGATTGTTGTTAGTGTTAGTCTGGCATTAACCCGTCTGGGTGCTGGATCATTAGATGGGTCCATTGGCAACATATTCAAATAATAATGGAACCTTTAGGCTAAACTCATATTCTGTGCACCTAATTGGAGCAAAGTCTATTGATAAACGTGTGTTTCCTCTCTAATTTGCGAACTTTTCAGGATGAGTGTCGGCTGCAAACCTTACTTGCACTTTGGCGAGTCTTTGAATTGGAAAGACTGTAAATACAGTTCTAATCCTTGCGACAATTGTCTCAAAGCCTCTTCATCAAGGTAAACCTTTCAGGTGTCGACTCTCTTGATGGGCGACGGGTACTGATTTACGCATGATCTTCAGCCGCACATTCTGGTTCCATCATCTGCATTTATTGGAAGACCACGTGGTAATGGAGGGGCAAAGGTCCTTAACTATGGACACAGAATTCTTCTGTTGTGATGGTCTTGTCATCTCACGTTTGTCTTTTCCTTTCGTCTGATGCCATGTTCCCTGTTTGGAACTAATTATTTTCCTCAAGGGAAAGAAAAGTGGGTTGACATATAAACCGGAGGCTTATGGGAACACACCCTCCGGTCTTGACTGCAGAAGAAAAGTTCTTGATTCAGTTCAGCAAAGCTTAACGATGAAATCCAATTATACAAGCACATGTTGCCTTTCTTCTTCTTTCCCGTTTCGAATTAGTGATGAATGCATATCTTGACCGCATCTGAAGTTAATTTACTTGCAGATTCAATTTTTCAAGTAGTATATCTTAAGATACAATCGATTGATTTGCATATAATAATAAGCACAGCATTTCCTCCAATTAGTGAAGTTCTCATGGATTTTCTTATAACAAACATTTCTATTCGCGATAACTTTCTTTATATTAATTATATTCATTAAACAACTTATAGCGGATAGGAATGTTTGTTATAAGAAAGTCCGCTCTTTATTGTACACCTAACCTAATTCATGAAATGAGAAAGATCGACAGGATAAAACCTTAAAGAACACTAAGATTTCCCTAAAAAAAAAATTTAAGAGGATTTTTGTTATCTTATCTATTAAGAGGAAAAAAGAATGAAAAGAGATAGAAATAACTGGTAGAGAGATGGGTATTTTCAAAATTAAAATGGAGAAAAAAAATCAAAAAATTGGATTCCTAAATAACAGGAGCACCACAATACAGTCGGCTGCACTAGAAAGCAAGCAAATGTCATGAGTGTGAAATTTTTTCCAATCTTATTGTTTTGAATTAATTGTCAGTTATTATAATTGGCACATTCTATCTGTTTTTTTTTTTTAAAACAAGAAATCTTCATTTATTTGAACCCTGATGTTTGTACTGCATCTTCTTCCATAATTGTAGTCCTTCATATTATCAATATTTTCAACTAGATATGACAATTACATGCTTTTGATAAATGAGATTTATGGTGTAAAATTGTAGTTGAAGGATAGCAAATTGATTTTCAATCAAATTTTTATAGAGGTGACATATTTCAATGAAATTGAATCAAATGCTGTAACTTTTTCATCGTTGAGATACCAATAATTTATTTAGTGTCACAATTAATCTATGATGGACATAAATAGATGTTTAAATAGATTTTTTTTCCTAGAAAGTAAGAACATCTATTCATCCTAGATGAAATATCATAATAGATCAATTAAAAATATTAAATTAAGAGGGAGACGAAAAGAAAGAAATGTCATATTTTACCAGTTCAACTCTTAGTAATTTTGAGACTCCCTCGTAGTCGAAATCCCATGGTCTACTACGTTTCTCAAGCTGATGCTCTTCGCAAAAAATGCTCCTTCCAAGATCTTTCAATTGATCATGCATTCTAAATGTACCATCATCATCAATTTTTATTAAGCACCTCAACTTCAACTCTTCAACTCCTTGACTTGGATAAAGCCCACAGTCCTCCCACATGTACATGGGAAATGTGCTACATTGATCAAAGAAGAAACAAGCAATGTCCAAAAAAATCTGCTTATGTTCCTCATCTAATGCATCATAACTTATTTGCAATATCTTTCGGACATCTTTATATAGTTGATTTTTTAATTTCTTCTGCACATCTTCCCATACGTTTTTTGGTTTTTTATATAAGTATGCACCTACAACTTCAAGTGCCAAGGGAAGCCCACCCAAGGTGGATATAATATCACGAGATATACCCTCAAAGTCGCTCGGAGAATGGTCCGTATGAAATGCATGTCTGTTGAACAAAAGCAAAGCTTGCTCCAAATCCAATCCATTCAATTCATACTTGCAGTCTACCTCAAATTCAGATTGATCAAGAACGGCTTTATTTCTAGTTGTAACAATGATCAAACTTCCTTCCATAAACCAATTATGTTCCCTAGCCAACGCATCTAGTTGATTCTTCTCATCTATATCATCTAGAAGAATGAGAACCTTTATTCCTCTAAATCTAGATTTGATCAAATTAATTCCTTCATCAACATTCCAAATTTCATGCTCAATATGTAGTACTTCCTTAATTAGTTGTTTTTGTAGATGAGTAATACCGCGGCGGTGAGCTATTTCTCGAATATTAGCAAGGAAGCTATGATGCACAAAATCACTTGACAACTGATTGTATACTACTTTGGCAAGAGTTGTTTTTCCGATCCCGCCCATGCCATAGATTCCAATCATTCGAGCAACAGTGGCAGGAGTGTCTACCCAATTCTTGATTTTGTTCAAATGATCCTCAATTCCAACTAAGTACTTAGTAACAACAAGCTGAAAATCTTGTCGCAACTTGCTCAGAATATCTTCGAAAACTTTTTCCACTAATTCTCCTTCATGCCTATCAAACAACAAAAATCAACAATAACTTCGTGATCATACTTAATCTCGTCAAAAGACTGGCATATAATGAAGGATGCATGGGGCCAATTAACTTGCAAGCTGTTTTAATTCTACAATTAGCAATTGGGGAAGATGGTGCAGCGGTCATTTCATTTTTTTTCCCAATCCTTTTATGCCAGTAGATGGATCTTGTTGAAAAAAAATAAGGTGGTGCACCTGACTCATGAAGAGTCTTTCTGACTATAGCGTCTGTTATAAGGATTAAGGTTGTCCCCAGTAGAAAGATAGGAGATCAATTTTTATTTTTTATTTTTGGGATAAAAATTTTTAGAAGGAGAGGAGGTTACCCCAACATCACCTACCAATGGGGGTAACTGGCATTGGAAATCAAACCTAAGCATGGCAAATGTGAAGTGTCCGATTCCTATCAGCTGAGCCAACCCGTTGGCATAAGGAAGTCTATTTTATCTGGGAGGGATCAAGTTTCGAAAGACCGAGCATTGGAATCCTTTATAGGCATGTAATTTAGTGATTGATACTAGTGGCTGGAGGGGTTGTTGTTTCTTTATTCTTCTTCTCTCTTTTTTTCCCCTCTGAAACGGAGACAAATGTAAAATTCTTGGGCGCTACAAGATCTTTGGTTTAAGTTGTAAGTTGTCGTTGGTTTAGTCTTCAGGACATCTTGGGAAGTACTTGTGTTTGTTACTCTTCGAGGCATTATTGGGACATTTTGGGGATCTTTCCTGAGCTTGTAGTGAAAGTAATTTATCTGCATTTCATCGGTTATGCGTGAAGAAGAAAACTTATTTAAAAGAAAAAAGTTCTGTGAAGTACCCGTTAGCGACTTTCTCGGATTCCCATCCATGTAAGTAACTGACTTCTCTAAGTGCTCGTGGCCCTTCCTGAATAACCTTCTCATCAAAATGCTCCTTATGTGAATCGAATGCATGCCCAAAACTTCCATATAGATGCCGCACATGTGATGGGTTCACTTTGTAAAAGATGGGCAAAACTATGTGTGACGTGCTCTTCTTGTGGTCCATGATATGAATGAGCTCACGGAGGCACCATTTGCTCGAAGCATAATTTTCCGAGATGATGGGGATTGAAATCTTGGACCGTGTGATGGCATCAAGAATATGTGAACTAAATTCCTCGCCAATTGGGATGCTTTTATCGTCCCTGAACACGTAAACCGGTACAGTCCCTGCCTGGATCAAACGTTGATAGAGGTGATCGGCAAATGTGTTGCGGGTATCCGAGCCTCTAAAGCTCAAGAACACATCGTATTGACCGCTACATGCATATGCGGACGAAGAAGCGGATGATCCCTCAATGCTCTCTTCCTCTGCTCTCTTTCTCTTTCCGTGACTCTGCGATGCTCCCTCAATGCTCTCTTCCTCTGCTCTCTTTCTCTTTCCGTGACTCTGCCAGCTGCCCATGGCGATTCGATGGAAAAGTTGAAACGAAAGATGCTTTTTCTGCTGCTTAAAAGGATCGATGAACAACGACCGGTGAATGCTGCTTAAACTGCGATAGAGGTGATCGGTGAATGTTTTGCGGATATCCGAGCCTCCAAAGCTCAAGAACACGTCGTATTGACCGCTACGTGCATATGCGGACGAAGAAGCGGATGCTCCCTCAATGCTCACTTCCTCTGCTCTCTTTCTCTTTCCGTGACTCTGCGATGCTCCCTCAATGCTCTCTTCCTCTGCTCTCTTTCTCTTTCCATGACTCTGCCCGCTGCCCATGGCGATTCGATGGCAAAGTTGAAACGAAAGATGCTTTTTCTGCTGCTTAAAAGGATCGATGAACAACGAAAGACGCTTTTAGGATGCTTTCTGCAAATGCTTACTGACTTGGTCCACTCCGAATAACATGTAAATTAATTTCTCCCTGAGGCAATACTGAAGGAGGTTCGTGTTCTTGAGAAAGAGATAGGTAATGATGACGTGGCCTTCCGTTGAGTTAGCCGAGTTGTTTCACTGCCGAAGAATAGGTGACCCTGAAGAGGCCCCAAAAAAGCCCACATCATTTACTTCTTCAGAAACACATATTTGAAATTAAACAGATTGAAGTGTAATTAATCAACTTCCTTAAAACACATTTGAACAATTACATAAATTTACGCATGTCTGTGATATTTAAATTATGAAGGAAGTCAATGAAAATGATTCTAAATGCGGGCTCAAATTTTATTTCTTTCTAAAAGTTCATAGAAATTAGGAAATGCAAAAATTGCACTTTTCTTCCAAAATTGGCCTGACTTCCTTTCTACGGATGAATAGAATGAAAAAAATTAAGTCTATCAATGAAATTGAGTTCCATTTACATCATGTCCACCCAACATGTATCCAAACATATTTCGAGGAATTTTAACTTTTACTCTCCTCTTTCATGGTCTGCTTTTCTTTTTCTTTTCTTTTTGGTTCTTAATTTTTAGATTTTGAAAATTGTGGCTTTAGTATGTTCGAAATTTGGGGCTTTTTGTGCCATTACTTTTTATGGCTCTTAAATAGGATTAATATTAATACAAAAGGCCGCATCTCGCTTGTAATTAGAATATCAGTGGAGGCAATATATTTGATTGAGCGATATAAAGCTAGGTGAATCTCCTAATATGCATGTGTAGCTCAATTTATTTGATTGTTTTCGTGTGTCATAAGATCGAACTAGGTTTTTTTTTCTTACTATTGGATATCATGTAAAAGATCTTACAAAGTATCACACTATGGATTTTGGTTTGCTTTATATTGTGATGATTGAAACTATCATGAGTTGAGAGTAGCTAAAAAGTAGCAATATAGTTAAAATGCTCAAACTCTCAACGTACTTTTTTATTCCTAATTTACTTTTCTTTTTTTGCTTTTTTTAAAGTAGAGAGTCGGTCAATTTTTAAAGCTTTCAAGGGAGAAAAAAATATTCGACCAAAAAAAAAAGGGAGAAAATGAGTTAAAGGTGAAAAGGGAATATACTTTCTAGGATTAATAGTCCAACAATTCGAGGAAAACAAAATATTATTTATTTGGAATGTTGTATAGGGAGGGAAAATTGGCGAATGAAATCTCCTTAAGAGAAGACTTACTCTTAGGATGATCGCTTACAAGATGAGTAGGTTTTAAATTAAGAATCAGCAACTTATTCTGTGATAATCACTTCTCCGTGAGCTAAGATGCGAAGAAAGGCTTGAGATCGAAGAGAGAAGACCCTAAAAAGGCTGGGCGAGAACTTTCAAGAGGGAAAAGATCAAAGAAAACAAGTCAGGACGATGAGAGAGAGAGAGAGAGACATTTGGACCGGAGTACGAAACGACCAATTCTGTTCATATCTACTCATAAACCATTTTGTTGAAAAGATAGATGTGGCTCTTGCTAGTTTCTCATTATGATATTATCAAAGGTGTTCTTCCTCTTGTAAATGCTACATGCTCTCCCACCCTAAGCAATTATAAATCATATTGTCAAATCTATTGTCGATCAGTAACTTTCTGAGCTACATATACGTAAAAGTTGTGTCTTTGTTGTAAGCAGTTAAATCGCATAAAAATCACACTTTATGACGAGTTTCTCTAATTCAATCCGCAAAGATAAAGTCCACCTAAAAATTGTTCACATAGTAAATATGTGTAAATGCATTGAAACCAGCAACTTTGCTCACTTTCAAGATTTCCATTGTAACCAGCACAAAAAAATAATACAATTGTGAATTTTTCATAATTTCGAGAAAACATTTGAATTTTGTCATTTTCTAGAAATTATGAAAATTGCCAAGATAATGGAATATGCTTTTATGGACATCTAAATTCTCTGGTGATCTGATCTGTTCTGATAAATTTTTGTTGTTAACAATTCCGATCTGTAGCCTTTGAAAGGTATTGTGTGATTATTGGAGAGAATGAACTTGCACGGTATATTTGGAAAAATCTAGTTTTTAAATGTTTTCAAGAAAGAAAAAAGAATTATTTCTGCAAAAACCGAGTATTTTTAAATGTTTTATGCTTTAGGTAATTTGGAAAATTGGGATACGTATAGGGCCGATGGACCCCAAATCGGGTTTAGAAGGGTATTTTCATAATTTTAACTGAGCTGACCTTTTGTCTGAAGGGAGTTCAGTCAACCAATGTTTTGCAAACAACATGGTAAGGACCAGCATGCAATTCCACCGGATTCGACCCGGTCTAACTATCCATAATCAATTAGTTTAAATGAGAAGATTGTAATAAGAAAAATTAGCAATATATATATGTGATGATGATTGTAAAAAAGTCAAGAGGGCATTTCACATATATTATTCTGTATGCCTTAGACGATGTCAAGCAGGCCTTACGTGATGAGTAATAATCAAATGTATTTTATTTTTTTTGTCCTATCAATTGTAATAAACTAGAGAATGAAGGTCGGGCTTACCTCGAGGAGGAGCGATGCAGAGATGAAATTATTGTGACGGGTTTTAGTATTTGAGAAGAAGTCGCCTCAAAGCAGATCAAGTCGTGTTCGAGTCCCGAAAGGCAGTACAATTCCGAGGATCACCTTCCCGCCTCGACCTGGACCGACTTGGTCTGGAAAGACACCGAGGTAAATTTGCAGATCCATCTCAGGTCAGACCGTTATAAGAAAGGACGACTAGTGGCTACGAAATCACCAACGACAGATAGGGAACTTACTATCTTCCGATGAAATCGCAGCTTGTCTCTGGTATATCTGGAAATCTCAGAAACGACCCTCGCGTTCTGACGAAGACACCTCCCAAACCCAGGAGCCCTACCTGCCCCAGCAGAGTCCATGATCAGAAATCATAGCAAGCGGAACACTGAAAGCTCGAAACTCGACACGATTCGAGTTGATTTTACCTGCTGATAGGTGCCTGCCGAAAAACCAGTCCGTCGAGAAAACTACCGACGGGTCGGTCCTTTGAAGCCGGTGGCTCGGAAGGAGCGGTTGCAGGCGTTCTTCGCGACGGACTCAGGCGTACTGCTCGATGGATTCGCGAGAAAGAAGATCCCTGCTTGCTCCGCCGATTCAAGCAGAAGTTCTCGCTTTAGTCGGAGAGTCTTTGATGTGCTTCAGATCTGGATTCAGATCTGGAAGGAGAGAGAATTTGTACTCGGGAGTCGGGCAACGCGGTTGCGTGTTGACTCTCTCTCTCTCTCTCTCTCTCTCTCTGCGCGAAAACAGGATCGCGCGCCACGGTTAGGCGGAGGCACTGCGTCTTGGACGTCCAAAGCCGAAGTCGGCTAATTTTCAAATGTATATCTGCCGCCCATAAAACCCTAAATGGAGTTGGGAACGTGAGGTAGAGATAAACAAATGGACTTTAACCTTGTGTTGTATTTATTTTATGCTAGCTTCACATGCTAATGATTTCATCTGAATCCAATGCAAAATGATGTGATATCCTCGAGTTATTCTCTTGAAACTTAGAAATTTCAAATAATTGATTGGTACATGGAGCTATAATTTGTTAGATGATATCAGAGGAAGAGCGGATGCCTCCTCGGTGCTCTTCCTGCGGTGCTCTTATTTCTTCTTCATGTGACAATTGAATCGAAGGATAGAGGGAAGAATTGGCGTAGCAAGCACTGGCAAAGGAACTATGCAAAACGAAGTGGTGCTTCCCTTTGGTTTCCCTTGCTCTAGCTTTGCCCTTTTCCTTGTTGGAAAAGTATTAGATAATATGAAAAATTAAGAATCATGGGAAATCTATTAAAAAATAATGAAAAAATAAGATGAATTATTTGAGACTTACAAGCACTATCATTGAGAATAATTCCACCATTGAAATATGACATTTGGTACAATAATCTCTATAGATATAACTCCGCATAGAGTAATAAAAGGAACGGGAACATGTTATGCATATAGCCCAACAATAAAAAAAGGAAATATATGTAAATTCTATGAATTCACCAATATGTGTTCCATTTGAAACTTTTGACTCAGTCTCAAATATTTTAATATGGAATAAGAAGCATTTTGAGCCCCTCCAACTTGAACCTTGATCTAAGAGAGTGGCTACCAAAAAATTAAAAAAGGTAGGACGTTTTTGTAATACTTAAGGAATTTTGCCTTTACGACACTACTAATTCGTTGAAAAAGGGATTCATCTTCTTGTTCATTAATTCAATTGACATTAGGTATAGAAATGGAAGAAGGGATTCATCTTCTTTAAAGAATTTCGCCATTGTATTTCGTTGAAGAAGGGATTCATCTTCTTGTTCATTAATTCAAATGATATTAGGTAGAGAAATGGAAGGACTCAGTTGCTTGACCGCTAATCCAAACCTTCGGACTTCAATCTCAATAAATTCTCGGTTTTTCATGTGGTTTGTGAGTTCATTCTCACATTCCAAGGTCCAAGACAAGTATCAATGGAACAAATCCACCTGGATGCAAAACAAGAGCTTGAATTATCATATCAAAAAATCGGAACGTGATTGTTTCAAGCATGATTTCTGCTATTAGTCAAATTTGACGCATGAAAAACTAGTCAAAGATTTCCAAATAGCGAACCCCCTAAGAAAATCACTAAATCTCAGCAGAATCAGAAAGCTAATGGGCGAAGTGAGCATTATAATTAAACGCTAGCACGAGAACATAAGCAGCTAAATGGAAGATGAAAATCCCAAAACTACCCAGGTGGAATATGCAAACCTATACAAAGCTACGGCACACCATTTTGAGTTGAACAAATTCCTTCGTATTCTTTGCGACTCAAAGCCACCTAAAAATTGGCGAGGATCAATCTAATAATCAATGACGACCAGATGAGAAGGGAAAACGGACCGGATACTATCTAATTAATGGTGATTTTTCTTCGGTATCCGTCATCTTCCTCATTAATAGTAATATCCAAGTAACATATCACCTTATGTTATGAAATACTTGTATGAATATTCATTATATTCATGTACTTTATGGTACATTTGTATCATACATTTCAAGTACATCTCCCTATCCAATAAATGTTCATCTCCCTATCTAATACATGTATTATCAGATACATTGATATTCATGATAAGTGAATCCTTATAAATAGGAGCACAAATAGTGAGAAATAAAGAGATTTTCGCTCCTGGCTTTTTCTCTACTATCTTTGGTGTCATCTGCTTTCTCTACTTAATCTCCATCTATTCTCTTTATTATATACTTGCAACGCGATATTTTACAACACGTTATCAACACGAATATCTACCAACTGAGTAAGTAATTTTGCAAGGTAAGTGTTTCATTTGTTTTCAACTTATACTTCATATTCTCCTATCAATTCTTCATTTTCCCTAATAGCCTTAAACCAATTTCAAATCTGAAAGTATCCTTCTGCTCCTAAAGTGGCGGTGGATATTTGGAAATCATTCTAATTAATTTAAGGATTTTAATTTTGCAAGAATTATGGCAAATATTGAAAAGCCCAAATTCCACATCTTGGAAGTGAGTGTAAATAATTATCTATCTTGGTACTTAGACATGGAAATGCACCTCCAAAGGTAAGGTCTCGCTAATGCAATTGCAGAGGATGGAACCTCAATTGCAAAGGATAAAGCAAATGCATTGATTTTTATTCGTCGTCATTTGCATGAGAGCCTACAAACTCAATATTTATCTGTTCGAGACCCTCAGACCATGTGGAAGAGGTTGAAGGATAGGTATGATCATACCAAGACTGTTATCTTCCCTTAAGCACAATATGACTGGCAAAATCTCAGACTGCAAGATTTTAAATCAGTGTCTGACTATAACTCCGCTTTATTTGATGTCGTTTCTCGACTTGAATTATGCGGTATCAAGCTCACTGATGCGGAGCTATTAGAGAAAACTTTCTCCACCTTCCATGCTTCGAATATTATATTGCAACAGCAATACCGACAACGTCAATTTGCCACATATTCTAAATTAATTTCTGTGCTCCTTACCGCTGAGCAAACTAATGAATTGTTGCTCAAAAATCATGATCTTAAACTTGCTGGCTCAAAAGCATTGCCTGAAGCACATGCTAATTTTAAGAAAAATACTGGCCATATTAAGGGCTATAAGCGCAGGCAAGAACATAATTTTCGAAGGCATGGCATGAAATTTAACCGCCCTAAGAAATCTAACTTTGGCCTGAATTATAATAAAGAAAAGAAGCATGAAAAGGTGGCTAATGAAAGTATTTGCCATCGATGTGGTATGAGTGAGCACTGGTCACGTACTTATCGTACGCCAAAGCACTTTGTTGATTTATACCAAGCATCTGTAAAAAATATGGGCAAGCGTGGTGAATCTCACGCCATTGAAATTAATCCTACTGCCATAACTATTATTGAAGCTAACAATATCTCTATTGGTGGAACTCCTCTTGCTCCTGAAGTAGCAAATGCATCACTAGATGTCTCTGATTTCTTTGAGGACCTTTGATTATTTGATGAGGCATCAGACTGATGGATGACAACTTAGACTTCAAATTTTATGATTATAATAATTTCTTTTATAGTTGTTTTTTTTTAAATGTATTACCTTTTGTTATTCTTATGTTTATTATCTTGAGATTTTACTTGACCTTATAACTAATATGCAAATTTTATGATACTTGACACCTAAAGTTGTCAATATAAATGCAAATGGAAAATACCGAGAAAAATGAAGAAGTTTGTTTGCTTGATAGTGCATTAACGCATACTATATTTCGTAGCAAACACTTTTTCTTGAGTATGACGTTGCGTAAAGCACATGTCCATACAATATCAAGTCCTGTTCAAATTATTGATGGTTTCGAGAATTGCCACAATTGTTTTGCACCATCCTACATATTGAGGATGCGTTTCTAAGCAGTAGATCAAAAATGAATCTACTCAGTTTCAAAGATGTACGCCATAATGGGTATCATATTGAAACTATTTATGAGCAAAATAAGGAATATATTGGCATTACCTCTCATAAGATGGGCCTGAAAACGATCCATGAGAAGCTAGAAGCTTCTTCTATAAGTTTGTATTATGTCATGATTAAGGCTTTTGAAACCTATGCCACTATGTCCTAGAGACTGGTAAACCCTGATCAGTTTGGGTTATGGCATGATCGCCTTGGTCATCCTGGCGCTTCAATGATGCGTAGAATAATTCATAATACAAAAGGATACCCTTTAAAGGATACAAATGTATTGTTGTCCAAATATTATAATTGTGAAGCTTGTTCACAAGGAAAATTCATTACCAAACCTTCTATAACAAAGGTTAATCTTGAATCTCTTGTATTCCTGCAAAAAATTCAAGGTGATATATGTGGACCAATACAACCACCAAGTAGACCGTTTCGATATTTTATGGTACTAGTGGATGCATCCTGTAGATGGTCTCATGTTTACCTATTATCTACACGTAATGTCGCCTGCTCCAGATAATCCTGATGTTGTGCTTGCTCCCAAAGAGCTTATTGCCCCTGAAGAGGCACAAACCCGTGAAAAGATCACAAACCCTCGGAATATTGAGAATTCCATTACATATTGTAATGAAATTTGGGATCAAAATGAAATCATCATTGATAATATTTTTGCATTCTCAGTTTGCCTATAAAATTATAGATCATGATTGTGAGTCGCAATCTATTATTGAATGCCGTCAAAGGCAAGATTGGCCTAAGTGAGAGGAAGCAATTAAGATTAAATTAGCTTCCCTAGCTAAACGAGAGGTTTTTGGACCCATAACTCGAATTCATAATATAAAACCCGTTGGATATAAATGGGTATTTGTCCGAAAACGAAATGAGAAAAACGAGATTGTTAGGTATAAAGCCTAACTCGTTGCCCAATGATTCTCCCAAAGACCTGGGATTGATTATGATGAGACATATTCACCTATGATGGATATGATTACATTTCGCTTTCTCATTAGCCTGGCACTATTTGAAAGATTGGAAATGCGTCTTATGGACGTTGTGGCGGCATATCTATATGGCTCAATTGAGGGGGAGATACTCTATGCATTGTACTCTTTTTTCTTTTTGTCCAGTTTTTTCCCATAGGGTTTTTCCGGCTTAAAGTTTTTAACGAGGCAATTAATGCATCCAAGGAGTACATAAGATACAAGATTGATTAACCCCAGTAGTGGCTATATGACTCAATTGAGGGGGAGATATTATTAACTATGCATTGCACTCTTTTTTCTTTTTGTTCGGTTTTTTCCCATAGGGTTTTCCGGCTTAAAGTTTTTAACGAGGCAATTAATACATCCATAAAAGGGAGAAATCATAAAATTTGTGCTCTGTACTCTTTTTCCCTTTTGTTCGGTTTTTGTCCCACTAGGTTTTTTCGGCTTAAGGTTTTTAATGAGGCAATATTATTCAATGCACATTCATAATATAATACAATGAATATTCAAGGGGGAGTGTTATGAAATACATGTATGAATATTCATTATATTCATGTACTTATTATGGTACATTTGTATCATACATTTTAAGTACATCTCCCTATCCAATACATGTATTATCAGATACATTGATATTCATGATAAGTGAATCCTTATAAATAGGAGCACAAATAGTGAGAAATAAAGAGATTTTCGCTCTTGGCTTTTTCTATACTATCTTTGGTGTCATCTGCTTTCTCTACTTAATCTCCCTATGTTCTCTCTATTATATACTTGCAACGCGATATTTTACAACACCTTAAAACTTTTGGGACAGGACGTAATTTCCTTTTTGTAGTCATAAGTTTCGTAGGTCCTATAGTTTGTAATATACCATTAAAATTTGTAATCTGCCCAAGTTAGTAGTAAATTTCTTTTCTTATTATTGGAAAATTACCTAATGGATCCTTACTTTCGTTCAACTTACATAATTATCCTCATTAATAATAATTTATCTGCAAAATATCCTCTTTATTTTTTTCTTATGGAGGATGTATTTTTGTTTGGAGGGCATAAATCTTTGGAATTTGTGCTTTGAAATATTTCATAAAAACAGTAATTTATTCGGTTAATGGTAAATTTCTTTTTTGTATGTTTAATGAAATATCTAAATTGATATTAACTTTCTTTACACTTTGTAATGTTTTGAGACTTATATGTTGGTAATTTTCCTTACTCATCTTAATTTTTTTTAATTAAAGGAAAGCTTGATCACCTTTGCATCCGTAACTTTCCTTTAACATTTGTGAATTTAAATTATGACAAAAGGTTAATTTTGCAAAACAAATTTGACGGAGCGGTTTTTTTCCCTTTCTTATCCAGCGGTGCATGTTGAATGCAGGATTGGTATCGTAAAAGAGAGCTTCGACTTATGGAGTTTCTGTTGCAATCATGATGTTTCGGGCACAACAAAATAGTGTTTTCTTTTTCGTTGAACAGTAAAGTAGTATTGGAAACCTATCTTTCCAAATTAGTTGAAGTTCGTTCTACTGGGTAATAGATAAAAATGTAAATTAAAATAAGTATTACTTTGTCAATTTTTTGTTTTGCCGATGCACGGCAACAAGAAAAGAAATTTGAGCTATTTCGCATGGTCTTATGTATGCAAAGAAGCCTTTACCCATATTCCTATCTACGGCCATTACCCATATTCCTATCTACGGCCAGTGAAAGGGTTTGACAAATGGAACCTTAGTGCTCATGTTTACGCCTCTCTCTCTCAAATGAAGAGCCCTTCTCTACCGTCTGAGTAGCTTCCTAGTTTTATCTAAACCCTACCGTACAAAGCAGCTTCCATTCCTTATGATGGTGAACCCGCTTGGCCCTCTAATCTTCGGCTAAGCTTTCATCTCCACCCTCTTCATCTTGCCCTAACCCTTTTAGCCATTAACCCCCACAATGTCCCAAATAGTCCCACGAGCTTTTACCACAGCTCTTGCTGGCCTTCAACCGCAACCTCTTTAGCGTGCTTCCTCTGGAGAAGCTGGGTCTGATCATCACTCTTTACACTGAAGTCAACTTTGGGCTTCTGATGGCGACGCCAAAAGCTGATGCATGCCTGGGTATACTCCAAGCCAGACTCGACATACGGCATCTTGATGGACTTACATCTCGTTGACTGCTAACCACCAAAGAGAGGACAACGGATCATGGAGGAGGATCACGCAGCTTATGAATGCCTGGAAACACTATGCAACAAGCTTGGTAAATTACTACACAAACAAGAAATAGTGATTAGGGATGAAGATTTTTCAATGGATAAATTGCTAGAATGTCGTTTCTCTATCATGGGCCAGCTTTATTAGAATCCTAGCTTTAATCATCAAGCTTTAGTAACATCCTAGAAAAAAGCATGGAGAATGGAAAACTTTACTATGAAACCTCTGGAACAAGGGGTCTTTTGCTTCAACTTTAGTAATGAGGAAAATCAAAAAGAGATTCTCAAAGGGGGACCCCGGTGCTTCTCTAATCACTTGCTCATTCTGAGAGCATGGGAACCGGACATGCCCCCTCACTATTACAAGTTTCAGACCTGTGCATTTTGGGTTAGAATATTGGGTCTTCCTACCGAATGGCAGTCTGAGGGCATCATCAAGAAGATTGCCAACATGGTAGGGACAGTTCTGGAAGTTAAACTAGAAGACAAAGGCCCTGTTGCCCAGCGAGTCGGGAAGGCAAGAATTGAACTTAACATCACTAAGGAACTCATTGTAGGGCAATCCACGACCCACGGAGAGAGGAAGATTTGGCTGGACTTTAAATACGACAGGCTTCCCTTCTATTGCTACTTCTGTGGCAAAATGGGCCACTATGCAAGCCAATGCAAGGCCATCCCCTGTAATGAAGACAAGTTCAACGACAAAACAGGTAATTGCTATAGGAACTGGTTATGTGCAGAAGTTCAGGACCACAACCCATTTTGGGACGCTTTCTATGAGCTAAACTCCATAGCCAATGAACAGGAGGCCATAGCAATGACCCAAGATACACAAGAAGAACCAACCCCCACCATTTTACTGGCGGATGCAAGATGTCTGTCACGGCAGCTATTCATCAGATTCAGGGGACTGCACAACCACAGGAAGCTCTTTTAGACAAGCAGATTAATGGGCCCAGGCTCAACAATACTGGAAAGGAGATCCCGATGCTCCCCGTAGCCCCCCAAGGCACAAGCAACCTGACTTACAAAAAGAAAGTGCAAGGGCCCTAAAACTCCCTCAGCTAAGAAACAAAAACAATTCAGCCCTTATAACTCCAAAAACTTGAACATAAAGTGGCTAGACGATTCAAAACTGATGGAGACCCCTATAGGAGTGACCCAAGAATCCTCTGGATGGGCTATGGTGACTAGTCCTAATAAGCCACCAACAGAAAAATGAAGTTACTCTGCTAGAACTGTCAAGGGGTGGGTACATATTTGACAGTTCAAGAGCTGCGAGCCCTTGTGGCTATGCATCGCCCTATTGTGGTCTTCTTGATGGAGACAAAAAATCAAGAACCACTTCTTCGGAGAATAAAGAGCAGATTAAACTTTCCTAACTGTGTGGTAGTCAACCCGAGGGGCACGGCTGGAGGGCTGGCTTTATTTTGGGATGAAAGTGTGGAAATACATTTTGAAACACAATCGAAGCATTTTGTGAGTCTTACATGCAAGAACTATGAGGATGGCAATACCATGCTCATTACTTTGGTCCATGCACCCTACAACCTTCAAAGGAGATTAGACTTTTGGGACGACATGCGCCGAATTTGCTACTCAAATCTGCTGCCTTGGGTTTGCCTAGGGGATTTTAATGAGGTGCTATTCCACTGGGATAAGAGGGGGGCACGTATAGCTGAGAATGCCCGCATGACAGCATTTCAGGAGCTTCTAAACGACTGCTCACTTATGGATTTGGAAAGCAAATGGTGTGCCTTTACTTGGTCGAATAACAGGGAGGGATCGGAAATCATCCAGGAACGCCTGGACAGAGTGTTATGTAATGTAAACTGGAGACTCTTATACCCAGAAGCTGAAGCCTATGCCCTACCTGCTATAGGGTCTGACCACAACCCCCTTCTTTTATTTCTGCGTGCTGATCGGGTGAAAAGGAAAAAGGAATTCAAGTTTGAAGCGTTTTGGCTCGAAAATATAGAATGTAAAGTTATTATTCAGAAGGCCTAGGGACCTGTGTCACAAGAGAACCAGATGCTAACCTACAAACTGAAAGTGATGTCTAGTGCACTGACTCTTTGGAGCAAAAAGACATTTTTCCAATGGGCAACAAAAGATAGCAAAACTAAAATAGGAGCTGCAAAATCTGACAAACAGCAACTACTACCCTATAGAGCGAGCAAGAATAAAAGGCATACAAGAAGAAATTGCAACATTATGGAGACAGGAAGAAATGTATTGGGGGCTGAGATCGCGCATTAACTGACTAAGGTGAGGAGACAAGAATACAAAATTCTTCCATGCTACCACAATTCAACGAAGGTAGAGAAACTGGATATCTAGAATCAAAACCGAGGGAGATCACTAGTTATCTAACCCAGAACAAATCAAACAAGTTCTATGAATTCGCCAATATGTGTTCCATTTGAGAATAATTCCACCATTGAAATATGACATTTGGTACAATAATCTCTAGAGATATAACTCTGCATAGAATAATAAAAGGAACGGGAACATGTTATGCGTATAGCCCAACAATAAAAAAAGGAAATATATGTGAATTCTATGAATTCGCCAATATGTGTTCCATTTGGAACTTTTGACTCAATCTCAAATATTTTAATATGGAATAAGAAGCATTTTGAGCCCCTCCAACTTGAACCTTGGATCCAAGAGAGTGGCTACCAAAAAATAAAAAAGGTAGGACGTTTTGGTAATATTTAAGGAATTTTGCCTTTACGACACTACTAATTCGTTGAAGAAGGGATTCATCTTCTTGTTCATTAATTCAATTGACATTAGGTATGGAAATGGAAGGACTCAATTGCTTGACCGCTAATCCAAACCTTCTGACTTCAATCTCGATATATTCTCAGTTTTTCATGAGGTTTGTGAGTTCACTCTCGCATTCCAAGGTCTAAGACAAGTATCAGTGGAACAAATCCACCTTGATGCAAAACAAGAGCTTGAATTATCATATCAGAAAATCGGAACATGATTGTTTCAAGCATGATTTCTGCTATTAGTCAAATTTGACGCATGAAAAACTAGTCAAAGATTTCCAAATGGCGAACCTCCTAAGAAAATCACTAAATCTCAGCAGAATCAGAAAGCTTCTGGGTGGAGTAAGCATTATAATTAAACGATAACACGAGAACATAAGCAGCTAAATGGAAGATGAAAATCCCAAAACTACCCAGGTGGAATCTGCAAATCTATACAAAGCTACGACACACCATTTTGAGTTGAACAAATTCTTCCATATTCTTTGCAACTCAAAGCCACCTAAAAATTGGCGAGGATCAATCTAATAATCAATGACGACGAGATGAGAAGGGAAAACGGACCGGATACTATCTAATTAATGGTGATTTTTCTTCGGTATCCGTCATCTTCCTCATTAATAGTAATATCCAAGTAACATATCACCTTAAAACTTTTGGGACAGGACGTAATTTCCTTTTTGTAGTCATAAGTTCCGTAGGTCCTATAGTTTGTAATATACCATTAAAATTTGTAATCTGCCCAAGTTTGTAGTAAATTTCTTTTCTTATTATTGGAAAATTACCTAATGGATCCTTACTTTCGTTCAGCTTACATAATTATCCTCACTAATAATAATTTATCTGTGAAATATCCTTTTTATTTTTTCTTATGGAGGATTTATTTTTGTTTGGAGGGCATAAATCTTTGGAATTTGTGCTTTGTAATATTTCATAAAAACAGTAATTTATTCGGTTAATGGTAAATTTCTTTTTTGTATGTTTAATGAAATAACTAAATTGATATTAACTTTCTTTACACTTTGTAATGTTTTGAGACTTATATGTTGGTAATTTTCCTTACTCATCTTAATTTTTTTTAATCAAAGAAAAGCTTCATCACCTTTGCATTTGTAACTTTCCTTTAACATTTGTGAATTTAAATTATGACAAAAAGTTAATTTTGCAAAACAAATTTGACAGAGCGGTTTTTTTCCCTTTCTTATCCAGCGGTCCACGTTGAATGTGGGACCGGTCCCGTAAAAGAGAGATTCGACTTATGGAGTTTCTGTTGCGATCATGACGTTTCGGGCACAACAAAACTTTTTGCCAAACAGTAAAGTAGTGTTGGAAACCTATCTTTCCAAATTATTTGAAGTTCATTCTACTGGATAATAGGTAAAAATGTAAATTAAAATAAGTATTACTTTGTCAATTTTTCGTTTTGCCGATGCACAGCAACAAGAAAAGAAATTTGAGCTATTTCGCATGGTCTTATGTATGCAAAGAAAGCCTTTACCCATATTCCTATCTACCAAGTTCAAGGATGATTCAAGCCCATAAAGGAATAAAGTGAAAAGGAAAGGCCCCCCACCAAACAGACCCAACCCAAGGGTGTCAAATGAAATTAGAAATACTTTTTGGACACAGCGTAATTTCCTTTTCATAGTCGTAAGCACTATAGGTCTTATAGTTTGTAATATTCCATTAAAAATTGCAAGCTGCCTAAGGTTAAATTATATTTCTTTTCTTATTGTTAGCAAATTATCTAATGGATCTTAACCTTCGTTCAGCAAACATAATCATCCTCATTGATAGTAATTTATTTGTAAAATATCCCTTTGTAATTTTTCTTATGGAGGATGTCGTTTTTGTTTGGAAGACAAAAATCTCTACAATCTGTACTTTGTAATATTTCATAAAAAAAAAGGGAAAATGCCACCAAAAACCCTGAACTATACTCCTTAGGACAATTTTACCCTAAATTTTTTTTTGTGCTATAAAAAACCCTAAACTATGCCACTTGGGACACATTTACCTTAGACTTTTTCACTAGAGGACATTTTCGTCTTTTCACTTTTCACTTTTTTCTTTTTTTTTTTTTTATTTTTTTTCTTCTTCTTCCTAGCGGGGAAGGCGCGGGGCCCTCGCCCGGCGGTTTGTTCGGCCGGGCGGCACTCCTTGGCATGGGGCAAGGGCGGCCCTTGCTCGGCTCGGGCGGGGCGGGTCGCCCCGCCGGGTCGGGGAGGGCCGCCCTCGCCCTTGGCAAATCTGGCGGGGGCAACCCTCCCCGGCGTCGAGCGAGGGTTTCCCCCGCCTGATTCAGCGGAGGCGAGAAAGGAAGAGAAAAAAAAAAGTGAAAAGATGAAAATACCCTTGATTAAAAAATGCTGGGATAAATGTGTTCCAAATGGCATAGTTTAGGATTTTTCGTGGCACAAAAAAAAATTCAAGGTAAAATTGTCCCAAGTGGCATAGTTTAGGGTTTTTTGTGGCAAAAAAAAGTTTAGGGTAAAATTGTCTTAAGTGGTATAGTTTGGGGTTTTTTATGGCACAAAAAAAATTTAAGGATAAAATTGTCCCAAGGGGCATAGTTCAAGGTTTTTGGTGGCATTTTCCCTAAAAAAAAAGAGTAATCTATTTGGTTAATGGTAAATTTCATTTTGTATGTCGAATGAAATATCTAAATTGATAGTAACTTACTTTACACTTTGTAAAGTTTTGAGACTTATTACTCATCATAACTTTTTTTA
Organism: Corymbia calophylla; assembly: GCA_014182845.1. NCBI lineage: Eukaryota > Viridiplantae > Streptophyta > Magnoliopsida > Myrtales > Myrtaceae > Corymbia > Corymbia calophylla. Next base: position 17,387,377 of record CM024694.1, on the reverse strand, counting down.
ATCAAATGAAAGTTTGATCACCTTCGCAATTGTAACTTTCCTTTAATGTCAAATCCAAATTCTATGACAAAATAGATTTGTTTGACTAATTTTTTTCCCCTTCTCATCCAATGGTCCACATTGAATGCGGGATCGGTCCCATAAAAGGAGAGCTTCGGCTTATGGAATTTTCTTCATGATCATGACATTTCAAGCCGAATAGTAAAGTAGTGTTAGAAACCTATTTTTGCAAATTATTTGAAGTTCGTTCTACTGGGTAATAGGTAAAATTGTAAATTAAGATAAGTATTACTTTGTCAATTTTTCGTTTTGCTGATACACAGCAACGGGTAAAAGAAATTTGAGATAACTTCTCATGGTCTTGTGTATGCAAAGAAGCCTTTACCCATATTCCTTATCTACCAAGTTCAAGAATGACTCAAGCCCAGAAAAGAATAAAGTGAAAAGGAAAGCCCCCCACCAAACAGACCGAACCCCCAAGGGTGTCAAATGAAACTAGAAAAACTTATGGGGTTCAAAAATAGGGACTTCAACAAACTCCAGGTGCAAAAACGGAATTTTCGAAAGAATTGACGAAACATGGCGCCTAGTCTCTTCCATTCTCCAGCATATAAAAATAGGAAAGAGAAAACAAACATCAGTCCCGCCATCGCCGTCTTAAGGATTTTCGAACAGAACACTTCGAGCGCGCGCTCTCGAGAGAGAGTACGGACCGATTCGATTCCGACTCGTGCATCGTTCAACCGATCGAATCGGCTCGAGCAGGCTGAGATTCCATGGGGGATCGGGGATCGGAGGAGGTGGAGAAAGCTCGGTTGCTGAGCTTGGCTCTCGATTTCGGCTTCGACGAGCAGTCCGCCACCAAGTGCTTGGACCGCCTCGTTTCGCTCTACGGTAACTCCAATCGTTACTTCGTCGCCCATCTTCTTATGCTGATTAGCCTTTGCAGAGGTCGTGTAGGTCCTTCTCGTAGTCTGCTTTAGGTTTGAATAGATCGGAGTTTGGTTTAGCGTAGTAGTCTTGCTGACGAGCGAAATGTCTGACGCGGTTCTGGTTCGATGTGTTGAGGTTGCTTTGGATGTTGGCTTTTCTGGGTTATTAGCCGAATTGCGTGGTATCTGGTGATTAGGGAATGTCGTAGTTGCTTGTGTTGCGTGGATAATCTGTGAACTGATCGATTGTGCAGTCCTAAATAAGGAGATTTATTGCGATTAGGTCATCATTCTGACGATGGCTATGGAATAGTCTATCTTTTGGATTTGAATGGACTGGAGGAGCTGGTTAAATCCCATCCCCATTTCTCTGTGGGTTTTGCGTAGTAGTCTTCTTGACTAAGGAAATGTCTGACTTATTTCTGAACTATCCGCAAATTTACATAAGGTGTCTTGCCTACAATTAAGTTTGGCGTCTCATTGTACTAGCTGCAGATTACATATTGTAGATTGTATTTATTTGAACTCTTTTTTTTTTTTGTCATGGAACTTGCAAAATCATCTCTTTCTTCATTTGTTTTTCTTAAGGTGACGAAGGTCGAGAGTTTATCACTGTGGAGCACTGTGGCGATGATTTTCTAGCAGAACTTGCCGAAACTATGCAAGATACTGAGGATTGGGATGATTTGCAAGCTGCGGAATCAGAAGCTTGTGGAGTTTTGACTGACATGTTTGGGCAAGATATCCCTAATGGCAGCGAATGCAATGTTGTGCACGATGTTAATATTATAGAAGATTCTCCACGACCTGTGAAAAATCAAACTTTTCTTGAGGTGGATTCCTCTACTGACAGTGAAGACGAAGGTTATATAAATGGCAGTAAAATGGGCAGGAAACCCACATGCTATATTCCCGGTCAAAGCAGTACTCCGAGCAATTCATCCACTCAACTTTTGGCCAGACGATCTTTAGAATCCATGGTATGCTTCTGAAAACTGTGAAGTTGTCTCACTCCTTTCTGCCCCCACCAGTTTGAAGGGATTAAGAAAAAGAAAGGAAAGCAGGATGGCTTGGCATGGTTTTTCCATGCCCAAAACTAATTTGGTTGATAGTTGTTAAGTTTGTGGCTTGAGTTTTTGATTCATGGACCTAGATTTGGCTTGGGATTGGCCCAGGTAATTGCATGGACCAAATATGTGGCTTGAAGAATGTCTCAGTCTTGTAAAGGGTTGGCCATTTGGCGAAGTAACTGTGGACACAAGAAGAAGCCACAATAGTTACTGTGCAAATCCTATGAGTCTGGCCACAATGGTCCAGTTGTTTAGGAGGTCAACAAAAAGTTGGTAGATCTCGGCACGACCTTTTATTCTTTTAACAATGATTCTGCAACCCATATTTTTATATATTTTTGTTGCTGAGGTATATTGGGGTCAACAAGGAAAATGAGAAGAATTGAGAAAAGATTGTCTTGGTTTTTATCAGGAGAGATTAGAGTGTCCATCTCATCAAACTCTTGGGAAACGCTTTCCACTTGTCTCATTAGTTTTTGATTGACTCTTGTAATAGGGGATTTGGTTAGTGAGAAAATCATTTATTTCTTATTGTAATTCCCTCTCGGTCATTGTGAAACAACTCCTCCCGTTGATGTAGATGAAACTGCCCATCCCTTAAATTAGTGTGTCATTGTTCTTTGCTTTTAAAATTATGTCTTTCCTTGATCATTTCCTGTTTGCTTGTAATTCTGCACACAGCAAAGGACCTTATGTGGGGTACCCATACAAAAGCATTTAGTAAATTGCTTATGAGGGCTCTCATCCGATCAAATGTACAACAGACACCCCTAACTTGCCAGTTACTGCCACAATCTTTAGGATCTAAAATGACTTGTATTAGAACTGTTTGCTCAATAAAAACAGTTGATTTTTGTTTCGGATGATGTACCAATAGCTATATTTCTGTAGTACTCTGAGAGTATAGTACATCATCCAAGTTTTGAACTTAGCATCCAGCATCTTTGATAGGAGTTTTTTGTGAAATGAAGCTTGGGATTTCTTTGTGCACAATTTTCATTTTCCATCACTTCATGTCAGAAACTATTTATGGTGCTGAAGAGGCTTTTTTGTGTTGAAGGACTGTAAGAGCACTGTCACTCAAGGTTCGATTTCATCAGTTTCAAATAAAAGACATTGCTCTCTGATTTCGACTAGCAAGCAAGGAACTCTGAGTTATGAGGAATTGCAAGCCTTGGATGACATAGAATTGGCAAATGTTGTAATATTCGGAAACAAGGCATTTCGACCAATGCAGCATCAGGCTTGTAAAGCTTCTGTAGCCATGCAAGATTGCTTCATTCTCATGCCCACTGGAGGTGGTAAAAGTTTATGTTACCAGGTTGGTGAATGTTAACATTATTTCATTTTTGTAATGATTATATGTCAAAGTATATGTGGAGATGTTTAGAGCACAAGCCCTGTGCGCTTTGCTCAATGGTTCCACCAATTAAATACTAGACGGGTAGACCTGTATGTCGAAATTTAAGCTTCAAAATGATCTTGTTAATCTGCTTTGTTAGCACTGTTGAGCAGTTTTAAATTTTAGGAAGAAAACATTTTCCAAATGCAAATTAAGCAATAGGAAGTGATTCAGGTACATACCCATGGGTTCCAATGCATAGGATCGGACTAAGTTGGAAAAGAAGGAAATGCAGGACATTCTCATTCTGCCTTCGCACATCTCTATCTATTCTGTAATATCTAGAATTTGAGGTTTGTGCTATGCTTCTAGGACCTTCTAATTACTTACTGGAAAATTCATCTTGTTTTTGCATGTAGGTATTGATGTCAGTCATAGTTCAGGTCCAATTCAAAAGGGTCATTAAGTCAAAGAGGAATAAATTTTCAAATTACTTGCACCAAATACAGATTGTAGATGTCTATATTTCCTATGCATGTATATGCTATGTCATCATCTCAACTAGGGGTGATCATTTCCCATAATTGGTTTGAAATTGATGTCCTTTCATATAAGATGGATCTTGGTAGCATGCAAAATATTGGATCTACTGATTCCCAAAGGAAGATTTTAATCTAGATTTATTAAGTTGAATTATCCTGAAGTGTTTTCAGTTCAGTCTTGAAGTAGTTGATGTATGTTTCCAGCTGAAGTAATTATAAGACAGATAGTGACAACTGGTGCTTTTTCTGATCAGCTGAAGATGAATAAAAGAGTAATTCCCTCATCCTTTCCTTTCTTCACGTGCTCTTCTGATGTTTTTACTCTTGGTTTCAGCTGCCAGCAACTCTTAAACCAGGTGTCACAGTTGTTATATCTCCTCTGCTATCTCTCATCCAGGATCAGATAATTACTCTGACCCTCAAGTATGGAATACCATCTACTTTCTTGAACTCTCAGCAGACTGCTGCCCAAGCAACAGCTGTCCTCCAAGAACTAAGGCAAGGTTTAGCTCTCTCTCTCTCTCTCTCTCTCTCTGTGAAGTATATCCTACCATACAGTCGTACAATTTTATGTAGTTAATGAAAAGATACATGCCTAAGATGTTTCCCTTAAAGATAAATTTTAGCATCTTAGCCTTCCGAGAGAAGTGTATCATACCATACAATCTTTGTCCTGCCATAAAATGCTGGCTCTGCTCCATATGTTGCAACAGAATTTCCATCGGACTTCTAAAACTTTTTTTTTTTTTTTGCTGAGTGTTGTGATTGTCAAGTCATCAATCTCCACTGCTTTGCCTGCCTTTTCAGGAAAGATAAACCATCATGCAAGTTATTGTATGTAACTCCTGAAAGGATTGTGGGAAACCCATCATTTCTCGAGATATTGAAATGCTTGCATAGAAAGGTACAATTTCTGATTCACTGTAACTTTTTCTGAAAGTTTCTTTTTAACTTTTTGATACTCAGCCATCACACATTGCAGGCACAAATAGCTGGTTTTGTTGTTGATGAGGCACACTGTGTGAGGTATGCTCTTTGACATCCTTGTATCTGAAGCAAAGATCATGCTAGAGCTACTTCAAAAGGAATAAGTATTTATGATTTTGCCACTGCAAAACTACTGTCCTTGCTCACTCAAGCTCTTTTCTTTGAACGTTTTTGCATCTTCTGTGTTTCTGTTCTAATAAAATTGTCGGTGTTATGCTGAACCTTCTGAAACCTAGACCTACTGTTGAGTTCTAGGATAACAGAATACAATGTTGAAGTAACTAATTATGGAAATGAGCTAGTTCCTTCTTTTGCGAAAAGTCAGTGGTACATCATTAATCATAGCAAGCAAAATGCACACAACTAAATTTGAACTCCACGGAAATTCCTTGTGGAAGTAATTGAAAGCGTCCGTCATTGGCAAGATAGTCAGGTTTTTAAGGGCATGTTTGGTAACTGGCCAAACAGTGAAAATGTTTGTTCTTTTGTTCCCGGGAGTAAATTTGGAACAGAAATCTGTTTGTTAAAATTTTTGTTTCCAAGAACATATTTGTTCCCGGAAATAGATTTGGAACAAAATCAAGAATAAAAAAAAAGTTACTTCTTTGTTCCCGGGAATAATTCTAGAATTAGCCAAATTTTTTAATTTCTCTCTTTTTTCTTTTCTTTTTCTTCTTCTTCCTTTTGACTGGTCACCAGCCTTGGCCATGGCCAGCGACCAGCCGGCAACTGGCCAGACAAGGGCCAGCACCCTCGCCGGCCCCCGGCGACACCGAACACGGTGCGGCGCGAGCCTCGCCGGCCCACCGCCAGGACGGCATTGGCTTGGCTGGGCAACGCCAGCCTGGCCAAGCCGACGCCGCCTTGGCGGTGGGCCGGTGAGGCTCGGCCTCACCGGTGGCTAGGCGAGCTTGGCCTCACCAGATCTGGGCGAGGTCGCCTCGCTGGCTCACGGCCCAGCCTCGCCATAACTTGGCATCGCCGGCCCTCGTCTAGCTGGTCGTCGGTTGCCTGCCGCCGGCGATCTATTAAGGAAAAAGAAGATGAAAATGGAAAGGAAAAAAAAAAAGAAAATTGTATTTAAATCATTAAAAGAAATTATTTTGGACTAGAAATTTTCAGGTTTTACCAAACGCATTTCTATCCCAGGAATAAAAATTTTGGACAGTTACCAAACGCTTTCAAATGCTTAGAAATTGTTCCCGGGAGCAGAATAAAAAAAAATCATTTCTAAGCAGAAATTGTTCCCAGGCACAAAATCATTACCATGCGCACCCTAAGCTGGTTCTTGCGTCCCTATTTATTCCTTTAACCTTTATACTGTGTATTAACAACTTGAGATATAAGGCAAAAGTTTGCGCATGTGATCATGGATTGTGTTTCTTATAAGGTCTTCATCGGATTTGCTCTGCCAGTGCAATCACATGAAAGGAACGTATTGCTGTGTTGAGCTTTTCTCAAATAGTTGAATGATTGTAAACGAGTAAAGCTTATCGATCATTTTTCTTTGGTTGTCACTATTGCAGTCAATGGGGACATGATTTTCGTCCAGATTATAGGGGACTGGGATGTCTCAAGCAAAACTTTCCATACATCCCAGTGATGGCCTTAACTGCAACTGCCACTCGGCCAGTTCGCGAGGTATGAAACTTGCACAGTATCCTCCGGATTATGTTGAAAAAATCATTTGGGTCTGATCAAAATGTACATCCATTGCAGGATATCCTAAAAGCTCTCAGGATCCCCCATGCTCTTGTTCTCGAGACAAGCTTTGACAGACCAAACCTGAAATATGAGGTCATAGCTAAGACCAAGGAACCACTGAAGCAGCTTGGAGAGCTGCTGAAGAATCGTTTTGCTAATTTGTGTGGCATAGTGTATTGCCTCTCAAAGAGTGAATGTGTTGATGTTGCAAAATACTTGAATGATAAGTGCGGTATAAAGACGGTGTACTATCATGCTGGATTGGCAGCCCGTCAAAGAGTAGCTGTTCAAAAGAAATGGCATACTGGAGAGGTCCAGGTTGTATGTGCAACCATTGCTTTTGGGATGGGAATAGACAAACCTGATGTTGTAAGTTGAATTGGACTCCAAGCCTTTGCCTATTTTTAGTGTTATAATCAAGTTGACATGCCGGCAAATACCAATTAACTCACTTTCTTTCTGATGTTCTAGTTTCACTGATCAGTTTGTTAGCATGCTTGGAAGTAAACTTTGCTGTTTCCATGGTCCAGTGCCCTGCTAAATTGTCATTCTTGGCTATTGATTGCAGGAACTAGCAAATTATGTGTTTTTTTCAAGTCAAATTCTTTCTTCCATGTATGGGGCTTTGGTGTGCTGAAAATAAGTTAAACTAGGATAAAGTTCTTTTTTTAACCGTATACATGGCAAATGAATATGATCTGACTTGACCTTCTGTTATAATGTTTTTGACATATTTCAACTTATTTTTGTTGGTCAGTAATTACTTTTTTATGGCATGTGGTCAGCGTTTTGTCTGCCACAACACGATGTCCAAGTCAATCGAAAGCTATTACCAAGAATCAGGGAGGGCAGGAAGAGACAATCTACCAGCAGTGTGCATTGCTCTTTATGCGAAAAAGGATTTCAGCCGGGTTGTGTGCATGTTAAGGAGTGGTCAAGGACGTAAAACCGAAATCTTTAAAAGTGCAATGGCTCAAGCTAGGAAAATGCAGCAATATTGTGAACTCAAGGTAATCCAATTTGTTTCTCAACTTCTCTCTGATGATCTCAACTAAGTGATGCTTCTATTTTGTGTCTACCCTTTCTACTTTGTTCTATTGGTTGTTGTTAGTGTTAGTCTGGCATTAACCCGTCTGGGTGCTGGATCATTAGATGGGTCTGTTGGGACCATATTCAAATAATAATGGAACCTTTAGGGTAAACTCATATTGCGCGCACCTAATTGGAGCAAAGTCTATTGATAAATGTGTGTTTCCTCTCTAATTTGCAAACTTTTCAGGATGAGTGTCGGCGGCAAACCTTACTTGCACACTTTGGCGAGTCTTTGAATCGGAAAGACTGTAAATACGGTTCTAGTCCTTGCGACAATTGTGTCAAAGCCTCTTCATCAAGGTAAACATTTCAGGTGTCAGCTCTCTTGATGGGCGACAAGTACCGACTTACGCATGATCTTCAGCCGCACAGTTATTCTGGTTCCATCATTCGCTGTTATTGGAAGACCACATGGTAATGGAGGGACAAAGGTCCTTAGCTATGGACACAGAATTCTTCAGTTGTGATGGTCTTGTCATCTCATGTTTTGTCTTTTCCTTTGGTCTGATGCCATGTTCCTTGTCTGGAACTAATTATTTTCCTGAGGGGAAAGAAAATGTGGGTCAACATATAAACCGGAGAGGCTTATGGAAATACACCCTCCTGTCTTGACTGCAGAAGAAAAGTTACTTGATTCAGTTCGGCGAAGATTAATGATGAAATCCAATTATACAAGCACAAGTTGCCTTTCTTCTTCTTTCCTGTTTTGAACTAGTGATGAATGCATATCATGACCGCATCTGAAGTTAGTTTACTTGCAGATTCAATTTTTCAATTAGTATGTCTTAAGATACAATCGATTGGTTGAAAACCTTTATTAGGGTACAATCATCAGTTATCCAACTATTGAACACTGCCGGCTTTCTGGTCAGCAAGCATTGCATCGTTGGACTTGATTATTCAAGTCATTAGTAGGCTGGGATCTTAGATCCCCATTATGCAGTAGTTTTTTCAGAGAGCACATGGCAATGCACCTATAATTCGATACCTAGGGGTTTAACATGGTTTTATTATTCCTGGGTCAGGCACAACGTTAGATTCATTTTGACTTGGACGTGTCAACTGCCCAATAATGCTCTCACCCGGCACTTATCAGTTGCTTCTTTGTTGTATTTGCATAACTACTCGCGGTAATGATTGCATATATATATTCATGAGGATTGCAGCCAACGCCTTGCACTCAGAAGGGTAGTCGGGATCAGCACAGTTTTGATGACGGCACGGCATCGCACAAGGTGAGGGAAATTGACAGTATTGGCCCGGAAGGTCTTTCATTTATTGCCGTTAGAAGTGAGGACAAAGTTGTTCCTCTGAATGTTAGTACGTGCATGACTCATTTGAAAAAGATCGTTTTGGAAATATATTGGATCAGGGGATTCTCTTAGACCTAGGAAAAAGAAGAAAAGATTGGGGTATCCTCGTTATCCTCTGAAGACCACGGAGGACAGCCTGTACTGCAGGAAATCTCCAAGTGAGGGCAAATAAATTTGGAAGCTTGTAAGAGAGTAGTAACTGCAGCTCAGATTGCATGGGATTTTAGAGAAAGAGCTGCTGTTACATGGATCGAAATAAGTAAATGAGATATAAACAAATAGTTCTATAGATTCTCAATATCAACATATGGAAATCTCCTGTTTTACAAAAGTGCTAACTGGTTGATTATCGTCAAGCTTGATTGGCTTTATGGTCACGTAAGCATCAAAATTACAAGTTTGAGTTGTGTCGCGATTGAAATCGATTGATTTGTGCTTTTTGATCCTGTTGAGTGTTGAATTACTAACATACGGTTTAGTTGTGGTGATGGGTTCGTCATTGTTGAAAGTTAGATTATAGGCGATATTTGATGGTCATAATTTAAATCGAACATTTTGTAACGAACAAGAAAATTCTATAGTTACGATCATGGATAAGTAAGCGATGCAAATTGATCTGTCTTAGCCCTTTAATATTTATTAAAGGATTGGAAGGTGATTGTCCTTGTTTAGGAATATGAGATGGTCCCCTTATCCTTCCAAAGAGGACCCTGGTGGCTATAACACCAAATGGCTTTTTTGTTGTGACTCTAAGTCATGGACCATGCCACATGCTTCTGCGTGGTACATGCACATGATTGCACATTGTAAGAGAGATCAAATTGGATGAGGAGACTTAGGTCCCAAAAAGGGAAAAGAAAAAAAAAAGTTAACGTGACTTTGATGCAACGATAAACACCAGTTCTAATCAAACTGCTTGTCATGGGGTATTCATCATTGGTGCATTTTGCTAGGTTTGCATCATATATCTGTTTAAGTATTTTTTTTATCCTAAAATCTTATGGCGGTCGTACTCATATAGTCATATTGTTGACTCTATATTGACATTATATGTAAGGAAATTTCTGAGAACCTTCAATATCGGGCTCCTCCAAAAGGCAATATAGACCGTGCACGAATCGATCGAGGCAATTGGACAACTGGTTGACGAGGAAAGTTTGTATGACAACCCCATTTTTCCGAATCGGGACTGCAAAGAATTCATTTGAATATGCATCCAACATTCAGAAAAAAAGGACATGGCCTTAGCAGAAAAGAGGTACCTAACGATCCCATGTCGAGTAGGATTAATGTCGAGTCTCACGTTGTCTTCGTTTCCGGTCAACTATGGGTGTGCAAAAGAATCGGAACCCACCCGGACCGGTGGTTCCTAAAGGGACCAATCCAGTTATTGAAACCGATGGGTACCGGTCCGGTTCCCAGTTCCATGGGTGGATTCGTCCGCCTGCCCACCCGGGGCCAGACCCAAGTATTATAATAATAATATATTAATTTTTATTATAAAAAATATTTTTTTGTTGAAAAAAAATTAAAATTTTGAAACCATGTTTAGAATTCTTATTATTCTATTTGGAGCCCTAATTCCCTTGCAATTCTTATCGTCAAAATCTTGAAGAAAGCACAACAAAAGTTAAGAAATGAACGGCTCACATAGCCGTAATCGCTTGCGAGACCGGTTCCATGGATCCACCAGAACCAGACCGGGCCCCCGGCCCGATTCCCAGGTGGATCCATGGAACCAAACAGCTTCCGAATCCGATTTTTCAAACCGGTGCTTTAGTGGATGGATAGTTAGGTTAGGGTGGGAACTGCCCACCCGGACCATGCACACCCCTACTGTCAACGGAGGGGTCTACGTTTTATGCATGTCATGTGGCAGTGTTTTATCCTAAACCAAAGACTATGTAGCATCGTGTAATGGGTAAACTAGGTAAGAAAAAATGAAAAAGGAAACACGTGAATAATGCTCGACATCTTGAATTTCATTTTATTTTGAAGATGTGCACCGAAGTCAAACAATCTGTCTTTTTCTATATTTTCCCAACAAGAGAAAAGCGTCATTTTCGTTTTAGAAAAATGACACTAACAACTCATAAATTTTTACTAATGCAATGTCACATTGGACTCTTAATTTAGTTTTTGAACTATTCCTAAAAATATTTAACATAAATGTTTCTGTTTATAAAAAAAAAGAGAGAGAGAGTCATCACAAGTTTCTGAATTATATTACCCAATATGCAATCTAATATTTAAATGTTTTTCGGTGATTGACACCACCAAAATGGACATTATGCTCTTAAATTTTTATTATTATATAGCTAAAAAAATCATCCTGTGTTGCCTCATTCCCACGAAACGTTACCAACTCCAACGCAACATTCCAACAAATTGTTAATATGCAATCTACCAAATATGCAAAGTAACAATAATAACCGAAAAATCAATCCCATTTGGATTTTGGAAAGCAAGAAACTTCTGTGGACACTTTCTAACAAGGGCAACAAAAAGACACCAACAGACAGCAAAGCCAAAAGGTAAGTAGCAACTTTTCTCCAATTTAAACTGGCTAATCTTCCAAAAAAAAAAAAAAAAAGGCTTAATCCACAAGACTGACACGTGGCGGTCGGACACGGCACCATGGCTCTCCGAAAAAAAAAAAGAGAAAATAAAAAAATCCTTTTTAGCAGCAAGATTGCCGTCTCTTCCTTGTCAGATTTTAATGCTCAAAAACCAGTCTCTCTCTCTCTCTCTCTCTCTCTCTCTCTTCTCCTTCTTCCTTTGGACACAAATTCCATTTTACCCTTCATTTTTTATTTTTTTCACCATTTTTAAACTCTCGAACTCCTCAAAATCTCTCCTTTCTTCTACTTCTTCTCCTCCTCCTTCTTCCTCCTCATCTTCTTCTTCATCTCGCCAGATCTCTCCCTCTGTCGTTGTCGTCAAGCCCGCCGGGCAATTCCATAGCCTGAGCTGGCGGCGGCTCCCGGCGTTTTCCGTTCCACGCGCATCTCGCCGGCAATGCCGGCTCAGATCTGCTGTCGTTCACTTGATGCGAAACTCGGCGTGCTCTTTGTAATCCTCACCACATTCGGCAGGAGGTAAGTGTGAATCTTGGGTTCGCGTGAAAACCTGTGATCTTTTGGTGTGCGCTACTGTTCCGTTGATGTGCGAATCTCCAGTTCAGTTTAGAGTCTGGACTTAGCAGGCGAGGTAGTGAGGTCGTGCTTTACAAGCAATGGGGTTTCGGGAGTTTGGGAAATGCTGTGTGAATGAATCGTGTTTCGTTGAGTTATGGGGGATGCTTGGCGTTGGTCTGGATAATGCACCAAAGTGGTTGTTGGGTCGGTTCTTGGCAAATGTGAAATTAGGATTATCCGAGCAGTGAGTCCTGAAATGCTTGCAGATAGGGATGGAGGGTTATTGACATTTGGATAATATAAACTGGGTCTCCATTATTCATGCGTTCTTGCGTAATTTTGTCTGAGAAATAATCGAATACACTTGTTGAAGTTACAAATTTACTCTGGATGTTGTTGTTCTGGGTCTTCCTATCTCCTCTTTATGCCTGTAATTTTCTTTCTGTTCTTTTTAGATACCTGTAGTTGAGAGATGGAGGTGGAGAAAAGACGGTCAAAGGGAGGTTTTCTACATATTTTCGACTGGAATAGCAAGTCCAGAAAGAAGCTGTTCTCAAATGGTCCTGATATACCTGGTCCTGGTACGACCCGTATTGTCTTTTTATGAATTTTGTTAGTCACGCCCGCACGTTGCTAGCATATGAAAGTTTTCTGGAGGCGATAGCTCTTATAGTGCTATAAACATGCTTTGTTTCTTGTTATAGATGGAGTTAAGCAAGGAACAGATGATGCAGAGATCTCGGCGAAGTCAAGGTTTCAGATGGTGGGAGTTCTTTTGGCCCTACTGTTGTCCAAATCTTTTTTAGTGGTGTATGAGTCCGGCCTATTTGACTTGCACCATTTCTTGCCTTACTGCAGAATGTTATTGATGACAATGGAGTTAGTTCAAGTAAAAACGGAAGTAGTGAGTGGAGTTGTGCTGCTTCAGAGACCAGCAATGAAGGATGTGAAAACAGAGCCCCTGGAGTAGTGGCTCGACTGATGGGTTTGGATTCTTTGCCAAAGTCAAATGGTCCCGAGTCCTCCACATCATTCTCTGAATTTCATCAAGTCAAACCTTCTCCTTACAGTGATGGCAACCATGATTTGCGAAGTAGATGTGATCCGATTGATTACGTCAGCAGTTCTAGTGGACTGGGTAGGTTCTCCTCACACCCTGCAGAAGCAAAGCTCTTAAAGGTGCAGAACCGACCAATAGAGAGATTTCAGACAGAAATGCTACCTCCAAAGTCAGCTAAACCTATTTCCATTACCCATCATAGGCTTTTATCTCCAATTAAAGGTCCTGGATTCATTCCGGCCAAGAATGCTGCCTATGTTATGGAGGCAGCTTCGAAGATTATTGAAGCTAGTCCCCAAGTTGTCAGAGGCAAAGCATCATCGACTGTTTCAGCATCAGTTCCTTTAAGAATACAGGATCTGAAAATGAAATTAGAATCTTCCTATGAGGCATCAAGGCAGCAGAAAGCCAGTAGTTCCGGCAGTGTCAAGAATGCAAAAGGAAAGTCAAATGAGAAGAGCTACAGAGTACCGCAAGATACACAGCTGTCCAGGACTGCCATGGTATCGGGAAAGGTTAGTTCTGGAAATTGGAGATCGAAGGGTAAATCATCTTCCCTTGCTGAGCAAGGGAAAGTCAATGTTCAAACAAGAGAGGCAAAAAATCAGCTCAATAAGAAAAATCTTTTAGTTGAGAAAGAGCAGAGTGGGGACTCAAGCCAAATTTCCAATGGGCTGCCACGGTTGCAGAAGAGTTCACAAAGAAAAACTTCTACAAACCGGACAAACATTGCGCTCAAGCAAAATAACCAGAAGCAGAATTCCCTGAATGACAGACAGGGTCCAGTGTCGAGGGCTTCCCACTCCAAACAACCAGCAGGAAGAACTCAGCCTGTCAATGGTTCAATCAGACCATCTAAGACTGCGAGCAAGATTGCGCCAAAGGCCAAAACTGGTTCCCCAACAACATCCGCTACAAATATTTGCAAGGAGCTCAAATCATCTAGATTCAAGACTCCCACCCACAAAATAAATTCTGCAAATCTAGATATCAATTCAAATCGAAGTGTCACCACCAATGTCCTCATCGACAGTGATGGAATGTCTGTCAAGCGAAATACTGTCATTGATGGACGCATTAATCGGGGTGTGGATAGCAACAAAAACAGCCTGGATGTCATTTCATTTACATTCTCTTCTCCCATAAAGAGATGCTCTCAAGAAGCTCGTGCCTACACCGAAATGCACGAGAATGGTAACTTTGATCATTGTTTTAATGGCGATAATGGACCATTAAATTGTAAAGATTCCAGTTCATCATCTCCAATTGGAAGTATATCTGAGGGAAATTTTTTGAGTGTTCTCTTGGAACAGAAACTCAGAGAACTAACTGACAGAATAGACTTGTCCAATTGCGACATTTCCAGGGAAAAGAGTTTGTCTATGCCTAAAATTAGCAATCAAGAATCAGTTGGCACACTCAACAGTGTAAGCCCTGTGGTAACAGAAAGTGAGGAAAGCTTTCGACAAGGGTTAGATGAGGCTGTGAGCAGTCCAGTTGCCTCTGGCTGTACTTCATCTGATGGTCCCACAATCAGCTCAAAGCAAGAGTGCCAGGTATCTTGCTTTTGCTAAAGTCCTTACTAGGTTCAGTTGTGCTCTGTTGTTCTTTAGCCTCTCATTTCTTTAAGTAACTTCCACTTGAGAAAAGGACGAAATATTCCAGCGCTTTAACTCTAGGCACATTTTTTATACTTTGAGCATTGCGAAAAAAACTATATCTAGGCCTTCAACAAATAGTCTTGATGACTCTGGTGCAATGATGGAATTTAATGACCCAGGAGTATGTAGTCAGGGGAGTTTTCTTTCACTCCATTTCCGGAATCTTTCTACATTCTTGTATTGAAACTTTGACGTGCTGCTCATGATCAATGTGGCATGAAGCAAAAGCAAATAAACCTCAACTGTGTCATATTGAATCATCAGTTTATGTGTTTAAATATGATTAATTCTTTCTAAGTTGGAAAGCGTTGGAAATTGACCCTCTTCCCTCTGCCAATTTTTGAGAACTCTTGGATGCGGTCTCAGATTTATCTTCTGTGTTTGTTACCCAGCCATGTCAAACCAAATAGAACTTTGAAACCTCGACTGTGTCATATTGAATCCTCAGTTTATGTTTTACTTTTGACTAAATCTTAAAGTTTTTGGAGTTATTCATCTGCAAATCTGGCTCGTGCCTAGTCATCTCAATCTTTTCTTCTGTTAAATCCAATGTATTAGTCTTCAATCCGCAAAGAAGTATAGATTTCAGTCATTGCCTATTGGTCTAAAACTAGCTTCTGTTATTCTGGATATGCCCTTATTACAGTTTGAAAGAGGCAATATCATGGATGAGCCTAAAATAAGAAACTGCAGTAGTATCATTTTATTCTTGTACTTCAGATAGATAGTTATTGTTGGGAACACTTACTGGTGTGTTTAAATTATCTTCATATCATAAAGGTTGTGGATTCAGAAGAAATAGAAGAGTGCAGCAGTAGTGCCACTAGCTATGGTGGAAAAGAAACTGACAATGAACATCCAAGCCCAATTTCGACTCTTGAATCCTCATATGTGAGTGAAATAGAAGAGTGCAGCAGCATGATCACTTACAGTGGTAAGAGTACTTCCTTCTTTTGTATGAACACGCGCATTACGTGATTTAGAAAGCCATTCGGATGCATGCTTCAGAAATTAATTGGGGGTTGCCAAGTGCAGAAAAAGAACTGGAACAGGTTGCAAAATAACAGGGTATATTGAAGTCCTGATACAGTAGAATTTTGGTTTGTTCTATTCACTAAACTGATGAGAGGGTAAAATGTAGTAACTTGACAGTTGATCTGAGACTAGAGCATATGCAATTATCAGCAATTTGCCATGCCTTCCTTTCATGAATGAATATTTGCAGTAAGAGTGACAACTAAAGCATCCTTTTCTAAATCTCAGGCAACAAAGATTACTCATCCAGTCAAGCCCCTGAGGTGTTGGACTGGCTTTCCCGAAGAAAATTTCCAACTATGGGATGTGAGGATGAACTTTCCTGTTCGACCTCTTCTTCTATGACAGCAGATGCCAGGATGAAGTGGGCAACAAGAAAAGAATCCCATTCATTGTATGCTGATGGTTCGAGAAGTTGGGAACTTAAATATGTGGAAGAAATAATTGGGAATGTAAAGCTGAGGTTGGAAGATTTTGGGGAGAGCGAGCCCAAGTTCATAAGCAATGGTCTCTTTGATAAATTGGAGAACAGAGCAGACAGCATGGATAGATATGAGGAGCACTCAAGGCTGAGGCGCAAACTTTTGTTTGATCGTGCACGCGAATGTCTGGAGGCACGATGTCGCAATATGGTCAATGGAACCTGTGAAGCATGGGCTAAGTGGCATGCATTGTTCCAAAGAAAGCGCTGGTTAGCAGAGGATATCTACAAGGAGATATCGGGGCAGAAAACCATTGGAGATACGATGGTGGATGAGCTTGTGAACCAGGACATGAGCACTCGGCAGGGGAAATGGGTCGAGTTCAATGTTGAAGCGTCTGAAGGTGGTGTCGAGATTGGAAATAGGATACTAACCATGTTGATTGATGAATTGGTTGCTGAATTTTGATGCGACCAGCAAGAGATTAAGTTATACCGAGCATCAATTGACCTCATTCTCTAGTTCTGTACTTAAAACCTGTGTAGGTGGAAAGGGGAAAGTTAGGAGGGTAGATTCCATATAAATAATTTCACTATGAGGAGCTTCTTAAGGTTAATGATATTCCGTGTTGTATCATGTGAAGATGTCTTGTCTCATTTTAAAATTCACAAACAGGCAAAAGCTTCTTATTTTACTGCAAGCTTCTTGTATGCACAGTTCATCCTGATGCTGTGAGTAAAATACTGTGTAGTCTACTCGTACCCTTAGCATCTCTGTCTCAGTTTTCCTTCCTGGACTTAAGATGCACTATTCCCTTAATGCTTTCACATCATACATCACTTTGGCCCAAATCTTAATGTCTTTGTTGGATGTTGCTGGAGTGCTCCTCCTAATGCATCACCATCGTTAGTCAGATTCACCTTACAGTTTTTTCACTAATTCTAATGCGCAGAATTTGTTATCAGTAATGCCGTGGAAGTATGCACCTGTCATGGCCGACACTTGCGATCGCAACCGTGCAGCATTAGGCTCCGATTCAAATGACTGCTTCGGCCCTTATTTGAGTCACCGAATCACAACTTTCCTCTTGAACTATTGTTCGACTCCTCACTTGGCCCACTCCTTGATCAATTTGCTAAACGGGCACAAATGGTCCCTTTCATGAAATGGCACTCACAATTAGCATGGGCTCTCCTAAACCATATTGGTTGAAATTCGGGTTCCTGTTGAATTATGCCATTTGGTTTTGCTTGGGAGAGAAGAATAGGATTACATGTGAAAAAGAAAATCACGCAGTGGTACTCAAGCAGCAAAAGTAAACAATCCATAATCAAAACAATTAATATAAAGGTATAGTTATCGATTGGTAATTACTATATTCGCATGGAAAAGCCCTGAAAGAGAATCCCTTTTACTATTTGTGGGCCGATACAAATGAAGAGAGGGATAGATCTTCTTTTTGATCTAACGATGGAAATCCAATCTCCCTGACCATCATCTAGCACATTAAATGCAAGGAACTTCTTGAATATAAGTTTACAATCACAATCTCATCCCTAAGACATTCGAGAGTTTACATAAAAACTCTAAACCTTTAGAAGTTTCAAGACTTGTTTGGTCATCTCGGTCATTTTCTAAAGCCGTCGGCCTTGAAAAGTTCCAATCCGTGACATGACCGTCAGCACCTGAAGCACTGGCATGGCAATAGGAGGGCAAAGGTTGATTCAAAGGGATTTGTTTGTTTAGTTATAGTTCACTTATTCAATCAATTGTGAAGCGTGGGATTTGAAAGAGATTCAAATTTATGCTAAAGCTGCATTTGCCCATTAAGGAACTGGGCAAATTGACACAAGGCACAAAAGCACATAGGCGAGTTTACACGGATAAAATGCAAGTCATAGAATGATACATAACACGAACTTTGAAGATTTAAAGCATAACTTTCGTGACAAAATATCACCCGCCATCCTCTCCCATGAGATTCAGTCCAATCCATATTTTCTTTCTCCATCATGTGTACATACTAGAAGCCATCAACTAATCTTCGGTCGAACTAGCTCATCCTACTCGATTTGGCTATCAACATAATCTTCGTCTGTTCAGTGCAATTGGTCACCGAAAGCTCTATCCCCATGGAAGAAACTGTGTTGCAATGGTGCTTTGTGATGGTGCAGAAACAGGCATTCAAACAAGATTAGGAGAAAAAGCAAGAACCTGTCCAGAAATCAAACTGAGAATAGATTTTGCCCCTGGGTTTATCAGCAGATTCAGCACCAGAGCAAGTCACTACTGCCGGAACCCTTGACAACCCTGGTATCCCATTTGCCAACTAATCAGATTCTTGTCTTCAAGCAACCTCTACTTTGCGCCATGACGTCAGCTAACAATGTTTCTTTTTTCCTTTTTTTACTATATCAATTTGGAAAAGGTTCATTAACATTAAATTACCATATTGACAAGAATTATTACCACAATGATATGTTCATAATAATTCAAATAGTATCCTTGTTTAAATTTTTTGGGGCCCCCCAAGATCTTAGGGTGGACCAAAGTGGGTTTCTGTAGCTACTAAAAGATCGAATATTTGTATAGATTAGAATCTATACATGCCAGGCCTAAAAAAGAGCCTACTCGCATAGGTGGATGAAATCATGAAAAGCCTACCCTCATCCTTGTAGCTGCAATTGGGTCAACTGTAGTTTTATTAAAGGGGTCCCATTAGGGCTATTTGATTTGAAATGATTCAATTTTCAAAATAAAGGTGATATATAATTTGAGGATAATAAATATATTGAAAATTATAATATTTTAGAAATTACAACGAAAATGAATTGAGTTGTGCCGGATAGGAGAGGAGATTAATCAATGAGGGCAATAGCAGAGGGCCAGGTGGATGAAGAATTGGGTTAGGCGCGTTCTTTGGCGGGTGAATAATTTGAAATTAATGAATATTAGTGGTTCATTAAGAGATTTTAATATAAGGACTGCAGTATTTTTTTTCTTTATTAGAAAAGAAAGGAATTAGTCACTATGGATCTTCAAAAGGAACCAGAAGGGGCAAAGACATCTTATGATGTCGGACTAACTCTACCTTGAACAACCTTCCCTTATTTAGGACAATACAAAGACAAGGCTTTTACGACGAATGACAACGCCAGTACTGTAATTCTCTCCTCATAGCACCGTTAAAAAAAAATAAAAAATGACTGTCCCCTGGTCTACTTCTGGTTCTAGGAAGAAGTTACAATGCAAGATATCACTTGTGTGGCTAGAAAAAAAAAATCACTCTTGCTTCCACCTCAGACTGCTCAAGACTTGTCACGATATTTCTTCGAAATGCATCATGAAAAGTTATAGCCAAGCCCGATAAAAGGATTAGGTCTTCAAAAGATTCTTGTTCAACCACTGTTATGAAAAAGCAAATATAAGATATCGAAGGATTGACACTCCAATCCTCTCGTCGAGAAAGTGACATAGCCCGTCAAATATAGGAGAAACTCGCTACCTTCAAACTATGTTTGTTTCCCCTCCCCAAGTCCTGTTGGACCTAATATGTACCAATTCCCTTCTACCAGGCCTCTCGAGTGTTTCCAGTGGAATCAAAATGAACTTTATTCCGACCCCCCCAAAAAAAGACCTTCCTTTCCTAATTGAATTTCGAGCTTCACATCAAACATAACTTATTGGAGTCCCTTTTTGATTAGACATTACGAATAGACCAATGCAATGCATAGATGAGGAAAACAAAATGGATCACATGCAACGATAATGATATGGAGGGAGATGCCCTTGTTTCAATTGCTACACAAGCATACAAATTGACATGTGAATGTTTAGATGGAGAGCAGCAGGAGGAGGGGGCTGAGTGGCTCCTGTGACCACAATAATCAATTTCATTCTCAATGACATACCAAAACATCACAAATTGATATCAAAACATTGCATGTGAGTGGCCACTCCTCTTGCTTCCTCACTTCCCTTTCACTCGTCTTGGGTCAGTTTGTCTCCTCTCTCTCTTCCATCAAGCCCCACATACGGGTTGGGTCCATGGCCCCCCTCCAGATGTTTTGCATGGACCCGACCCTGAGTCCAGACAATCAAATAGAACACACATGATCAACATCAACCAAGAAAATGATTTCAAGTTCAGATAAGAATTTGCACAGCCTCGCATCACAAGATCCACACACAAATAGATCGATTTGAAGTCCATGCCAAATAGACCTGATCTGTGGATGATATGATATATAACGTCAATCAATATAAT
The DNA here is from genome assembly GCA_014182845.1 of Corymbia calophylla. NCBI lineage: Eukaryota > Viridiplantae > Streptophyta > Magnoliopsida > Myrtales > Myrtaceae > Corymbia > Corymbia calophylla. The sequence goes on along the minus strand of CM024694.1, from coordinate 17,366,813 downwards.
AAAATTAATTTGAGATTTACATTTTTGAGGAAACTCCGAGAAATCCCATTATTTCTTGATATGAGATTGAGCAACTTATTAGCCGAACATGTTAGCCTACACAGCGACGAAAACACACATTCGAATCTCATCAAAATCCACAATAATTCCATCCTTTCTAACACAAGATTTATCTTATAAACATGCTACTACGTTTCACTTTCGGCTTCAACATATAGACTTACCAAAAAATATTTAAAAAATTAGGGCAAATCCGCCACGTGTCAGGACCCAATTGGCGAAGCAGGAGTTTCTCCCTCTGGCAAGCAAAGTAGAGTAGGGTTTGCCCCCTAGACATTCAGCTTTCTCGGAATCAGGAAATCTGGAAAAAGAAAAAAACGGAGTCTGCAACCCCAATACGGATTAATTCATATTTTAATCTCGCATTCGTCAGAGATTTTAGCGTATTTTAATGATGCAGAAAAAGATAGATTAATATTAATTGAGGAAATTACAAGAACATAAAAAAAAATAATAATTCAGAAGCATCGTTCGTGAACTTTACAGGAAATAATATTTTTCTTATTATCTTCTTCTCGAAGATGATTTAAATTTATTATATAATTTTGTTGTTTTAGAATTTACAGCGTTAGGCACACTTGCTGATAAAATGGGATTAGTTTATTTTAATTTTGATTAATCAAAGTGGAGATTTGCAGAGGCCCACGTCACCTGTAGCAGGTTGCCCAAAAGCTAGGATCCTATGAAGGGGGTGTCTATGATTGGGTGCGTCCGATGCTAGGTGATCCCCATTGCCCTAAAATTCAGCAGCCCTTAATTAATTGAATAATTATGCAAATGGTCCCTTGAACTTTCGATATGTATAGTGACGTGATCCTCGACTTTTTTTTTTTTTTTAATATGGTCTCTAAATTTTACCTCAATATGTAATATAATCTCCAAAATTTTTAAATTTTTTTCAATATATTTCATAAACTTTTGATAAATGTTCAATTTAATTCCTTGGATTATGTGAAAATTCCCAATATTTTCCTTTCATTAATTTAAGTTCATGAACAGCACGAGATTAAATTGAATAAAATTCATAGATCATATTGTATATTTGACTAAAGTTTAAGCAACATGATGTCAAAATTCAAAGACAAGTTTGTATTATTTTTTTCTAATTAATTAATTGTGGTGCTCAATTCCAAAGATAAACTCCTCCCCTTTTGAATAATTGTGAGTTGCACACATTCCGGTAGACAATATAATGTACAGGTACATGTATATGCATGCGGGACCACATAAGAATTTTAGTAATTTAGCTTGCGTTTCAAGACCTAAACCACCTAATTATTAATGTGAATATTCATTGATTAGACTATAGGGTATTGTGCTCATATATATACACATATTTGAACTTTGATACATTGAACCTTAAATTATCAAAGTTAAAGTATAGGAGGGCACCATGATGTTTAGGGAGATTCATCATTCACTATTCAGTAATTCTATTCATAGTATGAGCAGCTCTTTATCATTTTCCTACTTGAAATAAATCACATCACATGGACATTAACATAAAAGATAGTATGGCCGACCTTTTGTCTAAGATAGAGAGAATGGTAGAATTAGGTCATTCTCTTTAAGATGCAATTTGAATGAACACCCTAAACCATCGAGTCATGCAACTTTTGTTTTCCCGTTCTTTGAATTAGGGTTTGGTGTCTACACATTGCTAATAAAGTTGCTTCCTTTAATCAAACTTATAGTAATTTCCCAACAATAGACTCTCGCCTGTCGAGCAATCGGACGCGCAACAAAGAGCGATGACAAATCCTTCATTTTGAGAAATCACTGTCATGGATGTTATACACAGACAAGTACAGAAGCTCAGGTAAGTACTTTCAATTCCAAAGCAAAAGAGAGAAATTACTGCCTAATGCCAAAAGAATATTCTCCTTGGATACTCCCATTTCCGTTCCTGGGGAATCAGGACACGTGTCGGGGACCGAGCGGGGCGGTGCAGGGAAAGTACCGTGGGGCGACGGTACACGGGAGCAGAACCCAGTAACGTGCGGTCCTCCTCCTCACTGTCTGTGCCGGTTTGTATGTCTCTGCGTCCATCGCCCTTTCCCGTTTCCCCACCTTCTCTCTCTCTCCATGCTTCTTTTCTTTTTTCTTTTTCTCTTAAAAAGAAAAAAATTTTTTATAATTTTTTTCAGAATTATTTTTATGCCACAGAACCCTTTTGTTTATTATAATGAATTCCTAAATTATGTCAACAAATCCTTCAGAATCACTTATCAAGCAGCCAATGAAAGAAAATTTATCCTTTCTAATGTACTAAATGTCTTCATCAAAATTATCAAAAAATAAAAAAATATCTATTAAGTACTTCGAAAGTACTCGTTAACAAAACCATTTCAAACTCCTCTAATTTCCCTTGAAACGGCCTTAACAATGGAGTTGGGGGCGGCGGCTTTGTACTTCCTACCTTACTTTGCATTTGGACTTTAGCTAGAATTGTCATTTGTTGACTTAACTAGCTTAGCACAAGAAAAATTGCCAATAGGATGATTTCGGGGTAAGGTCGAGGGCCTTTTCGTAAATGCGAGTGGGCACCGCGGGTGATAAATTAAATTAGCCACAATTTGAGGGACCATTCTATCCAAACCGATAGAATAGTGTTTTCCCCACAACCCCCCTGAGATGCGTCAGAGCATCTGATGAAAATGATACACACGTCGCTTTCTAGGGGAGGGAAGGTAAATGGGGATGCGATTTGGAATTTTTAGAAGTCAAATATTATAAATTCTTTTGATTAAAGATAAAAAGGGCGTAATTGTTTATTCCCCACCGAAAGAGGGGGTCGCGGGTGAAATTTCGTAATTTATTGGGGGGCGATTCCGAAACTTGCTCATCACACATCACGTCTTGTGCGAAAAGTTTAATTTCACGTGCTTGTGGATGTTCCTTTGTTTTTTTATTATATGTATATTGACCACTTATTGAAATTAAATTATGTTAATTTGTCCCTAAAAAAGAATAAGCTCAATTTGGGCACTTCGTATATGCGTGAGAAGTCCTAAACTTGTCAAAAAGTACACTAGAAGTCCTAAAATTTGTCAAAAAGTGTAATTTAATCATAAAAATTTCAAATTTGTATTTAAGTCTTAAATTTTGTCATGAAAGTGTAATTATATCCTAAAAATTTCAAAAAATGTTATACAATCGAGTCCTAAAATTTTAAAAAATTTATTTCGTTGATAACATTTTTGAATGTTTTGTGATTTGATAGGACTTAATTGCATTTTTTGAAAATTTTAGAACTTGATTACACTTTGGTTGTAAATTTTAGGACTTGATTGCATATTTTCAAAGTTTTAGAACTCAATTGCACTTTCATGATAAATTTTAGAACTTCTACTATATATCAATTATTTTAAATACGAATAGCATAAATGATTAAGATGATATTGAATCATTGACAAAGAAATACCGTAACTATTATTAGATGGTGTTTAGTCACTATAAAACAACAACCTTAATGATTAACATGAAATATGATTGTCAAGTGAACTCAAACCGAAGAAAAGGAAAGTACAAATATGTTAATTTTCTTTTTACTATGCAGCATCTATAAAATGATAATCATTGAACAAAAAACTTTTTATACAAAATGTAATTTGATTAATTTCATTTTTTGTCGGTCCACAATGCCGCGAATAAAAGCATGATATTATCAACAAATGTGCATATGCCCCTTCCCAACCAACACAATGTATGAACGTATTGCAAAACAAGAATACGGATTGCCAAAATTTCGTCATAATTTATTTTCATTTTTTCGTCCCTTACATGATGAAAGTCAAACCCCCGAATATTTATTTTCTGGCCGCAATAAATATTTCCCAAACTATAGAGGCTCCCCAAAAAAAAAAATAAGAAAAAAAGAGAGAAACAAAAAAGAAAGAAAGACGGAACGCCACCAACTACCAAGAGGGGGGCATTCCGGTAATTTCGCCAATAAACAAACGGGGGCGCCTCGTACGGACACTGAGCCGAGGGGGAGAGTGGCAGGTTCCGTAATTATGGGCCAATCCGGAGGGCATAGTGTCAAGTCCCCGGCTTCCCTCTATTTTTTTGGGGCTTTTCCCCCACGGAAACGCCCCCTTCTGCACCATTTTCAGAAACTCCTCCCCACCGTCATCATCATCACCTTCCCTAGAGAGAGAGAGAGAGAGAGAGAGAGAGAGTGTTTTAGAGAGAGAATGAATCTGAAAACCGAAGCCCACGAGGACCCGAGCCGCGACCCGGATCCGAACCCCTCGCCGGCGCCCGACAATGCCGACGGCGGCGGCCGCGGGGACGACGCCCGGCAGCTGCTCTTCTTCGACGACGGCGACGACAGCAACTGCTCGACCCCTTACGTCAGCGCCCCATCGAGCCCCGGGCGGGGCTCCGGCTCCGGGCACGTCGCCGGCTACTTCTACAGCGCGCCCGCCAGCCCCATGCACTTCATGCTGTCGTCGTCCTCGTCGGCGATGCTCGCGCAGCCCCGCGCCTCCGAGAGCTCCGTGTCGTTCGAGTTCGAGTTCTCGTCCCGGTTCGGGTCTCCCGGGTCGGGCCATACCGGGCCGATGAGCTCGGCGGACGAGCTGTTCCTGAACGGCCAGATCCGGCCCATGAAGCTGTCGACCCACCTGGAGCGGCCCCAGGTGCTCGCCCCGCTGCTGGATCTGGACGAGGAGGAGGGCGAGAATGGCGGGGATTTCCGGGGCAGGGATCTGAGGCTGAGGGACAAGTCGGTCCGCCGGAGGACGAGGTCCATGTCCCCTCTCAGGAAGATGCCGTTCGAGTGGAACGACGAAGAAGAAGAGGAAGAAGAAGACGGCGGCGGCGGCAGCAGGGGAAGCAAGTTCGGCGGCAAAACAGGGGAGAAAGCGGAGAATCTCGACGGAGAGCGAGGCGATGCTTCGAAGGTGGAGTCTCTGTCCTCCGAAATGACGCCGTCCGTCTCGGCTTCGTCCTCGCGGTCGTCGTCAGCGGGCCGGAGCTCGAAGAGGTGGGTGTTCCTGAAAGATTTCCTGAGGAGCAAGAGCGAAGGGAGTAGCAACAACAAGTTCTGGAACACGCTCTCGTTCTCGCCGGTCAAAGAGAAGAGAGACAAGGAGAGACCCGCCAGCTCCGCCGGCATCTTCGACCTCTAAAGAGTGTAAAGTCTCGAACTTTTCTTCGGCATTCAGGGTCGCTGGGAGTTTCCTCGACGCCGAGAAAATCAAGAAAGGTGGTGGTAGCGGACGCGGCGGCGGTTCCGGGAAGAAGTCAGGTGGGAAGAGGCCGGTGAACGGGTCGTCGGCTGGGAAGAGGAGGATCCCGCCGTCGCCGCACGAGCTGCATTACACGGCGAACAGGGCCCAGAGCGAAGAGATGAGGAAAAAGACGTTCTTGCCTTACAGGCAAGGCCTGCTGGGCTGCTTGGGGTTTAGCTCAAAGGGCTATGGTGCCATGAATGGATTTGCTAGAGCTCTGAACCCTGTTTCTTCCAGGTAAAAAAAAAAAAGAAAAAAAGGAAAAAAAGAGAGGGGAAAACAAAAGGAGATTGTGCTCTTTAGGGTTTTCTCATAATAAACTGTATAGATCTGGGCTTTTTTCCTTTTTTTCCACTTTGGTTCTTTTTGTTTAGTTTTTTTGGATGAAGATTTGATGGGTCATTTAGTATACTTATGGTGACCCTCTCCTGTTGATGAGCCTTCTCTTCCTGTTTACTAGAGAAGAAGATATGCCCCCAGATTATTATTTGGGGTTTATATTCTATTAATATGATGATTTGTGTCTCCCCCAGTTACCTTACATCAGCTGGTGGATCAGGGGTAGATTTCCTCTTCCTCATTTCATCATGGATCCACCAACTTTTGCTCTTTCTTTTTCATGGGTTTCAGTTCATTTGTACATGCTGATCTTTTCTGTCTGAGCAGAAACAGTATGTGTTTATGTGCAAATCATTAAAGATCCATGTAGACATGATCACATGGCTGTTCAGTGCTCAAGAAAGAGGCACATGAAATGTCTGATGTTTAGCTGTAGCTGTAGGGAGGGGAGAGGCCCCCATGGAGGACCCATTGGCCAGAATTTGCACAAGGATGCTGCAACACCAACCTGCAAATTCACAAGAGTGGGGAACGTCTTGGAGATGTAGTTTTATTCACATGGCCCATGTTCTCGATGCTCTGTGCTGGTGTTTAAATAAATGGTGGTTAGAATCTAAGCTATATGGGGAAGTACAAAAAGAAGGAGAAAGAAGATGAAATGACTGACAGGCCCACACACATCACCAGCTGTCTTTTTGAAGGCAAATGGAGGTGTTTTGGGGGCTTATTTCAGGGCAAATATTACTTGGGATTTTTCTTTTTTAAAGGAAGAGAATCCATCCAAGATCTATAGATGGAGGTTTGGGTTGGCCATACAATCTTGAAATCTTAATCTAAAGCTCTTGGGTCATGATGTCCCCTGGACATTGACACAGAGAAGTTGACAGTACATTAGATAGGGAACTTGAAAGTGATACCTTTGTGGGTACATCATTTGTTGGTGTTCTTTTTGGCTGTTTCTCTCTTTTGAGCTTCACTCAATTTCTCTCTTTGGCAGAAAGCAAGAACAAAAGAACAAGTAGAGAGAGAGAAAGAGAGACTCCTTCCTCCTGGGCTTTTGATAGCCTCCTTTTTGCTCTTCTTTTGAACTTTGTTTTTGGGGGTTTTGTTTTGATTGGTATCATGACTCCCACCCCATTTGGGAACATCATCCGTTTGTGGTTAAAATAGAAATCATCAAATTTTCTTTCCAGTTGAGACACTGAGCCAGCCATCAAAAAAGCCAACACAAACTTTTCACCAAGGACTTTGTTAACCAGACACTAGTTAAAAGCAAATGATTGTCTGTCTTAGGTAATCGATTGTTCTCGTCTTATGTATTTTACATTATATTTTATTAAAAAGTGTCCTCTAAATTTTTGTTCAGAAGCAATTTAAAGTAAGTTTGCAATTTTCATACGCCGTCTATTGTTCTCGTCTTATGTATTTTACATTATATTTTGTTAAAAAGTATCCCTTGAATTTTTGTTCAGAAGCAATTTAAAGCGAGTTTGCAATTTCTCATACGCTGTTGTTGTCATGTTAAATGGAATCAATGTAAGGGTGTAATCGAGCCTAGTGAGTTGAATCGATACGCAATCAAAGCTTGAGGTCGACTTGACTCGCATGCTCAGTGCTCAAAATTCAATGCCAGCTCAATCAAGTATTAATTTTCACGCTTGAGCCTGTCTCGATTAGGAAATCAAATTTTTTAAGCTCAACTCAGTTACAATTAACTTATACATGAGGCTCAACGCTTGAGCTTTATAAGCTCAAATTTTAAGCTTTTAAGTACATTGTGCTATTCTTAGAATTATTAAATATATTTTTTAAAATAATGAAAACTCAGTTAGGCTCACAAGTTTGACAAACTTGAGTTCAAACTCAATAAAATAATGGAGTAGTTCGAACTTGAACTTGAGCTCGACTCAAAATTAAGCAAGCCAATCTTAAATAGTCAGCAAGTAGAGCCTAAGCTACTATCAAGCAGCTTGACTTGATTTTATTCGCAGTCAACATTTTGGAAATTAGAATGTTTTATATTAAGTATATTTAACAAGTGTTTCGAGAAATTCTTTAACAAGATCATTCAAAGGAAAACATATTTTAACAAATGTCTTGAAATAATTTGTTAACATGACCTTTTTATTAGAAATCCTGTGTTTTTCATATTTAAGAGCAAAATTTTGAAAACATTCAAAAAGAAGTTGCTGTACTATTTCATACCACGTTATGAGTGTGGCCCAAAATCAATATGAATAAGGGAAGTTGTGGAGTATAGATTTTAATGTCAATAGTTGGATCATTAAAATCGATTTCAATAGTTCATTAGAATATTTTTCGAGTTTTGATGTCAAAATACTTTGTACTATAGCTTTGGCTAAATGTATTTTGCCTAGTAAGTTATATTAGGAAATGGTTGTTCGAATTTGTTTAAAAGGACTCGTACATAAAATTAGGCCTTCTATCTATTATTGGTGGACTTAATCACAAATTTTAAGAAATTAGACAATCATTACATAAGATCTCCATTGTTAGCTCTTTATAATCAATGTTGTTGAGTGTACAAATATACCAAAGTAAAGTTCTATAAAATACCCTAAATTCAATGCAACATTTCAAGATTAATAACAAAAAAAGAAAAGAGGACCATAAATTGTAATAGTTGCGAATTTCTTCTTACTTTTTACCCTCCCCATAAAGGAAAGTCTTTTATGAGCCATCGGTTTCCCTACCAGGTACAACTGTACAAGTACTAGAAAAAAGATGGGAAATTATTATCATCAGTTGCAGGCCATATGCAAACTGTCAGAAACCCACCCGGTTGGATAAACTTTCTGAAAGGTTTTTTGAATTCTAGCCTGAAACTGAGCAAGAAAATTGCAGCCAAATCACATCAACGCCGGGCCCCGCTCCCCTCCCTCCTCAAGCCATGAATTATTGTTCCTAGGGCTTGTGTCCAAAACCTACGCCATCCGGATGGGAGAGGCCAATCTGGGGATTCCACAAACAGATGATACTGTTTCAAATGTTCAGTCAAGATCCACCTAGGATTGATACTGTTCTTAGAGCAAGTGAAATGAAGAGAAGAGAGAGACAGACAGAGAGAGAAGAGATAACTGTTCAATTCTGTGCTCACTGCTAATAAGATTGTCTTTGAGGCTTTGGAAAGAATCAGGGTCTTCTGAGAGTGTGCTTTTGACAGCAAGAGGAAGCATGGGATATGCAGTTGCAGAGCGCAGAGAATAACTTGAGTTTACTGTTGGAGCGATGGGGAGAGGAGATAAGCTCACTGTTTTTTCTCTTGGCACATCAAGCAGAGAGTTTCTTGCATCTATTCTATTTACAAAACCCAGAGAAATTAAACAACTTGGTACTTTCTGTAAATTTAATGATCAAACCGTTGATGCTGTTGACTCATTTGTCTTATTTGATTTATGAGATTCTCAAAATGTTTCTTGAGTTTAGAATTTAGTAGGATCATTTATATATTATAGCATAGTGTAAAATAGATTGTTGAGATTCGTAAGATATTTCTCGAGTTTAGAATTTATTGGGACCATTCCTCTATTCTAGGACCATTTATCCATTCTAGCATAGCGTAAAGTAGATCGTTGAGATTCGTAAGATATTTCTCGAGTTTATAATTTATTGGGACCATGCATCTATTCTAGCATAGTGTAAAGTAGATTGTTTCCATTATGGCCAAGCTTGCATAATTAACGTAATTGAGGACTTTTTCGTCACATGACATGATGATAAATGATTGAGACGATACTTATGTGGATCAAGACTATTTCAATGATTGACATAAACTAAACATCAAGTAGTGAGTTTCTTGTATTTATTCTATTTAGGAAATCCAAAGAAACTAACCAACTTAGTACTCTTATAAGATTTATGACTAGTAGTCTGTTTAGGTTTTTGACTTGTGTTTTACTTGACTTATGAAATTCATAATGTTTCTCAAGTTTAAATTTACGAAAGACCATTCATCTATTCTACTGAAGTATAAAGTAGATAGTTTCTATAATGACCAAGTAACATGAAATGATAATCACATAAACTCCCGTGATCAATACAAATTTTCGATTAAAAAGTGATAATGATTTCGCACGACGGTCGATGGAAGAGAGAGACCTGCCTTTTTGTCTCGTCCAACAACGTTTTCACGTGTCTCGGGAGGGCAAAAAAAGAGGTTTTCTGCTGACGCTGCGGGGAGGGGCTACAGATCGGCTTCGCCTTTTGCCCTCTTTTTCCTCCTCGGATTGTGGGGATTCTTCTCGGGCTTTGGCGTGACCATCTTTTCGTATCATCTTTCCAATCTGATTCTAAAAGTCGTTTGCTGATTAATCTCCCCCGCTAGAATCTCAGCGGAGCAATACTTCCATGATCCTGATGACCATGGGCTCGGTTGATCTCCACCGTTGGATTAAACGGGTCTTGCATCGAGCCTAAATGATTAGGTGGGTCGGATTAATTGGATTCATATGTATCATATTCCTAATCATATGTATCATCTCCCCCAAGGCTCGGTTGATTTTAGCCCTTGGATTAAGTGGGTTTTGCAAGAAGCCTAAATGATTAGGTGGGTCGGATTAATCGGATTCATATGTATCATCTTCCCAATCTAATTCTAAAGTACCTTTGCTAATTGTTCTCCCTATTAGAACCTTGGCGGAGCAATTCTTGCGTGATCTCGCATGACGAACACGGGCTCAATTGATTTTAGCCGTTAGATTAAATGGGTTTCGCGTGGAGCCCGAATGATAAGGTGGGTCGGATTGATGGGGTTCATATGAGCTTGGAGCAGCTTATGATTTTTCACCCTTTCCTAGAGGCATGAGATGGGTTGTTCCACGTCCGACATGCTAAGGTGTCACCGTTTTGCAAAGTCAATTTTTTTGGTATTGATGCAACGCCCGGGCGTGGAATATTGGTACTTGGCGTGAGGAGAAAATAGGAAAGTAGAGAGGTTTTCAAAAAGAAAGATTTAGACTACCAAGGTCTTTTTTTGGAAAAATTAGAGAGGAAAAGGACAGATGTGGAAGTGAGGAACCAATAGTAAAATCGACATATCAATAACATGGAAAAGAAGTATGCATCATATGGTTCATACTATTTGAAAATAGGCCGAGCACTAAAGATTCATATGTTTCGTGAAAAATGGAATAGTGTCGAAAATTTTATCAAAAATATTACTTTAGGAACACGACTCATTGTTTTTGATTTGGTCTCCTTTCAAATGAATTGGAAGTCACTCTTCAATAAAAAGACCGGCACTTATTTACCAATAATTGTGTTGCATAATTAACTCGGAAATCGAATTTATGTATATCTAGCCATTTGTTTATAATAAGAAAAAGTGGCTCTCATTATTTGTAATCCTCAAAATGGATATGTGTCAAATTCAAAATCACGAAATTTGTTAAATTAAGTAGTCTCGAAATCAATCATCCAAGCCTTCCTCCAATATTATTGATAGGACAACGGATAATTTTATCTTGTCAAAATTTCTTATGTATTCATAATTATATGGATGAATGATTTCAAATTCTCATTAATCAAGAACTCTTTTCTTTTAGTCCAATGTTGTTGGCCTACCTTTATTTTAAATTCAACCATTGACGAAAAATATGTGGGCCACCTTATTTTTTTCTTTTTTTTTTTTGACAAACTTAATGTGATTTGCTTTATTGATAAATTATAACTACTAATTTCAAGAGCGATTCCAAGCCTAGAACAATGTTTAATTTTTAGTTTGTTGAATAAACTACACTAAACTTATAAATTGTTTTCTCGCGAAATTAGATATTTCAACACCTTTTTTTTTAAAGAACTCTCCATTCGTACGTGAGTATAGAACACATGCTTGGCGGGCAAACTTGGCAAGCCTAAGTATTTACATAAACGAGAGAATGAGAAGCAGTGTTTTTCTCTTTTGTCGCCAGACATGCTCTTGGCGGCATTTCTCATGCCTCAAAACAACACGAGTTTCATCCGGGTGGATGAAAAATTGCAAAAGGCCTGGATCTTGGGAGTTCTCAATTTGCTCTCAGAATTCTCCATCAATTCTTTTGCTCATCATTGAGGAGAGCGACTCGTTGTCCTAGAAGGCAAGGATCCCGGCCTTAACCATGAAGCGATGATGGTTGTTTGGTCCGGTCCGGTCGATGATGTTGGCGTATGAATCCATCTCTTCGTTGCAGCGCTCTTTCTCTCCAGGTATGTCCTATTTTTGGTTTGGGTTTGTGCTTGGATCACAGCGCAGGCTTCCAATATAATTCCCCCAGTCCGGACTTGGAGTATTGCCGGGTCATTAGTCAATTACATTTTATCTCTTGATGCCCTCTTTTCCACCCGTCTATTTTGGCTTTCTTCGGCGGCGTGTCCATCTTTGTCTATTCTGCATGATGGGTCGGTGACCGTTGGCCCCGCTAGAATCCAAGGTTAACCCCCGGTAGATCGATCGAGCTTTGCGTACGTGTTCTTATTCATCTGAAAGTTGAAACTTTTTAATTGAATTTTTGAAGTTGATTTTAGAGCTGAGTTTTGCAATCCTCTATGCCTTTGGTTTGTTTGTGTTTTTATCGGAAAAAGCATCGAAATTTTTTTAAATTTATTATACTAGTATAAATTCAGTTATAAATTTTTTAATTGACAAATTTAGTTCTAAATTTTTTTCACATTACTACCAATTTAGTTTATTGGGTGAATTTAGATAATAAATTATTGATATGGATATTGACTGTCTTACGTGGCATAATCAACGCTGATATTAACATTATTTTATAATTATATTTTCCTTTTTTATTTCCTTTCCTAGCTTGAGGAGGGTTGCGGTCCTTAGCCGACCCTTGCTTAGTCGAATGGATTCAATTGGTATCTATATGAAAATGTTTATAATTGAATTAGTTTAATTAAAATGTTTATAACTGAATTACTATTAACATAAAAAGATTTAGGATAAAATTGTAGGGTTGAGCAAGACGGACCAACTGGACTAGACTGAATCAACCATTTTTTTTGGTTCACAAGAGTGCTAGTCTTGTTCTCAATTCTTAAAAGGGGAACTGGTTTCGAGGCAATCCAATTTCCAATTTTAAGAGAGAACCGGACCAACTAGATCGGACATATTGTGTGTGCAAAAAATTAAGGGAAGAGAGCAGCATGAATAGTCTCATTAAAGTTCCGTTCGTTTAACAGAAAATAACTTTTAGGAAAAAACATTTTAAAATTTTTCAGTGTTCATTTCTTGGAAAAAGAACCAGTTAGGAAAAACATTTTCCATTAAAGGAATAAAGCCTTCTAAAATAGGAGAAAATGTTTTCTCCTATTTCAAAAGAATATCTCTCTCCTTTCTTTCTTTAAATTCGAATTTTTAATTATTTTTTTCCCTCACGACTAGATTCCTTGCCAATTTGTTGCCAAAATAAATGGAGACAATCTCCTTTGCTTTACTCTTCAATCACAGCCACATTTGTTGCCCCTTCTTACGTAGGGAGGAATTAATTCCTTAGATCAAGCTGGTCGAAATTTGTCAAAGAAAAGCATAAAAGATTTCTCTTATTGATTGGTTCAACCTTTTTCTTTTTGCCAAAGAAAAGCCGAAATTTCTTGCCCTCTTTCTTTTTTAATTTCATCTTGATCGGCTCTAATGGATTTGACCGGAAATCGATCATCCCTACTAAATTGGTCTAATTAAAAGATTTATGATTTAATTAGTAAAAATATAATAGATTTAAAACTTTCTTGTTACTTTTTCCAAATTTTATCTCTGAATTCAAGTATGTCTCAAAATCATCATATTACTTGTCAACTGAAAAGTTGATTTGGAAAGTGGCATGACAATGTTCAATCATGTTTTAGTGTTGCGGATACAAAACATAGCATCGAATGATGCTCATATCATAGCGTGAAATCGATATATTAATCTTTTTTAGAGAAAAATTAGATAACAGTTTTTAATTTACTATATTATAGTCTATTTTTAAATTACAAAAATCAAATAATAAATAATTGTAAATTATTATGGAGTTTATTTCTTCAAGAATTTATAGTTCACAATATGTTATTATTCTAAAAGTAGTTTCAAGACTATTATTACCAAAAACCATTCTTGTCTAGAGTATCTCCACTCACATTTTCCATACTTGAAAATGGAAGACTCGACAGAAGGAAACTTTTTAAACAATCATAAAAAAGGTTTCATCTTTCAAAGCTTATTTGCACGTATACCCTAGTTTAGGTGCATCTTATGCTATTTATACTTGGAATCCGATTGAGTATCCTCAGCAAGGCGACCATGACCCACGATACCTATGCGCATTCCGCGTTTGTGGAGAGTGTACCGCACTGCCGATGCTTCGGACTTTCCTCGAGTTGGGCTTAAGCTCCTTCTCAGGTTTATCATAATCCTCGAGCTCTCATATTTATGTCTACATATTTTTGTGAAAGATAAAAATATTTTACATTCATTTATTTTTTAATTAATTTTTAAAATTATTTATTTTTTGTAAATTTATCTAAAAATAATGAGTGGCAATTTAATGTGAAAATCTTGATTGGACGTTCTACTGATCAGTTCCCAAGAAGCTGTTCTACCGCCACGTACCGAAGGAAATGACATGCATATTTGAGTCAATGATTTGTCAGTTTTGGCAATTACAGTGAACTCCAGTGGCAGTAAAAGGTAATTTAATAGCAATAAAAACACGCCTTGTATTTTCAGTTGCCAATGACAAAGAATTTGTGTTATCTTAAATGACAATAATAAATTGGGTAAAGACAAATCGGTGAAGTGATGAGGGCCGGTCCGGTCAGGCCGATTTGGTGCGAGATGTTGGTGCATTAGTCCCTCTCATCATTGCAGGTCCTCTTTCTCTCAATGTACATGTCTATTTTGCTTTTCTCAAGCCGTTGATCTAGATTTATTGAACCTAATGTATGCATGCTCTTTTAACCTAAAAGTTTAAACTTCTTAATTGATTTTTGAACATGATAGCAAAACCCGAGTTTCGCAATCCTTAATGCCTCTTGGTCTGTTTGCGCCTGGAGGGGGAATGTTTAAAATTTTTATTTCACATCACCTGCGTACTTACTTGTCCAAATGTGACAGAACTCAAATACGTGTCAAAACCATAAAATTGCTTGCAAAGCGAACTAAGTTGATTTGCAAAGTGGCATGATGATATTTAATCATGTTCTAAGCGTTGCATATACAAAACATAGATCCCAAGTAATGCTCGTATCACTGATACTATGACAAGCTATGTACATTGCCGTGCACATTGCTTTTGCCTAGAACAAGTTAGGAGGGCCTTTTGCTATCATAGAACTTGTTGCTTGCAAATTGAAGCATCGCATCGAGCTTCCACCTCAAGTCGCTCTTCCTTCCTTACTGGCGACCCCGTCTTCAACCTTAGTAGTTTCCCATCACCTTCGCAGCGGCGTCCGCATCGGTCTTGACGGTCTCTTCCTTCAAGCTCGGCTCGGGCTTTGGGGGCAATTCCGCATCCGTGGCCGGAGCAGCAGCTTCTCCTCTCCATCTTCCTCCCTTTGGTCTCTTGCTTCCACTGGGAGAGTATATGCCATGGCGTGTGGTTTTGGAGGAATGCAAACGAAAACGATCATCTTTATACAGATGCAAAACAAGCGAGTGTCCTAGGCAACAGATGAAGCTGCTCTACCAAATACAAAAGGAAAGAACAATCATGCATTCGTGTCAACATTCAATCATTTTTAATAAGAGCTTTGTTAGCATAATAGTCTTTAGGTTATTTTGAGAATAATGATTTGTTGTGAGATATAAATTCATGAATGAGTGGACTCTACAATAATTTATAATTTTTTATTTTATGGAGAATTCTAGGGATAGTAAGTGATAATTCAATGTGAAATCATGATCCCACATTCACATCATCAATTTCCAAAGTGTTGTCAAAGGAAATGAATGTCATGCTCTTATGTTGATATTTTTGGAAACTACAGTGAATTGCAAGGGTTGTGAATGGTAATTTAATAGGAAACATAGTTGTCCCTTTTTATGTTATCGATTTGGGCAAATGATGCAAATGATCCTTAAACTTTAACTAAATATATAATGGGATCCATGATTTTCAAATTTGTTAATGTAGCCCATAAACTTTAATTTAATGTGTAATATTAACCCTAAACTTTTAATTTGTTCAATATGGACCCTAGACTTCTAATAAATATTCAATTTAGTTAATGGATTGTGTGAGAATGTTCAATGTTGTCTATGAGCTTGAATTAATGGAAGGACAATATCGAGCATATTTATATAACTTAGGGACTAAATTGAACATGTATTAAAAATCCAATGATCACATTGAAAAAATTAAAATTTCTGGAATGACATCGCATATTGAGTTAAAATTCAGGGATTACATTGCACATTGAGCCAAAACTCAAGAACTATTCGTGTCATTACCCTATTGATTTCAAACATGGTAGAGCTAAGATATTTCTGTGTCTTAAACGGCAATAATAGATTATTAACTCTAAATAATACTATTGTCTTTCGCTGATCTCTCTTCACAGGCTATATCGGAGCCGCCTCCTTTGCAAATCCAAACCATGATTCTCTGCCACTTCCATTAGGTCTCTCCCGATCACGCCCGTTAATTTCTCATTGTTTTTGCTGTCAATCTCTCTCGTTTTACCTGCATAATCCCATTTCCGCGGTCACAAGGAAGGTCAAGAAGCATTTGGAAGATCGGTCAATTCCTAGGATTGATACTTTTATTAGAGCAAGTGAAATGAAGAGAGAGAGGGAGATAACTGTTCAAAGGGAGGGAGAGGAGATTACTGTTCAATTACGTGCCTCGCTGCTCACAAGATTGTCTTTGAGGCTTGGGAAAGAATCAGGGTCTTCTGAGAGTGTGCTTTTGACAGCAGGAGGAAGGATGGGATATGCAGCTGTAGAGCGTAGAGAATGACTTGAGTTTACTGTTGGAGGGATGGGGAGAGGAGATAAGCTCACTGTTTTTTTCTCTTGGCACACCAAGCAGTGAATTTCTTGCATCTATTCTATATAGAAAACCCAGAGAAATTAAGCAACTAGGTACTTTTTGTCAATTTCATGATCAAACCAGTTGACTCGCATCTTCTTTGATTTATGAGAATCGTAAGATATTTCTCGAGTTTAAAATTTGTGTGGGACTATTTGTCTATTCTAGCATAGTACAAAGTAGGCTGTTTCCACTATGGCCAAGCATGTGAAATTATTGTAATCTAAGACTTTTCGTCACATCACATGATAATGAATGATTGAAACGATAATTACGTGGGTCAAGACTATTTTAATGATTGAGATAAATTACACATCAACTAGTGAGTTTCGCGCATTCATTCTATCTAAGAAATTCAGAGAAACTAACCAATTTAAAGTACTTTTATAAAATTCATGGTTAAGCCGTTTAGGTTTTTGACTTGTATGTCTCACATGACTTATGAAATTCATAAAATATTTCTCGAGTTTAAATTCACACGGGACCATTTATCTATTATAGCACAGTATAAAGTAGATCCTTTTTAGGATGGCCAAGTATGTGACATTATCATAATTCAAGACTTTCCACCACATGACATGATAATCAATAATAGAGACAATAATTACGTGGGTGTGAATCCATTTTCAATGGTTAATACATGAACTCCCGTGATCGATATAAGTATTAATTAATATATGATGATGATTTTGGATGATTTACAGATTATATAAACTTTGGGAGAAATCGAAAGCATGTTGCACTTCGGCCGATGAAGGAGAGACCTGCCTTTGTGTCTCGTCCGACAACGTTTTTCACATATCTCGGAGGGAAAAAAGCCCGATGAACACGGGCTCGGTTAATCTCATCCGTTAGATTAAATGGGTACCACATGGAGCTTGAATTATTAGATGGGCAGGATTGATCGGGTTCATATGTGCTGAGAGCAGCTTATGATTTTACCCTTTTCACTGGGGCATGAGATGGGTTGTCCCATCCGACATGCTAAGGTGTCATCGCTTTGCAGAGTCAATGTTTTTGGGTACTGATGCAACGTGGGGGTGTGAAAAATTGTACCTTACTGGGAATAAAAAAACAAAAGAAAGTAGAGAGTTTGTCAAAAAGAAGATAAAGACTTATCAAGGTATTTTTAGAAAAATTAGAGAGGGAAAGGACAAATGTGGTGGGGGGAGGAATCAATAGTAAAATCTAGAAATGATCGGATCCAGGATGGATAGAGTCTAGATCTGGATTCTGTAATCGGTTCTTCTTTTTCGGACCCTATTTTTATTAGACCCTATTTTGGACCTGACCCTATTTTTCTGGTCCGGGAACATGGTCAACCCTGTTTTCATTGGAACCTGTTTTGTAACCATTTTATATCCTATACGGCTTCAAATTTTACATTAATTCGCGAAAAAAACAATAACGTAAGAGGACAAAGTAATAATCCTAATAGTGCATAAACATTAGCAATAAATATGGATATAATATTAGTCTCATTCCCACAAATACTTCTGATATGATCTAATACGCCTGCTTATGTGCATGCGACAGAACTGTTAAGAGGACATCTTTTTTGAGTTTGATTGAGAATGCTTTAATTAATGCTACAATAGTTAGTAGTACTTGTCCCGCGACTATAGTAATAGTTGAATGTGTGACCATTAAAAAAGAAAAACAATGCATGACAACGGTTCTTGTTAACAATTATTTGAAAATAATTCTTTCTTAACTTGATTTAGATAAAAGCTTTCTTTTTTTAACAATTTTTTGAAAACAAAGAGACTCAAATGTATTATACAGAGAGACGATTTTATTTTTTTTAACAGGGTAAAAACCAATTCCAAAACCTGTCCGGATTCGGGTGGGTCTTTGCTTGGACCTTGTTCCTAGACCGGTTTCAACCGGTTCCCAAAAATTGGAACCGGTTCCCGGACCGGTTTAACCAGGAATCGGTTCCCAACCCTATTTTTCAGGTGGTCCGGTTCGGGTTCCGGGTAAATCCGGTCTGGTTGCACACCCCTAGTAAAATCGACATCTCAATAATATGGAAATGAAGTATGCATCATACTATTTGGGAATAGGTCGAGCACTAAGGAGAAAAATGGAACGGTGTCAAAATTTTTTATGAAAAATATTATTTTAAGAACTCAACTCAATTATTTTTTTTGGTTTGGTTGCCTTCCAAATAAATTAGAAATCACCTCATTTCCCAATAATTGCGGTGCATGATTAACTCGAAAATTGAATTTATGTATATCTAGAGGAGATGAATAAGTAAATAAATAAAATTTGACAAACCAACGCGGAACATAAAAAATTAAGATTAGAGTCTCAATGAGAATCAGTTTCCAGAACATGGTTCATAATATGCTATGCAATAGAAAAACTTTAGAAGCTCCCAACAGGTGTGTAATAGACAATATAAATCAACTATAAGAGTTTAGGAATGAGAGAAATTGCACATAAGGTTTATAGTGGTTCGGCTTAAATCAAGCCTATGTCTACTCTCCTTATTGGTTGGATTTCATTAAATGATTAATAAGATATTAGAACTTTGAGTGTAAACACTTAATGAAAGATCATATTGTTTCACTTAGTTACTATTTTTGTGCTTTTCTCATGATCGCAAAATTGATGCTCAAGAAAGACAAGTATTGTTTGAATATTGCTTAGCTTTCGGAATTATAGATTTTGGGTCTCATCTCTCATTTTGCTCCTCGACACCTTGGTCTCCTTAAATACTCATCTGCTGAACAAATTATATCAAGGAGATTTCGTAGCCATTGAGTGACATAGATTGAATATCCTCCTCGAATCTAGTTGCCCATACAATTAGATTATAAGTTTCCATAAGTAGAGCTTCATTGATTTAGAAAGAACTTATCTACAGTATTTGATTATCAATTAGTTTGATTGAATTAATCAAATTTATCTAAGTGTAAAATCCAACCAAGATCACTAGCTATTATAGAATATTAAATTCGTTATGGACAAGTTAGCTTTTGATTAATATACGATATGGTCCAGTTTAGTTCTGAACTATCTAGATTCTGGATTGGCTTTGGTCTGGGCATGTTAGGATGGGGATTCTCTTCTTTGTTTGTATTAACTTTGGGATATCGCATATGTGTTTGAATGAATACTATTTGAAGATATATTTCAATTTCTTGGACTAAGTACCTATCTTAGTATTCTTCAAGACAAATAAAGGACTAAATAGTCTTGTCAACTTCTAACATATAGAACATGTTCTTTGTGGGCAATGGCCTCTTGGCAAGTCCAACGAGTATTACGTGAACGAGGAAATGAGAAGCATCTGTTTTTGTCTTGGTTGCCAGGCATGGTGCTTGGTGGCATTTCTCATGCCTCGAACGATGCGAGTTTCATCCGAGTGGCGGAAAAACAGCAAAAGGCCTGAAGGTTCATTCAAACATAAAAAGCAAAATTCGAGTGGAAAGCGGCAGTGACGAGAAGCCTTGGTTTTTGAGAAGGATGGGAACGTAGATGTTGGGAGTTTTGAATTTGCTCTTGGAAACTCTCGATCGATTCTTTCGCTGGCCGATGAAAAGTTCGAGTAGTTGCCCTAGAAGGTGAGGATCCCAGCCTTAATCATGTCTCTATGAAGGCAATCGGTGAAGTGATGGTAGTTGTCAAAAAAAATCCTAAATTTATCAATGATTGTATTATTTCAATTCCAAACATTTTTTTAATTAATTGAGTCATAAACCTTTTGCATTTATACCAATTCAATCAATTCGGTTAATTCTAGCCGAAAATCACTTATGTGGATGTCAGCCGTTTTATCTATCATCGGTTATGGTAATGTAAATAATTTTTAATAATATTTAAATTATTTTTGAATAATATATATTTTTTCTTTTTCTTTCCTTTTTCTTTTGCCTGGATTTGGTGAGGGACAATATCACTAGCCTTGGGTGAGGGTGAGCCAGCCTTGCTTGTGGCCGACAAGGTCGCCTCTCGACCACTTTGAACAAGGGCAAGGTTGTCACTTGCTAGATCCTAGCATGGTTGACAAGTGACAGTGAGCCTCGCCTAAGGCCGATGAGGGTGATCTTTGCTAGTCGTAGCCTTTGGTCAATTGCCTGAGGCTAAGTAGAAGAGGAAAACAAAAGAAAAGACAAAAAGAAATTAAAAAATTAATGAAATTTGTCCACGTTAATGTTAGTTGTGCCTATAGGACGGTTGATGTCCGTGTTAACGAATTCTGATAAAAATTGATCGGATGGATTCAATTGGTAAAATATAAAAAAATTTATGATTTAATTGATAAAATTGAAGAGTTTATAATTCAATTGATAAAAGTATAATAGATTTATAATTTTTTAGATAATATTCCCGTTCCCAATATAATTATCTAGACTTGGACAAGGCAGCATGTGAAGTTCTTGACTTCGAAGCATTATTGCTCGAGTCATTAGTCAGTTATTTTTTTATTTCTCGATGCCCTCTTTTCCTTTGCATATCTTGTCTATTCTGCGTGGGTTGGTAACCACCGGCCCCGCTAAAATCACTAAGAGCATCGCCAAATGTTTTGAAGTGTTATCCCACGTGCGTTGATCTTGGATTTAATGAGCCTCACGTACGTATACATGAAAGTCTAAACTTTTCTATTGAATTTTCAAATACGGTTTAGAAGTTTGAGTATAGCAATTCTTGTTGCCTTTGGTTTGTTTGTGTCTGGGAGAGGATGTTAAAATTTCATTGGGAAAAGTAAAAGATAGTTCTAAATCTCTTACATTTATACTAATTCAGTCCTAGATATTTCAATTGAACAAATTTGGTTCTGTAGGGATTCAATTTATCCAGCAAATTTGTATTAAAAATTGCTAATGTGGACGTTGAACGTCTTATATGATTGGTGTTGATATTGACATTTTTTTATTAATATTTTAGAAGGTGTTTTGTGTTGGTAGCTAGATCACGCAGAAGAATGTAGATCTTGGGATTTTTCAAAAACTCACGAGCGATTCTTTCGCTTGTTGATGAGGCGACTCGTCTCCTAGAATGTGAGGATCCTAGCCTTAACCATGTCCCAATAAAGACAATCAGTGAAGCAATGGTGGTTGTCTAGTTCAACGATATTAGGGAATATTACAAAAAAAGTTTCAAATCTGTTGTAATTGTGTCAATTTATTTCTAAACTTTTTTTTTTTGTCGATTGAGTTTTGCATTTGTGTCAATTTAATTCATCCAACTAGTTTTGCTTGGAAATTGCCACCGTGGATGTCAGCCGATAGGAACAGTTCTTAATAATATTTTGATATTTTCGATTCATTTATGAATTTATTTTTCCTTTTTTCTCCTTTCTTCTTCTTCTAGCTAGTCGCCAAGACAAAGGCAGGGCCAATGAGCCTTGTAATGGTTGGGTGAGGCAGAGCAAGGGCTTGAGCCTCCCTAGGAATTGGGTGAGGCATGCCCTCGCTATTGCTAGGGAGGGTGAGGCTTGCCAAGAGCAGGTGAGGCTTGCTTGAGGCTAGCAAGGTTGACCTTATTAGCCCTCACCCTTGGGGTAAAAGAAAGTGAAGTAAAAAGAGAGAGAGAGAGAAAAAAAAGAAAGAAAAAGAATATACATAAGAAATAAAAAATTCAAAAAATTTTAAAATTTTAAAAATTATCTTTGTCAACGTCGGTAGTATCACGTCTGAAGATTGCTATTTGATGTCAGAATTAATTGGATAGATTAATTAATATACCTACTTATATATATATATATATATATAAGATTTAAATTCAGTTGATAAAAAAATAAATTTAGCTTTTTTGATAATTTTCTGGACATCATTGATGGGTTAGCCCCGCTCTTCATGGCAGATGCTCCTTTAATAATGTCCTCACTCTGGACTTGGACAAAGCAGGGCACGAATTTTTTAACTTCAAAAGTATTATTGCTGGAGTCATCAGTCAATTATTTTCTATTTCTCGATGCCCTTTTTTCCAGCCGTCTATTTCGCCATTTTTCCTTAGCGTATCTTGTCTTTTCCGCACGGGTTGGTGTTATCCCACGTGCGCTGATCTAGGATTTGACGAGCCTTACGTTTGTATGGTCGCTTCATATGAAAGTCTAAACTTTTTAATGATTCATGCCATTGGTTTGTTTGTGCTTTAGAGAATGTGTCAAAATTTTATTAAAAAAGGTATCAATTTTTTTTTAAAATCTATTGTGTAAATATCGATTTAATCTTAAACTTTTTAATTAAATGAATTTAATTCTAAATTTTTTCACATTATTATCAATTTATGTTAAAAATTACTGACGTGAACGTTGACCTTCCCAATTGGCGTTGATATTGACATTCTTTTTATAATTTTTAAAGATATTTTGAATATTTTATTTTATTTTCTAGCTTGGCTTGTGACCGGTAACCTTTGCCAAACTAGTAGAAACAAAAGGAAAAGAAAGAAATAAAAAGAAAAAGAAAAAAGAAAAGAAATTATTTTTTATAAAATTATAAAAAGTTGTCCATGTCGGTGCGACCGTCTTATATGATACTAACGACGTCTAAGTTAGCGATTTCGAGTTTAAATTAATTGGATGAACTCAATTAGTATTAATATGAAAATGGTCAGGATTAAATTGA
Source organism: Corymbia calophylla (assembly GCA_014182845.1). Classification (NCBI taxonomy): domain Eukaryota; kingdom Viridiplantae; phylum Streptophyta; class Magnoliopsida; order Myrtales; family Myrtaceae; genus Corymbia; species Corymbia calophylla. The sequence goes on along the minus strand of CM024694.1, from coordinate 17,343,581 downwards.
TTAAATTGAAATGTTTATAATTGAATTAGTACCAACATAATAAGTTTACGACTTTTATGATAATTTTCCTAAATTTTATCTCAAAGTTCAAGTATGTGTCAAAATCATAATATTGCTTGTCAAGTGGAATAAGTTGGTAGCAAAATGGCATGACGATGTTCAATCATGTTCAAGTGTTGCAGACAAAAAACATAGCACTCAAAATCAATATAGTGACAAGATGCCGACCTACTCTATTATGGACGTCTAGAGCATCTTCGCTCACATTTTCCATACTTGGAAAAAAGAAGACTCAACATTAGGAAACTTTTCAAATGATCATAAAAAATGTTTCATCTTTAAGACCTCATTTGCACATACCCTAATTTAGATGCATCTTATGCTATTTATACTTCGAATTCGATCGAGTACTCTTGGCAAGGTGACCACGACCCGTGATCCCTATGTGCATTCCGCATTTCTAGGTAATGTACCATGCCGACAATGCTTTGGACTCTTCTCGAACTGTGCTTTAGCTCCTTCATGGATTTATCGTATTCCTCGAGCCCTCAGCTTTCGTTGTTTTTTCATGGTTCGCACTTTAGTTGCCTACATCCTTGCATACCACTTATTGCTCCACCCCATAGAACTTGTCTCTTGCAAATCGCAGCATCGCATTGTATCCAGCTTTCACCTCGACTTCTCCTCCCCCCCTTATCAGTGACCTCGTCTTCGACCTTAGTCGGTTCCACCACCTTCGCAGTGGTGTTTGCATTGGTCTTGACGGCCTCTTCAAGCTTGGTTCGGGCTTTATAACAAAATTATTTATTTTACGTTAAATAAATGTATATTTAAAATTAATCAATGGCAATTTAATGTGAAAATCATGATTGGACGTTCTACTCATCAGTTCCCGAGAAGCTGTTCCACCACCACGTGCCATACGAAATGAATGTCATGCATTCGGGTCGATGATTTGTCAGTTTCGGAAATTACAGTGACTTCCAGTGGCAGTATAAGGTAATTTAATAGCAATAAAAACACGCCTTTTATTTTCAGTTTTCAATAATAGAGAATTTGTGTATCTTAAATGACAATAATAAATTGGGTAAAGACAAATCGGTGAAGTGATGGCCTGTGGTCCGGTCAAGTCCGATTCGGTCGTTGATCAAGGTTTTATTGAGCCATACTCTATTAATCTAAAAGTTTAAATTTCTCAATTGAATTTTCAAACATGATAACAAAATCTAAGTTTCACAATCCTTTAAGCTTTTTGGCTTGTTCACAATTGAAGGGGGATGTTAAAATTTTTATTTCACATTACTTTTGTACATACTTATGTGAATTCGACATAATTCAAAAAGGGTTGAAATCATAACATTGCTTGTGAAGCGAACTAAGTCAGGTCTCTCCCGATCACGCCCATTAATTTCTCATTGTTTTTGTTGTCGATCTCTCTCATTTTACCTGCCTAATCCCATTTCCCCGGTCACAAGGAAGGTCGAGAAGCATTTGGAAGATCGGTCAATTCCTAGGATTGATACTTTTTTTAAAGCAAGTGAACTGAAGAGAGAGAGAGAGGGAGAGGGAGGGAGGGGAGGGGAGATAACTATTCAATTCTGTGCCTCACTGCTCACAAGATTGTCTTTGAGGCTTGGGAAAGAATCAGGGTCTTCTGTGAGTGTGCTTTTGACAGCAGGAGGAAGGATGGGATATGCAGCTGTAGAGCGCAGAGAATGACTCGAGTTTACTGTTGGAGGGATGGGGAGAGGAGATAAGCTCACTGTTTTTTTCTCTTGGCACACCAAGCAGTGAGTTTCTTGCATCTATTTTATATAGAAAACCAGAGAAGTTAAGCAACTAGGTACTTTTTGTCAATTTCATGATCAAACCAGTTGACTCGCGTCTTATTTGATTTATGAGAATCGCAAGATATTTCTCGAGTTTAAAATTTGTGTGAGACTATTTGTCTATTCTAGCATAGTACAAAGTAGGCTGTTTCCACTATGGCCAAGCATGTGAAATTATTGTAATCTAAGACTTTTCATCATAACACATGATAATGAATGATTGAGACCATAATTAGGTGGGTCAAGACTATATTAATGATTGAGATAAATTACACATCAACTAGTGAGTTTCGCGCTTTCATTCCATCTAAGAAATTTAGAGAAACTAACCAATTTAAAGTACTTTTATAAAATTCATGGTTAGGCCGTTTAGGTTTTTGACTTGTATGTCTCACGTGACTTATGAAATTCATAAAATGTTTCTCGAGTTTAAATTCATATAGGACCATTTATCTATTATAGCGCATTTCAAAGTAGATTGTTTTTAGGATGGCCAAGTACATGAAATTATTATTATTATTATTTATTTTTTTGACACAAGTGCAAGCAATTTGATGAATTCTCTCTTCTCCCTGAAGAGCTCTCTCTACCTCTTGTGGTAGCTCCCCCAATCCAAAACCCTAGGCCATCAACAGCTCCATCTCTCGGCACCAACAATGGAGGAACACATCTCCTCCATTGCCCACTCCCGATTCCCTCCATGATTCCACACCAGTAACCCTTTGCATCATCTCTTCTCCCCTCGCCAAAAATCTGCCCCACTCCATCTTCTCCCATCGACACCATCCACTCCACAGCCTTTAGACAGTCAATAAAACTCTCCCCCACACTCACTCTTCAACGGATCTGCTACAACTAGGCCCCCAAAATGCCCCATTGACCTGGCTACTCGAATCAACAACACCACAGCCACTCGAACTAGCTGAAATGGAAACCACAACAGAGGAGGAAGTCAGACTAGCATTGCTATGCAAAAGGCTGGGGAAACTATGGACACACCAAGCCATAACATCAGTAGATGATGTAATTTCAGCAAGCAAGGTAAGAGAATGTCAACAAACCCTACTAGGGCAACTATACCAGAACCCTAAAATCAATTTCCAAGCCTTTCAAAACACAATGCGAAGGGTATGGAAACTTGAAAATGTAGAAATCAACCTGTTAGCCCCTGAAATCTTTGCGTTTAAGTTTGCATCAGAAAAAAGATAAGGATCGAATAGTTGCAGCGGGACCTTGGTCCTTTGCAAATCACCTCCTGTTGTTAAAGCTGTGGCTACCGAATACCCCTCCGGCCTGCTATAAATTTGATACGTGCTGTTTCTGGGTCCACATACATGGCTTACCTGCAGAATGGATATCGGAGGAAGTTGTAAACCGCATAGCAGGGGAGATAGGTCAAGTCATTGAGGTGAAAATCGAAGCAAAAGGCTACATGCCTTACAAAATAGGAAAGGCAAAAGTTGACATGGATATGTTCCTACCTCTGAAACCAGGTGCTCTTTTCAGCAATAAGAGCAAGAAAATATGGCTGGATTTCCGGTATAAACGTCTCGCACATTACTGTTATTCCTGCGGAAGATTGGGACACTATGCTCAACATTGTGAGGAGATACCATATCAGGAAGACAGATTCCTCGATAAAAAAGACATGATGTATGGCACATGGATGAAGGTAGAAGCTAATGAGTGTAGTCCTTTCTGGGAAGTCTATTATGGGAAGACAATGGAGGCATTACTAGAGGAAATGAGCTCCCCTGAAATGTCAACAAACCCAGGAGAGTTGGTTGTTTATGAAACGCCACAAGAAAACAGCCCCGACCAAGTTATTCCCAAGGATAAAGGCAAACGCAAGGAAGCTACCACAGAAAATATGGTGTGGCACAAACCGATAATGTACCCGACCGACCAGAAAGAAATTCCCAACCGGTGAGCACCAACTCGATGATCGGGACCGCTGTTGGAAAACGAGGAAAAGGGTCAAAATATGCAGCTCGAGAAAAATTAAAGAGATACTCTCCCTATGAACAGCAAGGAATAAGCAAGCAACTTTTTGATGACACGACCTTACTGGAAACCCCCGTACTTACGGAGGAAGAAACACGAGGATGGGCTTTGGTGGCTAGCCCTAATAAGCCACCAAATCACAAATGAAGCTGTTAAGCTGGAATTGTCAGGGGTTGGGCTCCCCCCTGACATTCCAGGCCATTAGAGCCATAGTGGCTCAAGGGAGGCCCTATTTGTTTTATTTTTAATGGAAACGAAGAACAAGGAGGAGGTGTGTAAGAGACTACAACGAAGACTAAGATTCCAACACGGGTGTCTAGTCAACCCAAGAGGTCTTCTTTGGGGGTTAGCACTATTCCGGGAATGATTAGGTAGAACTATCCATAAAATCAAGCTCAGTGCATTGCATACATTTAACCTGTTCGGATAGGGAGACAAATCAAACTATGAGAGTATCCTTCGTTTATGCATCTACTGACTTCCAGAAAAGACATAAATTATGGGCTGAAATATACTCTACTCAAAACCCCTTACATGGTCCATGGATATGCATTGGAGACTTTAATGAGGTGCTATATGTTTGGGAAAAAGTGGGCAAAAGAATTGCTGAAAACTACAGAATGAAAGCCTTCCAAGACTTCCTAGACTCATGCGGTTTAATGAATGTTGATAGCAAGGGGTGTGCATTTACTTGGTCAAATAATAGGGAGGGGGATGAGTATGTGAAGAAAAAACTGGACAGAGTGCTGTGCAATATAGAGTGGAGAGTGGAGTTTCCAAAGGCCGAGGTGTTTGCCCTACCTGTGGTTGGCTCCGATCACAGCCCATTACTACTGGATTTAATTCCTCAGGTGGAGAAACGACGGAGAGAATTCAAATTTGAAGCATATTGGATTGAGGACGAGGAATATGAGAATGTAATGCAGAAGGCATGGTTGGACCAAGCAGAAGAGGAGGGCGGTATTAGCCATAAGCTTAAAAGGGTTTCAACCAAGCTTCATAAGTGGAGTAAGAACAAATTTTCTAATGCCCGTAATACAATCCAAGCTTTGCGGGGAGAATTGCAGCGTGATTAGTCAATGATCCGACTTTGAATCATAATAGAAGGCGCGTCAAATGGCTGAAACGTGAAATCGAGAGATTATGGTCTCAAGAGGAAACTTATTGGGGGATGCGATCACGTATTCAATGGTTACAATGGGGAGACAAAAATACGAAATTCTTCCATGCAACCACGATGCAAAGAAGACAGAGAAACCGTATTACTATGTTAAAAAACCCGAGTGGAGAATGGACACGAGATCAAACGCAGCTTAAGCAAATGGCTGCCACGTTTTTCCAGGGGCTTTACACTTTAGTGGGAAATCAAAATATCCAACCAGTATTAGACCAGCTACCGCGATTAGTGACTGAAGAAATGAATCAAGAGCTGCTCAAGGAAGTTACCCTAGAGGAAATACAACAGGCCACCTTCCAACTGGGAGCATTAAAGGCCCCTGGCCCAGATGGGCTGAATGGTCTATTTTATCAGCACCATTGGCATGAAATCAGCCATGATGTACATAAGGAAATTACCCAGTTTTGGAGGTCTGGTAGGCTACCTCCGGGCGAACAAAACAATCATCACCCTTGTTCCAAAAGTCCAAAGTCCAGAACAGGTGGATCAGTTTCGTCCCATTAGTTTGTGCAATTTTATGTACAAAATCATCTCGAAGGTAATGGCTAACAAGCTGAAAATATATCTCCCACAATTGATAACTATCGAATAGAGTGCATTTGTAAATGGGAGATTGATTCAGGATAACATTCTACTGGTACAAGAGGTGCTCCACCAGCTGCGCACTAGAAAGAGAAAACGAAAATTCCAGGCGATCCTAAAGCTGGACGTGAGAAAAGCCTATGATCAAGTAGAGTGGGACTTCTTAGAGGCTAGTATGATTACGATGGGATTCAGCAACTCATGGGTTGATTTGGTAATGCAATGTGTGTCAACAGTCTCCTATAGTGTTAAACTAAATGGCCAGCCCTTACCATATTTTCACCCAACTAGAAGAATCTGCCAAGGTGACCCACTATCCCCCTATCTTTTTATCCTAGTAGCAAACACTCTGTCCCACTTACTACACAAAGCAGTGGAAGATGGTAGTATAAAAGGGATCCGATTAAATAGGGACTGCCCCACCCTATCCCACCTTATGTTCGCGGATGATCTTATTCTATTTATGGAGGGAAACATCACAGAATGCCAGAACTTTGCTTTGCCCTAAATCAATACTGCTTTGCTTCAGGCCAAACGATTAACCTGAATAAATCAGGTATGTTTTTCAGTAAAAACTGCCCTCTATCTCTGAAGCAAAGCCTAACAAACGAGATGAGAGTAGCAGAAATAGAAAAATCTGGAAAGTACTTGGGCATCCCCTCAGATTGGGGTAAATCTAAGAAGGAGATGTTTGCCACGGATCATTGCTAGAGTTAATAAGAAATTAGAAGGCTGGAAGGAAAATCGATGTCGGCGGGGAAAGAAGTATTGATTAAAGCAGTCATCCAAGCGATACCGCAGTATGTCATGTCAGTCTTTAAAATCCCGCTTTCTATATGTCGGGCTATTGAGAGGAAGATTGCGGACTTCTGGTGAAAAACAAATGATCAACACAAAGGAGTCCACTGGAGAAGATGGGAAATATTGAAGGAAAGGAAAGCCATAGGGGGACTCGGTTTTAGAGACCTAATAACCTTCAACAATGCTATGTTGGGGAAGCAAGCATGGAAGTTGATTAAGCAACCAGAAACCCTGTGGAGTAAAATATTCAAAGGCTTATACTACCTGCAAGGGAGTCTTCTACAGGCTGGAAAAGGCAGCAACCCCTCATGGGGATGGCTAAGCGTTATCCAAGGCAGGAATTCTATTCTACCTTCACTCCGATGGACCATAGGAAACGAGGAGAATATCAAAATTCGCGAGGACAAATGGCTACCTAGAGGAATTCTCAATGGCCCGGCAAATAAAAACGATCCCAAAAAGGTGTCGGAACTGATAAATGGGGAGAATATGACATGGCAGGAAGATAGAATTCGAAGCCTATTCGATTAGGAAATGACTGATGAAATTCTCTCAATCCCTCTCAGCAGAATCACCAAGGAAGATCAAATAGTCTGGACTCTTACCAAGTCAGGTATATACACAGTTAAGAGTGCCTATCAGTGTCAACAACCCAAGCAAAACAGATCTGGTCAGACTGAGGCATCTTCCTCATTTCAGACACCAACATCAGTTTGGCGCCGCATTTGGCAAACCCATACACAACCAAAAATCAAACATTTCCTATGGCAATTATGCCATAACGCACTACCAACAAGAGCAAACCTTAGAAAAAGAAACATTATACCTGAAGACGAGTGCGCCATTTGCCGAAGCCAACCCGAGACGAGCGAACACCTGTTCCTCCTATGCCCCTGGACAAGAAACGTTTGGACACATCATGAAATCAGAATCGACATACATCAAAGGTGCATCACCCGCATTGAGGAATGGATCGACAAGTTCCAGCATCACAAAGTCCCATTTGAGCTCCTTACCCAAATATTGTGGCAGATCTGGAAAGGAAGAAATGCATTCGTCTTCCGCGGACAGCAACCCCAACCATCGCACATCATAGACTCGGAAATAATCCAACACAAGAACATCAAGAATCGTATTTCCCGAGAAAAACCCAAACAGCAGCTCAAAAACTCAACTCACTCGCAAGATGGACTCCCCGCTCGCGGCTCCTTCAAGTGGAACACCGACGGATCCTTTGCGAGAAACGGGTCAAGCTGCGGCGGCGGGATCTGCAGAGACAGCACATGCAAACTGATCGCCGGCTTCGCACGGTCCGTCGCGGTGGAATCTCCGATCCAAGCAGAAGCGGAGGCCCTCCTCGAAACCCTAAGATGGCTATCGACAGAGGGAAAAGAAGAGACGGAAGCCCTCACTGGGAGTTGGAATCGAGACCAGCTTGAACTAGTGGAAGTGATACGTGCAATAGCGAGATCAAAAAAGCGGTTCCCCGCGTATCCGGTGCACGAAGCTGCAGTTCGGTTTGGATGGGAAGTACAAACCCATCTTGAGGAAGCCCAAGGCCTATTGGAAACAATGCAGCCCATCAAGATCACACATTGTAGAAGAGAGGCGAACAGAGCAGCGAATTGGGCTGCAAAAGCCTAACGCAACCAAATGCTACTGAGCAACTGGGTCCAGCACCCCCCTGCGAATCTTTTGGAAATTTTAAGTTTCGATGTAATTCACCGACTTCCTTCGTAATGAAATATTAGAACTTTCGACCAAAAAAAAAAAAAGTACATGAAATTATTGTAATTCTAGACTTTTCGCCGCATGATATGATAATCAATGATAGAGACGATAATTATGCGGGTGTGAATCCATTTTCAATGGTTGATCACATGGACTCCTGTGATCGATATAAGTATTAATTAATATATGATGATGATTTTGGATGATTTACAGATTATATAAACTTTGGGAGAAATTGAAAGTATGTTGCACTTCGGGCGATGAAGGAGAGAGACCTGCCTCTTTGTCTCGCTTTCTTGCAGCAAAACATCTTTTCGTATCGGCTTCCCAATCTAATTCCGAAAGACTTTTGCTAATTGATCTCCCTCTTAGAACCTTGATCCCGATGAGCACGGGCTTGGTTAAATCTCATCCGTTAGATTAAATGGGTACCACAAGGAACTTGAATAATTAGATGGGTAGGATCATATGTGCTGAGAGCAGCTTATGATTTTACCCTTTCATTGGGGGCATGAGATGGGTTGTCCCATCCGACATGCTAAGGTGTCATCGTTTTGCAGAGTCAATGTTTTTGGGTATTGATGCAACGTTGGGGTGTGAAAAATTGTACCTTAATGGGAATAAAAAAACAAAAGAAAGTAGAGAGTTTGTCAAAAAGAAGATAAAGACTTATCAAGGTATTTTTAGAAAAATTAGAGAGGGAAAGGACAAATGTGGTAGGGAGGAACCAATAGTAAAATCGACATGTCAATAATATGGAAGTGAAGTATGCATCATACTATTTGGAAATAGGTCGAGCACTAAGGAGAAAAATTGAATAGTGTCGAAATTTTTTATGAAAAATATTATTTAAAGAACATAACTCAAAATATATATTTTTTTGGTTTGGTTGCCTTTCAAATAAATTAGAAATCACCTCATTTCCCAATAATTGCGGTGCATGATTAACTCGAAAATTGAATTTATGTATATCTAGAGGTGATGAATAAGTAAATAAATAAAATTTGACAAACCAATGCGGAACATAATAAATCAAGATTAGAGTCTCAATGAGAATCAGATTCCAGAACTTGGTTCAGAATATGTTATGCAATAGAAAAACTTTAGAAGCTCCCAACAAGTGTGTAATAGACAATATAAATCAACTATAAGAGTTTAGGGATGAGAGAAATTGCACATAAGGTTTATAGTGGTTCGGCTTAAATCAAGCCTATGTCCACTCTCCTTAGTGGTTGGATTTCATTATATGATTAATAAGATATTAGAACTTTGAATGCAAACACTTAGTGAAAGATCATATTGTTTCACTTAGTTACTATTTCTGTACTTTTCTCATGATCACAAAATTGATTCTCAAGAAAAACAAGTATGTGTTTGAATATTGCTTAGATTTTGGAATTATAGATTTTGGGTCTCATCTCTCATTTTGTTCCTCGACACCTTGGTCTCCTTAAATACTCTTCCACTTCCATACTAGTCGTTGGAGATCTTCAGAGGATAGTCCTTCAACTCATCTGCTGAACAAATTATATCAAGGAGATTTGGTAGCCATTGAGTGACATAGACTGAATCTCCTCCTCAAATATAGTTTCCCACACAATTAGATTTTTAGTTTTAATAAGTAGAGCTTCATCAATTTAGAACGAACTTATCTACAGTATTTGATTATCAATTAGTTTGATTGAATTAATCAAATTTGTCTAAGTGTGAAATCCGACCAAGATCACTAGCTATTATAGAATATTAAATTCGTTATAGACAAGTTAGCTTTTGATTGATATACGATTTGGTCCAGTTTAGTTCTGAACTATCTAGATTCTGGATTGGCTTTGGTTTGGGCATGTTAGGATGAGGATTCTCCTCTGTTTGTATGAATAGTGGGATATTGCATATGTGTTTGAATGAATACTATTTGAAGATATATTTCAATTTCTTGGACTAAGTACCTGCCTTAGTATTCTTCAAGATAAATAAAGGACTAAATAGTCTTGTCAACTTCAAAATCAATTAAGAGTTTTTTTCTAACATATAGAACATATTCTTTGCGGGCAATGGCCTCTTGGCAAGTCCAACGAGTATTACATGAACGAGGAAATGAGAAGCATCTGTTTTTGTCTTGGTTGCCAGGCATGGTGCTTGGTGGCATTTCTCATGCCTCGAAAGATGCGAGCTTCATCCGAGTGGCGGAAAAACAGCAAAAGGCCTGAAAGATCATTCAAACATAAAAAGCAAAATTCGAGTGGAAAGCGGCAGTGACGAGAAGCCTTGGTTTTTTAGAAGGATGGGAACGTAGATGTTGGGAGTTTTGAATTTGCTCTTGGAAACTCTCGATCAATTCTTTCGCTGGCTGATGAAAAGTTCGAGTAGTTGCCCTAGAAGGCGAGGATCCCAGCCTTAACCATGTCTCTGAAGGCAATCGGTGAAGTGATGGTGGGGTTTTAGTTCGACTAAATTGAAGAAGATTATAAAAAAAAAATCCTAAATTTATTACAATTGTGCTATTTCAGTTCAAAACTTTTTTTTTTATCAATTAAGTCATAAACCTTTTGCATTTACATCAATTCAGTCAATTCAGCTAATTTTAACAGAAAATTGGATGCTAGTCATCCTACCTATCATCAGTTATAGTAATATGGATAATTTTTAATAATTTTTAAATTATTTTCGAATTATATATATTTTTCTTGTTTTCTTTTCTTTTTCTTTCGCTTGGATTTGGTGTGGGACGATCTTGCTGGCCTTGGGCAAGGCTCGCCCTCGTTAGATGAGGCAAGGGTGAACCTTGCTCGTGGTCAATGAGGTCACCTCTCGCCCACTTTGAGCAAGGGCGAGGTTGTCACTCGCTAGATCCTAGCATGGTTGACTAGTGACGGGTGAGCCTTGCTTGAGGTCGGTGAGGGTGATCTTTGCTAGTCGTACCCTTTGGTCAATTGCCGGAGGCAAACTGACTAGTAGAGGAAGAAGAGGAAAACAAAAGAAAAGACAAAAAGAAATTAAAAATATAAAAGATAATTAAAAAAATTGGAATTTATTAAAAAATTAATAAAATTTGTCCATGTTAATGTTAGTTGTGCCAATAGGAAGGTTGATGTCCATGTCAATGAATTCTGACAAAAAATGATCGGATGGACTCAATTGGTAAAATGTAAAAAATTTATGATTTAATTAGTAAAATTAAAGAGTTCATGACTAAATTATTAAAAATATAATAGATTTAGAATTTTTTGAATAATATTCACTGAATTTAGACAAAGCAGCATGTGAGGTTCTTGACTTCGAAGCATTATTGCCCGAGTCATTAGTCAGTAATTTTTAATTTCTCGATGCCCTCTTTTCCACACGTGTATTTTGCCTTTTCCTTCGCATATCTTGTCTATTCTGCATGGGTTGGTAACCACTGGCCCCGCTAAAATCACTAAGAGCATCGCCAAATGTTGAAGTGTTATCCCACGTGCGTTGATCTTGGATTTAATGAGCCTCACGTAAAAGTCTAAACTTTTCTATTGAATTTTCAAATACGGTTTAGAAGTTTGAGTTTAGCGATTCTTGTTGCCTTTGGTTTGTTTGTGTCTGGGAGAGGATGTTAAAATTTCATTGGGAAAAGTAAAAGATAGTTCTAAATCTTTTACATTGATATTAATTCAATCCTAGATATTTCAATCGAACAAATTTAGTTCTAAATCTTTTTACATTGCTACGGGTTCAATTTATCCAGCAAATTTATATTAGAAATTTTGATGTGGACGTTGAACGTTTTACATGGTTGGCGTTGATAGTGACATTTTTTTAATAATATTTTAAAAGGTGTTTAGTGTTGGTAGCTAGATCACGCAGAAGAACATAGATCTTGGGATTTTTCAGAAACTCACGAGCGATTCTTTCGCTCGTTGATGTGGCAACTCGTCTCGTAGAAGGCGAGGATCCTGGCCTTAACCATGTCCCAATAAGTCAATCAGTGAAGCGATGGTGGTTGTCTAGTTCAACGATATTAGAGAATATAACAAAAAAAGTTTCAAATCTGTTGTAATTGTGTCAATTTATTTATAAACTTTTTCTTTTGTCAATTGTGTTTTGCATTTGTGTTAATTTAATTCATCTAACTAATTTTGCTTGGAAATTGCCAACGTGGATGTTACCCGACAAGAACAATTCTTAATAATATTTTGATATTTTTCGATTTATTTATTAATATAATTTTCCTTTTTTCCCCTTTCTTCTTCCTCTAGCTAGTTGCCAAGCTAAAAGGCATGGCCAATGAGCCTTGCCATGGTTGGGTAAGGTAGAGCAAGGGCTCGAGCCTCCCTAGGGATTGGGCGAGGCATGCCCTCACTATTGCTAGTAAGGGTGAGCTTTGCCAAGGGCGGGTGAGGCTTGCTTGAGGCTAGCAAGGTTGACCTTATTAGCCCTCACCTTTGGGGTAAGAAGAAAGTGAAGTAAAAAGGGAGAGAGAGAAAAAAAAAAAGAAAGGAAGAGAAAGGATATGCATAAAAAATTCAAAATTCAAAATTTTTTTATCCATGTTAGCGTCGGTAGTATCACGTCGAAAATTAGCATTTGATGTCAAAATTAGCTAGATAAATTAAATTTATATATATAAAATTTAGAATTCAGTTGATAAAAAAATAAATTTAGCTTTTTTGATAATTTTCCGACATCGTTGATGTAGTAGCCCCGCTCATCATGGCAGATGCTCTTTTCACAATGTCCTAACTTTGGACTTGGACAAAGCAGGGCATGAATTTTTTGACTTGGAAAGTATTATTGCTGGAGTCATCAGTCAATTATTTTCTATTTCTCGATGCCCTCTTTTCCAGCCGTCTATTTCGCCTTTTTTGCTTAGCGTATCTTGTCTTTTCCGCACGGGTCGGTGTTATCCCACGTGCGCTGATCTAGGATTTGACGAGCCTTACGTTCGTATGGTCGCTTCATATGAACTTTTAAACTTTTTAATGATTTGTGGCATTGGTTTGTTTGTGTCTGAGAGGATGTGTCGAAATTTTATCAGAAAAAGTATCAAAAAAGTTTAAATTTATTGTGTAGGTATCGACTTAATCTTAAAACTTTTAATTAAATTAATTTAATTTAAATTTTTTCATATTATTATCAATTTATGTTAGAAATTATTGACGTAAACATCGATATCTTCGATTGGCGTTGATATCGGCATTCTTTTTATAATTTTTAAAGATATTTTGAATATTTTATTTTATTTTCTAGCTTGGCTTGTGACCAGTAACCTTCGCCAAATTGCTAGAAACAAAAGGAAAAGAAAGAAATAAAAAGAAAAAGAAAAAGAATAAAGAAAAGAAATTATTTTTTATAAAATTATAAAAAGTTGTCCATGTCGGTGCAATCGTCTTACATGATACTAACGACATCTATGTTAGCGATTTCGAGCTTAAATTAGTTGAATAGACTCAATTAGTACTAATATAAAAATGATCAAGATTAAATTGATCCAATTGAAATGTTTATAACTGAATTTGTACCAACGCAATAAATTTACAACTTTTATGATACTTTTCACAAATTTTATCTTAGAGTTCAAGTATGTGTCAAAATCATAATATTGCTTGTCAAGTGAAATAAATTGGTTTGCAAAGTGGCATGACAATGTTCAATCATGTTCAAGTGTTGCAAACAAAAAAACATAGCATCCAATGATGCTCATATCAAAACAAAATCGATATAGGGACAAGATACCGACCTACTCTATTATGGACGTCTAGAGCATCTTCGCTCACATTTTCCATACTTGGAAAAAAGAAGACTCAACATTAGGAAACTTTTCAAATGATCATAAAAAGGTTTCATCTTTTAGACTTCATTTGCACATACCCTAATTTAGATGCATCTTATGCTATTTAACTTCGAATTCGATCAGTACTCTTGGCAAGGCGACCATGACCCGCGATCCCTATGCGCATTCCGCGTTTCTAGGTAATGTACCGTGCCGACAATGCTTTGGACTCTTCTCGAACTATGCTTCAGCTCCTTCCCGGGTTTATCGTATTCCTCGAGCTCTCAACTTTCGTTCTTTTTTCATGGTTCGCACTTTAGTTGCCTGCATCCTTATGTACTACTTATTGCTCCACCCCATAGAACTTGTCTCTTGCATATCGCAACATCGCATCGTATCCAGCTTTCACCTCCCCCTTATCAGCCACTTCTCCTCTCCGTGTCATTTCTTTTCGTTTTTTGATTTCGCTAACAATGAGTGTTATGATGAGTATTTCATTTATTTTGTGAAAAATAAATAATTTAAAAAATATTTTTTAAAAATAATTATTTGTATTATGTAAAATAATTAGTTAATAAAGTATATTTTCATTATCGATAATAATTTATGTCTAAATATTGATTTATTTTTTAGTTAAAATAGTTATAAGTTATTTATTTTTTGTGAAATAAATGCACATTTAAAATTAATCAATGGCAATTTAATGTGAAAATCATGATTGGACGTTCTACTCATCAGTTCCCAAGAACCTGTTCCACCACCACGTGCCAGAGGAAATGAATGTCATGCGTTCGAGTCAATTACTTGTCAGTTTTGGAAATTATAGTGAACTCCAGTGGCAATAAAAGGTAATTTAATAGCAATAAAAACAAGCCTTTCATTTTCAGTTTTCAATAATAAATAATTTCTGTATCTTAAATGACAATAATAAATTGAGTAAAGACAAATTGGCGGTGAAGTGATGACGGTCCGGTCTAATTCGGTCTGACACGATGAGGGTGTGTTAGTCCCTCTCTTCATTGTAGGTCCTCTTTCTCTCAAGGCACATGTCTATTTTGCTTTTCTCAAAATCGTTGAGCAATGTTTTATTGAGCCACATATAAGCATACTCTCTTGATCTAAAAGTTTAAATTTCTCAATTAAATTTTCAAACATGATAGCAAAATCTGACTTTCGCAATTCTTTGCGCCTTTTGGCTTGCTCATGCTTTAAGGGGATGTACCTACTCATCTGAATGCGACAAAATTCAAATACGGGTCGAAACCTTAATATTGTTTGCGAAGCAAACTAAGTCGATTTGCAAAGTGGGATGACAACATTTAATCATACTGTAAGTGTTGTGGATACAAAACATAGCCCCCAAATAATGCTCATATCACTAATACCGTGATAAGATATGTCCACTTCTGTGTAGATTGCTTTTGCCCGGAACGAGTTAGGAAGGCCTTTTGCTATCATAAAACTTGTTGCTTCCAAACTGAAGCATCGCATCCAGCTTTCACCTCGACTTGCTCTCCCTCCTTTACTGGCGACCTCGTCTTTGACCTTAGCAGGTTCCCACCGCCTTCACAACGGCGTTAACGTCGGTCTCGACGGCCTCTTCCTTCAAGCTCGGAGCAGCAGCTTCTCCTCTCCATCTTCCTCCCTTTCGTTTCTTGCTTTCACTGGGAATCTATATACATCAAAACAAGCAAGTGTTCTATGCAAGGCACAAAGCTGCTCTACCAAATACCAAAGGAAAAGAACCATCATGCAATCACATCAACTTTCAGTCATTTTTAGAATATGTTTTACTAGTATAACAATCTTTGGACTATCGTAAGAATAATAGTTTGTTGTGAGTCATAAATTCATAAAGGAGTGGATCCCACAATAATTTATAATAATTTATTTTATGGTGAATTCTAGGGATAGTCAGTATTAATTTAATGTAATTTAATGCGTAATCCCATTTCCCTGGTCCCAAGGAAGGTCGAGAAGCATTGGGAGATAGAAATTTCTTGGTCGTCACCAGTTGCGATATTCAGAAAATCCTTGGGTCAGGCCATTGGGCCTAATGGGACGGTCCATGCCCAATGCTCACTCATCACTAGTAAAATGAAACATTCTTCACCTTTGCAAATTTGATCCTATTCCTCTCATTTTTCACCATTTTTAAATCTTCACTCACATAACACTTCCAAACACACTTGCTCTCTAAAATTGATCGTCAATTTCATTTATTTTCTTTTCTTCTTGTAAAGATTTAATTGCGTTCTACCTATAGCAATGGAGAGCAACAACAACAATTGTGTCCAGTTAGGCCAACATAATCCGGACTTTGCCTTGCCGTCGGACCCATTTTCACTGTTTGGCAAGTTGCCAAACACACCCTTAGAGAGTACCGAGACAAAAATGTCTATGTGCCGCTGCATCTTTTTTTAATTGTCTATTTTACAATCAAACGAATGGAGAACTTTTTAAAAAGGTGTTTAACATTGGCAGCTAGATCCCACAGAACAATGTAAAGTTTAAAGTTGCAGATTAGTTTGTGCATCAATCCAATTGGGAAAAGCATTTTACGTGATGGTTACACCAGGTGGCAATGCCAATATGGCGTAGTAGACCAATTGCATGGTGCCACATGCGATTTACATATCACTTTCGATTGGCTTAAACATCATATGTCACCGTCACATGGAATACACTCTTAGTTATGTGCGAGCCCTCCACCACTCTTTCTCCATGATACAAGTGGGAACCCCGTAACTTTCAACTTGCAAATCAAGTTCTGGTTTATGCGACCAACCGTCGAGTGGTGATGAGTGTTAGGGGAACATTCCTTTTGTAGCAAGATTTCCATGATGACCTTATGCTTGGAAAAAAAGTATACAAGGGTAGAAATCTAAATGAAGATATGAGAACATGAGAATTCAGGCGGCAGTTAGTCATGAACAAAAATAACGGGATGAATTAAGGGACGTAACCTCTGTTCAAACTCCAAAAACAAAACCAAAGCTCTCTTACAGGCAACAAAACTCCAAAAGGGAAAAACCTGCAAATGCCACAACAGCAGGATGGTCCAGTGCAGAACGAAGGATCTGCACCTGATTCTCTCGAATGTGCAAAGTCGACATGGAACGAAACTCGAGAAGTACCGTAATCAAATGTGTCAACAAAATCAAGAAGTAAGGTACATAACTACAAAGTAACTTGATTTCAATTACCTTTATTAGCGCATGGCAAATATGAACAGATAATAATTATTTTGAAGCCCCCGAGCAAAGGACATGCATATCCAAGCAGGGGAAGAGCAAGGGGAGAGAGAGCCAGGCAGAAGACAAGATCCTAGTTACATATAAATCATATCTTAGAAAAAGTAGGGGGAAAAAAGTATTTTCCACTGCCTGTTTCCTCAAGCATGCTCGGTTTCTGCAGCAACAGAAGGCAGCCATTGCTCTCAAGGGACCTTTATTATCAGAGATCAAACTCGTATCCCCAAATTCAGTAAAGCTTTTGGCTTTGAAATGATGGTGTAATTATATTGTTGGCTTGAATGGCCTTGAACTTTTGGCTTTGAAACTAGCTAGACACCTGCTCTGGTCTAGACAAACAAGTCAGTACGAAACCCCCATCCAAAAAGAATGAAGCAAAAGAGCAATGGCAATCACAGGTCACCTGAATCTTCAGATTTGCAACTCCAGATATATTTCTGAATCATCGCCAGTATTGAGCCCACCGGTGGATGGTTTCCACCATTTGAGGGAACAATGCATTAACACTATCAGTGATAAGACCCTGAAAGAAATGTATGCAGGCTTCATCATCCAGGTCCAAGTTGAACTTCTCCTGAAGCTGTAGCCATAGACAGTCTCAGTCATGACCGAAGGCATAACTTCCTCTCTGGACAGAAAAGAAAAGACGCACAGAAATGGGTTCTAACCTTAAGCATTCCTTTTTCAGGATCAGAAGCAATGTCAGGGATGTTAGAACCCGCCATCAGATGGAAAAGGTTCAAGATAAGGTTACTTGATTTCCGAAGAATGTTGTATGCTTCACAACAATATGTCTTGAATCTTGTGTAGTACTGGCTGAGGAAGGAAAATGTCGCCCAATCACCACATAAAGAACAATAACAATCACCGCAAGTATTCTTGTCATACATGACGAAAACGCCTATCTATACATCAAGGCCATTCTTTAGTCTTAAAGAGCATTAGAATAGTGAGCTACCTTTCAGTTCCACCCATAGCTTCTACCATTTCTTTGCAAAGTTTCATTGGGGGTGGAAATGGCTTAGGATCCCGGCCAAGAATAAAACCAAAGTCAACATGGAAAAGACGTCCATCGTCCCTGAGAAGAAGGTTGTCCAGGTGTCTAAAAGACCAGAAAGATCAGCATTAGAATATTATTGCTTTAATAATTAAAAACAACTAAATAAACTAACAAAGCATAAAGCAGACAACATGGCACTCAACAAACTACTTCTGTAATATACAGAGGATAAGCTTTCTGAAGAGGATGTGTAATAATCTTCAATCATCATGCCTAATCAAATAAAACTAATGTATACATATTTTCTAAGACCGTTAAGAAGAAAGTTTCCGCACATTTCGTCAAAAAAATTAAAACCAGAACTACCTCTGGAACGAATCCTGTCAGGACTATTTATCATCACATACGACACCAAAGGATATTGACAGAGGAGAAGACTAAGATAGAAGTTCATTCTTTAACCAAGTAGTCGAATTCAAATGTGAGGTTATGTTTTTGACAAGCACATAGTTAAGAGATTTTTACCAAACAAAGCAAAACAGTGCAAAATAGCATCATCTGAAATAATAGCTCCAGCTCCTACACTATATAAATCAAGAAGTAACATATAACAAGAGAGAGAAAAAATTAATCTTAATGCTTTAACATAA
The DNA here is from genome assembly GCA_014182845.1 of Corymbia calophylla. Taxonomy (NCBI): domain Eukaryota; kingdom Viridiplantae; phylum Streptophyta; class Magnoliopsida; order Myrtales; family Myrtaceae; genus Corymbia; species Corymbia calophylla. The sequence continues at coordinate 17,324,813 of CM024694.1, read as the reverse complement.
TCATTGCAGTCAGTGATCACCTGTCTCCAATGCCAAGTATATATGTAATAACAGAGTACCCAGCACAGCTTTTTATGAACGTATCAAGGCATGTAGCTGTGATTCCAAATGGTCCGTGCTCATCAGGATGAAACTTCTGCAGATAACTGATAATGCTTCGGTGCTCTGAGAGAATCTGCATGTAAATAGAGATGTCTAATAAATTCAAAGATCAAAATATATCAAGAATCAATTATTCAAATTGCATTAAGAAAAGCGTCATTAGCCTGTATCAACACTATCTCCAGAAATAAAAGTGATGTCCGTTGTCCTGTTAGATATTTTATAGTAGAGGTAAAAAAAGGAGCAACACTTCTACTAGCACTTGCACCTAACTAAATTGCACTTTGCTTTAAGTCAGGCAACTGAAAGACATCATCTGAAAGTCAAGTGACTGAAAGATAATGGTATCATGTGACTACTACCAGTACCAAATTTGCATCTTTCCCTTAATTTTTTAAAATGCAGCACACTCTATTCCCCAGGAATTCATATCTTATGCCTAATATGAAAAAGATTAACCTAAACTACCAATCATCCGAAGTCATCTAGCTCAACTTCAGTAAAAAGGACCTTAAATGGTTAACAAATAGTCTTTGGAGGATAAGTTACCTGTGCCAAAGACCGGGAAGGTATAAATTCCGACATGCCTTCATCTTGTCCCGTGGCTAGTACCTTGTACGGAGTCAGGCATAAATCCAGGTTCTCCGACTTTAGTAATCGATCCATAAGAGAGACCATCTGGATAACCTACAGAAAACAGAACATTGTTGATTTCCAACTGCTTCACTTACTCACAATAGCAAAAACAGACTGAGAACAACGGAGTTAGAAACAAGAAAAAAATTCCGCGAGCCAGAAAGTTAAAGCTATGGAACAAATTTTTAATGCAATAATAGAGGCTGGTTACCAATTGGTCTTGTCGAATATCATCTCCTTTCTTGAATATTATCTTGCAACTTCCACCACTTGCTGTTCTGAAAGTAAGACGAAGAGGATGCAGTGCACTTTTGAATATTGATGACTCTGAAGGATCAATACCAGTGATGAGGACACCAGGAGTGAGTGGTGATCGTATTGGCTGAGAAGTAGAAGCATGTTGTCTGAACCAAGCTAAAGTCACAGAGTGGAAAAGACAGTTTGACAGAAATTAGAGATACCTCCTCAAAATATGTGAGCTCACTTAGAAGACCAGAAAGAAGCTGTCTAAGCTTCTCAATCTTTTTCTGGGTATTGCCACGTACATTTCTAACATCCCTCGTTATCGAACACAACTGGGCAGTCAACTCTGTCTGACGCACCAAACTTTGCCAGAGTTTGAATCCATCTTCATTTCCATTGACAACAGATGCCGACTGCATAAATTACTATCTAATAAATGCTGTGCAGAACTAGATTTAATAACATCTCTAGCTTAGTCTTTCATGAAATAGACACAGCTTGTGGCCACTGTACTGATAGATGGTGATTCCAGTAAACAGAGCCATCCCAAGAAAAAGGAACTCAAGAAATTACAATGAACTTCCAGTGATTTCATAATCGAAACTCTAAAAAAACCATCAAACAAATTCGGACGGCATTTTTCAAACTTTTCTACATTTGGCTGATCATCCACATGTTGACACATTCAAGAAGCATACATGATCAATCACAAATAGCCCCTCCAGTACTATATAACAGAGAAACTCATTGGTCTTTTCCTAGATAAATAGAAGAACAAACCAAATAACCATAGCCCAATTCATTCAGAGTGAAAACCCCCATAATTGCTCCTAAATTTTATTGCCCGACACTTTGCTCTAAAAGAATTTAACTAAAGGATCTCAACCAAACAACAAGACAACCTTTTAGCATTTGGTACAGAACCACCATAAGAGGAAAGATAAAACAGCAAAGCTGGAACCTTGAATAACTCAAACCTTCATCATATGCTCTTCCAAGATCTCATAAGTACAGTAGTATCGTTTAGCAAAAGCACAATCATGAAGTTCCACAGCAACATACCACCGGAGAAAGCAGGCCAGCTCAATATTACGCAATGCTGTCACAAAAATTTTCTTTCGTTAGCAAGAAAAAGATAAGACACTAGTGTTATCCAAAGAAGATAAGGCATACAGCGTTGCACAAGAAACTGAGAAAGGCAAGATTTATCAGATCGTTCAAAGCGAAGAGCCTGAACCAACTGAAGCAAGTAGCACTGCAGCTCTTCATCGTCAGCTCTCTCAAGCACACTGACGGCATATGCACGAACCTGCAATGAAGGCACCCAGAAGCATAACAGCATGAGACCCTTTCATTTCCAATGACATTGAAAACTCTGAACATCTCTTTGAGATGCATATAGTTGATGCACTAAACTCCATGATGCTAATGAACTACAACCAACAACCAAACCATCTCTCTGGTTGGAGGAGGTACAAGCATGGAATGCTCATAATTTGCCAAACCATCTCAAGTCTTCCAACTGATAACTCCTTTTCAATTTTTTTTCCTTTTAGTTCTTTGTAACAGAAAGAATCTAATGGAAATCACTGAATAATTTAAAGTAGAGTATTCAAAGAGATATTTCAATCATTAGGTCACATCCCGTATCCTATGTGTGATAAAGCAACAATACAAAAATTTTCTGCTAGCATGTATAGAGAATAAGATTATACTAGGAACACAAGAAACAAACCTCTTACAAAACTCTTACCTCCTCACTTTTAAATACAGGAGATAATAGTTCTAGAGCATCGCATACATCAATTGTTTCCCACCTTCCCATTAATTCTAATGCCTGCTTAGCTTCCTGCAAGAAAGGGAAAAAATGTAATTACCATGTTGCAATTCTTCTTAACTCAAATACTTTGCAATCCTAAAGCATGTTAAATGCTCTAATATGTCTGTGCATGATTTGACTGTGTAATACACACTTACACATGGCATATGGAAGAAAACTTAATATACTGTTATACAGGTAGGTAGGAGCCAAACTATAGGAGATACTCAGAGCAAAAGGACAAGAAATGATGTGCCCACCAACAGGCATTAGGGGAATACCCAAAATGTATAAGAGACGCATCAAAATAATGCTGACCTGAACATCACTCCATTCAACACAGCAAAGGAACTTCGTGAGAGCCCTCTTCTCAGACATCAAGGAAAAGCGAAATTTCCAAAGGAGCTGCCTCTCATCTCCACTTAAAGTCCTTGTAGGAGGATATTTAAGTAATTTTTGTATCGACCTTACAATTAAAATTTTGAGCAGGTATTACTAGCATGAAAGGTGAAAGGTGGAGGAGAAGTACAATATTAGCAGAGGGACATCAAAGTTATCAGGAAACATAAGATGACTAACATAGACAAATGAAAAAATGACTTCGTAAGATTTGTAGCATTATTTAACTGCAAAAACTTAGACAAGGATACTCAACTCAACTCAATTCTGTCTATGGAGTGTCCAATAGTTAACTCGATTTAAGGCAAGGTGAAGTAGGCAATCAGAGGTGCAACATTGTTCAATCTAACTGTTTGCCAAAGAGAGGTGAATCTGGGCATGTAAGTATCACATAAAGCACAATTAACTGTAATTTAACGAGGTCAACACAACCTCAAACACCTCAATATTCTTTCTCTTAGTTCATGAATATTGTGCAGCAGGTTAATGTTTTAAGGATAGAAGTTTCTTCAAGCAAGTTAAGGATATCTTGAAAAATGGCTTCAAAAAATTACTCAATGAGAGACCTCACCATCAAGGTTGTGATTAAAGCATATGATTGCTTAATTAGATGAATAATTACCTAGAACTCATGAATAGCACAAACTGAAGTAGCTGATTATGATGTTTCAGTTGGTGACAGTTTGATCTGGCAGGCAGTAGCAAACAAACTTACACAGAAAATTTTGAGACAAGAATATATAGCAAAATCTATGTGAACATACAAGTGTTTCACACCTTTACACCTACTTCGGCTGCACCCAACTTCTTTAATGTAAGAAAAAGAGTGGAATAAAGAAATACTGATCTTTTTGTAAATCAGTGTCCCATTCAAAGTGCAAAGCAACACTGTCCAGTACATGACATCTGATTTGAAGAGGTTTTTTTTCTTGTGGGCCAAACTGAAGAGGAATTAAAAGAGAGCCAAAACATGGCCAATTAATTTAGAAATAACTGATGCCAACATCATTACTATAATTATCTCATTGAGAAATTAACTTGTGTTCTGGCCAATTTTAGAATCAATGCCACTTTATATGTATATACACATGCATAGCTACACATCTGCCTAGAAGCATGCACTCAAACAAAGAATAGCTAAAGACATATAGATCCTTTATCTATAGAAGGTTTATACATAATAGGTCTATCAATTCATGCAATTGTTATTGCAACGTATCTTTCTTCTGGATGTAATGATGACTACAAATGCTTGAAGAAAAAAAGAACAGACTAATTTGCCCTTATACTGCAATTACTGTAAGTTGTATCACAAGTTTCTATCACATAAAAAAAGTCAGACTCACTTCCTTTGGGTAGAGTTTGGTTTAAGATCCTTGTCAATGATACCACGGGTTAAACTCCTTGCTAGCTTCAGTTGCTTGTGCTCAGATGGATTTGTCCTTCCCACTTCAGGGTCCCATACTATAACAAGTTCATTTGTTGAAACTATTGGTGGAGGTAAGAAATTCGCCCCAGATTCCTACAAATCGAACATAATACACTTTTTTTACAAAAGGAAGATGAAATGTTTCATGGAAGGTCAACTTGCTAACCGATGCACAGTAAAAAAAGTGTCTTGCCAAAGAAAATAGCCACATGAGCCACTAAGCCCAGAAACTGATAAAGACAAACTAGCAACAATCAAGCACCACTTTTATAGGATTCTAAATGGGCATGCACTCTGCAACATTCAACAGAATAGATAAAACAACCAAAGTAAATGGATTGAGCATTAAAGACTTTCCAATAGGCATTAAGTTGGCATCAGCCATCATACATCAATCTATGTGGGAGAATGTTGAACAAACCATAGATGCCTTCTACCATCTCATCTCAGCAGTTAAATTTTTCCAGGGGATAAGCTAACAGTGCAAGAGGCTAAAATCAACACTACGGCGCAGAAACTTTTAGTAACTAGGGCTAGGGTTACAAAGTACATTGAATATCCAATCACATGTAGTAAAAGGGAAACTCTTCTTAGGAATAAAGATATAGTCCTTAAAAAACAACATCAAAGAGATTTTCTCCTAGACAAAGAAATCCCTACTCTAAGAAAATATGGAGATTGAGTACACTGAGAGAGTTACAGCACAAAACTCCAGTCACTCTGCATGCACATTCACAATAAGACAGATCTATAAAAATTTGTTCAGTGTAGATGAATACAACCTCATTTCTTACATTGTGTTTCATAATTAAAGTTAGAAGGGAATTAACAGAGAAGTAGAGAAAGGAAATTGAAGGAAAACAACTAAAAATATTGTAGTTTCCTTCCTACAAGCATATTTAAGGAAAAATACAAAAACAATAATGAAGTTTGATAATTGACCTAAGTGACCCTTGAGTTGTTCACAATTCAAACAAATGGAACAGTGCCTGGATGCATTTCCTTCCTATAGTGTTGTCCTAGAGGGAATTACCAATGATATCAGCTTTACTAATGATATTACCAATACAAGCAAGATAGTTGTTATATTAAGCATATGGCATGCCTCTTGGATTTCCTACTGTTGGCCAAGAGACGAGGCTTAGACAAGATAAGAAAAACCAGCACTAACTGACATTACAAGTAAGCATGAAGTTTTCTGTGACGAACAAGATAACAAACCGTGGAAAATGAGACGAAATTCCACTTTAAATGATCTTTTGTCAACAAAGCATGTGTTAACCCAGGAATCAAAGAAATGCGCCAGCAACATACTTAATTTTCATTTGCTTATATCATGGTGAAGATACTACACCCAACAATAATGTCTGATAACTAAACCCGATATCTAGTCCCTGAACATTTTTCACAACAAGCACCATCACACAGAATGAGAGGCCTATAACTTTATGCAATGTAAAAACACTCACCTGATGAGGAATGAAGAAAATAGATGGACAAGAGAAAGTCATGACAATGAGACAATGATAAATTGTGCTTTCAATAGGCTCACTGTCTGGTCTAATGGACAAGTTTTCAAGGCAATGTGCACAAGTTGAACAAAAAACAAATAAACCTTTTAAGAGGTAACAACCACCTTTATAGCACTCTTCCTGAATATTTACCTGGAAAACAACTTGATGTTCAAAGCTACAAAAGTCAACAACCAGGTATAGATGGGAATTTCCAATTTTATTGCTCTCCTGTTCCTTGACTTTGTCCATAGCTTTAAACGCAAGGCGGTCTAGCCAATCAATTCGTTGAATCTGTCCTCTTTCATATTTATTCATAAGCTTTTCCAAGCGCTCCAACTCGCCCCGCTCATGCTTAGGGACCTAAAAACAAATTGCAAGCACCAAAAATCATCATTGCTTTCATGCCCAATCTGAAAGTTTTAATCACCAGCATAACATGTAACAAGCAGAAACCTTTCCAGGAGTATTTGTTGGAAACAAGCCATCAGCTTCCTTTCCTTGCCAAAGTCTAAGCTTCTGCTTCCCTGTTTTGAGCTGCTTTTTGCTGCTAAATAGGAGAATTGTGGCACCACCAATCAACCCCTCCTCTTTTCCACAAGAGACATCCCAGACCTAAAATTTTTACGTCAAAAGAGGATTTTTTGCTGTCAATTAGATGTAGAATTCAATTAGATGTACCATTGATCAACACCAAAGGTCCAAGCATCAAAATCTTTCTGAACCACATTTGAGGGATAAAAGTAATGAACCATTGCATCTGTAGATGAAACCATTGCCTCATCACTTAGGAGACAAATGTGATGATATTCCCTCAGTAAACATATTGAGAACCAGCATAAGTTCACAGACTGTGCCTCTCAACAGAAGCTAAGAATTCATGAAAAGACATGCTCACGTAATTTCACGGTAGTTGATGAGGGACAATAAAGAATACAGTAGGGAACATATGGTCCAAGTTTTAGCTCTGAGCAAACACATGTCACTAGGGATCAACTTTGTCAAAGGATAATCAGGCTTACATGTAGCAATGCCATGTTAAGATCAGAGTACCCCCAACAAGTAATAAAAAAGAGATATTAATGTATGTAATAAGAGGTCTACTTCAAGTAAGCGGCAGCATTTTGGTACAGATACAAAGTCAGCTCAGATATATCTAAAATCCACAAGTGAAGGAATATTCCAGACTTACTGTTAAAGCAAGTTGTGAGTGAGCAGTTAAGTCTCGATATTTAGTACTGAGGGTGATGAGTTCATTCCAAAAATATGGTGGCCCCGCAGATTCCAACCTGGCATTGACATGAGTAGCTAAGATTTGGATTGATGTTCAACAGGATCTAAATCTCCCACTACCCATGTCAGATACTCTCAGTGACAGAATAAAAAGAGTTAAATTTAGTCAATCACAGTCAGGGGGACCACCATGCTGACCCCCGACATCTACCTGTAATAGAAGGCAATTGTTCATCCATAATATAAGTAAATACTAAATTGAATGTTACCACAGTTTCTTTTGTCAGCATGTTTATTGCACAACCATGAACAGAGTTCAGTAGATAAATAACAGAAAAGCAAAACCAATTGCATGATTTTTTCTTCTGAAAAATGAAGACAAAAGAACAAAATCTCCTCATGGCAACTAGCTGTCAATAAAGACCATGAAATTTTTTGTTTCAGTATTTCATCCATTGATGACCATTGACATAGGGCCATGTTATTTTGTTCATCTTCCATCTCCTAGGATAAAATCTAAGAAACTGATAAGCATCATCTAAAACATATACCCCCAACGAACTTTTCAAAATTCCAACAATGTCTGGCGTTTGATTTAAGCAACCTTGAAAGCAACAGACTCCCATACCTTCTAAGAAAAATGAGCCAGAAGGTGCCAAATTAAGCTCCAGATAAACGTATCATTCAGTAAACAGGAATCCAAAATAATTATTCCAATAGACTAATTTGAACACAAAGCTTCCAACAGATAAAAAGCAAAGACAGACAAACTGCCAATGGATTTTTTTTTGGGTCAGAAATTGCTAATGGATTAAACACCAATAAACTGTAGAGTTTACAATTATAACTATTGAGGCCAGGCATACAAATCAAAACTATTTCCAGGGTTACATTTAAACTTTTGATTGCCATTCCCACAGGAGACATCAGAGTCTGTCTCATTACAAGGCTACCTTATGCAAAAGACAGATTAGGCCAGAAAAACATGCAACATCAACTAATGCCCTAAAATGATCAATATGATGAAGTACATCCCACATTCCCAACCATCAACATAGGCCACGCTGATGTTACCAGATTCAGTCATGCTCATCTCTCTCGCTCCTCTAAACAGCCACTTCAGCATGAAACCACAAAAGAGATCCATTATCATCTTAGCTTCAACCAACTAAACTACAAAATCAGCAGCGTCCCTCCCCAGATTTATGTTACATAACATATGTTCTCTTGTGAAGTGAATAGACATTTTTAAGTTTATCCAGATATCTCAACGTCGTCCTTCATGTTTCCTTAAACCAAAAAACTCTTTTCAAGTGTCTCTACATATGGTGAACCAAGATATAATGGAAGAGAATGTCACTGGGAAGTAGTACTTGGCACAGCGGACAACAGGAAAAAGGATCGGCACATGAGGACCGGATTAAATTAGGCAGGCACCTCGTTCTAGTGGGAAGGCCAAATGGGGCACCATCAATGTATAGAGAGCACTCGACGTAGAGCTCCGCCTTTCTCTCCTCTGCGGCGTGATTGATCTCTGCACAAGGAATTCAATGGAGACGTTATATGACAGCTGAAAGCACAAAAGCCACAGCAGAATCTAAAGACTCGGCCTGCTTATTAAACAACACTAAAAAGCACACGTCTCCATTCATAGAATGAAAAAGCGAAATAACTCAGCACAATAGCTACCAAGATCCTGCCTTTTCCTGAAATCACACCACGACAGAACTCTCCTTGCACCATCAAGTACTTCACCTATCTACAATTCACCCCATTTCTCGAATTTTTCCTTCTTCTGTTCTTTCTCTAGCCAAAACTCGAAAAGGGTTACCTGGGTTTGGAGGGCGCTTAGGAGGCAGAGCGCCTTCCAAGTTCTTGACCCGGAAGGTAACGGGAAGGTTTATGTCGCGCGACAAGAAGAACCGGAACTCGTTGCCGCCGCTCCTCATCGTCGACTTCGCCGGCGTCAGACAGAGCACGCGAATCCTCCTATTCGCAGAGGGCCGCCATCGGACAAACGGGTGGTTTTCGCTGATCCCGAGCACGAACACTGAGGTTCGCTTCGGTTAAGGAAAGGAAGTTCCGGCCGGAAAACGGCAGCGCCGGAGAGACAATGGGCTGGGACACCGGCTCGATCAGACGGTTAATTTCGTTGGATCGTTCATGTGATATGAGTTTTATTTTATTATAGAAAATTACACCGGCAATCGAATTCTATATGTTTGAAAATATATAGTTTAAACATTTTAAAGTTTAGTGCGATCGGGTTAATGGATAGAACCGATTCTACTGACGTGGCATGCTGAGATCCCGCCTCGCGTCGCTCCTAAACTTGAAGTGAATCGTATCATGTGAATCAAGATCGAACTATCAATCAAAAAGGAAAAAAAAAAAAAAAATCAAGAACGAATTGATTATTATAAATAATTATTTTTTATGAAAGTTTTAAGTTGAAATAATAAATATCAAAATATGGCATTTAGATGCAATTGAGTCAAATTTTCTCTTTAGATTATTTTACAGTAAATTTCTTTTGTGGAGATACTACATCATAAGTAATATGAATTTTATATGTGCATTATTTATGCAATTACTTTCATATTTTCATCGAATCATGTCCACTGCTTATTACTCAACTCTTGTGATATCCATAACTATGTTTATTTAAAAAAGGGATAACGCCACGAAAACCCTAAACTTTACCCCGTGACACATTTACCCTAAACTTTTTTTTTTTGACACAAAAACCCCAAACTCGCGTGTGACACATTTATCATAAACTTTTTTTGTCTTGCCACCAAAAACCCTAACTACGCCTTTCATGACAATTTTCTGGAACTATATTATTTATGACAATTTTACCCCAAAGTTTTTTAAGCTGAAGGGCATTTTCGTCATTTTCTATTTTTTTTCTTTTTTTATTGAAGAGGAAGCCGGCGAGGCCATCCTCGCCGGCGCCGGAGTCCGGCGAGGGCCGCCTGTGCAGCCCTCGCCGGCGTCGGGCGAGGGTCGCCTGGGCAGCCCTCGCCGGCGTCGGGCTGCCCAGGCTTGGGCGGCCCTCGCCCGACGCCGGCGAGGGCTGCCCAGGCCTGGGCGACCCTCGCCCGACGCCGGCGAGGGCCGCCCAGGCCTGGGCGACCCTCGCCGGCGTCGAGCGAGGGCCGTCCAGGCCAGATCCGGCTCGGGCGGCCCTCGCCCGATGCTGGCGAGGGTCGCCCTCGCCCGATCTGGCCTGGGTGGCCCTCGCCCGATGCCGGCGAGGGCCGCCTGAGCCTCGCTGGGCGAGGGCCACCCAAGCCAGATCCGGCGAGGGCGGCCCTTCGTCGGATCTGGCGGCCCTCGCCGGCGTCGGGCGAGGGCCGCCCAGGCCAGATCGGGCGAGGGCGACCCTCGCCAGCGTCCGGCGAGGGCCGCCCGAGCCGGATCTGGCCTGGGCGGCCCTCGCCCGACGCCGGCGAGGGTCGCCCAGGACTGGGCGGCCCTCGCCCGACGCCGGCGAGGGTTGCCTAGGCCTGCGCCCGACACCGGCAAGGGTTGCCCAGGCCTGGGCCGCCCTCGCCCGACGCCGGCTAGGGCTGCCCAGGCGACCCTCGCCGGACTCCGGCGCCGGCGAGGCCATCCTCGCCGGCTTCCTCTTCAATAAAAAAAGAAAAAAATAGAAAATGACGAAAATGCCCTTCAGCTTAAAAAACTTTGGGGTAAATTTGTCATAAATAATATAGTTCAGAAAAATCACAATTGTCTGAAGAGATGCAGTAGTTTACAAGACAAAAAAGTTTAGGCAGTAAATATGTCACGCGGGCGAAAGTTTGAGATATAATCACACACGTGGTAAAGTTTGGGGTAAGTTTAGGGTAAATGTGTCATGAGGGTAAAGTTTAGGATTTTTAGTGGCGATTATCCCTTAAAAAAAAGATTTCTCTTGATATATTTTTAAAAAAGCATTTTCTTATTCCTGAAATGTCAATTACAATGATATTTTTCTCTAAGCTTTGACCTTTCTTCATGAAAATCTTAACTTTTAATTTGGGAAAGAGAGGACTCATTTCATAAGTGACTGTATTTAATGTGCAAGTTTTACTTTTCATGCGGAATATCAAGATGAAATTTATTGTCTTTGGTTTACGTTCTATATTTTCTTTTCCTTCTCTATGTTTTTATATGTAATTTATTGCCAAGAACTAAATTGGCTCTTGATTATCACATAATAGTATATTTTAAAATAACCCATACTTAATTAAAACAATATAAGCAAATTGGTCTTAGTACGTGTTTTAAATAAAAAAATAATTTTCACAAAAATCTATTTCTAGAGGAGGGTGGCTCCTATCTACTCGCTAATCAGGTTAAGGGCTGCAAGGGGTGCGAATGATTCACGATTCGGGCTGCATAGAGAGATATTTTCATGGATGGGTGACCAAAATAGAGGGTTGAATAAGGCCCATGGGTAAATTTAAAAAATAAATTAATAAGTGCATGTTGGTAAAATAATTTTAATAATAAAACCCATTAAAAAATCTTATGGTTAACGATATTTATTTGTAATTTAAACTATACATGTTTTCTTTCCAAAAACAAACAAACTCATTAAAACAAAAAAATACAAGTAGGAAGGGTAGTATCCCTCACTCGTCGGACATGGCTAGCAAGGTTGCTTGAGCCCTTGCCCTTGCTAGAATCGAGAGAGGGCCGCAACCCTCCTTGATTTGGGTGAGGGCCATTAGCAACCACGTCGGCCATGACCAATGCCCCACTAGTGATGGGGCAATGGTCATAAGCGAAGGGTTCAGGCTAATCCTTCCGCTTGGTTCTTTTTATTTATTTGTGTTTTCTTTTATTTTTCCTTAAGTTTTAGTATTTTTTTCTTTTTAGTTTATCTTTTTATGAAAATAACAGAAAAAGGAAAAAAAGGAAAGAAATTAAACAAATGTACTAAATGAAAATGACTAGCCAGTGAGGTCAAGGCTTTTTTTTGGCTTTTTTTGCTATTAACATACCATTTTTTAGGTTTTTATTTAAAATAATGTATACTTCGAGCTCTTATTTGAAAAAATACATGTACTTCAAGTCTTAATTTGAAACAATGTTTATTTTAAATCTTTATTTAAGAAATTGAGGACATTTTGGATATTTATTTGAAGTTTTTCATATTGCCTATGAGTCTTTCCCTTAGCCTTCTGTTTTTTTTTTCCTTTTTTAAATCATACCCAATGGGCAAGAAAACAAACTAGTTCATCGCCTTAGGTTTTTCTCTTTTTGATTTTTGAACATCTTTTTATCACAAGGTCATTTTCTTAAAAATCGTTTGAGCCAAGGCAACAAAATCACAACTTTGTCGCTTTGGGTCCGACCTAAGACAATGGAGTTTTATTTCGTTTCTGTAGGTCAGAAAATTTTTATCCTCAATGGCGACAAAGTACGAAATTTTTCACTTAAGCTTGACCCAAGACAACAAGATTATGATTTCGTTGTTTTAGTTCTAACCTAAGGTGATGAAATTTCATATTTTTGCTATAAGTTTAAAATTGCGCCACCTTTAATTGAAATAATGGCAATGAAAGTACAATTTTCTTTTTTACTTAAATTATATCTAAGACGGCATAACTTGGTATGGCAAGCTGGTTTGGTACCTTAGGGTATGACAAGTCGCATTTTTTGTAGCGTGCAATAATGGAAAAAAGACTGTATAGCAATATCCACTCCACTATGCCGTAATGTAATGCAATTATAATAATTATTATGCTGTTTGGTTTAAGTAATGTAAAAGGTTAGTAGTCGTTAAAAACATATATAAGAAGAAGCCAATAGCATCATTATTCCCATAATTCCGTACATATATTATAAGATATTGTAATTTAATTTCCAGTTAACAATATATCTATGATTATAATGAAAAGATAAGCACATAGCATGTAATTATGTATTAAAATATTGGAATTATCACTTTAATAGGGCAATCATGAGTGTAAAACCCATATACATTGTGAGCATATCACAATTTAATACATAACTTTTTATTCATTAATTAACAATCAATTTAACATTACGATCTAAAGTTAGTCATACAATATAGTCACGTTAAAATGAAAATTCTATTGTTATGTAATTAGTAGTAGGCCTGAATTAACAAATATATAACTATTTGAATACTAGTTAATATAACTAGTCATTAAGATAATCATTGCACTATTGAGTAATATAAGATTTACTGCAAAATTTAGATAATCATACCTAATAATAATAATAACATAATTATCTTTACATCACCTACATAAACAAAATTTCTTTTTAGCATATTATTTGTTTTTTTTTTGGTAAGGACATATTCTTTGTTATAACATGTGATTACGCCAAAATATTTGTAATTTGATTAATAAAAACTTTAGCTGTAATTAATATAATCTAACACCGAGAGTGTGAACCAAACCTATAGAAATATCCATTATGAAAGCGTTGATGTCCCTAAACAGAACTCCTACGACATGTAAACGGGTTAAGCAATCAAAGGAGACTTTGCCTATATATATATATGTATAAAATCTCTAACATGAGTATTGACCCGACCCGATCCCATTGCTCGACCGCCTCCCGATCTGCACGCAGTCGATTGGCGGGTCGATCGGTGTGGTCAGCCGCCCGTAGGTCTGCCAGCAGAAGGGGCGGTCGTCGTGAGAGGGGGGCTTCTGCGTCGACGGCCTCAGGTTTATCCCTGAAAGGGTGATGTCCTCGCAGGGCACGCTGTCGCTGCAGGCCAAGTCCACCGGCCTCTCCGTGTACGTCCCCGAGACGTCCTCGTAGGCGACGTCCCGCACCGCCACGGCCGACGACTGGTTTGTGCACGTCGCGTGGTCGCAGTAGTACTGGTCGATGATGATTGGCCACCGGACCTCGGAGACTCGAATGTTCGAGAACTTCACTCCGTACACGGATCCCGACCCGCCCTGCGTCGGACACAATTCATTCGTAAAAACATATTAAGAAAGGTAGGACGTTATAAATTGTCAATGTTCTTTGTAATTTTCAAGGGTGTTCAATCTTTTGTTACCTGCCATGACTTTATCCTTACGCCGTTCGTCGTCCCGTGCAGATCGACGTTTTGAACAGTAACGTTGTGCACACATGCTCTAGAGTGGCCTTTTCCTAGGCTTCCGATGCTGATACCGTGCCCCGGACCGCAGCGTACGTCGTGAATGTGAATGTTGGAACATCCGCTGACAATCGAAATGCAGTCGTCGCCTGTACGAAAAATGGTAACGTGAGCCAAATCGAACATTCTACCAATTGAAGAAACGTAATGGAACTTCTGGAGGAACTACAGTGAGCAGAAACTACTGTGATTACCGCAGGCGAGAGAAGTGTCATGGATTGTCACGTCTTGGGAGTTCCCGAGGTGGATCCCGTCGGTGTTGGGGCTGTCGCCCGGGGTCGAAATGCTCATGTCGCGCACGAGGACGCCGGTGCAGTGGCTGAACGTGAGGTGGAAGTTGGGGCTGTTCTGAATCTTGATGCCGCTGAACGTGACGTTAAGACAGTGATCGAATTTCATTGCCTGAGCAACCAAAGCCATGAAAAAAAGAAGAAGAGATCCATATCAATCTTATGCATGATCACATATTTCGGAAAACTCGGGTGATCACAGCTAGGGATGATTGGTTCATGGTTCTTACGGTCGGTTTTTTCTGGGGCATTGAACTCAACTCATGTTTGGCCTGCCACAAGTTCAACAAAAAGAGTAGACATGGAAACATGATTAATCGGATTCACAAACAATGATTTTGCAAGAAAAGGCATATGGTGTCTGCCCAACAACACAGATGCAGTATAGTGATTACTTCCCAATTTTAATACAAATAAGTTCAAGGAAATTAAAATCAAGTGAGAGTTCAAGTCACAATTTTTGCAATTTAATCGTGAGGTAATTACGCACAAAAAAAACTCGAAAAGTAATACTAAAATATACTTTTTTTTAAATGCAAGAATAATCGGAATTAGAGACAATAATTACATAAAATAAAGAAGCCACGGACTATGAGCATCTGAAAATTCTTGCATCTGAAGAATTTGCGTTTGTTCATAATGTGGAAATTTTATTTGTTGTGATTAACATGGCCTTTTTAAGACTAATTAGCATCTATCTTACTGACGGTTTAAAGAATCTAGTGGCGTCCAAACACAAAAAAAAAATAGCGCGGTCAAATTGAAACATCCTGTCACCTGTCTATCGGCATCCTCGTAGTCTGTTTCATCGCCGGCATCATCGTCCTCGACATTGAGGAGATCATTGTCGAGACCCTCAGACTGCGAGCGGCGCCACCAGACAGAGCCTTGGCCATCTACGGTTCCACCTCCTTGCAATGTGAAGCGACTCAGCTTGTCGAATTGTAGCCAATGCTCGCCACCCCAAACCTGGGGATCCGTTGGAGCAACAATCGTCCCGTCTAGCTGAAAAAATGTCCAAACCAAACGGGGTTAGCGTTGGATCAGAACGGATTACAGCAAAAAATTATCGTCTTTGGGGAGTTAGATACATTGCAGGTGTGTTATCTGAACTGATTTATAAAATGAATGCAGTCCTTATATCTTTTCCTTCATTTGTTGGGATAAATCTGTACCTGGAGAATAATGTTTTCTTGACAGTGTTCACCCAAGAACGAGATGGGCCCAACGAGGAAGACATGGTTTGCAGGAACCACCATTGTTGATGCCTCCAGATTGCATGAAGCTGCCCATGCATCTTGGAATGCCTGTGAGACAACAGGAAAAAAAAAAAAAACTTTACATGCTTATCTAGCTAAATCTTGATGCTAACAGAAGATCATGGTCCAATTAGGGTTTTTATTAGTGGTTAGACTTCTGTTGATCAGAGCCTTCTCAGTTTGAGCAAGGCTAGAAATTAGGTCTTGTTCTACTAAACTTGTCTACTTGAGCGATTTGGCAAGATAATGCAAAAAGGCATTAGTGTTTAGTTTAATGACGTGAAGCAAGGTGCCACCTGGGACATTTAGTTTGCATCATCAATTAGGGTTTGTCTTCTTCTTTTGTTTTAGCGATGCATCCTAAACAAATATCGAATGATATCTAAAAGGACATTTCTGGAACAATTTAAAGAGTATAAGGTATAGAAAAGGAGATAGAGCACGACTGCATCGACCTTTGTATCGTCAGTGTTCCCATCGCCCTTGGCGCCAAAATCTAGCACATTGAAGGTGGTAGGGCTGCTCGGTACTGATGGTGTTGATGGTGCTGGAGGCGTTGGCACTGCTGGTGGTGTCGGTGATGCCGGAGGTGTTGGTGAAGCTGGAGGCGTTGGCACTGCCGGTGATGCCGGTGATGCTGGTGTTGGTGAAGCCGGAGGTGTTGGCACTGCCGGTGGTGTTGGTGATGCCGGAGGTGTTGGTGAAGCCGGAGGTGTTGGCACTGCCGGTGGTGTTGGTGATGCCGGAGGTGTTGGTGAAGCCGGAGGTGTGGGTTTAGCTATTGGTGCTTGGGGTGGCGATGGTGTTGGCACTTCCGCTGGTGGTGCTGGTGCTGGTGGCGGCAATGTCGGGTGCACTGTTGGAGTTGGCGATGGTGTTTGCTTCGGGGGACCATGGCGAGGGCGCTGGCGATGGGGCTGGCGGTGAGGGCCAACGGGGCGGGGCCGGGGCAAATAGGGCCAACGGGGCGGGGGCAAGTAAGGCCACGGCGGGTAGAAGGGGAAAGGGGGGAGAGGGAAGCGGGGAATCCACCAGGGTCCTCTCCACAGCCACAAAGGGCCCTCCGCGGTGGAATCATCATCGTCGACAGCGGCGGCAGCAGCGGCTGCACTTCGATCTCCGATCAGTAACCTCTCTAGCACTGCAAACCTCACACAACTTACGCACCACACGATAAACGCAACAGCAAATGCGGCGATGAAGCTCTTGAAACTCAACTTCCCCATTCCAACTTTTCTTCTCTTTTGGCTTAACGAGAGATCGAAGAAGGACGATACTCTGGTGTGGGGTTCTTATATATAAAAAAAAATTGAAAGATAATATGAAGGATATATGTACTAAAGATTCAACGCGAAAGATTATGATTCTGGAAAACTAGATGTGATGAAATAATTGAATTCGATTTGAAAACGTTTCGGTTCATGGGATTATCTCCTAAATTATCCTATTCGTGGGACATTGTTAGATTAGGTTATTTTGTGCAAGCAAAATCTTTTGTTCTTCCTCTTTTTGCGGTCCCTAGATCTTTGCTCCTCACTAGTCAAGAGGACAACATAGGATCACTTTTTAGTCATTTGCGTCTGCATCGACAGATCTAGAAGTCAAGATCTCTAAAAGAAAACTTAGATTAGATAAGGAGATTTGATACGTTAAATGCAAAAAGCGAAAGGTTCGAACTTCAAACCGTAACATGTAAGATAGAATCATGGAACTGTCGCTCCACTGCCAAGAACCAAAGGGATAACATGTAGCAGATAAGGAAATCGAATTCAAAAGTTCAATTGCTAAATCGTTTCGAGATGCAATCACGTGAAATTCGTTAAGGTGCTTGAATAGTCTTGATTAAAAAAAAATCTTAGCCAAAAAAAGAACAGATATATCCAAATAAAGATCTGTACAAAAATTACAGATTGATCTAGTTGCGTCTCCTTTATATTTGTACTTTGTTATTATCAGTAGCACCAACAGTGATATTCGCATTATGATTTATAGAAGAGAGGAGGGTTATTCGATAATTATATCTATAGCTTTGTAACATTCAAGTATCATAACTTAAGGAGACTAATGATAATATATATATATAGAAATAAAGATTTCATAATATCATTGATACGTAGGGGAAAAGCAAATTGATAAAGTACGATGACTGAAGATTGCAGTCACATTTTTTTTTATAAAGACAATAATGATTTGAAGTAGATAATATCGACCCTAATATATGAATGGAAAATAATGGTACGATGAATTTGGTAACTCAATTTTAGAGCAGCTCACTTTTTAATTTTCAGATTATTTATCCTTTTTAGCAACTTCAGTTATTTCTTCTGAAGTTTTCGAGTATGCTAAGATATGAAATGAATTTAAATCTATGCTTTTCATGCGACATGTTCATTCTGCTATAGTATGATAATATTCCAATACCCATAAACATATACATTTAAGTAAAAATGGTTGTACATTCCTTATATCAGGCACATCTATAAAAATATCTGCATCAAGGATAGGAAGACATAATGTGTTCTATGTTTTAACTTTGCTACCCTAACAAGCTATAGTTCATTTTATTCCTTACCTCTCAAAGTAGATCCTGTAATTTTATTTCAATTTCGAATTCAATGGGTTTCTAAATATTTTTTTACTTTCTACATAGTGGGTTTGTTTTAAATGAAATAAGTTATATTTACTTGAATGTATTCCAAAAGCATAAATAAAGTCACAAGAGTTAGGGACGATTGGTTTATGATTCGATCCAATTCCTAGGTGGAATCTTCGAATCGGGAATTGGATGGGGAGGACCGGTTCTCAATTTTGAGAAGGGGATTGAGAACTGGACCGGACTATCGATTTCAATTCAGTTCGGTCTAATGGAACCGACAACTTTTTTTTCTCCATACTAAAGAGTGGCCATATGCAATGAGAAAGTGACACAATATTAAGATATTGACGGAAACAACAATGAATGAAAGGTTATTGTGTCATAGCTTGTGGTACTATTAGATGAGATAGTATTTAGTTCGCTTTTTACTAATTTTTTTGAAGAAATAATAAAAAAAGTTTACTCCAAGAGAGAACCAGGAACATAACCATTTGGACACTGGTTCCACTTTTAGGAACTAGAAACCGGAACGACACTCCTAAGAACTGGACTGAATCAGTTGGTCCGGTCCGGTCTGGTCCGGCCATTTCCCGATTTGATCGGTCCATTTTGCATACCCCTAACACAAGTTATTTACAAATATTTAACATTAGCTATACTATCTCATTATTCCAATTTATTTTATTTTTGAGTACGTGGATTTTCTTATTTAGTGTCATATTCTCTAAATATTTTTTTCAATCTTTTTGACGTCTGAGCAAAAGTTCAAGATCTTGTCTCTTTATCAATTATTTGAATTGCACACACTATATTTAAAACAATTGGACTTCAAAAGCCGGATATAAATTAAACAAAATGCACGGAATCTATGGCCAATAAAATGTGTAATATTTTATTCTACCATTGTAAATGCAGGCGAAATGGATTTAAGGCGCATGAAATAGATAGATACAAGAATAGATAACTCACATTATATATGAAATATGTCTGATGTAAAATGTTTTTATGAGTTCTGTAAATCAAAGTGATAGGATTTATCAATACCAAAGAAAAATAATAGGATTTATTTTTCTAGCTATAACTATTATAAGTTACATATATAGTATCTGTAATTTTTCGATTCCATTCAATTTGATAAATGGATTATTAGAATAAACTAGAAATTGTAGATTTTCATATAAAATAAGATCTATTTTATATTATTTTTCCTTATAATAAAGTGAATGTCTTTACTAAATAGAAATTTATTTAATTAATTAAGCTATACTTTGAGTCATAAATAATATTCTTGAAGTAATAATATATCACCGACTAGTATTTTGACTGGCAGTGGCGATTAGTAAGTTTTGGGGCCAAACGAAAATATTCTTAATATTAATTGTTGTGCATCATTTACATTAAGATGAATGTTTTTTTAAAGTTAAATTTATTCAACTAAAGGAAGAAGCTTTTTTTCAAATTCTAACCAATCTTTTGGTATGATTTTTACGTATTTAAATTTTTTCTATGAATAATTTTTATTGGAACATGAGAATTTAGTGAAAATTACTCATTTAGTGAATAAGCTATACTTCAATTTATCAACGATTATAGATAAGTTACTCTATATCTTTTTTCTACTATTCAATTTGCTTGAACTTACATTGAATGGATTTCATTTATTTCTACTATCGCTATCGCACTAGGTTTTCAAATAGGCCATATCATTTATGATAATATTTGAAAAACTTTTCTCTATCCATTTTTTTCAATTTCAAACTTGATAAAAAAAAGATCTCGATAAAAAAAACTTGATAAAAGAAAGATCTTTATGGATTATAAATCAATAATTTAGAACTTATCAAGGAGGTCATATATATCGTTGTACGGTACAGGTGTCAAGGCAAATGACAACATATGCTCGATCCTAAACAATGAACTTACGCTGTAGATAATTTTATACCCTTATGTAAAACAGTTCAAAAGCGACACACTGATATTCTTATTTTAAATCCCGTGCATTTATGCTAATTCAAACTAAATTCAAATAAGTGTTAGGAAACAAATATACAAGTTGGTATTCATGGCTAAAGTACATGGCAAGATAATTACATCGTCCCAACATAATTAATTCAACGTAACAGAAACGAAATATCCTTGAAGCTTGGGTCACGTGGAAGAACGATCATCCTACTTTAATGTATGCAAACTGAGTGATATTAGAGAGTCTAATCCCACAAAAGAATAATGATTATGGTCTAAAAACCTCCATTTTGCAATTGTTCTTGTTTTTGTTTAAGCATTTAGATAATTGATTGAATCTACAATTAGACAAATTGCTTTTGGTTATTGAAAAGATCTAGTGGTATCAATGTCGATGAGGCAATGAGTTCAAAGTCATAAGTATTCATAACCTTCATAGATACTCCTAATAATATATTTTAAAGTGTGGTGGAGTCAATTGACTAGTGATGTTATGTGGCAAACAATTTGCGCTCGTTTTATTGGACCTTAGCCGATTTTGTCGGGAGGTCAAAATCAAGAGGCTTTCTTTGCTTGTGGTGTGCAGTTCGGTTCATTCCACAAAAGGTTTGAGCCAGCCTAAGGGAGCTCGGGAAAACATGCATCATCAAGTGTGTACATTGGCTAGCCAGGGACATGCCTAATTTGTGCATCATTACCTGGAAAACAAAAGAAATGCTCTAGGATTGTGCCCTTAACTTTGTTTTGCACAATCCTATACTAAACAAAAGAGCTTGTGGTCACGGATTGCCTTTAAGAAACTGAAGTTATCAATTTATTATGTCATTCTTCTTTTCCTTGGCAGGATTAAAGTTTGGATCCTCGTCTTTCTGTCGCATACTTTTCATTCTCTGGCTCGGCGTGTGATCCAAGGCTTGCTCCACTCTTTGATTTTCAGATCTGTAATTGGACATGTGCATCCGTTGACATGAGCTAGAGGTTGAACCAAACACATACCTTAGAACATGAGCTAGAAACAAAACTGTATTGGCCATATATTATCATAAATTTAAAAAAAGTCGAGGCTTGCGAGTTGTCTCACAAGGCTCAGAACAGCTGTGTTTCCGCATTGATACATCTAAATTATGAAAATATAAAAATAAAAAACTTCAATGAGATAATAATAGAAAATACAAGAGCCTGAGCGCTCTACTAAAGGCTGCCTCACCTACTAGGTAACCCCAGTGGGTTAATATGATTGCTTTTCTCATTTTAACGTGTTGGTCCTTATATGCCTTAGCCCCTTAATTGGAGAGATATTTTTTCTTTGCCCTTCCCGGAGAGTACTCCCGAATTTTACATCTTAGAATTTAGACGTAACAGTTTTTGGACATACTAGAGTCTAGAGAAATGATTTAGTGATAGTTTTTAATCTACTATAAGAATAATAATTTATTTTGAACTACAAAAAAATCAAATAGCAAATAATTATAAATTGTTGTCGGGTCACTCTTTCATAAATTTATGATTCACAACAAGCTATTGTTCTTATAGTAGCCCAAAAACTATTATGCTAACAAAGTCCCATGGTCTAATATATCTAAATTATGAAAATATAAAAAAACCTTCAATGAGATAATAATGGAAAGTACTTCTACACTAAAGTCAAATTGTATTTGCATAGCTAAAAGGACAATGGATCAGCCGACAACGTCGCCATTGATTTTTTTTGCGGTCTGATCTTCTTAGCTTTTACGACGAATCAATGTGAAGCCTATTTTTCTCATTCGGTTGAAGATAAGTCACTCTGAATGGAAGCAATGAATTCACAAGTGTTCGTCAATGGTAGGAAGGATGAACCATCCAATCCCACCCTCTACCCTGATCCTGAATGTACTTTAGATTAGCTTGACTTACATTACGAAAGATTACTCTGAAATCTAATGTTTATGTAATTAATTTTAGGCCTTGCTTGTTTTATGGAAGTAGGAAAAAGTTTTCCAGATATTCCGACATTTGGTTTATAGAAAATAAATTGGTCAAGAAAAAACATTTTCGATCAATGGAAAAACAACTTCAAAAGTAGGACAGAGAAAAATCATTTTCCCACGTTCTAGAGATCATTCTCTTTCATTTCTTCCATACTTCTCATTCCGATCGCACCATGTTCGTCTTCTCTCCCGCATGGTGAAAGCAACTGCCTCACTAATCTCTTTCCCGTGTTACTCTTGGCCGGCCCCACGAAGCCCCTCCCGCATCCGGTTGCGCCATCTGTGGAGTGACTCCCTTGTCTCCCCTTCTCTTCATCTTTGCTTGCTGGCCTTGGGTGAGCTCGACCTCGCCAGCATTGGGCAAGCTCATCTCTCACCTATGGCTGGTCACCGGATGTTGCCATGGCCGGTGACTGATTGAGGAAGAAGGAAAAAGAAAAAGAAAGAAGAAAACAATTAAAAAATTTGAATTTTATGGTAATTTTCCTCAAAAAAAAATCATATTTTTCATGCTAAATGATGGAAAATATTTTCAAGTTCATATTGTCATTTTCCCAAGAAATGACTTCATGAAAAATATTTTATAGAATTGTCACATTTTTTGCAAAACAAATAGAAACCCTAGCATCTTGACTTCTTAGTTGAACTTTCAATCTCCGTCTTGCTACATTAATTGTGGTCAAGAGCATACTTAATCAAGTAGATTGAAAGATACAAATTGAAATTTGAGAAGGGCCTTTTGGCATCCAGGTATCATATTGTTAGTGTTGTGGAAAGGGGAGCGATTCGAAGTAAAAAAAATGATAGAATAAAGAAAATAGATTGGATACTAGATTTATGTAATTCGGTCGTGGAGACCTACATAAGTAGCTACTTTCAAAGTAACATAAAGAAAAGCAATGACTGAAGTGGGAGAGTCAAAGTCGAAAAGAGGATTCCTCATTTCTTTCTCTCATTCAAAACTGTGCATGAGACTTTCATCTCGCACGGCTCCTAAGTGATAAAAGAAAGAAGAACTCATCTTCTTTCTTTTTTGATTACCTTCCTTGGTCAGGGTCCTTTAGGCGCCCAAAATTCCTTCGCAAAGCCAAACCAAACAGGCCCTATATGAAATTGCTCATGGTTACATCACAATAAAATGAAATAGTTTCTATTCAGAATTTTGCAAATCAATCCATTATTAGTTAGCAGTATGGAGTGAAAAATGATAACTATATGTTGGTCTCCTTAGGAAAGTTATATATAAAAGGCAAAATCTCAATAATCCATAGAAGTACAATAAGGTTTTTACAGTTCTATTATTTGTTTTCTTGGTTGTTGAGGAAATTGGAAAATACGACAGCAAGATGTACGTGATTCTAAAAAATGTAGCTAATCTATCTGCAATCCTGTCACATGATATAGCAGGAACTTTAATCGCCCACACACTCGATAAGTAGTAAAGATTTAATAATGTCTAAAAGGAAACTCTTTTTAGTCAAGTTTAATTGTCTCCTCAAATTATCATTTCGTTTTAATGATAGTCTAAATTATTGGGAAAAGAAAAGCTCAAGTATCAAAACTTGACATGAAGGGATACTTAAGTGTTTAAAGTTATGAAAGTTACACTTAAGTGTTACTTTTTTTGAAAATTGGATCACTTAAGTGTCAATTCCGGTGAAGGCTGTCGGAAATTCGACATGGTTTATTTCAATAATATAACTCGCTTACGTGACTTGCCGGAAGTTCAGTTAGCAAAAATTTAATTAAAACGATCGTCATTTTGTGTTGACGTGACATTTAAAAAATATATTAATTAAAAAATATTAAAAAACTTAAAAATATATTATTATAAAATTGATTAATTAAAAAAAAAAAAGAGGAAGGGGAGGATCAGGTGAGGGCTGTGCAGCCCTCGCCGCGCCGCCGCCGGGAAGGGCCGCCGCGGTGGGGCGTGGCCCCACCATCATCGGGAAGGGTCGGCGGTGGACCCGGTCGACTCTTGCCCCACTATTGCTGGCCCTTCCCAACGATGGTGGGACGGCACGGCGGCGGTGGCGAGGGCTGCCCTCGCCCAAACACTCCGCATTTTTTATTTATAATAAAATCGATTTAATTTTTTTTTTCTGGTATGACTTTTTTTTTTGCAACGTGGACAATTTCTTTTTTTAGAAATTGCCACATGGATATTTATTTTGAAAAAAATTGTTTCGTTAGCAAATAAAATCGCCGGAAAATGACACGTGTGCAGTTTAGCCGGATTTTTTTGCCATTGGCATTTAATCGATCTTTTTTGCTATGATTTTAGCACTTAAGTATACATTTCCGAACTTTTGACACTTAAGTGTCCTCCATGCCAAGTTTTGACACTCTAGGAGTTCGGACGTCCTAAATTACCAGCATTTACATGCTTAAAAAAACTGGTGCAAATACAAAAATTTGATCGAAACCTCGCTTGCTTCTAGACCATGTAGGAAGAGATGATCCCTGGCCCTATAAATGGACACTTTCAAAAGTAAAACGGATGATATAACCTTGACTGATTGAAAAAAGGTAAAAGGAATAAACAGTCATTTATCTAAGCTGAGAACGGCTTTTGTTGAGTTCATACCGAGGGGGTATCATGCTCAATGTCATCATTTTTAGGGATGATCAGGTTCAGGGTGGGTAGGGTCCACACTTATACCTTGTACAAAACTCTGTTATAACCAGTTCCCCTTTTTTGGACTTTGTATTCTACCCTGTTTTTATTGGACCTTATTTTTCTAGTTTGGAAGCAGGGTCTACCCTGTTTTCATTGGAACCTATTTTGCAACCGTCCAATATCCTATACGGCTTCAAGTTTTACATTAATTCGCGAAAAACGAACAACGTAATCCTTATAATATTATCTAACAAAGCAAAAATCCTAACATTGCATAAAAATTAGCAACAAATATAGGTCTAATATTAGTCTCATTTTCACAAATACTATTGATATGATCTAACGCACTTGATTATGTGTATGCAATAAAGCTGTTATTAAGAGTATATCTTTCTTGAGCTGGATTGAAAATGCTTTAATTAGTACCACAACAGTTAATAGCATTTGTCCTGCAACTATTACTATAGTTGAAGGTGGGATCATTAAAAAAGAAAAAAACAATACATGAGAATAGTTATTTTTAACAATTCTTCAAAGACAATGCTCCTTTAACTTGATTCAGAGAGATGCTTTCATTGTTTAACAATTTTTCCAAGACAAAGAGACTCAAAGGTACTACACAGAGAGACGATTTTATTTTATTTAACAGAGTAAAAACCGGTTCCAAAATCGGTCATGTTTCGGGTGGGTCTTTGCTTGGACCCAGTTCCCAGACTGGTTTCAACTGGTTCCCAAAAATTGGAACCGGTTCCTAGACTGGTTTAACCGGGAGCCGGTTCCCGAATGCAGATATCATTATTAGCATGCCACCTCAAGGAGAAATCATAAGATTTTATAGAGTCAATATGAATTGTTCTTAAAATTTACATTGTTAGAAGGAGATGTAATTTAATATCTAAATATTTTAATGCCCTCCTTAAATGTTGATTGATCTTTAGCCTAAGACAAAGTATATAATACAAGAGATAAATAGGGATTTAGAAAATTTGGAAGCCTAAAATTAAAGCATGAAAGTGTATAATAGGAGAAATAGATAGAGATCTAGAAAACTTGAATCTAGTCTCTTTGATACCATATAAAATTTTGTAGAACTACTACTAATTATTTCAAAAACTTAAATTGTTAGATGAATAAATGATTTAATAATTAAATATTTTAACAATATCCCACCAAACCAATTTCATGTTGCGCTTAACTGCCATAA
Source organism: Corymbia calophylla (assembly GCA_014182845.1). Classification (NCBI taxonomy): domain Eukaryota; kingdom Viridiplantae; phylum Streptophyta; class Magnoliopsida; order Myrtales; family Myrtaceae; genus Corymbia; species Corymbia calophylla. Next base: position 17,298,390 of record CM024694.1, on the reverse strand, counting down.
CAACATATTCGCTGTCAACTTATGAGCCCTCAATGATGGCACACTGCGGTGTCGAGCTTGACATCGGATCTGATCAAGCTCTGTCGCAAAGTCTATCTCGATTCATGCCAGAATTGCTCAAGCTTGACGCCAGATCTGGACAAGCGTCTTTGCAGCTTTGAGCTTGACACCTCTATTTTCAAGTTGGGTCATCGTAGAGAGAGAGAGAGAGAGAGAGAGAGAGAGAGAGAGAGAGAGATGTGGTGAAGAGATTCCGACAAAAGTGGGGGCTAAATTGTGGGGGGCGTCAGTGGTGTTGGTCGGGGGTGTGGCGGCCTCCGTCGGGGACAAGATGGTGATCGGCATTATGATGGGGAGAGAGGGAAGAGAGAAAAATGATGTGGCAGAGGAGGATGTATTTCATGTGATAATTATATCACGTAGTGTGACGAGCCAATGAAAAGTGAATATTTCCAACATTTAAGTGTCAATTAGGATGATATACATTTTTCAAGAGGAATTGTCAAAAAAGTCCTAAATCTATTATATTTTTAGTAATTTGATTCTAAAATTTTGAAATTTGCCAATTGACTCTTAAATATTTTCATATTTTTTTAATTGATTCAAAAATTGAATGTCGGCCATAGGATTACCAGCTGATGTACAATTTTTAATAATACCTTTTTTGATTTTTTATTAATTTATGAATTTTTGGTCAGATATTAATTTTCTTTTTTTTTTTTTACTTTATTATCCTTTTTCATTTATTTTTTTATTTATCCAAAAAATCTTAAATTTATTGCGTTTTTGTCACACAGGTTCCCATTGCTTCCGCCATCGCTCGCTTCACTAACGAAATCCCTCAACTCACGAACGTTACTCGAAGTCCGTGAAGGCAAAAGTACCGCAACAGTGAAAAATTTTCCATTTTGAAGCCTTTGTTTTCTGCAAATCTCTGATGGCGATGGTGTGACGCTAAAGACCACGACGACTGTGGCTGGCCACTCGACCGCCAAATCTAGACCTCCTGACCATGATCGCTTGACCTCGAGTTCTCATGCCGCAACCCTCGCCGGCTGCTTGAGCTTCGAACTTGTGACAGTGACCGCAAGAGCTCAAGGCTCACTTGGACACTAGATTTGGAGCTCGTGGATGGGGAATTGAGCTTCAAGCTCATGGCCACATGAGCTCGAGCTCACCTCATGATGCCACGACACTTGCCAAATCTAGGTGAGGCTTGCACAGTTGGTGAGAGTCACTAGTGACCCTCACAAGTCAAAAAAAAAAAAAAAAAAAAAAAAAAAAAAGAAAATAATAAAATAATAATTTGAAAAATATTAAAATATTATTAAAAACCGTTCATGTTAGTGTTGCTCATGTCATGTAATATGATTAGCATTCATATTAATGAATTCAGGCCAAAATTGACCGGATGGAGTTAATTGGCAAAACATGAAAATCTTTATGAGTCAATTAGCAAAATTTTTAATTTTCGAACTAAATTGACGAAAATATAATAGGTTTAGGATTTTTCGAACAATTTTCTTCATTTTACATGAGTAATGTGAATTGACCAATTACACATCGTCAATTGTGTGATTGGCACATGAAATTTATATATGTGGTAGAGGGGTTTTTTAAACTCTTAATTTAGGATTTTTGTCTAAAGATGAACTTTGCTGCAAATGTCAAAACCTAATAAGCGTTTCTTGATGTAGAAAAAAATTTGAGAGGAGTTTTAATTTTTCTCTAATATGATTAAATTCAAGAAAAGCTCAAAAACCACCTTCGTGTAATATCCAGATTTCACTTAAAATTCTCTATTTTAAAAGCTGTGAATCTATCTATGTTTTTGTGCTGCCACTTTTGTAGCTTTGTTATTAGGTTTCAGATTTTAAATTAGTTAGTAAATAATTGGGACAAGAAAACTTCTACGACGACAACCAATTGATTGACCAATGATATCGAGAAGACTACATGAATCAGGGCGATTGATTCGTCTCTCAACTGCTTCAAAGAAAACTTGCGCATTTGATGAAGTTTTTAGATATAACTTAGAAAAAGATGGACAAAATCCTTTGGCTAATTTGGAGATTAGCATCTACTTGTCATTATCTTCCCGAGACCAAGTTGAAAAGTTAATGTTATCAATCAATAAAACATTTCCTAGACGGTAAATATGTTCTTATTCTTCTCGTTTGTCCTTCCTTTCACTATTGCAAGAAGTTCCCGTGGTTTTTTGAGTGTTGGGTGTATTCAGGAAGAAACACATGAAACGTCCTTAAACATATTGACGGCTTAGCAAGATTACAAATAACAATAATAATCTGCAGATGGTATTGTACAAGCACGTCCACAAACAAAAGTTGTCTTCCTACCTAATTTTTGTTTAAAATTAGTTGTTGTGCTTTCACAATACGTGAGTTGATTTAATTAAAGAGCCAATTTCTTTACCATCACCCACAACCTATTTTTAAAAGGCAATTATTGATTGTTGACCTTAGGGAGAACGTCGTAATCCTAAGGTTCCGTCTCTGTTACTTACCTGGAAGATATATCAAAGACAAAAGACTTTCACCATAATTAAAGACCAAGACAAATAATTAGTGACATTTATTTTTATTTTTTGGTCAAGTCAGACTTATTAGTTGCCCTTGCCCTGGACAGAAACAAAGTGAAAGTCCAACACTATGGAATTAGTGATCAGCTAGCAAAATTAAAGAAGAAAAACCACGTATGGTCCTTTGGAATTCATTAGCAGATGGCTCCAATAAATTTACCCACAACAATCTTTGAAAAACCAAGTCAATGGATATCGACCAATAAAACATTCATTAGGACGCAAATATTTAATTATTCTCCTTGTTTGCCCTTTTGTAACAATTTCCTAGCTATATAGAAATCCCACGCAAATTTTTTTTTTTTTTTGGTTCCGGGTAGTAGCCATACATTCTTCTAACCTTTTATGATGATGTATCGTATCAAATAAAGAAGCCTACTTACAACAAATTATCAATCCTTGATGACGTGTTTGCAATCTTATTTAAGTACAATAACTTTGCCGAAAAGAACAAATACTATTACATCAGATCTTTTAATAATGGACGGCAAACCACGTTGACTCTTTTGGTTTATCTTTTAGTAATTGACCGGAAATTTCTTAAACAATTTCAAATCGCGTGCCATGTTGTATTTAAATCTTTTTTTTTATTGGTTTCTCTGCGTTTGAAGATGAAGATAATTTCTTCGCTTCCACAATCAACCACCAAATCCAATTACCTAGCACTACTGCAGCAGACGAGGACTATATTCTCTCATTTTCTCAGAAAAACCACCAAAGATATTTCCTGATAAATGGATAAGCACATCGGCTAAGAGAAGGTGAATTGGTTGTTTTAGGAAAATTCTAAATTTTTTTTTTTTGTGAAGGACATGTAGAATGTGCTATTGGAAAATAGTTATGCTGAATCAGTATATTCTATCAAAATGACAATAATAAAATTAATGACATAGAAGGCAGGAAAACTGATATTTTGTCGATTGATCTTCCACTTGCTTACTCCACTCTTCCTCCTCTAATAACCACAACATAGTCGGAATTTACTATGTAAGCCTGAAAATTTTATAGTTTGCATAGATTGCTCCTTTTATACGAAGCTTGAGTAGATGATTCTATAAATTCAAGCACCTCTCACAACATTATAACCCACTCTCTTTTCAGATTACAACTGCACAGATTTGCACTGAAAAAGACAATTAGATTTATACATCTTCTACTCACAAGAATAACAAGAAGTGAACACTCACAGCAGAGACTAATTTTTGTTCCTTTTTCCCCAACTCTACTACTTCTGGGTTGGGTTGGAAGAAAAGTATTGGCAAATGCAACTAAGCAAGCAAGATTGTGATTTTTCCAAACAATTAATTAATCAGAATTAGTTAAAATATAAATATTCATCGCCTCCACTCATAACCTTCTTTTAAAATTTTAGATAAGCAAGTCATGAGTTTAAAATTTGGAATAAAATAATATAGTTGCTCACGGTTATGTCATAATCAAACAAAATTTTTTATTGAGAATTTTGCAAATATATCCATTGTGCAAATCAACAATGTTCGTGTTACTCTATATTTGCTCCATTGCTAAATCTGATTATATAGTCTATCTCACAGCTTAATTCCTAAACTCAAGTTGATTTGACTACAGTCATCTTATTTTGAGTGGGATGCTAGATACATTTAATTCGATTTTGTGTAATCTTGATTGATATGTTTCATGATTTATCAAATTATATGTCAATATTCGAAATTTTAGTGTATATAATCATCGTTATGTTTAAAAATGTGATATCATATATCATTCCACATTTGTTTGTTATCTAGATCTCTGTAAAATATGTTATTGCTTTTTTTTTTTTGTTGAAAAAAAGTTATTGCTTGTACTACACAATTATTGAGGGAGAATTGCCAAAAAAGTCCTAAACCTATTGGGGTTGTGCCAATTCAGTCCTAAACCTTTTTTTTTGACCGATTCAGTTCTAAACCTTTTGTGATTGTGCCAATTGAGTCCATCCGGCCAAATTTGGCTGGCCGGAGCTGACGTGGACGCCGGCCGGCACCGGCGAGAATATTTTAATAATTTTTTTTTTTTTCCGAATTTTTTATTGTTTTTTTAAATTTTTCTGTTTTTTTCTTTTCTTTTTTTTCTCCCCCTCCCCTCCCCCCCTGCCGGCGGCAGTGGCCGGCCAGCTCCGACGAGGCTGCCGGCCACTGCACGAGGGCCGCGAAGCCCTCGCCGGCGGCCGCTTGATGGTCGCGGCCTCCGTCGGACCGGCCACCCTCGCGGGCGGCCTCGCCCGGACTAGGGCGAGGCACAGGGGGGCGGCGGCGGCCTCGCCATGGCCTGGCCGCGGGCGGCGGCCTCGCCGCGGCGGCCGACGAGGCCATGGCGACCTTCACCCAGCCCGCCATGGCCTCGCCCGGCCGTGGGCGAGGCCGCCTTCTCCCGCGGCCGGAGCCATGGCGGCGGCGCCCGGATCGGGCGAAGCCGCCTCGCCGCGGCCGGCCTCGCCCATCCGGGCGGCCGGGCCGCGACCCTCGCCGGCGGCGCCCGGATCGGGCGGCCGCCTCGCCGAGGCGGCCTCGCCCAGATCCGGGCGGCCGGGCCGCGACCCTAGGCGGCGGCCCGTAGGTGCCGGGCGAGGGCTTCGCGGCCCGCGGCAGCGCGCGGTGGCCGGCAACCTCGTCGGCGGTGGCCGGCCACCGCCGGGCGGTGGGGGGGGAGCGGAGGGGAGGGGAAAAAAAAAAAAAAAGAAACAGAAAAGAAACAGAAAAATTAAAAATCAATAAAAAATTCGGAAAATAATAAAAAAATCAAAAAATTATTAAAAAATCAAAAAAATAATAAAAAATTATTAAAATATTCTCGCCGGCGCCGGCCGGCGTCCACGTCAGCTCCGGCCAGCCAAATTTGGCCGGATGGACTCAATTGGCTGTCAAAGGTTTATTGCTTTTTTTTTTTTTTTGAAAAAAAGTTGTTGCTTGTACTACACAATTATTGATATAACAAAAGCATTCAGTTTATTTGCTTGGTAACTTAACTATAAATGTTCAGCCAAATTTTTTTAACCATGTCACATTTGGAAACACCGGTGCCATATTACTTCATAAAATGAGGTTAAGATTTTGATATATATGTAACTACATTTAATAATTTTAAATTTAGCTACAAAATTAAGTCCTAAATTTAAGGTTAAATTCTGATACTAATATAGTAGTTTCAATTTTAGTAATTGCGTTAATTCCAAAGCCAAATAAGTCTCTTCACTTTAAACGCTTTTTATGTATTCTTTTACACTAATGGTTTTTTTTAAATAGAATCAGCATTTTAATATTTACTTTGGGAAATTCAGTGTCCAAACCGATCCAAAATTAACAAGATATGCATGAACACGGAACAAATTAATCAAAAGACAAAAGTGCATCAAGAAAAAAGAAGAGATGATTATTATATCGATTTAGATGTTAAAATTTTGAGCAATCATTTTAATGATAGCGGACCAACAAAATCATATCCCTAAGTAGTTCAAATCAAAGCGAATCAAAATACCATTATCTTTCATAACAAATGATGTAATTGGACCAATTTCCTTGAACGGCATATAGTCTTGATGGTGATTTCTCCTTTTCCAAGCTAAACCGGCAAACGACCGAAATGACAACTACAATCAAGGTTCAACTGTCGTCCTGTTATTTTTAACAAGGTGCCGGCGTGCTTGTTTAGGCTTCTTCAAGGAAAAACAAACTTACTAAACTAAAAGGACTATTTCAACTTCACATATTTAAATATAATTTGCATGTTAATAATTTTATGTTTTAAATATTTCAAGTGTTCGGCATTAAGTAAAATTCAAATTGTGAACGAGGTAAGACCTTAAAAAACGAAAAGTAAAATGTAAACGACAACCTTATTGGATTTTTCCATTTTGATATCATATAAATGAAAATTATTCAAAAGACGAGAGTGCATCCGATTCGACAACAAACAGCGCCATTACGATTCAATGACATTGCGGAGTCATAGTTTAATCATATATTCATAATCTATTGGCCCGTCGCCTAAGAGGCGACTTATCCCCAGAGGTTATTATATTGAGGGTCCACGCTCCAATTTAGCAGCAAGCGAATCTCGTCTTCTTCTGGTCTCCTCCTTTCATTTTAGTCAATCTTCCCCACCTCTCTCTCTCTCTCTCTCCGCGCAGAGCTCTCATCCTTCAATTCTCACGCATTTACATACTCCCTCAGCCTTTTCAACTCTCTCGCTCTTCGCTCCGCTGGAAACATGGTGGTTTCCGGCGAACACCGATCTCTCGACTGCTCTCTCCCTCACGAGCTCACCTCCAAGACTCCCTTCCACAGCCTCAAGCTCTACTTCCTCTTCGGAATCCTCAGCCTCTTCATGCTCTCCATCGCTCTCCTCATATACCACTGCGTCCGTCTCAGCTGGACCTCGAAGAAGCGTGAAGTGCTAGCAAAGAGGACGAATTCACAGGCATCAATTGGATCTTCCTATGAGGTTTTTCTAAGTTTTCGAGGTCTAGATACCCGTCATGGATTCACTGATTTTCTCTACCATAGCATGATCGATGCCGGGATCCTTGTCTTTAGGGATAATGAATCCCTCCATGTGGGTAGAAGAATTGGCGATGAACTTCTACAAGCAATCCAAAACTCCAAGATCTACATTCCTATATTCTCCAGGAATTATGCGTTGAGTCACTGGTGCCTCCGAGAGCTTACATGCATGGTTGAGTGTGCCTCCAAATCTAATGAGAATAAAGAGATTTTGCCCATTTTCTTGGATGTGGAGCCTAATGACGTCAAGCTCAAAACAAACTTATACAGCAATGCCCTTTCAGAGCATCAGAAAAAGTTTTGCAGTGAAGTTGAATCATGGAAAAGGGCTCTTGTTGATGTGGATGAGATAAAGGGATGGAACTGGAAGACCGATGAAAGGTAAATGTCATAAACTTTTCAACTCGTCACCCGTAGATTTCCTTCTCCTCGCTAGTCAGTTTAATTGCGGTATTGTTGGTGAAATGTAGTTTTTTTCATCTCCCCGATCCTATCTAGTGTAAATTGTGGTCGTGGTCGTTGCCGCTACTAGTATCGGCCACAGTGATCGGTATCGGCTTTATCGCAGCGATAACTTCGATGGTGTAATTGCGGTGCCACAAATAGTAATAGATCTCTAAGCAGTTCCACCAAGTCATCAGGCCAGCCACTGCGGCAGCTCAACTGTTGTTCGCCGCCACTTCTTTGTCGCCGGCCAGAACCAAGCCGCCAGAAGCCACCGCTGAGCCATTTGGCCCCCACCATTTCTCCCTCTGACTCACTGTGACGAGACAGATCCGGGCTCAAGAGGCCATTTTTGACATCACCAACCCAAATCTGGTGTTGCCCGAGGAGTTGCCCGAGGACGATGATGCCATCCCTGGCGGTCGCAAGGCCACTACCCACATGATGTGGAGGATTGAGGCAAGGCCAAGACGGGCAGGTCGACAGGGTGCGATGGGCAATGGCGTTGGAAGGTGACAGTGACACCCCAGGGAGATGAGTGATCTCAACGGCGGCAGGGCAGTGGCAGGGGCCAACGAAGCGGTGACTGAAATTGGGGGAGCAGAGATAGAATGGGAAAAATGCATATTGTTTTGGTGTCTAAATTATTCTGCATTTTATCTGCAACTTGTAAATATAAAATTTATCCCTAAGTCGGTTGTTACATTTTGGCAGCCAAGCAGATCTGGTAAGATCTATAATTCAAACTGTGTTGACAAAGCTGAACATCATATTTAAAAAAAATGTGACTGAAGATCTAGTTGGAGTCGATGATCGTGTGAAAGCTATAATCAAAATGTTGCATGTAGAATCCAATAGTGTGCAATTCCTCGGGATCCATGGAATGGGCGGGATTGGCAAAACAACACTTGCCAAGGTCATCTTCAACCAACTGTCTTCTAGCTTTCACATATGCAATTTCCTTTCGGATGTTGGAGAATCATCACGACGCCATGGTCTGGTACATTTGCAAAAACAGTTGCTATCCAAGTTGCCTGATTCTCGTTCTATCCTCGACCAAATTCATGACGTGGATGATGGGATCAACATGATTAAGAGAGTATTTTGCAATAAAAAAGTTCTCATTATTTTTGATGACGTGGATGGGAAAGAACAACTCCAGAGTCTAGCAGGAAAAGGTAATTGGTTTGGTTTCGGTAGTAGGATTATCATAACTACTAGGGACCAAAGTGTCCTTACCATTGAGAGAGAAGTAAGAGTTGAAGGCCTTGCAACTATTTCGGCTTATGAAGTATGTGAAATGGAATTTGATCATGCTCTTAAGCTTTTCAGTAGGCATGCCTTTAGAAGAGACTCTCCATTGGATCAGTATATCTCCCTTTCTGAAAAAATTGTCTATACTTTGGGAAAGCTTCCTTTAGCTCTTGAAGTTACAGGTTCATTCCTTTCCGGTAAGTCCGAAACATTCTGGGAAGACACTTTGAAGAAGTTAGAAAAAACTCCTTCCAAGGAAGTCCAAAGAAAATTGATGTTAACTTATGAAAGGTTAGATGATGCACAAAAACAAGTATTTCTGGATATAGCTTGTTTTTTTGTTAATAAGGATAAAACATATCCTTCTTATATGTGGGATGCTTGTGGATACTACCCACATGAATCCATTGAAGTCCTCTTTCTCATGTCCTTGATAAAAATCAAGGATGACTACTTTCTGGATGCATGACCAAGTGCGGGACCTCGGAAGGGAAATCGTTCGTAAAGAGAATTTCGATGATTCATGTGAGCGTAGCAGAGTACATAATCCTGAGGAAGCGCTAAGCGTTTTGAAGCAGAAAGAGGTATGAAAAGGGAACAACAATTTATTTTCTCGTGAATTGTTGTAAATTATTCTTGTAAAAAGCAAAATTAATCGCTATTAACACTTAAAATTATTTGCTTTCGACCTTCACATGTGGATTTCTTTGTGTCTCCACTGTCAGGGGGGCAGGAAAATTAAAGCACTGTCAGTTGGATTTTTAAAGATAGGGATTTATTGGAGGCTGATGAATTTGCTAATTTAGAAAAGCTGAGGTTCGTTCAAGGGCATGGGGTGTCCTTTGTTGGAGACTTCAATAATCTTCTATCCAGTTTAAGATGTCTTTCTTGTCGTTGTTGCCCTTCCAAGTTTGAGGCAAAAAACTTTCATCCGACTAATTTAGTCGTTCTTGACCTTTCATGGAGCAAAATTTCGGAAAAAAAGTATTGATTGGATCAAAGTATGATATGAGTCTCACTCCTTTATTTGTGAATCATTTCTTCTTTTTTTATTTGTAGGTCGTTTCTCAAAAAATATTTTATCAAATTGTTTTGCAGGCGACACGGAAACTAAAAGTCCTAGATCTTAGCCATTGCTTTAACTTAAGGAGAACACTTGATTTATCTACATTGGTGTCTTTGGAGATTTTGAGATTATGTTTTTGTGCAATGATAAAGAAACTTCCAGAATCAATTGGGAAATTACAATCATTAATCCAGTTGGATTTGATAGGAACATGTATTGATCACCTACCCGATTCATTCGGCAATCTAAAGCAACTAACAACCCTTCGGTTGGCTTGTACTATTATCAGATATTTTTCGTCGGAATCCTAGAGGAGATGCGAACCTGTGCTGTTTGAAAATGCCAGACTTGTCATGGAGCCAAATATACGGATTACCCACCGTGGCAAGTCTTGTCTTTAATATCCATAAACTTGAGCTAGCTGTAGGGGATAGCAGACGGTTGTGGGATCCGAAGTGGATCCCCCTTCATGAGCTGGAGAATGTTGTTGTTTTTCCTGCTAGAATCCATCATACCCAATCTCAGCTCGAAGAACTAATATTTGCCTCCCCAAACATGCGGTTCCTCCTCCGGCTTCCGTCTAGTTTAAGAGAGTTAGTATTACGAGAAACAGCACAATTGCTACGTAACTTTGGTTTACCATTTTTGGGTTCCTATGATTATTGGATGCCGATATTCCTTGGTATATGTGACTCGGAGTTGGAGAAACTCCTTATGCAGGATTACACGTTTTCAAGACGGCTCAAACGGTTTGTGTCGAAAATGGAAGAATTCACATATACATGGTGGCCTGAGGATGAGTTCCTCACAAAAGTACTTGAGCCGTCGCATATGAAGAATCTACAACAGGTAGATTTGTTCAAATGTGAGCTATTAGTCGAGATTCATGGCCTTGAAGAATTGGGATCCCTTTCCTCCCTCACAGTCACGTATTGCAAGTCGATCAAAAGGATGCCAGACCTATCGAAATCGAGGAAGCTAAGGGAGCTTCGAGTAGGAAAATGTCCGAAGCTAAGAAGCATGGATGGTCTGGACTGCTTGGAATCTCTAAAGTATTTACAGATTCACGATTGTGGGTCATTGGAGAGTTTGGTGGACACCTCAAATTTGGATTTAGAATGTTGCCTTGATTGTCTGTTGCAAGCAGTTGCCCGACTATCGGAGTTGCTGTAAACGTGACAGGGGTTGCTATTGCGACATGCTTTTTGAGGGTTTACAGAAATCCAACCCAATGGAAATCTGGCAAGTATTACGAGGGCACCCGAATGTTGCGCCGGTAAGGAAGTTTGAACTTGACTTGATTGTCGTGCTTGGTGTAGCCATTTTTTTTGTTATTTTGTTTTTTGAAGAAGGTTTTGTCCCGGACAGAAATTGGTAATGAAGCTAAGATTGTGAACGAGGCACGCTCATATGATGCCAAAACATTGTCCAATTTTAATCAGCTTTTGAACAGAGTACTTAGTTTATTGATTGCTGTCCATGATTGCTTTTTTATTCCCCCTTTAGTTTTCGTTGTATATGAGTTTGCCATTCATGACCTCTCCTGGGCATAATAATAGATTCTGGTTGATTATAATTAGTCATTTTATCAATATGTTTTGCATTACGAAGGAAAGTTTGAATATGTGCCCACATGTTGGATCGGAACTCATTTTATGAATAAACCCGCTTCATAAAGAAACAAAATATAGATCATAATATAAATACAAGAAGTTGTTCAATTATCATGATAAGATTGTTAAACAAAGTCAATTTTCAGACCAGGATGCTTCTCGTCTCATCACTCCCTTATATTTCTTGATCTCTTTACTTTATTTTATATTATTCAAAAGCGAGTTTGCTTCCCTAAAAAAGAAAGGCAAGAGTTCAAGATTCCATTATGATAAGATTAGAGATTAAAAAAAGCAAAAATACTGAAGATGATATATATATAATCAAATGAAAGTGCTTATTACTTGTAAGGAAGATCAACTATGTTTAATTAACCTTTTTTCATAATCACCAACCGGTGAAGATGATATGCTTAGGTCTCCATGAAGCTTCCTGTGATTCCAAAGCTGAAACTCAAGCTTCAATTAAAGTAATAACTCACAATGAGTTTCCTTATTAGTTGAGAAAGCACCATGCAGAAGTAGCAAAAACTCAATTTAATTATGTTGTGTAATATCAATCGTCTTATCCCATCTTAAAATGAGAGCTATCAAGCAATTCATTCTTAATTCAAGGTTATCTCTAAGCCCCCTTTTTCTTTTTATCATGCCTTATGTTGAAATCCACAAGGAACCATTCTTGATTTGTCCAGCTCAAGTGGTGGAATACTACAGTTATACATAATCTAGAAAGGAATCAGCTGTTAAGATCATAACGCATCGCTTTCATGAAACATATGAATGTGGGATCGACATTTACCCTCCTATATTATTAGCCACTCACTTGTATATGTTTTGGATAATACATGACATGAAATTAACCAAATCTGATCGGCCCCAATTAATAATAAACAAAGGGGTTGCGATATATGATTTGGATCTAATGAATAAATCAGAGAGGGGGAAAAGAGAAGATGCACTAATTACTTAAGATGATATCTGAATTGATTTTAACTTTTTGTTTTTTACTTACTCAAAATTATGTGGCGTGAGCATTTCAACTTTATACCTAAAACTTTTGCAACATATAAATGTTAACACGTAAATTAATATTTGATAGAGTAATTTTTTGAAATTCAAATAGCATTTCCAAATTTGACCGAGAAACACGGCTTCTTCTTGAAGGGTGATTTGCACTGCCAATCGTAGCTTAACTTGTCACTTGCTTACCACTTGGTTTCAATAAAACCTTTTTGAGATGTGCTAATCATTGTGATTGCCCTAGACAAGGACTTCTTGTTAATGATTTCTTGTCAAAATTGGCCAAATTGACTCAATTAGTAAAAAGTTAGAAGTTTTATGATTCAATTGACAAAATTGAAAAATTATAAGATTTTAAATAATTTTTCCTACAAGTCCACTAGACCATCAAATTCGAAATTAACTGGAGTATAATCATTATACAATCCCATCTCAATGGGTTCCAATAGGTGGAGAGAAAAGACAATCCAGATTGGTCCATTAAATCTAAGTTATGATGTCACCAAGTCGACCGGCACAAAAGGTCAACGTCCTCAAGACACGTAAGCAGGAGCTTATCCATCAAAGTTCCCAAGCAAGAAAGAAGGTTAAAAAAACAGAGGAAAACGAGTCAGCTTCTGAATGATGATTCTTTCCTTGTTCAGTCTTCAAAACGGAAAAAAGGAGAGCCCACTGTCTTCAGAAATGAAAACCATCAAACTCAATCTGCTCTAAAGAGCACAAGGCTTAATAGATTCTGATTCTCACCAACACACACAAAAACAACATCTCTCTCTCTCTCCCCATAAGTTACCCACTTCACCACATCTTACCTTGAATCCAACAAGCCATCGTACTCTTCATTCTGTTCCTAAATCGTACAAAAAGAGGACAGAACATCTTCTTGTTTTCTTGGTCTGTCTGTCTTTGTCTTGTCTTTGTTAATAGTGGGATGGCTGCGATGGTAGTGAAAGAGAGGAAGATACTGGTGGCGGTGGACGAGAGCGAGGAGAGCATGTACGCCTTGTCGTGGTGTCTCAAGAACGTCGTCTCCGAGAACTCCAAAGACACCCTCGTCCTCCTCTACGCCAAGCCCCTTCGTTCTGCCTACACAGCCCTCGACGGCACAGGTAGAAAACAGAGGTCAAGATGGGCCTTCTTCTTTTGCTTTCGAAGACCCACCTCTCGAAAATATAGAGCGGTTTTCAAAAATTTCTGAATTTTTTATTTTTTGGTTTCTATTTGCAAGGGTACTTGTTTTCTTCGGACATAGTGGTCACCATGGAGAGGCACAACAACGGATGGCTGATTGCGTTATGGCCAAAGCTAAGAAGATCTGCAATGATTTTGGCGAGGTGAGTTCTTATCAAGACATAAATTTCTAAGTTTTTATAAGTGAAATTGTCTTAAGAATTAATGGGATTGAGTGACTCAAGTTTGAGTGCTATTGTTGGGGGATAGGTAGCAGTGGAGATGAGAGTGGAGAATGGGGATGCAAGAGACGTGATCTGCCGCATGGCACAGAAGTTGGTTCCTGATGTTCTAGTCATGGGAAGCCATGGCTACGGCCTTATCAGGAGGTACTTCAAATACTCATTTTGATTAACTACTTGAAAATTCCTAATATTGACTCTAATAATCAATCACTTTGGAGGGAAGGCATGTATTATGCAGCCTTAGCTCGAGATAAAGCTAACGTTGAAAGTATGGGTAATCGATTCTATGATGGATAGATTCTGCACCAAAAATCCACAACCTGCCTTGTAAACTTTCAAGAACATGGCAATTTGAAGTATTGTAACTATTGTTCGAAAAAACATGTCATATGAACTATTTGTGGTATATTAATTAAAGTGTCCATGGATTTCCTAAACTTCTGAGATCGAAATCCATTTCTAACGTGTCTATATTTTTTTCTACCTCATCCCGGTTGAAGGTTGTCCTTGCCTACATGGGTGGCAATTGAGAAGTCTCTTAGACTGATTGACTATTCAAAGATTTATTCTAATTAGTAGAATGAGGGGTTTAGTCTTAATTGTAAACCTTCTTTTGTGTTTTGTGGGCAGATTGTGGCATTTGTATCCGTACTTAGTTTTGATTTGGTCAAATGTTGCAGGGCCTTTCTGGGGAGTGTGAGCTATCACTGCGCACAGAATGTCAAGTGTCCTGTGCTGGTAGTGAAGAGGCCCAAATCCAGCCAGAACAACTAGAGCTCAATCTATACCTCGTGTCGTGTCCTATCCCTAGGTTGCCTTCGAGTGCATTGTCGAGTTTCGTTGTATATATTCCTACAATATGCATATTCTTCGAGTCCTGCCTTGTAAATGGATTGATTGTTATTAATAGATTCCGATTATCAAAACAGACATGGTGCTTGACCAAATCATTAAGCAGCGTATAACCATACAAAAATGTGGATGGGTGTATCGAAAGTTTCTATCAGCTGTCGATAGAGACGGACCAAATCAAAGAGAGAAGACCGATAGAAATTGATGGCATTATCTTAAGACCACATGCAGCAGATCCAAACCCTTCAACAAGTGCGATTGATCTAAAAATGGACATTTGCCGTTTGTTATGAAAACTCAAATCAGTCAAAATGGATATAGATGCAATCAGTCACTCAAAAGGTCTTGGGATCAGCCTTCCTACATCTCTCTCCCTCTCTAAAGAAATGTCCTACATCTATATGGTAAAGATAGAAAAAGAAAAATTCCGAAGGCACCATGCTTATGTCGAAGCCAACCAGTCAGCTTTTATTGCTCTGCCTCTCCCTACAACTCATCCTGCGAACAGCACAAAACGACGAAAGATCAATGAATGCAACAAACGCGGAAAAAAGTGCAGCAATATGAAGTTCATGACCATGTCAATTGAAGAATTCGGCCTTTACTTCGTCCTTGGAGTCAGCGGACTCAGCTTTCTTATCTGCTTTAATTTCAGAATCAGTATCGTCTTCAGCATCATCGGCATCAGCATCAGCATCATCATCTTCATCCTCAATCTGAAAAACAATGTGCACGATTAGAGCCATCCAAATAAACAACATTAGGAATCTTTAGAGAGCGGGTATAAAAGGCTTACGTCAGAATCTACTGGCTCATCCTTGGCTTCCTGGAAAGGGATAAGCAGAAGTCAGATAAAGGGAAAAAACCAATGTGAATATACTCTCTCTCTCTCTCTCTCTTCCCTGCCCGCATGCAGAAGTACATTGAGTCCGGCCAAGAATTCCAAGCTATGCAGGAAAAAATATGCAAATAGATAATAACCAGCATCATAAACATAAATACACAGTGATCTCCTGTCAACTCACTAATTTTCAGTATATATTCACTTGTTTATTTTAATGAAGCATTAAAATCTTAAAACTTCTATGATTCTTTCTATTTCCCAAAAAGTATCGACTTGTGTTGACATCCTACCCTTTTCACCCGCCTCGCAGGTGAATATCCTGACGCACGTAGCAGAGTTGTCCCTAAGTGAAGAGCGGCAATCCGCAGCAAAAACCTTGAAAGAGAAGCACAAAGCACAGGATACAAAGGAACTTTGATGTCAAGCACATGAGGAGCTTAATCCAGATGCAACAGGATGCCAAGCTTGGAGTCTTGAAGGCCAAGATGGCCGCGAGGGACGCTGGGAATAAAAAGAAGAGAAATCCATATGTGATCTCTGTTTGGACCAATAAATAAAGCAAAGAGGCGGTGCATTTTGGGACATTTTCCGCAGAGAGGACGTCCCCAGTTTGGAGGCATATCTTGGCAAGCACTATAACGAATTCAGGCATACATACTGCGCTCCAGTTAAAGAAGTGAATTTCCCAGCACAATTATGCTGCCCTTGTTGGCTTATATATGCAAGCTATGTTCCTGGATCTGACACTCACGCCTTCTATGATCTGGTCATTCATATGATCCATGACCAATTGTTCTTACTTTGGAGCACAAGAGGAAGCTGAAGGAGGAATCTGGTTAGTATATGCTTAAAAAAGGATGAATTTTTCCTCTAATAACGTATCCAATGGTCGAACGTAACTTTTGAAACTTTGTAGGAATTGAATCATGGACGTTCAAACAACACTTAGGCGAATCAGTTCTTTTTCCGCCGGATGTTCCCAACAAGTTAGAAACCTAAAGGTAAATAAACTGATTCTTTAAATCTTTTACCCGTACCGTCACTTTGACTTGAAGTCCTCTAAATTGTGGGCACAATCATCATTTTCATGAGTATGTTGATCTTAGGAAACAGGCGGTGGCATATTGACAAATGTCATCACTGTTACACTGACTACCAGGCCGTGAAGCTTTCCCAGGCGATGTTTTTTATTTGCATTCAAGCCTTTTGGAAAGAGCTGCAAAACCATCGGACCAGACATATGCAGGTAGCTTGACCAACTTACCCGTCATTGAAACACAAGCTGGAGAAGTATTGGCTCATATTCCTACCAATGTGATCTTCCATTACTAGAGAATCTAAGGTCGGGATTTGATTACATCAATTAATCGATTAGTGTACTTTCGGTACCTAATCTTATTCATTTTAAAAAGACTTTTGTCATGCAGTTTGGATTGTTTTAGACTTATTTACTAACGTGCGATGTGATCATGCAGGTGCGCAATCATCAAAATAACAATCAGCAACTAAAGGAAATATTAAATAATTTGCAAGAGAAAATAAGTACCTAGCATTAAAAGATAAATAAATGACTAAGGGGGAATCATAATCATCGTATCGTAAGCGTACAATCAAGGGTAATTGTATCCGAGGATAATTAAAACCCTAAGGTGAAGCCATGCAGACTTGTTCAATTTTAAGCACAATCTTAGATCAATAATTTTTTCACAACTTTTAAGAGAGAAATTGTCCCACAACTATTTCAAAGCCTTTTAGGGAACTCTATTTTCAAAAAAAAAAAAAAAATTTTGGAATTTTTTGGAATTTTTGATGAAATTCTTCTTCTTCTTTTTTTTTTTGGGAATTTCTAACATTTTTAATATTTTTGAATTTTTTTAAAAATATTTTTTTCGAAATTTTTATAAAATTTCAGGTTTCTGAATTTTCCATGAATTTTCTGAAATTCGAATTTTTAATTATTTTTTAATATTTGAATTTTTTTTTTTAATGATTTTTATAATATATAAATAATAACTTCGGGCCAAGCCAGGAAACCTGGCCCTGTTGACCCGATTCGGACCCCGTCAGCCCTGGTTGGGCTAAAGGAACCGAGCGGCCTTAAGCCCACTAAAAATTAATCAAAGGTCCCGAAAATTCCTAAAAAAACCCATCTGCAATTTTTATCTTTAGCCCAGCCGAGGGCCCATCTTCAACTTTTACCTTCAGCCCAATCATTCCTAGCCGGCAATAAACTTAGCCCAATGTACACGGGCCCAAGGCGAAGCCCATCTTCTTGCCCTATTTTTTTTTTTGGCCTTTTTTGTTTTTTTTTCTTTTCTGGTCTTAAGAAGCTGCAGCACGCTCGCTCGAAGATTGCAGCTCCTTTTGCTGAACCGACGTCGACGCGGCCGTGAGTCTTCATCGATCCTAAGGAAGTCGCCATGCCATCGTCTAGCGTTGGTCGTTTCATCTAACCAACGCCGAGCGCCGCCAACCGCCACCTGGCCAACATTCCAAAAGTCGCCGAATAAGGTGATGAACCGAAACACAAAGGACAACCTCGGCCAATCCAAGCCAAACCTTTGCTAACCGGGCAAACGGACGCTGTAGGGACACTCACGAAGTCAAACAAGTAGTGGTGACTTGATGTCTACACAAATGCTCCTAATGTCTATATGCGATGCAATTTTAGTGAACATTTTTTTTTGTTAAGGGGTTAGAAATTAATCCCTAATTTTCTGACGTGATTAATAAACAATTAAATGAGTCGCCAAAATTTAGATGTCAACAATGTCAATAATAGTGCCCAATGATAGGGTTGCATGTGTATCCATTCATCAGGATTAAATGATTTTGTTTTGAATTATCTATCTTTCTGACTATCCCTATTACTGATGTTTGACCAGAGTTTAATATTTGTTTCCACATGAGCATAATTATAAGATAAAAAGAATGGTCGGCGATGCGTCTTGGAACGTCGCACTCTTTTAATCACAAGTGAACAGGGGTTGTCGCGTGCTCAAGGGTCGGGGCATAATGGCTCTCCACTTGGCTTCTAACTTAAGTGAGCTCCCCATCTTCCTATCGTACCAAAGTAGGTTGCAAAGGTTGGACCAACCCCAAAATAGCATTTATGGGCCAACACCTCAATGGTTCCTAATTGTGAGTATAGCACAATTAGAGTTTTTGAATCTTTCCAGAAATTTTATACAAGTTTCACAGCTTTTAAATGGCCAAATCTTATGAAATTAGACCTTAGTTTCAACAATGTACAAGGATTACTTCCAACTCCCCCTAAGGCCAATAAAATTTATTGTCTCAAATAAATAAAAAAACTACTTGGAGAGACGTCCTTGGCAATGTTCCAACTAAGCTCCACTCCAAGTCCAAGAACAAGTTGACTAGCGTTATTTTGCCATATCTAAGCAATTTAAGCGAGGCCCTTCTTACCTTGAGTTTGCATGGCAATGATTTTTAAGGAAAATTTCCTCCATTACTAAATAACGAATGTGCATTGAGAAAGATAAATATGAGTGCTAACTAGCTACAAGGGTACTACCAAGGGCATTAGCTAGGAAGAAATACACCTCAAGTGTCGAAACTTGGTATGGATGGGCTCATAAGTGCTAAAAATTTCAAAAAATACAATGAAGTACCAATTAAAAAAAAAATTGAACATTTAAGTGCCAACTCCGGCGAGGCTTGCCGGAAATCTGACGTGGCATTATTTTATTAATAAAACCAATCTATGTGACTACTAGAAATTCAACGTGACTTGTCAAAAATCCGATGTAGTTCGTTGTTGGCACTTAATTATGCATTTCTTCTTCAATTTTGGTACTTAAGTATACATTTTGGAAGTTTTGACACTTAGGGTGCTCGCACCTCGCATTAGCTAATTGAAGTAGTCTAGACTTTCTCAATTTGGGAAATAATCAAATGGTTGACACCTTCTCTTCATGAATGGGCTTGCTTTCTAATTTGAAGGTGCTCATTACATGTGCCAATATATATTCATGTAGCCATAAAGGACCCCGAAGCTCGTTTTCAGTTTCCTAACATACAAATTGTCAATCTAGCCATGAACAACTTCTAGACCGGCCTCCCATTTGGATACTTGATCGCTGGAGTGACATAAAAGTCAACAATTCAGATGATGCAACTAGTGTAGGAACTACGTGCTCCCTTACCTCCCATTTCCCGAGTTTGAGGGGAATTATGACTATTCAATGACCATAATCAACTAACGCATTATAACTACGAAAGGTTATCATCTTTGAAGCAACGACTTTATAAGAGAAATTGCAAATTCTGTTGACAGTTTAAACTTCGTCTGCTCAATCTCTCCAATGATGCTCTTACCAGCTCCATCCCTTTGTCCTAGGCAAATTTGACCGAACTAGAAGCTCTTGACCTTTCAAACAATGAGCTCTCGGGAAGGATCCCTCCAGACTAACACAACTCATTTCCCTTGCTTTCTTCAATGTGCCAGAGACTGTCTTTCCAGGCCTATGCCTAGAGCGAAGCAATTCAATACATTTTTATGGAGAAAACTAAGGGTTGTGCGGAGTTCTTCCGATGAAGAAATTGTGGAAACTGTTAAAGCGCCGCTGTGAGCACCACCTTGTGCGGTCCCTGAAGAGGACTAGGACATGGTTCGAAGAACTTGACTGGAGAATTCTGTTGATGGGTTTTGGAAGCAGGCTGATCATTGGTGTGGTTATGGGGCTGATTACACCTTCCAGAATTGAGCATTGGTCCCTGAAGTTCAATGACTAGATTGCGTCTCTTTTCGATGTGTTCTTTGAATAAAATGCCTCCTGTTTCATCAACCAAAACATACATGTGCGGTTGTTCTCAATTGTGGAGACTTTCAAATTTCAAGCCATTGTTTTTAGTTTCTATCAGAAAGTATTTTTTTTTTTTGGTAATGATCTATCAGAAAGTATTGTGTTAGCTATAAATGCAATTTCTCTTGTGTTGGTCAAAAAGATATCTCTGCTTAATTAGTTTCAGATAAATCATTATGCAGAAGTTCCTTCCCCTCATTTCTCTGTTTGCCCCTGTATAGATGTGTCCTGTGCTTCTTGATAGTATCCAAATAAGAGATGAGATCTTCTTGAGTAAAAATGCCTCCAGTTTCACCAAGAGAAGTATACATGCGGCGGTTGTCCTCAAATGTGGACTCTTTCACATACCAACCCATCATTTTTGGTTTCTATCTGAGAGAAATATATACATCACTTGTAAAGCTTTTCTCGAGAGTTGGGGTGAAATGGAAACGTGTTCTTTCCTTTAATGTGTCTATGTCATCTCCAATCAAACAATTGATTCAATTTTATCTCTAAACAAATGTTCGATATTTACTGGGATCACTTAATTCTAAAGGATTCCCGAACTATTTTAAAGGATTCAATATGATTTCCCTGTTAGTAATTACAGTTGGGGAATCCGCAAAATTGTCACTATTATGTCTCACTTGTTAAGAGCAATTTTTTATTCTTGACTTTCAGAAGGCTTCAACTTTCGGGCAGACGATGCCATCTAAACTTCAAAGTCCAGGATTACAAAAATGAACATGCTTGACAACCAATGTTGATCTGAATTCCATCAGTAACTAGTAATTTTTCTACAAGATTAATAAAATTGAATTAGAGAACGTATTTTTACCACATATCTATAATTAGTAAATTCTCGATAATGAAAACTGTTCATCCCAAAAAATTAATAATTACCACATCTATTTAAGCAACTAGTAATATATGTATCTTTAATAACTTTTAACATAGAAAAATAACAAACTTAATGCGTTTAGTAACTCAAAACTGACCTAACTTTTGCAGTATTTATACATGGTCATTAGTTTTTCTTGTACACACTGAATTAACTTTCACCGTATAAATACATCCAAACTTTTTACGAAAGATCCAAGCGAAAACCGGCTTCGGCTAATAAACCTGGCCACGACTTAAAATTCGCTCAAACGTCCACGACACTCCATCTTATCTTTTTGCTTCGTACTTCGGGACGATGGGTTGCTCTTGTTCCTTTCGCCGGTCAATAGGTGGTGGTGGTGTTTTCTCGATTAACTTGTCCAGCAACCCAAGTTGTGCTCCAAGATGACCGTAAACGTCCCGTCACTTCGCAAAAGTCTAGCTTGATTGGCCGGCACCCGTTATCCTCACGGGTCATCCTTTTCCGAGGAAACTCACTTTCCGAATGATCTGGAGAACACTCCCACATTTGATGGACAAGAATCATTTGGCATCTAACTTTCGTTTTCAGGATTGACAAATTGGCATCAACTCGTGAACCGCATTCTATTTTTTCGGTGTCTTTTAATGTGATAACTGGACAAGAATTTCTTGAACAATTTCGTAACGCCATTATATATTTGACCGATCTTTGTATTCACAATCAACCATCAAATCCAAGTAGCTCAGTTTTCTCATTTTCACACCTACAATAACTAAAGATATTTACAATCAATTTTTCTTGCTATGAACTAAATTAAAACACCAGCTTCGAATCTCCTCTCCTAGTTTTAAAATGTTGAAATCCCTTTAAATAAACGCCTATATGACAAAAAATAATGATAATAATAAATGCATAATAACTGTTCTATGTCCTTTGGACTATGGCCTTATAACAATAATATCGGATTAAGAACATCAATTTATGAAACAATGTTACAACTTATTAGATATATTTGCAATGGACATTGTCCTTGAATTACTAAATCTTTCACACATGCAGAATTTCAAGTGCATGTTGTATACGGTCAAATTATGTCTAAAATCATGATATCATGTATCTACTCTATATTAGTTTAGGTTCTATGTGAATGATCGCAGTTACTTGTGTAATGCCTTCCGGTGATGTACAGAAGGCCTTTAATTTATCTGTCTCTTGCCAACATAACCCTTCAATCAAAACTCGCTGCCGCCCACTTAGATGGTCTTTGCCACAACCCACTACAAAAGACTGAAACATGTTGTTGAATCGATGCAAACTGCGTTAACTCCACCATGGACAAAAGCCTCACATGCCGAGACGACACAACTCGTCCAAATCTTTGCCTTCATAGCCCGCTGCCCTTCTGTGCTTGTTTCTCGAAGAATCACTCATCAGATAAGTAACTGTCCCACTAGAAACCACGACTTGAATCACAGCCACATGCAGCAGGTCGGTCAAGACCACAAACTTGACTTAATTTATGTGTTAATAGTAATCTTTTGATCCGTGTCAGCTTCATGCTGATATTACTAGTATAGACACCTAAAGGCGGGGTGAATAGGTATAGAGAGATTATTCGCGCAAATATATATAACTTTTGCAATCAATGAACTGAAATCAAGTAGAGAGAGTTAGAGAAGATTGCAAACACTGTTTATAGTGGTTCGGCTTTTGACAAGCCTACGTCCACTCTCCGGGCGACCAGCCACCCGGTTGTATTTCACTATATGATCAACGGTAATTACACACTCTCGAGTGTTTGTACTCGGTGATGACCTGTCTCACTAAGTCACTCTCTTTTGGTAATATACTGTGATCACTCAAATGCGCACTATGAACAACAATTGAAGAATTGAATCAGCTTTGGAATAATGTTCATCTCATATACCCCTAGGTCTCATCCTATCCTTAAATACTCTCCAAGCCATACTCGACCGTTGGTTCTTTCCTTGAGAGTTTAGTCTTCCTTTCTTTGGATAGACTTTATAAGGTAAGTCTTTTTGACCATTGAGAGTAGATCAGATCCACTTAGATTCCGTTCGCCCATACAATCAGAATCTGGGCTTCCATAAGTGCTCTATTCTTCTTTGGAAGTTGCCCACTAATTGATCCTGTCAATCAGATTAGTATAACAGAATCAATATAAATAAGGTAAGTGAAATACTCTACCGTTGGTGATCTTATCGTGTAAGTTCACCTTAAGTCTGACGGTCTTAAGTTCTGAGTCTGCCTAGATTTTCAGTTTGGTTCGTTCAGACTTAAAATCTCAGTCTGGTACGGTTAGACTTAAAACTCAGTATGGTACGGTTAAACTTAAATCTCAGTCTGGATGAGTCTTTTCGTCTGGTACGGTCAGACTCTAAGACATCTCATGCTTTATCTTCTGCTACTAGCAGACTTTAAAGCCTATGTCATTCTGTGTACTTTTCCTTCAAGAGATTGATATAAAATATCATTCATAAAATGTTTTGTAAGCATCAAAACTAGGAGTTTTCTCAACAATCTCCCCCTTTTTGATGATGACAAAACATTTTATACATATGGCTTAATGTCCCTGCAAAATATGGTTAAATAGAGCCTGCTTCCAACTATTCTGCTCAACTCATAAGAATAACCCATATCAACCCTGTATAGACAATACAACAGCAACATAATTTCATATTACAGCTTAACATGATTCAGACTTTATCAGTACTATGTGATCAGCATATAAGAAAATATTATTAGCCATGCGTAATCAGAACTTTCATATCATAGTATCATGCATCAACACGATGATAAAGCCAACTGTTATGCATCCATCCATCAAAGCATCAAAAATATCCATCTATCAAAGCATCAAAAATCAAAATTAAGCCATATCTACTCTCCCCCTTTTTGTTAACTTCAAAAAAGAGTTAGTCAGTTTAAAAAACAAACCAGTTTCTAAAGCAGAAGATGTTTCCGAACAAGGGTGAACTCCTCCATATCTGATGCAGACTTCTCAATCCTATCAATACACTTATTAACCGTCTTCTCGAGAGTCTCCAGTCTGTTAGTGAAGGAGGTTTCCATTTCTACCTGCCGATCCCTGATCTCAGTTAGAAGTGCTAAGATCTTCTGATAATCAGCATTCCCAGATGAAGCTGCAGGAACTTGAATTTCAATATTTTTAGAATGATGCCCCCCTGAGTTGATGCTTCATTCTGTCCTGTTGCCCCTTTTTTTCCCTATCCTCATCTCCTTCTTCTTCTTCTGCTTCTGCTTCTTCTTCTTCTTTTGGATCATCTGATGATTCGGATTCATCATTCTTCTCATGTTCTGTGCTGAGAATGTTTTCGGCATGTGTTTCTGCTTCTGGTTCAGTCATTCTCTGAGAAGTTTGACGTATATTTGTCAGAATTGCGGAGATACTTTCTTCTTCATCTTCTTCATCTTCTTCATCTACCAGTAGGAGTTGTCTTCTCCTTTTAGAACTTGGCTCAGCAGCAGCTGATTCTTTGCCTTTTCGTTTTGTTGTCTCTGCTCTAGCCAATTCCTTTTCTTTTCGTCTCCATGTCTCTGCAACATCCTTCAGCCTCATCTTATTGATCATTTTCATATCAATAGCCATTGTGGGAAGAGTTTTAGTGCTGAATCTTCTGGGTATTTCTATCTTAAGATGATCAAAGATCATTGTCACTAAAGCTCCATAGGGTAGCTGTCCTTTGTCCTTCGACACTGTCCGATACATATGCAATATTATTGTGTGAGACAGTGAGAACAATACTCCCTTTTCAATAGCCCACATCAGTTTGGCCTCAAATTTGGATACATCAGTTTTGGATGAAGCTTTTGGACGAATGTAGCTGATAATGATCTTGTGCAAAATAGTTCTTGCAGAAGTTAGAAGAGGATAAGTTATAGTGGCCCTTACAGACTTTGTGAGAAACTTACAAACTGTTTCATAAGAGACGTCTATTGGCATGAATGCTCCTCTCTCAACTTTTATAATGTCAGCCATAGTGTCTGAACTAACATCATAGAACCTGTCATTCACACTGAATTGTATTATGTCTGGAGATAGAAATGTCAAATTCGAGTAAAAATATATCGTTAATTCAGGATAAACGAAAGCGAGAATCGGTGCAAAATTGGTCCATCTCGCAATTTTTCAAAGCATTCTCGCGAGATTCACTTCAGCAAAGCATCCAAATAATCAAAATCCACAATTCTGTGGTTCATGATTCCTCGATCCATCAGTTTGTTAAAGAAAGTCTTATGCTCTCTAGATTGAAATAATTTCCCGGTTATGTTTCGGGTTACAGCAGCTATTCTCTTTCTCACTTCAAAATTTCTGTAAATATTCTCATCATCTTCCTTCACATTATCTCTGCTTCTCCCTTTATCACTTACTCATTCTCCACGAGTATATGGTGATTCTGTGGCCTGTACTGCTTGAATGAGACGAAGTTCATTCGCATACTCTTTCTCTCTCAAGAAGAACAATTTGACGTCTTCCCTAACATTTCTTTGGACTAATTTCTCATATCTCCTCATTACTATATGAGGACTTTCAGTAGGTGTGGGTAGAGTTAATCCAGACGTACCTCTCTGTGAGACATTCCTTTCTTCAGATTGTGAGCGGAGAGCTCTTGGTGATTCCTCAGTATCATCTTCATTTCTTTGAGAAGAAACTCTTGGAAATTTTCCTTGAGTATCTTCGAAAATCTGAGTAAGGTCGAAATGCGTCTGCCCTCTGTCGACTCTTCTTCCTCCTCTCCCAGTAATCCTGTTTGATCTTCTTCTAGGAGATGGAGATCTTGATATGGATATGGAGGATCTCGAAGCCATGTTCGGAGAAGGTTTGATTTGGAGAAGATTTATTTAGAAGACGTTTTTCTCTGTTAGGGTTTGTAAACAAAATGTTCTGAAGAGTTGTGAGGAAAAGACCCGACTTTTAGACGTTTTTATACCCTTCGTTAGAAGAACGAGTGAACAGTCGCAACCCAAAACAAATTAAAATGGCAGTTTTTCTAAACTTAACAATAATATTCAATCATCATAGAATATGCCAGAAAATATGCAGATTAAAAACTTACTAATAAAGATTTATCAGATTTCAATAAGGAAATAACACACCAACCTAAAATACCATTATTTCCTCTTTCAAACTTCTTCTGAGAATGGTATGTCCAGACGATTGCTTCTATCAGACTTTGTCCTGTTCTTATAGAGTTTATAAAAAATGGTTAATAATATTTAATCTCCCACATATTGAATCGAATGTACTTTTGTCCAGCGGCTTTGTGAAGATATCTGCTAATTGATTCTTAGAATCAATAAATTCCACATATATATCTCCATTTTGCACATGGTCTCTAATAAAGTGATGCTTGATCTCAATGTGCTTTGCCCTGGAATGTAGAATCGGATTCTTGGTGAGGTTTATGGCACTCGTATTATCACATCTTATTTTTGTGCAAGATTCTTCCTTTCCATAGTCTCTTAGTTGTTGTCTCATCCACAGAATCTGTGAACAACAGTTTCCAAGTGCTACATATTCTGCTTTTGTTGTTGATAGTGCCACCGTATTCTGCTTTTTGGAGAACCATGAAACTAGTATTTTTTCCAGAAGTTGGCATGTTCCTGAAGTACTCTTTCTGTCTGCTTTACAGCCTGCTAAATCTGTATCTGAGTAGCCAAGAAGAGTAAAATCTGTTTCTTTTGGATACCATAACCCCAAGTGTGGATAAGTGGCTATATACTTAATTATACGTTTAACAACCGAAAGATGTGATTCTTTAGGATCCACTTGAAATCTCGCACAAAGACAAACACTATATAGAATATCTGGTCTAAATGCAGTAAGGTAAAGAAGAGAACCGATCATGCTTTTATAATTCTTCTGATCAACCTTCTTTCCTGTTTCATCGTGATCTATTTTGATGGAGGTTGCTATTGGAGTTTCAGTTTTCTTGCAGTTCTCCATTCCAAACTTTTTAATTAAGTCTTTGGCATACTTTTCTTGATTGATAAAAGTTCCACGTTTTGTTTGATTGACCTGAAGTCCTAGAAAGAATGTCAGTTCTCCTATCATGCTCATTTCAAATTCTTCCTGCATAGACTTTGAGAAGTTCTTGCACAAGTGCTCATTAGATGAACAAAAAATAATATCATCTACATAAATTTGTACCAGCAGTATATCTTTACCTTCCTTCTTAATAAACAAGGTTGTATCTACCATACCTTTCCTGAATTTATTGTCTAGTAGAAACTTGTTCAATTGTTCATACCAAGCTCGATGTGCCTGTTTCAGCTCGTAAAGTGCCTTTTTTAATCTGTATACATGGTCTGGCTTTCTTGGTTCTTCGAATCCAAGAGGCTGTTCTACAAAGACTTCTTCTTTGATTAACCCATTTAGAAAAGAACTTTTCACGTCCATTTGATATAGCTTGAAATCTTGATAGCAAGCATAGGCAAGTAGTAGTCTTATTGCTTCTAGTCTTGCAACTGGGGCATAGGTTTCATCATAGTCTATTCCTTTAGATTGAGAATAACCTTTTGCCACGAGCCTTGTCTTGTTTCTGAAAACCCATTTAGTACCAATGATAGTTCGTCCTTTTGGTTTGGGCACCAATTCCCATACATCATTTCTCTTGAACTGTTGAAGCTCTTCTTGCATTGCCTTTATCCAGCTTTCATTTTTCAGAGTTTCATTAATTCATTTGGGTTCAATTTCAGAGATCAGTGCAACAATACCTGTGTCCTTTTTATTTCTTGATCTGGTTTGAATCCCCTCGTTGATGTTTCCAATCACAAGCTCCTTAGGATGACTAGACTTATGCTTCCAGTTTTTGTTTGGAATTTCATTATTATCATAATCTTCTACTGATGCAGGAATATCAGGCTGAATTAGTCGTTCTTCATGAGTTGCTTTTTTGACTGTTTCCTGGGAAGATTCTGCTTCTTTGTTGAGACCAGATCTTTTAGGAGCTGCATTTGATTCCGATTCTTCATTTACTGTACTGCTCTGTTTTGAAACTTCTTTCCCCAGAAACTTTACGTTCATGGATTCTTCCATTGTTTGAGTGTTCTTGTTGAACACTCTATATGCTTTACTAGAGTTTGAATAGCCCAGAAAATACCTTCATCTGACCTTTCTTCAAACTTACTGGGTTGATGATTAACATTTTTAAGGATATAACATAAACAACCAAAGATTCGAAAGTAGGAAACAATATGTTTTCTTTCTTTGAAAATCTCATAGGGGGTTTTCTCAAGAATTGGTCTAAGAAACACTCTGTTAATAATATGGCAAGAAGTAAAAACTGCTTCTGCCCAGAACCAAGTTGCCACATTGCTTTCTATAAGCAATGTTCTGGCCATTTCCTGCAAAGACCTATTTTTTCTTTCCACAACTCCATTTTGTTCTAGAGTGTAAGGAGATGAAAATGTATGCTGTATACCATTTTTGTCACAAAAATTTGAAAAGTCTTGATTCTCAAATTCTCCCCCATGATCTGTTTTGATACTTGAAATAGAGTACCCTTTTTCATTTTGGATCATCTTTGCAGATGTTGAGAAATATGAGAAGGTATTTCCTTTATTTGCTAGAAAATATATCCATGTAAATCGAGAGTAATCATCTACTATCACAAGACAAGATTTCTTACCTCCAATGCTCGGGTTCTCGGTTGGTCCAAATAAGTCCATGTGAAGAAGCTGTAACACACGGTTAGTAGAAATCTGTTTTATAGACTTGAATGAGCTTCTTACCTGTTTTCCCAGTGTACATGTAGAGCAAAGCTCTGTTTTCTTGTAACTTAGTGAAGGCAAGTCACGAACAAGCTTTTTGTTGGCAAGCTTGGAAATTTGTTTCATGCTGACATGCCCAAGTTTGCGGTGCCACATATCTGCTCATCTTGGACTGATAATAGACATTTTGCAGTGTCTTCATTTATGTCCAAAAGATAAATGTTCCCATGCCTTCGTCCAGTAAAAGTTTGTGAAGAGTCATTGCTTGTTCCAGAACATAGGTTCTCTTTGAAGTTTATTCTGAAGCCGGCATCACATAACTGGCTGATGCTCAGAAGATTGTAGTTTAATCTTTTGACTAGAGAAACGTTGTTGATGATTAAGTTACCGATCTTGGAGTTCAGTCCTATAATGTTTCCTTTGGTGTTTCCTCCAAACGAAATCTGTTCCTCCCTTGATTCTTTCGAATCAATGAACATCTTTGAGTCTCTCGTCATATGTCTTGAACATCCACTGTCCAAATACCATTTCTTCTTGCTTTTGAAGCTTACCTGCAATGTTTACATATACTCATTTTTTCTTTGGTACCCAAATTTTCTTGGGTCCATTGAAGTTAGTAGTATAAGCTTTTTCTATCCATTTCTTTTGAACAGGTTTCCGAGACTTTAGGACATTTATTCTCAAAATGTTCTCTTTCTCCACGATTAGAACACTTTAGATTTTCACGACCAACGGATTTAACAAAATTCCTTCTAAAATGGTTTTTATATGCCTCGTTGAGAAAGTCTCTCGTTTAATCATTTCCTTGACCTTAGGAAAATCAATTAACGATTTACTTTCCTTGCAAAACCCAAGTCCCGACTTATCATAATGAGGAATTTGGATAGAAAGAATATGCTGCAGATTTTTCGTTCCTTCAGAAAACTTTATATTAATATTTGAAATTTCCTTTCTAAAAAATAGATTCTCGTTTTGTAAAGTATTTTGACTTTCCTTTATTTCCAAAAGTTCCTTTTTAAGGGTCTCATTTTCATTTTCGATGGAATCCCGACTATTCTCCATTTCCGTAAATTCCTTTTTAAGATCATTAAACTTTCCTATTAACGAACAATTTCGATGACTCGCCTTACGATTTTCTACCTTTAAATTAGAGATCTTTTTCAAGGTAGATTTTAGATTTAAACACAGCTCATTTATATAATCAGAGATTTCTATTGGAATATCGGAATGATTTACCTCGATTTCTCTGTCTGAATCTGAGTCTGAGCCTGAATCTGTTTCAGAGTCTGAGTTTGAGTGTGCCATAAGACATATGTTTCCATATTCGTCTTCACTATTCTCAACTTCTGTGTCACTCCATGTTTCAGCTTTGAGGGCCTTCTTGTACTTCTCGAATTTCCCTTTGTTTTTTTTGAGCTTGGGACAATTCTATTTAATATGTCCCTTTTTCTTACACTCAAAGCAAATGACATCTTTGGCATAATCATCCTCGTCATCGCCCGCGTTGTCCAGATTGTCTGTTTTGTTTCCTGTTGTTGAACTTCCTTCCTTTTCTGTTTAATTTCTTTACCGTTTTGATCAGCAGTGCAAGTTCCTCGTCATCCAGCTCTTCCTCAGAATCTGTATAATCAGAATCAGTGTTAGACTTAAGAGCAATGGACTTTTTACCTCTGGATTCCACTTCCTCGTTCATTTGCTTTGCCTCATAGGACTGTAGAGTACCAACGAGCTCATCGACTGTTAGTGGTGAAATCCGCAGAGTTTCTCTGATAGATGTCTTCACATTGTTCCATTCTTTTGACAGTCCTCTCAAAAGTTTGTTGACCTTCATTGGTCCAGGAACAGGCTGCCCTTGATATGCCAATCCGTTTACAATTTCTGTAAAACGACTGAACATATCTCCTATGGATTCTCCATGCTTCATCTTAAAAGATTCGTATTGACCAAGTAATATGTTTACTTTGGTCTCCTTGACACGATCGTTCCTTCATATGTCACATGTAGTTTATCCCATACTTCCTTTTGTGTATCACAAGAAGATATACGATTATATTCATTAGGTGATAAAGCACAATATAGAGAGTAAATAGCCTTTGCATCAATAGTTTGTCTCTTTGTTATCTCTTCTGGAGAGAAAGTGGCTGATGGTTCTATTTCTTTCCCATTGGCACTCTTTGACGTCTTTCTGGCATTATCAGTGGGCTCAATTCCCCTCTCAACCACATCCCATTCCAGTGGATCTTTCGACCTGAGAAAGGCCTTCATTTTATTTTTCCAGATATTGTAGTCCTTGCCGTCAAAGTATGGTGGACGAGTGTTGCTCTGCCCCTCAATCAAACCTGGTGCAAGAATACTAGCCTTAGAGGATCTTTAACTCAGAAGTAACAAACACTTCAAGATCTCGAGCACGAGGCTCTGATACCAATTGATATTACTAGTATATACACCTAGATGGGGGGGTGAATAGGTGTAGAGAGATTATTTGCGCAAATATATATAACTTTTGCAATTAATGAATTGAAATCAAGTAGAGAGAGTTAGAGAAGATTGCAAACACTGTTTATAGTGGTTCGGCTTTTGACAAGCCTACGTCCACTCTCCGGACGACCAGCCAACCTGCTGTATTTCACTATATGATCAACGGTGATTATACACTCTCGAGTGTTTGTACTCGGTGATGATCTGTCTCACTAAGTCACTCTTTTTTGGTAATACACTGAGATCACTCAAATGCGCACTATGAACAACAATTGAAGAATTGAATCAGCTTTGGAATAATGTTCATCTCATATACCCCTAGGTCTCATCCTATCCTTAAATACTCTCCAAGCCATACTCGACCGTTGGCTCTTTCCTTGAGAGTTTAGTCTTCCCTTCTTTGGACAGACTTTATAAGGCAAGTCTTTTTGACCGTTGAGGGTAGATCAGATCCCCTTAGATTCTGTTCGCCCAAACAATCAGAATCTGGGCTTCCATAAGTGCTCTATTCTTCTTTGGAAGTTGCTCACTAATTGATCCTGTCAATCGATTAGTATAATGAGAATCAATATAAATAAGGTAAGTGAAATACTCTACCGTTGGTGATCTTATCGTGTAAGTTCATCTTAAGTCTGACGGTCTTAAGTTCTGAGTCTGCCTAGATTTTTAGTCTGGTTCGTTCAGACTTAAAATCTCGATGGTACGATCGAGACTTAAAACTCGATGGGGTACGGTCGACTTAAATCTCGGCCTGGATGAGTCTTTCCGTCTGGTATGGTCGACTCTAAGACATCTCATGCTTTATCTTCTGCTACTAGCAGACTTTAAAGCCTATGTCATTCTGTGTACTTTTTCTTTAAGAGATTGATATAAAATATCATTCATAAAATGTTTTGTAAGAATCAAAACTAGGAGTTTTCTCAACACATGCCACTGTCTGCCCTTGCTTCATCCTCAAGAAGATCACGTCAGCATCAAGTAACCGCCGCATCATTAGTGCCACTCAACCCCCCCTAAAAAGTATTATCACAACATTGAATCATTTGAACTACCAATTTGTGCTCACATATCATAATCAGGTTTTATAATCGTGTCAAGCAATTTCCCAAATGTGAACCTATCATGGAACTGGTTTAAGTTCTGATTTGCGAGTCAACAGGTTGAACCACCTAATTGATGAAGTTGGAAAATCTGCAAAGAAATTTATGATCACGTCAGCATCAAGTAACCACCACATCATTAGTGCCACTCCCCCCTCTCCCAATGTTATCACAACATTGTATCATTTGAGCCACAAATTTGTATTCACGTGTCATAATCGGGTTTTGTAATCGTATCAAGCAATTTTGCCAAATGTGAACTTGTCATTGAACTGGTTTAAGTTTTGATTTGCGAGTCAACAGGTTGAACCACCGAGTTGATGAAGTTAGAAAGTCTACAAAGAAATTTATGATATATACTAAGTGTGCCAATTATCACCAAAAGGAGCACTCGTGTTTAGATGCATGATGAGTGTAAATGATATGTAGGGAAGTTTCATGAAGAAATTTGTTTATCTCTTGTTTAGTTAACACTTAAAAAGAAACTAAGGGCAGTTTTTCCCTCATCGGCGTCCTCCTTATTTTTTCAGTAGTTTTTGTAGGCTTTTGCCTTATCACTCTCTTCGCAACTAAGCAAGTGAGACGGTGGAAGACTCTTGACTTGCTTTCCTCGCTAGATTTTTTTTTTTCATTTCTTTCTTTTGAGTAGGTTTTGTAGGCTTTTGCCTTGTCCCTATCTTTGGTCGGGAGGAAAGAATAGTAAAATGCAACGGATGCAAGCAAGATAGTGGAAGACTTTATTTTGGGACTTGTGTGCTATCGGACAATTAACCAATGAGGATTAATTTCAATTTGACAATTAATCGCCTCCTCTCAATTTTTTTAAATTTTGATTTAAAATTTAAGATAAGTGAGTTGCAATTTTAAAAATTGGAATAAAATATATCAAGCTACTCATGATAAGATCATAATTAATTATATAGTTTGTATTGAGAATTTTGCAAATCAATCCATTTTGTAAATCAAAAAATTTTCGTGACACTCTACATTCAATTCATTGCTAAATTTGATAATCTAGGCTATTCATGGCTTCATTTCCAAAATCAATCTGTTTTCACTGCAATCATCTTATTTTGAGAGGGATGCTAGGTATATTTAATTTGATTTTGTGTAATCTTCATTGATATGATCCGCGATTTATTGGATCTCACAAATATTTGAAATATTTTCAGCATCTTTTATATAGCTGTTATCATGTTTAATTTATGGTATCAACTATCTTTCCATATATGTTTGGGATCTAGATCTATATACTGTAAATGATCATTTTAAAAGGTAGCGCATTGTCTAGCATTCCAAATTTGTCACCTTACATTGTAACTAAGTAATATCGTGAATAACTATTTTCTCAATCTCTTGTATTATTTTAACTACTTTATTGGTAACACCAACCACGTGATACTTCATAAAGTGAGGTTAAGATTATGGTACGTATATAATAGTTTTAATTTAAGTAAATAATCAATTCCAAGTAATGATAAGATTCTGATACCTATATAATAATTTTGATTTAGTAATTACATTAATTGTCATGACAAATAAGTCTCTTCACTTAAAAGCTAATTTGTGTGTTTTTCTTAATAGTAATGCTGTTTTTTAATAGAATTTGCATCTTAACATTTGATTTGGGAAATTCTGTGGCCAAACAGATGCAAAAGAGAACACGAAACAGATTAATGAAAAGATGAAGGTGCCGCAAGGAATATTAAAAAAAAAAAGAGAGGTGTTGAATATATTAGCTGAAGTGATATTCGAAGTGCAGTGCCTTTGTCCCTACCTCCATGACGCCAGAGACTGAAAGGTTATTATCTTGACAGCCCACGCTCAGATCCAAGCACACCCAAAAAGCAAACTTTCCTGAGAGAAATAAAGGATTTGGTGTCTGTGGTGTTTGGAGATCCTACAATGGAGAAAAAGATGAATTCACGGGCATCATCCAGACCTTCATATGAGGTTTTTCTAAGTTTTCGAGGGCCCGACATCCGTTATGGATTCGCTGATTGTCTTTACCATGGCATGGTTGCGGCTGGGATCCTTGTCTTTAGGGATGATGAATCCCTCCGTGTTGGTGAAAGAATTGAAGGTGAAATTCTACAAGCAATTGAGAAGTCCAAGATCTACATTCCCATATTCTCCACAAATTATGCTTCGAGTCACTGGTGCCTCCGAGAGCTTGCATACATGGTTGAGTGCAGCTCAAGATCGAATGGGAACAAAGAGATTCTGCCAATTTTCTTTGACGTGGAACCTGTTGTTGTCAAACTCAAAACAAACTTATACAAACGGCCTCTTTCAAAGCACAAGAAGACTTTTTGTACTGAAGTAGAGTTATGGAAAAAGGCTCTCATTGACGTGGGCAAAATAAAGGGATGGAACTTGAAGAAAAATGACAAGGGTAAATATCTTTAACTTTTAACTGTCATTTGTAGATCCTCTCTTCTTATTCAGTTTGATTGCGGTATTGTTAGTGAAAATATAGTTTATTCATCTCGTCGAGAATGGAATTCTCAGAGGTTGTGGCCAATGGTGGCCGCTTCTGCTATCGGCCACCGAGTGGCCGCTACTGCTATCGGTCACTCGAGTGGCGAGAATGGAATTCTCACGGATGGGGGCCAACAGTGGCTAGCACCGTTGCGGTGGTAACACACGGCTGGTTCTCTTTCTCCTCTCGCACCCTGTCTCTGAAACGGTAGCCATCGACAATAACAGATCTCTAAGCAGCTCCACCAACCCGGCTGGCCAGCCACCACCACAGCTCATCCGTCAGTTGCTGCCATTTTTCGTCACCAGCCCGACACCAAGTAGACAGAACCTGCCGTGAGCCATCCAGCCTCCCTCCCTTTCTCTCTCTCACTCACTGTAGTGAGCCACGTCCAGGCTCGAAATGTCGAGTCTGACGTCACCTGCCTATATCTGGCATTGCCGACCTTGGAGACCCCAACTCTGGTGTCGCCCAAAGCCGGCGAGTCCATCTCTGGAGGTCGCAAGGCCATGATGCACGTGACATGGACGATTAAGTTAAGACCGAGATGCCAGGTGACGGTCAATGGCACTACAACCCAATGTGGTGACGCGGGGAGGCAAGCAACGCCAAGGGCAGCGTGACGGTGGCAGGGCCGATGGAATGGTGACTGAAGATGGGGAGCAGAGAGAGATTGGGAAAAATCAGGAAATTTTTGGTGTCTAGATTTTTTTGCATAATTTGCTAAACACATGATCATATTTTTTTGGTCAAAATCCGTCGAGTCACTTAGAGTAGCTTTTTACAATATAAAAGTCGTTCCTAACACAGTTGTCACGTTATGGCAGCCAGGGAGATCTAATCCAATCGGTAATTCAAGCTGCTTTGGTTAAGCTGAATTTCAAATATAAAAATGTGACTGAAGATTTAGTAGGAGCTGATGACTGTGTAAAAGCTATAATTAAAATGTTGGATGTGGAATCTGATGGGGTGCGATACCTTGCAATCCATGGAATGGGCGGTGTTGGCAAAACAACACTTGCCAAGGTCGTCTTCAACCGACTGTCTTCTCTATTCCAAGGCTGCAATTTCCTTTCGGATGTTCGCGAGTCATCAGAACGACATGGTCTGGTATATTTGCAAAAACAATTGTTATCCAAGTTCCTTGACTCTCGTTCTGTTGACCAAATTCATGAAGTGGATGATGGGATCAACATGATTAAGAGGGTACTTAGTGATAAAAAAGTTCTCATTGTTCTCGATGACGTGGATGAAAAAAAGCAAATGAAAAGTTTGGCAGAAAAAGGAAATTGGTTCGGTTCTGGTAGTAGGATTATTATTACTACTAGATACAAAAGTGTTCTAATGATTGATGGAGAAACAACAGGTGAAGGCCCTATAAAGTCTACAAATGTTTCAACTTATGAAGTACAAGAAATGGAATTTCACCATGCTCTTAAGCTTTTCAGCAAGCATGCCTTTAGGAGAGACTCTCCACCCGATCATTATGTCTTCCTTTCAAAAAAGGTTGTCTTCACTTTGGGAAAGCTTCCTTTAGCTCTTGAAATTACAAGTTCATCCCTTTCTGGTAAATCCGAAGAATTTTGGTTGGACACTTTGAAGAAGCTAGAAAAGGCTCCCTCCATAGAAGTCCAGAAAACATTGATGATAACTTATGAAAGGTTAGATGATACACAAAGGCAAGTATTTCTAGATATAGCTTGTTTTTTTGTTAATGAGGATAAAACTTACCCTTTCTACATGTGGGATGATTGTGAATACTGCCCACACAATGCCATTGAAGTCCTCTCTCTCATGTCCTTGATAAAAATCAAAGATGACAATACTTTTTGGATGCATGACCAAGTGCGAGACCTTGGAAGGGCAATTGTCCGTGAAGAGAATTTCAAAGATCCTAGTGAGCGTAGCAGAGTGTGGAATCATCAGGAAGCCCTAAGCATTCTAAAGCTGAAAGAGGTATAGAAAGGGAATAACAATCTATTTTCTTGTGAATTTTGTAGACTTAATCCCAATTAGCACTTGAAATTTTATGCTTTTGACCTTCACATGTGGACTTCTTGGCGTTTCCATTGTTAGGGAAGTAGGAAAATAGAAGCATTGTCACTAGGATACCGTGGAGACATTGTAACACATGATGAAGTTGCTAATTTACGAAACCTAAGGTTCTTGGAAGGAAATGGGGTGTTCCTTATTGGAGACTTCAATAATCTTCTCTCCAGTTTAAGATGGCTTTCTTGGCGATGGTGCCCTTATGAGTTTGTGGCGACAAACTTTCATTTGACTAATTTAGTCGTTCTTGACCTTTCAAACAGCGATGTTTCAGAGAAATGGAATGGCTGGAACCAAATCAAAGTAGATACAAGTCTCAATCCTTGTACACATGTATCATTTCTTATCTCTCTTTTTTTTTTTTAATGCAATGGTTTCTTAGTATATATTTTGTTTTGCAGGTGGCGAGTAAACTAAAAGTGCTAGATCTTAGGAATTGCAACTACCTAAGGAGAACACCTGATTTATCTACATTGGTGTCCCTAGAGAGGTTGATTCTTGAAGGCTGTTGCAACTTAATTGAAATTGACCCATCCATTGGAAAATTGAAGCTCCTCACTACTTTGAACTTGAATGGATGTCAATCTCTTGTAGTGTTGCCTGAAGAAATTGGATGTCTGGAAGCTTTGATAGAGATTCTCATGCCTTGTTCACCATATGAATTCAAACTACCGGAGATGTTTGGTAATTTGAAGTCATTATTGACCCTTGATGTATCGGATAGGCAGATTAGCAAATTGCCATACTCGATTGGGGGTCTAGTGAAATTGAGGCGATTGAATTTATCTAGGTGTACGAAGATAAAAGAACTTCCAGACTCGATTGGGAAATTACAATCGCTATTCGAGTTGGATTTGTCATTGACAAGTTTAGGTCACTTACTAGATTCAATTGGCAATCTAAAGCAATTGAAGATACTTAGAATGAGCCGCATAAGTGGGATAACAAAATTACCAAGTGCGATTGGGCTGGTGGAGAAGCTTGAAGAGTTAGACATTAGTGGATGTCAAAACTTGACTAGCGAAATCCCTGAAGAAATTGGGTTGCTGTTTTGTTTGAATATCCTAGACTTGTCACGCACACACATATCCAAATTGCCTGATTCAATCGGCAATCTAAAGCAACTGAAAGTTCTTAGGATGAGCCACATAAGTGGGATAACAAAATTACCAAGTGCCATCGGGCTGTTGGAGAAGCTTGAGGAGTTAGATGCTAGTGGATGCTACAACTTGACCTGCAAAATCCTTGAAGAAATTGGGAGACTATCCTGTTTGAGTATCCTAGACTTGTCATGCACACATATATCCAGATTACCTAATTCAATCAGTAATCTAAAGCAACTGAAAATACTTAGGATGAGCCACATAAGTGGGATAACAAATTTACCAAGTGCAATTGGGTTGTTGGAGAAGCTTGAAGAGCTGGATGCTAGTGGATGCCGCAACTTGACTTGCAAAATCCCCAAAGAAATTGGGAGATTGTCCTCTTTAAGGATCCTACACTTGTCAAACACGAGCATATCTGAATTACCCACCACGGTGAGTCACCTCTCTAATCTTCAAATACTTAATCTAGAATCGTGTCCTAAGCTTAAAGAATTGCTGGAGCTTCCACCAAGTTTGACTTGTTTAAGATGGGCCCCTGACAGTGTCAACAATTTCAATGAACGCATGGAATTTGACCGCGAGAGTTTCACTGCTCTTCCCACGAGCATTTATCCACCACTTGAGCTGGAAAAACCATCATCGTTCCCTAATACCATGCATTTCTTCCTCCCCCAGCTCCCCTCTAGTTTTAGAGAGTTAGCTCTAGGAAATTTGGTGATCGCACTGAAATTTTCCATTTATAATAACCTATCAACCTTGAGATTAGATAGTTATTCGATGTTGGAATTCTCTGGTATAGTTTGCCCGGATTTGGAGGTCCTCCAGTTGCAGAATTGCCAGTTAGGAAAACTGGACACGCTATTTGAGCTAGAAATGGGCAGATTGAGACATTTAGAGATGCGTTGGTGTGGGTTCTACCCAAAAAGTATTGATTTGTCGCACATGAAAAATATGCAAGAGTTACATTTGATTGGATGCATATTGTTAGTGGAGATTTGCGGGCTTGAAGAATTGGGATCCCTTTCGTACCTTTCAGTCATGTATTGCTGGTCCATGAAAAGTATGACAGACTTATCAAAGCTGAGAAAGCTAAGGAAGCTCAGAGTAGCAGAATGTCGGAAGCTAAAAAGCGTGGGAGGTCTAAACCACTTGAAATCTTTACAGAAGTTGTGGATTCACGATTGTGGGTCGTTAGAGAGTTTGGCTGACACCTCAAATTTGGATTTAGAATGTTCCCAAATTGTCCGTTGCGAGCAGTTGCCCAACCGTCCCAATTATTGTAAACGTGGTAGGGATTGCAATTGTAAGAGCCTTGAGTGGTTTTACTGAATCCAACCCGACGAAAGTCCGGCAAGTGTTATGAGGACACCCATATACTACGTTGGTAAGGAAGTCAGAACATGACTTGGTAATTGTGCTTAGTCTAGCTGTTTTGTTTGTTTGTTTTTTCAAAAAGGTATTTCCCTGGACAAGTATTGGTAATAAAGTTAAGGATATGAACAAGGCACGCTTATATGATGCCAAAACTATGCCCGATTTTGACTAGATTTTGAACAAGTATTTAGTTCATTCATTTCTGTTCAGGGTTTTTTTATTCCTTTTTTTGTTTTATTATATCTGAATTTTACATTTATGACCTATCTTGGGCATAATGATAGATTATGGGTGATTATGATAAGTCATTTTTATCAAAATATGTGGAATTACGATAGAAAGTTTAAATATGTGCCCACATATTGCAACAGAATTTATTTTACGAGTAATCTTGCTTCACAATGAAACAAAACATTGATCATAGTACAAATACAAGAAGTTGTTCAATATATCATAATAGGATAGTTGAACAAAGTTTTCAGATAGGATAGTTCTCTTCTCATCACTCCCTTATATTTCTTGATTTATTTACTTTCTTTTTAGCCAAAAGTGAGTTTCATTCCTAGAGAAGAAAGGCAAGAGTTCAAGGTTCCGTTATGATAAGATCCAAGATTTAAAAAACAGAAATACTAAAGATGGTATATGTTTATAATCAAATGAAAGTGCTGTTACTTGTAAGGAAGGTCGACTTTTTCAAATTAACCTTTTTTATATATTCACCAACGGGTGAACATAACTTATTTTCGTAGGTCTTCCTCTTTTGCTTACGAGCCCATTTGTTGCAATTATAGAGTGGTTTCAACATTTTATTTTTCATTTTGTTCTTTATTCAGGGTTCTTGTTTTCTTCGGACATAGTGGCCTAGAGAGAGGTACAACAACGAAATGGCCGACTGTGTTATGGCTAAGGCTAAGAAGACCTGCAATGATTTTGGTGAGGTGAGTTCTTCGTAAAGCATAAATTTCTAAATTTCAAGAAGCAATACATCCAAGGATTACTGCGATGGTAGACTTGGTGTGGTTGCTGTTGTTGGGGGTTCAGGTTGTGGCGGAGACGAGAGTGGAGAACGGGATGCAAGAGATGCGTATTCGCCACATGGCACAGAAGTTGGAGCCTGATGTCCTGGTCATGGGAAACCATGGTTATGGCCTTACCAAGAGGTACTTCAAATATACATTTTGTTGAATTACTCAAAACTTCTAATATCAACTCTAATAATCAATCAATTTGGAGGGAAGACATTTATCTAGCCTTAGCTTGGATAATGCTAACATTGAAATTATGGGTGAACAGTTCTATGGTGGATAGGTTTCATATCAAGAATCTAGAAACCTACTATGTTGACATTTGAGAGTTAGGCTGAACTTGATTATTGTTTGGAAAACAAAAAGTGTCAAATGAACAATTTGTGGTTTGTTGGTTAAGGTATTGCTGAATTTGCTAAACCACTGGGTTCAAAACCCATCTCTAGCATATATTTTTTTCCTCAAAAAATCAATAAAAAAAATTGGACTGGTTGCTCATTCCAATGGGAGGTTGACCTATGTCGTCAATCGAGAAGTCTTTGAGTGTTTGGTTGACTATTCAATGATTTAGTGGGATTAATAGAATGATAGGAAGTAATATGGTTTGGTTTTAATTGTAATTGTTCCTTTTTATGGTGGCCAGATTGTATTATTTGGATCGATACTTAATTATGATGTGTGAAATGAGGCAGGGCCTTTTTGGGGAGTGTGAGCTATCATTGTGCTCGGAATGTCAAGTTTCCTATGCTGGTAGTGAAGAGGCTCAAATCCAGCAGCAGGAATGTCAAAACTCAATCAGCAAAGTGCTGTGACCTTTTGTGTTGGGTCCAAGTCTGAAGTTATATTTGAGTGCTTTGTCCACTTTGGTTGTATACATTCCCCCATTGTTCTAGTCTTCAGGTTGAAATCACAATCTTGATCGGTAACCTAATGAAAGCATGGTGGAAAATTAGCTTCAAATCAGAAACATCATTCCGCAGGACTACCTTCATGGCATTGGGATCTTGGATCTCTTTTGGGATGTCATTATAGCCCTGCAGTCTCATGTACAATGCCATTTTAAAAGGATTACAGGGACTACTGCATTTAAGGTCAGCAGAGGGATGAAGGATCAATACATCTGGGTTCTTATCTTTAGATCGGGAATGTGTACTGTATCATCTCAGTCTTCAGGCTGAGGTTGGTCATCATCTAGACTTATAGCCCAAAGAAAACTGACCAGAACATTCAGAAAAATAGATTACTTTCTTTGCCTTCGGACTTGATCTGCTTTGGTGAGAGAAGATCCATGTTGAAATTCAAGCTACCAAATTGTTTCTTAGCATTGTCAATCAAGATAGTAGAGGTAGCATCGAGATGGAGGACAAAAACATAACCATGACTAAGTTGATTTGTCTCACAAGAAACATCCTTTTTTGATCAGGTGATTATATCCATTAAAAGTGAGAATAGCATGAACTTGCTTGGTACTGTCACCAGAGTAATATGGTCCAGCCATATAATCTAAAGCCAATAAATAAGCATGAAGCAGATTCAATAATGTAGATGGCAATAAATCCAACAAATAGAACACAAAAAGACCATATAATCTACAGAAGTGCAAAACCTATATGGGGTGCTGCCACTGAACTCTTTCTAATCGACCTTCCCCCCTGAGCAGCTTCATGTACCCGTCACCACGGTCAAGTTCCTGCTCATGATTTAAAGAAAATTGGAAGACTAGAGTCCTCTCCTTGTTGAATTCGGGGTACTGAGCTGATATAGCTTCACTTTTTTTGAGATACTTGCTGTCACAGAGTTTGATATCTGTCACTCCAATTCAAGGGAACATTTTATCTTTAATAGGTAACCTGACTCAACTTACTATGTTGAATTTATAAGATAAAATGGTCTCCAATGAAATCTAATCTTCCCTTGGCAAGTTTGTCCAACTCCGCTCTTTGGATCTTAGCATTAATCAATTCTCTAGAGATATTATTCCTTCCTTGATCAAACTCACCAACATTGCTTATATAGACCTCCATTACAATCAATTAACAGGTCAAATTCCAATTGAGATCACTGGCCTCATCTAGTTAACTTATTTTAACCTATCCTTCAACAAATTAACTGCCATATTCCTCAAGATATCTCTCACCTGGGGAATCTTACTATTATGAACTTGCAATCAAACAACTGAACGAAATTTTGCAGCTAAGACTTGGTGCTCAAACTCCAACATTTAATGATGTTGCTACTCTCATTTAATGAATTATTATTGAACCCGATTTGAATGCTAAGCCTTCAAACCTATCTGCTCTTGGTTTGGCTTATAACAACTTAAGTGAGCTCCCCATCTTCCTATTATACCAAGGTAGGTTGCAAAAATATGGCCAATCTTGGAATAGCATTTGTGAGCCGGCACCTCGATGGTTCTTAATTGTGAGTATAGCACATTTGGAGATTTTGGATCTTTCCAGAAATTTTATGAGAAGTT
The DNA here is from genome assembly GCA_014182845.1 of Corymbia calophylla. Classification (NCBI taxonomy): domain Eukaryota; kingdom Viridiplantae; phylum Streptophyta; class Magnoliopsida; order Myrtales; family Myrtaceae; genus Corymbia; species Corymbia calophylla. The sequence continues at coordinate 17,255,251 of CM024694.1, read as the reverse complement.
CCTCTGCTTTTAAATGGCCAAATCTCGTGACATTAAACCTTAGTTACAACAATATATAATGATTATTTCTAATTCCCTTGAAGTTCATTAAATTATATCTTATCTCAAATAACAAGCTATCTGGAGGAACATCACCGGCTAAGTGCAGGCTAAACTTTACTCAGAGTCTAAGGACTAGTTGACTAGCGTTATTTCGCCATGTTTGAGCAATTTGAGAATAACCAATGGGTGTTGAGAGTGATAGATTGGAGTGCTAACCAACTACAAGGGTACCACCAAGGGGATTAGCTAATTGTAGCAGTCTAAGAGTTTCTCAATTTCGGAAATAATCGGATACCTGACACCTTCTTTCATGATGGGCTCACTTTCTAATTTGAAGGTGCTCATTATGCATGCCAAGATATATTTGTGTAGCCATAAAGGACTCCAAAGCTTGTTCTTAGTTTCCTAACGTAGAAATTGTCAATTTATCCATGAACACTTCTCGACTGGCCTTCCATCTGAATACTTGTTCGCTGGAGTGACATGAAAGTCAGCAATTCAGATGATGCAACTGCTGTGGGAACTACGTGCAACCTTACCTCCCATTTCCCGAGTTTGGACGGAATTATGACTACTCAATGACAATAATCAACTAAGGCATTATTACTACGAAAGGTTATTATCTTTGGAGCAACAACTTCATAGAGGAAATTGCAAATTCAATTGGAAGTTTAACTAAACTTCGTTTACTCAATCTCTCCAATGATGCTCTTACCAGCTTCATCCCTTTCCCCTTGCCAATTTGACCGAACTGGAAACTCTACACCTTTCAAGCAATGAGCTTTTGGGAAGGATCCCTCCAAAACTAACACAACTCGTTTCCCGTGCTTTCTTCAATGTGTCGGACGACCTTCTTTCCAGGCCCATTCCTAGAGTGAGACAATTCAATACATTTATGGAGAAAACTAAGGGCTGTGCAGAGTTCCTCTGATGAAGAAATTGCAGAAATCTCGTTGAAGAGCCACTGTCACCACCATCTTGTGCGGTGCTTGAGGAGGACTAGGACATGGTTCGAAGAACTTGACTGGAGAATTGTGTTGATGGATTTTGGAAGCAGGCTGATCATTGGTGTGGTTATGGGGCTAAACATGCCTTCTAGAATTGAGCATTGGTCCTTGAAGTTCAGTATAGGAAGGCAACCAAGACGGAGGAATGAAATAAGGTTTGTGTGGGTTACAATCTGTTGTGAACGGCATCGTAGGTGCACATCGTCGCATCTCTTTTCAATGCGTTCTTTGCTTTGGGATAGCATCCGAATATCTGCAATCTGGATATGAGATTTTGAATAAAATGCCTCTAGTTTTATCAAGCAAAACATGCAAGTGCGGTGGTTCTTAAATATGGAGCCTTTCAAATTTCGAGCCACTGTTTTAGTTTCTATCAGAAGTTTTGTGATGGCTATTAATGTAATTTCTCTTGTGTTGGCCAAAAAAAAAAAACTCTGCTTAATTCGTTTGAGATAAACCATTATGCAAAAGTTTCCTTAAAATAAACAAAGAAATCAGTATTCTTTTGAAATGCCGGTAATCAGAAAATTATTTTGAAACCATTAAAATTATTAAAAAAAGATATAAAACAATAGGAAAACCTTAACTCACTAAAATTTTAATGTTTGAAAATTATCCTATACGTATTTAGGAAGGTATCAGTCTCCATTGACAATTACTATACTAATTACATATCTTAAATATCATGAACTACAAAGAAAAAGCCGGATGTCACACATAATGCAAGTTAGGAAGTAGTATTGAATCTTTAAAAATTGAGATTGTGGTCCATAAAGTTTTTTTATATACATCATTTAGGTTCTTGACCATTGGATTTGCCAAAACATTTGTCACGGTTTGTGTACAAGAGGAAGTTACGCAGTGCATTGTTGTGGTACCCTTATGTGAAAGTGTTCAAAAGTGATCCAATGATATTTTAAAAATTTGGTTCCCACGCAATTATGTTAATTCAAATTAAAGCAAGTAAGTGTTAGGAAACAAAATACAAGTCGGTACTTATGGCTAAACTACATCACACAAGATAATTACATAGTCTCAACGTCATTAATTTGAAGTGACAAAAACGAAATATCTTGGAAACTTAGATCATATAGAAGAATTCTTATCCTACTTTAATGAAAATTAGAGATTATAATTACACAACAAATAACTTTTATGTATAAAAAATCTACAAATTCTCAACTATTTTTTGGCTTTGTTTTAACGTTTAGATAATTGATTGAATATATTGTAAGACAAATTCCTTTTGTTGTAACTTGGACTTGTTAAATTAAATCGGGGTCAAATTTGTTATTGAAAAGATATAGTGGTATCAATGTCGATGAGAGAATGAGGTCACAGCCATAAGTACTCCAAATATTCATAGATATTCCTAAAAAAATAATTCAAAGTGGAGCGGAGTCAATTAACTACTAAAATCCATTAACAATTTGAGGTGTGAAAAGTGGACTAATATTAAATGAAAGCAAGATTCTTGACCACTTACAAGGAATAATTGATGCAAAAGGCAGCTTTTGGAAAAAATTGTATACTCTCTTCGGCCAAAAACTTTCTTCAGCCACTCCTTCACAGGCATTTCATAGAAAACTTTCCTTCTTTGTTTCAGAAGGAACTCAAATCTTTTTACGTCTACCGCCGCCCTTCGAAGACCTCCATCTTCTTCACTTCAGCCACTCCAACTCCTCAAGAAAGAGCCTGAGCTCTCCTCTTCACATTTTCTTTTTAAAAAGCAAGCGTGAGAGTGTCGTGTCCGTGCGTTGTGGGTGCCGCCTGAGCGCGTTGCATGTGGAATGCTGTGCCCGGGGGCGTTGCGTGCGTGAGTGCTGTGCGCTTGTGTGCGGCTGTGTGTGTGAGTGACTCCTCCATGGTGTGTCCGAGCGTGGAGCTGGAGTGCGTGAACTTGCCTCGCTGGTGCTGCAAGCTCGCTATACCGGTCCGCTGAGGTTCACTTGCGTCAGTCATGATGTTTGGTCCCCATCTTTAGAGCTGTGAATTTTTTTTTTTTTTGTCGAAGAGCTGTGAATGTTCTCTCTCTTTGAAATTGGCATGAATTTCTCTTGTCATGTTGGTGTTGCTGTTGGCTGAAAGAGGTTTCGTTAATAATTGATAATTGAGTTTCGTGGACTTGATGGTTGATGATGATGCTCAATAACGCTAGGCTTTTGAAATCAAAACAGCAATTAACATTCATCGCAGGGTCTGTGGTAGAGAGAACCAAAAAATGAAGAGTGAAATGCATAAGGCGAGCGGGAATGAAAACAGAGTATACAAGAGCATTCGGTGGTGGATGGTGGATAAGAAAACCAGAGTCAAGCGAGAGTCGAGAGATTGAAGGCGTCAAGAATTTTAGCAAAGAAGGTGGTGATTTACCGGCACGCACTTGGTGATTCACGGACACCTGCATAGGCCACAGTTTTTGCTAGCCATCGAGGCATGTCGACGGTCCTGGTTCATGCACAGTTTTTGGGATTTGAGAATCCTCTGTTTTGGCCGACGCCGTGTCCGCTGCTACGGCTTGCTCGACTGATCTGTCCGTTTGGTTGTTCGGCTCTGTTCTGCTTTATTCGGTTCCCTGTAGCAATGTATGCATAGGATCCTTCGCGTGTCTCAGATAAAAAGTTACGGGGATGATTCCCACTGTTACAAATGGAATCTGTAATTCCATACTTTAGAAATTGCATATCTCCTAGGTCATTATAGATCACGCCCTCACAATTTATTTCATGATTACATTGCATGGAATTTACAGGTCGCATTTCACAAGAATCATTCATGCCATGTGTTGTTAGAGGCTTGTTTCATAAGACTACATGTAGATCATTTAGGAAATTGCATATTAAATATTTACAGATTTAGAGAAAGCGATATTCACAGTTTAGGTGTGTTCATATATTCATATATTGGCATATTTAGGATTTTTCATTGCATTTTAGGATAGAACTTTGTGAGGATTGTTGCTCCATTAGAAAGAATAGAACTTTTATGAACAAATGGTGTCCTGCATATCTAAAATATTTAGAGTGCATTATTGTTGTTAGATTTGCGCTTTTGTTTCCATATTTATGTTTTTATTAAAAATGATAAAAATATAAAAAAATACAACAATTCAATTTTGCATGTAAGTGAATTTAGATCATCTCTTCATAAAAGAACTCACAAAAATATATCTGGGGACGCATTTAGGTAAAAATTTAGACTAATTTGTGTATCCCCATTACGTGATAGATTCTTCTCTTAGGATTGCATTGCATTTTGAGGAGTATTGGGTTAAATTCATGAAGAAATCGACTCAAAAATCAGAACACAAAAATCAGCGAAAAATAGTGAAACTGCAAAAGTCGAACTACCACAGAATACCAGGACTCAAAAGAAAAATTGCAGAACGTGACAACAATTTTCACAAAGGTTTTGAGGTACTAATCGGAGTCCGATCGGGATGTTCTATAGCTCATCGGAAAGATCGTCAAGTCATCTTTGTATATCATGAGACATTAAACACAATCGAACATGATTTCAAGCTCAAACAAAGATATTTCTCAGATTAGTCATTCTATCATCCGAGAATTGCAGATCAAGTCCAAATAACAAATCAAGCCAAATCAAGCCATATTCATCCAACCAGATCCATTCCTAATCATCATAAGCCATCGCAGTAGCCACCCAATCTATAGAATCAATCCAATGTTTAAGCTCTAGCCCCAATTGCCTAGTGCGATCTCGCTTCATCGAGCTCAAGTTCGAGGATCCTACCTTCATTAACGTTTTGCGACGAATCGAGCTTGAAACTTGCAAAAATCAGAACATGGGCCATCTATGATTGTCAGAGGGATGCCGGAGGGGAACTTTGTTGCCAGAATAAAGGAGATCAGCACTGGAATGGCGCCGATCCTGGTCTGGACACAACCAGTCCTAAGCTGGACTGGTCTTCGACCACTGTAGGGAAGATCAGCTACCGGAGGAGCTCTGGTGGCTTTTTGATGGAATCTCGACCACCAGAGGGTCAGGGACATGCCAAGGAGTGAGTCAAGGGTGGTTGGACCACCATAGCTAGCCGTCGGATTGTCAATTTGAGCTGAAGAAACCGACGGAATGATCACCAGTATGATTGTCGGTTTTTTGGTACAGAGGAGAGATTGGCTTAGGTGGGCCGATCAAGGAGCCGTCATCAGTAACACTAGCCACCAGCTGCTCCGAGAGGCCATGAGTATCGTCGATGATGGAGAAGTGATGACGGAAAAGCTTTGGCGAGCGGTGGCCAACGGCGACGAAGGGAGGTTGTGGCAGTTTAGGCGGTTGGAAGAGAGAGAAAGTGGAGGGAAAAAATAGAGGGAATATAGAGAGAAGAAAGAAAAATGAAATGTAGAGAGAGAAATACAGTTGCAAATGGCCTCCTCTTGAAATTTTGGAGGGAAAATGCTTTTATACTTCCATTTGATCTCAAATCCTATTTGATTCGACAATTAAGAATTAATTCTATAGATCTAACAAACTTAGCCTTTAAGCAAGTTTAGAATTAAGCATGTGCTTATTTTAACGGCTGAGATTTCAAATGGTCAATGGTTCAAATGATTTTTGCAATTAAGGACCTAACTAGGGGAGATTTTGTAATTTCATGTGAACCTGGGACATTTTTGCAAATTCTAAAAAAAGTGAGGGCATGAGAGAATTGCCCATGGGATGAGCCACTGCATGGTAGTGGTCGTTAGCCAAGCACCGATCAGAGGAGGGCTAAACCATCCTCCTCTGCTGATAATCGGTCTGATCAGTCAAACCGATTCACACCAATTCGGCCGGTTCGACCTCCCTTGGGCTAAATCAGTCCAATTTTTTCTTAAATTTATGCAATTGGGTCCGTCATGGACTAAATAAAGAAGAAAAAGTTGTCTCGTTGGAAGAGAAACAATCCAATTAGAAGAGAAACGGTCTGATTTTGACCAAATTAGGCTAATTAAACCATATAAATGCATCTTGGCAATTTATATTGGTTTAATTACCTAAGTAATATGGAAAATAATGGACCACTGCCGTGGGTGCACCTACGTGGACTTTATAGGCATTAAATCGGGCATATTCACTTAGTTGTTGATTGGAATTTGCAAATTAGTTAAAATTGGATTCAATTAAAATTGCAAGACATCTATTAGTCAGATTACCCATGCCTAGGGGGATCTATTGCATTTGAATTGACCTTTAATTGATGGTATGACCTTTATGTTAAAATTAAATTGATGGTCAATGTCGAAATTGAATCTCAATTCATCATGAATGGATCAACTCAAATTTCTCAAATTGAAACTCAATAACTCTAATTCCTTAAGGCCAAGTAAGCTAAATCCCCTAAATCAATGAGTTGGCAAGTAAATTTCCCAAAATTGATCATAAATTTGGATTTAATTCACAAAATTGAGTAGAATGGAAGTGTTCATTTGCAAATCATGTTAAATGGATCTAGACTCCTAGATTGGGGCAAATATGACAATTTACATTTTTCCTTGCCCGATCTTGAAATTGATTGAATGAATGAATGGATAGTTGCCTCTAGATCAAATTTCGTAAAAGGAACTACGCCTAATTATGGCTATAAAAAAAAGTAATTATATTTTTGGTCGATTTTGAGCCTAAAACCATAAAATTCAAAACATAAGGTTCTTAATCGATTTTCGCAAAATTTTTGATGCCAAAGTCAAATTGAAACAAAAATGAAGTGATTTTGTGATTTTTATATTCGATTTTTTTGGTTAAATGTTTAACCAAAAGTCAAACTCTAATCGACTTTTCACTATGAGTTTGATTTTGCTATCAAATCTTGGAATTTTCCAAAATTTTCACTTCCAAAATGAAATTAGACTTGAAAGGAATATTTTTGTGCAAAAAGCCAAAGCTTGAATTGAGGTTGACTTTCGATCAAAGGGTCGACTAAAAAGTCAATCCAAAAGTTCATTGTTTGATTTTTTAGTTTTTATGTGAAATGAATAGGAAATTACCTCCTAAGGCTAGACCAAGAGATAGAATTGAAAAAAATGACACTTTTTATTTGAAAAAGGGGCTCTGTCACGATCGAAAACCCTTAATTCGACTTTTTTACTTTTATCGACGTCTTGACTAAAAATTAGGTGTCAATAACTTTGTCATTTTGGTTAAATTTGCTTGAGCATGCTAAACCGAGATCAGTGCTCCAGGTGACCTATACTCGCACGACGAGATTATTTTATTATCTAAGTTGATTAACAATTTAAGATAAATATTTGGAGCCACTACTAGCCTCAATTCTTGGGGGCCGGCTAGAAAGCCTAATCGAGGGTCGGGAGAATTCCCTCGATTTCTATGCAACCAAAGATCTAGGGTTCGGGGACTTGGGTTACGTTAATGTTTTTATTAGAGCCCTTTCAGTACCTAACAATCATTGTATTTACCTAAGGTAATCATGTGTGTCCTTTTACTTTTTCATATTATTTAATAATAAAAAGGTGATCATGTGCGGACGTTAATTTCTTGCCATTCTATTTCTAAAAAATGAAAAGGAAAAGTAAATAATTTGAATTGAAACTATGGTGCGGTAAGTAAACACCCAAGGAAAGTGGTAATTCTTAACTTGTAATCCTAAAAAAAAAACAAGTAAAAGAATGGAAAAGAAAAGAACTTGCACCTCGTCGGGTTTTTATACAACATAATGAAAAACCTGAAACATATATCGAGTATCAAATGAATGGTTAAAAAGAAGAAGGGTCAGAAGGGATATCGACAATCCCTGTCTTCGAGAACACCTTTTTCATCCATCCTAATTCTTGATTAATGCTAAAATGAATGTATTACGATTGAAACAAACACCAAAACTAAGCAAAAGACAAGCAAAACAAATCAACAAGGCAAACAGTCAATGATCAATTCAATTCAAGTTGGCCTCAAGGTCAGCCTTTGGAAGTTACATAAATAACGTGCCACCAAATGTTACCCCATTCACTATTAGACTAGGTTTATTGCTTACTCGTCATCACGAGTATTCACTCATAGTGACTAACACCATAAACCCTAAATCAAGTTCTAATATATGATCTTAAGTCTAACCCACAAGCATACATCGGGCTTGCATGATTACCTACAATCCCATGCAATGACTTTAAAATAAGCATACGAGCTAATCCGGAGACCTTATTTCTCATTCAATCAAACAATTATTATACCGACACGGGTTCACTTCATCCATTTCGCATGCGCAAAGCACAATCACATGCGTTAAGTGATTACTGAATGGTCTTTTTATTTTCTAAAAAATTTCGTGGATAAAGTTCATGCAACGAGGATTGAAAGTCATGAAGACCTCAAAAGTTGATTTTACATGCATCATTTTCTAAAAATCCTAGAATATGAACACATCATAAAGAACAAAACAAGAGAATCTATAACACCTCATTAAAGAACAAGCAATTGAGCATGACCCATGAAGCAATTGATTTCACAAAAATTAGAGCACATCATAAACTCAATGAAGACCATTTTTTTGAAGGAAGCTTCTTAAAATGAACTACGTATGAATTTATAAAAATCAAAGAACGTGACAAAATGCACAGAATAGAACAAGGTAAGAGGGTCATACTACAAACTTATGGAGATTTAACCATGCTAATGATGTCTAAAAATCATTGAATTTTAACATGAGACAGTCCTAAGAATGAAAATAATGTTCGTGAAGGGCCCGACCTCCGAGTCTTAACAAAATAATTCAGATGAAAATGGCAAAATGCAAACTCCATTTAGGTCCAACAGGTGTTCTGAATTTACAAAATTTCCAGATTTCTGGGCAATTTTATAAAAATAGAAAAATGGTCTATTGACATACAAATTAGACAAACTTGGCATCATTAGAAAGCTTGATGAATACTTAAAAACTTCCTAAAAGATGTCAAGTTCGATCGAGATCAATTTCATATTCATTCTCTGAACTTTGTACAAGCATGGGACATGGCATAATATAATGCAACAATATGAACACAAAACGCATGGCTTAAGGGTAATTACATGATATGGCAAGAATTGGATAAGAATCATGTAGATTACCTATGCTACCATAAACATTTGTCATGAATAAACATATGCCTAAATGAGCACACACGGTGCATTGCAAGATCATTAAGACAAACACAATGCAATTAACCGAATTTGAATTATCAACTCGAAATCAAACTTGTTCATGCAATTACTTGACCACATGAAACCCGATTAGTATGATTCTTACCTCATCAGGAAGATGATGCGATGTATTATGATTCTCACGAAGACATCTAGGTGAAAAAATATAAATTGCACATTTAATTTGATGTGAATGTAATTCGGACCAAAACAAGGAGATAGGATGCCAACTCAGATTGCAAAATTTTTCACCCATCATATGAGCTCAAAAAAAATCTGAAAGAATTATTTGGCATAGGGAAGACACATATGAACATCTTTCATGAAGGAACCTAAGTCTATGTCATCACATAAAAATACACGAAAATTCGATAAAGCTGCAGGTCGCAAGAAATCAGCATGCGCAGAGGTCAAATGACATGCATTCTTGATAATGGAACATGCTCTAAAATTTTCAAAAAATTCACACGTTACAAAAAACATATTGTGGAACATTTTTTTATGTTGAAGTCAATTTCCAGATCCAAGCATATCAGTCCATAAGAAATCCATATGCTGAATTAGGGCATAAACACATTGAACAATCACCATCAATTCACAAAAATGTGTGTCGGGGCACAATTCTCGGAAAATTTTGGAAAAAGGCTGTCATAGATTACGTTGTATGGAATGACTTTCATGAACGGCGTGACTTGAAAATTCGAACCCAAAAAATTTGTATGAAATCGACAAAAATACTAAATTCGGGTAAAAATTATTAGCAGAATGACCTAATGACAATTTTAAGCAGGTTTCACCTACTTAACATGCTCTAAAAATTACAAAAAAAAAAAAAAAAAAAACATGTTGTTGCCAACTCCATTTCGTGCAACTCTTATGAAGAAACCTAAGTCTAGATCTCAATAGAAAACTCAGTAAAAATTGGTGAAAATTGCTAAAATAGGGTATAACATGAAGAACAAGCTTCTGCAACATTTTTCAGATTAGATCAGCAACTTCTTAATGAAGCTCTCAACATGCTCTATGAATGTCTAGAAGACCTTGAAAGCATCTAACTATGTTTAATAGCTCAGATTTGGCAAAACAAAAGGTCGCATGCAATGTTCTGAATTTGAAGAACAAGTTCATCCTCAAGAACATGATCATCAATCATTCAATCATCCTCGTAACAATAAAATAGCATCAAAACAAGCTTATTAGAGTCCATAGGTTGAATCCTAGCCTGGGCTACCTATTGTAGTCTCGCTTCATTGGATTTGAGGTTCAGATCGTTACCTTTCGTACGTTTTTGGTTAAACCGACCTCCTATTCATGATCAAATCCACTAGATAGCAGGGAAAGACCTCAAGGATGCCTCAACGGTCGTCGAGACTCGCTGGAGGATGTCGGAACAAGTTGGATTGGGGCCGGCTCACCACCAGTTTGCTACCTTTAAGAAACCGGCTCGGTTTGAGTCAGTTTGGACCACCACGAAATGGAAGAGGTGGATTGGTGGCTTGGCTTCACTCCAAGAGGTGCTTTGACCACCGGTGGCTTGAGAAGAGGCTGGCGGTCATCGAAGGATGAGGCGGCAACGACAAAACCACCGGCAAGGGGGCGATCACTGGCGAAACCCCGAACCGCTTGGGACGGTTTGACCAGCGAAGAGAGAGAAATCGGGTGGAAGAGAGAGAGAGAGAGAGTTTTCTCTATATTTTTTCTTGAAAGTGTGGCAAATGAGCCCCTTGAAATTTTGGAGAGAAAATCCCTTTTATACCTCATTTTGATCTCAAATCCTAGCCGTCAATTTAATCCGACGATTAAGAATTAATCCTATAGATTTGACAAGCTTCCTTAACCTTTAAGCAAATTTAGAATTAAGCATGTACTCATTTAATTGCTAAGATTTCACAAGATCAAAGATCCAAACTGTGTTTCCAATTAAGGACCTAATTAGGGGCGCTTTTGTAATTTTATGAAAACTGAGGGCATTTTTGCAAAATCTGAAGAATATGAGGGCATGGAAGAATTGCCCATGAGATGAGCCACCTGATGGTGGTCATCCCTGGCCAAGAACCAGTCGAAGGAGGGCCAAACTGGCTTCCTCCACTGGTGACTAGTCGAATTGGTCGGACTAGTCTTCCATCAGTTTGACCAGTTTGGTTACTTCTTGGTTGGTTTGGTCCAATTGGTTCATGAATTTACATAATTTAGTCCCTCATGGACTAAATTGAAAGAAAATTTTACCTAATTGAAAAGAAAATGGTCCGATTTTGAAGAGAAATGGTTCGATTTTTACCAAATTAGGTTAATTAAACCATATAAATGAATCTCGGCAATTTATATTGGTTTAATTAGCTAAGTAATATGGAAAATAATGGATCAATGCCATGGGTGCACCTAATTGGACTTTCTAGGCTTTAAATTGGGCAATTTCACTTAATTGTTGATCGAAAATTCCAAATTAGTTGAAATTGAATTCAATTAAAATTGCGAGGCACCTATTAGCCTAATTGCCTATACCTAGGAGACCTATTGCATTTAGTTGACCTTTAATTGATGGTACGACCTTTTCACCAAAATCAAATTGAGGGCAATGTTGAAAATGAATCTCAATTCATCAAATTAAGCCTTAATTATGAATGGATCAACTTGAATTTCTCAGATCGAAGCTTAGTAGCCCTATTTCCTTAAGGCCAAGTAAGTTAAATCTCCTAATTGACAAGTTGGCGAATTTCTCAAAATTGACCCCAAATTCAAACTTAACTCATAAAATTGAGTAGGATGAAAGTATTCATTTTACAAATCGTGTAAAATGAATTCAAACCCCTAATTAGGGGCAAAAATGTCAAATCACAGCTCACCTTGCCCTATTTTGAAATTGATTGAACGAGTGAATGGATAATTGCCTCTAGATCAAATGTCATAATTGGAATTAAGCCTAATTATGACTAAAGCAAAAGTCATCTTATGTTAAAATTTGGTGATTTTTGGATGTCGCTAGCATGATATATTGCTATGGAATTGCCTCAAATTGTTGTTGCTCTGCTCTATTTTGTTGGATTTGGTCGAGTTGTATGATTTTTGTAAATTCACTAATTGCTCATCTCATGAAAATTTCATCATGAAATTGTCATTATGATGTGTTTAGTGTACCATAAATTTTTCAGACTTTATTGATTCATGGGTCATCTTCAATTGCTTGTCCTTTGATGGTGTGTCGTGAATTCCCCCATTTAGTCTTGCATGAACTCATTGTATTCTATCATTTTTAGAATTTTACATATGTAGAACTGACTTTTGATATCATCATGACTTTTGATCCTCACCTCATGAATTTCGTTCACAAAAATTTTCAAAAAATAAAAAGGCCTTTTGATAGTCATTTGGTACATGTGATTTTGCTTGTAGCATGATGAATGAATAAAGTGACTCGATGCTGACTCACTAATTATTTGATTGGATGAGAACCAAGATCTTTGGACTTACTTGCATGTTTATTTTTGAGGTACATGCATGTGACTGATAGGTAGTTGCACAAACTTGATACATGTTTGTGGGTCAAACTTGGGGGACATATTAGAACCTGATTTAGGGGGTTTATGGCATTAGTTACCTTAAGTGAATATTCATGATGTCTAATGACCATAAGCCATGTCTAATAATAAATGGGGTAACACTTGCGGCACGTTATACATGTAATCTCCAAAGACCGACTTTGAGGTCAATTCGAATCAATTGTTGTTTGATGCTTTGTCTACTTGTTTTGTTTGTCTTTTGCTTGGTTTGGTGTTTGTTTCAAATGTAAACCGTTCATTTAGAATTAACAAGAATTGGGATAAGTGCAAGGAGGTGATCCCGAAGATGGCGATGGTTGGTGTCCGTTTTGACTTTTTCTTGTACCATTCACTCAATATTCGACATATGTCTTGGGTTTTCTCTCATGATTTGCAGGTTTCCTTTCTTTTCTTTCATTTAATTGTCTTTTTAGGATTGCATGTTTAGATTTATTGTTTTTCTTGAGTGTTTACTTATCACACTGTAATTTCAATTCAAATTGTTTGCCTTTCTTTTTCATTTTTGTAGAATTAGAATGGCATAAAACTAACATCCATGCATGATAATCTTTTCATTTTAAATGGCATAAAAAAGTAAAAAGAAAAAGAAAAAAGCATGATCACTTTAGGTGAACACGATGACCGTTAGATACGAAAGTGTGCTAATACAAATGTTAGAGTAACCCAAGTCCCTGAACCCTAGATCTTTAGTTGCATAGAAATTGAGGGAACTCTCCCAACCCTAGATTGGGCTTTCTAGCTGGCCCCTCAAAATTAAGGCTAATGGCAACACCTAACACATTATTTTAGGCTGTTTAATCAATTTAGATAATAAAATGAATCTATCATGCTAGGTATAGATTCTCAATTAAGGTCCACCACAATTTAGCATAGTTGTCGCTACGATCATAGATGGGATAAGGTGATGACGTCTATCTATGGAAGTACCTTTGTAAGAGCAACCATGGAGCATGGATCTTGGTTGGGTTTGGGACGAGATGATGACGTCCGTTCATGGAAGTACATTTGTAATTGCGATTGAGATAAATAGATCCCTAAACTCACATCCACTTTTGTTCGCGATGTGAAGGTTAAGTCAAGACACCCTCCCACTATTACACGGGGTATAGGCTTGGGAGAGTCCACGCTCATGATTGATGGACCTCTTGAGGATGTGATTGTCATTGATGATGTGTTCGAGCTGTCTTTGACATGATTTCCCTTTTGAGGACCATCTCACGAGTAAATACCTTTAAACTTCATCCCTTCTAACAAACAACCGTCGCTGAGGGTGGGTCGAAACAAGAGTTGGTTGGCTTGTTGAGGGGCTTTGACATTGATGATGATGGTGATGCAACAAAGGGTGAAGTTATCGACCCATGAGGTCAGTCTAGACTTTTGTACGAGCAGTCTTTGGAGCATAGGATGGATATAGGTGACCTCGACCCTTACCCCAAACTTTTGCATTTTATATTTTGAGTGGTTAATGTAGTAAAGTTGTAAATTTGAAATGTGATAAAAATAAAAAGAGTATAAGTACATTATCTATTCTTGTGCAATTTTCTTTAAGGATTTTTGAATGTTGATTTCGCTTATGCATGGTATTATTAAAATGAGTATAATATTTAAAAGACACGTGTCTCATGTGATGTTCTGGGGCGTCACATCCTACCTCTAGCTCCAAGCTTGTGCCATTACAGCCCTAACTTAAGAGCTTATTCAGAGCCCCAAATCCAATAAGGGGCTTTTGCGGGCTTGGATTATTGCCTATCAAGGTCATGGCCATTGCCAAGCACGGGGCCATGAGGGAGGGAGGGGTGAGAAAAGTGAAGAGCAGAGGTGGTTTTACCAAGTGGCTGTCTTCGCACGGCGGCCAATGATGGTTTCATCAGAGGTGGTATGAACGATTCTCTTGTGCACCTCTTTACTCATCTTGGTAAAAAAATAAAAAAATACTTCAAGTTGTAGCAAAAGCATTGACTTAATAAAAGAGGAAGAATAATAAAAAGTTGAATTTTTAATTTAGTGTATTTTGGTCAACTATTTATAAAATGGTGGTTTTACCTATGAATTGGGTGAAAATAGTGGCTTCATATAATTATGCACTTCTTTGCATATATAAAATTTTCACTGCATGAAATACACACGAATAAGAAAAGGAACTTTAATTTGTCACTTGCCGGCACACATGATGAGGAGCACTGTCCTTATTTTCCCCTTTAGGTTGAGCGAAAAGATTGATTTGCTAGAATATCAAGAAGAAAACGAACTGAATAGCTCGTATTTTGGCTATACCAACATCGGGCATAGCCTCATTGTAGTGAATAGAATAGAGCAAATATGTAGACAATTTCTGTGGAAAGGCCCTACCATGAGGCCGGGAGGAGCAAATGTATCCAGGGATGATGTTTGCCTTTCCACTCAAGAAGGAGGTCTAGGACTTCGTAGAATTCGGGATAGCAAAAAGCTAGTATGATTAAACACATCTGGAATCTTTTTATCGATAAAGAATCCTTATGGTGCAAATGGATACATGCCATTCATCTCAAAAGGAAGAACTTTTGGAATTCTAACCCTCCAACTAATTGCTCTTGGGCTTGGAGGAAAATACTTGCACTAAAAGTGAAATCCTTCCCTTTGTCAAGTGGAAGATAGGAGACGGGTTGTCCACTTCGCTTTGGTTTGATCCCTGGCTTGATATAGGTCCGCTTAATGCATTATTTTCAGACACCTACATCTACCAATCGGATCTCACTAGACAAGCTAAAGTGGTGGATTTATATACTCCATACGGTCAAATACTTCTCCAGGAGATTTTGTCTTGGCAAATCACGGTTCCTCCCCTTTCTCAAGGTTAGGACAGATTCTATTGGAAAGACGATCCTTAAGGCAAATTTTCGGTTGCATCAGCTTGGGCTACTATTTGCAGGAAATCTCACATGGTCCCTTGGTCTTCTTTTGTGTGGAATAAGGCCATTGTTCCTAGGCATCAATTTCTTCTTTGGATGATGATCTAGAACCGTCTTCCAACCTAGGTATACCTCATGTCCTTTGGAGGGATTTCCAACTTAGTTTGTGTCTTTTGTAAATCTAGACCTGACTCGGTTGACCGCTTGTTTTTTGACTGCAGCATCTCCAACTCCCTTGCCATGTTTTGGGCCTATAAATGCAATCTTCCATGGTGCAATGCCTCATGGACGAACAACCTCTTTTGGGCCATTAACTCGTTATTAGGTAGAGGTTTCTCTCGGGAGATTGCTCGTTTCTCCTTTTGCGCCCTATGCTATATTATTTGGAAGACTAGGAATGATATCCTCTTCCGAGCTCACAATTTATATATTCCATCCTTGAAGCTATACCTTTTAAAGGCGGTAAAGGACAAAACTCTTGCTTTCAAAAGGGTTGAAGATAATCCCAACAATAGGAGGATGCAGCGGAGTTGGGGGATTAATGATTGTATCTTCGATGCAACGCTGAGTAGGCTCAGGATAGGGCTGTCTAGGTTCTTTGTTTAGTTTATTTACTGGATTCTATATCCCCGTAGTGATCGTGGTACCCTCTCACTCTAGTGACTTGTTGTCTCGTTGAGTGATTGTTGGTGCCGTGATTCACCTTCCTTGTATAGGTTCTCTTGTTTAAAAGCTTATAATACTTACCTTACCAAAAAAAAAATAAAAAATTAGGGCATAGCCGACCCCGGGTAAACATGAAATTTTAGAAAGAGTTGTCTCTTCTTTTGTTTTTTTTATTACCATTAGTTTCTTAATCCTATGCTTTGTCTATTTGTGAGGCAATATTTTATGTGCCCAACCACTTTATACTCGCCGAACCAACACACAAAACAAATCAGCAGCATGCACAATTTCCCTTTCAAAATTGCCGTAAGCTTATCAGTAAGGGGGCAAAATCTCAATTGCTTCAAGTCCTGAACCTTGACCAAAGCTTCAGGCCCACTTAACAGCGAATGAACCAGAAATTAGCGAAGACGACATAAGCTTGATGGTAAGAGAGCACATGCATTCCAAAGGAATCTTTTGCATTCAATCATCACTTCTTACGTATATCCTCAATATTAAAAAAATAGTTGTCGAGTCGACCAAAACACACTATAGACATCCATTATAATGAGAGGTCACCCAGGGACATTTGTCTTTCTTAGCAGGTTGTGTGAGAATTGTAGCGATAGCATCACTCTCTGGTTTGCTCAGTTGTTCTTGTTGAGGTACGTGCAAGCACCTTCAACTCATGTTGTTATATCTTGCTGATTTTCGTTTTCAGTCATCTCGATCTTGCGCTCGGATCATATAATCTTTTTGATCTATTGTCATGAATAATGTTTCTTTTCTAATAAAGTGCAATCTTTTTGAACAATAATTACCTTTTTTGTATAAATTGATGCTTCGAAAAATGTTTGCAACCTCATTGCTTGTGTTGAACTACAGAGTTTTCTTGATGGAGAACAATAACTGTCTACAAAATTGTCCGAGTTTCCCATACTTCCCTCCTCCACCGCCATGGAACGTTCCGATTTCAGCATCTTTCAAAGACAACGCCACTCCATGGTGGGCCACTCGATGGTGGATTAGCGTTGGCTTGGTCATTGTCATCGTCGTAGTCGGCCGTGTCCTTTTAAAAAATCGTCGTGGTCCTACGGACAAAACGACCACTTCGCGGACAGCAGGTGAAAAGCCACCAGAGTTGCCACCCCCGTGTCGTCCGTGTCGTCCGTGTCGTCCGTGTGATCCATGTTGTCCGTGTTTCTATCACGTGTAATAGCTAAAGGGGTTTTTGAAGACTGAATCTTGAATGATGCTAATGTACTGCATAATATGGGACATTCAATGCAATAAATATATTTTTTTTGTTGGAGGGAAATATTTTTGTGTTGGAGAGTTTATTCAATTTCGCAATTTTATAGTCTATCAAGAAACGGATCATCGTATCATGACAAATTATGCCTCTTTGCATATTTTGGTAACTCCAAATAAATTATTGTAATACACAAAATCTCGAAGGTTTGACAATCAATGGACGATATTCAAATTTTCCTTATGCAACGGTCATCAAGGGATTAAAGTCAATTCTCTAGGATTATTTGAAACACCCCTTATGTTAAAAATGTTGGAAATTTCCGATAATTGGCTTACATTAATTAATTAATTTTCTATTTTATATAATCGGGTTAATGGATATTCCAATATATTTTGAACCCTCGAGTGATCTTATTGAATTGGGTTTTGGCATCTATTAATTACGGGCCTAGTTGAGCAAAGAAAGTGTAGGCGGTGTGTTTAAGCGAAGCCCGTAATGGGAGGCCGATTGACACGTTGTTGATTAGGGTTTCTTAGGCCCCCTCTCAGCCTATAAAAGGGTAGGTTATACCTATTAGTCGCTTGATCCCATAAAAGCTGCTAAACCGAAATAGGTCATAGAGAGGAAGATCCGGCATACCGATAGATTACTGATTACATCAGTTTGATCTGTTTTTCATCAAGTAAGTTATGGCTCAAACAGGTATATTTTAATTCCGCTGTACATATAAGTTTTGGTGTTTTACAATCATATATGGGTCCAATTATTCTTGATTAATTAGTTATTTATGTAGAGAAATTTCTACATGTGGTATCAGAGCAGGTCATATATGATTGTAGAACCAAAATATTTTTTTAACAAATCCGATATGTTGTCTACTGTGTTTGTTGCTTTTGGTTTTGAGCTTATGTCAATTTATATGCAATTTCGGTCAATCAAAGTACTTTCTTTTTTTTGGTCGAATTAAATCAAAGTACTTATTAAATAGGTAAAAATAATGCATTAGAATTGAAGAGATAAGTTATGAATGTTTGTTTTCTTGGATGATCGTTGTTTTGCAATTTCGGATCTATGATAGACCTCTCTATGCATATGTCTGGAAACGAGCTAGTAAACAAGCTTTTTAGTGTTTGATGTCTTCATAACATTCGAAGTCAACTTGAAGAGCTTTCCAACAAGCCATAGAACACCCAGATCCGGTGTCAGTTGCTATCCAAAATCATCGTCCAAAGTCAGTTTAGTAATCTGTAAAAATCTTTTGTTCAGTTCTGATATGCATGTTGTCCGCCTGTTGCTTTTGTCAAATTTTTTCCAATTTCTGTGTTGAGATCTAGAGGTTGACTCCTTCATGAAAAATGTTCATATAGGTCTTAACTTCGACATATAAGTTTTTTGGATTTTTTGGAGCATAATTAGTTAATGAAAACCTTTTGCAAATATCGATCAATTCTGAAATTTTAGGGCTTTTATTCTACATATTGAGATTTTTCTCACCATATATAATTTATATAGTTTTATTAAGTATTGAGTGAGAATTTCAAATTTGAAATTCTAGGGGTTCATAATTTTGTAAAAGTTCTAAAAAAAAAAAAAATTTAGAATTTTTTTTTTTAATCGAATGATGTATGTTAGCAATTATTATATATGTATTGTTATATTGTGATTCTTAGGTTCAATGTGGTTTAGATTCGGAAGTTGTGATTCTTGGGTCTCGATATGTTCCCTTTCAATTATTGCCCATGAATCCATGTTGTTTCTTGAGTAGATTGTTTTCAGTCCGATGCAATTCAAAGTTTTTCTTTTCTTTTTCGGGTGTGGAAAATTTTTGGGCTTTGTTTGGTTTTGGACTTTACCTGTTGGTTTTCTTGGCTTTTGCGGGTGCCAGTATTGCTGCCTATCTACGGGTTTTTTTTGCCATGTATTCGAGTGCCCTATGGTTGATGACGGATCCCTTTGCTTCCCATGCATGATCGAGTGCACTAATTGATTAGGTCTAGTTCTTGTATTTCTCGATCTATATGTGTAGTTTGATTCTTGGTTCCATCTTGTGGTGGTTTGCCTTGGTTGGAGTTTCAGGTAGTTTTCACTTTTTTAACCTTTTCTTTAGTAAGACAGGGTCTACATGAAAAGTTTTTTTTTTTTTTTTTTTTTTTTCGTTTGATTATATGGAATGATTATCGAAAAGTAGTATGGATTTTATTGGATTGAATAATATGCTCTATTTGATTATACACGTGCAAAAGAAAATGCGGCAATCTAGCTTGTTCTTCCTTTCTTTCCCATGATCTCCTCACTTGTGGTTAATTGCAATGTCATGGTTGGGACATTGAGTCCATCATTGTTTTGAATATTAGTTGTCGAACCCGACAATGCAAATGTAGAGCCTCTATATGGGGTGAAACTGGAGATACTTCTTTATTGGATTTGACGGAGATTGCACAGAGAGAGAATGTCCTCTACTTTTGTGTGATTTGTTCTCGCTTTACGTGAGGCCTGTAACAGGAAACTATGCATACTAACCGAAGTATTTTAGGAGGTCGGACCGTAGGAATTGGCTTAAGAGCCCTTTTGATATCGGATTAAATGACATAGGTTGACCATTCTTGT
The DNA here is from genome assembly GCA_014182845.1 of Corymbia calophylla. Lineage (NCBI taxonomy): Eukaryota > Viridiplantae > Streptophyta > Magnoliopsida > Myrtales > Myrtaceae > Corymbia > Corymbia calophylla. The sequence goes on along the minus strand of CM024694.1, from coordinate 17,235,120 downwards.
TTTGTTATTGATCTGATCCCTTCAGGCTAATCACCATTATATTGCCAGTAATTGTTATGTTCTGTCTTCTGTCAATTGTGATGTTTTGCATAGTAAAATGAGTCAAAAAGCATCGATAATCCCTATCCTTCTATTGCTGGGAGCAAATTGATTGCTCATATTGTGCTAGATGGCCTTCTGCTCATTGGGTTAAGTAGGCATGAGGAAGAAAAGGTTGTACGGCTTCTTTTGTGGGCTAGACCTTCATTATAAGAACTTTTTAGCAGGCATTTGTAAGTGAGTATTGCTCATCAGGCATGTGATGTGAATGTTGCATATCAGCTGATCATGCTTTGAAGGATGTTTTCTACTTGTTGTATAGTTAGATCATTAAGCACTTGTTTGGTATCCTATATGTTCTCTCAAAAACAATTAGTAATTTCAGGTTGATACTAATTATGCTTGGTGCTCGACTCTGCAATGAGCTTCAATTTGTATATGTGTTAATTGTATCATTGTTTTCAAGTTGTGAAAGAACCCACCAATTGCTTAGTTCTTTCATAGAAAGGATAATTTTTATCTAGAATAATTGCTCCCGTTGTTGACCTTGGTTGACTGCTGCTGTCAATGCTAGTTGCTTGTTTAATGAGTAGATTATTTTGGAGAGTTGCAATTGGCTAACTTTTTTTTATGATGGAGAGATTCATATAGTGGTTCTACCTTAGAAGGTTATAAAAGCCTTTATCTGGCGAATGTATTTGGAGGATCTAATTATACCTATTGTTATAGTTACCATCATGACTCTAGCATGTGCCTAATATATTAAATGATGGATTGCTTTCCCTGATTTTTTTTTTTTTGCGAGAAATAACTTATTTTTAGGAATTTCACGGTCTAGATGCGATGGCTACTGTTATATTTGCCTACTTTGTGGTTGCTATGATTAAAATATAAACTATTTGATGAAAAGGATAGTCTTCATGAAGGATTGGTAACATTGTCGCTATTTGAACAAATATTGACTTCATTAATTTCTTGGGCTACATTAGTGGAGATGGGTTTACTTTTCATTTGGCTTTTGTCTATGCTTAATATAAAGCCACGTATGAGAAGTGGGCAATTGTCCACCACTTCTGAAACATTAGTATAACATAATACCATAGAGAAAACAGTATTATGTAGTGCTAATAAGTGTTATATTGTATTAGTAAATTTATTCATGTGCATTGACGAGCTCCCTTTATCTTCTATTGTTATCGTCATCTCTCTTTTAGGCTATCAAATTAGTTTGGTTTTGAGTCTCTCTATTGTTTGGTGTTAATGAGGTTCAGCTAATTTGAATAAGCACCTGAGATAATAGATTTTGAGCTATCCTCACTTCTCCTTTGGACACTGTAAATTTCAGTTGTCATGCTCATGTGCCTATAGCTAGTGCAGGATTGCGTTCCTCCATGTGTTTGCCTCCATCATGTGTGAAGTGTGAGGTCTTAAATGAATTATAACATTCTCCAATAGTTTGCCTCGATATCAGCAAAGCTTATTGATGTAGTGCAGCCAAGTTGTTAGCCCCACGTGCACGGAATGACGTGTAGGGCAAGTGTAGAGTCCTCCAAGGCCCGTTTCAATTTTTTTTAATATGCCTAATTTTTAATTCATGATTTTTTTTTTGGTATGGTAAATTTTAATTTTGGCATATTTAAATATTTATTTGGAATTATTTATTGTTATCCATATTTAATTCCATGAAAAATAATTTTGTGCCTATTTTTCCAATTTTTAATTTATGGAAATTTATTATAGGGTATGAGGGATAAGATGACAATATTCACTTTCCCTAATTTAGCATAGATTATCTATACTTTTTGCTTGAGTTTAACTAGATAATCTTATATGCTTAATTATAGAAATAGGCACATAAAATTGTGGCAAAAATTGTTGTTTGATAAATGCAATATGATCTTGGGAAGCACATGTCATAAAGTGCTTCATATTGTTTGATGAATTTTTGGGTATTGATTAAATGGAACATTATTTACAAATTGTTAAAGTTTGTAAATTATTGAAGTTCCTTGTTGATAAAAATTAGTATATACAATCACCTGTCCAAAGGGGGTTATTGTGTATATTAATTTAAAAAAAATTGCATGAAGATAAATTCCAAAATTAAAAGATGGGGATGTATGACTCAAAAAGATTTATTTGCCCAAAGGGGATAAATTTTTGAAAGTTATGTGTAATTCCCCTCTCTATTGATATATTAGAGATGATTGATGGGAATGTGTGACTCAAAAGGTTTATCTCGCCTAAAGGGGATAAATTTTGAGAGTTATGTGTAATTCCCTCTATGTTGGAATAATGGAGATGTATAATTTAAAGGATTTGTCTGCCCAAAGGGGATGAATCTTTGAAGATTATATGTAATTCTCCTTATCTATCTCTATATATTGATATCATGGAGATGTATAATTTAAATGATTTGTCTGCCCAAAGGGGATGGATCATTGACAATTATATTTAATTCTCCTTGTTATTGTTTTACAAACATCATGCTGTGGAAAATAATGGTGCATTATACGCTCTGCCCAAAGGGGAGTTTGTAATGTACTAATTATTTTGTGGAATTACTTATTGCCCATAATTGATCATATTGCATTATGTGTGTCAAACGGTTACTGAACAACAACAATGCCACGGCTAAGATGTTAATCAGATCAAATATTATACTGTTAAAGACTTAGTAAAAAAAGGGAGACATTGTAATTGAGAATATTAGAACTAAGTCCATGTTGGCCGATCCCCTAACAAAAGGATTACGACCCATTTTGTTTAAAGAACATGTAAAGAATATGGGTGTTTTAGAGTCTTTTGATCTCTTTTGTTAGTGGGAGCTATATAGTTTGTATTTCTGGATATTATAGTTATATACAAACTGATAATGCTTTTATAATGTTTATTAAAGCATTTATTTTTGATAATCATTATTATTGATCTTATTGTTATCCTTTCTCCTGTCGACTGAGAAATGGAAATATGAAACATTATCTTTAAACAAATTTTAGTTTAAAGACGATTTGGATGTCACTAATTATGAGATCTCATGTTGGATTGTGACATAGTTGTGCAATTTCATATTGTTTAGAAATCGCACTGAGGCAATTTCATGTTGTTTAGAAATTGCGTTAATGCAGTTTCATGTCGTTTAGAAATTGCATTGAGGACCGATAAGAAATAGTGTATATTTTGATCACATGTTGGTACTATTTCTTACTACACTACTAGGCCCATGATCCATGAAAATATAGTGCTTATTATATGTGATTATGGAAGGTCATGTGTTATGGTATTTTCTTAACACATTGATCGCCATAGTCCTATAATAAGGTTATATAGGATTGGATTGGTTTTGAGATGCCGTTATTGTAATATTATTTTTCAAAATTGCGGCCACATAAAATAAATTTTCAGTTATTAACCCGAGAGTGTCATTTTCAAAATAAAAATCGTTTTCAAAATAAAACAAATTAATTAATGTAGCCCAAGTGGGAGAATGTTGGAAATTTCCGATAATTGGCTTACATTAATTAATTAATTTTCTATTTTATATAATCGGGTTAATGGATATTCCAATATATTTTGAACCCTCGAGTGATCTTATTAAATTGGGTTTTGGCATCTATTAATTACGGGCCTAGTTGAGCAGCAAAGTGTAGGCAATTGTGTTTAACTGAAGCCCGTAATGGGAGGGGCCCAGTTGACACGCTGTTGATTAGGGTTTGCTAGGTCCCCTCTCTAGCCTATAAAAGGATAGGTTATACCTATCAGTCGCTTGATCCCATAAAAGCTGCTAAACCGAAATAGGTCATAGAGAGGAAGATCCGGCATACCGATAGATCACTGATTACATCAGTTTGATCTGTTTTTCATCAAGTAAGTTATGGCTCAAACAGGTATATTTTAATTCCGCTGTACATATAAGTTTTGGTGTTTTACAATCATATATAGGTCCAATTATTCTTGATTAATTAGTTATTTATGTAGAGAAATTTCTACAAAAAAATGACATCAATTATTGTCGCAGCCCTCCTGAGGGCGAATTAGATTTCCCAAGAAAAGTTAATGGATTATTAAGCAGGTACTTGCCAGCAGGCACCTACACTTAGCATGGGCCTTTCCAAGTCTTATCAACTATAATTTGATTTCTCAATTCGACTGTGCAATTCAAATTATCTTGGAGTCATCACTAACTTATTATGGGTTTGTTAGGAACTTGATCAGGATACATGAGTGCATGTCCCTCTTGCAAAGTATAGTCTGATGAGCCCAAAAATTTGACTGCACTAGATTAATCTATTGTCTTTCATTATTTTTTCTCTATATGAAAAGGATTTACATGAGAATTTCATTAGTTTTTCCCTTAAATCCTCTAGACATGTAAAAAGCGACTATGCATAGTTACTCAAACAATAACAACTAACAATTAAGCAATAGTAATTATAAGCTAATAAAATAAATAAAGGACTCGAGCTAAATTGGATAAAATTAGACCAAAAAAATATATTAAGACTCAGGACAGACTCTGTGAGCTACAAATGTAAATTCAATATAAACTCTCCACGATATGCCTAATGCTCAAAAAGAAGAGTGAACGTATGATATGTCATGACTGCCTACTAAACAAACTACCTTCTAAAATGAATTATTGCATGAAAAAATAAAGTCTAATTAATGCAATCTAAAGTACAATGCAATATTAAAGAGGACAAAGTCACTAAAAACCCCAAGCTATACTAACCATAACACATTTACTACAAACTTTTTTCTATAATATCAAAAATCTCATACTTAAACCTATGTGAGACATTTACTCTCAATGACGGCAGTTAAACCTATTTGGACACCAGAAAGCAAACGGTGTTGACATGGCGTCCGCATGACTTAAGTAAAATAAAAATAATATTGTTTTGTCTAAAAGATCACTTGAAGGAACTTTGATGGAGAGTAAATATGCCACACAACTACAAATTGGCAATGTTTTTGTGTCACAAGAAAAAATTTAGGATAATGTGTCACAATTGTATAGTCTGGGATTTTTTATGTCACAAAAGATTTTAAGATAAATATGTTACGGTGAACATAATTTGAGTAAGAAACCTTTTCTGGTCAAATTAAAATAAGAAACTTAACAAAGTGTGGAAACAAATATGAGCTAAAATTTATATGGATGAATCGGCCTATATTCCAGATGCACACGTAATTTGGAGTCCAAAATCACACTTCGCAACGTTACTCCCGCGTTTATGGAAATGCGCACCGACAACCTAAATTTCGGATTTTCCAAAGTTAGACTTTCTGCGAGGACTGCGTTAGCGCACATGGGAAAGAGACTAAAACAAATATAAAAACGATACTGAAAATTGAAGCGAAAATGAAACATATGCAAGTCGACATGACCGCATGCGAACAAGTCTAGGAAGAGACCCACGATGCATCATGGGGACAAAACATAGCTGAATTCCTACTATTCATAGATCGGACAGAGCCGTCAGCACATAAATCCCAGGTTCCGGCATGCAACCACATCGATTACTACTAAGTATGATGCAAATAGAAAACAAGGAGAGGCCAATAGGAGGCCAAACACTCAATCAAGTAGGGCAACTTCATCGATTACTTGTTGCGCAAGCAAATGATCGAACAATAAAAAAACATAATAAAGAAAATAAATTGGAACTGAATTTACGTGGTTTAGTTACATGTTAAGGATTTAAATTGCATTGTTTATTTAATAGCAAAGAAATATTGATTCATCATTCCATTTGTATGAATGAGTCCATATGATCAGTTGTGATTGAATCTATTCTTAAGGCATTAAGAATATGTGTAATAAGTTTACAATTTAACTGAATCTTTAAAATAATTCCTGGTCGATGGATCATTGAAAGTAAGCAGGATGTTCATCTTTGTTTCCCTCACCTTGTCTGTTCCTTCAAATGTCAATTGGAGGTGATCCTAGATTTCCTTAACTATAAAACATGAAGAAATTCTATTAAACTCAGATGGTGATAAGGTACAATACAATAGATATTTGGCTTTAGCATTAAGAGTATCTCCTTTCAAGCTTCTTCTGTGCTAGCGACAACAGCAGCTTCAGCTTGAGCATCTTGATGAGCAGCAGGAGCCAGTACTTCTACATTGCTTTTAACCACACTCCACATATCTAGATTTGTGGCTTTGATGTTATTGCATTGTTTACTTCCAGTATCTTTTGATGCTTCCATCAAAATAAAGTGGCTTATTGGGAGCTTGAGCGTCATTTGTAAAGTAGTTACTGAAGTTAACCATGAGAGAAGATCTTTATACTAAGAAGAAATACACTTCAAATAATGAGCAAAAAGGATCTAACACTAATTGTTAGGGGCTAACAATATAACCTAGAGAGGGGTAAATAGGTTATTTTAGAAAACTTGACAATCTTTTGCAAAAATTAGCTGACACTAAGTAAAGATTAGGTCAAGGTAATGTTTCAAAGCTTGTGATGGAGATGTATGCTAGTAAGAGTGAAGAGATTGAAATGGCAGCACAAATTTTTTTTATAGTGGTTTGGTTTTATCTACAAACCTACGTCCACTCTTCAGACTAATAGCTAAAAGACGGGTTGGATTGCACTAGTAATTTATGAGAAAGTTACAATTAGCTAGCACTGATCTTTTCACAAGAAAGATCACGCTATTAGGAGTCAACTGTTGCTCTTACTTTTGTACACTTGACCTTTAGCACTATCACTAAGACATCACGATTACAATACTCAGTGAAACACTAGAAAGAAAGCATATTGCTAGGAATACAGTTGGTAGCAAATCTTTTAATCTTGGTATGAAGCCCTCTCTTACATTTGGCTTATGAGATCATCTCTTTTATAATCATCTTCAATCTAGTCATTGCAGGTGGATTGAAGAAGCAAATAGCCATTAGAGTTACCGTTAAATAGCTATTCGAAGATAAAATTGCCCATATAGTCCTTTTCCTGAACATTTGCAGTCTATCTAGAAATAACATCCGCCGCTATCCCTTTTGATAGATTTATCAGACAACCTAGCTACTCGATTACTATTTTCATCTAGAATTTGCTATTGTACAAATCCCAAGCCACAACGACTAGTTTGCTTATCCAACTAATATCATCAAATGTACATGATTGCTCCAACACCAGGACCCAATTTTTATAGCTTCAACACAAACATCGTTGTCGTGACCTGACCTCGGCGTACAAGAAGGGGTTTGGGTCTCATGGCGTATAGGTAGGATTTAGAGATATTTGATTGTGGGATCTCCCTTGAGGTCATGTCCACCAAATATGTCATCACTTCATCTTTTGTTTCGACCCATTGATTTCGATTTTTCACAATCATGGCTTCTCTCAAACCCATTCCTTACATGACAGCGGAATTTGTTGTGATTCGACTTCAACGCCACGGCACATCTTACGAAAGGTAAATGTGAGTTTAGGGGTACTTCTGCCATAATAGCCCTCTTGAAGTTCCACTCACAAAAAGATGGCATTAATTCATACCCTACATGATGAGTTCTTTTTTTAAAGTTGTTACTAGACAACTTAAATAATACCTAGGAGTTGCCACTAGCCTCTATTTTGGGGGTGGGGTTATACTAACATTTCTATGAGCACCATTTTGATACCTAATAGTTATTATGTTACCTAATGCATCCATGGATGTCTTTCTATAATTTCGTGCATTATTACAAGAAAGTCGATCACACGTGGACAGTCAATTTTATGCCATTCTATTGTTACCTAACTGAAGCGAAGAAAGAGGGCAAACAATTTAATTGAAATGACATGATAAGAAAGTAAACACTCAAGAAAATTTAAAGCAAAATGAGGAAAGTCTAAGCATATATAAAAGGACATAAATGAAAAGGCCCGCAACTCGTCGAGCATTTATACAAAGCATATAAGAAAACCCAAAACATATTTTGGGGAATGATTATCACAAATTGAGAGTCGGATTGAACATCAGCTTTTCCACCATCTTCACGTATTTAGGGTCACCACCTCCAAGGGTTGCCATCGTAGATCTATTCTAGTTCTAGTCTAATGTTAAAACTAAAAATAAAGATGGTAAGTATAAAGAATACATGGAAAAGTGATCATGGAAATTCCAATCAACACGATCAAAGGCTTCAAAACAAGCAAGATCAATCAATATGGCAGATGTAGCCTCGGGATCGGCCTTTGAAATTCATGCAATGTGCTATCATTAAGACATTTACCCAATTCATTTTAAATGTGACTTATGACCATTTGTCATCATTTGCATTTACTCATGGTGACTAAGGTCAATCCTTAAAATGGGTTCTACATGATAACCAAGATAACCCATCAAGCGCACATTGGGCTTGATCCATTCATCTAAAAATATTCACATGCAAGGCATCTAAGAGAACATGCATTTAGGCCATAGGCCTTGTTTCTCATTCAATCAAACAATTGAGTGAGCCAACAATGGTTCATTTATTCAATCATTATGTGCCAAACACAATCACAAGCGTTTTATAGCAAGAATAAACACATCAAGGATTAAGTGATTAATGTGATGCCCAAAAGGCATTTTGTGAACAACAAGAATCATTGATTTGAAAGAATTTGGTAATGACATGAGATAGTTTCATCATGGTTACAAAACACATTTAATTTCCAAGGCTAACTTAGGCGCATCTTGTGCACTATTGATCAAGTTTCACAGGCACTTTAAGTATGGTCCAAACCTAGACGATATCAATTCCAAGTCAAAGAATGTAACTTGAGAGTTTGAGTAAAGGAAAGACGTTATCGTTTCCTCCTTCGCCATAAAAATTTGGTATAAGAACCTTAGGGTTTTTCTCGATCTTTTGATTATGGTGTCAAGTTCAACAACGAGATTTGATATTGAGAAGTTTGATTTGTTCTTACATAGTAGGGTTTGAAAAAAAACTCTGTCTGGGAAAGGGAAGAAACCAAAAAGCACGTCAAATGAAACATGGGAAGAATTGGATGAAAATGCCTTATCTATTATTCTATCGTGTCTAATGAATGAAATTTTGCAAGAGGTATTATATCAGAAAACAGTTGCAGGTTTATGGAACAAATTGAAGAGTAATTTTTTTTTGACAAAATACCTCACCAATTGATTAAGGCTCAAGTAATGACTCTTCACTCTTCGTAGGGTTGAATGTGCTTATCTTAAACCTCATAATTCTAAGTTCAATGTTATTATATTTGAATTAAGAAGTACTGATGTAATAATTGAATATGAGGATTAGGCTCTTTTATTGTTAGTTTCTCTAACTTCCTCTTATAAGAATTTTAGAGAGACTATTTTTAGTAGAGAAACCATTGATGTTGAAGATGTCAAGACTAATCTTTTAAATGAGCTTTTAATGGAGCCACATTTTGTAATCCTCAATTTCTATAGTGGATTTTGCTTCTCCTCTCCCCGTGATTTTTTCCCACAAGAATTTTCCATATAAATCTAATGTTCTTTTATTCTTCTTAGTTTTTATTTCATTATTATTTTTGCCTTTGCCAAAACAATTTGATTTGTTATGGGAGCGTACAGTAGAAGCCAATACCATTCGCCTAGGGAGATCACTAAGGGGGAACCTAAATTCAAGCTTGTTAATATATTCAATTGGACCCATATTCACTCAAAAATTTTAGCTAATGAGTTATGGCCAGCTAGAATATATTAAGTGCTCTACACCACACCAATTATTCAATGTGAGATTTCTCTAATATAACTCACGCGTGCATCCTAACAATCTCCCCCTCATGAGCTCCCCCTTAACCCCTTTGTTGCGATCCACACTCAGTGACGATTGGTTGTCGGGAGGAACAATGTTTAGGGGTATTTACTCGCGAGCTCATATTCAGGTTCATGTCCACCAAAGGTGTCATCACGTCACCTTCAATTTCAGCCTATTGATTTTGGGGTCTACATGAACGTGGCTTCTCATAAACCCTTACCCCGCGTAACAGTGGAAATGTGTCGCGACTCATTTCCACACATACGGTACACCTTAGAAAGGAGATAAGGTGTGAAAGACAAGTTTAAGGCTACTTCCACTACAATAGCCATCTCAAAAAGTATCTCTTTGTCATAACCCCCTTGGTGATGGTCGATATTGGGAGGGATGGCGTTTAGGGGTATTTACTCACATAACGGTCTTGAGAGGGCAAGTCATAAAAGATGGCTCAAACACATCATCGATGACAACTATATCCACCTAGAGGTGCATTGATCATGAATGTGGGCTCGCTCAAGCCCATACCCCGTGCAATAGAGGGAAGTGTTGTTTTATTTAGCTAAGTTGATTAAAAATCTAAGATAAATGTTTAGGAGTTGCCATTGGCTTCAATTTGAGGGCCTATTAGAAAGTCCAATTGAGGGTTGGGAGAGATTTCCTCAATTCATGCGCAACTAGAGCTTTAGGGTTTGGGGACTTAGGTTATACTAATTGTTTTTATTAGTGCCCTTTTGGTACCTAATAGGCATTATGTTTTACTTAAGGTGTCCATGGGTGTCTTGTTACTTTTTTGTGTCATTTAAAATGAAAGGTGATCATGCATGATGTCAGTTTCATGCCATTCAAATTCTAAAAAGTATAAAAAGAAAGGCAAATAGTTTTAATTGAAATTGCAGTGTGGAAAGTAAACAACCAAGGAAAGCTGTTGAAGTTGCAGTGTGGAAAGTAAACAACTAAGGAAAGCTGTAAATCTAAACATGTATCCTAAAAAAGGTAGAGGTAAAAGAAAGGGAAGGAAAGGAAAAGAACCCACAACTTGTCGGGTTTTTATACAACATGATGGAAAAACCCGAGATATGCATTAGGTGTCAAATGGTTGGTACAAAGATTGGGTTGGAAAGGACATCGACCATTGTCGTCTTTGGGGCCGCCTTCATTGCTAATTCTAATTCTAGACTAATTCAAAATTAACAATTTACAATAGAAACAAACATCGATTCAAACAAAAAACACACAAAATATGGTAAGGAAACAAATAGAAATCATCCAATTGAAGGATTAAGATTGACCTTGGGGTAGGTCTTTGGGGTTACATGCATAACGTACTGCAAATATTATCCCCATTCATTATTAGACATGGGCCATGATCATTAAACATCACAAGTGTTTGCTTGTGGTGATTAATGTCATATCACCTAAGGTTGAGTTCTAATGTGTAACCCAAGATCACCTGAGGACCTTGTTTCTCATTCAATGAAACAATAAGTGTACCGGCACCGGTTCACTTCACTCATCAAACACACATTGATCACAATTTCAAGCGTCAAACATGCATTCAATGGCTTTTTCATTTTTTGAGAATTTTTGCGTCTAAAATTCGAAAAAACACAATCACAAGTCGTGAAGACTTCATGGATTAGTTTTGCATGCATCATTTTCTAAAAATCATGGAACGCACATATATCACAATCAAACAGAACAGGGGATCTACAATGCCTTGGCAAGGAGTAAGCAATTGTACATGACCCATTGAGCAATTGACTTTACTAAAATTATAACATCCTGAATTTTGACCCATTCCGAGATATATGAAATGGTTATTGTATCAATGCGCTATTAGTTACGTTTACTCTGAGTTGGCCCCTCATGAGTTAACTAACTGTTCGGAAAGGCAATTAAGGATCGATACGCGTACGACTAGTGAATTCAGGGATAGGCCGCTCGACTATAAGGATCAAAGATGAATGATACCACACTATTGCAAGCTAATTAGCGAATAGAAATAAATCGATTCAGAAAAAGTATGAGGTCGGATTGCGAGTGATTCTGCACAACTTCGATATTGACTGCAAATGACGTTAAACCAATTTTCTTTTGGCCTTATACTCAGCGTGAGCAATTAACTCGTCGTGATTACATGATAATAGAGGATCGCCCTGATTTGAATATGCTCGATCGTTGATTGAAAAGCTATCAACCACGGGTCAAACATGCAAGAATCCCTACACACTGCCCAAAAATTAGGTCGTACTAAAGTCACGATTGATCGATTTTAACCACGAATTTCAATATGGTATCAGGTATCGAACTTTTAAGGATGTCGAAACTAAAATATTGGATGTTGTCTCATTGATTCTCAAATTTATCGATAAGCTCGAAATTATCGGAAAATGATTCAACGGGCTGAGTTTTGGAGCCAAATATTTGGGAATTTGTGCTTCAGGGGTAAAAAGACCAAAATGCCCTTTCTAGAAGATTGTTTAGGTTTTTCTTTTTCTTTTTCTTTTTTTCTTTCTTTTCTCTCTCTTCTCCCACCTTCCTCCGCACGTTCCCCCCGCCCTTTTCTTTTGTTGACCCATGTTCTCTCTCTCTCTCTCTCTCTCTCTCTCTCTCTCTCTCTCTCTCAAAATAGCAGCATAGGCTACTGTGTTGCCCCCAAATCAGCCACCCTTGCCGCATGCTAGAGTTGTCATTTGCCATCGGAGAGTCCGAGCCGCATCCCACCATCGCCCCTTCATGAGCTGCGCCCGTCACCATTCTTTCTCACCAAACCAGAACCACCCCTTTGCCGCTTGTCTCGATGTTTTAGACGTAGCCGTGCGTTGCCCTCGCCGCCGCCGTCGCACCCATGTCATCGGAATCGCTAAACCGTGAGTTGATTTCCTAATCCCTTAGTTAGGGGTTAATCTTGCTTAGGAGTAGTTTAATTAGTTTAAACTTTGATTAATGCTTTGGATGATGATTGATTAGCATTAAAATATTATTTGATTAAGCTTGCTTAGTATTAATCATGGTTAGAATAAAGTAATTGCGGTTAGATTAAAGTAACTGAGGTTAGATTAAAGTAACGTTGGTTAGGTTAATTAACTGCAGTTTGGTTAGAATAGTAACCATGGTTAGTATTAATAAATATTATTATTATTTTTGGAATAAATAATAATTTATTATTTTCGGAATAATTAATTAAATTATTTTATAATTTCGAATTACTAATATTATTTTTACTATTCATTTCTGAAAATTAATTATTTTGGGGAAAATAATTAATTGTGATTATTTATGGGAGATAGTTTTAATTAAGTAATTTTGTGGGAAAATTACTATGGTCTAATTTTTTAAAGTGAATAGTATTTATATCTTGCATTATTAAATGACATTGGTTTATTAAAGAAGGGTTTTATTAAATGGAATTATTTGGGCGGGGTAATTAATTATGGGATATGAAAATAATTATAAGTATTTTGTGGAACTTAAATTATGAGTATCTTTGAGTATAATCATAATGTATACTTATTTTGGGATAATTAAGTATTTATGGGAATAGTTGATTGTCGTTAGTCGTGGAGACGTGTGTTTGTTTATTATTGAATATTGAGACACATGGTTGGGTACCGGTAATTATTGAGGTACATGATTATTTTGGAAAGTATGCAAGTATGGTAATGTTGATTAGTGGAAATTGATTGTTAGATTGTGACTTGAACTGTTGATTATTGCAACTTTCGTGAGTGATTGGAATGCTGCTATTGTACGTGACTGCTGGACACTAATGCATTTTATTATACGTGTGTCAACTGCAATGGCATGTCACATGAGCATGAATTATGTCGCATTCACGACCAAGCAAAAGCAAAGACAAGAATGAACTGCTTGATGATGTGTTGTATGGTCATATTAGAGTTGATAGCCTGGTATCCGCCAATCCTTCGGGGTTGTGCCGTGACCATTGAGTCGCCTGACAATGGTTAGATGCGAAGTCGCGGTTGAGGCTGGGCCCATGCTCCTTAGGGAATGCTGTTGGTGAGAAAGAGCCCATGACGTCGCCGTGGCTCAAGGGAGAGGATGATGCCTGGTCTATGATCGGTTGACCGCGAACCATAAGGTTGTGCCATGGCTTTAAGGGTTGTAATAATCGGAGCACGTGTGTGCATTGAGATATGAGAAAGTTGTGCTATGCTCTGATTATTTGCATGCCTTTTACTGTTATTATGAGGTGATTGACAGTTTCTGCAGGTTGCGTATGCCAAGGCCAGGTAGGGTTGCCTGTGTTTGCATCTGCTTATTGAACTGTCGTCTGATAATGCTGCTTGAGATGTGGTATGTGTTGTTTGCCAGAACTATGTTGCATGATTAGACTACCCTTGAGGCGAGTAAAATTCCTAACTGAGACTTAGGATTTTGAATTACTAAAATTTTATCTTACTGGTTATTGTATAACCATTTTCAGGTCCATAGGATGGAGAATTGATGCGTGTTATGGCTCATGGCCGTTTTTGAAAGGAGTAGATTAACCTTGGCTTGTTGGTTTCATTGGCTCAATAGGAAGATGCCTGTGGTAAGGGTTTGTAATTATAAACTTCCTAGGATTAATCAATAAATTAATAACACGATACTTTTGAATGTATTCTTGTTGAGTTTTCCTGCTATCCCTGCTTTTATAATTGACTGGGGGATTGTGATTCACTTCTGCATGTGTTTAATTAAAAGATAAAAATAATGGTAGGCAACGCATCCTAGGACGTTGCATCTAAATGACCACAAGAGAACAGGGGTTGCCACGTGCTCGAGGGTTGGGGCGTGACAAAAATAACAATGTGTAATAACTCAATGTAGAACATTGTTCATGAAGACAACTTCTTAAGATAAGCTATGTGTGAATTTATAAAAATCCAAGATCGCAACAAAATACATTAGAACAGAACAAAACAGGGCAGCAGTAAATGGATGCAACCTTATGAGGATATGAACATGTTAACAATGTTGTAAAATTCCTAAAATTTTACCACATGATAGTCCTAAGGATTACAAACAAAGTTCGTGAAAGGTTCGAGTTCCAAATCACAACAGAAAAATTCCGACAAAAATGACAAAGTGCAGACATGCAGATGCTCACAAGTGTATTCCGAATTTCATGATTTTTCAGATTACATGGCAACTTTGTAAAAATTGGAAAGTGGTTCAATTGACATGGAAATTCCTTGATTTTGATGTCATTAGAAAGCTTAATGAATTTCCTAAGACTTCCTAAAAGATGACATGTTCAATTAAGATCATTTACTCATTCAACTGTGGACATCTTCATGAACATGCAAAGTGATTAAATGCCAGGCAGCAAACACGTGAGCAAAGTGTATGGTTTAAATTTCCTATATGACAAGAAAAAAGTGTGAGATAAATCATATAGGTCAAGTATTAAACCACAAGAAATTTTTATTAAGAGATTGAGGCCCTAATACAATCACTAAGCATGATATGAAAATGGCAATGATGAGACGTATATTGAACGTATTCATGAGGACAAAACCAAATTACACAAGAACATGCAATGTCGGGATGAAATGACGCTCAATTAGCATGGCATAAGTGTCCCTAAGGTGATATTATAATATGCAATGACGTTCATTAGGCTTTCATGGACAAACAATCACAGTCGAGTGCACGATTACACACAAATGTATACTTGAGCTTGTACAGGGCAATACAAAGGTTAGGATGATTTTTAGGGGAATTGACCTATTCAATGAAATTAAAAAATCATAAGAAAAATATATGTCATGACCAATACTCCTATAAACAAATGTTGGAATCAATTCAAAAAGAGTTCGGGAAAAATCACAATAAAATCAGCAAATTCGAAATTTTGGATTCGAGATTATGCATTCGAGCAGAACAGAGGACGTGTTTTAGTGAATTATGTTATGACCAACATCTTTATGCACAATTTCATGAAGAACTCAAAGCCAGATTCCAAACATAAAATTCATCAAAAATTCACAAAAACGACACATGTAGTCAAGAACTCCAGAAACCATTACATGTAACAATGATGTTAGGGCCTTTCGTCCTAATATATTGATCTCAAAAAATTTCAGTAAAAATATATGTTCTAGATTAGCATATCATGAAAAATTTTTGTGAAGGAATCATCTTCAAATTTCAATCACAAAAATCAGTAAAAAATTGCAAAGCAGTAAAGGTCGAATCCATTACAGAATTACAGTAATCAGGACCTATCACAAAATCTACGCGTGACTTTGAGGAGAGTTTTTTGGTACCAAATGAAGGCTGATCAGAGCGTTCTATGGCTCATCACAAAGCTTATTGAATCTATTTTAAAAGTCGAAGAGGCTTCGAATGCATTCAAATAATTTTTTGAGCTCAAACGAAGATGTTTTTTCAAGTCTGTCAATTTGGAGTCCGATTTTTACATATCCAGAACAATCACCTAATCAAGCCTAATCATAACACATTCATTCAGGCAAATCCATTCACAAGCATCATGAAACATCACAAAAACTTTAATAACCATACAATCGAACTTAAACTCAAGTTCTAGCCTCGATCGCCTATTGCGATCTCGCCTCATTGACCTCACATGAGAGACATCTACCTTTGATGAAGTTTTGTCAAAACTGAACTTAAATCTGTGAGACAGTAGCACCAGCCACTTCAGGACCAACATATGGGTGCCGGGGGAGGATTCCATCGCCAGAAAGGGAAGAATCGATGCCGAAATGGCACCAATCTTTAGCTGGATAGAACTAGTCCTGAACAGACCGGTTCGCGACTCCAAGGAGAAAACTAAGCCAAGTGGCTTGATTGGAGAATTGCCGAAGGAGATGCTGGTCACTGGAGCATCGGGGAAAGGGATAGGGAGACTGATGGAGGAGGTGCGGTGCTAGCGGATTGCTGGAGATGGCTGTCGGAGCTCGGATCGGTGGCGGTTGGAGGGGTGTCGAGAGGTTAGGGAGGAGAGAGGGGAAAATATAGGGAAAATTTAGAAATTTTAAGAGAGAGATTAGAGAAGATTTGAATGTAGAAAGAGAATGTGTAGAAAATAATGGCCTCCTCCCAAAATTTTGGAGGAAAAATGATGTATATACCCTTTCCTAATCTCAAATTCTAGTCATCGGATTAATCTGATGGCTAGGGATTAACTCATGTATCCAACTAACTCTCTAAGGCTTCTAATCATGATTAACAAATTTAAAATGTGCTAATTTGAATGGCCAAGATTTAATGTGATCAATAGCTAACGAAATGTTTGCGAATAAGGACCTAATTAGGGGTAATTTTGTAATTCTGCTAAAACTTAGGGACCAATTTGCAAATTCAGGAAATGTAAGGACATGAAGGATTTGGAATGGAGCTGGGCCACCACAAGGTGGTGGTCATTAGTCAAGAACCAGCCTCCTCCATCACTGACCAGTCTGACTGGTCTTGCACTGTTTCGACTGGTTTAGCTAGTTCTTAAGATGATTCAGTTCAATTTTTCCTTGGTTTATGCAACTTAATTAGAAAGAAAACAACCCAATTTTGAGTAGAAACGATCTAATTTCAAACAAATTAGGCTAACTAAACCATGAAAATTCAATTTTATATTTTTTTATTAACCTTATTGTTTAATTGCCACCAAAATTAATGGACCCACATTATGGGTACACCAAATTGGACTTTCTGGGCCTTAAATTGGACAATTTCATCTAATTATTGGTTGTAATTCATAAATTAATTGAAATTGAACCCAGTTAAAGTTGCGAGACACTTATTAGTTTAATTGCCCATGCCTAGGGAAACTTATTGTATCCAAGTTGACCTTTAATTGATGATACTATATTTTCACCAAAATTAAATTGAGAGCTAATGTCAAAATTGAACCTCAATCCATCAAGTTAAACTCTAGTTATGAATGGGTCAACTTGAATTTCTTAAATCGAAACTTAACAACTCTATTTTTTTAAGGTCTAGTAAGCTAAATCTCCCAAATCAATGAGTTGGCAAGTGAATTTGCTAAAATCGAGCCTGAATTCAGACTTCACTTATGAAATTGAGTAGAATGGAAGTGTTCACTCGCACTTCATGAAGAATCGACTCAGATCCCTAATTAAGGGCGAAAATGTCAATTCACATTTTGCTTTACCCAATCTCAAAATTGATTGAACGAGTGAATGGGTAATTGCTTTTAGATCAAATGTTGCAAGAGGAACTAAGCTTAACTATGACTAGAACGAAAGTAATTTTTATTTTTGGTCGATTCCGAACCTAAAACCGAAAAATTTGGAAAATGATGTTGTTAATAGATTTTCGCAAAATTCTTGATGCTAAAGTCAAATTAAACTAAAATGAAGTGATTTTGTGATTTTTGTATGTTTTCAATTTTTTGGTCAAAAGTTTGACCAAAAATCAAATCCTAGTTGGCTTTTTACTAAAAGTTTGATTTTGTGGTCAAATCTTTGAATTTTTCTAAAATTTCCACTTTGAAAGTGAAATTAGACATAAAAGGAATATTTTGGTGCAAAAAGCCAAAATTTGACTTAAGGTTGACTTTTGGTCAAAGAGTTGAATTAAAAGTCAACCCAAAAGTCAATGGTTTGACTTTTCGGGTTTTTATGTAGAATGAATAGGAAATTGTTTTCTAAAGGTAAGGAAACAAACAAAATCGAAAAACAACTCTTTTTGTTCGAAAAAGGGCCCTGTCACAATTAGAAATCCTTAATTCGATTTTTTTTTTTTTAATATTTATCAATGTGTTGACTAAAAATTAGGTGTCAATAATTGCCCATCTTTGAGTGGGAGTTCAAAGAGGTTCTGCTCAAGGGAAAACTAATACCTAGAATTTTTAGTCGACTCTACTTAGGAAAATAAAGAAAAAAAATGAAAGAAAAGACCTTTGATCAAAAACATACCTGAGTACTTACCGTGGTTCGTTGAAAAACATTTAACTCACTTATTAGGGTTTTTCCTCTCTACTTTCTCATGGAATGGGATGAAGTAGATAAGAAATGAAATGGAGTGAAGAAAAGAAGAAATTTTAAGTTAAGAGTATAGTTTAAGGATGACTACTAACCTAAAGACAAGATTTAAAGATGACCTAGAACCTAAGGACAAGGTTTTGGTTAACAAATAATTGAAGACGAGGTTTTGGATGAACCGGGAACCAAAGATGAGGTTTAAGGTGGATTAGGAATTGAAGACGAGGTTTCGGTTGACCAATAACTGAAGATGAGGTTTAAGGTATACTAATAATCGAAGATGAGGTTTTGGCTAACCAAGAGTCAAAGATGATATTTAAGGTAGCCGGCAACCTAAGATGAGGTTTTGACTAACCAGGAACCAAAGATAAGGTTTTGATTGACCAAAAACCAAAGACAAGGTTTTGGCTAACTAGGACTGACTCATTAGGGAGTATGTCGTTTTCAAAAGAGATTTGATGTTGTTTTATAACCATTCTTTTGAAAGGAAGTTTCAATGAAAAGATCTTTCATTAACCAGCTATGGGTTAATTCAAATAGGCCAAATTGGAGATAACCTAATCAAAAGGGTTTTTCTCACAAGCTCTCATAAAAAGTTTTCGTTCCCATCCATGGATGTGGGAAATACGTATATTTTCACTCTTGAAATCTCACATAACCTATGTTAGAGGTTTTTGAAAACACTCATAGTGAATACAAATTGATTGATTAAAAAGGTCTTTTGCAAAGACCATAATATAAGTTTGGTCATGGGCTTACACAAAGGGTATTCGCTTTGAGGCGAAGAAAAGAATGTTCGATTGATATCTTCATTTGGTCTACAAGCTAAGAACCTTGAAGATAAAATAAGATAGGATTACTTCCACTCCTTCTAGGGGTAGCTCCTATTGTGAGATTCTAATTTTGACTCGAACTATCCCAATCAGAAGAGGCTTCAAATGTAGATTGTAATGTTGGTTCGGGTGAGACTCAAAAGGCTTAAAATATTTTGGATGAAAGGGTTTTGAAGAGTTGGTGATCATTTTGGCATCATTGCATGCATGATTTGACTCTTAAAATCTAACTTATCTAAAAAATATTTGGCTATATAATTTTGATAAGAGAGCTTTACTCTTTTCAAATGATGAATTGTACTTACAATGGATTTTTTGACAGCACATGTTTTCTTAATTTTGATGGGCTTTGGCTTTGCTTTTACTAGGCACACTACTTTTACTAGCCCTTTTGATTTTCATTCTCTTTTGAGTACCTAAGACTCTTGAGATGTCTTTTGAATTTCCATCAATGTCTTTGTTCAATTGGTAAATCATATGCATTGCCCATTGTGGGGAAATAATCATCACTCAGGTTTCAACAAAGGATTGCATTAAGCTCAAATTGGCTAAGGAAAGGATAATTGTGTTTGGGGTAGCGAAATCAATGCTCTTCTTATCTTGGGATATCTTGAGCCTCTGCTAGAATCCACTTGGAGCTGTCACAAAAATATTGATGCAAGTGAAGCAATGCAATCTTTCTTAATCTTTTACTAAAATTTTGAAACATAACCTTCTATGATTCATCATTGTGAGGTTGTTCTTGACAGGGTTGTTTTGAGAAAATCACCTTAGCAGGCTCAATGTGGCTTGCAAGAGGTAACAACAGTGTTTAGGATTAAGAAAGAAATGCTTTCTATCATTTCAATCCATGAATTATATGTGAACAAATCCTCCATCCTAAGAAATGGTTTTTTTGCTTATTTCTCTCAAAAAGTGTACGGAGACATGTATGGTCAAAGTTTTGTCTTTCTTCATCTTAGGCATGATCATTTGGCATTTTTGGAAACACTTCCTTAGTTTTTCAGAGCATTATTTATTTAAAACTCCCATTCATAAAGAATTGAGATTTGAAACATTTTCATTGATTCCCTTGGGGAGACTGTCTTTTTGAAAGCAGGATTTTCAAACTGAGAAATTCTTTTGGACAAAGATTTGCTTTTTGCAAGAGGTTTACTTGACCACACCCAAACACGTAGACTCTAGGGAAGGTTATTGATCTGGAGTGGTTGTTCTCTTGAAGATGATTCCTCGCAGTTGATCTGGAATGGTTGTTCTCTTGAAGATGATTCCTCGCAATTGAAGTCGTTCTCCTAAGAAGCTCTTCAATACCTACAAAATGAACAAATATGCAAATATATTTGCATGAGATGCATGGAATGCATATGCAAGTACCTTAAAATGGCTTGTATTCAATCTAAAAGTAACTCAAAGGCCTTTTGCTTTATTCATGGGTAATATTTCTTGACAACATCAATATTTACAAGTGTTGGCAACCCATAGTCATCCATTTCTATAAGAATAAGTACGCCTAGCAACATTTTGTTGACAACATATGGTCCCTCATAGTTTGGAGTGAACTTTCCATGAGGATCAGGAATGATTGGTAGAACTTCTCGAAGTACTAGGTTTTCAACTTTGAAATGTTTTTGATAGCTTTGTTCATGACATACGACTTTTACCCTCTTTTCACCAATCATATTCAATTATTCAAACCTTTATCTAACCCACTCAGCTTCAGCAAGCTTTACTTGAGAAAGTACCCTCAATGTAGGGATTTCCACTCCCACGAGTAAAACAGCTTCTATTTCATACACCAATGAGAATGGTGTTGCCCTTGTTGAAGTGCAAATAGAAATTCAGTATGACATTAATGCATATGGCAATCGTTCTTGCCAATCTTGGTAATTCTCTGCAGTCTTGGACAAAATCTTCTTGATATTCTTATTGGCCGCTTCCACAGCTCCATTCATTTGTGGATAAAAGAGTTTAAATGGTGAATGTAAAACTCATCAAGCAATTTGTCCACTATCTTATTGTTCAAATTGGATCCATTATCAGTGATTATCGCTTTGGGAACTTCATATCAAGTGATAATATTGCGACGGATAAATCTAGCCACGTTTTTTGCAGTAACATGAGCATAAGAATTGGCTTCAATCCATTTGGTGAAGTAATCAATAGCTACCAATATGAAACAATGTCCGTTGGAGGCCTTAGGGTTAATCGGTCCAATGATGTCAATGCCCCACATTGAGAATGGCCATACTTTGGACATTTGATGCAATTCATTTGGAGGAGCATTTCTCTTGTCTCCATAAATTTGACATTGATGACAACAATGCACATGTTGGACATAATCGGCTTCCATGGTTAACTAGTAGTAACTTAGCCTCATAATTTTTCTTGCGAGGAGATGGCCATTCATGTGAGGACCACATTCTCCTTCATGGATTTCTTTCATCAATTGATTGACTTCTTTAGTGTCTACACACTTCAACAAGACCAAATCGAAGAATCTCTTGTATAAGGTGTCTCCACTGAGGAAAAACTCTGAAGCTAGCTTAATAAGATATTTTTTATCCATAGCTTTACTTCCTTCGGGAGATTTGCCTTCTTGGAGATAATTCATAATGGCATAGTGCCACGGATATCCATCAGGCATCTCTATTGTAAGCATGCAATAAGTAGTCTTTTTCCAATATATTGATTTTCAAAGGATCAATGTTCAATCCATAAGATATTTGGAGCATTGATAACAAGGTTGCCAAAGCATTAGCAAATTGATTTTGAGATCTCGGGAGATATTCGAAAGAGATTCCTTCAAATTCCTTTACCAAGTCTTGGAGATACTCAAGGTAAGGAATCAACTTTGAATCATGCATTTGCCATTCACCTTCTGTTTGAAGAATAATGAGCGTAGAATCACCATAGACTTGTAATCTCTTGACTTTCATATTAGCAGCCAATTGTAAGCCAAGAATGCAAGCTTCATACTCGGGAATGTTATTGGTGCAAGGGAATACCAACTTTGCAACTACAGGATAATGTTGACCCGTTAGGACGATTTGGATTGCCCTAGTGCCAGAACTAGCAAGGTTAATGGCACCATAAAAAAAAAAAAAAAAAAACATAGTCCATTTGTCGGAAGAAATGACTTGGATTCTATCATCTACCTCATCCGAGTCATCTGTCTTTTCGAGATCTTCGGCTAGCATGCCCACCATGACTTAACCCTTGACTGACTTTTATGCCATATTTTGGACATCAAATTCAAAGAGCTATACTTGCCATTTAGCAAGCCTTCCAATTAGTTCAGGCTTCTCCAAGAGGCACTTGATTGGACTGTCTTAATCACCAAAAAGATTTGATGGTGAAGAGTCTATTGTCTTAGTCTATGTAACACCCAAACTAGGGCTGCGCATTTCTCTAATTTTCCAGTATCTTAATTCGCAATAGGAGAATTTCTTGTTTAAGTAGTAAATATCTCGTTATTTCCCATCATCCAGTCTTTTTTGAGCTAATGTGGCTTCCAATCACCCTTCATAGATAGCGAGATAGAGAATCAAAGGTATGCCAAGAACAAGCAGCACTAATATAAGAGGATGTGAAAGGTATTGCTTCAATTCCTCAAAGGAATTTTGACATTCTTCATCCCATTGGACTTTGGCATTTTTCTTCAATAGCTTAAAGAAAGGCTTTGCAGTTTCAAATAATTGGGAAATAAATCTTGCCACATAATTTAGTCTTCCCAAAAAAGCTCCGTACTTCTTTGATTGTGGAAGGTGGCTTTAAGTTGCAAATGGCCTTTACCTTTGAGGGATCAATTTCAATGTCACGGGTATTGACCATGAATCC
This sequence comes from Corymbia calophylla, assembly GCA_014182845.1. Lineage (NCBI taxonomy): Eukaryota > Viridiplantae > Streptophyta > Magnoliopsida > Myrtales > Myrtaceae > Corymbia > Corymbia calophylla. The sequence goes on along the minus strand of CM024694.1, from coordinate 17,211,698 downwards.
TAGCAATTTGCTAGACTTTGCTCCAAATATACATTTCACAGGGTTAAGTCTTAATTTGAATTTCCTAAGCCGATCAAATAGCTTTCGCAAGATTTCAATGTGATATTCTTCCTTTCTTGATTTGGCGATCATGTCATCAACATAGACTTTGATCTCTTTATGCATCATATCATGAAAGAAAGTCACAATGGCTCTTTGATAGGTTACCCTTGCATTCTTTAAGCCAAAGGGCATCACTTGTAATAGAATGTCCCCCACAGGGTGATATATGATGTTTTGGTTTTATCTTCTTCCTTCATTTGGATTTGGTTGTAACCAAAGAAGCCATCCATAAAGGAGAACAGTTTGAACCCTATCGTGCTATCAATTAACATATCAATGTGCAGTAATGGGAATCATCTTTAAAACTTACTTTGTTCAAGTCTCAATAGTCAACACATACACGAACTCGTCCATCTTTCTTCATTACGAGGACGACATTGGCGATCTAGTTAGCATAATGTGTGACTTTGATAAAATTGACTTTCAAGAGTTTCATAACCTCTTCTTCAATTTTCTTGGAAAATTCTTACTTAATCCTTCTAAACTTTTGCTTTTTGGAAGGAATGCTTGAATCAAGAGGTAATGAATGTTCCACGATGGCAGGGTCCAAACCTGGCATGGTCAGCATAGCACTAGGCAAATACATCTTGGTATTCCTTGAAGAGTTTGATCAACCGATTAGTTTCCACCGGAGAAAACTTTTCTCCAATCTTAGTTTCTTTGGGATTTTCAGAGTCCCCCCAATTCATGGTGATTGTTTGCTCTTCGGTAGGTGGTTTAGATTCTTCGTGTTAAATTTATTCATTTTCAATAACTTTTGAATTCTCTTCATCTTTAGATTTAGAATAATTAGGTTTGCTTGAATTGTCATGAGGCGAATCCGAGCCATGCATATGACTATCATAATAATGCACAGTATTATGCCTAAGATACAGTCATGAGATGGTTAGTATACGAACATAACAAATGCAATGTATGTATGCAAATGTAATATGAAAAATCTTTTCGAATTCCATAACAAATTGAAGTGGAACTCGTCCTCATATCATTGGACTTCCTTGTTCCAAGAAAACGATTTTGGAAACTATAGATCGTGTAGAATTCCAGGCTTCAAAGCATCATAATAGGACTAGTTTGGTGTACCTTCACACATCTATTAACAAAATGTGCGAATGCTTTTATTGAAATACAAACAACATACAATGTCTTGGATCAAAAGTTTGTGATCCGAGTTATTACAATACTTGAAAGAATAAATCAAATTCCCTCACAGGGGAGAATCAAATGAAATACAGGTAAAAGGAAAGTAGAACACGAAACATCCCTTACACAGCGAAATTTGCAACTGCTTCATCTTGGGAATCAGAGTTGTCGGAGATGGCTCCAACAAGACAATCTTCAAACAAGTTGGCGATGTTACCAATATCAACCTCTTCCTCTTGAAGTAGTTAGGCGGGCTAGGAAAGAAATCCTTTAAAGGAGGTGGCAGTAGCCTTTGATGCGCCTTCTTTTTTATGGTGGGCTTCTTGCAGTCACCTTGACTCTTTTGACTTACTCGGTAACCTAACCCTTCTCGCTTCCTCAAGGGCTGAATCTTGATTGAGGCATGAATACCTTGAGTTGTCTTCCTAAGGCCTTGTCCAATGATGAATCCATTTTCCAAAACTACCTTGTTTGACATGATGGCGGACTTGGAAAGTTTAGATTCATGTATGATTGTCCCAGTAGGAATGTGTGACATAGAGACAAATTCAAAAGCATGGAAACTTGATTCATCTTTTTCCTTGGGTTCCACATATGGTATGGCACTAGGGGTGTGCAAAAGAACCGGGACTCGCCCGGCCCGGACCCAGACCGGACCGGCCCAAAACCGGTGGTTCCTAAAGGGACCAGTTTGGGCCTGGAACCAATTTAAATGCTGGATTTCTCTGAATCGCCTTCTTATGGAAGAAAAAGACAAGATGGAGAACTCTCTAGAAACCCCTCATTTAATGAAGGGGTGAGTTGTGCTTTGAATGGTCAAAGTCCAAGATATGGCAATGATGGATCAAAAATATCCTTGGTGGCCAAGAAAAGAAGTGCCGCATAGATGGACCAATCGGAAATTGATACTTGAACCCCTCACCATTAACCTAGGAAACATAGGTACCGAGTTGGTAAAGAAGACTCTAGCTTCTTCAAGTTGCCTTAATTGTTCATAAATGCGGGTATCTATGTGGTCTAGTGAAAGAATGAAAAGCGAGCCTTCAATGATGATGTTTAGGGCCTAGATTGCCAAATAAGGCCGAATAGCTACACCACCTCACTCCTATAGGTGAGATATTTGCAACGTAGGTTTGACACCTAAACAATTTAGGCAGGCCATTTGGAAAAGAATGATTGGACCACTTGGCTTGATAACCATGAAGCCGGGAACTATAAATAGGTGGAGCTCTCCTCATTTCTCAACAATTTGGCCTCCTCTCCTCATTTCTCTTCCTTGGATGCCTCCTCTCTCCTTCGGCCAAGCAAGTTGCCCCTTTCTCCTCGAGTTAGTTTCTTTAGTTTCTTGAGGTTTGTCTTGGAAAGTAGAATCTCTTACTTCTCCCTGGTATTGCCATTTCTATTGTTAAGTCAAGATGGCACTCTCTTGACAAACCTTGATTTATATGGAAGATTATGCATATGTTGGCTAGTACATGAATCTTGTGCATGTGTTTGAGTCTTTCACAGCCAAGATGATGCCAAGGTTCATGGTGTGTATTCAATGCAAGTCAAGAATGCCTAGAGCCATAAGGCTTAAGTTGCAAATGAGATGTCAGAACTCAAGTCTTATGCGGTTCAAGGGTTGCCTAAGGTCGCGAAGTCTTGGATAGGAATTGAAGCGTGCCGAATCGTAGTCTCATTTACTTTAGGGATCATTAAAGCTGCAAAGTCTTAGTTGGCATTGAAGAGTACCAAGTTCATGTCTTGGATTGGTGCGGGATCCTAAGTACTTAATGGTTGAGCCAAACTTCGGACTTAGAGTCATTCATGGCATCATTAGAATCGGGTTGTAGAAAGCATGACACTAGATTATGTATAAGCACATCAATGTTGAGCCATGAATGAGTTGGCTAGAGGAAAAGACAAGAACCGACATAAGTGATGCATTTGTGAGATCACCCCATAAAACATAAGAATGATAATGCCCCCACAATGGGATGCCTGGGACACCTGAAAGTCTTGGGAAGCAAGCCCCGAGAAGCCTCGGTTGAGCCGAGATGCCCTAGTTGAGCCAGGAAGCCCAACAAGAAGCTAGAAACCTCGGTTGAGCCAAGACGATATTAAGTGATCCACATGAATACTAGTTATGCTCAAGTTTGAATTGTAAGTGTCCATGTATTAGCCAATAGGTGAGTATGTGATGCCTTTGCACATAATCATAGCATTTATATGAGTTTGCAATTGATTTGCCATCAACACTATTTGTATGAGTTGTTCTAGATAATCTTTGATGAAGAAATATCTTATTAGCCGAGAGTTAGAGGTTTTACTTACTGAGTTTTTCAAAATTCACCCCTTTACCTTTACAGGTTTATAAGTATGGCCAGTCTACTTTCTGTACGTTTAGGTCTACTTATAAGGATGGAAGGGTTGACTGTAGATGTTATATTGTTGAAGCATGAGTAACGTACCGGAAATATACCACCATTGTGTGGGTCGATAAAGGATGAGTCGAATTGGTCCCTCACCATTACAAGGCTTGGTACATCTGGTTGGACAGGGAATTGGTCCCCTTTTGTGGTTTTAGAGGGTTGATAAACCCAAGTGGTGGGATAATGTTTGATGGCATGGACTCCAATTCGTAATACCAGTGAGTAATGGATAGGGATACCCTAGCCTCTTGCATCATGTAAAACAGGCCTAAGCAAAAATTTGTTTGTACATGAAACTACTAATGAAAAATAGTAGTGTGTTGTGTACTTACTACCAATGTTCTTCCAGTGATAGTTGTCGAGGTTGATGTTGTGATTACGCTTTTGCATGTGCATATAAATAAGATAAAATGAATTGGGTTGGTGACAAGCCTAGGATGTCACAAAAATAACTTGTAGCTCAAACCCTGGATTGGGGATTATGACACAATTAGTTAAGAGTGAATAATGGACAGATGTTCAAAGCCGAACCACTATCAATGAGTACCTTTGAGATTCTTGTATCAAAACGGAGAGCTGATATGTGAAAAGGCTTGGAATTGGCATATCCTTCGAGTGGAAGATCTTTCTTAGAAAAGGAGATCTAGTCATTCAAGAGCATGGTTCCAACGAACTCTTCCGACTATACCTAGCCAATAGTTTCAGGTACATGAACTTCATTGAGTACCTTGAGGAGTGCATTCTTATGCCTCTCAAAAGACTTGAAAAGCTCTAATTAGGAAATTTGGGCGGGTAGCTTCCTTAGTTGGAGATGGGAGGGAGCCGACTGAGGTAAAAGCCCTTTTTCTCTCAAACTCTCTCGCGTGAGAGATTTTCCCTCCCTTTCATGGGAGCTTTCATCTCTTGTGTCTCGATCTGGAGCTCCTTTTTCGTCCTGTACACCATTTTATTTCTTTCCTCCTTGGCGTGTTGCGGATGCTCCTCCAGTTGAAGGAGGCCGATTCGATGAGCGAGTGAGATTCCCCACGCTTTAGAAGTTTCTCTCTGCTCTCCCTACAAGGAAATCCAAACCCTCTCTTTAAGGACCTGTTACTTGGACCCATTTCCAGGCCCCACACCCTGAATTCCTCCGCCCACTGTTGGTGATGGGTAGTGGGGGTGATCGAGTGGCTCCCTACTCGCCTCGCTAAGATAAGTGGCAAAGGTGCACACCAAGTGTTTGGTTTATTGATCCACCCACATTTCACCATACCAGAACAACCCCTTCACCAAATTTCACCGCCAAACCTCTATCCCAAATCCTAACCCCACTAAACCCTTTAACCCATCTCCCAACAGAGCCACGTCAACCTCCATTGTCATCGAATGCCAAGCTGGAGAATTTTACTACCACACCCCAATATCCCGGGCAATCCGAAGCTACATATCGCCTAGCTTTGAACCAACGTGCACCACTGATTCACAGGTACACCCCATCGGCAGTTTGTGGCTATCCTTTTATCCTTTGAGGAGCGCGTAGCTAGACAACTTAGGAGTGACTGTTTTTAGTTGGCTGAAAATGAATGGGTTGGCTGAAAATGAACTACGAGTAGCAGCACTAATCGAAAAGTTGGGAGACCTTTGGGCGGAAAATGATGAAGTATAGGTGATGGAAGACATCCCGGCTGCGAAATTAGAGGAATGCCAACTTACCTTGTTTGGCAAAATCTATTCAAAAACAAATGTCAACTTTCTAGCTCTACAGAGCACCATGAAAAAGGCTTGGAAGACAAAGAAGGTCACATGTGCTCAAATCGAGCCGGGGCTTTTCTCTTTCATCTTCATATCAGAATTGGACAAACAAAAGGTACTCGAGGCAGGCGCCTAGTGCTTTTCCAGCAATGTGCTTGTATTTAGACACTGGGAACCCAACACTCCTATGCATTGCTATGATTTCTCTACCTGTGCTTTCCGAGTCCACTTTCTAGGACTACCTGTGGAAAGAAATACCAAAGAGGTTATCAGCACCATGGCCTCAAAGCTGGGAAAGGTAAATGCAATCAAATTGGACATGAAACATAATGCTTTCCTCAAACAAGGGAAAGCCAAGGTGGAGATAGACTTGGGAGCCCCTTTGAAGTCGAGCACTCTCATCAACAGTGGGGGGATAAAAAATTGGGTGGATTTCAAATATGAAAGCTTACCCCACTTCTGTTACTCGTGTGGCCGTATCGGCCATTATGCCGCAGACTGTAAAATGGTGCCATTCAAGGAAGCAGGCCTGGAAGGAAATTTGCAAGGAAAATTTGGCTAATGGCTGAAATCTGAAGTTCGGGAGAATAGCCCATATTGGCAACTGTTCTACGGGGCAACTTTGCCGAATATGGAAGAGAGCTCAATGTGCCCTGAACCTACCATTCAAGAACCTACTGCACTACGACGCATCACCACAAGAAAAGCTATAGAAAGTAATGCTATGCCAGGACAAAAAATCCCAGAACTTACCTTTCCAATGACAGCTCCGCAGAAGCCTAGAAAACACACATAGCTACTACTCCGGGATATCCCAGATCCTGGAACCAGCAAGGAAGGCGAAGAGGGGCTGCGAAAAAAAGGACACTTTGGTAAAAAAATCCCTCCTGCGAAGAAACAAAAAAGGTACAATCCTTTTGATGGGGCACGATCAAGCTCAAACAATCTTGATGACTATGTACTAACGGACACCCCAATTCACATGGCTAAAGACAACCTCCCAAGGGCTGTGGTGGCTAGCCCAAAAGAGCCACAAGGGATTAAATGAAGATTCTGAGTTGGAATTGTCAAGGGCTGGGCACACCCTTGACATTCCATGCTTTAAGAGCCATAGTGGCTCAAGAAAGGCCCGTTTTGGTGTTTCTAATGGAAACAAAAAATAAGGAGGCCATCGTGGATTGGATAAGGAGAAGGCTCCACTTTCAGCACCTAAAAACAGGGAATCCAGTCAGTATGGCAGGGGGTTTAGCACTGTTATGGAATGAAGAGATCTCTCTTGACTTCATTATCAACACAACTGAAATGATAGAAATCACCTGTAAAGAACCAAGCAATGGAAAACAAACCAGAATCACTTTCATTCATGCCTCTACCAATTTTTGCGCAAGGCTAAATTTGTGGCAAATGATCCGGGACACTCACTTGTCCAATCATCTTCCATGGGTTTGTCTCGACGACTTCAATGAGACTCTCCACCACTGTGAGACAGCAGGGAAGAGAGAAGTAGACCACTATAGACTGGCAGCCTTTCAAACCTTCATTCGGGATTGTGCGCTGTTGGACATTGAAAGTAAGGGTTGCACCTTCACCTGGTCAAACAATAGGGAAGGAACATATCTGGTTAAAAAAAGACTAGATAGAGTTCTCAGTGACTTAGATTGGAGAGTATCATTTCTGAATGCGGAAGCCTATGCTCTGCCGGCTATTGGGTCAGACCATTGCCCAATTCTATTGTCACTACATCCACAGCATAGAGCAAGGCGGAAAGAGTTTCGGTGGGAAGCTTTTTGGGTAGAAGATATAGAGTATGAGGAGATTGTCACCAATGCATGGAGGGACCCAAATCTGATGGAGGGGCTGTGGCGACTAAACAAGAACGAGTCATTATCGCACTCACATCATGGAGTCGAAACAAATTCTCAAATGCATACCGCCAAATAGAAACCCTCAAGAAATAGTTAGTCGGACTCACAAACAGGACAGGAGACATAGACACCAAGGAGGCAACTGAGACCATTAAACGGAAAATTGAAATTGCTTGGCGACGAGAAGAGATGTACTGGGGTTTGAGATCACGTGTCAGCTGGCTTAAATGGGGAGATCGAAACACCAAGTTTTTCCATGCGACTACCGTGCAGCGCCGGCAAAGAAATAGAATTAGCACACTGAAAATAGATGAAACCAACTGGTGGAATAATGAAGTAGAGATAAAGCAACACGTGAGCAACTTTTGTCGACTACTCTACACCACTGAAGGAGCAATAAATTTATGCCTAGTGCTGGAGCAATGCCCCAAAGTAGTAGAGGCAACTACCTATGCTTCACTTATGCAGCCGGTAACGATAGAGGAGGTACAACATGCTGCCTTTCAAATAGCCCCCACGAAAGCCCCGGGACTCGATGGCCTTGATGGCCAATTTTACCAACACCATTGGGAGGTAATACAGCATGACATTTTCCATTTGGTCAGGAACTTTTTCGAGTTCGACACTTTTGACCAAAAACTGAACAGAACCCACATCACCCTCATTCCCAAAGTTCCTCACCCAAAAACTATGAGCCAATTTAGACCTATAAGCCTGTGCAATGTTAGCTATAAAATTATCTCAAAAGTTATGGCCAATCGCCTGAAGCCTTGGCTTCCTCAACTCATTTCGATGGAACAAAGTGCTTTTGTTAGTGGACGCAAGATTCAAGACAACATCTTAATAGTTCAGGAAGTCCTACACCAGTTGAGAATTGGAAAAAGGAAAAAGAAGTTTCAGGCAGTGCTCAAGCTAGACATGCAGAAGGCATATGATAGGGTGGAATGGGATTTTTTGGGAGCATGGTTGTTAAAAATGGGATTCCACGGCAAATGGGTGGCAATGATCATGACGTGCATTTCATCCGTCACTTTTAGTGTCAAGGTGAACGGTGAACCCCAACAGTACTTCCAGCCCTCTCGAGGCATTAGACAAGGTGATCCACTCTCCCCTTACCTTTTTATCATCATGGCCAATGCTCTATCCATGTTAATAAACAAAGGCATAGAAGACAGCAGTCTCAAGGGAATCAAACTGAATACTTTCTGCCCAACACTCTCACATTTACTGTTTGCCGATGATGCCATCTTCTTCCTCGAGGGGAAACTCAGTGAATGCCAACATTTAGCAAACATACTGAACCAATATTGCTACGCAACGGGCCAAGCCATAAATTTGAACAAATCAAGGCTCCATTTCAGTAGGGGATGCCCGCTCAACCTACGACAGAATATGGCACAGGCGTTGAGAGTCCCGATACTAGAGAGAACAGGGAAGTACCTAGGCGTTCCGTCGAATTAGGGGGACTCAAAAAAGCACATGTTCGCATGGATACTAGCTAGGGTCGACATGAAACTTGCAGGTTGGAAGGAGAAGCTCATTTCTAGAGTTGGGAAGGAGACTCTGATAAAAGCAGTCGTCCAAGCAATTCCGCAGTACACAATGTCAATCTTTAAGATCCCCTTATCAGTAAGCCGAGCAATCGAACAAAGGATAGCTTCCTTCTGGTGGAAACAAAATGAGACAAGGACTGGCATACACTGGAAGAAGTGGGAGACCCTGAAACTTGGGAAACTAGAGGGGGGATTGGGATTTCGAGACCTTATTGCTTTCAACAAAGCAATGTTAGGCAAACAAGCATGGCGTTTAATTTAGAACCCAATGGCTTTATGGAGTCAGATCATAAAAGGGTTATACTTCCCTAGAGTTAGTTTCTGGAGTGCCAGCAAAGGTCCCTGGCCTTCATGGGGATGGCATAGCATGCTTATGGGGAGAGTGCGTTAAACCTTTAACACGATGGGCGATAGGAAATGGGAAATCGGTTTGCATACGGGAGGACATTTGGTTGCCTCATGGTGTCATTGGCGGGACAACACAGGTAGGGGAACCTCAGAGAGTGAACGAACTTTTCGAAGACGGGGCATACCGATGGGATGCACAGAAAATTCAAACTCTATTCGGAGAAAGGGTGAAGGAAGATATACTGGCAACTCCACTTAGAACTCATCCAACAGAAGATACAATGGTCTGGACAGAAACACTGAAGGCAACTACACGTTAAAGACGCCTACAACAAAGACACAACGGCATCAACAACAACAAAGCACAACAACCAGGCATCCTCCTCATACCAAAACCCAAAATCCCTATGGCAGCACATTTGGAAACTCAATACTATGCCAAAAGTCAAAATTTTCCTATGGAGTGTCTGCCAAAACTACTTACCCACGAGAGACAACCTTCACTAGTGAGCGATTATCCCCAAACCCTTTTGCCCAATTTGCTGGCAACATCCAGAAACGGTAGAACACCTATTGCTCCTGTGCGAATGGACCAAGAAAATCTGGTCAGACACCCGGCTGAACATCCAGACACCCGGCACCGCAACCTCAAGAATTGACAAATGGATAGTCGAGACAATAGTTCATCAGAAGGGATTACCGTCAAGTGAGCTAATTGCAGTAGTTTTGTGGAATATCTGGCTAGGACGCAACGCTATGGTCTTCAACCAGCAACTCCCAAATCCAACTGCAATAGTTGAAGGGGCACATGCTTTGGACAACAATTTCAAACGCTGGAATCCAAAATCAGACAAAAAAGGGAGAAAAACAGCAACCCAACCTGAACAATGGAACCGTTCCTCCCATCGGAGCCTTGAGGTTCAATATTGATGGATCCATAGTCGAAGGGGAGAAGGAAGGAGCGGTGGCTGGCATCTGTCGTGACCCAACAGGGAGGATGGTCGCTGGTTTCGCTGAGAGTGTGGCAGCAACAACAACCCTTCAAGTGGAAGCCTTTGCTCTGCGGGAGGCCTTGAAGCTTCTGCACAAAGAGGCCACCAACCAACCGTCTACGCTCCAACACTCAAACATCACCATCGTCACGGACAGCTCCCTCCTACTGCAGTTTGTGATGGGCCACAAACAAAGCCCATGGGCTCTCAGGCTGATTGTCGAAGACTGTAAAGAAATGCTTGCTCGGCCCAGGAATGTAACACTGGCATACGGACCTAGGGAATCCAACCACATTGTAGACTAGCTGGCAAAAACTCACCGCAGAAAGGCTCTGCCTCATAACTGGTTTGTAGACCACCCTCCTATTTTAAAGGACCTTTTGTGTTCAGAAAGTCACAACATATGTATTCCCGACACTTTAAATGAATGACAGGACTCACTTTTATGACCAAAAAAAAAAAAACTTCTTTAGTTGGTCGATGACATTGAATTCACTCAACTTAATAGCTTCGAAGAGTTGTTTCGCTTCCTCATTGGTCATTTCTCTCTTCTCAGTACCTTCGTGAGGTGGATAATATCGACCCAACTTTGTGATGGCATCAATCTCATTAGTCTCGTAGTTCCATAGGAAGGCCTTGCTATCAACATTAGATGTCGCTTCCATCCTGGTCTTAACATCTTCGTTATTTGGTGGCAACTCTATCACCACAGGTTCAAAGCTTAAGAGTTTAATGGATTTGAGATCATTGACAAGCAAGCCGATGACAACGGGTTCAATCATACTTGCTTGTGCAAAATGGATACTATCTTCAAAGGATAAGTTAATCATGATAGGAAAAATCGTAACAACCGTATCATCATCCTCAAATTCATCCACCATCTGCTTGGGACGATGGTCTTGGGATCAATGAAGAAGATTAGTAGGGGTAAATACTCTACCATGAAGTCATATTTTCCACTCGGTTGTCCGAGGTTGTCAACAATTTTTCCTTTTTCGCAAGCCTTCCTCACAAACTTGCGGTCATTTTTTGAGGTTCTGTGCTTAACTTCCAAGTCAGAATCAGAAGGTTCTTCTTTTTGAGTTAGGTTTTGAGGAGTCATACTATCTTCATCCTCGAATTTGCTTCCCCATCCGTCGGGGATAATGGTGAAAGATCATTGAACTCTTTTACGGTGGAATTATATCTCACCATGTAGTCGTACTTCCCACTAGGTTAACCCAAAGTATCGATAACTTCACCTCTTTTGTAAGCTTTCTTAATAAAGTTTTGGTCACGATGGGAAGCCTTGCATGAAGGTTCCGAATCTTCATCAAAATAAGGATCTTCTATCTTGGCAAAGACTCGTTTGAGTTGGACTCATACCCATCAACTTTCGATTCTTGTGTTGAGTTCACATCATCTTGCTCAACTTTATTAGAAAAATCCTGGGAAGAAAAATCAATCCATGCAGTAGCTAATGATTCGTCAGATGCATTTTACCAATTGGTTTAATGATTCCCAAGTCGGCTAACTTGGTGAGACAACGGATTTTTTCTTTGCGAGAGATATCACCTCCCCTTTCTTGGAACTGAGTCAAAGCGACTAACTCATTCAACTTTGGGACATCAACCATGAATTGCTTTTCATTCTCATCTCTAAATATCATGTTGACAATTTTGGTATGATTTGGAAGAGGGTTTTGTTGGACATTTGGGACTGCATCTTTGAAGGAAAGAATCCCTTTATCCAATAGATTATGAACTTTCGTCTTAAAGACATAACAATTGTCCACATTGTGACCCTTTTCACTCATGTGGTAATTACATGTCCTCGTGATGCCAAAACTAGTGAATTTGGGAGGATTATCTCTCAGGATCTCCTTGGCAACGAGTCTTCACTTGATCAACATGAGAAGTAGTTGAGACAGAGGTCTTGGAAGAGGCATGAATTCCCTTTGCAACGCCTTTCCTTTGCGGTCAAAACTTTGAGAATAAATCCCCACTTCCTTTGTAGCCTTTTGGGTAGGAGGAGTGTAGGGTTTTTGGGTGGCGACATTTTGCACGTATGACACCTCTACTACTGACTATTTGTCTTTCTTTGGGGCGAATTTGCGAGTTGAGGTGTTGATAAGCCTACCGTCTCACATGATCCCTTTGATGTGCTCCCCTAATTCAACCATAGTGAGGAAATTAAGACAAGTGTTATTGAACATCTTGTTGAAGTATCCCTTAGGTAAAGCTCGTAGAAACTGTTGCATGACCTCTTTCTCAGTCAAGAGAGGTTTGACTTGAGAGGCCATAGCCCTTTATCTTTGGGCATAAGCTCGAAAAGTTTCATTCCTTCTCTTGTCGATCCGAACCAATTCTTCACGGGTTGGTGCGGTCTCCGAGTTAAACATATATGTTGAAGGCATCGGTGATCGGTTGGAGTGGTCCAAACCAGTTTGATTGGTTCAACTGTCCCTTAGGCAATTGGGTCCTAATCACTTTGATTTTTATGCAATTTAGGGACTAAATTGAAGGGAAATTTTGTCAATCTTGAGGAAAATAGTCAAATTTAAATAGAAACGATCTAATTTTGATTTAATTAGGGTAATTAAACCTTGTAAATGCAATCCAACAATTGAACCTCAATTTTTGAAATTAAACCTTAATCTTAAATGGGTTAACTTGAATTTCATGAATTGAAACTCATTAGCTTGATTTTCTCAAACCCAAGTAATCTAAATTCCTCGAATCGAGAAGTTCCCGAGTGAATTTCCCAAAATTGACCATGAATTTAGACTTAACTTACAAAATTGAGTAGAATGGAAGTGTTTGTTCACAAATTGTGTTGAACCGATTGGGACCCTTGATTAAGGCTCAAAATGGCAATTTGTGCTACGATTTGCCCGATCTCAAAATTGGTTAATTGAGTGAATGGATAATTGTCTCTAGATCAAATGTTGTAAAAAGAACTAAGCCTAATTATGACTAAGTAATTTTATTTTTGTTTGATTTTGAAACTAAAATCGAAAAATTCAGAAAATAAGGTTCTCAAATGATTTTTACAAAATTTTCGATGCCAAAGTCAATTGAAATCTAAAATGAAGGGATTTTGGATTTTTTTGTATTTCTAATTTTTTGGCCAAAGGTTTGACTATTTTAACTAAAGGGTCGATTTTATGATCAAATTTTTGAAAATTTTGAAAATTAAGTTGGCTGAGGGGAAATTAGGACCATTTAGGATATTTTCCTACAAAAAGCCAACTTTTGACCTGAGTTGACCAAAAAGTTAACTCAAAAGTCAACTCTTTGACTTTTTTGGGTCATTATTGGAAATGAATTGAAAATCACTTAGAATGTCATTCTAAATGAAAATAAATGAACAACAATACTTTTTATTCAAAAAAGGATTCCGTCACTATCGGAAATCCTAATTTCAATTTTCCAACATTTATTGAGGCATTAACTAAAAATCAAGTATCTACACCCTTAATTTAGGTATTCTTCTGCATCAAGATACAAAATTTGCTACCAAGCCTGCATTGTTACAGCACAATGCCTACTTTTCAGAAATTACACCCAACTTCATCCACCAAAAATCGAAACAGACTGTCAACTTTGGTATTGATTTTTTATAGGACCAAACAACAAACGCTAATACCTTTTGTCAGGGGAGATTACTAAGAGAGAGCCTAAATTGGAACTTGTTAATATATTCAATTGGACCTGCTTTCACTCAAACACTTAACCAATAAAGTATAGACCAACTAGCCTATATTAATTGTTCTACACCACACCATACCACACCAATTATTCAATGTGAGATTTTTCTAATATAACTCATGCATGCATCCTCACTAAAGACATAATTCCATTAAGGTGATGGGGCACATTTAATTGCCAAGGCTCACTTGGAAAGATATTGTGCACTACTAATCAAGCTTCGTAGGCATTTTAAATATGATCCAAACTTGGATGAGATTGATGTCAAATCAAATTTTAAAGTATGCTAAAATATTTTGACGAATGAAATTTTCTCATAAGGGCATCACATAAATAAAAATCAAATTCAGATCAAGCAAAAAAATGCTAAATCCCATAATGCCCTGTAATATTGAGGGGCTTGGTAAAAATAGTAAATCACCTTTTCACTTTTTGGATATTTTTTATAAGAAAGATCGAGATGTTTAGAGAAAATCTCATGAAGACATCAAGATCCAACTCAGTATGCATAATTTTCTAAAAAATCCTAGAACAAAAGCATGTCAATCAGCCAAAACAATCCACACCAAAACAAAGCATGGAAGCTTCACTCAATTAAAGCACGACCATTGATCTATTGAACCTAATATTTTTATGCAAGTCAGTCGGCATATGAAGAATGAATTTGACGAAGAAAGCATCTTAAGCACATAATTTTATAAAAATCAAAGAACAGACAAAGGTCACTTAAGAACAGAAAGAGGCAGCAAGGTAAGCGTGCCATCCAAGAGCAATTTACCCTATCAATTTACATTCAATCGATTCTCAAATTTGATGTGACATAGCCATGGATGTTATAAACAACTTTCATGGAGGATCCATTTTCAGAATCATCACACAAAAATTCATACAAAATTTGCAAAGGGTAGGAATCCCAGGGACAGAAAATGCACATCAGGCTAGAACATGTGGCAAATTGCAAGCTCGGTTTTGAAAAAGTAGAAATAGGGAAAATATTGTGCAAATTGGACAAACTAGGTCTCATTGGAAAGATTAACGTATCTTTTACGATTTCACAGAAGGTGACAAGCTCAATTAAAGCCTCTTTTTTTAGCTCAAATGAAGATAACCGTGCAAGAGGTATACTCAAAACACTAGAATCAGCAGGCAAGCAGGTTCGGTTTATGCCTGCTTGACTTATCCTAACAATGTCTAACTCTTTTGCATATTTTACAGGTGAAATACAAGAGTATGTTAAGCATCTTTTATGAAGGGACCGACTTAATATTCTCATTGTGCAATTTTATAAATAATCCAAAATAGAGACTGATCAGTCGGATGCATGGCGAAACAGCAGGGATGATGAACATTTCATGGCCAATCGACCCTATCAGATGACCTTGTAATTTCCTGGAAATTTTATATGTTCTAGCACTAGATGTCTCAAGAAAACTTCGTGGAGGATGCATCTTCAAAATTGAAGCACATGATTTTACAAAAATCGTGGAAATAGCTAAGGTCGGTTAGGAAATCAATATTACAGATTCAGTCACAAACGGTTTATTGATGATCGACCTATCCAAATCACCTTCAAAAATTCTAAAAATTTAATATGTTCTATACATGGATATGTTAAGAAATTTTGATGAAGATGATGACTTGTGAATCTCAACAAATAATTCTCTAAAAAATCAAGAGACAACGGTCATCCAAAACAGAACAATAAACTAATCTGCAGTCATTTTTCCAAATCTGTACGCAGACTTTCGAAGTGGATTCGAGCTAGGAAACGAGCTCAAATCAAAGCTCATCAAGCGTGGATCAAATATCCAAAACACATCATGTCAAGATTTCAAGGTTTAAGAGCTCATATCCATCACAATAGAAAATCAGTCTGGAGGTGCTACGAATTTCCCAAAAAGACAATCAATCATCAACAATCAACGGATCATCCATCACTCATTACAGTACATTCAAGCCATCATTTCAAACACATAGGAGTGCCTAAGGTTTGAATCCTAGCCCCGGTCATTAGCATGGCCTTGCTTCATCGGATTCAAGTTCAAGAGGATTACCTTGTGATTCTTCACATTCTAAACTCGAGCAAGCTACAGCGAACACCTAAGGACTTCAGGGGTGATTTGTGAACTTTGAAGGGGCTGAGGACGTCACCGAATCACTAGATCGGTGATTGAAATTACCAGAGGAGGAGACAAGCGTCAATTCCTGTCTTTGAGCTGAAGGAGAAAACAACCAATCGGCGGCCTGGCATGACTAGAGAAGAGACGATGCAGGGGCTGAACGGCACACCAGTAGATCGCCAGAGAGAGGCTGGCATGGCGTCAGTTCGATGTTTGGGGTGGTTCAGCCAAGTGAGGGAGAAAGGGTAGGAAAGAAGAGAGAGAGAATTGAGAGAAAAATCAGAATTTTCAAATTTGATTTTTGTGAAAAATGCCCCCCTTGTTTTTGGAGGGAAATGACTTATATATGTTTAAAAGAGATGCAATCTTAGCCCTTGGATTAATCCAAGGGATAGGATCTAGTCTCATAGCCTAACGACCTTGCTTAAACCCTAAGTTTGTTTAAGATGACAACTAATTATGCACGTGGTTAATTTGGACGGTCATGATATGTCGATGATGAATGGTCATGATTAATCCTACGATTAAAGCCTAATCGAGGGGCGTTTTCGTAATTTCGCAAAATTCAAGGTAAGAAATGTAAATTCAAAAATCAGAGGCATGGGTGTGTTGACCTTGAGTCGAGCCACCTCGCAGTGGCCATCAGCCACCGTGAGGCTACTGGAGGGAGGCTGAACCGGCCTCCTCATTGGCAACCGATTAAACCAGTCAGAGCTGATCGAACTGGCCTCACTGGTTCAATCATTCTAAGCCTCTCTTTTTTATGCAATTTGGTCCTCCTATGGGCTAAATTGTAAAGAAATTGTGTCCTATTGATGGAAGAAATAGGCTAATTTGAAAAGAAACGTTCTAATTTTGATGAAATTAGGCCAATTAAACCATGTAAACACATTTCGATCACTTCGTATTGGCCTAACTACCCAAGTATCATGAGAGATAGTGCACACATGTCATGGGTACAAGAACTTGGACTTCCTAGTCAAATTAGGACAATTTTTTGCGATTTTCTACTCAAAAATGCAAATTAATTAAAATTCAATTCTATTAACGTTGCAAGGCATCTATTGACTCAATTGCCCATACTTAACATGATCTATCACATTCAAATCGACACTAAGATGGGGGCATGACCATTAAGTCAAAATTAAATTGAGAGCCAATATCGAAATTGAATATCAATTTATCAACTTATACTCTAGACTAGTATGAGCCACACCAATTAGACTTCACTAGCTTTGATTTCTCAAATTCAAGTGAACTACATCTATCAAATTGGAGAGTTCCCAGTAAATTTGCCAAAATTAAACCCTGATTTGGATTTGTCTCAAGAAATGGAGTCGAGTGGAAGCATCCGTACACGAATCATGAAGGACTGACTCAGACCACTAATTAGAGCTAAAATTGGGGGTTTACATATTAGAGTGCCGAATCGTGAAATTGGTTGAACAAGTGATCATGTCATAACCTCTAGATCAAATATTGTAAAAGGAGCAAAGCTAAACTATGAACGAAAATAAAAGTGATTTTATTTTTTTGTCGATTTCGAACTTAATTTCGCAAATTGGGGAAGAGTAGGTTCTTAATTGATTTTCGCAAAATTTGCAATGCTAAAATCAAATTGAAGGTAAAAGATGAAAATTTTGAGGTTTTTATTTTTTCTATTTTTTGTCAAGGTTTGACCAAAAGTCAACCCTCTAGTTGACTTTTCACTATGATAAAAACTTTCAATTTTTTTCAAATTGTTAAAGTGAAATTAAGACCAAAAGGAAAATTTTTTGGTGAAAAGTCAAGTTTTGACTCGAGGTTGATTGACCAAAAGTCAATTTGAAAGTCAATAATTTGACTTTTCGAGTTCTTGTAAAAAATGAATAGAAAATTAGCTACAAATGCTAGGCCAACAAAAAGAAATGAAAAATGATTATTTTTTGTCCGAGAAATGGGCTTCACCACAATCAAAAACTCTAATCTCGAGTTTTCTAGTTAAAAATTAGATGTCAACAATCGTCATTAATAAGTCTTTAGGTCAACTAGTACTATTTATAGAAAATCTGTTTTTGGACTTAATGCACACTTACTTTTCATTGGATCATACCATGGACGTTGTGTAATCCTTTGACACAAACATATGCATATATCATAGTAAATATTATACTCAGGATAGTTTGGACATCATCAAAATCTCTTGGAGATATTTATACTAAGCCTTTTCACTCATTTATGTTGCATTGTTAACCCCAACACCTACATTACCTCTTACCACAATCTCACCACAAACTTTAAGATTATTATTTTGGGATATTTTATCTTATCCATTCACAACTTTTGATCTAGATTTAATTTAGAAGATTTTGATTTTCTATCAATCTTAAATGTTATCTATGCGAAATATTCGATCACATGGGATGTCTTGACTAATTGACAATCATCATGTAGCAAGATACTTTCCATAGCTAAAGCACTCCACTTTTGGAAACCAAGATTTGATTGTACGGACAACCAAATCTATGGAATTCTAATTGATCGACTTTAATGGCTACCCTGATCTTCTTAATAATCATCTAATGACTAGCTTAGAGAATGATTCTCTTCATGATTGTCCATTAACATCCTAATCATCATTAATCATCTAATATAGAATGAGATTGAGTCCTAGATTAAGCTCTAGTCTCGACCGCCTATGGCGACCTTGCTTCATTGAGCTCAAGTCATAAGGGGTCTACTTTTGTCATTTTTGCACGGATTAAGCTCTAATAAGATCCAATCTAGTTGCGGCAACCTTCGAAGGACTTTGAGGATGATCCATGAGGATTGTAGGTTGCCGATTACCATTGAAGGGTCTCCGGATTGCTATCGATCTCCTGCTAGACGAGGTTTGATGGCTAGGGAGAGCGATAGGGGAGATTGGCTGATTGGAGGAGCTTTGGTAGCTGTTCAATGAATCTCCAACGACCAAGGGCTTCCGCACTTGATGAAGAACATTATTGGACTCGTCGAAGATCGGAGGATCGTCGGTTGGTTGCTGATCAAGCTTTCATCAACTTCAAGTGAGCAATACTGGTGACTAAACTGTTATTGTAGCTTCATCAAACAACGGCAATGATAACTCTATTTTTAATAGAGTATTTTTACGAATTTAAACTTGATATTTTCTAAATTTTGATGAATTTTGGGTGAATTTAATTGCTACTCATGTAATTTTATTAAAATTTGTAGGAAATATTTTTAAATCTTTAGAAATATTGCAATATCTTTTAGAAAATTTTATCTTGAAAAAAAAAAGCCAGTCAAGTCATAAATATGGAGAATTTGACCATAATTGAGGATAAGGTTCAAAGAAAATCAAGGAGATAAGAATGAATCTTTTTCAAATCCTAATGGGAGTTAACCTAGGGCAGATTTTTGGAGGTTATATAAACCGCTCTTGTGCCGCATATTTGAAGAAGAGAAGAGGAGCCTTGGAGATGCCATCTTTGTGGAAGATTTTGGATTTTCTTAGCTAGTTTTTATTCTTCTATTTGATGAGTGGAGTTGGTGCATGTCAAGGAGAGAAGGTGGTGACAAACCCGAAGCTCATTGTATCTCAAATTGGTGAATTTTTTTTTAATTTAATATAATGTTCTCTTTAATTTTAGTTAGTTTAGCTTTTACTATGTTCTAAATTTCTTTTATTAGAGTTACAATGGATCTTAATCATTATTGATTGAATTTCAAGACTTTCTCATGCAATAGAATTGTTTTGATTATGACGTTCTCTATCATGATCTTAATGCTTTTAGAAATTTGGCCATTTTGAATTATTTTTAATGTATGCGTGATACCGAGTGGAGATTGCATGCATGTGCTTTAGTGATATTAAATCAAAATTAAATTTAGGTCAAGGTACTCTAGGTTATTTGTGTGGCGGGAGTAGTAAGTCTAGATTGGGATTACTTAGATTGAATCCGAGAATTTTCACAAGAACTTAATGCTTTTAAGTAATGTAAATTCACCTAAGGTTAGTGTTGGTTAACATACCTAATTAGGGATTATTAGATTGAGGTCAGCTATTAATCCAACTTAGGGAAATTTTGCCAACATAATTGGAAATTAATTTGTTGCGTGACAAGTAAAAAAATTGATTATGAATGGTTAAGTGAAGTTGGATTCTCTAACGCTTTATGATTTGGTTATAATCTTGATAATTGGCCTTGTTAATTTTTAGTTTGCTTTAGATTAGTTTTACTTTGCAATTTTAATTAGTAATTGAATTCTTTAAGTTTTAGCTCTTTTATATTTTAGTCTTTTAATCGGTTGAGTTCACTTTTTACTTGTCTTTTTGATTTGTTTAACTAGATCTTTGGATTGATCACTTTCGGTAAGAAATTGGATAATTAAAAATACAATCCTGGTGGGAATGACACTTACTCGTCACTTTATTGCTTATAGATTTTGTACGCTTGCAATTCATCTAACAGACAATCATTAGAGGTGTCGGCTCGTCATTGGACATCGGATGGTGACGGTTGGCTTGAGGAGAGGCTGATGAAGGTCGAGGACCCCTTATTAGAGCTAAAATTGGTGGTTTTCTTCTTAGAGTGTCAAATCGTGATATTGGTTGAACCAGTGATCATGTAATAACCTCTTGATCAAATGTCATAAATGGAGCTAAGCTAAACTACGAATGAAATGAAAGTAATTTTATTTTTTGTCGATTTTGAACTTAATTTTCAATGCTAAAATCAAATTGAAGCAAAAAGATAAAAATTTGAAGGTTTTTATGTTTTCTATTTTTTTAGTCAAAGGTTTGACTAAAAGTCAACCCTCTAGTAGACATTTCACTAGAAGGTTGATTTTCGTGATAAAAATTTTGATTTTTGTTCAAAATTTATGTTGTTAAAGTGATCAAAAGGAATTTTTTTTTTTGTGGAAAGCCAAGTTTTGATCCGGGGTTGAGTTTTGGTCAAATGGTTAGCCAAACGTTAATTCGAAAGTCAATTATTTGACTTTTCGGGTTCTTTTAAAAAATGAATAGAAAATTAGCTACAAATGCTAGGCCAACAAAAAGAAATGAAAAATGACATTTTTTTTCGAGAAATGGGCTTCACCACAATTAGAAACTCTAATCTCGAGTTTTCTACCTTTACTAATGCTTCAGCTAAAAATTAGATGTCAACAATTGTCATTAATCAGTCTTTAAGTCAACTAGTACTATTTATAGAAAATCCGTTTCTGGACTTATTGCACACTTACTTTTCATTGGATCGCACCATAGATATTGCATAATCCTTTAACATAAACATCTGCATATCATATAGTAAATATTATATTAAGGATAGTTCGGACATCATCAAAATATCTTAGAGATGTTTGTGCTATAGCATTTTCACTCCTCTATGTTGCATTGTTAGCCCCACCATTTACATTAACTCTAACCACAATCTCATCACGAACTTTAAGATTGATTATTTTGGGATATTTTATCTTATCCATTGATAGCTTTTGATCTAGTTGTAATTTAGAAGATATTAATTTTCTATCAATCTTAAATGTTATCTATGCAAAATATTCAATCACGCGAGACATCTTGATTAATTGATAATCATCATATAGCAAGATATTTTCCATAGCTAAAGCACTTTGTTTTTGGGAACCAAGATTTGATTGTATGGATGACTAAATTAATGGAATTCTAATTGATCGACTTCAACGGCTACCCTGATCTTCTTAATAATCGTCCAATAACTAGCTTGGAGAATGATTCTCTTCATGATTGTCCATTAACATCTTAATCATCATTAATCGTCTAATATAGAATGAGATTGAGTCCTAGATTGAGGTCTAACCTGACTGTCTATTGCGACCTCGCTTCATCGAACTTGAGTCGTAAGGGGTTTACTTTTGTCATTTTTGCATAGATTAAGCTTTAATAAGCTTCGATCTAGTTGCAACAACCTTCGAAGGACTTCAAGGATGATTTCAGAGGGTTGTAGGTTGCTAGACACCATCAAAGGGGCTCCGGATTGCCATCGACCTCCTACAGGACAAGGAAAGCTCCTAGGGAGACCGATAACGGACACTAGCTTATTGGAGGAGCTCTGGCGGCTGTTCAGTGAATCTTCGACGACCAGGGGCTTCAACACTCTATGAAGAACATTGGCATAAGTACTGCCCAAGTGCCAAAACTTGACATGAGGGGACACTTAAGTGTCACTTTTTTTGAAAATTGAATTACTTAACTGCCAACTCTAATGAAGGTTGCCGGAAATCCGATGTGGCTTATTTTAATAATATAAATTGCTTACGTGGCTCGCCGGAAACTGAGTCGACGAAAACTTAGCCAAAACGATGTCGTTTTGCGCTGATGTGGTATTTTTAAAATGTATTAATTAAATAATATTAAAGAATTAAAAAATATATTATTATAAAATTGATTAATTTAAAAAAAAAAAGGAGGAAGGGGAAGATCCGGCGAGGGCTGTCGAACCCTCCCCACCCCTTCCCTCTTTTTTTTATAAACAAAATCGATTTTTAATTTTTTTTTAGTCGACTTGGACATTTTTTTCTTAAAATTGCCAAGTGGATTTTTTATTTTGAAAAAAATACTCTTTCATTAAATAAAATCGTCGGAAAATAGACACGTGGCAGTTTGGCCGGATTTTTCGCCATTGGCACTTAATTGATCATTTAAGTGTATCTTTCCGGACTTTTGGCACTTAAGTGTATCTTTCCGAACTTTTGGCACTTAAGTGTCCTTCCGTACCAAGTTTTGGCACTCCAGAGGTCCATACGTCGAAAAACATTGCTAGACTTGTTGAAGATCGGAGGACCGTTGGTTGGTCGCCGATCAAGCTTTGATCAACTTCAAGTGAGCCGTACTGGCGAGTAAACCAGTACTGCAACCCGATTAGACGATGGCAATCATAAGAGGTATTGACACGGCATTGGACACCGATGATGATGGCTGACTTGTGAAGAGGCTGATGAAGGTTGGAGGGGGTGGCACACTGCTGGCGAGGTCCGGCGAGCAACAGTTCGACATGGGAACTGGGAGGCTCGAGCAATTCAGTCAGAGAGAGTGCAAGTGGGGGGGGTGGTTTTCACCCAAAATGAGGCCTCCTCTCGTTTTTGGAGGGAAAAATCAATATATAAGTCTAGGAGAGAAGCCATCCTAGCCCTTAGATTAATCCAAGGGCTAAAATCTAGTCTCCTAGCCTAACAACCTTGCTTAAACTCTAAGTTTGTTTAGAATGACACCCGATTAAGCACATGGTTAATTTGGACGGCCATAATGTGTCGAGGATGAATAGTCAGGATTAACTGTGTGATTAAGACCTGATCAAGGGGCGTTTCCGCAATTTCACAATATGAAGGCACGAGGAGTTTAACCATGAGATGGGCCACCTCACGGTGGCCGTTGGCTGTCATTGGCTTGTTGGAGAGAGGCCAAGCTAGCCTCCTTACGGCGACCGATTGTACCAGTTGAGGTCAGTCCAAACCAGTCTTGACCGGTTCAATTGGTCTTAAGCCCTTCTTTTTCTTTTATTTTTTATGCAATTTTAGCCGTCTAGCAACTTAATCGCATAGAATTCTTGCCCAATTGATGGATAAAGTGGGCTAATTTGAGAAGAAATAATCCAATTTTGGTGAACTCAAGCCAATTAAACTTTGCAGGAACATCTCGGTTAATTCCTATTGATTTAATTGTCCTAGTAACATGAGAAATTGATGCTATAGGCCCACGCAATTGGAATTTTTATTCATATTAGGTTTATTTGTGCAATTTTCCACTTTAAAATGCAAATTAATTGAAATTAAATTAAAGTAATGTTGCAAGTATCAATTGACTCAATTGCCCATACCTAAGATGGCTATTGTATTCAAATTGACATTAAAGTGAGGGTGGACCTTTAGGTCAAAATTAAATTGAGGGTCAATGTCGAAATCGAACCTCAATTTATCAAATTGAACCCTAGGCTAGAATGAGTCAGCTTGAACTACACCAATTGGATTTCATCAGCTCGCATTTCTCAAATTCAAGTAAGCTAAATCCATCAAATTGGAGGGCTCCTAAGTGAATTTTCCAAAACTGATTATGGATTTGGATTTATCTCAAGAAAACGAGTCGACTTGAAGTGTCCATACATGAATCATGAAAAATTGGTCTAGACCCTTAATTTGGGCTAAAATTGGGGGTTTTATCACGGAATGTTGAATTGCAAAATCGGTTGAATGAGTGATCGTATAACGACCTCTAGATGAAATGCCATAGAAGGAATTAAGCTAAACTACAAACAAAATAAAAGTAATTTTATTTTTGGTCGATTTTGAATCTACTCCACAAATTGGGAAAAAGTAGGTTATTAATCAATTTTCACAAAATTTTCAATGCTAAAGTCAAATTGAAGCTAAAATATGACAATGTTGGGGTTTTTTTTTTTCCAATTATTTTGGTTAAAAGTTTGACCCAAAGTCAACCCTCTAGTTGACTTTTCATTAGAAGGTTGATTTTATGATCAAACTTTCAAATTTTTTTTCAAAATTTTTGTTGCTAAATTGAAAGAAAGACCAAAGGAATCATTTTGTGCAAAAAACCAAGTTTTGACCGAGAGTTGATTTTTGGTCAAAAAGTTGACCAAAAAGTCAATTTAAAAGTCAACCATTTGACTTTTCGAGTTTTTGGTAAAATGAATGAGAAATTGCCTACAAATGTTAGGCCAATGAAAAGAAATAAAATATGACACTTTTTGTCTGAGAAATAGGCTTTATTACGATTAGAAATCTTAATCCCAAGTTATCTATCTTTATTAACGTTTTAGCTAAAATTCAGGTATCAACATTAAGTCAATCAAAGCTTTCCAAGTGTGAAGTCAAAACTAGATCATTAGTCATTATATACGTTATGAACTTGTGTCTCATTTTGAACTTGTAACGGGATGGGAACATAAGTAGTTTTCTAAGTCTGAAGATCTTTATCTTCAACAGAAAGTTTGAACTTGTTCCATCTGAAATAGATTCTACAATCTAGACTTAAAGTCTTCATCTAAACATATTTAGCCTTAGAGTATGGACTTTGTCATAATACAGTCTAATAAGTTCAGCTCATCGCCAGGACCCTCGTATGGCAATGGCCCATCGAAGCTCCTAAAGGGGCTGTACACCATGTCCCCTTATCTTGCGAACCATGCCTTAAAGATGTAAGTCTTGTAAAAGTCTCCTCTCCCCTCGTCAATCCACACAATGGTGATGTGATGCTTGAACAAAAAATTGCAACCCAGAACGAGTTGTGTGGTGATGACGATGCTCATGTCCATAGGGACATCGGAGTGCACCAAATACAGCATCATACTAAGGTCCTGAAAATATTTAACCACAACGGGTGAGATAAATTCGGTAAGTTAAAATCCTAAGCCTAAGTTAGGAAATTCGCTCGCCTCAAGTGCAGCCTAAACATGCAACCTATTATCAATGGTAGACCAATTGCAAAGCAACCTTTGCTTTGCCCTATCTATTAACATGCAAAGAGTCTCGACCATAGCATTAACCATAGCCATCAAATACAACCACAAGCGTTCTCACCTTATCTTGGCATATGCACCCTACATGATCTAATATAACTCATGCCCGAAACAATACAATCAAGTAGATCACATAATCAGAACACATATTAAACTTTCCCATGCACAATGTATTCACGTGTGTTCCAATTATTATGACTCCTCAAGCCATGGCACAGCCTTATGGTTGGCAATCTACTAGTATAACCAGGCATTGTCCCACCCTGTTAGGCATGGCTACATCATGGGACCCTCGCCCAGATGGCATTCCATAAAGGAGCTTCGGTTCAGCCTCTACTGCGACATGGCAATTGGCCACTTGCTAAGCATTCAATAAAAATTGAGCAACCTCAAAGGCCATAGCACAACCCGAAGGTTAACGGTCTTTTGGCAGCATCAGGTGTTCCTTAAAGTGATCATGCAGCACAACCATCAATAGTACCCTTTCTTTCTTTTCACTTAGCCAATGCAACCATAGTCTGTGCTCATGCAACATTCTATTGCAAATTTCATACGTACGATGCAATGGAATGATAATTGATGGCCCAGTAAACTCTGTCAACTCATCATCTTCCAACCACAATCAACAACCACGAGTTCAAGTCTTTCAAATAATCAATTTCAACAAACTAGCACCATGATAATCTGTCAATCCTCACAAGAAATGAACGACAAACAATTATTATCACAATAATCAATTCATACTGAAAGAATAATCACAATTAATTATTCCCACAATAATCAATTAGTACCGGTAAATTATGCATAAGTAATTATGTTGATAAACAATCACCTGCCTTAGCGAACTAACCATAATCAGTTATTCCCATAAAAAATTGATTACCACAAAATAATTATAGTCCTTAATTATTTCCCAAAATACTTATTAATATAAAATAAAATAATTTGGTTAATAATTTCAATAAATAATTAACTTCCACAAAATAGTCATAATTATTCATCATTCTCATAAATAATTACTTGACACAAAATAAGTCACTTCAATTAAGTTCTTCCTTAAATAATCAAAGGCCATATATATATAACTATCAAACTTTAATTAATAAGCAACATGTAATATAAGCATAAATATTGCTCTAATTAATCAATTATTGACAAACAATCATAATTGATTATTTCTCCAAAATAGTTAATTATCAACAATTAATTAATAATTCAAAATTGATTATTATTATAAATAATTAATTAATTATCACAAAATAATTATTTCCATAATTAAATAATTACCACAAAATAATTTAATTATAATTAATTATTCCAAAAATAATTAATTATAATTATCTAATACTAATCCTTCATTAACCAATTTAATTAACCATAAATAAGATTAGTCTTAATAAAGAAATGCTATTTATTCATAACCCAATTAAATTAGCAATAAGCATAATTAAACTACCATTAGCTTATCTTAATCAAGCTTAGGGCATATAAAGCATACTTAAGAATAAACAACCCACATTAGTTACTAATGAAGCTTAGAACTAATTAAACTACCCCAATGCAAGATTATCCCTAGTTAAGGTATTAAGGAAAAGCAAGAGGGAACAAGGAGGAGGGGTGATTGGTAGCCTAGGGGAGGAGAGAAAAGAGAGAGACTTGGTCTAAAAGGCTATCAAGCTTCACTAACAGGCCAAGAATGAAGAGTGGGGAGCAAGGATCATTTGAGGCCAAGTATTCCAAGCTTAATTAGGACCACACAAAAAAAGCTTCTAGAAAAGAAAGTCTATGGGCTAAAAATGAAGGAGATGGGCTTGCTTGGGCCCATATTGGACCGTCAAAGATAGGCTCAAGGCCCATTGGGCCTTTAGCTTAGGGCCGGCCCACTTGTGGGCCTAATTTGTTAGCCCCAAAATCCCTTTTTTGAATCTTTTTGGCTTACCTATAAACTTGAGGATAAATGTGGCGATGCTCACTTAGTCAGTCCTAAAGTCCTTGAAAAGTGGATACCCGAAATCAGATTGAAAATCGGGGTTAAATTCAATCGAATGCGACTTTAATATGGCTTAAACTATTAGACAACTTTTAGGGCTTTCTCACGTTTGACTTATGGTCGATAGCTTTTCAACCTACGTTTAAGCTGAATTTCAAACTAGGGGTGACCTTCGGTTGTCATGTAATAATGGGGAATCAATTGATCATCCTGAGTACAAAGTCAAGAAGAAATCGATTTAGCGTCGTTCATAGTTAGTGTCGAAGTCGTGTGGAATCACCAGTAATCCAGCTTCGTACCTCTGCCGAATCGATTTATTTCCGTTCACTAATTAGCTTGTAACATGATGGTATTGCCCCACTTGGATCCTTATGGTCGAGCAGTCTATCATTGTTTGAATTTGCTAGCCGTAGGCGTATCGATCCCTAATTACGCTTCCGAATAGTCAGTTAACTCGTGAATGATTATTTTAGAGTAATTGCACTAACAAGGTATTGATTAATAGAACCATTTCATATAATTTCATAATAAGGTCAAAATTCAGGACGTCACAACTCTTTCCTTCTTATAGAAATTTCGACCTCGAAATTTGAACTATTAATCCAATCTTAAAAAAGATAGGGTGTTGACGCCTTATTATTTCCTTACTTTCCCATGTAGTTCCTTCCGCACCATGATGCTATCACATTACCTTATTCAAGGGGCTCATTTTGTTCCGTAGCACTTGCTATTTTTGATCCACTATCTGAATTGGTCTTTCCATGTACGACACCCTATCGTCCACGTCTATCTCTTCAAAGTTTAAGACGTTGGTTGAATCCGATTCATACTTTCTTACCATTGACACGTGGAAAGCATTATGTACTTTAGCAAGTCTTGGCGGCAACGCAAGACGATAGGCCAAAATCCCGATTCTCTCTTAAATCTCAAAAGGTCCAATGTACCTTGGACTCAATTTTCCCTTTTTACCAAATAGCAAAGGAACATATGGTCGCCAACTTGAAACTCCAATAGCCTACGTTGCTTATCCATGTAACTTTTCTAACGGCTTTGGGCTATCTTTAACCTTTCTCGAATAGTCTTAACAGTGTCCAAAGATTGTTGCAGTAACTCTGGGCTGTCTCTAACGGCTTTGGGTTGTTTTTAACCTTTCTCGAATAGTCTTGACAGTGTCCAAAGATTGTTGCAGTAACGCTGAATCTATAATCTTTTGTTTGCCAACTTTATCCCAACAAATCAGGATTCTATAAGGTCTGCCGTATAGTGCCCCAAACGGTGCCATCTTGATACTCAACAAGGTGAAGTTGCTCATCCAACTTCCTTTAAAATCCAGCACATAGGCTCGTGACATATCTTCAAGCGTCTGAATCATCCTTTTCAATTGACCATATGTCTGCAAATGATATGCCGGTTTGAGCTGCAACTTAGTTCCCATAGCAATTTATAAGCTTTTCCAAAATGCAATAGTGAACTTAGGGTCTCGATCAGACGTGATCATTATTGGCACTCCATGCAGATGGATAATATGTTACACGTATAATTTTGCATACCTTTCCAAGAAAAAGTCCTTTCGTACGGCGATAAAATATGCATATTTTGTCAATCTGTCCACTACAACCCAAATCAAGCCGTTGCTCGTTGACTCCTTGGTAATGCCATCACAAAATCCATCGTGATGCGTTCCCACATCCATTCAGGAATCTTAAGGGGTTGCAGTAGTCCACCAAGTTTACAGTGCTGCGCTTTCACTTGTTGACATGTTAAACACTTAGTCACATGCTTGGCAATGTCTAACTTCATGCTATTCCACTAGTAGTACTGTCGCAGATTTTGATACATTTTCATATTGCCTGGGTGTACGCTGTATTCACTGTAGTGAGCTTCCAACAAGATTTCTTACTTGAGTTCGATGTCATTGGGCACACATAATCGTCCACGGAATTTCAAGATCCCATCATCAGATACTTGAAAATCCAATTTTCTTTTTGCAGTATCCAGTTGCAAACTCCTTTGGATTGCAAAGTCCATAGATTCATTGCTTTAATTTGGGTTGCATTTTAGGCTCAATCCTAAGGGTAGCTGTTAAATTGGAAAGGTGGCTTACCTCGAATCTCGAACTCCCTTAAGTAGATCCATTTTTAACCATCATATTTGTAATTGACGACTTTCAACATTGTGCATCTACTACCTTATTGGCCTTGCCAGGATGGTATCGAATGTCGTCGTCATAGTCCTTGAGAAGTTCCATCCATCTATGTTGCCTCATGTTCAATTATTTTTCGGAAAACATGTACTATAAACTTTGATGATCCGTGAAAATTTTGAATCTTTCTCCATAAAGGTATTGCCGCAAACTCCAAATCATGTGTCGGGTAATTTAACTCATGAGGTCTTAATTGTCGTGACACATATGTAACCACTCTTCCATGTTGCATTAAAATGCAGCTAAGTTCTTTATATGACACATCACTATAAATCTCATGCCCTTCAGGACTAGATAGCATGATTAGAACAAGTGCGGTAGTCAGCTTATGCTTAAGCTCTTGGAAACTACGCTCGCACTTATCTGTCCATTCATACTTTTTGTCCTTCTTTAGTAACTGTGTCAACAGCATGGCTATCGCAGAGAATCTTTCCACAAATCGCTTGTAATAACCAACCAATCCCAAAAAACTACGAACTTAAGTTGCTATAGTTGGTCTCAACCAATCCATGACCGCTTCAATTTTTGCTGGGTCTATTGAAATTCCTTCACTAGAAATTACATGACCAAGAAAAGCCACTCAAGCTAACCAAAACTCACGCTTGTAAAACTTAGCATACAACTCATGTTCTCGAAGGGTTTGCAGCACAGTCCTCAAGTACTGTTACGTTCCTTCGGATTCCTTGAATACACCAGAATATCGTTAATAAATACGATTGCGAACCGATCCAAATATTCCTAAAACACTTGATTCATCAAATCCGTAATTGCAACATGAGCATTTGTTAGACCAAACGATATTACCCTAAACTCATAGTGACCATAGTGTGTACAAAATGCCGTCTTCGGTATATCCTCCTTTTTTATCCTCAATTGATGATAGCCTATCCTTAGGTCGACCTTGAAGAATATCAAAGTTCTCTAGAGTTGGTCAAACAAATCATTAATCCTAAGTAAGAGGTATTTATTCTTGATTGTCACCTAATTGAGTTGTCGATAGTCGATGCATAAGCACAATGACCCGTCCTTTTTCCTTACAAACAGAACTGGTGCTCCTTAAGGTAATGCACTAGGACGAATAAGGGTGCGTTTGGTTGGGCATTTAGAAAGCCCCTTGAGGCCCCAAAGCCCCTTGGGGAAAATTTAGGGTGCTTGGCAACCACTTCTCAAGGGGCTTTACGTTGAAAATTGGCCTTGGGAATGCTGAAAGACTCTATTAATGAAACTTTGTAGAGTTCCTTTTTTGCCCTAAAAATTCATTAGAATTCCAAGTTTACCCCTTTTTAAAAGAACAAAACCAGGGTTTGTTTCTCTCCCTTCTTCTCCCCTCGCGTCTGCTGCCCTGCTCCCCTCGCGTCTGCTCTCTCTTGCTCCTACTACCTCACGTCCGCTCTCCTTCGCTAGCAGCTACTCCTCTGCAGGTTCAATCTCTCCTTCGTCTCATTTGTGGGTTTTCTTTTTCGCCATTTTTATAAACATCGGGTGGCCCATCTGCAGGTTCAATCTTTCCTTAGTCTCACTTAGTTTCTCCGCGCTCCTCCCCCTCTTCGCATCTTGCTGTCCAAAGACGTTGTTGGTTGGATTTCGCAGCTCGGTCGTGCATTCGCCAGCGTGATATTTCCTCTCAAAAGGGTCCGTCACTGGTGCTTTCTTGTCTTTGAGTTGATTTGCATTGTGGTGTCAGAGTTAGACCCACTTGTTCTGCATTTTCTGATTGATTCCCTGGAAAATTCTGGACAAATTTGTATTCTTTTGGTTCCGTTTCGCGTGATATCGATTCGCTCATGTTTCTTCCTCAGTTGGCCGCTTAAAAGCTGGGCCTTACCGCTCTGTGGGATGCTTCGTTATGGTCTTTCAGAAATTGCACGCTGAGTGTTTGATGAAAGTTATGAAAGAGGAGACAAATGTAGAAGAAAACTATCTTCACTTGTTTGACGCATGATGTGCCGTTGAAACGTGGAATGGAGAAAAACCAATCGAAACTGAGTTGTGTTACGACGGTTTTCTAGTATCGCATGAGATGGCTTTGTTCATGTATGGTTTTCTCTATTCAACCCATATAATCAGTTGTATGACTGCTTCATGAGATACTTAATCAGCTGTCAGCATCAGTGTAGTATCTCTTGGCTGTTAATGCTTTTCGCTGTTCTAGTGCAATGGTGTCGGAACCAAGGGTTTGTTTGTTTCATAGAAAACTCAAGATTTGGTAAACATTTTCTGAAAGATGATTGTTTATATCACTTAGAAATATTAGTCAATGAAAAATGTTTTTATTATCGACAACAATTTATGATTAACTATTTTCATAGATGATTAAAATATTTCTCATTCATTCTTTATAAGCAATACAAGTGATCATTTTTGGGAAAATGTTATCCTAATCTTGAGCTTTCCGCGAATTAAACCCACCCTAAGTTTCTTATTTACAAGGATCTTGTTTCCACTATGGTTCAATTTGTAAGGACCCATCTACAGCCTTATGTTTTGAAGATGCACTTCACTAACAAGTTTGTAAGTACCCAAGTGATCCATTAACCTACTGCTACTGTCGCGTCTTCAGCGAGCTCACAGGAGAAGGCTTTGAGACCGAGCATGGACTCGACTCAAGATGTGGCCGTAGCTGGAAAGATAGGAAAGATACTAGGAGAGAGGCTGTTGCTTAAGGGCATCCCTACCGTCGCCATCCACTTGAAAAGAGAACAAAAGTATCATGGCATAGTTAAGGCGGTCATCGATTCTGTGAGAGAAGCAGGTGTGAAGTTGCTTTGAGAACTCCTGAACTTATTGGCTGTATTTGTTTTAAGACTAGTGACCTTCGTTTGAAGTAATCTTCCCTTAAGAAAGATTGAAAGAGAGCGCATGAGATTTTTATGTTGGAGGCTGCTTATAGTGATTTCTTCGTAGTAAGGATATGAGCATATTGAATGCTTGGGCATGTATGCATCAGAGCCTGTGTATTGGCATGTTTGGAGAGATTTTTAGGGTGAGAATGATTGAAAACAATGAGCCTGCTGCTCAACCCTAAAATACTGAAGGCGTTGCATCCATACAAGTTGGTTCAAAGTCCAATTTAGATCATTGATTGCTCATATTGGGCACTTTCGGTTTTTGCTGGAGCCTCCTGATATTGAAAGAAAACAGCTGCTTGGCGCTGTCAATTTGTAAAGATCTGGAAAATCTTTGGAGCTCTGAATAGCCTTTACCATATTGACACGATAAGGCTATGGGGAGAAGGCACGGGAAGCTATATGCATTAGTTTTTTTTTGGGTCGAAAGCTATACGCATTAGTTTTTTTTTGGGTCGAAAGCTATACGCATTAGTTAACGGATGAAGCCAGAAGGACTTGGGGTCGAAGCTATGTTACTCAAACATAGATGAAAATCATATGCTAGCCGTAATTTTAGCCAAAGAGACAGTTTAAGACATAGTGAGTTGACTATATTAACCATAACAAGTTATTTTAGCAATATTGCAATCATAATCACGTTCAGGAAACTGCAGTGCATTGGACTTTCCTGAACTTACGTGCTTCCCGAGAGGTTCACCACCTAATGCGGTGGTGCATGGTATAATTCCAAAGGACGAGGCAATAAAACTGAACTACTTTGTAAATACCTGAAAAGCTCCAAAAAGCTATTCATCCTAGAAGAATTGCCCAGACAATTGCTTCCATCGTTCTATTTCGCTACAAGAACGATGTTTGTAATTTAGGAAATATTTAAATTAAGGATGTTTGTAATTTTTAAGAATAATGAGTTTCTTTCCTTGAAGCATATGTTACCACATTTATTATAATGAAAGTATTCTTTTTATAATTGAGAAAGAGGGTACATGAATTTTTTTCCTTCGATATTTTTAGCAAAAAGAAGATTTTATTTTTAATTAAATTGTTTGCACAACATCTTTAACATCGTTATCAAATATAAATTTTAAAAAATCCACATTTTTTAAAATTTTAAACAAGTAAAATTTAAAAAGCTTAGATTAATTAGCAAATGGATTTTTCACAGTAGAATTTACCAAACAGTCTTTGCATTAACCCCAAAGCCCTTTAGGCTAAATTACTTTGCATTTCGTCAATGCGCTTTCTAAATGTTAAACCAAACGCACCCTAAATCTTTTGTCTAACAACTCTTACATATGCACCTTTAATTCTTTCAATTCTGACAATGCTATTTTGTAGGGTGTTTTGCAAATTAGCCCTGTCCCAAGGGCCAACTCAATTACAAATTCTATTTCCCTTTCTAGGGGCAATCCAGGTAATTCCTTAGGAAAAACATTGGAATATTCTCGTACTATTGCAATATCTTCTATCCTTGGTTCCTCTGCCAAAGTGTTAACCATTGTGACTAGATAACTTTGGCAACCTTTATCCAGCAGTTTGGTCACCTCAAGTGATGTAATAAAAGGGATCGAGGCTCCTCCTCGATTCCTGACGAACTTGTAGCCACTAACTTCAATTAGGTTAAACTGGATTTTCTTCTCACTACAATCCATCGTGGCTCCTTGCTTGATAAACCAATCCATTCCAATGATGACATCAAAGTCATACATTGCTAAAACAATCAAAAGTCTATCTTTTCTTCTTGACCGACTATAATTAACTTACAACTAGAACAACTTACAACATACAACACTATATCCTTTAGTAGAGTAAAAATAACGAAAACCACTTCCAACAATTCTGGCCTTAACCCCACTAATTCCACAAATTGTTCAACAAAAAAAGAGTGCGAGGCTCCTGGATCAAACAATGTATAAGCAGCATGGTTGTATAAGGATATCGTACCTATGATACACGGCAGACGAGTTCTCTGCCTCCTTCCTGGCCACGGCATATACTCTTCCTTACACTTGGGGTCAGTTCAGGTTGTTCTACGAGACGTTCCCTGCGTGTTGTCCTACCTGTTGTCGTGGCACTTGAACTACCATGGGTTTGCGTGGATAGTCCTTCACTTGGTGGCCCAATTGGCCACACCTAAAACAAGCTCATGTTCTTGTGGGACATGGGGTATTTCCATGCTTTCTTCCACATACTTAGCACATCCCAAACGAACTAGGTGCAGACTTTCCTATGCCATTCTTCCTACTGGGTGGAAAGATGATGCTTTTCTCTAGTCATCGGTCTCTTCCCAAACCAACGATTGTCCCGATTAGGCACGAATTGTGATCTAGGTGCAGTCGTCCTCTCTGCCAAGTGCTTCTCAATCATCTGACCTCTCTCATAAAGCTCATCATAGTCATTCAGGTTGAGGAGTATTAGTCGGTCCTTGATCTCAGGTTTCAAGCCATCCTTGAATCTTCTCGCCTTATCCATTAGCTCCTCAATCAGCCTCGGAGCATACTTAGATTGCTCTGCAAACTTGGCCTTGTATTGTTCTACCGTCATAAAGTTCTAATGTAACCTCTGAAATTCAGTCATCTCTGTTCTCGAGCATAATCCGAAAAATACTTGCCAAGGAAGGTTTCCATGAAAGTACCCCACACTCGGGCCTTACCTTTGGGAAATACCTTTTCTTAAGCAACTTCCCACCGAGTCTCGGTCTTACCTTGCAGTTGGTATATAGCTAGTATCACTTTGTCCTCCTTGGAACACTATAGCAACGTAAATGTCTTTTCCAACTCCCTGACCCAGTGGGTTGCAACCTCGTGATCACCTACTCCAGTGAACTTTGGTGGCTTCAACTTCATAAATTGTTCAACCAGTTGGTGCATGGGTCAAACACAGTTCTCTTGCCTAGCCACTAGAACAATGGCAGGAGTAGTGGCGGCGATTACAGTAGCAGCAGCAGCTTGGGCTTGAACCTGCTGTTCTATGAGTGTTTCTAAAGTGTGCATGATCACGTCCATTTTAGGATCCTCTTGTGCTCTTCCTTTAGCACTTGTCTAGGTCTACACAACCCTTCTCTTAAGGGTCCTCCGCCTAGGAGTTCTTAGCTCAGGAGTGTTCTTATCCAGATTGCTCACAATGCAAGATTTTCAACTAAACCTGCTTTCTGATTCCAAAGAGGAATTAGAAGCTGAGACAACTCTCTTACCACAACAAATTCTATAAGCAAACACATGCAAGCAAAAGAAACGTCTTTCTTAGCTAACTATCCCCAAGTCTCATCACACATTATCACTCCAAGTGTTGATTAGGCTTTGATATCAAAATCGACAAGGATGTCATGCCCTAACTCCCAAGCTTACAACAACTCTTGCTCACTTATGGTTAGATGAATGCGACACCCCATGATTTGTCACCGACCAATTCATTTCATCTTAGGATTAAACACATGCTTAAATGAATCTACTAACACCTAGTAAAACATCAAGTAAAGATAATAGAAAGACATATCAATAGAAAAAATAGCATAACTTTTATTTATCTACTAAGGTTAGCCTAGGGAAATGTATATATACATACCCTCCCTTGGGTGCTTTTCGAATGGCCTATACAAAAAGGGACTAGGTCGGCTAGCCTACGTCGGTCAACAAAAGGAGGAAAGGGGTCAATCAAAAAGATCAGGCGTCAGGTGTCTAGTCACTAGCCTTAAATGGGATAGACTCCTTGGATGTGGGGTCCTCCACTGCGCCATTTGGAGGATTGAGGTCCATGGGATCCTTGACCTCATCGCCAGGACCCTCGTGTGGTGACGACCTAGCGAAGCTCTTTAGGGGCCGTACACCATATCCCCCTGTCTCTCGGACCACACCTTAAAGACGTGAGGCATGTAATAGTCTCCTCTCCCATTGTCAACCCACATAGTAGTGACATGATGCTTAAACACAAAATTGCAACCCAGAACAAGTCGTGTGGTGACGACAGTGTTCATGTTTATGAGGACACTGAAGGGCACCAGAGACGGCGTCATACTAAGATCTTGAAAATATTTAACCATGATGAGTGAAATAAACCAATTAGTTAAAGTCCTAACCCTTAGTTAGGAAATTCGCTCGCCTCAAGTGCAACCTAAACATGCAACCTATTATTGATGGCAGATCAATTGCAAAGTGACCCTAACTTTGCCCTAGCTATTAACGTGTAGAGAGTCTCAACCATAGCCATAAAATACAACCACAAGCGTTCTCATATTGCCTTGGCACATGCACCCTGCATGATATAATATAACTCATGCTCGAACAATACAATCAAGTAGATCACATAATCAGAACACATATCAAACTTTCCCATGCACAATGCATTCACGCATGTTCCAATTATTACGACCCATTGGGCCATGGTACAATCTTATGGTTGGTGGTCTACTAGAATAACTAGGTATTGTCTCACCCTGTTAGGCATAGCTATGTCATGGAACCCTTGCCTAGACGGCATTCCATATGAGAACTTTGGTCCGACCTCTATCGCAACACGGCAATTGGTCACTTATCAGGCATCCGATAAAAATTAGGCAACCTCAAAGGCCACGGCACAACCCGAAGATTGGCGGTCTCTGGCAACGTCGGGCTTTCCTTTATGTGATCATGCAGCACAACTATCATGACCCCCTTCCAGGTCCGAGCTACAGGTTGTTTTCGCGACATCCTAGGCTTATCGTTGACCCGATTCGTTTTATCTTGTTTATGTACACATATGGAAGTGTACAACTACAACAACAACAACCCTGACAAACATCACTAGAAGACCATGGGATGTAAACATATAACACACTACTATTTTCCTTAGCAACTCATGTACAACTAACTTCCATATTACATAATATAAGAGGCTAAGGTATCCCTATCTCTGCTACTGCTGCGGCTTTCAAATTGGGAACACTTCCCGTTACGGGCCAGTATTACTGATTAGCATTTATCCTGTCAAACGTTGATCCACCACTTAGGTTCATTGGCCCTTTAAAACCACAAATGGGTCGGATAAATTCACCGTCCAACTAGATGTACCAAGCCTCGTTACAGTGAGGGACCAACTTGACTCATCCCTCATTGACCCATACGGTAGAGGTGTATCTCCGATACGTTACTCTTGCTTCAACGTGTATAACGTCTATGGTTGACTCTTCTATCCTCATCGGTAGACCAAAACGTACAAGAGGAGGAGTGGCCATACTTACCAACCTACGAAGGTAATGGGGTGAGTTTTAGGGAAACTCAGTAAGTAAAACCTCTACTCTCGGCTAGTATGACATCTCTTCATTGAATACGAGCTAGAACAACTCATGCAAATGGTGTCGATGGTTGATCCATTGCAAACTAACATATAATGCCATGATTAATATAAGGGTTTCACTTACTCACTTATCAGCAAACACATAAACACATATCACCTATACTTGAGCATAACTGGCATTCGTGTAGATCACTTAGCATCGTCTTGGCTCAACCGAGGCTTCCAGCTTCTTGTTGGGCTTCCTAGCTCATCTACGGCATCTCAATTCATACCGAGGTTTCTTGGGGCTAGCTTCCCAAGGCTTTCGCGCGTAACCTGGGCTTCCCATTATGGGGATATCATCATCGTTCTCATCTTTCAAGGGGTGATCACACAAATGCATCACTTATGCTGGTTTTTGTCTTTTCCTTTTGCCAACTCATTCATGGCTCAACAACATCATGCTCATACATAATCATGCGTGTTGTGCTTTCTATGACCTGATTCTAATGATGTCGTGAATAACTCTAAGTCCGAGGTTTAGTTCAACCGCCAAGTAAAAAGGATCCCACACCAATTCAAGACATGAGCTTGGCGTACTTTGATGCCAACCAAGACCTTGTAGGCTTGGGTAATCCCCGTACCGAACAAGACTAGGATTCAACATGCCTTGATGCCGATCCAAGACGTTGCAGTCTTAGGCAATCCTTGTACCATACAAGACTTGAGTTCTGACATCTCATACCAACTCAACCCTTATGACTCTGGGCATTCCCGACTTGTATTGAACACAAATGACAAACCATGGCATCATTTCAGTCGTGAAAGAATCACACACATGCATAAGATTCATGTATAAGCCAATGTATATATAATCTTCCATGCAAATCATGATTCGTCAAGAGAAGATTATCTAGACTTCATGATAGAATTGACAATACTAGGGAGAAGTAAGAGATTATACTTACTTGGAAAGCCCTCAATCTAAGAACATGAACTAGAGGGAGTGGGCGATTGCTTGAAGGCCGAAAGAGGAGAGAGGAGTGTAGAGGAGGAGGGTGACCAAGAGAGGAGAGGGAGGAGGAAATGGATGGTAAGGGTGAGAAATGAAAAGGAGTCCTCCTATTTATATTATCCAGTGTCATCATTACCAGTCCAAGCGGTTCATTCCGAAGCTTCCAAGTGGCCCGCCTAAAAGTCTTAAGTGGCAAGTCTACTTCATCAATAGTTGGACCTAAAAGATGATTGGGTACAACGAAAATGTTCTACTTGGCAATCTAGTCCATAGATGTCATTGACGACAGCCTGCCTTTCATTTTCTTATTAAACCATTTGTTCTCCCGCATTTATGGGCATTTAATGAAGTTTGACAATGAAGAGGTTTAGTTTGCCAACTTGGCATCTAAATTTCCATAGGCTCTTAATGAAGGTTCAGGTGTCACCTTCTGATTAGGCCATGTGTGAGCCATCCCTTTCATAGCCACCCAAGATATTTTTGACCATAATCATAGCCTTTGAAAAGTGGAAGACAAGCCTTATCATTTACATTAAATGAGGGGTGTTCTAGAGTCTTCTGCCATTTGTCCTTTTCTTCCTTAAGAAGGTGGTTTGAAGAATTTCACCATCTAAGTTGGTTGCGAGGTTGGAAAATGGATCATTAGTTACACCTCGAATAGCCAAATCACATACGCCTGAGGTTCGAGCAACGTATCTCAAACTTGCCCAAACCGCTCCCTTGGGTGGTTGGTCAGCCATGAGGGTTGGCCCTTGGGTTGACTCAATAGTTGGCCCTGAGGTCAGCACGATCGGCTTGGTCGGGTCCAAGATTGGCCCTCGGGCCAGTCCTTAGGCCTACTGCCAAGCCTAACGCGACTTTTCCTCTTGTTTCTGTCCTTGCTTCTCCAATCGATTCAAGGCCAATCCTAAGGCTACCCATGGCCTAGCACTAAGCCAAGGCGCTTATGGACCTTAGGAATTGCGACAGAATAGCCGAGTCTATCCTTAGACTCATTCCGATCGATGCCCAATTCATTCGTTTGGTTCATGGTCGATGCATCACCGATCTATGATCGGACATCACCAATTCAAGATTCCCTTCCGGTCACTAAGAATTAAATAGGAAATAATGCACTTTTGGTAGGAAGACAATCACATTTGACCGAGTTGAATCATTCGTGTATCAATGCATAGCCAGGTGGAATCACCCACGGCCAGGCACTATGACTGGTCGGATTAACCCATGACCATCTGTCGAACCAAAATCATCCCGTGACTAATTCTCGTGATCCAAAAGTCATCTTATGAGCTGGTGATCCAATCCTATTGGTATGGTTGATGGCCAATTCACGGTCGACACCTTGACTAGTTCATGACCGGTTGGTCGGTCGGACTATGATCGATCATTGATCCTTACCAATCGCACCGATCAATCCATGGCCAATGGCCCATGGTCGACTTATTTAGAAACTTATGGCCAATCTTCACAACGTCAGTATCGAGGATGTTACAACAACCATCAACAATACCATTTCTTTCTTTCCACTTAGCCAATGCAACCATAGTTTGTACTTATGTAACATGCTATTTCAAATATCATATGTACGATGCAACACAATGATAATTGATGGTGTAGTAAACTCACTCAACTCATCATCATCCAACAACAATCAACAACCACGAGTTCAAGTCGTTCAAATAATCAATTTCAACCAAATAGCACCACGATAAGCCGTCAATCCTCATAGGAAATGAACGATAAACAATTATTGTCACAATAATCAATCCGTACTGAAAGAATAATCATAATTAATTATTCCCACAATAATCAATTAGTACTAGTAAATTACTCATAACTATGTCGATAAACAGTTATGTGCCTCAACGAACTAACCATAATCAATTATTCCCAAAAAAAATTGATTACCACAAAATAATTATGGTCCTTAATTAATACCAAAAATACTTATTAATATAAAATAAAGTAATTTGATTAATTATTTCAATAAATAATTAACTCCCACAAAATAGTCATATTTATTCACCATTCTCATAAATAATTACCTGACACAAAGCAAGTCACTTTAATTAAATTCTTCCTTAAATAATCAAAGGCCATATAATATTATATATATATATATATATATATATATATATATATGACTATCAACCTTTAATTAATAAGCAACAAGTATATATAAGTATAAATATTGCTATAATTAATCATTTATCAACAAAGAATCATAATAATTAATTATCAACAAATAATTAATAATTCGAAATTGATTACTATTATAAATAAATAAATAATTATCACAAAATAATTATTTCCATAATTTAATAATTACCACAAAATAATTTAATTATAATTAATTATTCCCATAAATAATTAATCATAATTAATTAATACTAACCCTTCATTAACCAATTAATTAACTATAAACAAGATTAGTCTTAATAAAGAATTAAGCTACCATTAGCTTATCTTAATCAAGCTTAAGGCAAATAAGGCATACTTATTAGTCACTAATCAAGCTTAGAACTAATTAAACTACCCCTAATGCAAGATTATCCCCTAGTTAAGGTATTAGGAAATTAACTCATGAATTAAGCTTGGGGCAGCTTTTAGGGTTTTCTCATGTTTGACCTTGACCAATGATCGATAACTTTTCAATCCATGTGTAAGCCAAATTTCAAACCAGGGGTGATCCTCGATTGTCATGTAATCACGGGGAATCAATTGGTCATCCTAAGTACAAAGTCAAGAAGAAATCGATTTAGTGTCGTTTGTAGTTAGTATCGGAGTTGTGCGGAATTACTTGCAATCCAACTTCATATCTCTATTGAATCGATTTATTTCCATTCACTAATTGGCTTGTAGAAAGGTGGTATTGCCCCTCTTGGATTCTTATGGTTGAGCGGTCTATCATTGTTTGAATTTGATGGTCTATGCATATCGATCCCTAATTGTGTTTCCGAATAGTCAGTTAACTTGTGAATAATCAGTTCAGAGTAATTGCACTTACAGGGCATTGATTAATATAACCATTTTATATAATTCCAAAATAGGGTCGAAATTTAGGACGTCACAACTACTCTATTTGATATAATTAGTTTGTGCTTATATTAAACATTGTTTTACCTGATCACACTCATATCCAACTTGATGCTTTTAGTTCCTTAATTTATTGTCAAGTTTCTTTAAATCACCTATTCACGCCTCTAAGTGATACTATTAGCCAATATCAGAAGGATTCTCTCTTCTTTTTCTTTTCTTTTTAACGGCTTATTTTTTCATACTACTATTCGAACTTAGAAGCAAGTCGGAGCCATTCAATTTCAAATCCATGATCTGATGGATCTAATACCTCCAATTCATATGCCATGTAAAGTCCTTTTAGGACCGGATTGGAGCACCCTAGCTCCTTCATAGACTTGATGAACCGATCCATGAAGTTGGGCAATTGGCCGAGGCAACAATTCAAGGAAAAAAAATTCTAAAAATTAGAGCCTGATCAAGTCAAGTATTGATTTTATCTAGGTCAGGTTTGTCATGGGTTGCTAACATTGTTTTGTTTAAAACTGGATTAATATGAGTTAAATAAGCCAATTTGGATTAGATAATTTTTGACTTGACCCACTCATTTAACGGCCTTAGGAGAACGTATATGCATCATACATGTGGATTTTAATGGGCTCTAATTGAGTGGATACAGGTTTTCATAGATTGAGTCAAATATAAATGTGTTTTAGTAATACAAATCTAGTCGGATACGAGTCATTCAATTTGTATACTATATAAATGGATTAAAATAGATTAAATTGGTTAATTTGGGTCGGATCATTTTTGACAAACCAAAACCTGACTTGACAGATCTACCCGTACATTAGCTTCCACTACTTGCACTTCATTTCTCTTTAAGTTTCCAGATTAGTGATTTCCTATCCAAAATTGCACATAAATTCTTTTCCCCTTCAAACCAAAATCAATCTTTTGATGAAAAATTTTCAGTTTCCAAGTGAAAACAGTATTTCAACATTTTGTATAGGAGTTACAAAAACTGTAAAATGCTTTAGTTTATTATGACATGAAGATCTGTTTCACAATGAACAACAGAATTGCCAAAATTCGATGAACCGTACAACACAAAAATTATTCCTCCAACACAGAAATTATTTATTGCATTGAATCTCCAATATTGTGCAGTAGAGCAGATGATATGTCATCGTGCATCATTCAAGTTTTAAACATGCATTCATCTTGTTGAGGGAAAACGACATTATAAATGCCATGACTTTTGTATGGGCTCACTTGAGTGCCATAATTTTTTTGATCACTTGAGTATCATAACTTTTTAAAAATGGTCACCACAAGTATTATGCTGTGTCAAATTTCCACCACTTGGGTAAACATTTTTAAAATTTTGTTGGTACCTCAGTGATCAATTGAAAGTTATGGCACTAAATGAACGTTTTTCAGAAGTAATGACACTTAAGTTTATGGCGCTCAAGTGAGCGTCAAACAGCTGATTTCCTCATTTCTTTTTTGGGGGTCTCACGGGGCTTTGGTTGGTCAACCTTCATGTTCGTCACTATGTCCGGCAGCCCCTTTATAAATTCTTTGAGAATGTCCTTTAGAAAATCAGCTATTGATGAAGTGTCGGTTGTGTCGTCAGGATCAGGACGAGTATACGAAAAGATACCACCGAGTATGGCGACGACAATGACTATACCGAGGATGACCCACTTCGGAGATTCCCACCACGGGGTGGTGTTGTCATTAGGCGGCACCGCATCCTGAACGATCCATGCCAATGGAGGAGAGAAGCACGGAAAACCCAGACAACTTTGCGGATAGCTATTGTTCTCCATCAGGAAAACTCTGTAATTCAATGCAAGTGCTGAGTTTCCAAAAATATTCCGAAGCATCAATTTATATCAAAAAGAAATCTTGAAAAAGATGATACTTTATTAGAAAAGAAACACCTTTTGATCACGATAGATCGAGAAGACTATATGACCTGAGCAGGAGATCAAGATGATTTAAAATGGAATTCAGCAATATGTAATATTAATCGAAGAGGTGAAGGAGGTGTTTGCGCGTACCTTAACAAGAATAACTGAGCAAACCAGTGAGCAATGCGATCGCTGTACTTCTTACACAACCTGCAAAGAAATGCGAATCTTTATAAGGTGCGGCCTCTCGTTATAATGGCTCTCGATCCCCCATATCGGTGGGTGGGTTTTAGTTAACTTGTCAACATTTTCTTTTAAAATGAGGATGTCCGTAAGAAGTGACGATGACGGCAACAGGACAAAGAGCTGGGAAATTTCCCATCACGTACCAAACGGCCATGATTTGATATTAATGGTATTGTTTGCAGATATAAACAAACAATGGAGACATCCAATCCCGGACAATGATTCGACGGGGAACATGAAACATATAGGGTTGGACGCTTCTGTTCTTGAATCTTGACAAGGAAAGGCAGAAACAAAACAGCTACTATCTAATCAACTCATAATTGAATATCATAATAGCTTTTGGATCGGATTGATTCCAAAACTAGTAGACTAAAATATGGGTTTTAGACGTAGAATTAAATGGCATTGTCCGATATAGACAAGGTCTGCA
The DNA here is from genome assembly GCA_014182845.1 of Corymbia calophylla. NCBI lineage: Eukaryota > Viridiplantae > Streptophyta > Magnoliopsida > Myrtales > Myrtaceae > Corymbia > Corymbia calophylla. The sequence continues at coordinate 17,167,327 of CM024694.1, read as the reverse complement.
ATTGGATATAAATGGTATCCACGCCATCGTAAGGTGACCCTCATTGATGGCCTGCTAGGGTCGACGGCCCTCACCAGTGAAGTCCAAACGGCAGTGGCACCCCGTAAACACTGCTGACCATTTTAATATCTCTCTCTCATCTGGTTTGAATTTTCTGTTCTTTTTTTTTTGTTGGCCTTTTAGTTTTCTTTTTCTTTTTAATCTTTTCAGGATAGTGCCACTTGTCCTCGTTAATGATGTTACTTCAGATTTATGTCGGATGTTTAATATTGGTCTCGAACGAAATCATGGCATATGGTGTGTGTATATATATATATATATATATATATGGATACAAATATGAGATTTTTAATGAATTATAGAAAGTTTGAGATATTAATATTATAATGATCATAGTTTAATATATTTTGCGGTTTCTTCCTTTTTATTTGAGAGATTCTTCGTGATCTAGCCAGCGCCGCTTGCCTACGAACCAATGCATGCAAAAGATTCCTAATCCTTTGGACTGCTTGCTAAAATACTCTATCACTATGAAGCAAATATCATCTTCGATACTTATTGAGTCATGCGCTGTTAAGTAGGCCTGAAGCCGCACAATAGGTCGAGGACAGGACGCAAAGTTTAGATTTTCTTTTGCCTAGCTGATAGGGTTAAAGACCATTTTAAAAGGGAAAATTTACGTGTTGCTTATTTGTCTTGTGTGATCATTCGGCGAATATAAAGTGGTTAAGCACATAAAATATTGTCTAACAAGTAGACAAATCATGGAATTAAGAAAGGAATGGCCACGTACAAGACAAAAAAAGAGACTACTCTTTCTAAATTTCAAGTTTAGCCGAGGTTGGTTAATGTTCAATATCTGGATAGCCAAAATAAAGCTATTCTATATGTTTTCTTTTTGATTTATTGTAACAGATCAATCTTTTCCGTTCCACCCGCTAAAAAGAAAGAAAGGGTGCAGTGCTCATCGTTATCTGTGTCGCAAGTGACAAATTGATGTATCTTCTTTTTCTTGTAGTGAAAACTTTACAACAGAAAGCAAAACTAATTCTGGGAAAATGTAAGTGGGCCCAAATTACTCAGACGTGGGTCTTTCACGCCCTCAGGAATTTCGAAATAGGGCAACATCTTTATTAATTATCTAGATTTCTAAATTAATGTTTTCATTTTTCCATGGAAACAGTTGGAATGAAATGTCTTCGCACAAGGCGTCGCTGCAATCTCAAAGTATAATGAGTTCTTCATTCTATCGTTAAAATTAGCAATATAAAATTTTCTGTTTGTTGACAGTACAAGAATATTAAATCGTCTATTGCTTAAATTTTGCGAGAAATTATTGGCAATCATCCATGAAATATATATGTGTGCCTGTAAATTTTGCAAAAGCAGAGACAAAGGAGGTTGCTTGAGTAAGCGATCATTTTATAGCTTTGCAAGTCGCAACCGCTTGCAAAGCCAGGCTAAGAATGAAACATCTAAAAATGGCCTAACTGCTTAAAATCCAGTACTTTCGAGTTTTGACTTCACTTTCACTCTCGGCCATACCAACCACGTTTTCGGCCATTGTTATTATAGGGGAAGAACACTAGGAGTGCCATAACTTTCATACAACGCTCACTTTGGTGCCAAAACTTTTTTTTTCGCTCACTTGAGTGCCAAATCGGAGTGAAATTATTCACTTAAGTGCCACTTCTGGCCAAAATGCATACGTGGATTTTTTTTAATGATTTTCCATTTTTTATAATAACTTTTGACGCCGACGTGGTTTTCGGCGGTGACCCTCGCCGGCCAACATGAATTCTTCGTGCAAAACGACATCGTTTCTCCTCATCTCATCTCTCTTCTTTTTGCCCTTTTTTCTTTTTTTTTTCTTTAGGGCCGGCGAGGGTCACCGATGACCCTCGCCTTGGGCCACGAAGGCCTGGGGTGAGGCCGTCGGAGCTTGGTTGGGCACTGGCGAAGGCTGTTGCGTCCTCGCCCAGGGCCTTCGTGGCCTAGGGCGAGGGTCACCAGTGACCTTCGCCCGCGCTAAAGAAAAAAAAGCAAAAAAAAAAATCCAAAAAATTAATAAATATATTAAACTATTGTTCATCAGCAGCCACGTTAGCTTTTCCGACGGCCAAGTCAGCTTTTCCGGTGGCTAAATCGGAAATGGCACTCAAGTGAACGTTTTTTTTAAACTTATGGCACTCAAGTGAGTGAAAAAAAAAGTTATAGCACCAAAGTGAGCGCCGTACAAAAGTTATGGCACTTCTAGTGTTCTTCTGCCTTGTTATTATTGCTATTCTAGGAGATAAGTTGCTGTCCGGTAAGAGATTTTGAATTTGTCCCGACCTAAAAGCCTTGCTAGTTCTATCAGCTATATTGAATCTTTTGTTTAGTACAAGTCGAGGTTTGCCCATTTCCATAAGATGTGATTCAGTATTGAGGCGTATTGAGTTCACGTCTTGGATTGGTGTGGGGTGCCTTCATGCTTGTTACTCGAGCAGGGCCTTGGGCTTAGGCTTGTTCATGGAGTTGTTGACAAGGAAATACATGATTTCATTGCATGTGCATAATGTTTGAGCACAAAATGCATAATTCATGGCACATGCATGAGGCTTGAGTATGCCCTCAAAAAGGGGTTTAAGTGCTCAAGCAAGATGAGAAAATATGAGAATGGGTTTGAGTCCTCCAAAACCTTGCAAGAACTAGGTTCGAGTCCCAAAGGCTGGCAAGAGACTTGGGTTTGAGTCCCGAGCATATTAACTGGGTTTGAGTCCTAGAAGCCAGCAAAGTGCCATAAGCCAGAATAAAAGCCAAAATTGAATTGGGTTTAAGTCCCAAGACGGCTTTGGGAAAAACTTAGTAAGCATGGCATGCTTAAGTAAATAAGAAAGGCTAGAAGTGCACAAGCTCATGGAAAACATCACATTCATGAATGGTTGCAAAAGTTGCCATTTACGTGTGCAAGAAGCATGATTGCATCTTTGTAATTGATTTGCCTTCAACATAGTTTGTATGAGATGTTTTGACTAGTGTTGATGATGAAGTGATGTTCTAGTTGAAGGTTAGAGACTATACTTACCGAGTATTCCAAGTACTCACCCCTGTTTCTTTTACAGGTACTTAGAAATATGGCCTCTATACATTTTGGTTGGCCCATAAAGATTTATACTACTACGTTGGACATAGTAGATGTCATGCCTCAACTCTTGAGCTCGCGGCAACCCCATTTCACTTGAGGTCTAACTGTACGACGTCTTAGGTACTGTCGTCGACAAATTCATTTTATCTTGTAATTAAGCACATGCGGAAACAAACAACTCCCAAACCAAATAATAGGGATAGCAACAACAGCAGCAAAGGAAAGATAAACACCATTTTATATATCTGAAGGTTAACCAGCACACTAGCAAATACATACACGCCTTACTACAGGCGATAAGCTAAGGCCTACTCAAAAAGGGATCGGCCTAGCTAACCTAACACTGTACAAGTGCCTACTCGCTAGCCTCGGAGGAATCGTTTTCTTCGATCCTAGGGTACTGCATCATCTAGGGTCTGAAAATGTTAACCACAACGGGTTGAGATAAACTCAGCAAGTTAAAGTCCTAAGCTCCGGTTAGGAACTTCGCTCGACTCGGGAGTTTAACATACAACCTAATCCATCAAATTATCCAATACTACCTCAGAGAGATAACCACAGAAGACATTTTAATAAACAGGTGCAATCACAGGCGACCCTACCTGGCATTGGCACACACGACCTGCAGAAACTGTCAATCACCTCACAACAACAATAAGAGGCATGCAAATAATCAGAGCATTGCACAAAACTTTCTCATATCACACTGCCCACACATGCTCCGATTATTACAACCCCTCCCCCCTGGCCCATGGTACAACCTTATGGTTGGCGGTTCCTGACCAAGCCAGCTTCGTCCTCTTTACCTCGAGGCATGGCAACGTCAATAGCTCACTCCCAAGACGGCATTCCCGAAGGAGCATAGGACCCATTCACTACCACAATCCCACAAAGAACCCCTCTCTATCAGGCAACCGACCGAAGTCAAGCGACCAAACGACTATGGCACAACTCCATAAGGATTAGCGATCTTCCGGCAACGCCGGGTTCTCTCTCTTAATGTGATCATGCAACACATCATCAAGTAATTCATTTATATATTTGCTTTGTCGTGAATGCAACATCGCTCATGCTTACGCGACATGCCATTGCAGATAACCCACATATAATGTCATGTAGTACAATCTAATCACTCGTAAAAATTATGACAAAGTGAAATTCAATTCCAATCAATCAACAATCTCGTACATTCCCTAATTCTTGGGAATAATCAATAATTTGCACTTCAACAAGCCTTAATAATCAAGAACATAATAATTTGAAACCAAAATTTACTTTTGTATGAACAGTGCCGTGAATAGTATTTGTGAACAGTAAATTCGTCCGAAATTAAATAAATAAATAAAAATAAATATCCCTAACCATGGTTAACAAATTAACCTAACCATAGTTAAATTCTAACCTTGGTTACTTTAAAACTAACCTTAGTTACTTTAATTAATTAACTTTAGTTACTTTTACTAATTACGGTCAATTAACTAACTTAGTCAGCCTTAATTAACCAGCATAATCAACTAATCAACCTTAATTAATCACAATCACACAAATACACTAATTAACCCCTAAGCAAGATTAACCTCTAAACAAGGATTAGAAAGTTAACTTACTTGGATCAGAAATTCGGCGACGCCGGTGCATGGAGGGGAATGAGGACTACAAAGGGTAAGCTCGGGGACGACAACAGGTAACAAACAGTGGCCGAAATGAGCCAAAACAGCCCGGAGTTACTATTCATGCAGAAGGTATGTAGTTGGGCAGAAGGTATACAGTTGGGCGGAAAAGGCCAAAACGGGTGGCCAGCGGCGACCAGGGGTGGCCGGCGGTGTGTGGCTGGCTCTCTGACTTCAGGGACTACACTTTGGACGGTGGTGACAGCTCCGGTGACGGTGGCAAGGCTGTTTTCTGGCTGGAAAACAGTAAATATAGCAAGAAACAACAGAAATGGAAGAGAAAAGGAAGAGAAAAAGGGAGAGAGAGAGGGGCTGGGCTGCTAGACAAATTTGGGGAGAAAAGAGGAGAGAGAAGGTTGCTGAAAACTTGAAGGAGAAGCTAAGGCAAGTGGGCTTGCCACTTGCTTCAAGAACCAATTAAAATCAAGTAAAAACAAGCATAAACAAAGCCCACTTGGGCACAAAAGGAAAAGGCCAAATGAGAGAAGCCCATGGGTTGAGGAGCGAGTGGAACATGGGCCAACTTGGGCCCCCTTTGGGCTGGGTTGGATGGGCACAAGGCCCATTGGGCAGCCGGTCTTGGGCCGGCCCACCCGTGGGCTCGAAACTCGGTCCAATTTTTCCTTTTTCTGACACTTCCGTGTCCAATGGAAAATCCCAAAATAAATGAGGCAACGTCCAAATATTTAGTCCTGATATCACTGAGAAGTCGGTTCCAAAATCGAAGCTAAATTGAGTCGATTGCGACTGTAATACAATTTGGATTATCGGACGCATTTTTAGGACTTTCCTCACTTTTGACCCGTGGTCAACCATTCTTTGGATAAACCATTTTGGCAATAGCTATCTCGACCATCTCTACTTCTATTTCTTCATAAATTCTAATGAGTTGGCCTAATTAACTTTTGTCTGTCAACCATGCCTTTTATCTTTTTCCTTGAGTAAGTTTTCATGTTTGGTGGCTATGGTAGACAACTGGAATAAGTCTGAATAAGGTTGACTCACCTTCCTTTCTTGGATTTTAAATTTCAACCCGTTGAAAGCAGGGTCCGCGAAAGTCTTCTCAAGCAATGGGACAAGACATTTATTCATAGCTCTTTTAAACCTAGAAATAAATTAGTTGACCAATTAATTAAGCAATTATTTCATGGTCGACAGGTCAGCTATTGACAAATCTTGCATGACTCTTTGATATTGGGAATGGAGTAATCTTTCCATTTGTTCCCATGAAATGACTCAATTTGGTGGCAATGTTGTGTGCTAAGTAAAAATAGTTTTTGAAAGTAATAAGGGAAAAAACCTTAGCTTCCAATAGTCCACATGCATTGCATCTCCACATTGTGCCAAAAAGCAGTTAATGTGTTTGAACGTCAACTGACCATCTTCACCAGTAAACAACGTGAACTCAGGCATTTTGAAGCCCCTTGGATGTGGCACCATATCCATCCAATCTAGATATGGCTTCACATAGACTTTAGCCATATAGCCGATGTCATTGCCATAGCCCCTTAATGCTTGTTCCATAATTAGCTGATTCTAAACTAGGATCACCAGGGGCAACCCTAGGACCTATTGAACAGCACAGTTGAGTTATAGTACTTGGTTCCCATTTTGCTGAGGGATTTAATGGAATTGTTGTTGAGGTACATGAAACTATGGCTGTGCCTGAGTGACTAGTGATTGATTCACTTAAGGATGCAGGATATTCAATTGGACAGGTAGGAAGGCCTGTTGTAATGCTTGAAGTTAAAGATTTGAAACTATAGGTTGAGGTACCTATGGCTGAATATTCGCGATCATTGGTTGAGGTATCTATGGTTGAATGTCCAGTTGCTGTAGTTGATCTTGCCCCCTAGTTGGAGTTATTACGGCTCCCAAGACCTCTACTGCGATAGATAAGACATTCATTTGCGATAGAGGGATGGGATTCGTCTAAAGAACTATATTCACCCCTTAGGCATTTTCATTAATCACGAATGATGCATTCTGTCAAATTTGTGGCTGAGTAGTTACTCCAACAACTGATCAGCATTGGTAGGGACATTAGTGTTGACAAACTCATCAGCTTGTACAGTTGCAAATACTTCTCCTCTTTGTAGGATTCTACCAGAAGGTAAGGCTAGTACACTCTTTCCTACATTACCAAATGTTGTTTGAGAAATAGATGATGTAGGAACGTACCCAGTTGGAGCGAGAGCAGGGTTGGCTCGTGGCTGAACTGGTCTTATGGGTTCTCCATGTTGTCCTTGAACGCACTCATGATAAGTATTGATGATCAAAGATTTACATCAGTCATTCATCTCATCATATAATCAGCAAACTCATTTTGAGCGTACCCAGTTGGAGCGAGAGCAAGGTTGGCTCGTGGCTGAACTGGTCTTATGAGTTCTCCATGTTGTCCTTGAACGCACTCATGATAAGTATTGATGATCAAAGATTTGACCACATCAGTCATTCATCTCATCATATAATCAGCAAACTCATTTTGAGTTTCTTCAATTATTCGCCTCATGGTCGTAAGCATAACTGGCGTAAAATCCATTTGTCTTCTCACTTCAACACATTGCCTCAAAACATCGATACCTTCCTCCTGAACTTGGTTTGTGACCTCTTTTTGAGGAAACTGGGCTCACGATGACTCAATGCATGCGTTGTCTTTAGCCATCAATGGTACTTGCTTGTCAGTAGTATTATCTAGGTTGGTTTGACTTCGGGTCCATCGTATAACACTCTCCTAACTCATAACAATGGTCCCATCAGGTGTACAAAAAAGATGTTTCACCACTTTTTGTTCTTGCAACGAAAAATCTTTTACTAAACAATGCGTTTCGATTTTATTAGAGGAGATTCGGTTCTATGATGAATCCTGATAGAGGATGTCAAATGTAAGTGCAAATATTATTTTCAATCTGTATCTTACAACCTTGACGACTACTACTAAAGATGACTCAATGCCCTACAAACTTCGTAACAACCTAGCTTATTTACAGCCTACTGTAAATATCAAAAGTAACTCGATGACTAAAAACTTCTGAGAACAAACTATGCTAAAATCTAATCAACGCCACAGCCTATACTCACCTTGTTGTAACTTAGAATTTCGGACCCAATTATGCCGAAATTTAATCAGCAACATAGTTTGTTTATGTGTAATATTGGAATTTAATAAATAGTAGTATCCCCAAAATAGGAAACACGACACTAGAATCTAATCAATGATGCTAAGTTTGTGGTACAATACCGGAATTTAATCAACGATGCTAAACCGGAGGTACATACACACTGGAATTTAATCTATGACATGGATTTGGAAACTACAACAAGTGCAATAAAGTAAAGATAATTGTTGTGTTGTTCTAGGGTCTCTCTATTGAATGGCCTGCGTTATTTATTGGGTCTCCTAGTAACTGCCTTCCTTAAAAGTTGCTTCTCACGTCCTTAGTTTTTTCTATACTGCCTTATTCACTTCTGAACCTTTCTTAGCTTGTTGATGATGCTCGCATGACTTGTCTAGCAAGCAATAACCGCTCCCATAATTCTTCACGTGCTTCTATTCACCAACATTCCCGCCCGAATTCTTGCGTGAATTTTTTACCTCCAGTGGCATCCCCAAATCTGGATACATGGCAATCAACTACATACCCATCGAACCACGCACTCCACTCGAAGTTCCATCGACACCAAGCCCAAAAGTCTTTGAAATCTTGGCCAATTCTCAACGAATATGGGCTGGATTGTTGCTATTATTACTCTTGTGGCCAACACATGACAGTAGGAGTAATTTTGGGTGTTAACAATTACAGATTTCATTAAGTGATGGAGCTCAAAAATAGCAATGATGGCAAGAACATAATAATTGGGTGGTCATGTTTGTAGCATAGTGTTGGGGACGCTAATATGTGAAAAATAAAAGTAGGGAAGAAAAAAGAGGGCAAGCAGGAATTTTTATGTGGAAAACCCTTCCAAAATCAAGAAGGGAAAAACCACGGTGCTGCATTAGGCAATCTCTTCACTATCAGTATCAGCGTTACAAGCTCAGGGTTACAAAGCTTCAGCGTTACAACTATAAAAGAAATTGCCCTATTTATAACAGGAGTCTAGGGTATACAAACTACATGTATGCCATTAGCAGTAATATAAACTCTATTTCCTTTAACATCTAAGGATGGGTGACCTACTGGGAAGTGCCTACCCACAATAATATTTTTTCTTTATTAGACTCTACAATTCTATCAATCTCCCACTTGGAGGCTGATTTTCAAAAAAACAGCAATAATCTTTTATAGTCTTCATCTTTGCAACCCAAATTGTCTTAGTGCGGCGGCCCCCCTCATCACTTACCATGGAGGCCAACTGAGGCAATGCACAGCCTTAATTTCTTAGTGGTGATAACCTTTGTTAACATATCTATTGGATTTTCTGCACCAAGAATCTTCTTTAATGACAATGTCCTGTCATCTATCAACTTATGAATTTGATGATATTTTAACTCAATGTGTTTTGTTCTTGAGTGAAATACCGGATTCATTGCAAGACAAATAGCACTTTGACTATTACTGGAAAGAACACTATTATCTTACTCTTTGCCTATCTCCTTTAAAAAAAATTTCAACCAAATCCTCTCCTTACCAGCTTTAGATATAGCCACATACTCTGCTTCAGTGGATGAGAGAGATACACAAGTTTGAAGTCTAGACATCCAACTGATTGCGGTGCCACCTAAGGTAAAAACATAACCCGAAGTGCTTTTCCTATTATCCAAGTCACTACCAAAATCTGCATCAACAAAGCCTTGTAAAGTTGCATTATTTTTTATAAAACATAATAACATACCTGAAGTGCCTTTCAGGTATCTTAATAACCACTTTACAGCTTCTCAATGTTTTATTCCTGGATTTGACATGTATCTACTCACAACTCCCACTGCATGAGCTATGTCTGGTCTAGTACACACCATTGCATACATTAAACTGCCAACAGTTGATGCATAAGTCACTTTAGCCATATACTCCCGCTCTTCATTCATCTTTGGTGATTGCTTCTTTGAGAGCTTGAAGTGACTTCCTAAAGGAGTACTTCTAGGCTTTGCATTCTAAACTCCGAATCTGTCCAGCACTTTTTCAATGTACTTTTCTTGAGATAACTTTAGAATTTCTTTAGATCTATCCCGCGTGATTCTCATCCCAAGAATCTAATTCGCTACGCCCAAGTCCTTCATCTCAAACTCTTTGACAATTGCTGCTTTAGTATGTTGATCTCTCTCATGCTAGATCCTGCAATGAGCATATTATCCACATACAACATCAAAATAATATAGTAGTCATCAAATTTTTTGAAATAACAACAGCGATCCATATCACTTCTAATGAACTCATTACCACACATAAATGTGTCAAATTTTTTGTACCACTGTCGAGGAGCCTGTTTCAAGCCATATAGACTTTTTTTCGATTTGCAGACATAATTTTCTTTTCCAGGATCTTGAAAATCTTCCGGTTGTACCATATAAATATCCTCCACCAAATTATCATGGAGGAATGCAGTCTTAACATCTAGCTGCTCTAGATGTAAATTCTCTGCAGCAACAATACTCAATACTGATATGATAGTGGTCAATTTCACAATTGGAGAAAAAATCTCTGTATAGTTAATTCATTCTTTTTGCTGAAACCCTTTTACTACTAACCTTGCTTTATACCTCTTGCTGCAATCAGGTTCTTCTTTGACCCGGTACACTCACTTGTTCTGCAATGCTTTCTTCCCATCTGGTAACTGAGTTAACACCCAAGTTTTGTTTTTCTCGAGTGAATCCAACTCATCTTACATTGCTTACTCCCACTTAACAGAATCTTCAACCTACATTGCTTCCGAAAAATCTCTGTATAGTCAATTCCTTATTTTTGCTGAAACCCTTTTACTACTAACCTTGCTTTATACCTTTTGCTGCCATCAGGTTCTTCTTTGACCCGGTACACCCACTTGTTCTGCAATGACTTCTTCCCATATGGTAACTAAGTTAACACCCAAGTTTTCTTTTTTTCGAGTGAATCCAACTCATCCTGCATTGCTAACTCCCACTTAACAGAATCTTCAACCTGCATTGCTTTCGAAAAATTTTCTGGTTCGCTAGCGTCAGTCAAAAGCAAATAATGCAATGACAAAGAATATCTTTGTACAGGTTTAGGTGTCCTACTAGATCTTCTCAAGGTGGGATCATGTGTACGTGATTCTTGTTCAGCAACAGTTTTAGGAATTTCAACCATAACACTTTTAGAATTCTCTTCCAATTCAATTTCTGTATTCTCCACCAAATTTTCCTTCACACTAGATTCTGCCACGGATTTGTCCTTGTACAACATATTCTCATTGAACGTAACATCAGCAATTCTTATTATTTTCGTATTTTGTTCATCCCAGAACTGATAGCTTGAATTCCTTGCTATCATATTCACCGCCATTATCAGACCTTAGACATTTAATTCTCAAGCCGGTCTCGTTCTCCACTTCAGCTTTCCATCTTTTAAAAGCAGTAAACACGTCAGATTTATTTTTTTTAGAAAATAAACTCATACCTTTCTGGTGGAGTCATCAATAAATGTGACATAATAGCGCGAGCCTCCAAGGGAACTCACAGAGCTGGGCCCCACACATCTGTATGCACCAACTCTAATTTTTCTTTCTTTGGTTCTTTTCCAATCTTCAAAAAATTAACACGTTTATGTTTACCCATAACACAATCTTCACATAGACCAATATCTATGGACTTCAAATTAGGCAATTTTCCCTTAGATGCTAATATCTTCATTCCTTTTTCGCTCATATGTCTAAGCCTGCGGTGCCATAATTTAGAATCAGTTTCCGATTCAGCAATTGCTGCAGTTTCTCTATTGATTTCAGTCACGTAGAGCGTTTCTGACTTTGTTCCACATGCTATAACCAGAGCACCTTTAACAATTTTCCAAGAGCCATCCCAAAAAATAGTCCTGTAACCTGTGCTGTCTAGTTGACTTTTAGAGATCAGATTTCTCTTAAGTCTTGGAACATATCTAACATCATGCAACTTCCATTGATATCCGTTAGTAGATCTTATATAAATATCACCCTTTCCCATAATATCCAAAAGTTCATTATCAGCAAGATAAACCTTTCCAAATTTTCCAACAACAAAATTGTGCATTAATTCTTTGCATGAAGTAGAGTGAAACGACGCACCTAAGTCAAGAATCCACGACTCAATTGGACTGTCAATGCTCAAAATTAAAGCATCACTATTTTGTGTCTCTTCAAAAGTTACATTCATGGATTTTTCTTCCTCTTGATTTTGATTTCGATATTGAATTTTCTTCTTTGGAGCTCTACAATCTTGTTTCAGATGTCCATTCTTTTCGCAATTCCAGCAAATAATTTCACCACGAGGTCTTGATTTGCTTCTCCCTCTGGACTTTGATCTACCATGGTACTGGTTTTGTTCCCGTTGATTGCTTCTCCCTCTGCCTTCAATATTTAAGGCAGCACTTGAAAATTCACCCGATTCTCTTCTACAAATATCCTCACTAAGAATCGAATATCCTCGCTAAGAATCAAATATCAAATTGCTTGAAGCTTCAACTTTTTCTTACTAGACGTACTGCTCACTGCAGTCACAGTTGCACTCCAACTTTCAGGTAGAGAAGATAATAAAATTAAAGCCTTTACCTCGTCATCAAATTTGATATCCACCGAACTCAACTGAGTCATGATGACGTTGAATTCGTTGATATGATCTGTCACAAAAGCACCCTCGTCCATCTTCAAATTGAAAAGACGATGCATCAAATATACCTTGTTTGATGCAAAAGGCTTCTCGTACATGTCAGACAACGCTGCCATCAAATCCACCATTGTCTCCTCATTGGCAATGTTAAAAGCAACGTTCCGCGCCAATGTAAGACGAATCAAACCTAGAGCTTGTCGATCTAACAATTCCCACTCTGCTTGCTTCATAGATTCTGGTTTCTCTCCAAACAGAGGTTGATGCAAGTTCTTCTGATACAGCATATCCTCGATCTGCATTTTCTAGAAACCAAAATCCTTGCCATCGAATCAATCAATCTTCACCTTTTCGCTCCCACTATTTTGCCAAAACCAGGCTCTGATACCAGTTGTTCAGGACGCGAAATATGCAAAAAATAAAAGTAGGGAAGAAAAAAGAGGGCAAGCAGGAATATTTACGTGGAAAACCCTTCCAAAATCAAGAAGGGAAAAACCACGATGCTGCACTAGGCAATCTCTTCACTATTTGTATCAGCGTTACAAGCTCAGGATTACAAAACTTCAGCGTTACAACTATAAAAGAAATTGCTTTATTTATAACAGGAGTCTAGGGCATACATAATTAAATATGGAAACTACATGTATGCCATTAGCAGCAATATAAACTCTATTTCCTTTAATATCTCAGGATGGATGACTTATTGGGAAGTGCCTATCCACAATAATATTTTTTCTTTATTAGACTCCACAATTTCATCACATAGGGATTTGTAACTACTTGTAGATAAGTGATGTTGAATAATAGGAGCACATATCTAAAGTGTAACTACTTAATAATTGCAGTGTTCTAATGTCATTCTCTCTTTGTTCTGTTTTTGAACATTACTTTCCATATTCTGTAGTTGGCGCCATTTAGATTCACCATCCTACTATTATTCACCTCCACACATCACCTAGGAATTTCCATTAAAAAACCTACTGTTCACCAAACTTAGCTGTTGGTACCATTTATCAGGAAGCTTGAACCTTCCACAACGATGTCATATAATACTATACTTATATTGAACATTGGGGGACCTCGGGTAAACTTGAAATTTTAGAAGTCTCTTCTTTTGTTTTGTTTATGACTGTTACTTTCTTAATCCCTTGCTTTGTCTATTTGCTCGGCAATATTTTATGTGCTCAACCACTTTATATTCACCAACGGATTACAAAACCAATAAGCAGCATGTAAATTTTTAAGTCTTATCAGCAAGGAAAAAAAAATCAATTTTGCTTCCTGTCCCCGACCTACAGTGTAGCTTCAGGCTCACTTAAGACCGCTGAAACAGAAGGTATCGGAGACGACATTTGCTCCATAATGAGAGAGCATCTTCGCATCTGTCCAATGGAATAGGAATCTTTTGCTTGGGTCGTAGGTCAGCCACGTGGCTTGATTTTCAAGAATCTTGCAAATATAAAAGAAAAATATTACCAAAAATCATAACCTACATCTAATGTGACATTAATACGTCAAAAAAATTATCACCAAAAACTATCGACAGACGATTTATAAACACTACTTTTCGTTTTCCCTTTTGCCCCTACTGACCTGCTCTTAAGAAACTTCTGTCGAATAGGCCAGTCATTACTTCATGTTGATGTAAATACTTTCATGTATGATTGATACAATTCAATTTAGACCAGTGTAATGTAATAATGTCACTTAAATAAGGGGAGTTACAATGCGACATATTTCTAGCGTTCCTTGTCAGGACTTCGAGGGTCCAATCTTAAATGTTTCATGTGCCCGGTTGAATCACCGAATTCATTGTTTGTTTGTATCTGCAAACAATGCTATTAAAAATCAAATCACGATTGTTTGGTACGCGATATGAACTTTCCCCACTATTTGTCCTGTCGTCTTCAATCGTCACTTCTTACGCACATCCTCACACCCACCCATATGGGAGACACAAAGAGATTATAATGAGAGGTCACACGTAATGAGAGATCACTCACTGGTTTGCTCAGGTCTTCTTGTTAAGGTATGTTCAAGCACCTCCTTCGACTTTTCTTCGATTCATATTATACCCTACTGTATTTCGTTTTCAATTATCTGGATCTCGCACTTTAGTTTCCTTGATCCATAGTGATTGAAAAGTGTTTCTTTTCTAATAAATTGCCATCTCTAGAATAATTATTGCCTTTTTTTTTGTATGAATTGGTGCTTTGGAATATGTTTGTAAACTCACTACTTATATTAATTACTGAAGTTTACCCTAATAGTCACTATTTCCATATAGGGAAAGGGAGGCGGGTGATTTAAATCTCTACTTTTTCAAGTTGGGTTTAAATTGGGATGAAAACGATTTAGTTTCAAATATGAATTTCGACTTTTACCTCTTGTAAGAAGATATAATAAAAATATAAGAGTGAAAGTTAGAGTAAAAATATAGTAAGATCGATATATATATTAACCGCTTGCATCGAACTACACAGGGTTTTCTTGATGGAGAACGATAGTTGTCTACAAAATTGTTCGGGTTTCCCGTACTTTCCCCCTCCGCTGGCATGGATGGCTCCAATTACCCTGCCGTCCAATGACAACAGCCCTCCATGGTGGGCCACTCCCAAGTGGGCCATCATTGGCCTAGTCGTTGCCGTCATCGTACTCATCAGTTTCGGCTCCCACAGCCGCCATGGTAGTACGGACGCAACAGCCCCTTCATCGGATGCAACGGAGGCCGAAATACTTAAGATGCTAAAAAAGATCCTCAAAAAGTGTAAAGGGTGACTTTCTCCGCTTGATTGTGTGAAACTCGAATGATGCACGGTGACAGATCATTAACTCTATTGTACAACATTGGAAATTTGATGCAATAAAAAATGTGTGTTGGAGAAATTAATTTTTGCTTAGGAGAATTAAACGAATATCTTCCTATAATACGTGTCAACGGTCCACTAAGAAATGAATTATCGGATCACTCTTTGTATTTTTCGTAACTCCTATACAAAATTCTAGCCAAAAGAACATTATAGGTGGCATAACTTTCATACAATACTCACTTTAATGCATAAATTTTTCGCCAGATCACTTATCTGCCAAATTAGAGAAAAAACAATAACTTAGATGCCCCTATCGACAAATTTTGGCCAAAAGCCCTATGTGGCTTTTTTAATTGAATGATAATTCATACGGCGCTTTTTCAATTAACAAAAAGTCCAACATGAGCTATGAAGTGTCTAGACTGTCCATAAACGACATTGTATGGTCATTCACTCTCCTTCACTTTCTTGTTCAGCCTTGTCAAATTGTCAATCACTCTTGCTTGCTCGCTCGCTCACTCGCTATTGACACTTGAATTTTGACAAATCATTTACGAAGCAATTGCATAAAAGTAAGGGGCTGACCCTGACCTCTAAACAAAAATATTAATTAAACTTGCATATAGTTTAGGAACATTCATCATATAGATAAGCTCCTTCATTGAATTTAAATTGGATTGGCGGTGGTTCAAGATTATGAGCTTAATTGAATTATCTAGACTACGTCCACGAAGCAAGGAAAGTCGACCAACCCATGGAGGAGTAGTGGCCGAAATCCAAAAGGCCAAAAATAGAGGTTAACTGAACTAAATGCAATCCATGAGAACTGGCATACTCAACTCTGTCCCCATTCCAGAATGTTAACATTTGATGCAATGTGGGTAGAATACATTGATTTCCATGGATCCAATCTCTCTCCAATACTAAATTGTATGATCCATCAGCTTCGACAACATAAAAAAAAAAAAAAAAAAAAAGTTTTAGAAGTCTTTGGTCCCATAGTTAAGTTTGCTACGGATATCACTTTCGCTTCAGTCACTTCTCCACTGAAATCTGAAAGTTGGATTTTCAAAGGGATAATTTCTTCATCCCTTCATCCCTTCTACCCAGCTTCTTAGAGAACCTATAGGGCATGAGATTTAATTTAGGCCCTTCATCGACCAAGACTGTGGTCACTGATCGACCGTTGATATTGGCGTTTATATTAGGGGTCTTAAGATGCTTAGAACTATAAGCAGGAAATTTCTTGAATTCCACGGCTTCTTCGTCGTCAAATTGGAATTTAGCCCGCTCCTTTCCATCGATAACCGTATCCTCTTTTGTTCTAGTTTCCATTGATGCAACTCTAAACTTTGCAGGAAGCCTAACTTAAACCATACATGAGTTCGTACCAGATACCAATCTTGATAAAAATTCGACTATTTCTTTCCTCCATTGGATTGAACTAGTTCTTCTGGCTTCCTTCGTCAGACCAAATTTTTAGCCCGAAGCGCTTTGGGTTTATGAACTGTTATAAGGGCTGGCTTGGCCTATATAATAAGAATTTAATTGATCTGTTGTTGTATCCATGCATTCTTCCTTTCCTTTGCATCCTCTGTTGAAAAAACTTCCCAATGAATTTTGAAGTCGACAAAACTGTCCATGAAAGTCTTATAAGCCTGATAAATGTCTTGAAGATTTTTTATTAAGGGAACTACTCTTGGAAAAGAAGTTAGTAGCAATCTTAATTTTGTTTAGATTCAAGTCCAAATTGTGGACTCTACTTCAAGTGGAATAGGTTATTATATTGAAGATAAAGATATTTAGACTGAAAAAATTGCTTATTTTCCCATCCTGACACAAGTTCAGAACAAGACAAGTTATGAACATGACACCAGTCCAGAATGTATATAACAGCCAGTGATTTGGCTTGGATTTCACGCTTAGAAAGATTTAATTGAATTAATTTTATTTAATTGAAAAATCAATCTCGAGACAAGTTCTTTCTAAACGAAGAAGCTCTACTTATGGAAATCAAGATTATGGTTGTATAAGCAACTAGGATTAAGTGGAGATTCAGGTTCTATGACTCAACAACCACTCGATCTTTTTGATACATATCTGTCCAAGGGTAGATTGGAAGATGATTCTCTAGAGACTCTCTAAGGGCTGGTTAGGAAGTGGAGAGTATAGAAGGACACCCATCTGACATCAGAAATTTTTGTATTTATAATTATGCAACATTTAGGATATTCCATATATGACAATGATATTTAGATTATTAAGCTAAGTATTATTTGTTTTAGAATTCGGACGGTTACATAAGGATTTTAGCCACATAGTAAATTGTGTGGAACGCGACATATAATTTTTCCATAAACATAAGTCGTCCTGAGTTCAACGTGTGAATCGAATAATGTATACGCTAATAGTAGAGCGGTATTAAATTAATACATGGTCATCTTAATAGTTAATGGTTGATATTAATTGTGTGAGCTTTGGTTAATTAATAATTGTAGTGATTGCTTATGCTAATGATGTTAAAGGAAGAGGGATTACGTTTACTTGCTATTTTGCTCACCAAATTTTTTAAATTAAATTTTGTAAGAGCCACTTAATCTTGAAATAAGGTTGGATGGCCAAGTGTCTCCTCAAGAAGAAGCGTCAATGTTAAGCTTGACACCTTAGCTTTGAACCATGATTACCTTGAAATGAGTCACTCCCCTTCTCACATTCCTCTAGCCATGTTTAAGATGACGCCTTGCATTTATGCCACCTCAAATAGGTAATTAACATGCATGGCTCCACCTAGCACTGAAGACCTCATTGTATCTTAGTTAATCTTTAAAAATACTTCTACTATTTTGGCTGAAGAACATTTTCTCACTTTTCAAAAACGTCAGGAGAAGAAAATTTTCAAGTGTTGTTTTTTCCTTTCAATCCCAAAATTTAGAGAAGGAAACTTCATATTCAAGAGCTAGAAGGTGGTGACGGCAAATTGGTGGTTTACGCTTATTGGAGATAAGTTTGTAGGTATTAAGTTAGTTTAAATCTCCTTAATACTTCTATGTTGGTTGGTTGGGTGAGTGGTGAAATTTTGATATTTATGTTATGGATATGGTGATTATTAAATAGCATTAATAACCACTTGCCTGTTCGTTCTGTTTCATTCTGCTAGTATTTTACTAGTCAGAATTTGCTCTTTTTGTTATATTTGCCTTGATTGTGACATCTCGATTTTTGCCTGCCTGATTAGTAGTTTAAGTGTAACTAATGAGGTGATGCTAAAGGGGCACTAATTAGAAATTAGACAATTATATTATATTAGGAGTAACGACACTTGGCCTGTATATTAGCCAAGAAATTTTATTTCCTTTATGAGTCGTGGATGTGGTTCTCGATTGTAAATGTATATTTTATGCAAAAATCAAGCACGGTTGGTGCCGGTCATTCCTCATGGCTGACTCTCTCTCCCTCCCCCTTCCCTCCTCCTCATGCTGGCCGCCATCCCTCTTCTCTCTCCTCCTCTTTTACCCGGTGCCAAGTGACGTCAGCCACCCCTTCCCCCAATGCATGCTATCACGCCCCAAACCCTGAGCACGCAACAACCCCTTACCATGGTCAATTGAAAACGATGTCTTAGAACTCGTCGACAACCATTCATTTTATCTTTCATTATACGCAAGCGGAAGACGAACCATCCCTAGTCCAAATAGACAATCAAACAATCAAATAGGGACAGAGGGATGAACAACAGAACAACAACAACTACTCATTTATACATTTTACTGGATTAACCAACAAAGGATCGTTTTCCGATATACAAGCCCAACAAAGGGGCCGATCCATCCTCTAAGCCAGACCAAAAAGAAACTAGGCTTGGCTAATCCATCTATACAAAAAGAACCCTCGGGTTTTGCATCACCATCACTCGAACCCATTGAACTCAGGCTCCATCTGGTCGTAGTCGAAGGCATACAAGTCGATCACTGGAGGAGCGGGGGCAGGGTTCTCCACTGCGCTGTCAGGAGGGTCCAGTTCCATGGGATCCCAGTCGGCGTCCTCGAGGCCCCTACCAGGCGGCCCATCAAAACCACACAGAGGACCGATCAGCATATCGTCCTCTCTGATGAACCACGCCAGGAACCGATGGGGTATCCATTGCCCCGGTCCCTCATCCACCAAATGGTGGAGATGTATTTCTTGTACAAGTGCACCCGACCTGGGAAGCGGTGGTGCGTCACGATGGTCTTCTAGTCCTTTGGGATCCCAAACTGCACTGGCGGGTGTGCCATTCTAAGGGTCTGAAAGTTGTTATATAAAATCTTAGTGAGATAAAATCTCAACGAGTTCTTTCCTTAAGCCCCGCTTAACACATCAACTCAACTCGGGGTATCTCTCCAAAACCACCCGTCACACAATCCAACAACAAACAACGAGCAACCAACAAGCAATAACAGGTAGGGTCAACCAACAATTAAAATAATCGGTTCGCATGAAACCTTACCTGATATGCCATACCCTGCACGTTATATGTCAACACAATACACGCAATGCATATGGCCGTTAGATGATACAGTTCATCAATCACATGCAAGTCGCGTCACAAGTGGTCTCACATGGCCATTGCTACACCCTGCACATTATCAATTCATGCGTGCGTGCCATAAATAATGTGATCAGCTCATGCATAATTGGAACCAATGATGCCATGTTTCTCATACGCTTTTGCATCCACATGTGTTCCGATTATTACTGCCTCTCAGGGTTACAACCAAGGCGCTACGGCGCCCTTCCTCCGCAGAGACACAACCGTGCCCTTCCTTTGATGTCTACTGGCATAGCCAAGCATTGCCCTTCCCCGTAAGGTGCGGCGACGTCAAGGGACCCCTGCTCAATATGGCACTCCTGAAGGACCATGGGCTCGGCTTCTACTGCGACTCCGCATTTGGACCTCCGCTGGGTTTCTGATAAATCGGACTATCACCCCCCAAACTACGGCTGAGACGGCGGGTTCAACTTAGTGATCACGCAAGCATACCATCGCAATCCACTTATTATCTTTAAGCATTAGCTAATGCACACATGCTCGCATATAAAACCTCAAATCTTTTCTCATAAAAGCGGTCCATTTCCGGTATCCCTCGAACAAATCATTTTCCCCTTTTTCTTTTGTGGAAACCACATGATTCATACAAATGTTCATATAATGACACATCCAATTCACCTCATAAAATCAAAACACATGAAATTATGCCATTTTTCACTTCCGTGTGAACAGTGCACATGAACAGTAATTCGTAAACAGTGCAATATGAATAGTGTAATTTCAGAATTCAATAATTCATAAATTAAACAAAACATTAATTAAAACAATTAATCAATCAATCAATCAAGGCAAATCATGCTTAATTAAACATAACACACAATTAAGCAACAATTAAAAACATAAAGCAAGATTAAGCTAAGTTAATCTTAATCATCTATCTAACCACCTATCTTAGAGTTAATACAACTTAATTAAACCTCCTAAACCAAAATTACCACTAACTAAACCAACCCTAAGAAAGTTTAGGCACTAACAAAGGATTATGAACTAAACTCGCCCGTTAAACGGGCTAGCGACACGGACGCAGCTGCGGCGACGACGAAGGTGACACCCGAGGACCTCTACCACAACGATCCAAGGTGGTCCCAGGGCTGAAACAATAGCAACAACCTCTGCTCTCTCACTGCAACCTGGAAAACTGACTTTCTGGAGGAGAAAAAGGCTGACCGGAGCTAAACGGGCTGGCCGGAGCTCCAACGAATGGTTGGCCGGCAACCAGCGGCACCTAGGGGTCGAGGGGGAATGGCTGGTGGCTAGGCTGGGCGGAGGTTAGGTCAGAAAGGAAGGAAAACAACTTAAATGGAAAAACTAGGCTGAAATAGTGCTACAATAGGCGGTCAGGGAAGTCGAAGCTTTTGGTCGACCGGCGAGTCGGCCGGTGGCTCCGTCCGGTGAACAACCACCGTAGTCCATACGGAATTGGCCTCCTAAGCATAGTGGTGGGTGGCACGGGCGGTGATTAGCACGGGAAAGTCATGGACAACTCATGTTTTTGGAGGAAAGTCAGAAAGAGAAGTAGAAGGAAAGAAGGGAAACAAAGGAGAGAGAGGGTGTGCAATTTTGAGAGCTGAAAGGGGAGAGAGAGAGAGTGAAGTGAGGGCTGCTTGGCCTCATTAAGGCCGTTAAATGTTGTTTCAACTTCCCATGCAAGATGACATCATCTTTTCTCTCTTCTTTTGTCTTTTCCAAATAATATCTATGAGCAAAATAGTCATTTCCACCTTGAACATTTCCCAATTTTCCCTTGGGCTGAAAATGAAGGGCAGGCCTAAGAAACGGGCTAGAAAATGAATAAGAATGGGCTCGGGAATTGGTTGGGCTCGAAACGGCTCAAGGTTAGACAACGGGCTTAAAAGGGTAAAACAGTTGGGTTGGGTCCAAAGGGCTCACTTGCTTGTCTGGGCCTACCATGGTGGCCATCCCACCTTGGGCATGAAGCCCACACTGACCTTGCCCGGCCCACGTCTTTGTAGGCTCGTTTCCTCGGTCCGAAAATCCCTTTTTTCAAACACTCGGCTTAACTAACACTATTGACTGTCGAAGTAGCATCATCCAAAAGTCTGTCACGGGCGTTCACAAAAATTTGAAGTCCAATCTTGAATTCTCATGCTATGTCAATTTTATCCAAATGCCATTTTGGTACAACTCAGACTGACAGGCGGTTTTGAGGATTCACACGTAACCGACTTATGTCAATTCACATTCAAGACTTTTCGACACGTGGACGTCCTTGACTAACATGAAATTACGAATGATAGATTCTTATTTCAAAGTACACAATTACTGAGGATCGGCATAGGGTCATTCACGGGCTTGATAACAATAAACGGAATCACCCATCGTCCTATTATACTATGTCCGCGAATCAACTTCTAGTCGTCCCTAAAATCGGCATGCATATCTACAGGATCGTCCTCACACAAGTCTCACAGTCAAGTCGTTTTTCCCAAATCAAGTTCTTTAGTCGCACGAGTTTTGTCTTTATTAGCCTTTCCCTTCAAGGTCAGTATCTCGGGAATGATCAGTTCCGAGTGAGATGAACCAACAATGCATTGACGAAATTAACGTTCATTCATTCCTCAAAGGACTCGAATTTCAGGACGTCACAATTCTTTCCCCCTTACAAAAATTTCATTCTCGAAATTTACAGTTACTAACAAATCCTCAAAAAGATAGGGGTGCTAATGCTTCATCACTTTTTCACTTTCCCATGTAGCTCCCTCTGTTCCGTGATGCTACCAGATCACCTTAACTAAGGTGATAGTCTTATTCTAAAGCACTTGCTCTTTACGGTCCTCTATTTGTATCGGCCTCTCCAGGTACGACACCTTGTCGTCTACGTCTAATTCCTCAAAATTCAATACATGAGTCGAATCAAGTTCATACTTTCTCAACATGGACACGTGGAAAACATCATGTACTTGAGCAAGCTTCGGTGGCAACACAAGACGATACGCTAAAACCCCGATCCTTTCCAAAATTTCAAATGGTCCAACGTACCTTGGATTTAACTTTCCCTTCTTGCCGAATCTAGAAGTACCCTTCATCGGCGATACTTTCAAAAATACATGATCGTCCACCTTAAACTCCAATGATCTACAATGATTGTCTGCATAGCTCTTCTGACGACTCTAAGTTGTCTTTAGTCTGTCTTTGATAATCTAAACTGCATTCAAAGATTACTGTACCAACTCTTGCCCCGTGATCTTTCGCTCACCAATCTCGTCCTAACAAAGCGAAGTTCTACAAGGTCTCCCATACAATACCTCAAATGGTGTCATTTTAATGCTCTGCTAATAACTGTTGTCGTAGGCAAATTATACCAAGTGAAGCTGCTCTTCCCAACTACCTTTATAATCTATGACATAGGCTCGTAGCATGTCCTCAAGGGTTTGAATTGCCCTTTCCAATTGACCGTCCGTTTGCGAATGGTACACAGTACTATACTGCAGTTTCGTCCCTAAAGCTGACTGCAAAATTTTCTAGAAGGTTACCATAAACTTAGGATCACGGTCAGATGTGATCATTACTAGAACTCCATGTATGCGTACAATCTGACGCACATATAATTCTGCATACCTATCCAATGTGAAATCCTTCTGTACAGCGATGAAGTGAGCTGACTTTGTTAGTCTGTCAACCACTACCCAAAATGAGTCATTGCATTGCTGACTCCTTGGCAATTCCATCACAAAATCCATGGTAATATGTTCCCACTTCCACTCGGGAATCTCAAGAGGTTGCAGCAGTCCACCAAGCTTACAATGCTGAGCCTTTATTTGCTGGCACGTCAAACACTTAGCCACGTGCTTTGCAATGTACAACTTCATGCTTTTCCACCAGAAATGCTGTTTCAAATTCTGATACATTTTCATACTGCTAGGGTGGATGCTATAGTTGCTACGATGAGCTTCCAACAAGACTGTTTCCTTAAGTTTTACATCTTTTGGAACGCACAATCGTCATCTAAATCTCAATGTCCCATCCTTGGACACTTGAAAGTCTGCTTTCCTCTTTGTCTGATCCATCTGCAAGATCTTAAGAACTTTAGAATCCGTCACTTGGGCACTTTTAATCCTACTTTGCATCTCGGGCTCCACCCTAAGAGTGGCCATTATACTAGCAAGATGGCCGACCTCAATTTTAAAATCCGAGTCCTTGACTCCCTCCAAAAGAATCCACTCTCGTACCATCATCTATGCAATCGACGACTTTCGACTGAGCGCATCTACCACTTTATTTGCTTTTCCCGGATGATACAAAATCTCGCAACCATAGTCCTTAAGAAGTTCCATCCATCGTCATTGCCTCATGTTCAACTCCTTTTTGAGAGAACAAATACTTCAAACTCTGATGATCCGTAAAATCGGAAACCTTTCCCCACACAAATAATGTCTCCAAATCTGAAGTGCAAAGATGATCGTCGCTAATTCCAAATCATGCATCGGATAGTTAAGCTCGTGAGGCCTTAACTATTGGGATACATATGCAACCACCTTGCCATGTTACATTAACATGCAGCCTAGTCCTTTATACGACGCGTCACTGTAGATTTCGTACTCACCAGGACCAAACGGTATTGTCAAGATAGGTGCGATAGTCAATTTACTCTTGAGCTCTTGAAAACTATGCTCGCACTTGTTCGTCCAATCTAACTTCTCATCTTTCTTTAACAACCTCATCAATGGCATGGCTATCGTAGAAAACTTCTCCATGAAAAGTCTGTAATATCCAGCCAATCCCAAGAAACTTCGAATCTCAGTTACCGACATAGGTCTCAGCCAATTCATGACCGCTTCGATCTTAGTTGGGTCAATGGAAATCCCTTCACCTGAAATTACATGACCTAAAAATGCCACGCGAGATAACCAAAACTCGCACTTGCTAAACTTGGCATAGAGTTCATGCTCCCTCAAGGTCTGCAGTACAAATCTCAGGTGTCTCTCATGATCCTTGAGACTCCTTGAGTATACCAATATATCGTCAATGAACACAATCACAAGTTGGTTCAAACACTTATTGAACACCCGGTTCATCAAGTCCATGAAGGTAGTAGGGGCGTTTGTCAATCCAAACGGCATTATCGTGAACTCGTAATGACCATAGCGTGTCCTAAACGCTGTTTTCGGTATATCCTCCTTTTTGATCCTCAGCTGATGATAGCATGTCCTTGGGTCTATCTTGGAAAATACTGAGGCTCCTTGAAGTTGGTCAAACAAATCATCAATCCTTGGCAATGGATATTTGTTCTTGATGGTTACATGATTGAGCTACCGATAGTCGATGCAAAGACATAAAGACCAATCTTTTTTCCTTACAAACAGTCACTCCCCAAGGAAACGCACTAGGATGAATGAATCCTTTATCCAGTAGCTCTTGCATCTGCACCTTCAGTTCTTTCAATTCTGATAAAGCCATCCTATAAGGCGCCTTGGAAATCGGTTTAGTCCTAGGGGCTAACTCAATCACAAACTCAATTTCCCTTTCTGGAGGCAATTCAGGCAATTCCTCAGGAAACGCATCCATGTACTCTTGTATCACTGCAATATCCTCTACCTTCGGTCCTTCCACCAGCATATCCACAATTAATGCCAAATACCCTTGGCATCTAGATTCCAGCAACTGAGTTATTTCAAGTGACGAAATTAGAGGAACGGAGGGTCCCCCTCGATTTCCCACAAACTCAAAACTATCACCCACTACTGGGTTAAACTGAATTGTCTTTCCATGACAATTCACCATAGCTCGTTGCTTGGTGAGCCAATCCATGCCAACTATGACATCAAAGTCATACATTGATATTGCAATCAAATCAATGACTTCCTTGCGACCTAGTTTGGGCAGTCGGCTTTCCCACATAATTCTTTCTATTGGGTGGGATGGGATTCCTTCGCCCCATCATCGGTCCCTTTCCGAACCGACGATTATCTCTGTTAGGCATGAACCGCGAGCCAGATGCAGTCGCCCTCTCGATCATGTTCTTTTCTATCATTTGGGCCCTTTCGTACATCTCATCAAAACTCTTCAAATTCAAGGGCACCATCTGGGCTTTCAATTCTGACTTCAAACCATCTCTGAACCGTTTTGCCCTATCTAAAAGGTCCTCCACTAACCTTGGTACATACTTGGCCAACTCAGCGAACTTCGCCTCATATTGATCCACGGACATTTGATTCTGACAAAGTCGTTGGAACTCTTCCATCTTGGACTATCTCGTACTATCCAAAAAATACTTCCCATTGAAGGCTTCGCGAAAGGCACCCCAAGTTTGAACCATGCCTTTAGGGAACACTCTTCCTTGAGTGGTTTCTCACCACTAATGGCGTTACCTTGGAGCTGGTAAGCCGCCAGAAGTATTTGATCTTCCTCTGAACATCTCAACACTGTGAAGGTCCTCTCAATATCTCTTATCCAAAGGGTCGCAGCTTCAGGGTTACCTATGCCACTAAACCTCGGTGGCTTCAGTCTCAAGAACTATTCTACCAGCTTGTGCATCGGTCTTTCACATACCTCTCCTCTTACTATGGGAATCTCAAGGACTACAGTAGAAGCAACATGAACAGCGACAGCAGTGGCGACAGCAGCAATTGTAGCAGCAGCAGCAGCTCGATCCTCAGCTTGTTGTCCTATCAAGGTCTCTAGCGCCAGTAGCATCCCATCTAACCTAGGATCCCCCTGCGCGCTACCACTAGCACTGGTCTGACCAGACGCTGCCCTACACCTAGGGCCTCTCTGCTTAGGATTGCTTATTAGTCAGGACTCTCACTGATCTTGTTTTCCAATCCCAACCAAGAATTAGAAACTATGAGCAACCCGCTACAACACAAAACCACACAAGCAATCACAGGCACGCAAAGTAAAAGCCATCCCTATCTCACTATCCTAAAAATCCCACGTACCTTATCACTTCAGGTCTCAACCTTGCTCTGATATCAAAACCGACGGGGATGTCACGCCTCGAACCCCGAGCACGCAACAACCCCTTACCATGGTCAATTGAAAGTGACGTCCCAGGACTCATCGACAACCATTCATTTTATCTTTTATTATACGCAAGCGGAAGACGAACCATCACCAGTCCAAACAGACAATCAAACAATTTGAAAGTTGTTATACAATAAACAGTGAGATAAAATTTCAGCAAGTTCTCTCCCTAAGCCCCGGTTAATACACTAACTCAACCCGGGGTATCTCTCCAGAACCACCTCTTACACAACCCAACAACAAACAACGAGCAACCAATAAGCAACAACAAATAGGGTCAACCAACAATTAAAATAGTCGGTTCACATGCAACCTTACTCGGTATGCCATACCCTACACATTTTATGTCAGCACAATACACGCAATGCACATGGCCGTTAGATGATGTAGTTCATCAATCATATGCGAGTCGCATCATAAGCGATCTCACCTGGCTATTGCCACATCCTACATGTTATCACTTCATGCGTGCGTGCCATAAATAACGTGATTAGCTCATGCATAATTGGAACCAATGATGCCATTTTTCTCATATGCTCTTGCATCCACACGTGGTCCAATTATTACTGCCCCTCAAGACTACAGCCGAGACGCTACGGTGCTACGGCGCTACGGCGCCCTTCCTCTATAGAGATACAATCGTGCCCTTCCTTCGGTGTCTACTAGCATAGTCAGGCATCGCCCTCCCCCTTAAGGCGCGGCAACGTCAAGGGACCCTCGCCAAAGACGGCATTCTCGAAGGAGCATGGGCACGGCCTCTATCACGACTCCGCATTCGGACCCCCGTCAGGTTTTCGATAAATCGGACTATCACCTCCCGAACTATAGCCGGGGTGACAGGTTCAACTTAATGATCACGCAAGCATACCATAACAATCTACTTATTATCTTTGAGTATTAGCCAATGCACACATACTTGCATATAAAATCACAAATCCTTTCTCATAAAAGCGGTCCATTTTCGATGTCCCTCGGAAAAATCATTTTCCCCTTTTCTTTTGTGGAAACCACACAATTCATGCGGATGTTCATGCAATGATACATCCAATTCGCCTCATAAAATCAAAGCACATGAAATTATGCCATTTTTCACTTCCGTGTGAACAGTGCAATATGAACAGTGTAATTTCAGAATTCAATAATTCAAAAATTAAAGAAAACATTAATTAAAATAATTAATCAATCAATCAAAGCAAATCATGCTTAATTAAACATAACACACAATTAAGCAACAATTAAAAACATAAAACAATATTAAGCTAAGCTAATCTTAATCATCTATCTAACCACCTATCTTAGGGCTAATACAACTTAATTAAACCTCCTAAACCAAAATTATCACTGACTAAACCAACCCTAAGCAACTTTAGGCACTAACAAGGAATTAAGAGCTAAACTCACCGATTAAGTGGGCCGGCGACACGAACGCGGTGGCGACGACGAAGGCGACACTCGGGGACCTTGACCATAGTAATCCAAGGTAGTCCTGG
Source organism: Corymbia calophylla (assembly GCA_014182845.1). Taxonomy (NCBI): domain Eukaryota; kingdom Viridiplantae; phylum Streptophyta; class Magnoliopsida; order Myrtales; family Myrtaceae; genus Corymbia; species Corymbia calophylla. Next base: position 17,138,908 of record CM024694.1, on the reverse strand, counting down.
GGCTAAAACAACAACGACAACCTCTGCTCTCTCACTGCAAGCTGGAAAACTAACTGCCTGGAGGAGAAAAGGGCTGACTAGAGCTAAACGGGCTGGTCAGAGCTCCAATGAGCGGTTGGTCGGCGATCGGCGACACCTAGGGCTCGAGAGGGAATGGCTCGTGGCTGGGTTGGGCAGAGGTTGGGTCGGAAAGGAAGGAAAACAACTTAAATGGCAAAACTGGGCTGAAGCAGTGCTACAGTAGGTGGTCCGGGAAGCCGGACCTTCTGGCCGGCTAGCGGGTCAGCCGATGGCTCCGTCCGACGAATGACCATCGTAGTTTGTACGGAATTGGCCTCCTGAGCATAGTAGTGGGTGCCACTAACGATGATCAGCACAGGAAAGCCATGAACAACTCATGTTTTTGGAGGAAAGTCAGAAGGAGAAGCAGAAGGAAGAAAGGGAAACAAGGGAGAAAGAGGGTGTGCGGTTTTGAGAGCTGAAAGAGGAGAGAGAGAGTGAAGTGAAGGCTGCTTTCAAGGTCTCATTAAGGCCATTAAATGTTGCTTCAACTTCCCATGCAATATGACATCATCTTCTCTCTCTTCTTTTGTCTTTTCCAAATAATATCTAGGGGCAAAATGGTCATTTCCACCTTACACATTTCCCAATCTGCCCTTGAGCTGAAAATGAAGGGCGGACCTAAGAAACAAGCTAGAAAATGAATAGAAATGGGCTTGGGAATTGGTTAGGCTCGAAATAGCTCAAGGTTAGACAACGGCTCAGAAGGGTAAAACAATTGGACTGGGTCCAAAGAGCTCACTTGCTTGTCTCGGGCCTACCGTGGTGGTTGTCCCACCTTGGGTGTGAGGCCTACACTGACCTTGCCCAGCCCACGTCCTTATAGGTTCGTTTCCTCGATTTGAAAATCCATTTTTCATACACTCGGCTTAACTGACACTGTCGATTGTTGAAGTAGCATCGTCCAAAAGTTCATCCTAGACGTTTTCAAAAATTCGAAGTCCAATCTTGGATTCTCATGCCATGTCAATTTCGTCCAAATGCCATTTTGGTATTACTCAAACTGATAGGCGGCTTCGAGGATTCACACGTAACCGACTCGTGCCAATTCACGTTCAAGACTTCTCAACACATGGACGTCCATGACTAATATGAAATTGCGAATGATAGATTCTTATTTCAAAGTACACGATTATTGAGGATCGGCATAGGGTCGTTCATGGGCTCGATAACAGTAAGCGGAATCACCCATCGTCCCATTATACTCTATATGAGAATCGACTTCTAGTCGTCTTTGAAATCGTCTTGCATATCTACAAGTTTGTCCTCACGCAAGTCTCATGGTCAAGTCGTCTTTCCCAGATCAAGTTCTTTAATTGCACGAGTTATATCCTTATTAGCCTTTACGATCCGGATGAACCACGCCTTAAAGGCATGAAGCGCGTAATGGTCTCTCAACCCCTCGTCCACCCATACTGTAGTCACATGGTGCTCGTATACAAAATTGCGGTTCGGGGCGGGCCGCGTGGTAATAGTGGTGCTCATATCCATGGGGACGCCGAACTGCACGAAGTACTTCGTCATCTAGGTCCTGAAAAAGTTAACCATGACAAGTTGAGATAAACTCAGTAAGTTAAAGTCCTAGGTTTTGATTAGGAACTTTGCTCGCCTCGGGGTAGTCTAACATACAACCTAACCCGTCAATCTAGCAAACACCACACCTCAAAGAAACACTAACAAAAGACAATTTAATAATGAAATGCAATCATAGGCGACCCTACCTTGCCTTGGTACACGCAACCTACTGAACTGTCATTCAATTACAACAACAATAAGAAACATGCAAATAATCAAAGCCTTTCACATAACTTCCTCATGTCTCAATATCTACACATGCTCTAATTATTATGACCCTTAAGACCACGGCAAAACCTTATGATTGGCGGTCACTAGCCTAAACCAGGCATCGTCATCCTTCTTAAGGCACGGCTACGTCATAGGCTATCCCCCACCGATGGCATTCCCGAAAGAGCATGGGCCTGGCCTCTACCATGACTCTGCAACTGACCACTGTCAGGCATCCAACCAAAATCAGGCAACCAAAATGCCACAGCACAACCCTGAAGGATTGGCGGTCATTCGGCAGTACCGGGTTCTCAATTTAATGTGACCATGCAACACATCATCAAGCAATTCATTCTTGTCTTTGCTCTGTTGTGAATGTAACATAGCTTGTGTTCACGCGACATGCTATTGCAATTAACACACGTATAATGAAATGCAGTAATAATCGACAATCATGTACAATAGTACGGTCCAACCACTCATGAAAATTTCAACAAACCAAAAATCAATTCCAATCAATCAACAATCATGTACACCCCATAATTCTCGGGAAAAATCGACAATTAGCAATTCAACATGCCTTAACAATTACAAACACATCGAATTAAGGCTATAATTCGCTTATGCATGAATAATACCGCGTGAACAATACTCGTGAACAGTATTTCATGAATAGTAACTATTCAGAAATTAAATAAATAATAAAAATGAATAAACTTAACCATGGTACTAATTTTAACCTAACTATGGTTAATTAACCTAACCATGGTTAGTAAACTAACCTTAGTTACTTTAACCCCTAACTATGGTTACTTTAATCTAACCATAGTCAACCCTAATTTAATTAGCCACAATTAACAAATTAACCAACCATTAACCAAGCACAATTTAAGCTAATTAAACTACCTAAACAAGATTAACCCCTAACTAAGGATTAGGAAATTAACTCATTTGGTTTAGAAATCTGGCAACATCGACGCGAAGGTAAGCACGGGGGCTAAGTGGGGCTAGCTCGGGGACAGCGATGAACGATAGAGGTGGCCAAAACTAGCCAAAATAGCACCGAAGCACTGTTTAGGTGAAAAGGGAGCAGTGGCTGCTGAGCGGCCGGACGGCTGCTGATGGGGACCAAGGGTGGCCAGCGGTGAGCGACTAGCCTCTAGACGTCAGCAACTCTACGCTAGATTGTGGCAGCAACTCTGGCAACGGTAGCGAGGACGGTTTCCGGCGGTGGACAACAAGGATAGAAAAGGAAGAGAAAAAGAAGAGAGAGAGAGAGACTGGGGTGGGGCGACTGAGATAGGGGAAAGGAGGAGAGAGAATGGGCTGAAGAACTTGATTAAGCAGCTAAGGCAAGTGGCTAGCCCACTTGCTTCAAGAACCAATGAAAAACAAGCAAAGAAAAGCCAAACAAAGCCCACTTAGGCCACCAAAGGAAAAAAGCTAAGAAGAGAAGCCCATGGGCTGAGAAGGGAGGAGAGATTGGGTCAGCTTTGGCCCCTCTTGGGTTGGGCTAAATAGGCGCAAGGCCCATTGGGCCACCAGTCTTTCAACACTTTAAGGCCGAACAGAAAATCCAAGAATAAATGAGGCGATGTCCAAATAATCAGTCTTAACATCCTTGAGAAGTCAGCTCCCAAAATTGGATTAAAATCAGGGCTAAATTGAATTGATCGTGATTGTAGTACAATTTGGACTATCAAGCGCCCATTTGGGACTTTTCCTCACATTTGACCGGTGGTCAACCTTCTTCGATCCACGTTTGATCCAATTCTCGAGCTAGGGATGTCCCTCGATTGTCATGTGATCCAGGGGGCTCAATTGATAATCTCGAGTACGAGGTAAAAAGAATTCGGTTTAACGTCGTTCGTAGTTTGTATTGAAGTCATGTGGAAATCACCCGCCATCCGACTTCGTACTTCTGCCGAATCGATTTATTTCCGTTTCCCTAATAGTTTAGTATTAGAGGATGTCATTCCTGCCCAGGTCCTCATGGTCGAAGGTTTCATTCCTGTTCGAAATTGCAAGTCGTACGCGTATCGCTTCCTGTTGGCGCCTCTCTATAATCTGTTATCCCTCGAACAATTAGTTCGGAATATTTGTACTGACCAGGCATTCGACCAACATCGTCATTTTATAAAATCCCAAAATGGGGTCGATTTTCAATATGTTACATTTTAGAAATTGATTGGATCAAAGTATGATACAAGTCTCACTTCTTATATTCTTAAATCGTTTCTTTTTTTCTTCTTTTTTGTAGGTCGTATCTCAATAAATATTTTATCAAATTGTTTTGCAGGCGGCAAGGAAACTAAAAGTCCTAGATCTCAGCGGCTGCCGTAACTTAAGGAGAACACCCGATTTATCTACATTGGTGTCTTTGGAGATTTTGAGATTATGTTTTGTGTGATGATAAAGAAACTTCCAGACTCGATTGGGAATTTACAATCATTAATCGAGTTGGATTTGATAGGAATGGGTATTGATCACTTACCCAATTCATTTGGCAATCTAAAGCAACCGACAGTCCTTAGGATGAGGGAAATAAAGGGAGGGATGACAAAATTACCTAATGCGATCTAGCTTGTGCCCTTATCAGAATTTTTTCGTCGGAATCTTGGAGGAGGTGCAAACCTGTGCTATTTGAAAATGCCAGACTTGTCATGGAGCCAAATATACAGATTACCTACCATGGCAAGTCTCGTCTCTAATATCCAAAAACTTGAGCTAGCTGCGGAAGATGGCAGACGGTTGTGGGATCCGAAGTGGACCCCCTTCATGAGCTGGAGAATGTCGTTGTTTTTCCCGCTGCACTCCATCCTACCCAATCTCAGCTCGAAGAATTAATATTGGCCTCCCAAACATGCGGTTCCTCCCCCAGCTCAGCTCAAAGAACTATTATGTCGTTCACTTGTTAAGAACAATTGTTTATCCTTGACTTTCAGAAGGCTTCAGCTTTCGAGCAGACGATGCCATCTAAACTTCAAATTCCAGGATTACAAAATGAACATGCTTGACAACCAATGTTGATCTGAATTCCATCAGTAACTAGTAATTTTTCTATAAGATTAACAAAATTGAATTAGAGAACGTATTTTTACCACATATCTATAATTAGTAAATTCTCGATAATGAAAATTGTTCATCCCAAAAAATTAATAATTACCACATCTATTTAAGCAACTAGTAATATATGTATCTTTAATAACTTTTAACATAGAAAAATAACAAACTTAATGTGTTTAGTAACTCAAAACTGACCTAACTTTTGCAGTATTTATACATGGTCATTAGTTTTTCTTGTACACACTGAATTAGCTTTCACCGTATAAATACATCCAACTTCTTACGAAAGATCCAAGTAAAAACCGGCTTCCGCTAATAAACCTGGCCACGAATTAAAATTCGCTCAAACGTCCACGATACTGCATCTTATCTTTTTGCTTCGTACTTCGGGACGATGGGTTGCTCTTGTTCCTTTCGCCGGTCAATAGGTCGTGGTGGTTTTTTCTCGATTAACTTGTCCAGCAACCCAAGTTGTGCTCCGAGATGACCGTAAACGTCCCATCACTTCGCAAAAGTCTAGCTTGATTGACCGGCACCCGTTATTCTCACGGGTCACCCTTTTCGGAGGAAACTCACTTTCCGAATGATCTGGAGAACACTCCCACATTTGATGGACAAGAATCATTTGGCATCTGACTTTCGTTTTCAGGATTGACAAATTGGCATCAACTCGTGAACCGTATTCTATTTTTTCAGTGTCTTTTAATCTGATAAATGGACAAGAATTTCTTGAACAATTTCGTAACCGCGTGCCATTATATATTTGATTGTTCTTTGCATCCACAATCAACCATCAAATCCAAGTAGCTCAGTTTTCTCATTTTCACACCTACAATAACTAAAGATATTTACAATCAATTTTTCTTGCTATGAACTAAATTAAAACACCAGCTTTGAATCTCCTCTCCTAGTTTTAAAATGTTGAAATCCCTTTAAATAAACGCCTATATGACAAAAAATAATGATAATAATAAACGCATAATAACTATTCTATGTCCTTTGGACTATGACCTTATAACAATAATATCGGATTAAGAATATCAATTTATGAAACAATGTTACAACTCGTTAGATATATATATGCAATGGACATTGTCCTTGAATTACTAAATCTTTCACACATGCAGAATTTTAAGTGCATATTGTATACGGCCAAATTATGTCTAGAATCATGATATTATGTATTTACTCTATATTAGTTTAGGTTCTATGTGAATGATTGCAGTTACTTGTGTAATGCATTCCGGTGATGTACAAAAGGCCTTTGATTTATCTGTCTCTTGCCGACATAACCCTTCAATCAAAACTCGCCACTGCCCACTTAGATGGTCCCTGCCACAACCCACCACAAAAGACTGAATCCTAGAATCATGTTGTTGAATCGATGCAAACTGCGTTAACTCCACCATGGACAAAAGCCTCACATGCCGAGACGACACAACTCATCCAAATCTTTGCCTTCATAGCCCGCTGCCCTTCTGTGCTTATTTCTCGAAGAATCACTCATCAGATAAGTAACTGTCCCACTAGAAACCACGACTTGAATCACAGCCACATGCGGCAGGTAGATCAAGACCACAAACTTGACCTAATTCGTGTGTTAATAGTAATCTTTGCCTTCATAGCCCGCTGCCCTTCTGTGCTTATTTCTCGAAGAATCACTCATCAGATAAGTAACTGTCCCACTAGAAACCACGACTTGAATCACAGCCACATGCGGCAGGTAGATCAAGACCACAAACTTGACCTAATTCATGTGTTATTAGTAATCTTTTGATCCGTGTCAGCTTCATGCCACTATCTGGCCTTGCTTCATCCTCAAGAAGATCACATCAGCATCAAGTAACCGCCACATCATTAGTGCCACTCAACCCCCCCTAAAAAGTATTATCACAACATTGTATCATTTGAGCTACCAATTTGTGCTCACATGTCATAATCAGGTTTTGTAATAGTGTCAAGCAATTTTCCAAAATGTGAACCTATCATGGAACTAGTTTAAGTTTTGATTTGCGAGTCAACAAGTTGAACCGCCTAATTGATGAAGTTGGAAAATCTGCAAAGAAATTTATGATCACATCAGCGTCAAGTAACCACCACATCATTAGTGCCACTTCCCCCCCAATGTTATCATAACATTGTATCATTTGAGCTACCAATTTGTGTTCACGTGTCATAATCAGGTTTTGTAATTGTGTCAAGCAACTTTGCCAACTGTGAACCTGTCATTGAACTGGTTTACATTTTGATTTGCGAGTCAATAGGTTGAATTGCCGAGTTGATGAAGTTAGAAAGTCTACCAAGAAATTTATGATATATACTAAGTGTGCGAATTAGCACCGAAAGGAGCACTCGTGTTTAGATGCATGATGAGTGTAAATGATAAGTAGGGAAGTTTCGTGAAGAAATTTGTTTGTCTCTTGTTTAGTTAACACTTAAAAAGAAACTAAGGGCAGTTTTTTCCCCCATCGGCGTCCTCCTTATTTTTTCAGTAGTTTTTGTAGGCTTTTGCCTTATCACTCTCTTTGCAACTAAGCAAGTGAGACGGTGGAAGATTCTTGACTTGCTTTCCTCGCTAGATTTTTTTTTTTTTAATTTCTTTCTTTTGAGTAGGTTTTGTAGGCTTTTGCCTTATCCCTATCTTTGGTCGGAAGGAAAGAATAGGAAAATGCAACGGAAGCAAGCAAGATAGTAGAAGACTTTATTTTGGGACTCGTGTGCTATCCGACAATTAACCAATGAGGATTAATTTCAATTTGACAATTCATCGCCTCCTCTCATTATTTTCTGTTAAAATTTTGATTTAAAATTTAAGTGAATTGCAATTTTAAAAATTGGAATAAAATATATCAAACTACTCATGATAAGATCATTCCCCTCTCCTAGTTATAGGTAGCCAATCATGGCTATACTGATTATATTCCAATCAACAAATACTTCTGCATATCAAATTCAACTCCTTTCAAACCTTTAATGAGAGGCTAGTGTTAGGATTACATGTATCGCATATTCGCATGTTCACATTCATGGATAGGGACTTGTATCGGTTCATTCTTTTCAATTTAAAGCAAAAAAATGATAAATACAAAACAATAACATTACCATGTATTCTACCAGATTAATATGAATTATTAAAAGTCAATAGACAAATCGAAGAGTTTGATATATATCAAATTTACATGGCATTGTCGGACATCTAGATTTCTTTAAACGCCAAAAGAAGCTATGCAAGCCTCGTACCGAATCTCATTGTAAAACACAAGTTTTAATACAATTATTATATTGAGATTGATTTTCTCCATTGCCTAAGTGGGTTTAAACAATATCATCACGATAACCAACAATGCAGCGACATGCGGACCCTTGGAGTGCCAAACTTGGCACAGGGAGACACTTAAATGCCAAAATTGAAGGAAAAAGGATTAGTTAAGTGCCAATGGCAAAAAAATCCGACCAAACTGCCATGTGTCATTTTTCAACTATTTTATTTGCTGACGGATCAATTTTTTTGAAAATAAAATATTTACGTGGCAATTTTTTTTTTTTAAAAAGAAATTGTCCAAGTCATACTAGAAAAAAAAATTAAAAGATCGATTTTATTAAAAAAAAAAAAAGGGAAATATTGGGGCGAGAAGGGCTGTGTAGCCCTCGCCGCCGCACCATCGTCGAGAAGGGCTAGCAATAGTGGGGCGAGGGTTGGCCGGGGTCGCCGGGTCCTCGCCAGTGGCTAGCGACCCCGGCCAACTTGCGGTGAGGGCCTGCGGGCCCTCGCCCAACCGAGCCAAGGGCCAACTACCGCCTAGCTAGGGTCGCCTAGCTAGGTGGCTAGTGACCCTTGCTGTAGGTTGGTTGGGCTTGCCGGCCACCGGCTAGGGCCCGGCGACCCCAACCGACCCTCACCTACCGTCGCCGACCCTTCCGCAACGGCGGCGACAACGGCGAGGGTGTGCAGCCCTCGCCCAATCCTCCCTTCCTCCTTTTTTTTTAAAAAAATTAATCAATTTTATAATAATATGTTTTTAAAATTATTTAATTAATATATATTTTTAATGCCACATAAGTAAAAAAACGACGTCGTTTTGGCTGAGTTTTTGCTAATTCAGCTTCCGGCGAGCCACGTAAGCACATTATATTATTAAAATAAGCCACATTAGATTTTCGACGACTTTCGCCGTAGTTGGCACTTAAGTGTATCTTTCGTAACTTTTGACACTTAAGTGTCCCCTCGTGTCAAGTTTTGGCACTTAGAGTGTACTTTTGCCGCAATGCAACCAAGTAAAGCAAAGATAGTGGAAGACTTTGACTTGCTTTCTCTCGTCAGTCTTTTCCTATTGACATTTTCGTTTAAGTAGCTTTTGTAGGTTTTTGCCCTATCCCTTTCTTTGGTAGGGAGAAAAGGGTAGGAAAATGCAAGGAAGGAAGCAAAGATGGTGGAAGACTTTGACTTGCTTTCCCTCTCCTCACGCTGAGAAGTAGATCATCTAACATCCATGATTTGAGAGGTGCGTGCTTCCCAGACAATTGCCCATCAGGATTAATTTAAATATTAGTATTCCTTCTCTTCAGACCTTCTTTTAAAATTTCTATTTAAGATTAAAGATAAGCAAGTCGTCAATGTAAAATTTGGAATAAAATATTAAATTGTTCACATAATTTTGCGGGTCGCACTCTCACTGCTATGCCTTCATCCTTTTTTCTTTTTTTGGTCTAGAAAAGCAATAAAGCAATTATACAAAATTAGTATGATTAGCAACTCTTTTATACCGGTAGTCGCTCGTAAGTTTTCTATGCATTAAGTAACTTTGAATTAGAAAAGGTAATTTTCTGTGGATCTATTGTTCGTAAATCTCAATGTTGATAGTTATTATTCATTCAACAAAGTAAGTTTAACCATATGAGTAACTGATACTTTATATACCTACTAACTTTTAACAAAGGAAAAAGGTAATGCAATTTCATATGGTTAGTAACTCATTAATCTGTCTTGTAATATTTATACAATAATAGTATTCTTATATATATCGAAGTAACTTTCCCTACATCTGTGTGTCAGTAACTTTTCACAAGAGTGAATTTTTAGAGATGCAAGTGACATCTGGGCTAGAGTTGATAACTTTGCACTAAATTTGAACAATCACTTAGTTTTAACTCTTAGCTATAACTCATTAAATTTATATTTTTACTTACATTGAAATTCATTAGGAGTACTAAAATTTTGTTTTAATCTATTTGTGATAAAAACATTAATAATACTTAGATCATCAAATTACTACTCTTCATCCAATCATTTTAGTATATATACATTCAAGCAAACGCAAATTTACTTTCCACTTTTAAATGGAAACAAATTAAGTTATTCTCGAAATTTATATTTAATGAAACTGTTGGTACTTGAATTTTTTTTTTATTTAAATATGTCCATGTCATATCTAATTGAAAAATCGATTCAATTACATCCTTAAATATTTATCTAATGTGCACCGTGATCTTATCTCTTAATTGATTCTTTTCCTGACCTTTTTTAAAATGTTAAATATTGTCTCATTTTAGTACTTAGAAGGACAAAATCCGTATAATGTCACTTTCTAGTCTTTTTCTTGTTAAGAACTTTGCTTTCTCCAAGCTTTAGCTATTAATATTAATCCGGTTCCTAACACTTCTAACATGTGAGAAATGGTAGTTAGACATTATTTTGTAGGTTATATTTTCAGTTCTGGGGATGAAGCTTTGGAAAGCTACCTGGAGGAACAGTATATTGGTTCATACAATTCTATGCTTTCATCCAACTTGTTTTTTTTTTTTTTTTTTTTTTGGTAAGGTAAGTTTATAAACAATCAACCAAAGAACTGTACAGCAGAGGTGAAGCACGGCACCAACAAGCACTCAACTAGACAACATGTCGTTCGAGTGAAAGGGTACCGCGATTACAAAGTTGAGACAAACAAACAAGCTAGGAACAAAAGGGGACCAAAGGGACCCAAAAAGTCCTAGAACTAAGCCAAAAACAGCTCCACATCAAAAATACGGGGGTCTATCTCCCAACTATGCTGCATCCTCCTATTCTTGGGGTTGTCTTCAACCCTTTTGAAAGCAAGGGCCTTATCCTTTACCGCCTTAAAGAGCTGTAGCTTCATGGATGGAATGTAAAGTTTTGGCCACGGAATATAATATCATTCCTGGTCTTCCAAATGATATAGCAAAGAGAACAAAAAAAAAAAATTGATCTATCTCCCAATAAAACCCCTTGCCAGATAAAACATTAATAGCCCATAGGAGATTGTCCGGCCAGGAAGAATTGGTCCAAGGTAGATTACATTTAGCGGCCCAAAAATTAGCAAGAGAATTGGAGACGCAGCAGTCAAAAAATAGGTGGTTGACTGAATCAGGCCTAGAGTTACGAAAGCACAAACCGAGCTGGGTATTCTGCCATAGGACATGAGAAGTACTGCGTTGGGAGGCGGTTCTTGGAAATAAGCCAAAGAAGGAATTGGTGTCTAGAGGCTAAAGTCTTGTCCTAGACAAAAGAAGACCAATGAACCGAGTTTGCTTTACGGCGAATAGTAGCCCAAGCCGAAGCCATCGAAAATTTTCCAGAGAAATCCTCCACCCAACTAAATGTGTCCTGACCATGAGAAAGAGGGGGAACCGATATTTGTCACGATAACAACTCTTGAAAGATTTGGAGCCCATCCGGCGAATATAGGTCATTCACCTTCGCTTGTCTAGAAAGGTCCAATTGGTAAATATAGTTGTCCGAAAAAATCAAGTTGAGGGGACCGAAATCAAGCCATGGATCAAACCAAAGCGATATATACTCACCATCTCCTATCTTCCACCTGAAGTGGGGTTGGAATTCATCCCTTAAAGCAAGAATCTTCCGCCAGGCCCAAGAGTAGTGGGTTGGAGTAGAAGAAATCCAAAAATTCTTCCTTTTAAGATATGTGCCATGAATCCATTTACATCATAAGGATTCTTTATCGGTAAAGAGCAACCAGATGTGTTTAGCCATGGCTGCTTTATTGCTGTCCTTGATTCTCCTCAACCCAAGTCCTCCTTCCGAAGTAGGGAGGCAGACATCAGCCCAAGACACTTTTGCACCTCCCGGTCCCATGGTTGGTCCCTTCCAGAGAAACTGTCTACAAATTTGCTCTATCTTATCCACTACCGAAGATGGAAGCCAAAAAATGGATGCCCAATAAGCTTGAATGGCATGTAATACAGACTTAATAAGTTGTAGATGACCCACAAACGAGAGAAAACGGTAAGTCCAAAATTGAACTCTAGTAGTAAGATGGCATACCAGGGCATTGCAATCCACTTTGTTCAATCGTGATGTGATGATAGGCACACCCAAATAGCGAACTGGAAAGGAACCCAGTGTGAAGCCAAGAGCTTGTATAATCTGATCCCTAACTGTGTCAGATCCACCAGAGATAAATACTTCACTCTTGTTGGCATTCGGTATCAAGCCACTCCATGTGGAGAATAAAGTGAGCCCATTATTGATGCGAGAAATGGAAGCGAGACTCGCTTGACTGAAGATAAATATATCATCCGCAAAAAATAAATGGGACAACCATGTGGCTTTACAACGTCAGTAATACCGATAATCCGGATGCCGAGTATGAGAATCAATGATCCCAGTAAAGACCTCCATAACCAAGGTGAAGAGATATGGGGACATAGGGTCTCCTTGTCGAATACCTCGTCCACTGGAAAAGAAGCCATGAAGTTCGCCATTGATAGAGATGGAAAACTTAAAGGTACGAACACATACCATAATCAGTCTTGTAAGATGGTTAGGGAACCCAAATGCTAGGAGAGTGTTCTCTAGGAAATCTCAATCCAGAGTATCATAGGCTTTCCTGAAGTCCACCTTGATAGCACATTTTGGAATGTGGGGATTATTATGAAACCCGGTGAAAAGTTCTTGGGCAAAAAGAATATTGTCACGGATTCACCTTCCCTTCACAAATGCAATTTGAACCGGACTAATCAAATAAGGAAGAACTGCTGCAATTCTAGAAGAGAGTATCTTAGTGATGCACTTGTAAATCGTATTACAACATGCAATTGGTCGGACATCTGAAACCAATGATGCATTGGGGACTTTAGGCACCAAGGCAATGATAGTATTATTGACTTCTTTAAGCATACAGCCTGATTCAAGGAAATCCATTACCGCTTCAATGACTGAAGGACCAACCTTATCCCAATTCTTTTTAAAGAAGTCAACATTATAGCCATCAGGTCCGGGTGCTTTGTTCCCAACAATGGAGAACATAGCATCACGAACTTCAGATGGAAGGAATGGTTGAGAAAGAAAATTGACCTGGTCAGGCCTGAGAGGGGAGTGGATGACCGCAATGAGCTCCTGTGCGGATGGCCTCATAGACATAGCAACCGGGGCAAGTAGGTCCTGGAAATACGAGACAAAAACTCACTGTACATCCACCAGTTCTGTGACCATTTGGCCAGTGCAGTCTATGACTGAGATAATCCAATTACAGAGATGCCGGTGATTGATCGAATGGTGAAAGAACTTAGTATTGTGATCCCCTTCCTTAAGCTAGCGAATTCTAGACTTTTGTTTGAAGAAAGACTCCTCAAGGGATCGGAGTTCATAATATTCTTTGATTTGGGAATGTTCCCCTTCCGCCAAAAGGCTATTCTGCGGATCTTGATGGAGTGCTTCTTGGGTAGCCAGAAGAGCCCTTTTTGCTGTAGCCACTCGCATAGAAATGTCCGAGTAAGCATCTTTGTTCAGACATTTAAGGCGACCTTTCAGAAGCTTGAGACGGGCGTAGAGTTTGAACATAGGAGAACCTAAAACTTGAGTATCCCAAGCCTGTGCCACAAGCATGGAGAAATCCGGGTGGCTCATCCACAGGTTGAAGAATTTAAAAGGAACCCGGCAGGAAACAGGCGCAAAAATTTTTACAACCATCGGTGTATGATCCGAAAGACCCGGGGCCAAAAAGGATGCTTCGAGAATGAATAAACCGTACACCAGCAATTATTAACCAATACTCGATCAATTTTCCTTTGCTTCCTGCGAGCACCCGAAGAGGTTGACCAGGTAAAACGGAAGCCTACATAGCGAAGATCAATCAGTTCAGCTTGGTCTAGGCAATCCTTGAACTTATTAAAAGCGGGAATCCATATATCTGGGCCCCCCATGCAATCCGAAGAGTCTCGGATGGCATTGAAATCACTGGCAACCATCCAAGGGCTTTCCTTGAGAGCAGAGATCAATCTAATAAGATCATTCCAGAGGGGTCTCCAAGAACAAAGGTATGCTCCCCATAAACCATCGAAAGAGTTAGAGCAGACCCCGAATTCAAAAAATTTACATCTCCATAGATAAGTTGGCTAGAACTAAAAAGTATATTGAATTCCACCAGAAACGGGCTCCATCCAACCCAAATACGCCCCTAAGAAGAGTGCTCATAATTAGACAACCACAACCATCCAGGAAATAAGCCAGAAGAAATAATACCAAAATTATCAGCTGGAACTTTAGTTTCCAATAAACCAACACAGCATATATTATTGAGGCACACAAACTGTTTAACTTCAGCTTGCTTAATAGGATTCATGAGACCCCTTATGTTCCAACAGCCAAAAAACATGAGATTTAGTCAAAAAGAAGGACAGGAGGACTACCTCCTTTTGGGATGCCATCGGCTGGTCGCTGGCTTTGCTTTTATAGAGGGAGACCCAGAGATTGGCTCTAGCTTGTTGGCCTACTTAAGCCTCTACTCAACATGTGGAGAGCTAGGCGAAACAGCCTCCTGCAGGGGATCAACAGAACACAGCAACAGCTCCTAACCAGGCCTTGTAGATTGCACCAGTAGCGCCTAATCTAGATTTGCAATCAGATCAGCCTCCAGCAGCTCCTGACCTGGACTCGTAGAACACACCAGCAGCGCCTTACATGGACTATGAGCAGTACCAAACTCCTCATCAAGATCATCAGCTGAAGCGAAGGAAGTGGGGGAGGCTGGTTCTGTAGAGGGTATCGCAGCCTTCAGAATAGAAGAGGAAACAACATGGGGGGCACCTCTTTCTTGCATGATCTTAGCCACACTGGATGCTAATGGTCTGATTGGGGTTGGCAACACTAGAGCAAGCTGCGCACTCTCCTTACCAGCTCTGCTTCTGACCTACTGCCACTTCTCTATAGGGGCTGGTACAAACACCAAATCAGGCCGAGAAGAGACAATATGGGTGGGATGTCCATCCATCATAGCAGGATGCTCTACATCCTACACACCAGCCAGGTTCACCTATTCAAACCGAGTAGGGCAGGGGTTGTTGGCAAGGCACCTGTGGCCAAAAACGCCACAAACTTGGCATGATATAGGTTTCCATTCATACTCAACTTCCACAACACGAACAGCCCCATTTAAGAAAACCTTAATGGTATCACAGAAGGCTTTAGAGGCTTCTAATTCAACACAAACTCTAGCAAATGAAATCATTTTCAATTGCTCCATGTGCTGGTCAACATATAGCGGTCTTCCCACAATGCTAGCAACTTTGCTAAGTCCCTGAGCAAACCACAACCCATAGGGAAGATTCTTCAGTCTTATCCAAATTGGAACCGAAGTATGTTCTCATTTTTTTAGCTCCAACATAGGATGCCATTGCTGAAGAATTAGAAGCACACGTGCCACGGTCAATGGTCCTTCTTCGATGACCTTTCTTCTAAAGTCCATGTCCGGGATGTGAAAAAAATAGAAGCCTTGGTCGTTTGCTTTCACCTCCAACAGTCGATGACCCCATAAATGTTTAAGAGCTGTCTCAACTAGTTTGAATGCGAGTTTCTTCCCAACAAAATAACCAACTAAGCATTCTTGCCATAAAGGATCAGCAACATCTAAATCATCCTCAGAACAATTGACTACATTATCCACATCTGAATTAGGAGGGATAAATGAAAGGGAGTACCCTTTTACAGCAACTTTAGCCACATTTGCCCAAGAACGGGCTGCTGTGGGCGGTTTCCCAGCTTGTTGCTGCAGCAAAGCTGGTCGTTGTTCTGTTGTAGCAGTAGACTGACCTCGACTAGGCCCAGCAACACCAGTTACATCAGTGGACGGACCTGTTCTTCCTTCGTCGTTTTGCCCCCCACCAACAGACACTTGAACAGCACCCTTGCATTTCATTGCTCGTTCATAGGAGGGGTTGCGGACTACCGATGCCCTGCTCTGGCTATGATTACGACCATCGCCCAGCCCGGGCTATGACTTAAGGGCTATAGAGTCCCTCTCCATAGTTGGAACAGGATCAACAGAGTTACCGACTAAGCTTAGACCGAGCCAACCCTAACATCGCACTCCTAATCCGCGGAAGAATAGACCTTACCAGGGCAAGAATCGATGGGGGTTCTAATGGTCTGCTCTTGCTCGGCTTCTCTTCCAAAATGCAGCTTCCATCGGAGACAGAGACGGCCGCACGAAGCCAAACCAGAACCGAAGCTACAGTGGTTCAAGAACTCAGCCGAGAGAGAGAGAGTGATGAACAGTACATTTTGCTATTTTGGTCGACGCTCTCACAAGTTAGACCGTTGTAATAGCGTCTTTCATCCAACTTGTTTTTCTGTATAAAAAGCAATAAAGTAATCATACAAAATTAGTATGATTAGTAACTCCTTTTATACCAAAAATGAATCTACCCATTAGTAACTAGTCATTTTTCTATGCAAAAAATAATTACGGAATAAGAAAAAGTAATTTTCTGTCTATCTAATGTTAATAAATTTCGATGTTCATAGTAATTTTTCTAGACTTTGCTATATACATCAACTTATGTTTGTTAATTATCAGCGAGAGTATGTAAAATTTTATGTCGTGGACATATTACATTGGTGTGAGTGTTAGATATGCTATACCATTGTTAAACTAATTCGTGTCAGTTGACACCTAAATTTCCATTAGAAGATTTCCCATTCATTTTAATAAGAAAACTAGAGATTGAATTCAACAGAGTTTGACCCCTAAACAAAAATGTCGATCTTGCATGGTCTTGCATTCGTAATTCTCACTACATTTCTAGGCATTTAGATATCAGGGGCATTTAACTTTTGGGCATGAAGCATTGACGTCAAGCAAAGCATGAATTCAAATATGAGTTTCTTTGGAAGTGGCTCTATAGATGGCGCCACATGCGAAAACGAGTCTTGAACTTACTTGAGGTTTCGGAAGCGAGTCCACGTTAGTCCAGCGACTCCAGCCCTAAGCTATAATCAAACTCGGCCGAATAAAGGAAAAAGGAAGTGCGGCCATTCAAGGGGAACAAGGGAAATTCCAATCGGTCAACACCCATTTTTGAAGCCAATTCCAGTCTGAACATGTAAGATGAAAGGCCTTGTTCAGCTGCTGCACGGGTCGAAATGGAAGAAAAGGCAAAGGAGAAGGAAAGGGGCGTGTAGTTTCCATCTTGACGAGGGAGCAATCTTGGCATTCACGGCTAAAAGAATGCGAGAAAAATCTGTGCATGGAAAAACAGAGGATTCTCGGGCAAGTGGGGCAGCGAGTTTTTAATCATTGCTAAAGAGAGCTCGAAAAGGAAAAGGAAAAGGATGGAGCTTTCTCTTCACGGCCAAGAAAGAGAAACACAGAGAGAGGTGGTCGGCAAAAGAAGAGAAGTTGTTGATAGGGGTGATCGAGTTCAGGGTCTGGACCCTATATCCGACACTGTTATAACCGGTTTCTCTTTTTTGGATCATGTACCCTACCCTGTTTTTCTGATCGGGGAACAGGGTCAATCATATTTTCACTGGAACCTATTTTGCAACTATTCGATATCCTATACGGCTTCAAATTTTATATTAATTAGCGAAAAAACAACAACGTAATCCTCTAAACATTATAAGACAAAGCAAAAATCCTAATAATGCATGAACATTAGCAATAAATATGGATATAATATTAGTCTCATTTCCACAAATACTTCTGATATGATCTAATGTGCTTGCTCATGTGTATGCGAGGGAGCTCTTATTAAGAGGGCATTTTTCTTGAGTTGAACTGAGAATGCTTTAATTAGTGTTACAATAGTTAGTAATACTTGTCCCGCGACTATAATAATAGTTGAAAGTGAGACCATTGAAAAAGAAAAACAATGCATGAGAACAATTTTTTTTAACAATTCTTTCAAAACAATTCTCCTTTAACTTGATTTAGAGAGAAGCTTTCTTTTTTTAACAATTCCTCGAAGACAAAGAGACTCAAAGGCACTATACAGAGAGACAATTTTTCTTTTTTAACAGGGTAAAAACCAGTTCCAAAACCGGTCCGGTTTAGGGTGGGTTTTTACTTGGACCCTGTTCCCAGACTGGTTTCAACCGGCTCCCAAAAACTGGAACCGGTTCCCAGACCGGTTTAATCGGGAACCGGCTCCCGACCCTGTTTTTTGGGTGGTTCGGTCTGGGTTCCGGGTAAACCCTGTCCGGTTGCACACTTCTAGTTGTTGAGGCACGCATGAGGAAGCGATGGAGAGTGAAAGATAAAATTTCCTCGAAGTTCCCTTTTCCTCTGAACATTAATTTCCAAGAATTTTACTCGTCGCAGTCAAATTTCTCCATCATTTGATTTTAAAGCCCGCTTGGAAACAGCCCAAAAAGAAATCATGTTCAGCACTGTTCCGAAGTTGACCGACTTTTGTTTCAGTTAGGATTCAAGTGTGAAAACCCATTTATACAAAGAAAAGGGCATGCAAAGGTAATAAGGATTGGGGACTTTGCAAAAGTCACTGTTATCAAGAGTTACCCTCTTCAAAGGGAACTCATTTTGCAAAGAATATTCACACATTTTATAGACAAGAATCGCTCTACATCTAATTGTCATTGCTAGAATACCAAACAAGCTAGGAATCTAATTATGCTTTCACTTTATATCCTCTAATTTTGAAACTAGGAATCTAATTATGTTTTGAGAAGAATCTAGACCCATAAAAATGATGGATCTAATGTAAATCTCACAAAACTCATGATAAGTATAGCATCTAGGGGAGAAGATGGATTTTGTGAATTCGGATAACGATGAAAATTTGATAAACCTTATTATTACGTGGCCAATCTTGGCTATGCTGATATATATTCAAATCAACCTTCCACATATCAACTTCAACTCTCTTCAAACCCTTGACAAGAGACTAGTGTTAAAATTACATATATACCATATCCGTGTGTTCACATTCATGTACTTTTACTTGCATTGGCTCATTCATTTCAATTTAAAGATAAAAAGGTATAATTATAAAACAATAATATTACCACGTATGCTATTTGATAATTATGAGTTATTTAGCGTTAACAAACAAATTGAAGAGCTTGATGTATACTGAGTTTACATAATACCGTCGGACATCTAGATTTTATTAAAACACCTCACCGTTGAGACCTCATGCTAGATCCCATGGTTGAACAGAAATTTCAGTATAATTATTAAATCATCATTGATTTTCTCCGTAGCATCACTCACAAACCGTGCAAGATGGGGGAAGACTTTTTGACTTGCTTTCTCTCGTCGTTTAGGGGTCCCCAATGATGGTGACACCCTCACTTCATGTGCCTGCTCCCTTCTCGTTTTCCTTTTCTGGGCCCCGCTGATTGTTGACGAGGTTTGACTTGCAAGCAGGTATTCGCATCGGACGGCTGAGGATGACTCCATCCGGAGCAGAAGGGACTAGAGTGGGCCATCGGGCAATTAAGGCCCGGATGGGGGCATGCTTAGATGCTGACACGTGTAAAAATCAAGCGAGCCCTCTTCTGGAACAATTGGTCCTTTTCTTTTGGGTGGTGTGCAATGCATTCTGAAACCATCACTCTCCCTTTTTGCAATATATTAAGGCCTTAGCGCTCTCTCTCTCTCTCTCTCTCTCTGCGCAGGGTTCTCATTCTTGAATTCTCACGCATTCACGTACTCCATTAGCCTCTTCAACTCACTCGCTCTTCGCTCCGCTGGAAGCATGGCGGTTTCCGGCGAACACCGACCTCTCGACTGCTCTCTCCCTCACGAGCTCACCTCCGAGACTCCCTTCCCCAGCCTCAAGCTCTACTTCCTCATCGGGATCCTCAGCCTCTTTGCGCTCTTCATCGCTCTCCTCATATACCTTTGCATCCGTCTCAGCCGGACCTCGAACAAGCGTGAAGTGCTAACAAAAGGGACGAATTCACCGGCGTCAATTGGACCTTCCTTTGAGGTATTTCTAAGTTTTCGAGGATTAGACACCCGTCATGGATTCGCCGATTTTCTTTACCATGGCATGGTGGAAGCCGGGATACTTGTCTTTAGGGATAGTGAATCCCTCCATGTCGGTCAAAGAATCAGCGACGAACTATTGCGAGCAATCCATAACTCCAAGATCTACATTCCCATATTCTCCAAGAATTATGCATCAAGTCACTGGTGCCTCCGAGAGCTTGCATACATGGTTGAGTGTGCCTCCAAATCGAATGAGAAGAAAGAGATTTTGCCCATTTTCTTCGATGTGGAACCCGATGATGTCAAGCTCAAAACAAAGTTATACAGTAAAGCCCTTTCAAAGCATCAGAAAAAGTTTTGCACTGAAGTTGAATCATGGAAAAAGGCTCTTATTAATGTGGACGAGATAAAGGGATGGAACTGGAAGACGGATGAAAGGTAAATGACTTAAACTTTTCAACTTTTCATCTGTAGAATTCCTTTTCTTCCCTAGTCATTTTAATCACGGTATTGTTGGTGAAAATATAGTTTATTAATCGCACCGATCCTATCTAGTGTAAATTGTGGTGGTGGCCACTGTCGCCAATGCTGTCGGCCACAGTGACCGATATCGGCTCTATTGCAGCGATGGTGCTATTGTGGTAGTAGTGCACCCTACTCATCCTAATTTTGTTTCTCCTCTCACACCTAGTCCCCAACACAGTCACAGTAATAGATCTCTGAGCAGTTCTACCAAGCCACCGACCAGCCACTGCAGTAGCTTGACCGACATTCCCCTCCACTTCTTCATCGCTGGCCGGCACCAACCCACCGGAAGCCGCCACTGAGCCATCCGGCCCCCACCATTTCTCCCTCTGAATCACTGTGACGAGATAGATCCGGGCTCAAAAGGCCATTTCTGACATCCCCAAGCCCATACTTGGGTAAGCCCAAATCTGGTGTTGCCCAAGGCCGGTGACGCCATCCCTGGTGATCGCAAGGCCACGACCCCCGTTGTGGAGGATTGAGGCAAGGCCGAGACGGGCAGGTCGACAGGGTGTGATGGGCAACGACGATGGAACATGACTGTGACGGCCTTGGGAGGTGAGTGATGTCAATGGCGGCGAGGTAGTGGCAGGGGCCAATGGAGTGGTGACTGAAATTGGGGCAGCGGAGATAGAATGGGAATCTAAATTATTTTGCGTTTTAACTGCAAAAATTTACCCCTAACCCGGTTGTTACATTTTGGCAGCCAAGCAGATCTGGTACGGTCCATAATTCAAACTATGTTGACAAAGCTAAACATAGGATTTAAAAAAAATGTGACTGAAGATCTACTTGGAGTCCATGATCGTGTAGAAGATATAATCAAAATGTTGCATCTAGAATCCAATAGTGTACAATTCCTTGGAATCCACGGAATGGGCGGGATTGGCAAAACAACACTTGCCAAGGTCATCTTCAATCAACTGTCTTCTAGCTTTCACGCGTGCAATTTCCTTTCAGACATTGGAGAATCATCACGATGCCGTGGTCTGGTACATTTGCAAGAACAGTTGCTATATGGGTTCCATTATGTTGGTTTTGCCTGCCAAATTCATGACGTGGATCATGGAATCAATATTATTAGGAGACTACTTTGTAATGAGAAAGTTCTCCTTGTTCTCGACGATGTGGATGGGAAAGAGCAACTCAAAAGTCTAGCAGGAAAATGTGATTGGTTCGGTTCTGGTAGTAGGATTATCATAACTACTAGGGACCAAAGTGTCCTAACCATTCAGGGAGAAGCAACAGGTGAAGGCTCCACAACTATATCGACTTATGAAGTATGTGAAATGGAATTTGATCATGCTCTTAAGCTTTTCAGTAGGCATGCTTTTAGAAGAGACTCTCCGCTAGATCGTTATATCTCTGTTTCCAAAAAAATTGTCTGTACTTTGGGAAATCTTCCTTTAGCTCTTGAGATTATAGGTTCATCCCTTAATGGTAAATCCGAAGCATTATGGGAAGACACATTGAAGAAGCTAAAAAAAGCTCCTCCCAGGGAAGTCCAAAGAAAATTGATGATAAGTTATGAAAGGTTAGATGATATACAAAAACAAGTATTTCTAGATATAGCTTGTTTTTTTGTTAATGCAGATAAAACATACCCCTCCTACATGTGGGATGCTTGTGAATTCTACCCACACGAATCCATTGAAGTCCTCTTCCTCATGTCCTTGATAAAAATCAAGGATGACAATACTTTCTGGATGCATGACCAAGTGCGGGACCTCGGAAGGGAAATTGTTAAAAAAGAGAATCTTGATAATCCATGCAAGCGTAGTAGAGTACATAATCCTAAGGAAGCACTAAGCATTTTGCAGCGGAAAAAGGTAAGAAAGGGGACAACAATTTATTTTTCTTGTGAACTGTTCTAAATTATTCTTGTAAAAAGAAAAAATAACCGCTATTAAATTGTTTGCTTTTGACTTTCTCACGTGGACTTCTTTGTGTTTCCATTGTTAGGGGAATAGGAGAATTAAAGCACTGTCACTTGGATCTCCTGAAGACAGAATTCAGGGGATTATAGGACGAGCAATATATAATGAAATTACTATTTTAAAGCATGATGAATTTGCTGGTTTAGAAAACCTGAGGTACTTTCGAGGGGAGCATGTGTCCTTCGTTGGAGAATTCAACAATCTTCTTTCCGATTTAAGATGGCTTTCTTGTCGTAATTGCCCTTCCATGCCTGAGGCGAAAAACTTTCATCCAACTAATTTAGCCATTCTTGACCTTTCATGGAGCCAAATTTCAGAAGAAAGTATTGATTGGCTCAAAGTACGATACAAGTCCCACTCCTTATATTCGTAAATCATTTCTTTTTCTTGTTTTTTCTTTGTAGGTTGTTTTTGAAAAATTATTTTATCAAATTGTTTTGCAGGCGGCAACGAAACTAAAAGTCCTAGATCTCAGCCGCTGCTATAACTTAAGGAGAACACCTCATTTATCTATGTTGGTGTCTTTGGAGATCTTGAAGATACATGATTGTGATATTTTGGAAAGTATTGATGGGATCGAAGTATGACATGAGTCCCAGTCCTTGTATTCTTAAATTGTTTCTTTCCATTTTCTTTTGTAGGCCGTTTCTCAATAAATATTTTATCAAATTGTTTTGTAGGTGGCAAAGAAATTAGAAGTCCTAGATCTCACCAACAATCGTAACTTAAGGAGAGCACCCGATTTATCTATGTTGGTGTCTATGAAGATTTTTAGATTATGTTATTGTTGGGGGATAAAGAAACTTCCGGACTCGATTGGAAAATTGCAATCGTTAATTGAGTTGGATTTGAGAGGAACAGGTATTGATCACCTACCTGATTCATTTAGCAATCTAAAGCAGCTGACAACCCTTAGGATGAGGGAAATGAAGGGAGGGTTGACAAAATTACCTAGTGCAGTCTGGCTTGTGTTCTTATCAGATTTTTTTGATGAGCTTTCTAGAACAGATGCGAAGCTGTGCTGTTTGAAAATGCCAGACTTGTCATGGAGCCAAATATACAGATTACCCACTGTAGTGAGTCTCGTCTCTAATATCCATAAACTTGAGCTAACCGCACGGGGTGGCAGACGGTTGCGAGATCCGAAGTGGACCCCCCTTCTTGAGCTGGAGAATGTCTTTGCTTTGCCTACTGAAGACATTCCTCCCCAATCTCAGCTGAAAGAACTAATATTGGCCTCCCCAAACATGCGGTTCCTCCTCCAGCTCCCGTCTAGTTTAAGAGAGTTAGTATTACGAGAAATAGCACAACTCCGACGTGACTTCGGTTGGGAAGCTCTTGTTTCACTCAATTGGCCACGTCCTTTTTACTATGTCTATTGGATGCCAATATTCCTTGGTATATGTGATTCGGAGTTGGAGAAACTCCTCATGCAGGATTGCACGTTTTCAAGACGGCTCCAACGGTTTGTGTTGAAAATGAGAAGATTTGAACTTCCACAACCTCCTCGGCGTAAGTTCCTCACAAAAGCACTTGAGCCGTCGCATCTAAAGAATCTGCAAGAGGTAGATCTATTTGAATGCGAGCTGGTAGTCAAGATTCACGGCCTTGAAGAATTGGGATCCCTTTCCTCCCTCACGGTCGTGTATTGCAGTTCGATCGAAAGGATGCCAGATCTATCGAAATTGAGGAAGCTAAGGGAGCTCCAAGTAGGAAAATGTCCTAAGCTAAGAAGCGTGGAAGGTTTGGACCGCTTGGAATCTCTAAATTGTTTGCGGATTCACGATTGCAGGTCATTGGAGAGTTTGGCGGATACCTCAGATTTGGATTTAGAATGTTGCCTAATTGTCCATTGCAAGCAGTTGCCCAACTATCATAGTTATTGTAAACGTGGCAAGGGTTGCTGTTGTGAGACACTTTTCGAGGGGTTACGGAAATCCGACCCGATGGAAGCCCGGCAAGTATTACAGGGACACCCAAATGCTGCACCGGTAAAGCAGACGGAGCTTGACTTGGTTGTTGTGCTGGGTGTTGCCATTTTGTTTGTTCTTTTGGTTTCGTTTTGTTTTTTAGCTTTTTGAAGAAGGATTTCTCCCGGACAAATGTCGGTAATAAAGCTTAGAATGTGAACCAGGCACGCTCGTATGATGCCTAAACATTGTCCAATTTTGATCAACTTTTGAACAAAGTACTTTGTTCATTGATTGCTGTCCTTTTTTTTTTCATCTTATTCCTCCTTTTGTTTTTGTTAAATATGGATTTCCCATTTATGGCCTATCTTGGGCATAATGATAGATTCTGATTGATTACGATGAGTTATTCTATCAACATGTTTTGCATGACAGAAAGTATAAATATGTGCACCCATATTGTTCATTAAAATTCATTATATGAATAATCCCACTTCATAAAGAAACAAAATATAGATCATAGTACAAATACCTGTTTTGCATGACAGAAAGTATAAATATATGCACCCATATTGTTCAAAAAAATTCATTATATGAATAATCCTACTTCATAAAGAAACAAAATATAGATCATAGTACAAATACAAGAAGTTGGCCAATATATCATAATAAGATTGCTAAATCTCTTGGTAACAGAGAGGGATGTTGAAAACATGCAGAAAATTGTGAAGCTTGCAGTTCACAGATTGCAGACATTAGTAAATTGATGTCACGACAACATAATGTGAATGGGCATAACGACAGTTTCCATCAGATGTTGATAGAGAGCAGAGCAAATCAAAGAGAGAGGACCAGATGATGGCATTATCTAAACCATATGCAGTAGATCCAGACTATTTAGCAAGTGCCATTATTCTGAAATGGACATTTGCCTTATTCAACCAGTCAAAATGGGTATAGATGCAATCAGTCACTGTTTTGAAATCAGTCTCCGACAGTTCTCTCCCTCTCTAGTCCTACGTCTATATTGTAATATTAGAAGAAGAAAAAATTTTCAGGCACCAAACTTATGTCGAACCTAACTGGTCAGCTTATTGCTCTGCCTCCCTACAATTCATCCTGCGAACAGCATGAAAGGACGAAGATTAATGAATGCAAAAAACACGAAAATAATGCCGCAAGATGAAGTTCATCACCATGTCGAGTGAACAATCTTACATTCATTATGTCCTTGGCATCAGCAAACTCGGCACTCTCGTTATTGGCATCGTAATCAGCATCCGTCCTCACGGAGAGTGCCAAAATGCCAGCCTCCCATTGAAGGCGTTTTAATGCAACACTCTACATATATTTATTTAGAGACAGATATTCATGTGTAATTTACTCTTCTGAGAGAGCTATTACTGATTGAAATATGTGCTTTAAGAAGTGTATAAATGTGTAAGCAATGCTGAATTATTACAGTATGATCTATTGGCTTCAGGTAAAAACATCCCAGCCTGATGGTAGCTGTTAGTTTGGGAGAGTGGACATAAGCTTAGTTTAAGCCACTCCAAAATCTTTTACCTGTTTACCTGTTCTTATATTTGATGGAAGCACATTGCATCTAATAAACATGCATAGGTAGAACTGTTCCTGCATCTATCAAACTTGTGTTATTCTGCAAAAACTTGTTAAGATTTGTTAATCAACCTATTAATCCTCCTCTGGATGCATTATTAGCTACTACAACAGAATAGACTTTCCATTTCCAGTGGTAGAGTGAACATCTTTCAAGGAGCTAGAAGCAGTTGATGCAAACGTCAGGAAGTTGTCTCATCTATCCGGTCTTGGGAGGGCACAATTGAAGAGGAATCTTTCCATAATTATGTTTCCAATTTACACAAGAGTGTTGATTGTCTTTCACATGGACTGGATCTTCTTGCAAGGGAAGTGGATGGTTTCACCCAGATTGTTTTTACTGGGCATGATGCTTTGTTGTGTAACCTTAAAGCCAGCGGTACGGCTTATCAGCAAATGCCAAAAAGCAAGGCGGAACGATAACTTTCTGTGATCGGAGAACTGACGAAAGCTAGATATCTGTAGACTTTGCCATACACATCAACTTACATATTCTGTTATCTTGTTGGTGAGGGTACCTAAGATTTTATGTCATGGACATACTACATCTGGTGTGAGTACAAGATATGCTATGCTACTACAGGATTAATTTGTGCAAGTTGACATTTACATTTTCGCTTGGAGACTTCTCATTTATTAAATAAGAAAAATATGATCGAATTCAATAGAGTTTTCTCCTTAACAAAAATATCGATCTTACATGGTCTTGCATTCGCAATTCTCACTGTATTTGTTCAGTCTTGATATTAGGGACACTTAAATTTTGGGCATAAAACATTTGCACCAAACAAAACATGGATCCCACTATGAATTCCTGAACTCACTTGAGGTTTCACGACCGAGCCCCCACGAACCTGGCCTTGAGCTAATCAAACTCGGCCGAATGGAGGGAAAGTAAGCACGGCCATTCGAGAACAAGGGGAATTCAAAGCAACCAACACCCTTTTTCGAGCCAATTCCAGTCTGAACATATGATGTTCAGCTACACATGTGAAACCGGAAGAAAAAGGAAAAGGAGAGTCAAGAAAGGAAAAGAGCGTGCAGTTTCCATCAAAGGCAGCAATCTCGGCATTCAGGGGCCAGAATTCACGGCCAGAAGAAAACGAGAAAACCTGGGCATAAAAAAGCAGGGGATTCTCGGTCAAGTGGAGCAGGGATTTTTCACCATATAATAATTGTCAAAGGGAGTTCGAAAGAGAAAAGGATGGAGCTTTCCTTCATGGCCAAGAAAGAGAAATACAGAGAGAGGGTTATGGCTGGCGAAACAGAGAAAAACAGAGGAGGCAGATTCTCGTGGAGGAGGTGAAAAGAAACAAAAAGAAAAGAGAGAGAGAGAGAGGAGAGAGTTGACGGGGCATGCGTGAGGAAGCGACAGAGAATGAAGGATGCAATTTCATTTGAAATTTGTTTAATGGACTTTCGTAGCATCTACACTTCGTCAAAGTTCACTGTTCCTCTGCACTCTAATTTCCAAGAATTTTACTCCTCACAGCTAAATTTCTCCATCACTTCATTTTAAACCCCGGCCCACCTTGCACCTGGAGAAAGCCGAAAACGAAATTGAGTTCAACACTGTTTTGGGAAACCAAAGTGAATGGGAGATTGGCCGTATTGATGAGAGCCAAGATGATTCCCGAACTCGATATATTTTAATTTCAAAATGCCATCATTTCATTTATAATCATAAGGTTATTTATTAAACATACATAATTACTGGAACCTTACTAGGATATGGACGGGTTTGAAATTTATTGTATCAGATAATTAGCTCGAAACTTGAACTCAGAAAATCATTTGCCAAATTACCTTTAACCTATGAAAAAAAAACATAGGGTTACTTATATAATTTTTGAAGTCCAAACAAAAATCGTTATAAACCAACATTTTCAGCAACGCACTATTTCAAGCATGATTTCTCATTCTAGGATTGTCATATTTTAAGGTTTCTATTGTATTGATCTTAAATATTTTTCAATCTAATATTGTGAATTTTTGGATAAATGATTGTGCTAGCAAATTTGAAGTGGCTTATTATATACCCAGAGCAAGAAATTTGTTTACTAGAATAGTACAATGGCATATTAGAGTACTCAATGGGGATGGGTTTTTTTTTTTTAGGTCGGTTGCGATGGGGTTATTTTAATGAGATGGATTTTTGACAGGTTTGGGACGTGGATAGTCGTCCAAAACTAGCCTGACTTTTTTCCCTTACCATCAATGCTTTGCTTATATCTATTACAAGATAGAGTTAATCAAGAGATTTTAAAGTTAAATTGGCATTGGCCCGTCAAATTCAATACAAATAAAAAGTGATTACCCACCACCAAATCTAAGTTTAGTTTCATCTTTTAAAATGAAGGGAATTCGTTCGCTTCAACCTGTAGCCTATGCTTAGAAATGTGGAAAAGGTGCTGAAAGAAAAGATGTGGAAATCATTGGAAGAGTTTTCGCTATTTGGGAGAAGTAAGGAAAAAGGCAAATGATTTTGTGATAGCCCTTTTTGCCACTCATTTTTCTCTCTAGTTTGTATCTAAGGAAGAAAAAAAAAAAAGAATAAGAAAGAAAGTGGAGTTTCTCTAGTTACCCACCCTGTGCAAAATGAACCGACTAATTTTCCTTGCACCGTTACTGCATAACACTGCATAAAATGACAACGCTATCATCTTCCCTATGAGGAAGGTGAAGGTGAGATTGGTAGGAGTGAAAATAAAACTGAGAAAATTAAAAAGTCCGTCCTAACCTGAAAACCTTTAGCCCAAATAGACCAAGATGGATCCAAGCTTTATTATGTATATTTGATGAGGGTTGCACTTTTGGGCTTCACATCATCTAGTCCAAAATGGCCTAACCTACCCTATTTCTTTATCTTTGGTATTTTATTTGTTATATTCATAGCATTAAATTAACATTTGTAAGCCTAGTTGGAGAAAATGAAATTTTACAAGTGAATAGATTAATTCATTGTACTATCCGAAGAATGAAAATTATTTACAAATTTGAAAGGTAGAACACACTTAAAAGGAAGCAAAATATACGCAAAATTTTCAAAAGTCTACTACCTTTGGGCCGAGCCCGACCTGAATCCCAAAAACCCGAAATAAAAATGGACGGGCTAGATAGTACATCCGGGTTCACGCTTTTCTTCGGGCTTGAATATTCCAGGCCTAAAGGCAAAAATTGGCTAGAAGCCTAGCCAACCACCCATGGGTTGGCCACTGCTTCAAGCGACCCCCGATGGCCGACCTTATTAGCCGCCGCATGGCCGCTCTTTCGGCTGACAAACGTCTGTTATCACCTCCAGGCTCTCTCTCTCTCTCTCTCTCTCTCCAGCGTCAATGACGGTTCATCATGAGATCGAGCTCGACTCGATCTCCATCGTAGCATTTAGCTTAGTGCTAGCTAGAATTGCTCAAGCTCGACGATAGATCTGTTTGAGTATTGTTGCCGCTTTGAGACCGACCCCTTTATTTTCAAGCTAGGCCATGATAAAGGTGGAGGCTAACTTGTAGAGGTTGTGATAGGGTTGATCGGGGAGAGTGGGGGCGTGATGCAGGGACAGGGATGGTGACGTTGATCAGCTGTATGGTGGGAGAGAGAAAAATGATGTGGTAGAGGAGAAAAAAATTTCAAGTGATCGTCATATCCCTACTAACATGGAGGATGATAAATCAATCAATAGTGAGTATTTTTCAACATTTAAGCACAAATTAGAACGACATGTATATTGCATTATCAACGCGGATTGATTGATTACATCACATATGACTAACACATAAAATACCTTTTTCTCTAAAGATGAATATTCCACATAAATCAAAAGTTGAGAAGCGTATATGATTTATATGGTAGTATTTTTGAAATTTTCTCTAATATGATTAAAATAAAGAAAAATTCAAAAACCGTCTTTCTGCACTATCTTGATTTTACTTTATCTCTTCCATATCTAAATCCATGAATCTATCAATGTGCTGTCACTTTCATTCGGTGTCAGGTTTCATAATTTAAATTTGTCATTAAATGAATGGGACCAGGAAATTTCTAGAATGCCAACCCACTATTGATTCATGGGAACTTTTAGGAAACTTCTCGGATACTTCTCATATGACTCAAGGTGTTGACTATATTGACTCAAGCCATTTTATCTTGACAAAAGGACGTGCACGCAGAACTATTCTCCCGGGCCACCCTCTTCAGCAAAAACTCACTTTCCAACTGTTCCGAAGAATACCCGCACATTTACCGGGTAAAAATCACTTGGCAACCTAGAGTGTATTTGGTAATATTTTTACTTTTGAAAATAAATTTTTTGAGAAATAATTCTTTTTTATTTCTATTCTCTAGAATAATTTTGAGTAATATAAGATATTCGATAACTATATAAATTTTTTATTCTTAGAATAAAAAAAAAATAGAAATATGTTTAGTACCGACTTTCTTTTTTTTCGATGGCAGCGGTCGACCGGTGACCGACGGCCATCGGACTGGCAATGGCGCTGGCGACAACCAATGGTGGTCATGAGTGGTGGCGACCTAAGAAATAACTTTCTAAAAATTGTTTCTACAAATAAAAAGTTACTTTTTTCTACTTTTCATTTCTATTCTAAATCTATTCTTTAGAACAACTTTCTATTCCGTGGAGCAGAAAAACTAGTGGACGAGCTTAATGGATTTCTTTCTTTTTTTTATTCCAATGAACAAAAGAACAGAATAATTAGAATATTGTCAAATGCGCCCTAATTGTCATTTCCAAAAATAAGCATCCTCTTGTAAACCGCCTAGTGAGAACCTCAACTCGGGGTCATAGGCTCATAGTGAAGCTCAGTTGAGGTTGACTTCATAGATATCATTTTCCAAGGGTATTTCCATCTATAAGAGCCATCGGCAGTGGTTCCTCTTATGAAGGTATCCAGCTTGATTATGTTCTTTATTTTAACGTGTCGATACCTACACATTTTGTGCCTTTTGTTTTAAGTTGTATATTTTTATTTCCTTGCGAGGTGGGAATACTCCCATTATTCACATCTTAGAATTTAAATAAAATAATTTAAGAATTTACTGAAATTCAACGTTCTTCGTATCTAAAGCCATGAATCAATGAATATGTGCCATCACTTTCGTTTGTTGTCAGGCTTCAGGTCTTAAATTTGTCATTAAATGAATGGGACCCAGAAATTTCTAGGATGCCAACCCACTGATTGATTCACTGGAACTTCTAGGAAACTTCTCGGATACTTCTCATATGACTCAAGGTATTGACTATATATTGACTCAAGTCCTTTTATCTTAAGAAAAGGACGTGCCAGCGTAATTATTCTCATGGCCCACCCTCTTAAGCAGAAACTCACTTTTTTTTATTCCAATGAACAAAAGAAGAATAAATTTTTTATTTTTGAAATAGAAAAAAGAATAGAAATACATTTGGTACCGACTAATAAAATTTGTATTCTTTTTCTTCGATAGTGGTGGCAACCAGTGAACAATTGTCGGTGGTTGGCAATGGCGCTGACAGCGACCGGCAATGGTCATGAGTGGCGGCGACCCAAGAAAAAAACTTTATAGAAATTGTTTCTACGAACAAACAAGCTTACTTTTTTCTCGTTTACCGTTTTTATTAGGATCTATTCTTTAACAACTTTCTATTAGCGAGTAGAAACACTAGTAAACGTTACCAAATGGATTTCTGTTCTTTTTCTATTCCAATGAGCAAAAAAACAAAATAATTGGAATGTTGCCAAATGCGCCCTAATTGTCATTTCCAAAAATAAGCATCTTCTTGTAAACAGCCAAGTGAGGACTTCATCGGCATATCCTTTTCCAACGGTATTTCCATCTATAAGAGCCATCAGCAATAGTCCCTCTTATGAAGGTGTCCAGCTTGACTACGTTCTTTATTTAACATGCCGATACCCGTACATCTAGTATCCCTTGTTTCAAGTTGTATATTTTTGTTTCCTTGCAAGTGAGAATACTCCCATATTTCACGTCTTAGAATTTAGAATAAATAGTTTAAAAACTTACTCAAATCAAACATCCTTAGTATCTAAAGCCATGAATCTATGAATGTGTGCTATCACTTTCGTTTGTTGTCAGGCTTTAGGTCTTAAATTTGTCATTAAATGAATGGGACCCAGAAATTTCTAGGATGCCGACCCACTGATTGATTCACCGGAACTTCTAGGAATCTTCTCAGATACTTCTCATATGACTCAAGGTATTGACTTATATATTGACTCAAGTCCTTTTATCTTAAGAAAAGGACGTGCCAGCGTAATTATTCTCATGGCCCACCCTCTTCAGCAGAAACTCACTTTCCAACTGTCATGAAGAATGCTCGCACATTTGCTGGACAAAAATCACTTGGCAACTAATTGTCATTTCCAAAAATAAGCATCTACTCGTAAACCGCCTTCGGCATTTTGGCATAGCGCTTACCTGTGTCAAATGGACAAGAATTTTCAGAATAATTTCATAACTGCGTGCCATTATTTATTCAACTCTTATTTGTTTCCACAATCAACCATAAAAATTCAAGTACCCAGCAATAATGCAGAAGACGAAGACCCTATGTTCTCATTTTCACCGGTACAACAACAAAGATATCTACAATCAAATTTCCTTGCTATGAACCAAATTAAAACACTAGCTTCGAATTTCCCTGTCCTAATTTTAAAAAATTTGCGATGTTGATATTAAAGGGCGCTTCATTCGTTTCGTAGCGGAAAATAACTTTCGGGAAAATGTCTTCCGAATTTTGCGAGTTTCTTCATGGAAAATGAATTGATTGAGGAATTTTCCATCAAAGAAAAAAAAAAACTTCTAAGATAGGGAAAAATGCTTTCAACTTTTGAGAAAGAGGAAAATATTTTCCACGTCTCGTTTCACTTCACTTTCTTTTACCAAATACTTTTTCCTTTTATTTTTCCTTTTTCTTTTTTTTAAAAATTAATTTTTAATCCTTTTCATTTTACTTTTTTTCCTTTTCTTTCTTTTTCATTTTCATATTCATTGGCCGCAAGCAAGTTGGAGCCTCGCAACGAGCCGCCAAGGCTCGAATTTTCCAGCTAACAGATTGGAACCAATCAAAGCCTGCAAAGTCACATTTTTCCAGATCATTCTAAAGAACCAATGGTATTCCATTATTTGTTTAGTCAGAAAATGACATTGATCCTCAGCAGAAGGCAAAAAAAATTCTTGTTTTACATGTTACAACTTGTAATACGAAGGAAATTATTCGGTCAATGTAACATAAGTGCTGAAATGGATTTCAACCATAAAAATAATGGATATCATGGAAACCACAAAAAACTCACGATCAGCGTAAGCAGAGGAACTATGGAAAAGAAAATGGATTTAATGAATTAGGATAAAAATGAATATTTAACCAACTTTATTAGGTGGCTCATCTTAGCCATGCTAATGGACATCTCACAATAAATAGCTTCCGCATACCAATTCCAACAGACACTTCACGCTATGGACCATGACTCGTAGAAGTTCGCTCTATTCAATTTAAAGAAAAAGAAAGTATAATTATAGAACAATAACATTACCATGTATGCTATCAAATCAATACAAGTAATTTAGAGTAAATAGGCAAATTGAAGAATTTGATGTATACCATATTTATGTAACATTGTCGGACATTTAGACATTTAGACCTTCTTAAAACACCTAAGAGAAATTGTGCAAATCCCATACTAAGTCCCACTATAAAACACAAGTTTCAGAGTTGATTTTTTCCATTGCATCGCTTATAAATTAATTTTTTACAATATTTTTCCAAAAATAATGGTTTCACATGCGACCAAGAGAAAGGCAAGTTGTCCAGTTGTTTCTTTTCTCTCTTCTTTGAGCAGGTTTTCTCTTTCGCCTTACCCCTTCCTTTACAACTAAACAAGAAAGATAGTGGAAGACTTTGACTTGCTTTCCCTGGCCTCGCGCTGTGAAGTAGATTAGCTAACAACCGAACTCCAAAAAGAAGAAAAAGAATGTATGGATGATGTACAGGACAAAAATATCCTCACTTTTAAATGATTCAAAAAATGCATGAATCACTTAAGTGATAAAATAACCCACTCTTAAGTTTTCCATCTCTATAATTTGATGAATTCTTTGAAAATCATTAATTTGAAACACTAACTTTTGATTTGGGGGAGAGAGAACATGGTTCACTAACCCGGGTTTTTCAATTTGGGGCTGCTAACGGCTAAATAAACAAGTTCTTAATTGAAAAAATCACAAGGGTGAAAAATATTTAAGGGACTTGAATTCACGGCCAGAAGAATACAAGAAAATATGGGCATAGAAAAGCAGAGGATTCTTGGCCAAGTGGGGCGGGGCATTTTTCAGGATTTAATTCATTGCCAAAGAGAGCTCGAAAAGGAAAGGGAAAAGGGTGGAGCTTTTTCTTCACGGCCAAGAAAGAGAAACACAGAGAGCGGGTTTCGGTCGACAAAAGAGAGAAGACTAAGAGGAAAAAAGAACAGAGAAGTGGTCGGCAAAAGAAGAGAACGAGAGAACAGAGGAGGCAGATTCTCGTGGAGGAGGTAAAAAGAAAAGAAAAAACAAAAGGACACAGAGAGAGAGAGAGAGCTGTCGGGGCACACGTGAGGAAGCGACATGGAGTGAAAGATGCAATTTCCCGTTTAATTTCCTCGAAAGTTCACTTTTCCTCTACACTTTAATTTCCAAAAATTTTACTCCTCGCGGTCAAATTTCTCCGTCATTTAATTTTAAAGCCCGGGGCTCCATGCACTTCGAAAAAGCTGAAAAAGAAATCATGTTCAGCACTGTTCCGAAGTTGACCGACTTTTGTGCAAGTTAGGATTAAAATGTGAAAACTCCTTTATATAAAGAAAAGGGCACGCAAAGGAATCAGAATTGGGGACTTTGCAAAAGTGACGATTGTCAAGAATCGCCCTTTTCAAAGGAAACTAATTTTGCAAAGAATACTCGCACATTTTATGGAGAAGAATCACTTGGCATCTAATTGTCATTTCTAGGGTATTGGACAAGCTAGGAATCTAATTATGATTTCACTTTATTTCTTCTAATTGTGAAGCTAGGAATCTAATTATGTTTTTAGATGAATCTAGACCCACAAAAATGATGGATCTAATGTAAATCTCAAAAACTCATGATAAGCAGAGCATCTAGGGGAGAAGATAGATTTTATGAATTAGGATAAAGATGAAAATTTGATAAACTTTATTACGTGATCAATTTTTGGCTATGCTGATATTATTCAAAGCAACTCTCCACATATCAACTTCAACTCTCTTCAAACTCTTGACGAGAGGCTAGTGTTAAAATTACATATATAGCATATTCATATGTTTACATTCATGTACCATTACCTACATAGGCTCATTCATTTAAATTTAAAGAAAAAAAAGTACAATTATAAAACAATACCATTACCATGTATGCTATTTGATAAATATGAGCTATTTAGAATTAATAAATAAATTGAAGAGCTTGATATATACTGAGTTTATATAATATTGTCAGACATCTAGATTTTCCTAAAGACACCTCACCGTGCAGACCCTATGGAAAATCCCACAGTTGAACACAAATTTGAGTATAATTATTAAATCATTATTGATTTTCTCCGTAGCATCATCACTTACAGACCGTGCAAGATGGGGGAAGACTTTTTGACTTGCTTTCCCTCGTCGTCGAGGGGTCCCCAATGATGGTGACGCCCTCACTTCGTGTGCCTGGTCCCTTCTCGTTTTCCTTTTCTGGGCCCCGCTGATTGTGTGACGAGGTTTGATTTGGAAGCGGGTATTCGGATCGGACGGCCGAGGATGACTCCATCCGGAGCAGGAGGGATTAGAGTGGGCCATCGGGCGATTAAGGCCCGGATCGAGGCATGCTTAGATGCTGACACGTGCAATAATCAAGCGAGCCTACTTCTGGAATAATTGGTCCTTTTCTTTCGGGTGGTGTGCAATGCATTCTGAACCCCATCACTCTCCCCTTTTTGCAATATATTAAGGCCTTAGCGATCTCTCTCTCTCTCTCTGCGCAGAGTTCTCATTCTTGAATTCTCACGCATTCACGTGCTCCGTTAGCCTCTTCAACTCACTCGCTCTTCGCTCCGCTGGAAGCATGGCGGTTTCCGATGAACACCGACCTCTCGACCGCTCTCTCCCTTACGAGCTCACCTCCGAGACTCCCTTCCCCAGCCTCAAGCTGTACTTCCTCATCGGGATCCTCAGCCTCTCCGCGTTCTTCATCGCTCTCCTCATATACCTCTGCATCCGTCTCACCCGGACCTCGAACAAGCGTGAAGTGCTAACAGAAGGGACGAATTCACCGGCATCAATTGGACCTTCCTACGAGGTTTTTCTAAGTTTTCGAGGACTAGACACCCGTCATGGATTCACCGATTTTCTTTACCATGGCATGATTGATGCCGGGATCCTCGTCTTTAGGGATAGTGAATCCCTCCATGTCGGTCAAAGAATTGGCGATGAACTACTACGAGCAATCCAAAACTCCAAGATCTACATTCCCATATTCTCCAAGAATTATGCGTCAAGTCATTGGTGCCTCCGAGAGCTTGCATACATGGTTGAGTGTGCCTCCAAATCGAATGAGAAAAAAGAGATTTTGCCCATTTTCTTCGACGTGGAACCTGATGATGTCAAGCTCAAAACAAAGTTATACAGTAAAGCCCTTTCAAAGCATCAGAAAAAGTTTTGCACTGAAGTTGAATCATGGAAAAAGGCTCTTATTAATGTGGACGAGATAAAGGGATGGAACTGGAAGACAGATGAAAGGTAAATGACTTAAAACTTTTCAACTTTTCATCCGTAGATTTCCTTTTCTTCCCTAGTCATTTTAATTGCGGTATTGTTGGTGAAAATATAGTTTATTCATCGCACCGATCCTATCTAGTGTAAATTGTGGTGGTGGCCACTGCCGCTAATGCTGTCGACCACAGTGACCGATATCAGCTCTATTGCAGCGATGGTGCTATTGCGGTGGTAGTGCACCCTACTCATCCTAATTTTGTTTCTGCTCTCACACTTAGTCCCCAACACAGTAGACACAAACAGTAATAGATCTCTGAGCAGTTCTACCAAGCCACTGCAGCAGCTTGACCGACATTCCCCGCCACTTCTTCGTCGCTGGCCAGCACCAAGCCGCCCGAAGCCGCCACTGAGCCATCCGGCCCCCACCATTTCTCTCTTTGAATCATTGTGACTAGTAGGATCCGGCCTTGCCCAAATCCGAAGTCGCCGACCTTGGGTAACCCCTTATCTAGTGTTGCCCAAAGAGGTGAAGCCATCCTTGGCAGTCACAAAGCCACGACCCACGATAGGCAACGGCATTGGAACGTGACAGTGACCGCCCGGGGAGGTGAGTGAAGTCAACTGTGGCGTGGCGGTGGCAGGGGCCAACGATGTGGTGACTGAAGCTGGGGGAGAGGGGATAGAATGGGAAAAATTCGGATTGTTTTGGCTTTTATATTATTTTTCCTCATTTTTTTGCATATTGTAAATATAAAATTTACCCCTAACCCGGTTGTTGCATTTTGGCAGCCAAGCAAATCTGATACGATCTATAATTCCAACTATGTTGACAAAGTTGAACATTGGATTTAAGAAAAATGTGACTGAAGATCTGGTTGGAGTCGATGATCGTGTAGAAGCTATAATCAAAATGTTGCACGTGGAATCGGATAGTGTACAATTCCTCGGAATCCATGGAATGGGCGGGACAACACTTGCCAAGGTCATCTTCAATAAACTATCTTCCAGCTTTTACGGATGCAATTTCCTTTTGGACGTTGGAGAATCATCACGACGCCATGGTCTGGTACATTTGCAAAAACAATTGCTATCCGGGTTCCATTGTGTTGGTTTTGCCGGCCAAATTCAAGACGTGGATCATGGAATCAATATTATTAGGAGACTACTTTGTAATGAGAAAGTTTTCCTTGTTCTTGATGATGTGGATGGGAAAGAGCAACTCAAAAGTCTAGCAGGAAAATGTGATTGGTTCGGTTCTGGTAGTAGGATTATCATAACTACTAGGGACCAAAGTGTCCTAACCATACAAGGAGAAGCAACAGGTGAAGGCTCTGCAAATATATCGACTTACAAAGTATGTGAAATGGAATTTGATCATGCTCTTAAGCTTTTCAGTAGGCATGCCTTCAGAAGAGACTCTCCACAAGATTGTTATATCTCCCTTTCCAAAAAAATTGTCTGTACTTTGGGAAATCTTCCTTTAGCTCTTGAGATTGTAGGTTCATACCTTAATGGTAAATCTAAAGCATTATGGGAAGACACATTGAAGAAGCTAGAAAAGGCTCCTCCCAGGGAAGTCCAAAGAAAATTGATGATAAGTTATGAAAGGTTAGATAATGTACAAAAACAAGTATTTCTGGATATAGCTTGTTTTTTTGTTAATGGGGATAAAACATACCCCTCCTACATGTGGGATGCTTGTGAATTCTACCCACACGAATCCATTGAAGTCCTTTTCCTCATGTCCTTGATAAAAATCAAGGATGACAATACTTTCTGGATGCATAACCAAGTGCAGGACCTCGGGAGGGAAATCGTTAGAAATGAGACTCCTGATGATTCGTGCGAGCTTAGTAGAGTACATGATCCTAAGGAAGCACTAAGCATTTTGCAGCGGAAAAAGGTAAGAAAAGGGAACAACAATTTATTTTCTTGTGAACTGTTCTAATTCTTGTAAAAAGAAAAATTAATCGCTATTAAAATGTTTGCTTTTGACTTTCACACATGGACTTCTTTGTGTTTCCATTGTCAGGGGAGTGGGAAAATTAAAGCACTGTCACTTGGATCTCCTGAAGACAGAATTCAGGGGATTACAGGACCAGCAATATTTGATGAAATCACTATTTTAAAGCATGATGAATTTGTTGGTTTAGAAAACCTGAGGTACTTTCAAGGGGACCGGGTGTCCTTTGTTGGAGACTTCAACAATCTTCTTTCCAATTTAAGATGGCTTTCTTGTTGTAGTTGCCCTTCCATGCTTGAGGCAAAAAACTTTCGTCCGACTAATTTAGTTATTCTTGACCTTTCATGGAGCCAAATTTCGGAAGAAAGTATTGTTTGGCTCAAAGTACGATACTAGTCCCACTCCTTGTATTCGTAAATCATTTCTTTTCCTTGTTTTTTCTTTGTAGGTCGTTTCTGAAAAAATATTTTATCAAATTGTTTTGTAGGAGGCAAGGCAACTAAAAGTCCTAGATCTCAGCCGTTGCTATAACTTAAGGAGAATACCTAATTTATCTACGTTGGTCTTTTTGGAGATCTTGAAGATACATGATTGTCATATTTTGGAAA
Source organism: Corymbia calophylla (assembly GCA_014182845.1). Taxonomy (NCBI): domain Eukaryota; kingdom Viridiplantae; phylum Streptophyta; class Magnoliopsida; order Myrtales; family Myrtaceae; genus Corymbia; species Corymbia calophylla. The sequence goes on along the minus strand of CM024694.1, from coordinate 17,099,456 downwards.
GTATTGATGGGATCAAAGTACGACACAAGTCCCAGTCCTTGTATTCTTAAATTGTTTATTTCCTTCTTCTTTTTTGTAGGCCGTTTCTCAATAAATATTTTATCAAATTGTTTTGCAGGCGGCAAGAAAACTAAAAGTCCTAGATCTCAACTATTGCTATGGCTTAAGGAGAGCACCCGATTTATCTACGTTGGTAGCTCTGGAGATTTTGAGATTATGTTGTTGTTGGAGGATAAAGAAACTTCCGAACTCGATTGGGAAATTGCAATCATTAATCGAGTTGGATTTGAGAGGAACAGGTATTGATCACCTACCTGATTCATTCAGCAATCTAAAGCAGCTGACAACCCTTAGGATGAGGGAAATGAAGGGAGGGTTGACAAAATTACCTAGGGCGGTCTGGCTCGTGTTCTTATCAGATTTTTTTCGTGAGAATCCTAAAGGAGATGCGAAGCTGTGCTGTTTGAAAATGCCAGACTTATCATGGAGCCAAATATACGGATTACCCACCGTGGCGAATCTCGTCTCTAATATCCATAAACTTGAGCTAGCCGCACAGGGTGGCAGACGGTTGCGGGATCCGAAGTGGACCCCCCTTCTTGAGCTCGAGAATGTCTTTGCTTTTCCCACTGAGCACATTCCTCCCCAATCTCAGATGGAAGAACTAATATTCACCTCCCCAAACATGCGGTTCCTCCTCCAACTCCCGTCTAGTTTAAGAGAGTTAGTATTACGAGAAACAGCACAACTCCCACTTGACTTTTGTTGGCCAGTTTTTGCTTCATCCCATTGCCCACTTCCTGTTTACTATGTTTATTGGATGCCGATATTCCTTGGTATATGTGATTCGGAGTTGGAGAAACTCCTCATGCAGGATTGCACGTTTTCAAGACGGCTCCAACAGTTTGTGTCGAAAATGAGAAGATTCGAACTTCCACGGCCACCTCAGCATGGGTTCCTCACAAAAGTACTTGAGCCGTCGCATCTGAAGAATCTGCAAGAGGTAGATCTGTTTGAATGCAAGTTGGTAGTCGAGATTCGCGGCCTTGAAGAATTGGGGTTCCTTTCCTCCCTCGCAGTCACGTATTGCAGTTCAATCGAAAGGATGCCAGACCTATCAAAATCGAGGAAGCTAAGGGAGCTCTGGGTAGGAAAATGTCCGAAGCTAAGAAGCGTGGAAGGTTTGGACTACTTGGAATCTCTAAAGCATTTGTGGATTCACGATTGCAGGTCGTTGGAGAGTTTGGCGGATATCTCAGATCTAGATTTAGAGTGTTGCCTAATAGTCCGTTGCAAGCGGTTGCCCAACTGTCATAGTTATTGTAAAGGTGGCAGGGGTTGCTATTGTGAGACGCTTTTCAAGGGGTTACGGAAATCTGATCTAATGGAAGCCCGGCAAGTATTACGGGGACACCCAAATGTTGCACCGGTAAGTAGACGGAGCTTGACTTGGTTGTTGTGCTGGGTGTTGTCATTTTGCTTATTCTTTTGGTTTCGTTTTGTTTTTTAGTTTTTTGAAGAGGGTTTTCTCCCGGACAAATATGGGTAATAAAGCTTAGAATGTGAACCAGGCACGCTCGTATGATGCCTTAACATTGTCCAATTTTTATCAGCTTTTGAACAAAGTACTTAGTTCATTGATTGCTGTCCTTTTTAATTCCTTCTTATTCCTCTTTTTGTTTTTTGTTATATATGGATTTCCCATTTATGGCCTATCTTGGACATAATGATATATTCTGATTGATTACGATAAGTCATTCTATCAAAATGTTTTGCATGATAGAAAGTAAAAATATGTGCACCCATATTATTCAAAAAAATTCATTATATGAATAATCCCACTTCATAAAAAAACAAAATATAGATCATAGTACAAATACAAGAAGTTGGCCAATATATCATAATAAGATTGTTAAAAAATGTCAGTTTTCAAATAGGGTTGTTTCTCTTCTTATCGATCCCTAATATTTCTTGATTTCTTTTACTTTCTTTTTATTTGAAAGTGAGTTTGCTTCCCTAGAAAAGAAAGGCAAGAGCTCAAGATTCCGTTATGATAAGATCATAGATTTTTAAAAAAAAGTACTACACACACATATATATATATATATATATATATATATATATAATCAAATGAAAGTGCATATATTCACTTTTTTTTTTATAATCACCAACCGGTGAAGATGATATGCCTAGCTCTCCTTGAAGCTTCATGTGATTCCAAAGCTAAAGCTCGAGCTTCAATTGGAGTAATAACTTACAATAAGTATCCTTATTAATTGAGAAAGCACCATGTCGAAGTAGCAAAGCTTAATTTAATTATGTTGTGGAAATCAAACTTTATCCATCTTAAGAGGACAGCCATCAAACAATTCATTCTTAATTCGAGGTTATCTCTAAGCTCTCTTTTGCTTTTTATCATTCTTTATGTTGAATCCACAAGGAACCATTCTAGATATGTCTAGCTCAAGTGGAGGAATATTACAATTATAAATAATCAGAAATGGAATCTGCTATCAAGATCATAATGCATCGCTTTCATGAAACATACATATGGGGGATTGATGTTTAGCCTCCCATGTTAGCCACTCATTTGAATATGTTTTGATTAATTGCTCAAAACTCCTAATACCGTCTCTAATAATTGATCACTTGGGAGGGAAGACATGTATTACGTAGCCTTAGCTCAAGATAACACTAACCTTGAAAGTATGGTAATCGGGCTCTATGGTGGAAAGGTTCCACACCAAAAATCTAGAACCTACCATGTCAACTTTCGAGAATTAGACCAAATTGAAAGTGCTATCACTATTGTTTGAAAAAACGGGTCATGTGAATGATTTGTGGTATATTGATAAAGGTATTGATGGATTTCCTAAACTAGTGAGCTCAAAATCCCTCTCTTAACGTATTTATATTTTTTTCTGACAAAATTGAATTAAATTAAATTAAAATCGGCTCAATTGATGATCCCAGTTGGAGGGTGTCGTTACCTACACGTGGGCAATGGAGAATTCTGTCGAAGCGTTTGATTGACTATTCAATGATTTATTCAAATTAGTAGAATGAAGGGGAAGTAAAAAGTTGTCCTAATTGTATATTCTTCCTTTGTTTTTCGTCGGCATATTGTGGCATTTGTATCTATACTCAGTTGTAATTTGTGAAATGTCGTAGGGCCTTCCTGGGAAGCGTTAGCTATCACTGCACCCAGATTGTCAAGTGTCCTATGCTGGTAGTGAAGAGGCCCAAATCCAGCCGGAACAACTAAAGCTCGATCTATACCTCCTGTCTCGTGTCCTGGTCCTAGGTTGCCTTCGAGTGCATTGTCGAGTTTTGTTGTATATATTACAACAACATACATATTCTTTTGAGTCCTGCCTTGTAAATGGATTAGCTCTTATTAATAGATTCTGATTATCAAAAGGGACATGGCACTTGACCTAATCATTAAGCAGTGTATAATCAAACAAAAATGTGGATGGGCATATTGAAAATTTCTATCAGCTATAGATAGAGACTAAACAAATCAAACCGATAGAAATTGATGGCATTATCTTTAGACCACATGCAGCAGATCCGGACTCTTCAACAAGTGCGATTGATCTGAAAATGGACATTTGCCTTCGTTCTGAAAACTCAAATCAATCAAAATGTATATGGATGCAATCAGTCACTCAAAGGTCTTGAGATCAGCCTTCCTACAGTTCTCTCCCTCTCTAAAGAAATGTCCTACCCCAGCTCCCGTCTAGAAAATGAAAATGAAAATTTTTGAAGGCACCAAGCTTATGTCGAACCCAGCCGGTCAGCTTTATTGCTCTGCCTCTCTACAACTCATCTTGCAAACAGCATCATGACGAAAGATTGATGAATGCAACAAACGCGGAAAAAAGGTGCAGCAAAATGAAGTTCATGACCATGTCAAGTGAAGCACGTATATCTGGATTACCCACCGCTGTGAGTCGCCTCTCTAAGTTCCAAACACTTAATCTATTAAGATGTCCTAAGCTTAAACAGTTGCCGGAGCTTCCCCTAAGTTTGATTTATCTAACATGGACCCCAAGTCCTCTTTTTGAGTTTATCGATGGCATGCCATGTGAGCTGAAGAGGTTCACTCCCCTTCCCACTAGCATCAGTATCCTAACTCAGTTGGAAACACTAATGTTGTCCTGTAAAAACGTGCAATTCCTCCCCTAGCTCCCGTCTAGTTTAAGAGATCTAACACTTGTTCATTTGGCACCCGCACAATCACCTGATTTTTCCAATTTGAAAAACGTGTCAACCATGCACTTGTATAATTGTTTGATGTTGGAATTCTCTGGTATAATTGATGCGGAGCTAGAGGACCTCTGTCTGCAGCTTTGCAAGTTTCAAAAACTATATGCATTGTTTCAGCTAGAAATGGAAAGATTGAGAACATGAAGGATGCATTAGTGTGATTTCCTCCCAAAAGTAGTTGATATGTCGTGCATAAAGAATATGCAAAAGGTAAGACTGGTAAATTGCAAGATGTTAGTTGAGATTTGCGGCCTTGAAGAATTGGGATTGCTTTGCTCCCGATGGATCTTGGAATGCAGCTCCATAGAAAGGATTTCAGGCCTATCAAAATTGAGAAACCTAAGGAAGCTCAGAGTAAAGAACTGTCCAAAGCTAAGAAGCGTGGAAGACCTAAGCCATTTGGAATCTTTACAGGAGGTGTCGATTCTCAATGCTGGAGAATTTTGGGTGACACGTGATTGAGTTCGGCATATTCTCGTATAAGGTGACACCTCTCAAGCTTTGTTGATGTCATGACGACACAGTTTTATAAGTTCAGCCGTAGGGGAGGGCATGCCCGAGGAGGATAGTGGGAGCATGGACACGAAGGAGGCGGGTGGAGGGGACCCGGAAGAAGCCGGTAGCGGAGGAGATGCCGGGGTGGTGGGCGGTGGCGAAGAGGCGTGGTCAGGGGTGGCGCAGATGGGGTCGCCGGCTGTGACGCAGCTGGCGCCACAGGGGTTGGGGCGGAGGGGGTGGCCGGTGGCCGGTGGCGAGGCGGTAGTGTCGGTCCCCGCCAGTGGAGACAGCAAGGATCCCGGAGCTGGGGTGGACATTGCTTTAAGAGGGGGAGGGGAGACGAGATCGAATGGGAATGCCCGGAGAGAAAACCCAGAAAGAAAGGGATGCAAAGGAAGAGGATGAAAAGAAGGGGATCCTCCACGAGGTCAAGTGACGAGGACCCAAGCAAGGGCTCGTCTTGCTTTGGTTCCGCGCAATCCCCCTGCAACTTTGACCCAGTTTCGAGCATCCTCGCACGCGGTCCTCTCCTCGGCATTTAATCGAACAAAAGGTCGGCACAGATGCGAAGGCAATATCGTTACCCAGCTCGAACTAACGGGTAACACTTTGAACGAAACTTTCCACGTAGCGGAGGAGCTGCTGAAGCTGCACGTGCTCTCGATCAGCTCCCCCTCATCCCACTCGAAGGCCGCGTCTCCGCTCCAGAGCCTCTGGGTTGTGACCTGCTTCCGGGACGTCGTCGTCCGCGGGAACTGGACGAGCCCTTGCTTGGGTCATCGCCTCTTCACTCGAGGAGGATCACCGAAAGATTGAAGCGGAAACGAACCAGTTTTTGCCTATGTCTGCATCGCACAGTTCAATCGCATCGCACGGTTCAAAGTGTGCTCTTCTCAGAGACTCAGAGATGAGAGATTTGAAATGGATTCGATCAATAGAACCGACGTAAAAATATCCGAACCAGTTAAAAAGAAATTTGGTTTTTATCGTTAGAATAAAAAATTGAACTGAACCAAGAATGCGCGAAATTTTAGTTTGGTTTAATTTTTCGATTTGGTTCTAACACCGCTAGTTGCATGTAAGCCCATTAATATTGGAAGGCGATTTAAAGATGAGGTTTACGGAAAGTGGAACATTGAAAAGCTTGGCACATGAACTCGACCAAGGATGACTTCGTCCTGGAAACTTAATTTGCCCTTGGAACTCACCTCAGAAGAGAACTTGATTGTTATGGAATGTTTCACGAAGACGTGAGCAATGGAGAAGAGAGTTAATTAAGCAACATCTTAGAAATGTTAAAGGTTAGGCGAGAGACGAGTGGAGCAGCGCGAGGATGTTGAGCCAAACTAAGAGAAATTAATTTTCTTGTGCTTCGGATTAGGCCAAAATAACAAAGATTGAAGTAGGAGGACGAGGAGGAAGCCAAAACTTCGTTGAATTTTGATCAGTTTTTGCACTTTGTTTTTGTCCATGAGGATCTTTTAATTTGAGTCTTTCAACTTCGGTTTTAGTTTCAAATTTAGCACGGTTTTGAAGTTGAACAATTTTTGTTCATGTCAAACCCAGCAATTATTACATTATGTATGCTAAGATCAAAGATTTAAAAACAAAATTACTAAAGATGATATATGTTTATAATTAAGTCAAAGTGTCATTACTTTCCCAACAGTGAAGCTTCATGTGATTTCAAAGCTGAAGCTGAAGCTGAAGCTTCAATTAGAGTAGTAAGTTAAAAAAAAAACTATGAGTTTGGGGCTGGCTCTAGTTATTTCATTGTGGGCTTACGTGAGGAATTTTTTTTTTTTTTGGGGTGGCTCGTTTTACTTTAATAGACGTATGGGGTTATTTCGGTTCTTGGGCTTAAATTGCTTTAGAAATGGGTTTGATACAAAAGCTCAATCGCGTCTTCTGTGTCCTGGACCCGTAGAGCCGAGGCGAGACCCGCAGAAGGACCCGGCCCACGTCCCACTTTCCAGAATATTAGAATAATATTATTTTATTTAAAAAAAAATTAAAATATTCGAAAATATTTAAATTAAAAGATATCAGAAAATGCTTGGAAATAGGATTTCATTAAATTTTTAAGTTTTAGCATTAGATGTGGCTTGGTTTCACTTTATTAGTATCCTTTTGAAGCAAATTGAATATGACTTGATTATAGCTCATGGGGGATCATGTCACATGGGGGATCATGTCCCAGGGCTTATAATATGGCCATGTATATTCTTTGCCCAACTTGTATTGGGTTTTATTTTTCAGTATTTACTTTAAAAGCCATTTCAATACTTGAGTGTCTACTTACTAGACTGTATTTCAATAAATTTGTTGTTTATCGCTTTCCTAAAATAAGTTAAGATTAGTTTAGACTTGGATGAAAATGAACCTCGCAAAAACAGTTGCATGATCATTTAGCAACTTTAATGCCTTTAGGACCATAATTGGCAATTAAGACCATGTGACCAGTTAAGTAACGATCTTCCAAGTTAGAGGTATTGAAAGGGTGCTAATAGACATTAGCGTAATCAAGTTCCCGACTCTAAAATCTCTAGTTGTGGTAAGAATCAAGACTACATCTCAATTGATTTCTAGTCAACCTCAATAGACTTTACAACTCTTAGAAATATTCAGATTGTTGAGAACTAAAAAATGAAATCCGACGTCGCGTGAGGTATGAGTTTGGGAGAATCCGCGCATAATTAAAGGTCATTGGCCCGACTTAGGCAATACCTCCAAATCTAACTTAGGCAATACCTCCAAATCCAAGGCAATACTTCCAAATCTAATTATTTTCCTCTCGGGACAGAAAGGGTAGGTTGCGACAACATATTGATTTCAACTCTTTTCAAACCTTTGATGAGAGACTACACGAACTGCATATTCACGTGTTCACATTCATGAACAATGACATATATTGGCTCACTCTCTTCAATTTAAAGAAAAAAATTATAACTACAAAACAATAACATTACTGCATATTTTACCAAATGGATATGAATTAATTAGAGTTAATAGACAAATCGAAGAGTTTGATGTATATTGAATTTACATGGCATTGTCGAACATCTAAATTTTTTTAAACACATAAAAGAAGTTATCTTTTAGCACAATTATTATAGTGAGATTGATTTTCTCCATTGTATAAATGAAGTTTATACAATATTATCACGATAACTCGCGATGCAGCCAAGTAAAGCAAAGATGATGGAAGACTTTAACTTGCTTTCCCTCCTCAGTCTTTTCCTCTTGACCTTTTCGTTTAAGTAGCTTTCGTCGACTTTTGCCCTATCCCTTTCTTTGGTTGGGAGAAAAGAGTAGGAAAATGAAAGGAAGCAAAGAAGGTGGAAGACTTTGACTTGCTTTCCCTCGCCTCACGCTGTGAAGTAGATTATCTAATAACCATGATTTGAGAGGTGTGTACTTCCTAGGCAATTAACTATTGGGATTAATTTAAATATGAGTATTCATTGCCTCCTCTCCCGACTTTCTTTTAAAATTTCTATTTAAGATTTCACATTATTTTGTAGGTCACACATTCACTACTACACCATCATCCATTTTTTTTTTTATCTAGAAAAGTAATGAAGCAATTATACAAAATTAGTATGATTAGCAACTCTTTTATACCAGTAATCAATCCTAAGTTTTCTATGCAATAAGTAACTTTGAATTAGAAAAGGTAATTTTCTGCCTATCTATTGTTAGTAAATCTCAATGTTGATAGTGATTTTCATTCAACAAAGTAAGTTTAACCATTTGAGTAACTAGTACATTATAAACCAACTAAATTTTAACATAGAAAAAGGTAACGCAATTTCATATGGTTAGTAACTCATTAATCTAACTTGTAATATTTATACAATATTAGTTTTCTTACATACATCGAAGTAACTTTCCCTACATCGGTGTGTCGGTAACTTTCCACAAGAGTGAATTTTTAGAGATGCAGGTGATATCCGGGCTAGAGCTAATAACTTTGCACTAAATTTTAACAATCAGTTAGTATTTACTCTTAACTATAACTCATTAAATTTATATTTTTACTTGCATTAAAATTCATTAGGAGTACTATAATTTTATTTTAATCTATTCATGATAAAAACATTAATAATTCTTAGATCATCAAATTACTACTACTCTCCATCCAATCATTTTATTATATATACATTCAAGCAAACTGAAATTTACTTTCACTTTAAAATGGAAACAAGTTAAGTTATTCTCGAGATTTATATTTAATGAAACTGTTGGTCCTTGAACTTTTATCTCAATGTGTCCTTATCATATCTAATTGAACAATTGATTCAATTACATCCTTAAATATTTGTCTAATGTGCGCCGTGATCTTATTTCTTAATTGATTCTTTTCCTGACCTTTTTTAAAATGTTCAATATCATCTCATTTTAGTACTTAGAAGGACAAAATTCGTATAATGTCACTTTCTAGTTGCTCGTTAAGAACAAATGGTTGTTCTTTGCTTTCTCCAAGCTTTAGCTATTAATGTTGATTTGGTTCCTAACACTTCTAACGTGTGAGAAATGGTAATTACACATTATTTTGTAGGTTACATTTTCAGTTCTGAGGATGAAGCTTTGGAAAGCTACCTAGAGGAATAGTATATCGGTCCATACAATTTTGTACTTTCAACCAACTTATTTTTCGGTATAAAAAGCAATAAAGTAATTATACAAAAATAGTATGATTAGTAACTCCTTTTATATCAACAATGAATCTACCTATTAGTAACTAGTAATTTTTCTATGCATTATTCCAAAGTAATTTCCTTTATGTCGTGGGCAAATTACATTGGTGTGAGTGTTAGATATGCTATGCCATTGTTAAATTAATTTGTGTTAGTTGACACCTAAATTTCCATTAGAAGATTTCCCATTCATTTTAATAAGAAAACTAGAGATTGAATTTGATAGAGCTTGACCCCTAAACAAAAAAGTCGATCTTGCATGGTCTTGCATTTGTAATTCTCACTACATTTCTTGGCATTTAGATATCAGGGACATTTAAATTTTGGGCATAAAGTATTGACATTGAGCAAAGCATGAATCCAAATTTGAGTTTCTTTGGGAGTGGCCTGGTTGATGCTCCAAATGCAAAAATGAGTCATGAACTAACTTGAGGTTTCAAAACCAAGTCCGCATTAGTCCAGCGACTCCAGCCCTAAGCTATAATCAAACTCGGCCGAATGAAGGGAAAAGGAAGCGCGGCCATTCAAGCGGAACAAGGGAAATCCCAATCTGTCAACGCCCATTTTCGAAGCCAATTCCAGTCTGAACATGTAAGATGGATGGCCTTGTTCAGCTGCTTCACGCGTCGAAATGGAAGAAAAGGCAAAGGAGAAAGGAAAGGGGAGTGTAGTTTCCATCTTGACAAGGGAGGAATCCTGGCATTCACGGCCAAAAGAATACGAGAAAATCCAGGCATAGAAAAGCAGAGAATTCTCGGGCGACTGGGGCAGCGATTTTTTAATCATTGTCAAAGAGAGTTCGAAAAGGAAAAGGAAAAGGAAAAGGATGGAGCTTTTTCTTCACGGTCGGTCAACAAAAGAGAGAAGACTAAAAGGAAAAAAGAACAGAGAAGTGGTCGGCAAAAGAAGAGAAAAAGAAGAACGGAGTAGGCAGATTCTCACGGAGGAAGTAAAAAAGAAAAAAATAGGAGGACAGAGAGAGAGAGCTGCCGGGGCAGGCGTGAGGAAGCGACAGAGAGTAAATGATGCAATTTCCCGTTTAATTTCCAAGAATTTAACTCCTTACATTCAAATTTATCCATCGTTTCATTTCAAAGCCCGGCGCACCTAGAACCTGGAAAAAGTCAAAAAAGAAAATCATGTTTCGTACTATTTTGAAGTTAACCGACTTTTGTTCAAGTTAGAAAACCTATTTTATCTAAAGAAACGTACGTAAAACGGAAATCAGAGTTGGGGACTTTGCAAAAGTCACTGTTGTCAAGAGCTACCCTCTTCACGGGAAACTGATTTTGTGAAGAATATTTGCACATTTTATGGACAAGAACCACTATGCATCAAATCCGAGTACCTAGCAATACTGCAAAAGAGGAAGACTATGTTTTCTCATTTTCACACCTACAACAACCAAAGATATTTACAATCAAAATTTCTTGCCACCAACCAGATTAAAATGCTAGCTTTGAATTTCCCTCACCTAATTTTAAAAACTTGAGGTGTTTGACATTAAATCAGACATGATTTCAAACTCTTAAAAGTCGAAAGAGAGAACAAACCTAAACTTAAAAGTAAAGAGACATCATTTATTTGACAAAATTATCGGCCAAAAATCTCCCTTCAAATTAGCACCTAACATCTGTCTTATGTCCTTTGGAGTATGACCTTCCAATAGTAATATCATACAATTATGGAACAATGTTACAACTTATTAGATATATTTGCAATGGACATCATCTGTGAATTACCAAATTTTCACAAATGTAGAATATCACGTGAATGTTGTATATGATCATATTATGTCTAGAATCATGATATTGCATATCTACTCTATATTATTTTCGGTTCCATATGCAATCTAGTGATTTTCAAAAGGCCTTTGGTTTACCTATCCCTCGCCAACTCACCACCACCAGCTTAAACAGTCTCTGCCACGATCCACTTCGAAAGACTTTGAATCATAGAATCACGTCGTTGAATGAATGCCAACTACTCGACCGTGGAAGAACCTCACATGCCGGGATGACACAACTCGACCAAATCTGTGCCTTCATAGCCCGCTACCCTTTGGTGCTTGTTTCGCTACGAACCAACCATCAAACAAGTAACTATCCTCCATGTTGAACACTAGACGCCACGACTTGAATCGTGGCCCCATGCGGCTGGTCGGTCATAACTACAAACTTTTTTTTTTTTTATGTCAACATGACCACAAATTTGATGACCACAAACTTCATGTGTTAAAAGTCATCTTTTGATCCGTGCCAGCTAGTGACCGACTACTTCACATATAATCGACACATAAAATACATTTCCATAATAAAAAGGGGAGTTTGATCTTTTACTTGAGGATTTTTCTCTAAAGATGAACATTCTACATATATCAAAAGCTGAGAAGCGTATATAACATAGAGGGGAGTACTTTTGAAATTTTCTTTAATATGACTAAAATAAAGAAAAACTCAAAAATCATCTTTCTGGCTCTATCTTGGTTTCACTTTATATCCTCTATTTCTAAAGCCATGAATCTATGAGTCTATCACGTTGGTTTATTGTTAGGTTTCATATTTTAAATTTGTCATTAAATGAATGGGACCCAGAAATTTCTAAGATGCCAACCCCTTGAATTTTTTTTTTGGGTTTAAGCCAACTCACTCATTGATTCATGGAAACTTTTGGGAAACTTCCTGGAACTTCTCAGATGACTCAAGGTGTTGACTATATTGACTCAAGGGATATTCCAAGTGCAGTGCCCTTTCTCCTACGCCCATAACGCCATAGACAGAGCTTATCATATTGGCAGCCCTCGCTCAGATCCAAGCACACCCAAAGCAAACTTCCCTGAGAGATAGAAAGGATTTGATATTTGTAGTGTTTAGAGATCCTTCAATGGAGAAAGGGAGCAGCTCACGGGCATCATCCGGATCTTCGATATGAGGTTTTTCTTAGTTTTCGAGGAATAGACACCCGTTATACATTCACCGATTTTCTTTATCGTGACATGATTGGTGCTGGAATCGTTGTCTTTAGGGATAGTGAATCCCTCCATGTCGGTGAAGAAATTGGTAAACTTCTACAAGCAATTGAGAACTCCAAGATCTACATTCCCATATTTTCCGAAAATTATGCTTCGAGTGACTGGTGCCTTCGAGAGCTTGCATCTATGGTCAAGTGCACCTCAGAATCGAATGGAGAACAAAGAAATTCTGCCTATTTTCTTGGATGTGGATCCTTCTGATGTCAAGCTGAAAACAAACCAGTACAGATTAACTCTTTCAAAGTGCCAAAAGACTTCGCAGTGAAGCAGAGTCATGGGAAAAGGCTCTCACTGTAGTGGGCAGGATAAAGGGATGGAATTGGAAAAAAGATGAAAGGTAAATGTCTACAATTTTTCAAACTGTCATATGTAGATTTCCTTTTCCTCCATATTCAGTTTAATTGCAGTATTGCTGGTGAAAGAATAGTTTCTTCAATTATTAGTATCTCATTCTTTTCATTTTTCTCCCATTTTCTAAATTTCTTCTCTTTTTCGTGATAATTAAGGATAAAAGAGATTTTTTTCCAAAAATTGAGATAAAAATATATTTAAACCATGTAAAATCATGTGCATTGCACATGCTAACGACAAAATTAATACAGAGTTAATGGTTGTAACAAAATTAAAGTGCAGGAAATATTGTGTAATAGTTGAAGGTCGGGAGTAAATATGTACTACCCTGAAATTTAAGATGATTTTGTGCATTTCCTCTTATTTCTTTCATCCTCTTTTATATGGCAGTGCAATTTTTTTACTTTCGATTTCATAGGCATTTAAGAAAAATATAGAAGTATACGACTATATGGCCATTCGCGTAGCGCGAGTCCAAGGGACCAGTTAATATTTAATCAGTATAAGAATGAAACGTTTACTTGAAAAGGTGAAAAGCTGTGTTCTTTCGTGAATGTTGGCACCATCGCGACGTCGCTCCCAGCAGCTTCACCAAGCCGCTGGCCAGCCACCGCAGAAGTTCTCCCTCAGCCGTCACTTCTTCCTTGCCAGCCCGTCAACAAGCCGCCATCGAGCCATCTGGCCCCCACCCTTTCTTTCTCTCATTAACTGGTAAGTCGGATACGGGCCCGAGATGTCGGGTCTGATGTCATCGAGACCATATTTGGCGTTGCCGACCTTGGGGACCTCAATTATGGTGCCACCGAAGGCCCATAAGGCGTCCTCGGCGAGTGGCAAGGCCACATGACCCATGTGACTTGAAGTGAGGCAAGGCTAAGATGGGTGGGTCGATGGGGCGCGATGGGCAGCACCATTGGAACGCGACAGTGACGGCCTGGGGAGGTGAGCGACTTCAATGGTGGTGTGGCGGTGGCAGTGGCCTACGGTGATGGTCACTAAAATTGGGGGAGCGGAGACAGATTGGGAAAAATCCCGATTATTTTATCGTCTAGATTATTTTGCATAATGTCTGCAAATTGTAAAGGGCAATTGAGTCACTTAGGGAGTAGTTTTGCAATATAAAATATATTTTAACATGGTTGTTATGTTGTTGCAGCCAAGCGGATCTGATAAAATCTGTAACTGAAACTGTGTTGCGTAAACTGAATATCGGAAATAAAAAGGTTGTGACTAAAGAACTAGTTGGAGTTGATGATCGTGTAGAAGCTATAATCAAAATGTTGGACGTGGGATCTGATAGCGTACAATTTCTCGGAATCCACGGAATGGGCGGGATTGGCAAAACAACACTTGCCAAGGTCATCTTCAACCGACTCTCTTCTTACTTCAGAGACAGCATTTTCCTTTCAGATGTCCGAGAGTCGTCACAACACCATGGTATGGTATATTTGCAAAAACAGTTGCTATCCAAGTTCCTCGATTCTCATTCTATCCTTGACCATATTCATGACATGGATCATGGGATCAACATGATTAAGAGAGTACTTCGCAATAAAAAAGTTCTTATTGTTCTTGACGATGTGGATGGGAAAGAGCAACTCGAAAGTCTAGCAAAAAGTGGTGATTGGTTTGGTTTTGGTAGTAGGGTCATCATAACTACTAGGGACCAAAGTATCCTAACCATTGAGGGAGAAGCAACAGGTGAAGGCCCTGCAATTATTTTGACTTACGAAGTACGTGAAATGGAACTTGATCATGCTCTTAAGCTTTTTAGTAGGCATGCCTTCAGGAGAGACTCTCCACTAGATCATTATATCTCCCTTTCCAAAAAAATTGTCCATACTTTGGGAAAGCTTCCTTTAGCTCTTGAAGTTACAGGTTCATTCCTTTCCGGTAAGTCCGAAACATTCTGGGAAGACACTTTGAAGAAGCTAGAAAAAGCTCCTCCAATGAAGTCCAAAGAAAATTGATGATAACTTATGACAGATTAGATTATGAACAAAAGGAAGTATTTTTGGATATAGCTTGTTTTTTTGTGAATAGGGATAAAACATACCCTTGCTACATGTGGGATGACTATAAATACTACTCACACAATGCCATTGAAGTCCTCAGTCTCATGTCCTTGATAAAAATCAAAGATGACAATACCTTTTGGATGCATGACCAAGTGCGGGACCTCGGAAAGGGCAATCGTTTGTAAAGAGAAATTCAAAGCTCGTGGCAAGCGTAGCAGAGTGTGGAATCATCAAGAAGCCATAAGCATTTTGAAGCAGAAAGAGGTACAAAAAGGGAATAACAACTTATTTTTCTATGAATTGTTGTAGCCTATTCTTGAAAAAGGGAAGATTCATCCCTATCAACACTTCAAATTGTTTGCTTTAGACCTTCACATGTGGACTTCTTGATGTTTCCATCATCAGGGAAGCAAGAAGATAGAAGCATTGTCACTAGGATCTCATGGATACATCGTAATGTCTGATGAAGTTGCTAATTTACAAAACCTGAGGTTCTTGGAAGGGAATGAGATATTCTTTAGTGGAGACTTCAATAATCTTCTGTCAAATTTAAGGTGGCTTTCTTGGCGATGGTGCCCTTTCGTGTTTGTGGCAACAAACTTTCATCTCATCAATTTAGTCGTTCTTGACCTTTCACATAGCTATGTATCGGAGAAATGGATTGGTTGGAACCAAATCAAAGTATGATATGAGTCCCACTCCGTGTATACATATATTGTTTCTTGTCTTTCTCGTTTTTTTTCTCCTACAGATCGTTTCTTAATATATATTTTTTTGTAGGTGGCAATTAAACTAAAAGTACTAGATCTCAGCAATTGCAACGACTTAAGGAGAATGCCTGATTTATCTACATGGGTGTCCTTGGAGAGATTGATTCTTAAAGGTTGCTGCAATTTAATTGAAATTGACCCTTCCATTGGAAAATTAAAGCTCCTCACTACTTTAAACTTGAATGGATGTCAATCTCTTTTAGGGTTGCCTTCCGAAATAGGATGTCTAGAAGCTTTGATAGAGATTCTCATGCCTCGTTTACTGTATAAATTCATTTTTCCGGAAACGTTTGGCAATTTGAAGTCATTGTTGACCCTCAATTTATCACATAGCCAGATCCGCATACTGCCATACTCGATTGGAGGGCTGGTGAAACTGAGGCAATTGAATTTATTTGAGTGTTCAAAGATAAAGAAACTTCCAGACTCGTTTGGGAAATTACAATCATTAGTCGAGTTGGATTTGTCATTGACAAGGTTGGATCACCTACCTGATTCAATCGGCAATCTAAAGGAACTGAAAGTACTTAGGATGAGCCACATAATTGGGATAAGAGAATTGCCAAGTGCGATTGGGCTGGTGGAGAAGCTTGAAGAGTTAGACGTTAGTGGATGTCATTGCTTGACCGGCGAAATCCCTAAAGAAATTGGGAGGTTGTACCGTTTGAGGACCCTAGACTTGTCGTTCACACGAATATCCGGATTACCCACGACAATGAGTTGCCTCTTCAATCTCCAAACACTTAATCTAGAATCATGTCCTAAGCTTACTCGGTTGCCAAACCTTCCCCCAAGTTTGAATTGTCTAAGGTGGGCCCTCGATGCTCTCAAGTTCTTCGGAAACAGGACATATGTGCCGGAGTGGGACTCTGCTTGTCACTCTAGCATCGTTACCCTATATGAGGTGGAAGAACTAGCATTGTCTAAAAGCCCGCCATTCTGCCCCGTCTCTCGTCTAGTTTAAGAGAGCTGGAACTTGGAAATCTGTCAGTTGGACAACAGCATAATTATTCCCTTTTTAAAAACTTGTCAACCTTGCGATTACAAAGTTGTACGATGTCAGGATTCATGCCTCAGAAGTTCAAGTCTGGGTCCCCCCATTATTTGAAGATAATACGTGGAATGAATTGCACACTGTTGCCGTTGCAAATGGAAAGATTGAGACATTTAGAGATGCGTAGATGCTCAAATTTAGAGAGGCCTAGTTACTTGTTCTCCCCAACAGCACTTCTTCTGTCGCACATGAAGAATTTGGAAGAGGTAAATCTGTTTGGATGCTCGTTTTTAGTCGAGATTTGTGGCCTTGAAGAATTGGGATCCCTTTGCTTCCTATCGATTGTGGATTGCATGGAGATGGAAAGGATGTCAAACCTATCGAAGTTGATAAAGCTAAGGAAGCTCAGAGTAGGAGAATGTCCAAAGCTAAGTAGCATGGAAGGTCTAAGCCACTTGGAATCTTTACAGAAGTTGTGGATTCATGATTGCTGTTCATTGGAGAGTTTGGCTGACACCTCAAATTTGCATTTAGAATGTTCCAGAGTTGAACGTTGTGAGCGGTTGTCCAACCGTAACAGTTATTGTAGATGTCATG
Organism: Corymbia calophylla; assembly: GCA_014182845.1. Taxonomy (NCBI): domain Eukaryota; kingdom Viridiplantae; phylum Streptophyta; class Magnoliopsida; order Myrtales; family Myrtaceae; genus Corymbia; species Corymbia calophylla. The sequence continues at coordinate 17,082,225 of CM024694.1, read as the reverse complement.
ACAACAGAGATTCGGTGTTTACTGAACTTGACCATGCTAAGTATTTTTGAGCCGGTTACACTGAACCCAACCTGATAAAGCCCAGTGAGTATTTTCCCATGACAATATTGGTAACAAGTACATTAAGATCGAAAGCCAATTTGAAGAAGAGGGATAGAGAGAGAAGTATGTCGAGAAGCTTGGCACAATGACCTCAACCAAGAATGACCAGAATTCAGTGCCTTTCACCCCCATTCACTTTTTTGCTATCGTGATTAGATATGAATTTGATGTGTTGTAACAATATTCTTGTCATTGGGTGGATACGACTTTGTTATAACCATGGAGTTTCCGTCCAGCACGTTCTTGCTAAGCATCTGCATTTCCTCAAACTTTTCATTTCCTTGCACCCACAGGTAATCAGTCTCCCTTCAATTAGAAAACATATGCCTTGTTGTCTTGTTATTTTTAGATATAAAGCAGAGGCTGAGAGCTCTAGCTACTGCCTGTGTGAAAATTGGTTGCGATTGAGGCTCTGTTAAAGGTAATTTGAACTTGCTGCGTTGCCTCTGTCATAATCTGGATGTGAATCATTGCTTTACTTTGCATCTATGCTCGTGTGCCACATATCACGTTTTTGATGAAATGCCTGAATTAGGTCAGTGTGTAATTTCGATTCATGTCTTGATGGGGAATTTCCTTTACTACGAAATTGTTGATCCAATTTTTCATATAGGCCTGTTTTGAAGGACGTTCTTTATCAAAAATCATGTTGGCCGAGATATCTATCATTTGTTTGATAAAGTTTCTGAGCCAGATTTATGTGTGTTTGATCATGTAATGCTGGCCGAGAACCTCATATATACAAGTGAATCGATCCTGATGTCTTTCCTGCCAAGTTCATGTGAAACCGAATTGATTACTATATTCGTGTGCTGATTTTTGAACTGATCCAGTTTAGATGTGCTTGAATTGATTCCAACGTTCTGTAAAATTTGCTGAGGCGCCGTAATGATCATGTCCATTCTATTGCGAAACATGGAGTATCTGAATTTGCTACCTTTCATTTTGGCGTCTTTTGATTCTTGTCATTGTGCTCATAGGGAAGTGTCGTAGTTCTCTGTGCAAATGGCATATATGTGACTGAACCGAATTGTTCAGTGGATTGCACCAGCATTACTGATATGCTCGTTATATGCGCACGTACTGATATGTTGATGTTGGGCCGAGAGTTCCCTATTATCTTTTGGATTTGCTCTTGATCGCTTCATGTTATTTCGCTTGCCTGAGAGCCTTCTCCCACTCAATTTGCAAACTTATCACATCTATTTGCATTATAAGACAGGCACGTTTTGTGTGTTTCGAGCTTACGTTGTATGATTTTGATTTGGGTTCTAATACCTTCAGTTTTGCTGTGAATGGATTTGGACTTATTTGAGTGCATCCGATCTTGCTTTCTTCATGTCCGAACGGAGAACTTCTCTATTTCACGTCAATTTGTTCTTAGCTCACTTACTCCGTATGTTAATTAGTCACATTGATTCATGATGATTAACACTGTCTATGTTAAATCAACTTAATATCTCATGTACTTGCTATTCATTGCTTGGCCTCGGATGATTGGGAAGTAGATGTTCTCACCTACACATCTTTTGAGCCAAAAGTGGGTATATACATGGTCAATGTCTAGTATATCTTCAAATTTTGCTGGGTGATGTATCTACGTGCTCTTTATTTGTGGGATATGGGAAGCTATAACCATTTCTTTGCTGGTCAGTTGTGGGACATAAATTGAATTGATCCCAGGCTCATTTGAACCTTATGTCAGTTTCCCATAATGAAGTGCTACTATATAGTTGATTCCCTAGTAATTTAGGACATGTCTAATCATCAATTGCATCAACGAAGCGGTGATATCACATGCTACAAATTGCTGGTACGAACGATTGAGTGTGATTCTGAGGGGTCTTGGGGCTGATTTAGACGTTAATTCGATAATTCTTAAGCTTCCTTAAACATAGGTTTTATTCCATGTCATTTAGTATAGCTTAGCATAGTTTCTTTTGAATAACGGATAGGTCTCTTTAGAGCTTGCTTTACATTCAATTTTTAATTAGCTCACGATGCTCTTGTACCAGGGCTTAATAACGAGACCATGCATATTCTTACCCCAAAAACACGTTGCATTTTACTTTTCCATATTTTATTTCGCCCTTTTTTCATCATGCTTGGATGTGATGTTTTGAGTTTAGTTCACGGGATCCTATCTCAGTCGAGATCCTATATATTTTTGCCCAACTTGTATAGTGTTTACTTTCTCGCACTTTACTTCCACCGTCTTTATTTTTGTGCCATATATTACCTTGATGTGTTGTTTCATTATGGGGATTTGATATGATCTCTATCTTACATGTTTTTGAAGTATGTTTTTTTTTTCCTAAAACAAATCACACATTGACACTTAGTTGAACGTACTTAGGGGATTCAAACTTGATAAGACCGTAAGATTCATGTGTTTTGTAACAAAACAAGTTTTGGAACCAAAATGGCACTAATTAGACATTAATGTGACCAAGTTCTAACCCTAAATTTTTCTCGTTCATAGGAAGTGAAACATCCTCATGCGTTTTCCTTGGCTCCCAACCGGTCCCAAATAGGTTAGTGATGACTTCATTTAAATAGAACTTCATCATTTCATCAAATCTAATTTCCCCAACGTCGTGTGTAGTAAGGGTTTGGGAGAACCCTTATTGAACGAGAGCAAGCACCTCGAGTAAAGGTACCGCCCATCTTGCATAAAAAACCGTTAAACCCACTCCTCTAAACCGCCTTTTGGAGGGTCGCGATAAAGTTGTTACCATAAATTTGTAATTGAGAAGTCTCAATAATATTCTTGAAGCTTAATCGGAAAAAAGTTAATGATTAACCCAAGTTAAAATTTGAATTTCTTGACATGTCAAATTTAATAAATTATTGAAAAAATTTAGGTTGGTAATTCCCCAACGACCAATACATGTTGGTAAGTAACTTAAAGAGCAACGCTATACTTAATCGAAGAAAAGTTCAACATTTTGACATTATAACTCTTTAAAGCATTGTTAAAATCTTTACAATGTAGACAATGTAAAATATAATTAGCTTTCTTGTGAAATTCGCAAGAGGTTGTTGATTCTTAAATTTTAGCTAAATATTTAGGATTAAATTACATAAAAAAAATTATGGATCTATTCGACCCCAACAAAAAAGGATTTTCACATCACATAGGCATTAATATTATTTGCATCAACTAAGTTTTATTTTTATTTTTATTTTCCTTATTTTAATGCATTTTGGATAAATACAAAAAAAAGTTAATTTTTTTAAATTAAAAAAAAAAAAACGAGCGAATAAGGCTTGGAGGAGTCCCTCGTCCCTTTCTCCTCTCCGACCGGGCCGGGCTCACCCTCCTAATTTTTCCCGGCCCGGCCTTGGCCCCTTTCTCTCTTCCCGTTCTCCTCTTGCTCACGCCAACATAGACGAGGAGCAGAGCATCAGAGCAGAGGGCGGAGCAGAGGAGAGGAGCAGAGGGGGCAGGTGGCTGAACTGACCGGAGAAGCACGCCAGACGTCCGACCGGCGGCGAGCCAACGTGTCCCCACGTAAGGGCTGTGGGTCGTCCGACCCTGTAAAATCCAGGGATCGGAGAGGGAGATCCGGGAGGACGAGAGAAGGAGGGAGCGGCTGAGAGAGGGCGAGGAGACCTCAGCCAACGCCTTGGCCGCGCCGGGCCGACGTCTTCAGGCCGAACGGGTACACCTTGTTTTTGGCCCTGTTTTAGGGCACGCCGGGCCGGAACTCGCGGCCGTCCGACTCACGCGAACTCCGGCCCTGGCCGTCCTCCGTTTGGCTGCTGTGCGTATCGTGGTCTTTTCTATAAAAGTCTCGGCTTGGGTTCGGGTTTTAGTTGAGCCGAAAACCTCACGATTCGTGAGCTCCCTTCACCCTTTTCGTGTTCTCTGTTTGAGACTGAATCGATGTTTCCGTCTGTTGTTAATCTTACCACTTGGCTGCGATTTCGAGCTTGACGTTTGTTTGGTGGCCGCCCGCCGGCTTCTTTCGCTTTGGCTCCGTCGTTTTGTTGATTGCGTTGGTGCCCGGCCGAGTGGTGCGGTCTTCGGCTGGCGGCGGCTTAGTGGTGGTCGGAGTGGACGACAAAAGAAGGGCGGCGGCTCAGCGGCGGCTTGAGCTCCGGCCAAGACTCGTCGCCGGTGGTGGAAGGCGGTTCGAGTGAGGGAGTCGCGGAGAGAGATCTTCGGAAAGAAGACTTGCGCCGAGGAAGACAGTGCAGAGAAAAGAAATTTCGGAATAAAAAGTTATAAAAAATATATATTAAAAAACATATTAAAAATTCAAAATTATTTCAAAATTATTCTGAAATTAGGAAAAAAGGCGAAAAAAAAAAATTTTTTGGGTATTTTTCAAAGAAAAATGCATGAAAAATCCTTCAAAAAATCAAATCTCAAACTTTAACCAATATTAGATACTAGAAAATTAAATCTCAAAGTTTAAACAATATTAGATATCCGAAGGCTGAGTGGGCTACCTTAAAAAATATTCATGGGCATTTTTATTTAATTCCGAGTGGGTTAGGTCCAGCTGATTTTGTTTTAGTCCAATCCGGACCAATAAGGTTGGGTCGGTTTAGTCAAGTAGGGTCTTGCAACCCGATCTGAATTGCTTTCTTTTTATTTTAATATTGGAAAAATCATTAAAAATTCTAAAAAATCCTAAGATTACTAAAAATCCCCCCAAAAAATTAAAATTCTTCAAAAATCCTAAAAACCATTTTTAGGTAATTTTCTCTTAAGAAGTGGAATAAGCTTGTGCTCAAATTGGACAACCCCTTAAGGCTCCATTTTATGTTTCAATTGTCCTTAAGGATAAATGCCTTTTTTTTTTGCGCACTTTCAATGTGATGATTGTGGTTTCCCCTTCACCTAATTAGGATTGTTGTTAGATACTTGTTTTCCTTTACAATTCATTTAATGCTTTCTAAGTTATTAAATTGTTATCTTAATGTTTATGCATATGTATGATTACTTCACATGTTAGTGGATAGGCCTAAAAATTAATCCAAACTATCTGACAAAAATCTTTCTCTAAAATGAACAAGGTCAAGTACCAAAAGGCACTAGTTGATCAATTAGTGCAATCAAATCCCCAATCCTAGTCTCTCCGGTTACGTAGGAATTGAGGTACATTCCATGCATCACTTAGTTTCTAGCTAACCCCACTAGGCTAGCAATGACTCCTATAACAGAAAGTTTTTTATGGTCACCCTAATGCTGCATGGGGTATGAAGGTCCTAGACCCATCCTTTAGGCAATACCCCTAAACCTATGTCTTTTCCCATCCGAACGGAAAAAGGTAGGTCGCGACAATGCATACATTATATAGATTGGATTAAGCTTGAGTTGCAAACAAGAAACTTGCTAGAAATTGCCAAAATTAAACATACCATTGAGAAGCATAATTGCTTTGAAATTGGGAATAAGATGCTGCAAAAAGTCACACCTAGAGAAGACTCCACTAACAAATGCTTGTATTGTCTAGTATCAAGTGCAATTTTGGATGAAGAGGAGTTTGTTTGCTAGTCACTTGATCAAAGGTGAACCAATAATATTGCGAAATGTTTTTGAGCGAACCCCTGGTTTGAACTGAGAACCCATGGTACTATGGCGTGTATTATATGTAAATATGGATTCAGCTATTGCAACCCTTTCAAAGGTGAACCATTTAGGGGTTGGGTAATGGATTATTGAGCTTGCACTTAGTTTAGGCTCTTTCAAACACATACCAATTGGCAGCTTAAGTTTCGAGTTGTTTAACATGCCAATTTATTTTTAATTATGAGTTGCCACTAATTTAGTTTTTGGAGAGTTGTTTATAAACCCAAGTAAATTATTAATAAAATTATTTTACTCCTATTGATTAGAGATTATGGATTCGGAAACTTGATTTCATTAGAATACTTTAACGCCCTTTCAATACATTTTTTCTTTATTTTCAAAAATATTTTGTTAGGTTGTTTGAATTGATTTTAACCTAGCCATGTGAGGTGTTCATGAGGATATGCAACTAGTAATTTAACACTCAATAATTAAAGCATTAAACAAATTGCAAGGATAAGGAAGAAGCACTTCCCTCGAAGCAATGCAATCCATAGCAATGTTAATCAAAAACACATATTCAACCTAAATATATTTTTAATTACCACGCAATTTCAATCAATTCTTTTTTGGGTTTTCTTTTATTTAAATGCGAACTAAGCTATATGCAATGCGTGCAATGCGTAAGCTTACTCTAAATGCAACTCCATTAATAATTTAACATGACACACAATTAAAATAAAACTATACTAAGATAACATGCATTCAATGTCCCTAAACATGCAATCTCTAATAATACGTGCAATTTAATTAAATTACATAACTCTAATGACGAACAATAATTAACATGCAACTATTCTACATCACATGCGACTTTAATTAAATAAACTTATACATGCAATTTCTAAATGGTATAGGATTGATAACATGGCATGGAACAATGATGTGATAAGTATGACATGGCAAGTAGGATGACGTGACATATGACATTGAATTTATGCACCTAATTCTACAACGTATGCATGATTTTTTTAGTATTTTCTTTAAAAATCATAATTAGAAAATAATGAAAATAAATTACCTAAAAAAAGATATTATCCAGTTCAATTTAGGAATTAAATTAGATCAAATCTTAATTTGAATTAGAACATTATCTTAACTAGGGGTGAGTATATTAGATCACCCAAATTGTGACTGGACCGAACTAGTCGGTTTGGTCCGATTTTCGGAGGCATTGGTTCGGTTCCCGGTTTCATAAAAATGGAACAAATTATTTTCGATTCAATTTTCGGTTCCGGGGAGAAATGGATTGGATTGGACCGACTTTTTTTTTTAAAATATATATTTTAAATATCTTTAAAATAGTAATAAATCCTTAATAGACTATTTTATGTCTAAAATACATATATATAAACTTTAAACACAAGTGGAGTTTTGACTTTTTAGCAAGTGGAAACATATTCGGTTTTATTTGAACCGCCTGAGAATTGAACTGGATCGAGTAGTCCAAAGCAGGGCCACTCTTTAGTGAGGAAAAAAAAAAAAAAGTGGTTTGTTTCCATCTAGGATTACAAAACAAGAATTGGGAATCGGTTCGGATCCGATTCCCAATTGTTTCATCTAGGACCAATCTATCTAAAAAAGCTATTGTTCCCAAGAATTGACGGTTTAGATCAATGTTGTAGCTAGGTTAGAGAGGGGGTGAATAGGTGTAGAGAAATTTTAGTACCCAATGAAATAAAGGCAATCATTAAAGGATTAAACAGTCCAATCCCTTGTTCCCAAAATTGGGAATCGGTTTTTCGGATCCGATTTCGGGTTCCATTTTGGAACCGAACCGGACCGAGAATTGATCACCTCTAATCTTAACTAGATAAAATCTATCATAGCATGCAATCTATCTAGAAAAGCTATCCAAACTTATCCTAATTGATTTTTTTAGATTTACTTAAACATGCTAGTTAATACCAAATTACTCAATAAATACATTAGTAGCCTTTGATTTATTTTGTCATCTTCAAAACATCATAAGGGATTTCTCTAACAATCTCTCCCTTTTTTTATGATGACAAAGCAATCTTTGAATATGCAAATGTGCAATTATGCTTTTAAATATATTGATAAATCAAAGCATCATAAGCACATAGTGCAATCTCCAAAATTTTATATATTCAATGAATGTCATTCAAAATAGGAGATTATAAAATAGAAGATAGTTGATAAATTGAGCAAAATAATATATAGAAATAATTGCAGCTCAATATTATGCACTAAATAATATAAATCAATTAGCACATATGCATATACATATTTTCTCCCCCTTTTTGTCATAATCAAAAGGCGATAATAACGAAAAATGGTGTCACGTGGAGAATATAATTAAGCTCAAATAAATTCACATAATATCTCTAGAAATATATGAGGCATGAAACACAAACTTTAAAGATATCATATTGATATGAACATAAAGAATATTCAATATAGCTCATATATATCAATGAATTTTCACCGAAAAGCTATCCAAACTTATAGGCTTCCCTAATTGATTCCGTTGATTTTTAGATTTACTTAAACATGCTGGTTAATTTACTTATCAATACATATATATACACACCCAAAATCTTATCCACTATCTTCTCTAATTCTATATAATCTATCTTTTATATTTTCTTGAATAAGGATAAGATCAATTCAAATTAAACAAATAAAATACACCAAATCACGTCCAATCCATTCAAGTTAGGTAAAAAATAAAATCGACGATTGTATCCAACAATTTGTGGATAGGATTGATAGATTTTTCGTACAATCGTGAATCGGATCTTGGGCATGGATTGATTGTCGACCATATGCATGTTGTGGATCAAGAAATTTTCCTAATTTAAAGAATAGATCAAAATCTTATTGATTTGCAATATCACTCAAATATTTGATTAGATAATGATATGAATCAAATTAGATAACCGAATATTCAAATTGAAATTGGATGAGATCGTTACCAAATTTGAATATTGACTCTCCAAAATTGAAATCCTTGGACGGTGACTGGCCACGGTGGTAAGGATGGCAGCAGCTCGGGGTGGTTCGCTTGTGGGTGTGATGAGACCGCTCCTCTCCTTCTCTGAACATCCTTGTTAACTGATTCTTCCCTGTTTGGCCTTTGCAAGTGCACTGATTCTGGGATCTCCTGCTGAAGTTTCTTCCTCAAAATATTTTCAGGATCCCATTTGAAGCGGTGGAAAAGAAACCCCTACAATAAAGGTTGGATTTCCACAATTTTTACTCCCCCGTTTCTTCACGCCCCCAATAAAATATCTCAATGCAGCACAAACAAACAAACTATTTAACAAATAGATGGCAACAACAGATGGTAAACTTCCCGAAATTCCCTAAAGGGAAGTTATGTTGAATTGAGTATTGTGAAGAGAAGCGAACGCGGATCCATCAATTATCAATCTGCGAACGAATTAAATTCTTCTTAATTCTAATTGTCTCCTCCTCAATAAGACTCTTCAGCACATGATGGGACGACCGTGGAAGGTCGATGGAGCGCGGTGGCAAGGCTCAGCTTCATGCGGTGGACACCTGGACCGAGAAGAGCGAGGGCATCGAGGGAAGGAGTTTCTCCGTTTGTGGCCCTTTTTCTTTTACGATTTTCTCTGCATTGCTTTCTCTAGGTATTGTGCGCGAGGCCCAATGTGTTTTCCTTGAAGTGAAGCATTCCTTCTTTCCTCTAATCTTTGAGAACCGCTTGGATTTCTGCCTTCGACCAAAGATCAGCCCCTTCCTCTTTCTCGCGGCAAAGCTTGTTCTTGCAGGGTAGGGCGCGCCAAGGAACCTGCGAGGGATAGTAACAAGGGAATCTGGTTGCGACAAGCTGGTCACGGCTGCCGGAGGACAAGGCTGAGAGGCCCTAATGCTCGCCAGAGAGTCTCGTTGGAGATGGCAGGACAAGGATTGCAGAGCTTCCCGGGAAAACTTCGCTGGCTGTCTGGAATCACGGTGGTTGATCAGGCAGGAGCGGCAAGGACTGGTACCACTCGCCAATTGTTACTGTCCATGGCTGGGATTTGGAGAGTGCAGCAGGAGGACGGCAGCGCAACCGTCGTGTCACCAGAGCAAAGCCAACTTCCTCTTTTCTCTCACGTTTTTCTTCCCTCTGATATTGCGGTCGTCTCTCTCTTTTCAAGTGTTTTCTCTATTATGCTCTCAAACTCTAATTTTGCCGACTTCATTTTCTTGAACACCTAACATCTTTATATAGTGCAATTCTAGGTCTTTTACGGACTTTTTAATTTCAGTCTTAATTAAATAATCGACTCTATGACCTAAGCCTAAACCTGATGGAACTCTAAATAGGCTGAAATTGATTGAACTAAGCTCAATTAGGCCCTCTCCTCTTGTGAATTTCTGCCGGGCTTGTCCTCAGTGCGGCTGAAAATTGGCCCTTTTGTTGGCTTGATCACTGACAGCTCCGACCAATTTAGGGCTTAATCTAATTAAGCTCAAAGCCTTGAAACATTAGGGGCTAAACCCAACTCAATTGAAGCTCAATCACCCTTTGCTGGCCGATTTCCAGTTTAGTGCCGGCCAAGTTCACGTGATTAATTTTGGTCCATTCACCATCATTTGTCCAATGCAAATGCAGTTAATGAATTATATGACGAATGCATCTAAGAATTATGGGCTATGTAATTTAATCAATATTTTTGTTTAGGTGCTAAAGATTAGTTCTGTTTTCTATGCCAGTAATGTTAGCCTAAATTTATGTGTCAACATTAGAATTTGGTTCAATATTTTCCAAAGTTAAAGCCATTGACTTCCTGCCTAGCTAGTTGCGAAGTAAATATCATTGTCCCACCTTTAGTTTTTCAAATAAAATGTAAAGACATAATATAACTTGTGGATGTACTCAGGATTTTTATAATTGTAAGAGATCTTTGAAGACATTGTTTTAGGAAAATTTAGTAAATACTCACTATATATGTGTCAATTGAAACTATTGACAATCATATCATCATTTTTTTTCCACAATCCATATGGGAGCTTCAAGCTTTATATCCCTTCTTCTTTTTCTTACATTCAAGACCATCTTTCATCATACCTGTTAAAACTTAAATTTTGCTTATTTATTTAGAGCTTAATCGCATAAAAAATTATTGATTAATTTATAATTTATAAACAAAATTAGTTTTTATTTAAATCGCATAGAATAAAGGCATTAGGAGTACCTGCATTGAGTAGTGATAGAATCCATTAAGATTTGTTATTTTATAAAATATTATTAATTTTTATTAAAAAAATTATTATTAAAAAAAACGCAGCAGGGCCGGGCTAAGCCCCTTCTTCTTTGCCCTTTTCTTTCTCCCAGCCTGGGCCGGCCCAACCCACTTCTTCTTTACCCTTTTTCCATGGCCCGGCCCTCTCTTGTTCTCTCCCCTCGCCCTTGGACGCCAGTTGAACGACAGAGGGGAGAAGGACGAGGTACGACGCAGAACAGCGACAGAGGGAACGTCGCGCAAGACGTTCGGCCAGGGGAAGCTGGCATGTCAGAGGCCAGGCGCCAGTGGCGCCGGTGCATAAAAGGGAGAGAGGAGGACGTCGCAAAGGGGGATTTTTTTGGGAAGACTCGATTCGGAGAGGAAGAGAGCAATCGAGAAAGTGAGAGGGAGCGAAAACTAGAGAGCAGAGAGCAGAGAGCAGTGAGCGAGGCCGGGCGGGTGTTTTCCAGTAGTGGTGGCGCCCGAGTCCCGGCCGACGTCCTCCCTTCCTCTGCATCGAGCACGTGGTAAGAGCCGGTTGTCCCTTTTTCCTATTTTTTCCGATTTGGGTTGAATCCCCGAGGATCCTGGCTCGGAGGCGTGTGAGGCGAACGGACGTGGTCCGGTCTGTCGAGGTCGCCCACCGTTTGCCGCCGTCGAGCCGGGTAGGTACCCCTACCGACGACCGCCCTGCTTCTTTTCTCTTTACTGAGTGCCCTGTGTCGCCCCTGTTTTAGGTACGTCGGGCCGGTGCTCGCGGCCGTTCGGCTCGCGCGAGCTTTGGGCCACGTCGCCCTTGTAATTTGTGCTAGTATCCCTGCCGTCATGTGTTGTGGTCGTTGGCGCGAGTCCGGGTCCCGCTTTGGGTTGGGAACCGATCGTCCCAATAGCACACTCCAACCGTTTGCATAAATGTTTAATCGAAACCCGCATGACTGTCCTTGAATCTCTGTCCATTCTGGGTGGTCATCGTTTGCTTGACGCCTTTGTAGCCATTTTGTATGTCTCCGTTTCATCTATTTTCGCGTTCATTTTGTTGTGATTTGAGCTTATGGTCCGTGGTCAAGGTTTTAGTTTTTTGGGGTTAGGTGTCGAATCCATGTGAATTTCTGGGTTGCTGGGGCCGCTGGGAGGGAGCGGTCTGTGAATCCAATGGTAGTTCGATGGTGAACGTAGGCAGGTGATGTGGTGCTTAGCTCGTATAACAAATGTAGGCGATGGGCGAAACCTTTGCTTGTTCTGTATTCATTGATGTTTATGGTTCTTGGCATGAGAGAACAATTTGGTATTTCGGGAGTTGGGAGGCCAACGTTGAAGACAATGATTAACAGATAGGAAGGGAAATTCGATAAATGAAATTGGGCCAACCTGATGACAGAAGAAAACGGATCCAAATTGGGCTTCGTCTTTGACGACCTAGGCTTCGTCTAATTCGTGGAGTTTGGGCCAGATTCGGTTTGGCTAGTTTGAAGCCAGCTGAATTAGGTGAATCTGGGCTCAAGGCCCCAGCCCGGGTCCTACTTTCGAATAAAATTTATTTTTATTTTTAAAATATTAGAAAAAAGCTTAAAAATTAGTCTTGAATAAGTTTTCTTTTAAAATATGTGAAAATCCATGATAAAAAATTGTGCTCAAAATCAAACAAGCTCCTAAGGCTTTTATCATAGGATTTGAGTGCTTAGATACAAATGTGAGATCTTCATTTGTCCCTTCCCATTTCAACTATTATGGGAATGTGCATTTCTAATATATTAGTTGTGGCTTTCCTTTAGCTTAGTTAGAAATGGCATGCACTTTATTTGGTAACGTTGGATTCTTGGTCTTCCATGCAATTTATTTAATGTTTCCTAAGTTGCTAATTGTTATTTTAATAATTGTGCATCCGCATGATCACTTTACATATTAGTTGATAGATTTAAAATCAACCCAAGTTGCTTGACAAACATTTTCTTAAATTGAATAAGATTAGATTTTGAAAATGCACTAGTTAATTAATTAGTGTGATCAAGTTCTCGATCATGATTCTCCAATTGTGTAGGAAATGAAATATACTCACATGCTTTATTTGGTTTCTAACTAACCCTAATAAGCTAATGACAACTCCTTAGTAGAAATCCTTATAGCGTCAATTTAAAGCTAAAATGGAATATCCAACATCATGTGAAATATCGGCTTAGAAAAGCCTACACCTAATCAAGGGTCATAAGTTTGTCTTTTAGGCAATACCCCTAAATTTATGTCTTTTTCTTCCGAATGGAAAATGATAGGTTACAACAATACCAAGAATGTTTTATTTATGACACTTGACTGAAATTTCAGGGGCCATTTGCACATGCCAATTCTTCAAACTCAGAGGGGCGAAGATATGCTAACTTTTGGCCTAAGATACTAAAGCTAAAGCACTGGCCTACTTCAAACAATTTTGAGGATCTTTCACTACACCATTGTGATGAGTTCATAATTGCATTGCCATTTCATGCCTATATTGACCCTCGATTTGTCTTCCTCAACCTGTTGATGTTAATTAGCAAATATGGTGGAGAAAGAGAAAGAGAAATGATTTCGTAGAGAAATGTGATAATCGTACCACGATAGTGATATATGATGTAACAAGTCAATAAAAATGAATATTGGCAACATTTAAGCACTAGATATTGTACGGTCGGTATCGGTGGATTGGCCAATTATACTACTTCAATCTCGTGAGTAGCACATAAAATATATTTTTGTAACAGAGAGGTAGTTTGACCTTTTAATTATGGGTTATAGTCTGAAGATGATCATGCTGCAAATGTCAAAAATTGAGAAAGACATCACAACAAATTTGTCATAGACAGTAGTAAAAGACCAAGAAAAAAATAGAATGTGGAAGGGTAACTCAATACAAGCAGGCCAAAAAATATAACATGACCTTATTACTTAGTCCAGGACAGCAACCCCATGGACTAAAATCGACTCAAGTTCGATTTTTTAAAAGAGACTAATCTATTGAAATTAAACCAAACTAGAAGACCATGAAATTCCCTAAATTATATTAATATCAACTAAATGACACTAAGCTAAATCTCATACTAAGATTTAACAATCTAATCTAGAAATATTTTCTAACTGTTGTATAATTTTTTCATTTTCAATTTTTTATTTATTATTTTTCGATATACATATTTATTTTTTATTTATTTGGTCCCCTTCTTGGTTCATCACCTCCAGAACACGCGTAAATGTCACAGCTTCTGCAAAATTCTTTCAACGTTTCCATTTTGTCTCCCTTTTCTTTTCTATAAACTCCCTCAGCACTGATCTCTTTCTCTGCTGAATTTCCTTTACTCAATTCCCCTCATCTCCTTCATTCGTTCATTCATAAAAACACTCATCACAGCACACTTACCATCCATCTTCTGTTTGGTTCTGATGTTCACGTCTTCCCCTTCCCTTTCTACAGGTCAAACAACATAGATTACCCAACTCACGTCCAAACAAAATCAAGAGATCTCATACAACCATACAGAATTCATTCGGTCAAATGCAGAATTCATACGTTGACAGAAGTTACTCAGCCAGAAAGAAATAGACCAGTAACCAAAAGCACACGCTACGAGCGACAATTGATGATCTGGCACGCTAGTGAGTCAGGATTTTCGCCAAGCACGTTATAGGCGTTGAATTCCCTTCGGCTTAAATGTTTACATGACTGGAATAGCGAAGAATCAAGGATAAATCGACATCAAGTTGGACTAGGGAGCTCGCCGTCAGCATGTAAAAATTCTGGGTCCATCGAACTTGAGATTAATTTCAGCAAGATCAAAGTTCAATAGTGGCAAGGTTCCAAATGAAACATCGATCAAATAAAGTCTACACAACGAAAATAAGGAATCGTTCAAGCAAAAGACGGCTCTCGGTCAGAATTTGAACCAAAACACGCTACTTTAGTTCAGGCATCTTAACAAACACATGGCAGGCATTTGGGCTATGGATTTTAAAACGAAGTTGCTGCTAATTGGAGTCGTTTAAACCGCCTGGGCTGAGAGAGAGAGTGACAGACAGACAGAGTGGTCGTTATCCGGTGATGGACGATCGGCGGTGATATTGCGGTGGAGGTGATGGCTGGCGGCGATGGAGAAGGAACCGGTTTTTGGACCAAGGCTTCCAAGGATCTTGGCAGGCTTCTTGGACTGATGGGCTCTTCACAGTAAGCGGAATGGGCTGGAATCGCTGAGTTAGGTGGATTCGGCCCACGAGTGGGCTCAGTACTGCTTCATGGGCTGTACAAGATGGGCCGAAACCAAATTATTTCAGTGTAGCATCACTAATTACTTTAGTCAACCATATTGTCATATGAAGTATCTCGTTGTTTTCGCTCCATCTTACTTAGCTTAGCAATAGCATGTGATCATGTTTTTCGTCAAAAAGCAACAAAGCCAATATAAATAGATAAAAAGACGACAGGCCAGCCCATCACCCGACCTCGGTAATCGGAAGCATGTAGCTTTGAATTTCGCTCTTATAATTTTAAAAATTAGAGATGGTCGATATTAAATCAAAACCTCATTTCAAACACCCCCAAGCAAAAAAAAAAAAGAAGGAGAAAAGTGTTGTATAGATCTGGTCAGTCTATTGCCTTTTTTGTCCCTCTAGGTAGTTCTTTGTGGTTCTTTAATATTACGTTCTGCTCTCTCACATGCAAGACAATCATGTTGGCTGCGTCTCTAGCTTCTATTTGTCTCTTCTTGATGCACACTTAATTCCTCTTACTTGCTCTTCCTACAGAATTTGCTCGTATATGCAACACCATGACAGAGCTACCTTCGATATGTCTTCTCATTTATCATTGTTATTTTGCTACTCTTAATGAACCTCAATCCTATCAAGAAACTTGTTCCAACACTCATTATCAGAAGCTAATGTTTGAGGAACATCTCAAATTGTATATAATCGTTGTTATGTTAATTTTGCGATATTATGTATCTTTCCATATTTGTTAGGGAATTACATCAATATAAAGATCACCAATGTTTCTCCTATGCAATTAGTGATATAGAAAAAGAATTCAGCTTATTTTTCTCTTGTTAACACAACTATGTATCACAATCTAAAATGATTACAAGTAGTCAAGTAATCAAAGTCTAACACAATGGCTAGCTTGATACCTGCTAAAATTGCTCAAGCTCGACGCTAGATTTGGTCAACCATTGTTGTAGCTTCGAGCTCGATGCCTCTATTTTTGAGTCAGGCAATGGTCCCCGAGGGAAAGGAGAGGCGGATGCAAACAACGGTGGGGACTAACTTGTAACTTGTGGAGGGCATCAGTGGTGCTAGTCGGGGAGTGGCGATGTTCGTCGGCGACAAGGATGGTGGTGTTGATTGGCATTACAATAGGGAGAAAGAGAGAGAGAGAGAGAGAAATGATGTGATAGAAGAAAATGCATTTCACATGAAAGTTGGACTATGTGATAGTGACACATAGTGTGACAAGTCCATAAAAGCAATTATTTCAAATATTTAAACACCGACTAGGATGACATATAGAGTGCATAGATTATATGGATTGATTGATCATACCATATCAATTGTATAACCAGCATGTTAAATATATTTCCTTAATAGAAGGATGGTTTAACATTTTAGTTAATGGTTTTTGTCTAAAGATGAACAATACTATAAATGTCAAAGACTGAGAAATGTATTTGATATAGATGTAAAGTTTGAGGATATTTTAAAAATTTTCTCTTATGTGATAAAAATTAAGAAAAATTATCCCGATTTCACTTTAAATCCTTTGATTTCAAAGCTAGAAATCTTTGATTTTGTGCTGTCCCTTTTGTAGCTTTGTTAATAGGCTTTGGATTTCAAATTTGTTATTAGATGAATGGGAGGAGGAAACTTCCAGGATGACTGCCCATTGACTTATTAATGAAATCGAGAAGATTGCAAGTATCAAAGTGATTGATTCATCTTCAGTGGAATCTCTTTTTTCAACAGCCGGCACATTTGGAGTTTTTCATATAACTTAGAAGAAGTTGGACAAGAATCACGTGATTGCTCGTGGGTTAGCATCTACTTGTCATTTTCGAATTAGAAAACTGAGTTTATAGGATGTTCAAAGATTCGTAAATTGCGCTCTGTGTTTTGATATATTTTATAAATGTGACTAATAGACAAGAATTTATTGAATAATTTTCGTAAACCACGTGCAATCATGTGATTCCGAATTTTACTATTTTAAAGTAATTACTTCCACAATACCTAGTATATATGCACCGCAAATGGTTCTCACATGCAATCCAGTCCCGTGAAGTATGCCGAAGTTCTGCCTTTGTCTTACTTAGCACATGACACTGTTTTTGTCAAAAAGCAATTAAGCCAGAATAAATAAATGAATAAATAAATTGACAGATGAGAAGCCAGCCCATCACTCGACCTCGGTAATCGGAAGCACGCCTGCCATTTCGTCTTAATCGGCGCATCTAATTATCGTACATTGCGTTCTATTTTTTAGCATATCTTTCAATACACGAGAAGTTCCCGACAATTTCATAAATCGCGTGCCATTTTTTTATTCAATTATCATTTGTTTACCTAGCGATGCTGCCCTGCAGAAGACGAAGACCATGTTTGCTTATTTTCACACGTTCAACAACCAAAGTTATTCACAATCAATTCTTCTTGCTGAAAACCAAGTTAAAACGCTAGCTTTGAATTTCCCTCTCCTAGTTTTAAAAATTCTAGATGTTTGGCATTAAATCAAAACCTCATTTCAGATCCTAAAAAGTTAGAAAAGAGAGAAGTGTTGCCTAGGTGGTTCAATTCTTCAACTTTTCTATCCCTCCAGGTAATTATTTGCGGTTCTTCAATCTGCATTCTGCCTCCATGTGACTACGAATATTACCTTTTCTTTTCTGAGTAAAATGCTTGCTTCCACTCCACCTGGTATACGTATCCACTACAAATGGCTCTCACATGCAAGTCGGTCAAGTCGATTGCGTCTCTACCTCTAGTTTGTCTCATCTTGATATACACTAACTCCTCATATTAGCTTTCCCCACAGAATCTGGTCTTCTTGATGTACGCTTGACTTCCTAATTTTGAACCTTCTTTGCAACCCTCTAATAGGACTACCTTCAATGCCTCTTCATCATCATCGTTATTTTGCTACTATTCATGAACCTCCATCCTATCAAGAGGCCCGTTCCAACATTTATTGGCAAAAGCTAATGTTTGAGGAACTGCAAGCTTTAGAAAGGAGTAATGTGTAGGATTTGGTGGATCTTGCACTTGAAAAAATTACCAGAGACTAGCAAATGGGTTTATTAAGTGAAGACTCACTCTGATGATCATACTGATCAGTATTAAGCTCGCTTAGTAATCAAGGGTTTTGTGCTATTGTGGAACAGTTTGGTTTTTTATCCAGACTTTACCTCATTTTGCGAAAGTCTGATCAAGGCATTAACTTGCTGGAAATCTATGTTAATGACATGATCATCACTATGATTACCCTTATGGTATTTCATGCCTTAATTAAGCATTATTTATTCAACATATTGAGATAAAAGATCAGAGAAAACTAAGTTTTCTCTTAGGGCTCCGTGTCTTCTGTTGGGATTTACTCTCACTCCAAGAAAGTCAATTTAACGCATCTCGAGCCGAATGCCCAGTTGAACACTCAAGATGGTCAAGCATTGAAAGATGCCACCTTGTGTCGCCAGCTAGTGGGGCAATTTAGTTTACCTAAATATTTGCTTTGCTATGCACGCCAACTTATGTTTTGTCAATCCATAATTTTCTATACAATTAAATCCTAAATAGATAACCAAAATTTAGATATCAATATTATTGTTAGTAACTCTCAATGTTCATAGTAATTCTCCAGACTTTGCCATGCATGTCAACTTACATATGCTTTCTTGATGGTGAGAATATGTAAGATTTTATGTGTGGATGTATTACATCTATTATGAGTGTTAGATAGGCTATGCTATTATTGAATTAGTTTATGCCATTTGACACACAAGTTTTCGCTTGAGGTCTTTCTCATTCATTTAAGAAAATTTGAGATCAAATTTGACAAAGTTTGACCCCTGAAACAAAAACATCATCTTGACCATTTGCAATTTTTACTGTATTTTTTCACATTTAAATATCAATAGCATTTAAATTTTGAGCACAAAGCATTCGCATTGAACAAAGCATGGATCCGGCTATGAGTTTCTTTGGGATTGGCTCAATAGATAGTCCAATGTGCAAAAATTGAGTCCTGAATTCCCTTGAGTTTCCAGAATCGAGGCCATGCGAAGCGGAGCGCAAGCTGATCAAGCTCGGCCTACTGAAGGGAAAGGAAGCGCGGCCATTCAAGAACAATAATGGATATCCAAATCGGCCCACGCCCATTTTCGAAGCCAATTCCAGTCTAAACGCATAAGATGGAAGGTCGTGTTCAGCCGCACACGTCGAAATTGGAAAGGAGAATCAAAGAAGGAAAGGGACATGCAATTTTCATCTTGACGAAGGGAGCAATCTCGGCATTCATGGACCGGAATTCAAGGCCGAAAGATTCAAGAAAATCTGTGCATAAAAAAGCAGAGGATTCTCGGCCAAGAGGGAAAAGAGATTTTTCTGCATATAATAATTGTCAAAGAGAGCTCGAAAAAGAAAAGAGTGGACCTTTTCTTCGCGGCCAAGAAAGAGAAATATAGAGAGGAAAATGGTCCGCAAAAGAGAGAACTTTAATAAAATGAAGAGAAAAAAACAGGGAAGTTGTGGGCAAAAGAAAAGAGAACAAGAAAAACAGGGGAGGCAGATTCTCAAGGAGGAGGTGCAAAGAAAAAATGTAAAGAGAGACGTGTGAGGAAGTGACCGAGGGCAAATGATGCAATTTCCCATCACACTTTTCCTCCGCACTTTAATTTCCAAGAACTTTACTCTTCATTAGTTAAATTTCTCCATCATTTCATTTCAAAAGCCCGGCACACCTTACATCTGGAAAAAGCCAAAAATGAAATCATGTTTAGCCCTATTTTGACGTTGACCGACTTTTGTTCAAATTAGGAACAAAGTGTGAAAAATCATTTTCCGCATCTACCGTTATCTAAAGTAAACGTTTGTTAAGGGAATTTTTCCCTGATACAAATTTACAATTTCCCCCTTTTTTTGAGTAAAGGGTGGGTAAGAATGTTCAGCTCTAGAGACCTTATCATAAAAGTCCCACGCCCCTATAGAATACATGATGGAACCATGACTATTTTACACCTCTTGCGTCTTGAAGATTGAGACTAGTGAGTTTTTCAACTCAGCTTCGCCGAGAGAGAGATGTCATGGTGGAGAGAAGAAAAAATTTGAAGTAATAGTTGCATCATGGGATAGTAAAATGCGGTATGATAAACTAGTCGATACTGAGTATATTCAACATTCAAGTGCCAATTAAAATGACATGCATACTGCATTTGGACCAATTACGTCACATATGACCGACACGTAAAATACATTTTCACAATAAAAAGGGTAATTTGATCTTTTAGTGGAGGATTTTTCTTTAAAGATGGACATTATAGAAATATCAAAAGCTGAGAAGTGTATTTGATATAGATGGGACTATTTTTGAAATTTTCTTTAATATGATTAAAACAAAGAAAAACACAATAACCATTTTTATGCTCTATCTTGGTTTCACGTTATATCCTCCATCTCTAACTCCATTAATCTATGAATTTGTGCTGTCACTTCCGTTTGTTGTGAGGTTTCAGATTTTAAATTTGTGATCTGGAAATTTCTAGGATGCCAACCCATTGCTTGATTCACGAAACTTCCAGGAAATTTCGCGGAAACTTCTCGGATGACTCATGGTGTTGACTATATTGACCCAAGCGATATTAGAAATCCAGTGCCCTTTCCCCACGCCAGAGACCGAAAGAGCTTATAATCCTGACAGCCCTCTCTCACATCCAAGCACACCCAAAGCAAACTTCACCGAGAGAAAGGAAGCATTTGATATCCGGGGCGTCTAGAGATCCTACAATGGAGAAAGGGATGAGTTCGTCAGCATCATCCGAATCTTCATATGAGGTTTTTCTAAACTTTCGAGGATCAGATACCCGTCATACATTCACCGATTTTCTTTATCATGGCATGGTTGAAGCCGGAATCCTTGTCTTTAGGGATACTGAATCCCTTCACGTCGGTGAAAAAATTGGTGAGCTTTTACATGCAATTGAGAACTCCAAGATCTACATTCCCATATTCTCCAAAAATTATGCTTCAAGTAATTGGTGCCTCCGAGAGCTTGCACATATGGTCGAGTGCACCTCAAAATCGAATGGGAACAAAGAGATTCTGCCCATTTTCTTGGACGTGGAACCTGCCGATGTCAGGCTGAAAACAAACTTGTACAAACAAGCTCTTTCGTCACGCCGGAAGACCTACAATGAAGTAGAGTCATGGAAAAAGGCTCTCATTGAGGTGGCCCGAATAAGTGGGTGGAACTGCTCGCGCCGGAAGACCTGCAGTGAAGTAGAGTCATGGAAAAAGGCTCTCATTGAGGTGGCCCGAATAAGTGGGTGGAACTGGACGGCAAATGAAAGGTAAATGTATTAAACTTTTCTACTTGTCATTTGTAGATTTCCTCCTCCCTATTCGGTTTAATTGTGATATTGCTGGGGAAAACATAGTTTATTCAAATTTAGTATCTCATCCTTTTCATTTTTCACCAATTTTCTAAATTTCTTTTCTTTTTCACGATAATAAAGGATAAAAGAGATTTTTTTCAAAACTTGAGATAAAAATATATTTAAATCACATGAAAATCATGTGCATTGCACATGCTGACGACAAAATTAATACATCGTTAATGGTCGTAACAAAATTGAAGTGCAGGAAATATTGTGTTGCAGGTTCGGGTATAAATGTGTACTACCCGAAATTTAAGATGATTTTGTACATTTCCTCTTATTTCTTTCATCCTCATTTATATGGCAGTGCAATATTTTTTACTCTTATACAACTATATGTCCATTCGCGTAGTGCGAGTCCAAGGGGCCAGTTAATATTTAATCAATATAAGAATGAACCGTTTACTTAAAAAGGTGAAAAGCTGTGTTCTTTCGGGAATGTTGGCACCGTTGCAACGTTCGCTCCCAGCAGCTTCAAGCCGCTGGCCAGCCACCGTAGAAGTTCTTCCTCAGCCGTCACTTCTTCCTTGCCAGCCTGTCAACAAGCTCCCATCGAGCCATCCGGCCCCCACCCTTTCTTTCTCTCATTCACTGGTAAGTCGAATACGGGCTCGGGATGTCGGGTCTGATGCCATTGAGACCATATTTGGCATTGCCGACCTTGGGCGACCTCAATTATGGCGCCGCCGAAGGCCCACAAGGCGTCCTCAGCGGTGGCAGGCCACATGACCCATGTGACTTGAAGTGAGGCTAGGCTAAGGTGGGTGGGTCAATCAGGCGCGACAGGCGGCACCATTGGAACGCGACGGTGATGGCCTAGGGAGGTAAGCGACTTCAATGGTGGCGTGGCGGTGGCAGTGGCCTACGGTAATGGTCACTAAAATTGGGGGAGCGGAGACAGACTGGGAAAAATCCCGATTATTTTATTGTCTAGATTATTTTGCATAATGTCTGCAAATTGTGAAGGGCAATTGAATCACTTAGGGAGTAGTTTTGCAATATAAAATATATTTTAACATGGTTGTTATGCTATTGCAGCCAAGCGGATTTGATAAAATCTGTAATTAAAACTGTGTTGCGGAAACTGAATATCGGAAATAAAAAGGTTGTGACTAAAGAACTAGTTGGAGTTGATGATCGTGTAGAAGCTATAATCAAAATGTTGGACATGGGATTTGATGGCGTACAATTTCTCGGAATCCACGGAATGGGCGGGATTGGTAAAACAACACTTGCTAAAGTCATCTTCAACCGACTCTCTTCTCACTTCAGACATTGCATTTTCCTTTCGGATATCCAAGAGTCATCACAACGCCACGGTATGGTATACTTGCAAAAACAATTGCTATCCAAGTTCCTCGATTCTTGTTCTACCCTTGACCATATTGACGTGGATTATGGGATCAACATGATTGAGAGAGTACTTAGCAATAAAAAAGTTCTCATTGTTCTAGATGATGTGGATAAAAAAGAGCAACTCAAAAGTCTAGCAGAAAAATACAATTGGTTTGGTTCTGGGAGTAGGATTATCATAACTACTAGAAACCAAAGTGTCCTAACCATTGAGGGAGAAGCAATAGATGAAGGCCGTGCAGTTATCTTGACTTACGAAGCACGTGAAATGGAACTTGATCATGCTCTTAAGCTTTTTAGTAGGCATGCCTTTAGGAGAGACTATCCACTAGATCGTTATATATCCCTTTCAGAAAAAATTGTCCGTACTTTGGGAAATCTACCTTTAGCTCTGGAGATTACAGGTTCATCCCTTCATGGCAAATCCGAAACATTCTGGGAAGACACTTTGAAGAAGCTAGAAAAAGCTCCTCCTGAGGAAGTCCAAAGAAAATTGATAATAACTTATGAAAGGTTAGATGATGCACAAAAGCAAGTATTTTTGGATATAGCTTGTTTTTTTGTGAATAAGGATAAGACATACCCTTTTTATATGTGGGATGCTTGTGGATACTACCCACACAGTACCCTTGAAGTCCTCTTTCTCATGTCCTTGATAAAAATCAAAGATGACAATACTTTCTGGATGCATGACCAAGTGCGGGACCTCGGGAGGGAAATCGTTAGAAAAGAGAATCCTGATGATTCATGCAAGCTTAGTAGAGTACGTAATCCTAAGGACGCGCTAAGCATTTTGCAGCGGAAAAAGGTATGAAAAGGCAACGTCAACTTATTTTCTTGTGAACTGTTCTAAATTATTCTTGTAAAGGAAAAATTAATCACTATTAAATTGTTTGCTTTTGACTTTCACACGTGGACTTCTTTGTGTTTCCATTGTCAGGGGAGTAGGAAAATTAAAGCACTGTCACTTGGATCTTTTATGGACAGAACTCAAGGGATTACTGTACCAGCATTCTCTGATCAAATCGACATTTTAAAGCATGATGAATTTGCAGGTTTAGAAAACCTGAGGTACTTTCAAGGGGAGCAGTTGTCCTTTGTTGGAGACTTCGACAATCTTCTTCCCAATTTAATATGGCTTTCTTGTCATAATTGTCCTTCCATGCTTGAGGCAAATAACTTTCTTCTGGCTAATTTAGCCGTTCTTAACCTTTCATGGAGTGAAATTTCAGAAAAAAGTATCGAGTGGCTCAAAGTACGATACAAGTACCACTCCTTGTATTCATAAGTCATTTATTTTCCTTGTTTACGCTTTGTAGGTCATTTTTGAAAAAATATTTTATCAGATTGTTTTGCAGGCGGCAACAAAACTAAAAGTCCTAGATCTCGACAACTGCTATCACTTAAGGAGAATACCTAATTTATCTACATTGGTGTCTTTGGAGATCTTGAAGATACATTATTGTCATAATTTGGAAAGTGTTGATGGGATCGAAGTACGACATGAGTCCCAGTCCTTGTATTCTTAAATTGTTTTTTTCCATTTTGTTTATGTAGGTCGTTTCTCAATAAATATTTTATCAAATTGTTTTGTAGGCAGCAAGAAAACTAAAGGTCCTAGATCTCAAAATTGGCTATGACTTAAGGAGAGCACCCGATTTATCTAAGTTGGTAGCTCTGGAGATTTTGAGATTATGTGATTGTTGGGAGAAAAAGAAACTTCCGGACTCGATTGGGAAATTGCAATCATTGATCGAGTTGGATTTGAGAGGAACAGGTATTGATCACCTACCTGATT
Organism: Corymbia calophylla; assembly: GCA_014182845.1. Lineage (NCBI taxonomy): Eukaryota > Viridiplantae > Streptophyta > Magnoliopsida > Myrtales > Myrtaceae > Corymbia > Corymbia calophylla. Next base: position 17,057,529 of record CM024694.1, on the reverse strand, counting down.
CATTCAGCAATCTAAAGCAGCTGACAATCCTTAAGATGAGGGAAATGAAGGGAGGGTTGACAAAATTACCTAGGGCGGTCTGGCTTGTGTTCTTATCAGATTTTTTTAATGAGAATCCTGAAGGAGATGCGAAGCTGTGCTGTTTGAAAATGCCAGACTTGTCATGGAGCCAAATATACGGATTACCCACCGTGGCGAATCTCGTCTCTAATATCCATAATAAACTTGAGCTAGCCGCACAGGGTGGCAGACGGTTGCGGGATCCGAAGTGTACCCCCCTTCTTGAGCTGAAGAATGTCTTTGCTTTTCCCACTGAGCGCATTCCTCCCCAATCTCGGCTGGAAGAACTAATATTGGCCTCCCCAAACATGCGGTTCCTCCTCCAGCTCCCGTCTAGTTTAATAGAGTTAGTATTACGAGAAACAGCACAACTCCCACTTGACTTTGGTTGGAAACATTATGTTTCAAAGCGTTGCCCACTTAATGTTCGCTATGTTTATTGGATGCCGATTTTCCTTGGTATATGTGATTCGGAGTTGGAGAAACTCCTCATGCAGGATTGCACGTTGTCAAGACGGCTCGAACGATTTGCGTCGAAAATGGAAGAATTTACATATACATGGCAGCCTAAGGATGAGTTCCTCACAAAAGTACTTGAGCCGTCACGTATGAAGAATCTGCAAGAGGTAGATCTGTTCGAATGCGAGCTATTAGTCGAGATTCGCGGCCTTGAAGAATTGGGAATCCTTTCCTCCCTCGCGGTCACGTACTGCAGTTCGATCGAAAGGATGCCAGACCTATCGAAATTGAGGAAGCTAAGGGAGCTCCGAGTAGGAAAATGTCCGAAGCTAAGAAGCGTGGAAGGTTTGGACCGCTTGGAATCTCTAAATTGTTTGTGGATTCACGATTGCGAGTCGTTGGAGAGTTTGGCGGATACCTCAGATCTGGATTTAGAATGTTGCTTGATTGTCCGTTGCAAGCAGTTGCCCAACTGTCATAGTTTTTATTGTAAACGTGGTGAGGGTTGCTATTGTGAGACGCTTTCTGAGGGGTTATGGAAATCCGACCCGATGGAAGCCCGGCAAGTATTACAAGGACGCCCAAATGCTGCACCGGTAAAGCAGACGGAGCTTGACTTGGTTGGTGTGCTGGGCGTTGCTATTTTGTTTGTTCTTTTGGTTTCGTTTTGTTTTTTAGCTTTTTGAAGAAGGATTTCTCCCGGACAAATGTCGGTAATAAAGCTTAGAATGTGAACCAGGCACGCTCGTATGATGCCTAAACATTTTCCAATTTTGATCAGCTTTTGAACAAAGTACTTAGTTCATTGATTGCTGTCCTTTTTCTTCTTCTTCTTATTCCTCCATTTGTTATTGTTATATATGAATTTCCCATTTATGGCCTATCTTGGACATAATGATAGATTTTGATTGATTACGATGAGTCATTCTATCAACATGTTTTGCATGACAGAAAGCATAAATATGTGCACCCATATTGTTCAAAAAAATTCATTATATGAATAATCCCACTTCATAGAGAAACAAAATATAGATCATCGTACAAATACAAGAAGTTGGCCAATATATCATAATAAGATTGCTAAATCTCTTGGTAACAGAGAGGGATGTTGAAAACATGCAGAAAATTGTGAAGCTTGCAGTTCACAAATTGCAGACATTAGTAAATTGATGTCACGACAACACAATGTGAATGGGCATAGCAACAGTTTCCATCAGATGTTGATAGAGAGCAGAGTAAATCAAAGAGAGAGGACCAGATGATGGCATTATCTAAACCATATGCAGTAGATCCAGACTATTCAGCAAGTGCCGTTGTTCTGAAATGGACATTTGCCTTATTCAACTAGTCAAAATGGGTATAGATGCAATCAGTCACTGTTTTGAAATCAGTCTCCCACAGTTCTCTCCCTCTCTAGTCCTACGTCTATATTGTAATATTAGAAGAATAAAAAAATTTCAGGCACCGAACTTATGTCGAACCTAACTGGTCAACTTATTGCTCTGCCTCCGTACAATTCATCCTGCGAACAGCATGAAAGGACGAAGATTAATGAATGCAAAAAACACGAAAGTAGTGCTGCAAGATGAAGTTCATCACCATGTCAAGTGAACAATCTCACATTTATTATGTCCTTGGCATCAGCAAACTCGGCACTCTCATTATTGGCATCGTAATCAGCATCCGTCCTCACGGAGAGTGCCAAAATGCCAGCCTCCCATTGAAGGCGTTTTAATGCAACACTCTACATATATTTATTTAGAGACAGATACTATATGTAGAGTGCTAGCAAATTTGAAGTGGCTTATTATATACCTAGAGCAAGAAATTTGTTTACTAGAATAGTACAATGACATATTAGTGTACTCAATGGGGATGGGGTTTTTTTTTATCTTTTTTTGGTCGGTTGGGATGGGGTTATTTTAATGAGATGGATTTTTGATAGGTTTGGGACATGGATAGTCCCAAACTAGCCACACTTTTATCCCTCACCATCGATGCTTTGCCTATATCTATTACGAGATAGAGTTAATCAAGAGATTTTAAAGTTAAATTGGCATAGGCCCCTCAAATTCAATATAAATAAAAAGTGATTACCCACCACCAAATCTAAGTTTAGTTTCATCTTTTGAAATGAAGGGAATCCATTCACTTCAATTTGTAGCCTATGCTTGGAAATGTGGAAAAGGTGCTGGAAGGAAGGACGTGGAAATCATTGGAAGAGTTTTCCCTATTTGGGAGAAGGAAAAAGGCAAATGATTTTGTGATAACCGTTTTTGCCACTCATTTTTCTCTCTAGTTTGTATCTAAAAGAAAAAAAAAAGTGAAATTTCTCTACTTATCCACCCTGTGCAAAATGAACCATTTGATTCTCCTTGCACCGGTACTACATAACACTGCATGAAAGTGACGACACTATCATCTTCCCTATAAGAAAGATGAAGGTGAGATTGGTAGGAGTGAAAATAAAAATGAGAAAATTAAAAAGTCCGTCCTAACCTGAAAACCTTTAGCCCAAATCGACCAAGATGGATCCAAGCTTTATTATGTATATTTGATGAGCGTTGTGCTTTCGGGCTTCACATTATCTAGTCCAAAATGGCCTGACCTACCCAGTTTCTTTATTTTTTGTATTTTATTTGTTATATTCATAGCATTAAATTAACATTTGTAATCCTAGTTGGAAAAAATGAAATTTTACAAGTGAATAGATTAATTCATTGTACTATTCAAATAATGAAAATTATTTACAAATTTGAAAGGGAGAACACACTTAAAAGGAAGCAAAATATTTGCAAAATTTTAAAAAGTTTACTACCTTTTGGGCCGAGCCCGACCCGAATCCCGAAAGCCCGAAATATAAAATGGACGGGCTAGATAGTACATTCCGGGTTCAGACTTTTCTTCGGGCTTGAGTATTCCAGGCCTAAAGGCAAAAATTGGCTAGAAGCCCAGCCAACCACCCATGGGTTGGCCACTGCTTCAAGCGAGCCCCGATGGCCGACCTTATTAGCCGCCGCACGGCCGCTCTTTCGGCTGACGAACGTCTGTTATCACCTCCCTCTCTCTCTCTCCAGCGTCAATGACGGCCGATCATGGGATCGAGCTCGACTCGATCTCCATCATAGCATTTAGCTTGGTGCTAGCTAGAATTGCTCAAGCTCGACGATAGATCTGTTTGAGTATTGCTGCCGCTTTGAGACCGACCCCTTTATTTTCAAGCTAGGCCATGACAAAGGTGGAGGCTAACTGGTAGAGGTTGTGATGGGGTTGATCGGGGGAGTGGGGGCGTGATGCAGGGACAGGGATGGTGACGTTGATCAGCAGATGGTGGGAGAGAGAAAAATGATGTGGTAGAGGGGAAAAAAATTTCAAGTGATAGTCATATCCCTACTAAGATGGAGGATGATAAATCAATCAATAGTGAGTATTTTTCAACATTTAAGCACAAATTAGAACAACATGTATATTGCATTGTCAACGCGGATTGATCGACTACATCACATATGACTAACACATAAAATGCATTTTTCCCTAAAGATGAATATTTCACATAAATCAAAAGTTGAGAAGCGATTATGATTTATATGGTAGTATTTTTGAAATTTTCTCTAATATGATTAAAATAAAGAAAAATTCAAAAACCGTCTTTCTGCATTATCTTGATTTTACTTTTTCTCTTCCATATCTAAATCCATGAATATATGTGCTATCACTTTCATTTGTTGTCAGGTTTCATATTTTAAATTTGTCATTAAATGAATGGGACCCCGAAAATTTCTAAGGATGCCATCCCACTAATTGATTCACGGAAACTTTTAGGAAACTTTTCGGATACTTCTCATATGACTCAAGGTGTTGACTATATTGACTCAAGCCATTTTATCTTAACAAAAAGACATGCACGCATAATTATTCTCACAGGCCACCCTCTTTAGCAGAAACTCACTTTCCAACTGTTCTGAAGAATACGCACACATTTGCTGGACAAAAACCACTTGGCAATTAAGAGTACATTTGATAATATTTCTACTTCTGAAAATAATTCTTTTTGAAAAATAACTCTTTTCTATTTCTACTCTCTAAAATAATTTCTAAATAAAAAAAAATATTTAATAACTATATAAATTTTTTATTCGAAATAGAAAAAAGAATAGAAATACGTTTGGTACCGACCAATAAAATTTGTATTCTTTTTCTTCGATAGCAGTGGCAATCGGTGAACAATGGCCGGCGGTTGGCGACGGCGCTGACGGCGGTTGGCGACGGCGCTAACGGTGGTTGGCGACGGCGCTGACAGCGATCGGCAATGGTCATGAGTGGCGGCAACCCAAGAAATAACTTTCTAGAAATTGTTTCTACAAACAAGAAGTTACTTTTTTCTACTTCTCATTTTTATTCCAGATCTATTCTCTAGAACAACTTTCTATTCCGCGGAGTAGAAACACTAGTGAACGTTACCAAACGGATTTCTGTTCTTTTTCTATTCCAATGAGCAAAAGAACAAAATAATTGGAACATTGCCAAATGCACCCTAATTGTCATTTCCAAAAATAACCATCTTCTTGTAAACCGCCAAGTGAGGACTTCATCGGCATATCCTTTTCCAAGGGTATTTCCATCTATAAGAGCCATCAATGGTGGTCCCTCTTATGAAGGTGTCCAGTTTGATTATGTTCTTTATTTTAACATGTCGATACCCGTACATCTTGTATCCCTTGTTTCAAGTTGTATATTTTTGTTTTCCTACAAGGTGAGAATACTCCCATATTTCACGTCTTAGAATTTAGACAAAATAGTTTAAGAATTTATTCAAATCCAACCACCTTCGTATCTAAAGCCATGAATCTATGAATATGTGCTATCACTTTCATTTGTTGTCAGGCTTCAGGTCTTAAATTTGTCATTAGATGAAGGGGACCCGGAAATTTCTAGGATGCCGACCCACTAATTGATTCACAGGAACTTCTAGGAAACTTCTCGGATGCTTCTCATATGACTCAAGGTATTGACTATATTGACTCGAGCCATTTTATCTTAAGAAAAGGACGTGCCCGCATAATTATTCTCACGGCCCACCCTCTTCAGCAGAAACTCAATTTCCAACCGTCATGAAGAATGCTCGCACATTTGCTGGACAAAAATCACCAGGCAACTAATTGTCATTTCCAAAAATAAGCATCTACTCGTGAACCGCCTTCGGCATTTTGGAGTAGCTCTTACATGGGCCAAATGGACAAGAATTTTCAGAACAATTTCATAACTGCGTGCCATTGTTTATTCAACTCTTATTTGTTTCCACAATCAACCATTAAATTCAAGTACCTAGCAATACTGCAGAAGACGAAGACCCTGTGTTCTCATTTTCACCGGTACAACAACAAAGATATCTACAATCAAATTTCCTTGCTATAAACCAAATTAAAACACTAGCTTCAAATTTCCCTGTCCTAATTTTAAAAAATTTGCAATGTTGATATTAAGCTCCATTCTTTTCATGAAAAATAACTTTTAGGAAAATGTCTTTCGGATTTTGCGGAGTTTGTTTCATGGAAAATAAATTGATTGGGGAATTTTCCATAAAGAAATAAAAAAAACCTTCTAAGATGGGGAAAAATGCTTTTAACTTTTGAGAAAGAGGAAAACATTTTTCATATCTTGTTTCACTTCACTTTCTTTTACCAAATACTTTTTCCTTTTATAAATTAATTTTTAATCCTTTTCATTTTTTTTTTTTTTCCTTTTCTTTCTTTTTCATTTTCGTATTCATTAGCCGCAAGCGAGCTGGAGCCTCGCCACAAGCCAACGAGGCTCAAGCTTATCAAATTCTAGCGAGGTCCTTGCCAAAGCACTGGAGGAAGAGCTCCGCCATCGATTGACTAAGGTTGGAAGCTCAGAGCGCCGTGGAGCCCATCATTGCCACATCGCGAACGTAGAAAACCCTGAGAATCGCCACTTTCATGCCATCCATAGTGATTGCGTCCGAATGTTGGCTTGTGGTCACGCAAATGGACCGCGAGGGGAGGAGGGTGGGGACCACGGCAACGTGGCAGACACGGTAGAGGTTGGTGGCAGAGAGGCGGTGGGGGATGGCATGGGAGTGGATGGTGGAGACGGAGGTGGGGCCGGGGAGGGCCATTGCAATGAAGAAGAAGAACATGAAAGAAAAAAAAAAATTTAAAAATGATTTAAAAATAAAAATCAATTAACAAAGTAAAATAAGAAATTATTAAAAAATTGTATATGAAGGAAAAGATTTTCCCTATCGAGCCGGAAACACTTTATTTTTAAATTTTAGCCGAATATCGAAAAATAATTACATTTTCCTGAAAAATGATTTCTTGGAAAACATTTTCTAAACATACTATATTTTCCGCAAAATGAACAGAACCTAAATCAAAACTTGATTTCAAAAACTTAAAAGTCGAAAAGAGAAAAAAACATAAAGTTAAAGTGACGAGACGTCCAAATATCTGACAAAAATACGGGTTGAAAATATCCCTTCAAATTAATACCTAATATCTGTTTTATGTTGTTTGGACTGTGACTTCTATAAGTAATATCAGATGGCAAACATTAATTTATGAAATAATGTTACAACATATTAGATATATTTGTAATGGACATCATCCATGAATTACCAAATTTTCACGCATGCAACAAATTATGTCTAGAATGATGATATCCTATGTCTACTCTATATTAGTTTAGGTTCTATATAAATGATCGCAATTACTTGTGTAATGCACTTTGATGATGTATAAAAGGCCTTTGATTTATCTATCTCTTGCTAACATAACCCTTCAATCAAACTTGCCATCGCCCACCTAGATGGTCTCCGCCATGATCCAGTTCGAAAAACTTTGAATCCTAGAATCATGTTGTTGAATCGATGCCAACTGCAACTCAACTGCACCATGGACGGAAGCCTTGTGTGTCGAGAACAACTTGTCCAAATCTTTGCCTTCATAACCCACCACCCTTCGGTGCTTATTTCTCAACGAACCACCCGACAGACAATTAACTGTCCTCCAAGTTGAACACTATAACCCCGACTCGATCGCCGCCCCATGCGGCAGGACGGTCAAGACCACCAACTTGATGACCACAAAATTCATGCGTAAATAGTCATCTTTTGATCCGTCCCAGCTTCATGCCACTATCTGGCCTTGATTCATCTTCAGGAAGATGACGTCGGCATCAAGTAACCACCATATCATTTAGTAGGGGTGAGCATATCGGACCGGAACTACCTAGACTGGACCACACCAGCCGGTGTGGTCCGGTTCCCAGAGGCATAAGTCTGGTCCTGGTTCCATAAAAATGGAAACAATGATTTTCGATCCAGTTTCCAATTTCAAGGGAATCGGACCGGATTGGATTGATTGATCAAACCAGCTCTTTTTAATTTTTTTATTTCTTAAAAATAGCAATAAACTTTAAAATAGTGACAAGACTAGTATTTCTTCAGTTGAATACTCAAGACGGTCAAGCATTGCAAGATGCCACATTGTGTCGTCGGCTAGTGGGGCAATTTAGTTTACCTAAATATTTACTTTGCTATGCATGTCAACTTATGTTTCGTCAATTCACAGTTTTCTATACAACTAAATCCTAAATAAATAACCAAAATTTAGATATCATTATTATTGTTACTAACTCTAATTATTTATAGTAATTCTCCAGACTTTGCCATGCATGTCAACTTACATTTGCTTTCTTAGTGGTGAGAATATGTAAAATTTTATGTGTGGATGTATTACATCTATTGTGAGTGTTAGATAGGCTATGCTATTATTGAATTAGTTTATGCCATTTGACACACAAGTTTTTGCTTGAGGAATTTCTCATTCATTTAAGAAAATTTGAGATCAAATTTGACAAAGTTTGACCCCTAAAACAAAAACATCATCTTGACTATTCGCAATTTTTACTGCATTTTTTTGCATTTAAATATCAACGATATTTAAATTTTGAGGCATTTGCATTGAACAAAGCATGGATCCAGTTATGAGTTTCTTTGGGATTGGCTCGTTGGGTAGTCCAATGTGCAAAAATTGAGTCCTGAATTCCCTCGAGTTTCCAGAATTGAGGCGACGCGAAGTGGAGCCTTAGCTGATCAAGCTCGGCCTACGAAGGGAAAGGAAGCGCGGCCATTCAAGAACAATAACGGAAATCCAAATCGGCCAACGCCCATTTCCCAAGAGCATTCCAGTCTGAACGCATAAGATGGAAGGTCGTGTTCAGCCGCACACGTCGAAATTGGAAAGGAGAATCAAAGAAGGAAAGGGGCGTGCAGCTTCCATCTTGACGAAGGGAGCAATCTCGGCATTCATGAACCGGAATTCACGGCCGAAAGAAATCAAGAAAATCTGAGCATCAAAAAGCTGAGGATTCTCGGCCAAGTGGGAAGGGAGATTTTTCTGCATGTAATAATTGTCAAAGAGAGCTCGAAAAAGAAAAGAGTGGAGCTTTTCTTCGCGGCCAAGAAAGAGAAATACAGAGAGGAAAATGGTCCGCAAAAGAGAGAAAACTTTATTAAAATGAATAGAAAAAACAGGGAAGTTGTCGGCAAAAGAAAAGAGAGAACAAGAAAAATAGGGGAGGCAGATTCTCATGGAGGAGGTGCAAAGAAAAAATGTAAAGAGAGACGCGTGAGGAAGTGACAGGGCAAATGATGCAATTTCCCATTACACTTTAATTTCCAAGAACTTTACTCTTCATTAGTTAAATTTCTCCACCATTTCATTTCAAAAGCCCGGCACACTTTACATCCGGAAAAAGCCAAAAATGAAATCCTGTTTAGCCCTATTTTGAAGTTGACCGACTTTTGCTCAAATTAGGAACAAAGTGTGAAAAATCATTTTCCGCATCTGCCTTACCTAAAGTAAACTTTTGTTAAGAAAATTTTTCCCTGATAAAAATATACAATTTTCCCCTTTTTTTGAGTAAAGGTGGGTAAGAATGTTCAACTCTAGAGACCTTATCATAAAAGTCCCACGCCCTTAAAGAATACATGATGGAACCTTGACTATTTTAATCCTCTTGCGTCTTGAAGATTGAGACTAGTGAGTTTTTCTACTCAGCTTCGCCGAGAGAGAGATGTCATGGTGGAGAGAAGAAAAAATTTCAAGTAATAGTTGCATCACGCGATAGTAAAATGCGGTATGATAAACCAGTCGATATTGAGTATATTCAACATTCAAATGCCAATTAAAATGACATGCATATTGCATTTGGACCAATTACTTCACATATGACCGACACGTAAAATACATTTTCACAATAAAAAGGGTAATTTGATCTTTTAGTGGAGGATTTTTCTTTAAAGATGGACATTATACAAATATCAAAAGCTGAGAAGTGTATTTGATATAGATAGGAGTATTTTTGAAATTTTCTTTAATATGATTAAAATAAAGAAAAACTCAATAACCATCTTTATGCTCTATCTTGGTTTCACGTTATATCCTCCATCTCTAACTCCATTAATCTATGAATTTGTGCTGTCACTTCCGTTTGTTGTGAGGTTTCAGATTTTAAATTTGTGACCTGGAAATTTCTAGGATGCCAACCGATTGCTTGATTCACGAAACATCCAGGAAATTTCGCGGAAACTTCTCAGATGACTCATGGTGTTGACTATATTGACCCAAGGGATATTAGAAATCCAGTCCCCTTTCCCCACGCTAGAGACCGAAAGAGCTTATAATCCTGATAGCCCTCGCTCAGATCCAAGCACACCCAAAGCAAACTTCACCCAGAGAAAGGAAGCATTTGATATCCGGGGCGTCTAGAGATCCTACAATGGAGAAACGGACGAGTTCGCAAGCATCATCTGAATATTCGTACGAGGTTTTTCTAAACTTTCGAGGATTAGATACCCGTCATACATTCACCGATTTTCTTTATCATGGCATGGTTGAAGCTGGAATCCTCGTCTTTAGGGATAGTGAATCCCTCCATGTCGGTCAAAAAATTGATAAGCTTTTACATGCAATTGAGAACTCCAAGATCTACATTCCCATATTCTCCAAAAATTATGCTTCGAGTAAGTGGTGCCTCCGAGAGCTTGCACATATGGTCGAGTGCACCTCAAAATCAAATGGGAACAAAGAGATTCTGCCCATCTTCTTGGATGTGGAACCTGCTGATGTCAAGCTGAATACAAATTTGTACGAACAAGCTCTTTCATCGCACCAGAAGACGTGTAATGAAGTAGTGTCATGGAAAAAGGCTCTGATTGAGGTGGCCCGAATAAGTGGGTGGAATTGGATGGCAAATAAAAGGTAAATGTTTGAAACTATTATATTCGTCATTTGTAGATTTCCTTTTCCTCTCTATTTAGGTTCCGTTCGTTTCACGGAAAATATTTTTTTTCTAGAAAATATTTTCCAAGAAGCTATTTTCCAAGAAAACGTAATTATTTTCCGGTGTTCGGATGAAACTTGATTTTGAAGTGGAAAATGTTTTCTGCCGTTCGCTTAAGAAAATATTTTCCTTTATAAACTCTTTTGAATATTTTATTTTTTAAAATCATTATTTATTATTTTAAAAAATTTATTATTAAATTATTTTTCCTCCCGTCTCGAGCTCGCACGATCAGCTCATCGACAAGGCGAGCTCGAGGCAGAGAGGCTCAAACCTCACAGATTGGTGACGCCCGAGCCCCATTGTGGTTTGGCGATGCTTGGGCGTCATCAATCTAGCGAGGCCCGTGCCTCGCCGCCTTTGGTGACGCTCGGGCATCGCCGATCTGCGAGGCCCAAGCCTTGCCACCGCCCCGGCAACGCTTGGGCGTCGGCCGATCTGCGAGGCCGAGCCTCGTTACCGTCTAGCGAGGCTCGAGCGTTGCCGATCTAGCGCTCGAGCCTCGTCACCTCGGGCGACACTCGGGCGTCGCCGATCCTGCGACACTCGAGCCTCGCCGTCATCCGGCAATGCCGGATCGACGAGCTCGACTTGCATATCGTTGGCGTTGCCGTGGCCAGCAACCGGCCGAAAAGAAAAACAACAAAAAGAAAGACAAAAAAAAAAAAAATAAAGAAAAAAGAAAAAAAGAAGAAATTGATTTTATTAAAAAATAACAAAAAATTTGAATTTATGAAAAAAAAATTGATTTTGAAAAAATAGAAAGAAAGAAGTGAGGACTAATGAGAGGTATGAGATAGAAAGAAGTGAGTGTGGAAAATGTTTTCCCAACTTGAAAAGTGGAAAACATTTTCCCTCACTTTAGAAGACTTTTTTTCCTTCATGGAAAATGTTTTCCCCAATAAATTTATTTTCCGTGAAATAAACGTCGGAAAATCCGGAAAACGTTTTCTTGGAAGTTATTTTCCGTGAAACGAACGGAGCCTTAGTTTAATTGTGGTATTGCCGGGAAAACATAGTTTATTCTTTTATTATTATTTCATTCTTTTCCTTTTTCTCTTTTTTTCTAATTTTTTTCATTTTTCAAGTTTATTAAGGATGAGAGAGAAATCTTAAAAATTGAGATAAAAATATATTTTAATCACATAGATGTCATGTGCATTGCACTTGCTAACAACCAAATTAATAGAGAGTTAACATATTTAACAAAATATAAGTGCAGGAAATATTGCATAGCAGTTAAATATTTGAGAGTAAACGTGTACTATTAGAAATTTAAGGAGATTTTGTGGAGTTCCCTCTGATATCCTTCATCCTCATTTATATGGCAGTGCGATTTTTTACTTTCGAGTTCATAAGCATTGAAGAAAAATATAGAAGTATCAGGGCCATTGGATATTTAAGGAATATTAGAATGAAACGATTACTTAAAAAAAGTGAAAAGCTCTGTTCTCTCATAAATATCGACACTATTGTGGTGATCGCTCCTAGCAGTTCCACCAAGCCATCGGCAGCCACCGCAGCAGCTCTCCGTCAGTCCCTGCCGCTTCTTTGTCACCAGCCCGACACTAAGCCACCAGAAGCCGCCGCCGAGCCATTTGGCCCCCATCCTTTCTTTCTCTCACTCGATGGCAAGTCAGATTTGGGCTCGGGATGTCAGGTCTAAAGTCACCAAGCCCGTATCCGGCGTCGCCAAGCTCGGGTATGGGCTACCCCAAAACTGGGGTCAGCAAAGGCCGGCAAAGCCATCCCCCAATTTGGTCATCATCCTCATCAACCCCTGCCACTACCTTGCCGCCGTTAACATCGTTTACCTCCCCGGGCTGGCACTGTCGCTTTCCAATGCCATCGCCCATCGCACCTCGTCAATCCGCCCATTCTCAGCCTTGCCTTAAGTATCTCAAATTTAGTATCTCATCCTTTTCATTTTTCATCCATTTTCTAAATTTCTTTTCTTTTTCACGATAATTAAGGATAAAAGAGATTATTTTTTTTGAAAAATTGAGATAAAAATATATTTAAATCACATGAAAATCATGTGCATTGCACATGCTGATGACAAAATTAATGCAGAGTTAATGGTCGTAACAAAATTAAAGTACAAGAAATATTGCATTGCAGGTTCGGCTATAAATGTGTACTACTCGAAATTTAAGATGATTTTGTACATTTCCTCTGATTTCTTTCATCCTCATTTATATGGCAATGCAATATTTTTTACTTTCGATTTCATAAGCATTTGAAATATATATATATAGAAGTATACAACTATATGGCCATTCGCGTAGTGCGAGTCCAAGGGGCCAGTTAATATTTAATCAATATAAGAATCAAATGTTTACTTAAAATGGTGAAAAGCTGCGTTCTTTCGTGAATGTTGGCACCGTTGCGACGGTCGCTCCTAGCAGCTTCACCAAGCCGCTGGCCAGCCACCGCAGAAGTTCTCCCTCAGCCGTCACTTCTTCCTTGCCAGCCCGTCAACAAGTCGCCATCGAGCCATCCGAACCCCACCCTTTCTTTCTCTCATTCACTGTTAAGTCGGATACGGGCTCGGGATGTCGGGTCTGATGCCATCGAGACCATATTTGGCATTGCTGACCTTGGGCAACCTCAATTATGGTGCCGCCAAAGGCCCACAAGGCGTCCTCAGCGGTGGCAAGGCCACATGCCCCATGTGACTTGAAGTGAGGCAAGGCTAAGATGGGCGGGTCAATGGGGCACGATGGGCGGCGCCATTGGAACGCGACGGTGACGGCCTGGGGAGGTGAGCGACTTCAATGGTGGCATGGCGGTGGCAGTGGCCTACGGTGATGGTCACTAAAATTGGGGGAGCGGAGACAGATTGGGAAAAATCCTGATTATTTTATCATCTAGATTATTTTGCATAATGTCTGCAAATGGTAAAGGGCAATTGAGTCACTTAGGGAGTAGTTTTGCAATATAAAATATATTTTAACATGGTTGTTATGTTGTTGCAGCCAAGCAGATCTAATAAAATCTATAACTGAAACTGTATTGCGTAAACTGAATATCGGAAATAAAAAGGTTGTGACTGAAAAACTAGTTGGAGTTGATGATCGTGTAGAAGCTATAATCAAAAAGTTGGACGTGGGATCTAATAGCGTACAATTTCTCGGAATCCACGGAATGGGCGGGATTGGCAAAACAACACTTGCGAAGGTCATTTTCAACCAACTGTCTTCTCACTTCAGAGACTGCATTTTCCTTTCAGATGTCCGAGAGTCGTCACAACGCCATGGTATAGTATATTTGCAAAAACAGTTGCTATCCAAGTTCCTCAATTCTCGTTTGATCCTTGACCGTATTGATGACGTGGATGATGGCATCAATGTGATTAAGAAAGTGCTTCACAATAAGAAAGTTCTCATTGTTCTTGACGATGTGGATGAGAAAGAGCAACTTGAAAGTCTAGCAAAAAGAGGTGATTGGTTCAGTTTCGGTAGTAGGATTATCATAACTACTAGGGACCAAAGTGTCCTAACCATTCAGGGAGAAGCAACAGGTGAAGGCCCTGCAATTATTTTGACTTACGAAGTATGTGAAATGGAACTTGATCATGCTCTTAAGCTTTTTAGTAGGCATGCCTTCAGGAGAGACTCTCCTCTAGATCACTTTATCTCCCTTTCCGAAAAAATTGTACATACTTTGGGAAAGCTTCCTTTAGCTCTTAAAGTTACAGGTTCATTCCTTTCCGGTAAGTCCGAAACATTATGGGAAGACACTTTGAAGAAGCTAGAAAATGCTCCTCCCAATGAAGTCCAAAGAAAATTGATGATAACTTATGAAAGGTTAGATGATGCACAAAAGCAAGTATTTTTGGATATAGCTTGTTTTTTTGTTAATGAGGATAAAACCTACCCTTGCTACATGTGGGATGACTGTGAATACTACTCACACAATGCCATTGAAGTCCTCGGTCTCATGTCCTTGATAAAAATCAAAGATGACAATACCTTTTGGATGCATGACCAAGTGCGGGACCTCGGAAGGGCAATCGTTCATAAAGAGAATTTCAAAGCTCATGGCAAGTGTAGCAGAGTGTGGAATCATCAAGAAGCCCTAAGCATTCTAGAGCAGAAAGAGGTACAGAAAGGGAATAACAACTTATTTTTCTGTGAATTGTTGTAGCCTATTCTTGAAAAAGGAAAAATTCATCCCTATCAACACTTCAAATTGTTTGCTTTAGACCTTCACATGTGGACTTCTTGATGTTTCCATCATCAGGGAAGCGAGAAGATAGAAGCATTGTCACTAGGATCTCGTGGAGACATCATAATGTCTGATGAAGTTGCTAATTTACGAAACCTGAGGTTCTTGGAAGGGAATGAGATATTCTTCAGTGGAGACTTCAATAATCTTCTCTCCAATTTAAGATGGCTTTCTTGGCGATGGTGCCCTTTCATGTTTGTGGCAACAAACTTTCATCTCATCAATTTAGTCGTTCTTGACCTTTCACATAGCTATGTATCAGAGAAATGGATTGGTTGGAACCAAATCAAAGTATGATATGAGTCCCGCTCCATGTATACATGTATTGTTTCTTGTCTTTCTCGTTTTTTTTCTCCTACAGATCTTTTCTTAATATATATATTTTTTGCAGGTGGCAATTAAACTAAAAGTACTAGATCTCAGCAATTGCAATGACTTAAGGAGAACACCTGATTTATCTACATGGGTGTCCTTGGAGAGATTGATTCTTAAAGGTTGCTGCAATTTAATTGAAATTGACCCTTCCATTGGAAAATTAAAGCTCCTCACTACTTTAAACTTGAAAGGATGTCAATCTCTTTTAGGGTTGCCTTTCGAAATAGGATGTCTAGAAGCCTTGACAGAGATTCTCATTCCTCATTTACCGTATGAATTCATACTTCCGGAAACGTTTGGCAATTTGAAGTCATTGTTGACCCTCGATTTATCACATAGCGAAATCCACATACTGCCGTACTCAATTGGAGGGCTGGTGAAACTTAGGCAATTGAATTTAAAGTGTTCAGAGATAAAGAAACTTCCAGACTCGTTTGGGAAATTGCAATCATTAGTCAAGTTGGATTTGTCATTGACAGGGTTGGATCACCTACCTAATTCAATCGGCAATCTAAAGGAACTGAAAGTACTTAGGATGAGCCGCATAATTGGGATGAGAGAATTACCAAGGGCGATTGGGCTAGTGAGAAGCTTGAAGAGTTAGACGTTAGTGGATGTCGCTTCTTGACCGGCAAAATCCCTGAAGAAATTGGGATGTTGTCCCGTTTGAGGACCCTAGACTTGTCGTTCACACGTATATCCGGATTACCCATGATGGTGAGTTGCCTCACTAATCTCCAAACACTTAATCTAGAATCATGTCCTAAGCTTACTCAGTTGTCAAGGCTTCCTCCAAGTTTGAATTGTCTAAGGTGGGCCCTCGATGCTCTCAAGTTCTTCGGAAACAGGACATATGTGCCGGAGTGGAACTCTGCTTGTCACTCTAGCATCGTTACCCTATATGAGGTGGAAGAGCTAGCATTGTCTAAAACCCCGCCATGCTGCCCCAATCTCTCGTTTAGTTTAAGAGAGCTGGAACTTGGAAATCTGTCAGTTGGACAATTGTTTAGTTATTTCCCTTTGCAAAACTTGTCAACCTTGCGATTACAAAGTTGTACAATGTCAGGATTCCATATTATGAATCAAATAAGTGGAAGGAATCACACACTGTTGCCGTTGCAAATGGAAAGATTGAGACATTTAGAGATGCGTAGGTGCTCGTCCTCCTTAAATGCACTTCTTCTGTCGCACATGAAGAATTTGGAAGAGGTAAATCTGTTCGGATGCTCGTTTTTAGTCGAGATTTGTGGCCTTGAAGAATTGGGATCCCTTTGCTTCCTATCGATTGTGAATTGCATGGAGATGGAAAGGATGTCAAACTTTTCGAAATTGATAAAGCTAAGGAAGCTCAGAGTAGGAAAATGTCCAAAGCTAAGTAGCATGGAAGGTCTAAGCCACTTGGAATCTTTACAGAAGTTGTGGATTCATGATTGCCGTTCATTGGAGAGTTTGGCTGACACCTCAAATTTGCATTTAGAATGTTCCAGAGTTGAACGTTGCGAGCAGTTGTCCAACCGTAATAGTTACTGTAGATGTCATGACAATAGAGATTCGGTGTTTACTGAACTTGACCATGCTAAGTATTTTTGAGCCGGTTACACTGAACCCAACCTGATAAAGCCCGATGAGTATTTTCCCATGACAATATTGGTAACAAGTACATTAAGATCGAAAGCAAATTTGAAGAAGAGGGATATAGAGAGAAGTACGTCGAGAAGCTCGGCACAATGACCTCAACCAAGAATGACCAGAATTCAGTGCCTTTCACCCCATTCTCTTTTTTGCTATCGTGAATAGATATGAATTTGATGTGTTGTAACAATATTCTTGTCATTGGGTGGATACGACTTTGTTATAACCATGGAGTTTCCGTCCAGCACGTTCTTGCTAAGCATCTGCATTTCCTCAAACTTTTCATTTCCTTGCACCCACAGGTAATCAGTCTCCCTTAATTAGAAAACATATGCCTTGTTGTCTTGTTATTTTTAGATATAAAGCAGAGGCTGAGAGCTCTAGCTACTGCCTGTGTGAAAATCGGTCGCGATTGAGGCTCTGTTAAAGGTGATTTGAACTTGCTGCGTTGCCTCTGTCACAATCTGGATGTGAATCATTGCTTTACTTTTGCATCTATGCTCCTGTGCCATATATCACGTTTTTTATGAAATGCCTGAATTAGGTCAGTGTGTAATTTCGATTCATGTCTTGATGGGGAATTTCCTTTACAACGAAATTGTTTATCCAATTTTTCATTTAGGCCTGTTTTGAAGGACGTTCTTTATCAAAAATCATGTTGGCTGAGATATCTATCATTTGTTTGATAAAGTTTCTGAGCCAGATTTATGTGTGTTTGATCATGTAATGCTGGCCGAGAACCTCATATATACAAGTGAATCGATCCTGCTGTCTTTCCTGCCAAGTTCATGTGAAACCGAATTGATTACTATATTCGTGTGCTGATTTTTGAACTGATCCAGTTTAGATGTGCTTGAAATGATTCCAACAAATTTGCTGAGGCCCCGTAATGATCATGTCCATTCTATTGCGAAACATGGAGTATCTGAATTTGCTACCTTGCATTTTGGCGTCTTTTGATTCTTGTCATTGTGCTCATAGGGAAGTGTCGTAGTTCTTTGTGTAAATGGCATATGTGTGACTGAACCGAATTGTTCAGTGGATTGCACCAGCATTACTGATATGCTTGTTATATGCGCACGTACTGATATGTTGATGTTGGGCCGAGAGTTCCCTATCATCGTTTGGATTTGCTTTTGATCGGTTCATGTTATTTCGCTTGCCTGGGAGCCTTCTCCCACTCAATTTGCGGACCTTATCACATCTATTTGCATTATAAGACAGGCACGTTTTGTGTGTTTCGAGCTTACGTTGTATGATTTTGATTTGGTTTCTAATACCTTCAGTTTTGCTGTGAATGGATTTGGACTTATTTGAGTGCATCCGATCTTGCTTTCTTCATGCCCAAGCGGAGAACTTATCTATTTCACGTCTATTTGTTCTTCGCTCATTTACTTCGTATTTTAATTAGTCACATTGATTCATGATGACGATCATTGTCTATGTTAAATCAACTTATATCTCATGATACTTGCTATTCATTGCTCAGCCTCGGTATGACTGGGAATTAGATATTCTCACCTACACATCTTTTGAGTCAAAAGTGGGTACATACATGTTCAATGTCTAGTATGTGTTCAAATTTTGCTGTGTGATGTATCTACGTGCTCTTTATTTGTGGGATAGGGGCCATTATAACCATTTCTTTGCTGGTCATTTGTGGGACATAAATTGAATTGATCCCAGGCTCATTTGAACCTTATGTCAGTTTCCCATAATGAAGTGCTACTATATAGTTGATTCCCTAGTAATTTAGGACATGTCTAATCATCAATTGCATCAGCGAAGTGGTGATATCACATGCTACAAATTGCTGGTACGAACGATTGAGTGTGATTCTGAGGGGTCTTGGGCTGATTTAGACATTAATTCGATAATTCTTAAGCTTCCTTAAACATAGGTTTTATTCCATGTCATTTAGTATAGCTTAGCATAGTTTCTTTTGAATAACGGATAGGCTTGCAGATGACAAATAGGTCTCTTTAGAGCTTGTTTTACATTCAATTTTTAATTAGCTCACAATGCTCTTGTACCGGGGCTTAATAACGAGACCATGTATATTCCTACTTCAAAAACACATTGCATTTTACTTTTCCGCATTTTATTTCGCCCTTTTTTCATCATGCTTGGATGTGATGTTTTGAGTTTAGTTCACGGGATCCTATCTCAGTCGAGATCCTATATATTCTTTGCCCGACTTGTATAGTGTTTACTTTCTCACACTTTACTTCCACTGTCTTTACTTTTGCACCATATATTACCTTGATGTGTTGTTTCATTATGGGGATTTGATATGATCTCTATCTTACATGTTTTTGAAGTATGTTTTTTTCATAAAACAAATCACACATTGACACTTAGATGAACGTACTTAGGGGATTAAAACTTGATAAGACAGCATGATTCATGTGTTTTGTAACAAAACAAGTTTTGGAACCAAAATGACACTAATTAGACATTAACGCGACCAAGTTCTGATCCTAAATTTTTCTCATTCGTAGGAAGTGAAACATCCTCATGCGTTTTCCTTGGCTCCTAACTGGTCCATGATAGGCTAGTGATGACTTCATATAAATAGAACTTCATCATTTCGTCAAATCTAATTTCCCCACCATCATGTGTAGCAAGGGTTTGGGAGAACCCTTATTGAACGAGAGGAAGCACCTCGAGTAAAGGTACTGCTCGTCCTGCATAAAAAACTGTTAAACCCACTCCTCTAAACCGCCTTTTGGAGGGTCGCAATAAAGTTGTTACCATAAATTTGTAATTGAGAAGTATGATAATATTCTTGAAGCTTAATCGGAAAAAAGTTAATGATTAACCCAAGTTAAAAATTGAATTTCTTGACATGTCAAAGTTAATAAATTATTGAAAAATTTTAGGTTGGTGATTCCTCAACGACCAATACATGTTGGTAAGTAACTTAAAGAGCAACGCTATACTTAATCGAAGAAAAGTTTAACATTTTGACATTATAACTCTTTAAAGCATCGTTAAAATCTTTACAATGTAGACAATGTAAAATATAGTTAGCTTTCTTGTGAAATTTGCAAAAAATTATTAACATTTAAATTTTGGCTAAATATTTAAGATTAAATTACATAAAAAAAAAATTAGGGATCTATTCAACCCCAACAAAAAAGGATTTTCACATCACATAAGCATTAATACAACAAAAAGTTTTAATTTTTTTATTTTACTAAACTTTGGATAAATACTAAAAAAAAAAAGTTAAAAAAATTTTAAAAAAAGGAGCGAATAAGGCTTGGAGGAGTCCCTCGGCCCTTTCTCCTGTCTGACCGGGCCGGGCTCACCCTCCTAATTTTTCCCGGCCCGGCCTTGGCCCCTTTCTCTCTTCCCGTTCTCCTCTTGCTCACGCCAACACAGACGAGGAGCAGAGGAGAGGAGCAGAGGGGGCAGGTAGCCGAACTGACCGGAGGAGCAGGCCAGACGTTTTGGCCGCGCCGGGCCAGGAGAGGGAGATCCGGGAGGACGAGAGAAGGAGGGAGCGGCTGAGAGAGGGCGAGGAGACCTCAGCCAACGTTTTGGCCGCGCCGGGCCGACGTCTTTAGGCCGAACGGGTACACCTTGTTTTTGGCCCTGTTTTAGGGCACGCCAGGCCGGAACTCGCGGCCGTCCGACTCACGCGAACTCCGGCCCTGGCCGTCCTCCGTTTGGCTGCTGTGCGTATCGTGGTCTTTTTGATGAAAGTCTCGGCTTGGGTTCGGGTTTCAGTTGAGCCGAAAACCTCACGATTCGTGAGCGCCCTTCGCCCTTTTCGTGTTCTCTGTTAGGGACTGAATCGATGTTTCTGTGTCTATTGTTAATCTGATCACTTGGCTGCGATTTCGAGCTTGACGTTGTTTGGTGGCCGCCCGCCTGCTTCTTTCGCTTTGGCTCCGTCGTTTTGTTGATTGTGTTGGTGCCCGGCCGACCGGTGTGGTCTTTGGCTGGCGGCAGCAGCGGCGGCGGCGGCGGCGGCGGCCCCGGTGGCGGTCGAAGTGGACGACAAACGAAGGGCTGTGCCTCAGCGGTGGCTTGAGCTTCGGCCAAGACTCGTTTTCGGAGGTGGAAGGTGGTTCGGGTGAGGGAGTCGCAGAGAGAGGTCTTCGGGAAGGAGAAGACTTGCGCAGAGGAAGAAAGTGCAGAGAAAAGAAATTTCGGAATAAAAAGTTATAAAAAAATATATATTTAAAAAAACATATCAAAAATTCAAAAATATTATGAAATTAGGAAAAAAGGCTAAAAAATAGTTTTTGGGTAGTTTTTAAAGAAAAATGCATGAAAAATCCTTTAAAAAATTAAATCTCAAAGTTTAAACAATATTAGATATCCGAATGACATTAGTTGATTAACTAGTGCAATTAAGTCCTTAATCCCAGTTTCTTTAGTTGTGTGAGAGTAAAGCATTTATCCAATTATTTTATTTAGATTTTTAATCAACCTATGATAAATCGATTAGTGAGACTGCTAAATGAAAATGATTTGCAAGTTAAAAACTCAAACTATAAGTCATAAATTAGTGGGTTTAGGAGAGCCCAAATTAAACCTAAACTTAGTAAGCCATTAGCCACCGTGCCTGCGGGATGGTTTAGTGAGGTTGTGATAGAGGTTATTTATAATTTTTTGATATTGGTAAGTTAATTATACTGTTAATAACTTATGAACCACCCATATAAACTTTAAGAAGGTATGCAATCTACTACTTTGTTTGGACATTGATAAATTTTTTGTAATGTTGGTTATCTACTACTTATTCTCATGAAAGGTGAAGAAGTTGGTGATGAACTTTAAGTCTTTAAGTCGTTCCAATGTTGCTACATTACTTTAATTGGTAGTTTATGACCACACTTGTATAATTGAAGAATTGGCAATTTACTAATATATTGAGTTGTTGGTTAATTTCCTATAAGTATGGTATTTAAATAACCACACTTGTAAAATTTCACAAAGAGAAATTGGTTATTCCCTAATTTTTTTTGATGTTTGCATAATCATAAAAACGATGGAAACATACCATGGGGCAAATTAGCAGTCATAGCCTTTACCAACAAGACTGAAAAATTACCAGCAACTTTAAAGCGGTCACATGCCTCGATGTGAGCCCACATTTCGGAGCCGAGGAGACATTTTGAGACAAGGAGTAGTCTATCTTAACTGGGCAAAACATGTGTGTCTTACTAGAAGTCAAGAATATGTGCGGATTGCAAATTCTTCTCCTCCCCATTGAAAATAACTAGAGGCAAGAAGAAAATCACCATATTATCATCAAAGATCATTGATGTTTTTGATAATATTGAACCCATGTACAACAACAGATTTCCAACATTCATACACTTCCAATTAGTTTTAGCTTTTAATATGAATGTTTATTTAAACTAGAGTTTTATTTGTTATTGGTTTGTATGTGGACGAAGTAGCATTTGAGAAGCTGGTAAAGTTTCCTATTGATGTGGCATTTTACTAAAAATACTTGTAAAATTTTCAAAGAAGTCGGTAAGTTACCATTTTAGTGGAATATTGTTATTTTATGTTATCCATAAATTACTAAATATAATTGTAGGATTACAAAGGAGCTGGTAATTCCCTAATTTATTTGGATGTTCGCAGCATTTATACTGGAAAACTTGAAAACTTCCTAGTTCATTGAGAAGCTAGTAAATTCCTTATCAATATGGTATTTTTTTTACAAACACACATTAAAAATTTCAAAGCCATTTTAGTGGAATATTAAATTTTCAAAGAAGTTGGTAAGCTACCATTTATTAATTTATGGAATATTGAATGGGAAAGAAGATACTTTGGGATATAATCATCATGTGTAATGCACGGGATCTATCACATATCCTTCTTTCAAGTAGACCATCGATTTTGCAGTGGTCAAGTAAAAGGGGTCAAACCAAGTCGAGAAGAGGAAGGTAGACAAGAGTATGATATTTCTTTTACAATGTAACACTTGTATGTAGTAATGGGTTGAGAAACTTTCCCTTTCATCCTTTTTCTGTGAATGATCGCATTAGTTTTTCTTTTTCCCATGTATTCAATTGAACTTCCTTTGTGAAAAATCATACTACCCTGGTCCTTTGGGGATGATTCTAACCATCCAGTCTGTGCAAAATATATTAGATTATGATGCAGATGCCAGCAAATAAGCTGGCTACTTTGTATAAATTGAAAAAAGAAAACCTGAACAAAGCTCAATGTGTGTGTGTTAGAGAGAGAGAGAGAGAGAGAGAGAGAGAGAGATTGGTAGGGTTGGGTTGGGTTGACTCTGCAAGGGAAATTAAATGTTAGGAAGATGCTTATGTTGGGGGAGCCTGAAAAGACAGGGCCTTCTCATTGAACGTGGATTAGTTGTCGGGCACACGTTGGGGGAACCCTTCGCCGTTCTTTCTTTTTTTCCATTTGTTCTCGAAGCGATGACATTATCAACGAGATGAGTTGATGCTTTCGGTATACATATTACTAAAGCCGGCCAATTTTATTCTTCGCTTTCTGTTTCTGTTTGGTTGGTGTGCATGTGCGTTTTCGTGTGTGAAAAGGACTGGAATAAAATAAATACCATGATTGGTTTGAATGAAAGTTCCCATCTTGTTGTCAGTCTCGAAAAACCTGAAAATGACAAGAATCAAAAATGCAAATCCCCGAAAACATTCAGAAAATCATACGAGAGGTGTTGCCAAGGGCGCATGCATGATTTCAAAATAGAACTCTTTTGTTCTGGGGCCAAGAGCCTTCCACTGTTAAGATAATTTTCCCCTTTAATTTTTCTCCTTAAAATACCAAAAAGAAGGAGATAAACACAAAGAATAAAGAAAAGAAATGATTTAATATTGCAAAGGAGCCCAATCAAGTCTTGAGCTCGTCATTGGCAGAGTTCAAGTGTCGAAAATCTAACGTAACTCTCACGTGAAATATTTAATTATTTTCCATGTATCGTAGTTTTACACTTATATTTTATTGACGGCAAGCTCGAGAGGTAATTGTGGCCACTTCATCCCAACAACGATGGCCGACTATATTTGTCTTCAACTGATGAACTATGTTAGACCAAAAAATAAATAAAAAATGATGAATTATGTTGTCACCCCTCCCCTTCTCGCGTCGACAATGGCCCACCACAGCGTCAAACTTGACGTCACTTGTGGTCGAGCTCCGTCCAGCGTCTAGCTCGATGGATGCCAGAATTGCTCATGCTTGACGTTGGATCTAGTCAAGTATTGTTGCAGCTTTGAGCTCGACGACCATATTTTTGAGTCAAGATAATGGCAAGAGAGAGAGAGAGAGAGAGAGATGCGATGAAGAGAAGCAAAAATAGGTGGGGGCCGACTTGCGGAAGGCATCAATTTTGTGTAGGTTAGGGGCAGCGTCTGTCAAGGACAAGAATGGTCACTTTGATCGGCAGTATGGTGGGGGGAGAGAAAGACAGGGGAGAAAAAATGCAGTACATAAGAAGGTAAATCATGTGACAATCGTACCATATTGTAATGATGGACAAATATATTACATTGACTGATACATCAATCATGTGACCATCACATAAAACACATTTCCATAAGAGAGGTGTAGTTTAATCTTTTTGTTAAGGATTTTTGCCTAAAAATAGACATTGACGATGATGTCAAAAACAGAGAAGCCTATTGGAGATAAAAAGTTTGAGAGGCCTTTTATATGATTCGAATAAGAAAAGCTGAAAATTCATCTTCATGTGTGATTTCACTTTATATCCGCTAATTTTAAAGCTATGAATCTATGATTTTGTGCTGTCAATTTTGTAGCTTTGTGATTAGGTTTCAGCTTTTAAATTTGTTATTAAATGAACGGAATAAGGAAACTTCTGAGATGACTACCCCACCGATTGACCAATAACATCGAGAAGGTTGCAAGAATCGAAGTCATCGCTTCATCTTCTGAGGAATTACCTTTTAACTGGTCTGAAAAATATTCATTTGATAAAGTTTTTCAATATCACTTCGAAGAAGATGGACAAGAATCATTCAGCTGTTTCGGGGATTAGCATCCACTTGTCCTTTTCTTTATGCGACCAACGTTGAAAAAGTAATGGTCTTTCAAGTATTGGCTTCATTGTGGAAGAAACCTGTGAAACATCGGGAAACGCTAAATTGGCGATAATAATCTAATGATAGTATTGTGTAAGTATATCCATAAGCAAAGTTGTCTTCCAACCTGATTATGATTTTAAATTGAAATAATCGTATAGCTTTCGTGCTTTCATGATGCATTAACTAATTTAATTAATAGCCAATTTCTCTACTTTTACCCACAACCAATTTTCAAAAGCCAGTTATTGATTCAAATTTTAGGGAGAACGTAACTATGTAGGTTCCATCCATGTTACCTAGCCGGAAAATAAAACACAGACCAAGACTAGCACTATAATGAAAGACTAAGACAAATAATTAGTGACCAATTTCATGGCTATTTAGAATTCCCTATGCAATTCCTTTTTTTTTTTTTCCCTGGGCAGTAGCCATTCATTTTTCAAACCTTTTATGATGATTTACCCAACTAAATAAAGAAGCCCATTTGCAATGAATTAGCAAACTTTGACGCCGTGTTTTCAATCTTACCAGGGTACAAATGTCATGTCCGCTAAATAAAAAAAGAGTACAATTACATCAAATCTTTTAAAATGGATTGCAAAATGCCTTCTATTTTTTGACATATATTTTAATAATGGACCAGAATTTTCTGAAAAATTTCGTAAACCGTGTGCCATTTTTTTATTCAAATCTTCTTTCTTTTTATTGGTTTCCTGCTGTAGGCAAAGACCTTGTTTTCTCATTTTCACATGTGGACCAACCAATTATATTTACTGATTGTAAAAGATAATTGTTTTCTCTTACTTCATAAAGAATAGGATTACAAATATATATATGCTTATATGTGCTTAACCCTACTCACAAACTAAGTTACTATTTTACCCTTATTGCTCACAATATTTTCCAACACTCCCCCTCAAGTTGGGATGTAGATATCAAATAATCCCAACTTGTTACATAAGAAGCTCACTCTATTCTCACGTATAGATTTCGTAAAAATGTCTGCGAGTTGATCCTTCGTCTTTGTGTGTTGAAGAATAATCTCCCCTTTATGAACTTTTTCTCGCACAAAATGACAATCAACCTCAATGTGTTTAGTTTGCTCATGAAAGACAGGATTAAATGCAATATGAAGAGCGGATTGATTATCACAGTACAAGGTTGATGGATCTGAAGGCAACATTTCAATCTCCGATAATAGCATTCTCAACCATAGTAACTCACTTGTCACATGTGTTATCGCTCGATATTCAGCTTCAGCGCTTGATCGAGAAACTACATGTTGTTTCTTACTTTTCCACGCAACTAAATTACCTCCAAGAAACACACAATAGCTTGAAGTAGATCTCCTATCCATAGGGCATCCAGCCCAGTCAGCATTAGAGAAGCCCTTGGTGTTTAGATGGCCATAATTCTTAAACTGTAGTCCTTTACCTGGTGCCCCCTTCAAATATTTAACAATTCGAAGCACGGCATCCCAATGAGTAGTACGAGGAGAACTCATAAACTGACTTACCACACTAACTGCGAAAGATATATCAGGTCTTGTGACGGTAATATAGTTTAACTTACCAACTAATCTTCGATACTTCGCTGAATCATGTAGTAATTCTCCATGTTCTGCATCAAGTTTTATATTAGGATCCATAGGAGTATCTACTAGCTTTACTCCAAGAAATCCAACCTCACTAAGGATGTCCAGTATATACTTCCGTTATGATAAGTTGATACCAGCATGTGAATAGGATACTTCAATACCAAGAAAATATCGAAGACGTCCAAGATCTTTAGTATTGAACTCTCTATGCAGAAATTGCTTAAGTTTCTGAATACCACCTAAATCACTGCCAGTAATGATGATATTATCCACATATACAACTAGAAGAACACAACCTGCTGAAGATATAGAGTTGAAAACTGAATGATCTACTTGACACCGTTTTAATCCAAATTTGATAACTGCATTACTAAATTTACCAAACCAAGCACGAGGAGATTGTTTAAGTCCATACAAGGCTTTGTGTAAACGACATACCATATTCTCCCCCTGAGCAACAAACCCAGGTGGTTGCTCCATGTAGACCTCCTCAGCCAGATCACCATGTAAAAAGGCATTTTTTACATCCAATTGATGAAGGATCCAACCAAATCGCACAGCCAGTGAAATAAAGACACGGACAGATGGAATTTTGGCCACTGGAGAAAAAGTGTCATCATAGTCGACACCATACGTTTGAGTATACCCTTTTGCAACTAATCGTGCCTTCAATCGATCAAGGGTGCCATATGGATGAATCTTAACCGTGAAAACCCAACGACAACCAATGGGTTTTTTATCAGTAGGTAAGGAAGTAAGTTGCCAAGTTTGGTTTTGAATTAATGCCTGCATTTCGTCCTCCATAGCACGACGCCAACCCGGATGAGCAAGAGCTTCAACAACACTGCTAGTTACAAAAATAGAAGACAACGATGAGACAAAGGCAGAAAAGGTAGGAGATAAACGCTCATAAGACAAAAAATTAGAAATAGGATGACACGTACTAACACAATCAGAAAGACCGGAATAAGGAGCATAACGATCAATAGGCCGACCAACACAAGAACATGTACCTTTTCGAGAAGCAATAGGCGGATCAAGATCAGAGGCTGGCATTGTAACTGATGGGGGAACAGATGAATTAGATGCTGCTGAAGACTGTACTGTCATAGGTAGAGCTATACTAGATGTAGTTGGAGAAATGGAAGGCAGTGAAACCATTGGTAGGACACAATCGTCACCATCACCATGTGTTGGTGAAACCACCGGAGGAGAAAAATATGACTGATCTTCAAAGAATGTCACATCTGCAGACACAAACATACGACGACGAGTAGGATTGTAACATTTGTATCCCTTTTGAGTTCCCACAAAGACACATTTTTCAGCACGAGGAGCCAGTTTATTAAGACCTGGAGTAAGAGAATGTACAAAACATGCACACCCGAAGACTCGAAGAGGTAAAGAAAAAATAGGACGATTTGGATGTAAAATTGAGAATGGTGTCTCCCCCCGAAGGACAGAAGTTGGAAGTCTATTAATTAAATAGTATGATGTAAGAACAGCATGGCCCCCAAAATGTTTAGGTAGATGCATATGAAACATGAGGCAACGGGCAACATCAAGAAGATGGCGATTTTTATGTTCAGCTATGCCATTTTGTTGTAGAGTGTATGAGCAAGATGTCTAATGAATAATACCATGGGATTCAAGAAATGGCTGGAAACCAGAAGTGCTAGCTAGGTATTCTCTAGCATTATCTGACCGTAAATATTTGACAAAGATATTATATTGATTCAACACTTCGAAATAGAACAATTGAAAGCAATGAAAAATCTCAGTACGGCCTTTTATTAAGAATAACCAAATCATTCCGGAAAAATCATCCACGAATGTAACAAAATATTTAAATCCAGAGACATCAGACACACGACTCGGACCCCATACATTTGAGTGAACCAACTCAAATGGACTAGACACATGACTTTGAATGCGGGAAGGAAAAGAAGCTCTATGATGTTTGCCAAGCTGACAAGCTTCACACTGAAAGGAACTCACAGACTCAGACTCAGGAAATAGACGTCGAAGTATGAGTGGTGGTGGATGACCAGCACGACAATGCATCCGATATACATCAGTAGATGTATGCTTCGTAGCTGCAGTAGCTAAAACCTTCTTATCAAGATAGTACAAGCCATTTGATTCATGTCCCCCACCAATCATCTGTCCAGTCCTCAAATCCTGAAAGGCACAACGTGAAGAGGAAAATGTTACAAAGCAATTTAGTTCTTTGGTCAATGAGCTAACAGAAATCAAATTATAAGGAGATTTCGATAGATGAAGGACATATGACAAAGAAAGAGAGGGACTCAAATGAGCAACTCCCATACCAGTAACCTGAGATTGTGACCCATTTGCTAATGTAACTGAGTTTGATAATAAAGGAGATGTAGAGTGAAAAGAATATAGTAGGTTAGAGTTACCAGTCATGTGATTGGTAGCTCCAGAGTCTATAATCCAAGAATCAAATGCTGTAGACAACAAACAAGATGAACTACCTTTAGAGGTTTGTGCCAGAGTTGCAGTAGGAACTGAAGATCCTGTCACTTGTTGGGAGCAAACCAATGTATCATACTCCGCACGTGTCAATGTAACGGGATCACCTGTCTTCTCAACTTTAGTTGAATTTGGTAGAACCGTGGAGGGAGGACCATGAAAATCTTCAACCTCTGCATATGCAGCAATGGATGGTTTGAGTTCCGGGTGAAGCATATAACAATAGCTTTTCTATGTCCAGCTCTTTGACAATGATGGCAATAGCGAAAACCACGACCATTCCCAGAACCAATGCTACCACGATTCCCAACTCCCGCTCCACGAGCTCCACTATGAACAAAACCGCATCCACTAGAACCACCACGACCTCGATAGCCACAACCTCGACCTCCACGTCCACTAAAACCATGAGAAAGCATAGCACTAGTCTCCGATGTTGGTGTGGAAGGAATTTTCTCAGGAATTTTCTCAGGAATTGTAGAACGGAAGGCTTGAGAGAAGACTTCATCTACTGTGGGAAGAGAACTCTGGGATGCAATATGTTGACGAAGAGATGAATACTCAGGCCCTAATGATTTAAGATATAGAATTACCCTCAAATCCTCTTGACGTTTAGCGAAAACATTTGGATCATTTGAGGCAGGAAGATAAGTATCCAATTGTTGGCAAAGAGTTGTGAACTGAGCATAATGATCAGATAAAGATTGATCTCCATGCTGAATATCAAACAACTTTTCTCACGTATTACATACTCGCATCATATTATTTTGCCCCGAATAGAGTAATGCGCATTTATCCCAAACTGCCTTAGCGGAGTCATATTGAATAAAGTGAGGACTAACCTTAGGGTCCATGCTATTCCACAATAGGGTCCGAATCATCGCATCTCCTGCAATCCAATCTGCGGCTTTACTTTTGTCAGATGGTACTGTAGATGTGAGATATTCAAGTTGCCTAGTGGCATTAAGATAGACCTCAACTGCTTTAGACCAGGATGGATAATTAGTTCCATCTAACTTGACAGATGTTAACTGAAAATGGCCAATAAGGGATCCAGAAGTCGATCCATTGTTCACCATTAGTGAATAAAAAGTGTGATTGGGCCCAAGAAATGAACTCCACAGTTACCAATACTTAATTCCAATGATGCACTCAAATAAACAATAATTTCGAACAAAAGGGCCTCAATTTGATCACCACTAATTGTATCAATTTGATCACACTTCATAAAATCATTTCATCTATCAACAACAATATGAATCACCCAAGTACTAGCATATTTATTCTCACCATCTTCTTCGGTTCAACATATAACACAAATATAGACTAGACCCAAAAAATTCAGTAGCAAACCCAAATATTCAGCAGCAAAAATGCAATGAGAAAAGACAAAAATACGTCACTCTTAAGTGGAGAACAGCAGCTCTATCCTCTTTGATAACATTCAATTTTGAAGCCCACATTCAGAACCGAAGCCGAAAACCTTCGAAATGAGATTTCTCGTCCTCACTGCCGCCGCCGCCACTGTTCTCCTCCTCCTTCAAGGTTATTTGGGAGCCAATAAAGAATCTGGGCAAGATAATCACAGGGTCAAGTTCTGAAGTCAAGAAATCTTAGTCTCGTGCACACAGTTGCTGGGTTCCCGTCGACACTCGCGCAATCTTTTCGGCAATCATAAATTCAACTCCGTATCAACTTCAGCGAGACAATCTCCCGCTATTCAGTCCTCTCCTCGCCAACAATTTTTTCAGCAGGAACCATTCTCAACATTACCAATCATCAATCTAGTGCCAAGTGGGGGGGAAGACTCGGTGGAGATTGAAAACGTGGAGGATCAAGAACAAAAGTCACCGAAAAAAGAGAGTAGTCGACTGAGTCACCGAAAACAAAAGTCCACGTTTTGAACAAAAGTCACCGAAAACAAAAGTCCTCCAGAATGTTGAATGGGTTCGCTGTCCAGAAGAACAAATGAGGACACCGAGGTCGTTCTCTTCCACGTTTTCAAGATCACTTCTAATTAGAGAAGATTTTAAGGATTTTCAGGTCCAATCTTGGTCGGACATCACTGGATTTGAACTGGGTTTTCAGATCCGATCTTTGATAGCAAGGTCTGGTGTCGCCGGGATGGATTACGTAGAATTAGATCTGGTCAACAAGGTTGAACAGCAGCAATCACGGGATCGGGTGACGCCGAGAGACGCTGCGGCTGGTCGATGCGTTCCCAAGACTAGTCAACGCAAGGCAACCCGAACGACGACAGCTAGGGTTCGCTGGTCGGCGTCATGGGTCGCCGGCTGGCGGCGCGGCCTTTTCCGGTGACGAAACAATGGTCTCCGGCAATATGGCGGCTAGGGTTTTTCTTTTTCTTTTTTTCTTTTACGTATGGCTCTGATACCATGTAAAAGATAAGTGTTTTCTCTTACTTCATAAAGAATAGGGTTACAAATATATATATATATTTGCTTATATGTGCTTAACCCTACTCACAAACTAAGTTACTATTTTACCCTTATTGCTCACAATATTTTCCAACACTAATAAATGGATAAGCACAACAACGATATGAATTGGTTGTTTTAGGAAATATTTCGCGAAGAACGTGTGGAATGTGCAGCTGTAGTGGAAACAGTTATGCAATAACACTATCTTTTAATCAAACGGATAATAATAGAATGCGAGAGATGGAAGACGATATGCAGAATAGATTTATAGTGATTTGGTCTTTTAGTTTGCTTTTTCTACTCTCTCAGCACTTTCTACATGAAGCTTGAGTAGATAATTCTATCAATTGAAGCACCAATTACAACACTGCATCTCACTCTCTTTCTTCTCTTATTACAATGCGCAAACAGGATTTACACAGCTTCTACACACAAGAACAATAAGAAGTGAACATTCAGATTACAGACTAGCTTTTGTTCATTCCCCGTAAATCTACTACTTTCCTTGTGTTGGGTTGGGAAGAAAAATGTATTGAAAAATGCAACTAAGCAAGCAAGATGACATAGATTTTGTGTAAACCTCATGCTATGAAGTAGATTAGCTAACAACCACAATTTGGAAGTCGTAAGCTTTCCAGACAGTGAACTAATCAGAATTAAATATCCATCGCCTCCTCTCATCACTTCTTTTAAAATTCAAAATAAGCGAGTCATAAATTTAAAATTTGGAATAAAATATATCAAGCTACAAGATTTCTCAACATGCTCAATCACTCCCCAAGTAAAAGACAAATTAGGACTTCGTTCTTTGCGAGTGTCAACTCAATATTTCTCAGGTCCCTTTTGCACACATTCCTTCAAATATAGGCAACTCGCATATCCATCACAACTTAACAACGAAGAAAACACCTTCGACCACCTTTAGCATGACGAACTGATTCAATTGATACAACTATTCACCACCCTCTCTTAGTTTCGAGGTTTGCTGATTCGATGAAATTGCATGTCTCAATAGCCACAGGAACAGATGTCTTACTTGGGCTGGGCATGAGGAAGAGAGGCGAGAGCGAGCGCCCGGCGTGAGGCGTGAGGAAGCGCTGGTGCTGGGCTGGGCGTAAGGAAGAGGCAACCGAAGAAGAAAAAAAAAAAAGATTTTTCGGTTTTTTTTTAAAGGGGTAAATGGGGAATTCTGATGAGTGAACGAGGTTGAGATGAATAATTCAAAAAATTCATCAATTCAGGCCTTCGCATGCCAAAAAGTAAATTCCAAAGCAAGTTCGAGATTGCCTTGAGCTAAAGGCCCTTGAAATGCTGGCATTTTCCAAATGGACTCCTGAAACTATTTGAAAAACACATTTGCATTTGCCCTTGCATCAAAGGAGCTTAAGTTAACCCTGACCCTTTGCTGGTTTTCGTTGGTGGTAGAAAGTTGCCCGTTGAAAGGGCTTATAAGTATTAAACTTCCTAGGGTTAACAAGTATATAAATAAAAGTCATGTTTTGGAAATGCTCGTTCTTATGTTTATAATATCCCTATTGTTGTGATTGACTAGGTGGTTATGAATTGCTTCTGCTTGTATTTAACTAAAAGATAAAAAGGATGGATTGGTGATGCATCCTGAGACATCATGGTTAAGTGACCAAAGAGAAATATGGGTTGTCATGCGCTCAAAAGTTAGGGCATAACAATCTCGATTCAAGCCTTAATAGAGAATTTCCTTCACTACTAAATTGTTGATCAAATTTTGTCCGATAGGCCTATTTTGAAGGATGTTCTTCATCAAAAATCATGTTGGCCGAGATACCTATCATTTGTTTGATAAAATTTTTGAGCTAGATCCATGCGTGTTCGATTATGTAAAGCTGGCCAAGAACCTCATGTATAAAATTGAATTGATCCCGATATGTTTTTTGCTGAGTTCATATGAGACCCGAAGCGATTCCTATATTTGTATGCTTATTTCTAAACTGATCTGGTTTCAATATGCTTGAATTGACTCCCCTGTTCTGTGAAATTTGCTGAAGCTCCGTACTGATAATGTCCATTCTATCGCCAAACATGGAGTTCTTGCTTGCATATCATTTTGGCGTCTTTTGATTCTTGTGAGTGCTCACAGGGAAGTGTCAAAGTTCTCAGTGCAAACGGCATATATGTCACTGAACCGAATTGTTCATTGTATCGCATCAACGTTACTGATGCGCTCATTATATGTGCATGTACTGATATGTAGCGAGGGACACTAACGGAGATCAATGACAGGAGAGCGGAGAGGGCAGAGGCTAGAGCTAGACATGGGGGAAGAACGCAGCCACCGAGAGAGAAAAACCAAAACCAGAGGTATCCGAGGAGCGTGTCTTCAAAACGAGAGGGACAGAATATTAAATGGAGAGGATGCATCCAGGCCCAAGTCGACTCAAGGAAGGAGGGAGCTTCATGTAAAAGAGGAAGGAGGAAGAGACGGGAGTAGCTCCGTTTTGGTTCCTTCTTGCGGTCACCGAATGGACCAGAGAAGAGAGGAAGGTTGAGAGAGATTTCTTGAATCAGTGTGTACGTGTGGAATCCAAAAGATGAAAAAGAATGCCAGATGGCGAGTCCGGCAGAGGCTTGCGTCTGCTGGGATAAAAGAGTGGAGAGAGCTGATCTTTGGAAGGAAGAAGATAAATGGGAGTGTCTTCAGGGAAATCCCTAGAGAGAGAATGAAAGAGTCTGTTCAATTGACGCTTGAGCTTCAGAGATTTTTCTTTGTTCTTTTTGCGAGGTGTGTCGTTGGACTTCTTCGAGGAATCAGAGAAAAACAAAAATGAAATCAGAGAGGGAGCTGTGTCATTACCAGCAAGTAAGAAAAGAGAGCCAAGCATTGTTCCTTCCACCGAAAAAATCACATGCTTGTCGGCCCACCAATTTAGGCCCTTATTGAAACTGATATAGTTACTTCAAATCCTCAATTGAAACAAGGTCTAGCTTGAGGCCTTCATTTGAAATTTTTGCCTTCATTTATATTGGAATGTAGGTAGGTTTTGAGTAGTAGGATGGTCTCAGATCGACTTATAAAAAACTTGTAGGGTTTCGGAACGGTCGGGGATTTTATAGTTGGGAAATTCAATACTAGAACCCGATATATATTAATTGCAAAAGTGCCTATTTCATTTATAATCCTAATGTAATTTATTATACATAATTATTTCAACTTTACTAGGATATGGACAGGTTTAAGATTTATTTGTTGGATAATTAACTCGAAACATAAACTCAATTAATCATTCGCCTAATTACTTTAACTATATTAAGAATCTTAGGGTTATTAATAGTTCAAAAATTATATACTCCAACATTTTCAATAACAGACATAATTTCTAGCATGATTTCTCATTTTAGGATTGTTATATGTTATATTTTTATCATATTGATTTAAATAATTTTCAATCTAATGTTGCAAGTATGTAGATTTTCTAGACGAAGATCTACAATGCACAATTTTACATAAATGGTTGTGTTTCCAAATTTGAAGCGGCTTATCATATACCCAATGTGAGATATTTATTTACTAAAAGAAAAAAATACTATGGCATGTCGGTAGTACCCAATAGGTAAGAATTACTTCTTCTTCTTTTTTTTGGTTTGGCCTACTCCAACTCTCAACTCACTCTCAGATTTTTGCCATATTTCTTTGCAGAGTATGGAAGTTGAAACTCATACATAAATCTAAACGTCCTTATCACAACTCCCTTGAGAAGATAATAATTCAACCCCTCCTCCCCCACTTCTCCCTTCTTACGTGAAAAATGTGGCCACTGGGACAAACCCCAGTGGTTTGGTAATTAAAGAAGGCGAGTTATAGTAAATTGCTAATGGGGAATCAGTCAAAGTTCGGGAGGATGGGTTGATGAAGGAGAGTTGAGACTTGATGCTCTGACTCAGCTGAAAAAGGAATTAAGAATGGAGTCTCTAATTGATGCAGATACTAGGAGCAGGACTTGGAACTAAACCCCAATTAAAGATGGCATGCGGCAGGAAGAGAAGTGATTGGTGTTGAGAAACCAAGTAAGGTGGAGAAGTTTCGACGACCAAATGATTTGGCCCTGGAACAGAAGTGGTTGTTCTTCAGTAAGGTCTACCATTTCGCCATGCAGAAAAGAAAGAAACATCTATTAAAGCCTAGAGCTTCATGCTCTCATACTATTGATGGTATAGTTTGGAAGTTGGTACGGGATGTTGGCTCTCCTCCCAGATAATACACTTATTTAGCAACTTTGCTTGAATGTTATGGCTGCTGCTGCTAGTTTGTGCACTAGAAAAAATAGAGTTTCTCCTGCTTGTGTGTTCTGTTTTGAGATTGGAATCTGTTCAGCATTTGATACTTAATTGCTTAAATTTGAAAATCCAAGAAACGAAATGATTCCGATAGTCAAACAACTCATCATTTGTTTAAATTTTGAAAAAATGAAAATCAAACTTTTACATGAAAAGTCAGCGCAACTCATTTGAGCTACAAAATTGTGTTGCCATAGAGTTGTCTCCAAGAAAATTTAGAGAGAGATAAATATTTCTCATAATAGAGTGGATGAGTAAGCAAGGTGGAAACTTTCAGGAATTTTCACCTCGAAAGCAATAATCCAATCATTGACACCTCTCGTTCATGTATACGCTTGTTTTCCAATTTGAAGGTGCTCATTTTGCGTGCCAATAGATTTCATGGAGCCATAAAAGAGCCTAAAGCCCATTACCAGTTTCCTAACCTACGAATCGTTGATCTATCCATGAACTACTTCTCAAGTAGCCTTCCCTCATAATATTTCGATAATTGGAGTGCCATGAAAGACGACATTGCAAATAATGCAAACTAGTGTGGGAATTTTGTGCCCCCTTACTTCCCATTTTTTGAGGGGGTGCGGACCTCTGGAGTGCCAAAAGCTGGCACAAAGGGACACTTAAGTGCCAAAAGTTACAAAAGATACACTTAAGTGCCAAAATCGGAGCAAAAGGGATCGGTTAAGTGCCAATGGCGAGAAATTTCAGCCAAATTGCCACGTGTCCATTTTCTGGCGACTTCATTTCGACGGAGCATTTTTTCAAAACAAAAAATCCACGTGGCAATTTTTTTTTTTTTAAAAAAATTGTCCACATCAGATTTTTAAAAATTAAAATCGATTTTATTTAAAAAAAAAAAAAAACAGGAGGAGGGGGATCGGCGAGGGCTCGTCGCGCCACCGTCGCCGCCCCCACCCTCGCCGGGAAGGGGCGGCGAGGGTGGGGCGGCGATGGCGGCGGCGGCGAGCCCTCGCCGATCCCCTCCTCCTGGTTTTTTTTTTTTTTTAATAAAATCGATTTTATAATAATACATATTTTTAATTATTTAATTAATAAATTTTAAAATCCACGTCGCAGCGCAAAAACGACGTCGTTTTGCGCGATTTTCGTCGTTTCAATTTCCGGCGAGTCACGTAGGCAAAAAAATTAATAAAAAATTGCCACGTAGGATTTCCGGCAGAGCTCCGGCAACTTGGCACTTAAGTGATCCATTTTATTTTAAAAGTGGTACTTAAGTGTACATTTTGTAACTTTTTGGCACTTAAGTGTCCTTCCGTGCCAAGTTTTGGCACTCGCTGTACTTTCCCCATTTTTTGAGTTCGCGTTCGGGATGGTATGATTACTAGGTGTGTGCATGGTCCGAATGAGCAGTTCTCACCCCGAAACCGCCCGCTAAAGATCGATCCCAAAAACTTGCAACCGGGAACCGCCCAATAATTCCATATACCCACCCGAGAATCGGCCCATCGGTCTAGTCCGGGAACCCTCGAAACCGGTCGAGAGATGAAGCGGTAGGGAGGGTTGGAGTCAATTCCTCATTTTGGGAACTGAGGACCGAACCAACCCGACGGAGGCTGGAACCGGACCTCAAAACTCCAAACAAAAACTCTGAAAAAACAGCCCTGTTAGGAGATTAGTATCAATCTCAACCCCAAGGCCGCTCTAGACACAAGGTTTGTTAAGCTCCTTGGCTGGATTTTGTAGGCAATCTCTCAAATGCTCTTTGAGTAATTCTTCAATGTGGGACATTTGGAGACTTGTTGGAGTAACTTGCAGGCAAGGGGTAACGAGAGAGAAGAGAAGGGAGAGGGAGTAGGAGGCTCAGTCCCACGTTGATTATTTAGGAGAGACAACGAGCCCTTGGTCTCTATAAATAGGAGAAAAAGAACTCTCTATTTAGTTGGTCATGTTCTACTGGCGTGGGGAGAACGAAACCGATGAGGAAAGCCTAGACTATTATTCTGAATATTTTTAATATTATTACATTTTGAAGATAAAAATTTTAATTTTGAGTAAAGAAAAATCGGTCCCGGGCGGGTGGATCCGCTATGGAACCGGAACCGGGCCGCACTCCACCGGTTCCAATAAATTGGAGTCGGGAATTGGACCGGTCCCCTTAGCAACCATCGGTTCCGGTCCGGTCCGGTTCTGGGTCTTTTGCACATCCCTAATAATTACTCAATGATAAGAATCAACTAAGGCATTGTAATGGAGTACGAATGGATATTGGAATAACTCACTGAGATTAATCTTTCGAGCAACAACTTTACCGGCGAAATTCCAAATTTTGTAGGAAGTTAAACTGAACTTCATCTACTCAATCTCTCCAACAATGCTCTAACCGGCTCCATTCCTTTGTGCATCGCGAATTTGACTGAATTGGAACGACCCGTCTTCCGACCGACAATGCCTACCACCAACGCTATCGGCGAGCGCCACCACCAACCCCGTACCTTCATCGCCAATCATGACCGAAGAAGAACAACAGGAACCCGGATTTGGCCGGGACATTTTAGCGGACACCCGGCGGGCGTCAACTGAGGGGACCCACGACGGGCACTTGAGACACAGGCTCAAGACGGGCCAACGAGCCTGGTTCCGACAGTTCGACCAGTCGGGATTCCCTTTTCTAAAACATGGAGAACTTCCCTTCTTCCTTATTTCTCTCCATCCTCCCCATTCCCCAGAACATGAGTATGTCAATTTTTAATGTTAAAACTTGCGATCAACAGAAGAAAGCGCCGCTTATGGACCGTTATCTCGAGCATTAAACGAAACCTCACCGTCGTTCACCAGCAGCTCGTCGCCAGACCAGCCCCTCCGAACATTACAATCACAGCTCCAAGAATATTCACAAGGACATTACCAAAGCACCAGGCAAAGGTAACTGAAAGTTTTAAGAGATTCGGACTCGATGGAAACGAAATTTTTGACTGAAAATGCACTCAATAATCAAGAACAATCTTGCACTGAACAGAGCCCCTTAAACAAGTCAGAATCCGAGACTAAATTGGACGGACTATGTTCAGGCATTTCTTCGAACATGTAGTGGACAGCAAGCTCGAGAACGAATACAGACCTATTCAGAGCTCGAACTCACACCCAAACTCGAGAAATCAGCGGCATGCCCTGCACCCTGTACCTCGTCCTTTGCCGCGCTCCTGTCGCGAGCATGAAGAAAGGGAGAAGGAGGAAGGAGGAGGCAGGCCGGGCCGGAAGGAAGAGAGGAGACGGGCTGGGCCTGCCCAGGCGAGAAAGAAGAAAAAAGGAAAAGAAAGAGCCTGGGCCGGGCCCAGATGAAGAAGAGAAAAGAAGAGCCCTCGTTTTTTTTAGTTAATTAGTTAATTTTTTCTTTTTTCTTTTTTCTTTTTTCTTTTTTTCCTTTTTTTAATATTATTCTAATAAATTCTATAAATATTAATGCAAATGCTCCTAACATCTATATGCTATGCAATTTAATAAAAATTATTTTTATTTATGGTTAAAAATTAATCCATAATTTTCTATGCAATTAAACCATAAATAGATAGTCAAAATTTAAGTGTCAACATTATTATTAGTAGCACAATGCTCATAGTAATTCTCTAGACTTTGCTATACACGTCAATTTGTGTTTGTAATATTAGTGGTGAGAATATGTAAGATTTTATGTCATGGACATATTATCTCTTGTAGGTGTTAGTTACATAGGCTATGCTACTAACATAGGCTATGCTACTATTGAATTACTTCATGCTTTTTACACAAGTTTTCGCTGGAGCTCTTTCTGATTCATTTAAGAAAATCTGAGATTGAGTTCGACAAAGTTTGGCCTCTAAAACAAAAATATCAATCTTGATGGTCTTGTGTTCGCAATTTTTCCTGCATTTCTTTGCGTTTAAATATCATGGACATTTATATTTTGGGTATAAAGCATTTGTCAAACAAAGCATGGATCCAACTATGAGTTTCTTTGGGATTGGTTTGATGTATAGTTCAATATGCAAAAAATGAGT
Source organism: Corymbia calophylla (assembly GCA_014182845.1). Taxonomy (NCBI): domain Eukaryota; kingdom Viridiplantae; phylum Streptophyta; class Magnoliopsida; order Myrtales; family Myrtaceae; genus Corymbia; species Corymbia calophylla. The sequence continues at coordinate 17,017,502 of CM024694.1, read as the reverse complement.
CCGGAACTCCCTTGAGGTTCCAAAATCGAGGCCGACCCTAAGCTAATCAAACTCGGCCTAATGAAGGGAAAAGAAGCGTGCGGCCATTCAAGAACAATGACGGAAATCCAAATCGGCCCACACCCATTTCCCAAGAGCATTCCAGTTTGAACACATAAGATGGAAGGTTTTGTTCAACTGCGCACGTCGAAATTGGAAGAAAAGGGAAAGGAGAATCAGAGGAGGTAAGGGGCGCGTAGTTTCCAACTTTCCATCTTGACAAAGGGAGCAATCTCGGCATTCAGGACCGGAATTCACGGCCAAAATAGTACAAGAAAATATGGGCATATAAAGGCAGGGGATTCTCGGCCAAGCAGGGCAGCGATTTTTCAGAATTTAATGATTACCAAAGAGAGCTCGAAAAGGAAAAGAAGAAGGAAAAGGAAGGAGCTTTTCCTTCACGGCCGAGAGAGAGAGGGTAGGTTTCGGTCGACAAAAGAGAGAAGAGTAAGCGAAAAAAGGAATCAGAGAGCAAAAGACGCAGTTTCCGTGTAATTTCCTCGAAGTTCACTTTTCCTTTGCACTTTAATTTCCAAGAATTTCACTCTTAGCCGGCAAATTTCTCCATCTTTTCATTTCAAAGCCAAGCGCACCTTGTACCTAGAAAAAGCCAAAAAACAAAATTATGTTTAGCACTGTTTTGAAGTTGACCAACTTTTGCTCAAGTTAGGATTAAAGTGTGGAAACCCAATTTATCTAAAGAAGAGGCATGTAAAGGTGATCACACTGAGAACTTTTCAAAAGTGGCGGCTGTCAAGCCACCCTCTTCAAAGGAAACTCATTTTGCCAAGAATATTCGCACAATTTATGAACAAGAATCACTTGGTACCTATCTATCATTTTTAGAATACTGGATAGGAATTTCTAGAACATTTTCATAATCACGTGATATTATTCATCCAACTCTTCTTTGTAATATTCAACCATCAAATCCAATTACTTAGCAATACCGCTGAAAAGGAAGATCGCGTTTTCTCATTTTCACACTTACAACAACCAAAGTTGTTTACAAGCAATTTTTCTAGCCATGAACCAGATTAAAAATGCCAGCTTCAAATTCCCCTCTCCTAGTTTTAGGTAGCCAATCATGGCTATGCTGATTATATTCCAAGCAACAAATACTTATGCATATCAAATTCAACTCCTTTCAAACCTTTAATGAGAGGCTAGTATTAGGGTTACATGTATCGCACATTCGCGTATTCACATTCATGGATAGGGACTTGTATCGACTCATTCTTTTCAATTTAAAGCAAAAAAACTATAACTACAAAACAATAACATTATCACGTATTCTACCAGATCAATATGAATTATTAAGAGTTAGTAGACAAATCGAAGAGTTTGAGATTTCTTTAAACACCTAAAAGAAGCTATGCAAGCCTCATACTGAGTCTTGCTATAAAACACAAGTTTTAATACAATTATTATAATTGAGATTGATTTTCCCCGTCGCATAAATGGAGTTTATACAATATTATCATGATAATTAGGATGCATTTGATAACATTTCTATTCCTAGGAACAATATCTTTTGAAAAATAGTTTTTTTCTATTTTTACTCCCTAAAACAATTTCGAGTAAAACAAGGCATTTAATAACTATAAAAATTTCTTATTCTCGAATAGAAAAAGAATAGAAATGCGTTTGGTATCAACAAAAAAATGTTATTTCTTTTTTCCTCGATGGTAGTGGCGGGTGGCAACCGACGACTTGGCGCCCGACGATAGGCGGGCGGGCGACTACGATAGGTAGGCAGCGAGTGGCCGTTAGCGGGTGGCGGTGAGTGGTCCTTAAGAAATAAGTTTATAGAAATTGTTTCAAAGAACAAGAAACTATTTTTTTTCTCATTTCTATTCCAAATCTATTCATTATAATAACTTTCTATTCCGGGAAATAGAAACACTAGTAGACATCATCACTAAATGGATTTTTATTCTTTTTCTATTTTAGAAATAAAAAAACAAAAAAATAGAAAAATTGGAAGAATAACAAACAAGCCCTAGCAAAACGGCTAATAAAGCAAAGATAGTGGAAGACTTTGACTTGCTTTCCCTCGTCAGTCGTTTCCTTTTACTTGTTCGTTTAAGCAGTTTTTGTGGGTTTTGCCCCTATCCCTTTCTTTGGTTGGGAGAGAGAGTAGGAAAATGCAAGTAAGCAAGCAAAGACGGTGGAAGACTTTGACTTGCTTTCCCTCGCCTCACGCTGTGAAGTAGATCATCCAACAACCATGATTTGAGAGGTGCGTGCTTCCCAGACAATTAACCATCAGGATTAATTTAAATATGAGTTGTCATTGCCTCCTCTTCAGACCTTCTTTTAAAATTTCTATTTAAGATTAAAGATAACGTGAATGTAAAATTTGGAATAAAATATCAAATTATTCACATAATTTTGTAGATCTCACTCTGACTGCTACGCCTTCATCCTCTTTTTTTTTTTTTTTTGGTCTAGAAAAGCAATAAAGCAATTATACAAAATTAGTATGATTAGCAACTCTTTTATACCAGTAGTCACTGTAAGTTTTCTATGCATTAACTTTGAATTAGAAAGGTAATTTTTTGCAAATCTATTGTTCGTAATTCTCAATGTTGATAGTTATTGTTCATTCAACAAAGTAAGTTTAACCATTTGAGTAACTAGTACTTTATATACCTACTAACTTTTAACATAGAAAAAAGGTAATGCAATTGCATATGGTTAGTGACTCATTAATCTACCTTGTAATATTTATACAATAATAGTATTCTTATATACATCGAAGTAACTTTCCATACATCTGTGTGTTAGTAATTTTTCACAAGAGTGAGTTTTTTGAGATGCAAGTGACATCTGGGCCAGAGCTGATAATTTTGCACTAAATTTTAACAATCGCTTAGTATTAACTCTTAGCTATAACTCATTGAATTTATATTTTTACTTATATTGAAATTCATTAGAGTACTAAAATTCTGTTTTGATCTATTCATGATAAAAACATTAATAATACTTAGATCATCAAATTACTACTCTCCATCCAATCATTTTAGTATATATACATTCAAGCAAACGGAAATTGACTTTCCACTTTTAAATGGAAACAAGTTAAGTTATTCTCAAGATTTATATTTAACGAAACTACTGGTCCTTCAACTTTTATTTAAATATGTCCATGTCACATCTAATTGAAAAATCAATTCAATCACATCCTTAAATATTTACCTAATGTGCGCGGCGTGATGTTATCTCTTAATTGATTCTTTTCCTAACCTTTTTTAAAATGTTTAATATTGTCTCTTTTTAGTACTTAGAAGGACAAAATCCATATAATGTCACTTTCTATTCTTTTTCTCATTAAGTACTTTGTTTTCTCCAAGCTTTAGCTACTAACATTAATCCGATTCTTGACACTTCTAACATGTGAAAAATGGTAGTTAGACATTATTTGGCAAAAGTATAACCCAAGTGTCAAAACTTGGCACGAGAAGACAATTAAGTATCAAAAGTTACAAAATGTACACTTAAGTGCCAAGATCGGAACAAAAAAGATCAGTTAAGTACCAATGACGAGAAAATCCAATCAAAATGCTAACGTGGCACTTTTCCTACGAGTTGGGGTTGAAATGGCGGTACTGGCCAAATAAGCTTAAAATGATGTCGTTTTGAGCGTAAAGGGAAAAGGAAGCGCGGCCATTCAAGGGGAACAAGGGAAATTCCAATCAGTCAACACCCATTTTCGAAGCAATTCCAGTCTGAACATGTAAGATGGAAGGCCTTGTTTAGCTGCTGCACGCGTTGAAATGGAAGAAAAGGAAAGGAGAAATGAAAGGGCCGTGTAGTTTCCATCTTGACGAGGGAGCAGCCTTGGCATTCACGGCCAAAAGAATAGGAGAAAATCTGGCAATAGAAAAGCAGAGGATTCTCGGCCGAGTGGGGCAGCGATTTTTTAATCATTGCCAAAGAGAACTCGAAAAGGAAAAGGAAAAGGATGGAGCTTTTCCTTCGCGGCCAAGAAAGAGAAACACAGAGAGAGGTGGTCGGCAAAAGAAGAGAAAGAAGAACAGCGGAGGCCAATTCTCGTGGAGGAGGTAAAAAAAAAGAGAGAGAGAGAGAGAGAGAGAGAGAGAGAGAGAGCTGTTGGGGCACGCGTGAGGAAGCGACGGAGGCTAAAAGATGCAATTTCCCGATTAATTTCCTCGTAGTTCACTTTTCCTCTACACATTAATTTCCAAGAATTTTACTCCTCGCACTCAAATTTCTCCATCATTTGATTTTAAAGCCCGGGGCACCTTGCACCTGGAAAAAGCCGAAAAAGAAATCATGTCCAGCATTGTTCCGAAGTTGACCGACTTTTGCTCCGGTTAGGATTAAAGTGGGAAAACCCATTTATAAAAAGAAAAGGGCACGCAAAGGTAATCAGGATTGGGGACTGTGCAAAAGTCACAGTTATCAAGAGTTACCCTCTTCAAAGGGAACTCATTTTGCAAAGAATATTCGCAAATTTTATAGATAAGAATCGCTCTACATCTAATTGTCATTGCCAGGATACCAGACAAGCTAGGAATCTAATTATGCTTTCACTTTATATCCTCTAATTTTGAAACTAAGAATCTAATTATGTTTTGAGAAGAATCTAGACCCATAAAAATGATGGACCTAATGTAAATCTCACAAAACTCATGATAAGCATAAGCATCTAGGGGAGAAGATGGATTTTGTGAATTCAGATAAAGATGAAAATTTGATAAACCTTATTATTACTTGGCCAATCTTGGCTATGCTTATATATATATATATATATATATATATATATATATATATATATATATATATATATATATATATATATATATATTCAAAGCAACCTTCCACATATCAACTTCAACTCTCTTCAAACCCTTGACAAGAGACTAGTGTTAAAATTACATATACAGTATATATGTATGTTCACATTCATGTACTGCATCGGCTCATTCTTTTCAATTTAAAGAAAAAAAAGTACAATTATAAAACAATAACATTACCACATATGCTATTTGATAAATACAAATTGAAGAGCTTGATGTATACTGAGTTTATGTAATATTGTCGGACATCTAGATTTTCTTAAAACACCTAACCGTGCAGACCTCATGCTAGATTCCATGGTTGAAAACAAATTTCAGTATAATTATTAAATCATTATTGATTTTCTCCGTAGCATCACTTACAAACCGTGCAAGATGGGGGAAGACTTTTTGACTTGCTTTCTCTCGTCGTTGAGGGCTCCCCAATGATGGTGACACCCTCAGTTCATGTGCCTGGGCCCTTCTCGTTTTCCTTTTCTGGGCCCCGCTGATTGTGTGACGAGGTTTGACTTGGAAGCAGGTATTCGGATCGGACGGCTGAGGATGACTCGATCCGGAGCAGGAGGGATTAGAGTGGGCCATCGGGCGATTAAGGCCCGGATCGAGGCATGTTTAGATGCTGAAACGTGTAATAATCAAGAGGGCCCACTTCTGGAATAATTGGTCCTTTTCTTTCGGGTGGTGTGCAATGCATTCTGAACCCCATCTCTCACTTTTTGCAATATATTACCACCGTCCACACAACAGAAACGAAGGCCTTTGCAATTTCCTCGAAGTTGAATTTTCCTCTGCAATTTAAGACACGAATGATAACATTTTTTACTAAAAATTAATTTTTAAAAGAGAAATAAAAAAATTTATTTCTATTTCTAAATGAATTTTTGAATCAAAAAACGCGTTTAATAACGACATAAAATTTCTATTCTTAGAATAGAAATTCATTTGATAATCAATAAAATTTCACTTTCTCGAGTGACGGTGGCGGCGGGCAGGGCTGGTGGTGGTGGTGAGTGGCAGATGGCAAGAAACTATTTCGAGTAAGAAATAAGAAAGAAAGAAACAATTTCTGATTTTTATTCCAGAAATAAAAAAAGTAAAAAAATTTTGTTTCCGATTTCTATTCCAAACCTATTTCGAAAAAAAAAAGAACTGCTCTAAAAATAGAAAAATGAAATTATTTTACCAAATGGATTTCTATTCTAGAAACAAGTTTAGAATAGATTATCATGGGTAGCCTTAATTTCCGAGAAACTTACTCCACGCAGTCAAATTTCTCCGTCATTTGTCTTTAAAGCTCGGGCCACCTTGCACTTGGAAAGAGCCAAAAAAGAAATCATGTTTAGCATTGTTCTGAAGTTGACCGACTTTTGTTCGAGTTAGGATGAAAGTGTGAAAACCCATTTATACAGAGAAAAGGGCGTGCAAAGGTACCAGGACTGGGGATCCTGCAAAAGTCACGGTTATCAAGACCCTCTTCAAAGGAAACTCATTTTGCAAAGAATATTCACATATTTTATGGACAATAATCACTTGGCATCTAACTGTCATTTCTAGAATACCAAACAAGAATTTCTTGAACAATTTGTTATCCGCATGATATTGTTTATCCAACTCTTCTTTGTAACATTCAACCATCAAATCCAAGTACCTAGCAATATTGTAGAAGAGGAAGACCATGTTTTCTCATTTTCACACCTACAACAACCAAAGATATTTACAATCAAATTTTCTTGCCATGAACTAGATTAAAATGCCAATGTCGCATTTCCCTCTCCTAGTTTTAAAAACTCAAGATGTTTGACATTAAATCAAATATGATTTCTAGGTCTTGAAAGTCAAAAAGAGAGAAGAAGCCTGAAGTTAAAGTAAAGAGACACCATTTATTTGACAAAATTACCAGCCGAAAATCTCCCTTCAAATTAGCATCTAATATTTGTTTTATTTCCTTTGAGCTATTACCTTCTAATAGTAATATCGGATTAAAAACGTTAATTTATGAAAAAAATGTTACAACTTGTGATATATATTAATAATGGACATCATCTACAGATTACCAAATCTTTCACAAATATAGAATATCACGTATATTTTATGGTCATATTATGTCTAGAATCATGGTACCATTTATCTACCCTATATTAGTTTAGATTCCACATAAATGATCACAATTACTTTGGTAATGCAATCTAGTAATTTACAAAAGGCCTTCGGTTTATCTATTTCTCGCCAACATAACTCTTCAATCAAAACTCGTCACCACCAGCTTAGACAATCTCTACCATGATCCACTTCGAAAGACTTTGAATCTTAGAATTAAATTGTTAAATTGATGCCAACTGCGATTTAACTCCACTGTGGACGAACCTCACATGCTGGGATGACACAACTCGACCAAATCTTTGCCTTCATAGCCAGCCGCCCTTTGGTGCTTATTTCGCAACGAACCATTAGACAAGTAACTATCCTCCAAGTTGAACACTAGAAACCACGACTCGAATTGCCACCCCATGCAGCAGGTCGGTCATGACCACAAACTTCATGTGTTTAGACGCATGTTCAGTGTAAATGGTATGTAGGAAAGTTTCGTGAAGAGACTTGATCATCTCTTGTTTAATTAACAAATAAGAAGAAACTAAGGGCAATCTATTACCATGGTGTAGACTGTTGACCTCGTAAACACCTAACTTTTGACGAGGTTCAACTAGATTTCAATCAAAAGTTAACCTTATTCAAATTATAATCAAAGGGTACAATTGCGTTGTGAATTGCAAAAGCTTTCCAATGACGCCTAATTTGCCCAAATTGGATGACCAGATTGCTTGATGTATTGCTGCACGGGATAATTAATCCTTTGGATGTTCACTTGGTTGATGTCCCCAACTTTGTTCTTGAAGGAAATAAGTCCATTACCATTCGAATTACGTTTGAAGATAGAAAATTTAGTGACCTTGTCCGGAAGGCAGCAGAGCCTTCAATTGTTCTGCTTTGACATATATGATAATTGGCTAAAGAATATATAACGGTACACTTGAAGACCGAAATTTTACTACCGCCTCATAAGACAGTTGTTGCTGAATCTCATGATATTAAGCCATCTCTCATAGATGATTAGTCAATGAAGGTAACATGATCCTTAAATTTCTTCATTAGCTTGCGACTCTCCAATTTGATGACACCACACTCTTCATTGTATCGGTGGCAAATTTTGCCAAATGAAATTATTATTTTTATGTAAAATGTTACAACGGTATGACTATAGTTTTTTCTTTTTTTTTTTGTATTGAAATGAATTTTCACCTTTTTCTATTAATGGCACACAAACTGTTTTCTGGATGTCATATGCTTGTCATGAATAATCAAATTTGTAAATGTTTTCTTCTGGATTTCTTTCCTGCATTTGCTGTTGACCTTGCAATCTTTTGGCAGGTAAAAGTAAACAATCTTCTTTGTTCTCTTCACGTGCTTGATCGTTTGCCTTTGTTTATTGCTGAGCAGATCCCAGATCTTTAACCTCGTTTTAATTTCTTAGAAAGTCGGTGGTGCTACGATAATGGGTGTAAATGAATTTGTTCCTTTTTGTTTTTGTCGACTTTTTCCACTGATGTCTCATCTCAGTCAACGAATGAAAGAGGGAAGAGTTAGAGAGCCAATGGTATTCCATCTATCTTGCTATTTCTCTGGAAGACACTTAGAGAGAACAAGGATACGTTGGATTCGTGTGGTTTGGAACCAATCAAAGCCTGCAAAGTCACATTTTTCCAGATCATTCTAAAGAGCCAATTGTATTCCATTATTTGTTTAGTCAGAAAATGACAAGATTGATCCTCAGCAGAAGGCAAAAAAATTCTTGTTTTACATGTTACAACTTGTAATACGAAGGAAATTATTCGGTCAATGTAACATAAGTGCTGAAATGGATTTCAACCATAAAAATAATGGATATAATGGAAACCTCAAAATACTCGCGATCAGCATAAGCAAAGGAACCATGGAAAAGAAAATGGATTTAATGAATTAGGATAAAAATGAATATTTAACCAACTTTATTAGGTGGCTCATCTTAGCCATGCTAATGTACATCTCACAATAAATAGCTTCCGCATACCAATTCCAACAGACACTATTAGGATACATGTGTGAGTAAAGAAGTAGCCTCACATCGGATAATTGATGTGGTGTAGAGCAATTAATATATCTTATTTGACCCATAACTTATCACTTCACGCTAAGGACCGTGACTTGTATCAACTCACTCTTTTCAATTTAAAGAAAAAGAAAGTATAATTATAGAACAATAACATTACCATGTATGCTATCAAATCAATACAAGTAATTTAAAGTAAATAGGCAAATTGAAGAGTTTGATGTATATCATATTTACGTGGCATTGTTGGACATTTAGACATTTAGACCTTGAAACACCTAAGAGAAATTGTGCAAATCCCATACTAAGTCCCACTATAAAACTCAAGTTTCAGAGTTGATTTTTTCCATTGCATCACTTATAAATTAATTTTTTATAATATTTTTTTCCAAAAATAATGGTTTCACATGAGACAAGAGAAAGGCAAGTTGTCCAGTTGTTTTTCTTCTCTTCTTTGAGCAGGTTTTCTCTTTTGCCTTACCCCTTCCTTTACAACTAAGCAAGAAAGATAGTGGAAGACTTTGACTTGCTTTCCCTGGCCTCGCGCTGTGAAGTAGATTAGCTAACAACCGAACTCCATAAAAAAATAAAAAATGTATGGATGACGTAAAGGATAAAAATATCCTCACTTTTAAATGATTCAAAAAAATGCATGAATCACTTGAATGATAAAATAACCCACTCTTAAGTTTTCCATCTCTATAATTTGATGAATTTGCTGAAAATTATCAATTTTGAAACACTAACTTTTGGGTTTGGGGAGAAAGAACACGGTTCACTAACCCCGGGTCTTTCAATTTGGTGCTGCTAACGGCTAAATAGACAAGTTCTTAATTGAAAAAACCACAAGGGTGAAAAATATTTAAGGGACCAGAATTCACGGCCAGAAGAATACAAGAAAATCTGGGCATAGAAAAGCAGAGGATTCTCGGCCAAGTGGGGCGGGGGATTTTTCAGCATTTAATCATTGCCAAGGAGAACTCAAAAAGGAAAGGGAAAAGGGTGGAGCTTTTTCTTCGCGGCCAAGAAAGAGAAACACGGAGAGTGGGTTTCAGTCAACAAAAGAGAGAAGACTAAAAGGAAAAAAGAACAGAGAGGTAGTCGGCAAAAGAAGAGAACAAGAGAACAGAGGAGGCAGATTCTCGTGGAGGAGGTAAAAGAAAAAAAAAAGAAAAAACAGAAGGACACGCAGAGAGAGAGAAAGCTGTCGGGGCACTCGTGAGGAAGCGACATGGAGCGACTGATGCAATTTCCTCGAAGTTCACTTTTCCTCTGCACTTTAATTTCCAAGAATCTTACTCTTAGCAGTCAAATTTCTCCATCTTTTCATTTCAAAGCCCGGTGCACCTTGCACCTAGAAAAAGCCGAAAAACAAAATTATGTTTAGCACTGTTTTGAAGTGGACCAACTTTTGTTCGAGTTAGAATTTGAAGTGTGAAAACCCATTTTATCTAAAGGAGAGGCACGTAAAGGTGATCACGCTGGGAACCTTTCAAAAGTAGCGGTTGTCAAGCCACTCTCTTCAAAGGAAACTCATTTTGTCAAGAATATTCGCACATTTTATGGAGAAGAATCACTTGGCACCTATATGTCATTTCCAGAATACCGGACAAGAATTTCTTGAACATTTTCATAACCGCGTGATATTATTCATCCGACTCTTCTTTATAACATTCAACCATCAAATTCAATTACCTAGCAATACTACCGAAAAGGAAGACCGTGTTTCTCATTTTCACACCTACAAGCAACCAAAGTTGTTTACAATAAATTTTTCTAGCCATGAACCAGATTAAAATGCCAGCTTCAAATTCCCCTCTCCTAGAATCATGGCTATGCTGATTATATTCCAAGCAACAAATACTTATGCATATCAAATTCAACTCTTTTCAAACCTTTAATGAGAGGCTAGTATTAGGGTTACATGTATCGCACATTCGCGTGCTCACATTCATGGACAGGGACTTGTATCGACTCATTCTTTTCAATTTAAAGCAAAAAAACTATAACTACAAAACAATAACATTATCACGTATTCTACCATATCAATATGAATTATTAAGAGTTAGTAGACAAATCAAAGAGTTTGATATATATCAAATTTACATGGCATTGTTGGACATCTAGATTTCTTTAAACACCTAAAAGAAGCTATGCAAGCCTCATACCGAGTCTCGCTATAAAACACAAGTTTTAATACAATTATTATAATTGAGATTGATTTTCTTCGTCACATAAATGGAGTTTATGCAATATTATCATGATAATTATGGTGCATTTGGTAATATTTCTACTTTTAGGAACAATTTCTTTTGAAGAATAGTTCTTTTCTATTTTTACTCCCTAAAATAATTTCTAAGTAAAACAAGGCGTTTAGTAACTATAAAAATTTCTTATTCTCATAATAGAAAAAGAATAGAAATGCATTTGGTATCGACAAAAAAATGTTATTTCTTTTTTCCTTGATGGTGGTGGCGGGTGGCAATCGACAACCTAGTACCAGGCAACAAGCGGGCGAGCGGCTGCAGTAGGTAGGCAGCGAGTGGCCATCAGCGGGCGGTGAGTGATATTCAAGAAATAAGTTTATAGAAATTGTTCCAAAGAACTAAAAGCTACTTTTTTTTTACTTCTTCATTTTTCTTCCAAATCTATTCATTATAACAACTTTCTATTTCAGGAAATAAAAATACTAGTAGACATCACTAAATAGATTTCTATTATTTGTCTATTTTAAGAAATAAAAAATAAAAGAACAGAAAAATTGAAAGAATAACAAACAGGCCCTAGCAACCTGGCTAAGTAAAGCAAAGATAGTGGAAGACTTTGACTTGCTTTCCCTAGTCAGTCGTTTCCTTTTACCTGTTCGTTTAAGTAGCTTTTGTGGGTTTTTGCCCTATCCCTTTCTTTGGTTGGGAGAGAGAGTAGGAAAATGCAAGGAAGTAAGTAAAGACGGTGGAAGACTTTGACTTGCTTTCCCTCGCCTCACGTTGTGAAGTAGATCATCCAACAAGCATGATTTGAGAGGTGCGTGCTTCCCAGACAATTAACCATCAGGATTTATTTAAATATGAGTAGTCATTGCCTCCTCTTCAGACCTTCTTTTAAAATTTCTATTTAAGATTAAAGATAACGTGAATGTAAAATTTGGAATAAAATATCGAATTATTCACATAATTTTGTAGGTCGCACTCTCACTGCTACGCCTTCATCCTTTCTTTTTTTTTTTTTTTTTTTTTTTGGTCTAGAAAAGCAATAAAGCAATTATACAAAATTAGTATGATTAGCAACTCTTTTATACCGGTAGTCACTCGTAAGTTTTCTATGCATTAACTTTGAATTAGGAAAGGTAATTTTTTGCAAATCTATTGTTCGTAATTCTTAATGTTGATAGTTATTGTTCATTCAACAAAGTAAGTTTAACCATTTGAGTAACTAGTACTTTATATACCTACTAACTTTTAACATAGAAAATAGGTAATGCAATTGCATATGGTTAGTGACTCATTAATCTACCTTGTAATATTTATACCATAATAGGTATTCTTGTATACATCAAAGTAACTTTCCATACGTTTGTGTGTTAGTAATTTTTCACAAGAGTGAATTTTTTGAGATGCAAGTGACATCCGGGCTGGGGCTGATAATTTTGCACTAAATTTTAACAATCGCTTAGTATTAACTCTTAGCTATAACTCATTGAATTTATATTTTTACTTACATCGAAATTCATTAGGAGTACCAAAATTTTGTATTAATCTATTCGTGATAAAAACATTAATAATACTTAGATCATCAAATTACTACTCTCCATCCAATCATTTTAGTATATATACATTCAAGCAAACAGAAATTGACTTTCCACTTTTAAATAGAAACAAGTTAAGTTATTCTCGAGATTTATATTTAACGAAACCCTTGAACTTTTATATAAATATGTCCAAGTCACATCTAATTGAAAAATCAATTCAATTACAGCCTTAAATATTTACCTAATGTGCGCCGTGATCTTATCTCTTAATTGATTCTTTTCATGACCTTTTTTAAAATGTTCAATGTTGTCTCATTTTAGTACTTAGAAGGACAAAATCCGTATAATGTCACTTTCTAGTCTTTTTCTCGTTAAGAACTTTGCTTTCTCCAAGCTTTAGCTACTAATATTAATCCAATTCTTGACACTTCTAACATGTGAGAAATGGTAGTTAGACATTATTTGGCAAAAGTACAGCCTAAGTGCCAAAACGACTTGTTTTGGGCTTATTTGGCCATGTCGGCACCCAAAACGACACCATTTCAACCCCAACTCGCCGAAAAAGTGCCACGTCAGCCTTTTGACCGGATTTTCTCGCCATTGGCACTTAATTGATCCTTTTTGTTTCGATATTGGCACTTAAGTGTACCTTTTGTAACTTTTAGTACTTAAATGTCCCATCGTGCCAAGTTTCCATATTGGGCTTATTTGGCTATGTCAATGCCCAAAACAACGCTGTTTCGACCCCAACTCGTCGGAAAAGTACTACGTCAGTATTTTGGCCAGATTTTCTCACCGTTGGCAACTGATCTTTTTGTTCCGATCTTGGCACTTAAGTGTACAATTCGTAACTTTTGGTACTTAAATATCACATTATGCCTAGTTTTGGCACTCTAGGGGTCCGAATGTCAACATTATTTTGTAGGTTACATTTTCAGTTCCAAGGATGAAGCTTTGGAAAGCTACCTTGAGGAACAATATATTGGTTCATACAATTCTATGCTTTCATCCAACTTATTTTTGGATATGAAAAGCAATAAAGTAATTACACTATATTAGTTTGACTAGTAACTCCTTTTATACCAAAAATGAATCTACCCATTAGTAACTAGTCATTTTTCTATGCAAAAAATAACTATGGAATAATAAAAAAGTAATTTTCTGTCCATCTAACGTTAATAAGTCTCGGTGCTCATAGTAATTTTTTTTGACTTTGCTATATACATCAACTCATGTTTGTTTCATTATCAGCGAGAGTACGTAAGATTTTATGTCGTGGACATGTTACATTGGTGTGAGTGTTAGATATACTATACCATCGTTAAACTAATTTGTGTCAATTGACACCTACATTTCCATTAGAAGATTTCTCATTCATTTTAATAAGAAAACTAGAGAGAGAGCTGTTGAGGCACGCGTGAGGAAGCGACGGAGAGTGAAAGATGCAATTTCCCGGTTAATTTCCTTGTAGTTCACTTTTCCTCTGCACATTAATTTCCAAGAATTTTACTCCTCGCAGTCAAATTTCTTCATCATTTGATTTTAAAGCCCGGGGCACCTTGCACGTGGAAAAAGCCGAAAAAGAAATCATGTGCAGCATTGTTCCGAAGTTGACCGACTTTTGTTCCAGTTAGGATTAAAGTGTGAAAACCAATTTATACAAAGAAAAGGGCACGCAAAGGTAATCAAGATTGGGGACTTTGCAAAAGTCATGGTTATCAAGAGTTACCCTCTTCAAAAGGAACTCATTTTGCAAAGAAAATTTGCACATTTTATAGACAAGAATCGCTCTATGTCTAATTGTCATTGCCAGAATACCAAACAAACTACGAATGTAATTATGCTTTCACTTTATATCCTCTGATTTTGAAACTAGGAATCTAATTATGTTTTGAGAAGAATCTAGACCCATAAAAATGATGGATCTAATGTAAATCTCACAAAACTCATGCTAAGCATAGCATCTAGGGGAGAAGATAGATTTTGTGAATTTGGATAAAGATGAAAATTTGATAAACCTTATTATTACGTGGCCAATCTTGGCTATGTTGATATATATATTCAAAGCGACCTTCCACATATCAACTTCAACTCTCTTCAAATCCTTGACAAGAGACTAGTGTTAAAATTACATATATATCATATACATGTGTTCACATCCATGTACTATTACCTGCATCGGCTCATTCATTTCAATTTAAAGAAAAAAAAGTACAATTATAAAACAATGACATTGTCATGCATGCTATTTGATAAATATGAGTTATTTAGAATTAATAAACAAATTGAAGAGCTCGATATATACTGAGTTTATGTAATATTGTCGGACATCTAGATTTTCTTAAAACACCTAACCGTGCAGACCTCATGCTAAGTTCCATGGTTGAACACAAATTTCAGTATAATTATTAAATCATTATTGATTTTCTCCGTAGCATCACTTACGAACCGTGCAAGATGGGGAAAGACTTTTTGACTTGCTTTCCCTCGTCGTTGAGGGGTCCCCAATGATGGTGACGCCCTCACTTCATGTGCCTGGTCCCTTCTCGTTTTCCTTTTCTGGGCCCCGCTGATTGGGTGACGAGGTTTGATTTGGAAGCAGGTATTCGGATCGGACGGCTGAGGATGACTCCATCCGGAGCAGGAGGGATTAGAGTGGGCCATCGGACGATTAAGGCCCGGATCGAGGCATGCTTAGATGCTGACACGTGTAATAATCAAGCGGGCCCACTTCTGGAATAATTGGTCCTTTTCTTTCGGGTGGTGTGCAATGCATTCTGAACCCCATCACTCTCCCTTTTTGCAATATATTAAGGCCTTAGCGCTCTCTATCTCTCTCAGCGCAGAGTTCTCATTCTTGAATTCTCACGCATTCACGTGCTCCGTTAGCCTCTTCAACTCACTCGCTCTTCGCTCCGCTGGAAGCATGGCGGTTTCCGATGAACACCAACCTCTCGACCGCTCTCTCCCTCACGAGCTCACCTCCCAGACTCTCTTCCCCAGCCTCAAGCTCTACTTCCTCATCGGGATCCTCAGCCTCTCCGCGCTCTTCATCGCTCTCCTCATATACCTCTGCATCCGTCTCACCCGGACCTCGAACAAGCGCGAAGTGCTAACAGAAGGGACGAATTCACCAGCATCAACTGGACCTTCCCACGAGGTTTTTCTAAGTTTTCGAGGAGGTGACACCCGTCATGGATTCACCGATTTTCTTTACCATGGCATGATTGACGACGGGATCGATGTCTTTAGGGATAGTGAATCCCTCCATGTCGGTCAAAGAATCGGCGACGAACTTCTACAAGCAATCCAAAATTCCAAGATCTACATTCCCATATTCTCCAAGAATTATGCATCGAGTCCCTGGTGCCTCCGAGAGCTTGCGCACATGGTTGAGTGCACCTCCAAATCAAATGAGAATAAAGAGATTTTGCCTATTTTCTTGGATGTGGAGCCTGATGATGTCAAGCTCAAAACAAACTCATACAGCAAAGCCCTTTCAAAGCATCAGAAAAAGTTTTGCACTGAAGTTGAATCATGGGAAAAGGCTCTCGTTGATGTGGGCAAGAGAAAGGGATGGAACTGGAAGACAGATGAAGGGTAAATGTCTTGAACTTTTCAACTTGTCATCCGTCGATTTCCTTTTCTTCCCTAGTCAGTTTAATTGCGGTATTGTTGGTGAAATATTGTTTATTCATCTCCCCGATCCTATCTAGTGTAAATTGTGGTCATGGCCATTGCCGCTACTGCTATCGGCCACAGTGACCGATATTGGCTCAATCGTAGCAATAGCTTCGATGGTGCTATTGCGGTGCCACAAATAGTAATAGATCTCTAAGAAGTTCCACCACCAAGCCACCAGCCAGCTACTGCAGCAGGTCGACCGTTATTCGCCGCTACTTCTTCGTCGCTGGCTAGTGCCAAGCCGCCGCCGAGTCATCTGGCCCCCACCATTTCTCCCTCTGACTCACTGTGACGAGATAGATCCGGGCTCAAGAGGCCATTTATGACATCCCCAAGCCCATACTTGGAGTCGCCCAACTTGGGTAAACCCAAATCTGGCGTTGCCCAAGGCCGGTGACGCCATCCCTGGCGGTCGCAAGGCCACGACCCACGTTATGTGGAGGATTGAGGCAAGGTCGAGACGGGCAGGTCGACAGGGTGTGATGGGCAACAACGATGGAACATGACTGTGATGGCCCAAGGATGGGAGTCTAAATTATTTTGCGTTTTTACTGCAAAAATTTACCACTAACCCGGTTGTTACATTTTGGCAGCCAAGCAGATCTGGTACGATCCATAATTCAAACTGTGTCGAGAAAGCTGAGCATCGGATTTAAAAAAAATGTGACTGAAGATCTAATTGGAGTCCATGATCGTGTAGAAGATATAATCAAAATGTTGCATCTGGAATCCGATGGTGTACAATTCCTCGGAATCCACGGAATAGGCGGCATTGGTAAAACAACACTTGCCAAGGTCATCTTCAATCAACTATCTTCTAGCTTTGACTCATGCAATTTCCTTTCGGACGTCGGGGAATCATCACGACGCCATGGTCTGGTACATTTGCAAAACCAGTTTCTATCCGGGTTCTCCATTATTATTTTTCACAGCGGTATTCATGACGTGGATCATGGCATCAATAAGATTAAGAGAGTGCTTAGCAATAGGAAAGTTCTCGTTGTTCTTGACGATGTGGATGAGGAAGAGCAACTCAAAAGTCTAGCGGGAAAAGGTAATTGGTTCGGTTCTGGTAGTAGGATTATCATAACTACTAGGGACCAAAGTGTTTTAACCAATCAAGGAGAAGCAACAAGTACTTACGAAGTATGTGAAATGGAATTTGATCATGCTCTTAAGCTTTTCAGTAGGCATGCCTTTAGAAGAGACTCTCCACTAGAGAGTTATATCTCCCTTTCCAAAAAAATTGTTCGTACTTTGGGAAATCTTCCTTTAGCTCTTGAGATTATAGGTTCATCCCTTACTGGTAAATCAGAAGCATTATGGGAAGACACATTGAAGAAGCTAAAAGAAGTTCCTCCCATGGAAGTCCAAAGAAAATTGATGATAAGTTATGAAAGGTTAGATGATGTACAAAAACAAGTATTTCTGGATATATCTTGTTTTTTTGTTAATGCAGATAAAACATACCCCTCCTACATGTGGGATGCTTGTGAATTCTACACACAGAATTCCATTGAAGTCCTCATCCTCATGTCCTTGATAAGAATCAAGGATGACAATACTTTCTGGATGCATGATCAAGTGCGGGGCCTCGGAAGGGAAATCGTTAAAAAAGAGAATCTTGATAATCCATGCAAGCGTAGTAGAGTACATAATCCTAAGGAAGCGCTAAGCATTTTGCAGCGGAAAAAGGTAAGAAAAGGGGATAACAATTTATTTTCTTGTGAATTGTTCTAAATTATTCTTGTAAAAAGAAAAAATAATCGCTATTAAATTGTTTGCTTTTGACTTTCACACATGGACTTCTTTGTGTTTCCATTGTCAGGGGAGTGGGAAAATTAAAGCCATGTCACTTGGATCTCTTGAAGACAGAATTCAGGGGATTACAGGACGGGCAATATATGATCGGGTCGATATTTTAAAGCATGATGAATTTGCTGGTTTAGAAAACCTAAGATACTTTCAAGGGGCACAAGTGTCCTTTGTTGGAGACTTCGACAATCTTCTTTCCGATTTAAGATGGCTTTCTTGTCATAATTGCCCTTCCATGCTTGAGGGGAAAAACTTTCATCTGGCTAATTTAGCCGTTCTTGACCTTTCATGGAGCGAAATTTCAGAAAAAAGTATTGATTGGCTCAAAGTATGATACAAGTCCCACTCCTTGTATTTGTAAATCATTTATTTTCCTTGTTTTCTCTTTGTAGGTCGATTCTGAAAAAATATTTTATCAAATTGTTTTGCAGGGGCGACGAAACTAAAAGTCCTAGATCTCAGCCGCTGCTATAACTTAAGGAGAATACCTGATTTATCTAAGTTGGTGTCTTTGGAGATCTTGAAGATACATAATTGTCATATTTTGGAAAGTATTGATGGGATCGAAGTACGACATGAGTCCCAGTCTTTGTATTCTTAAATTGTTTCTTTCCTTTCTTTTTTTTTGTAGGCCATTTCTCAATAAATATTTTATCAAATTGTTTTGCAGGCGGCAAGAAAACTAAAAGTTTTAGATCTCAACAATTGCTATCGCTTAAGGAGAGCACCCGATTTATCTACGTTGGTAGCTTTGGAGATTTTGAGATTACATTATTGTTGGAAGAAAGAGAAACTTCCGGACTCGATTGGGAAATTGCAATCATTAATCGAGTTGGATTTGAGAGCAACAGGTATTGATCACCTACCTGATTCATTCAGCAATCTAAAGCAGCTGAGAATCCTTAAGATGAGGGAAATGGAGGGAGGGTTGGCAAAATTACCTAGGGCGGTCTGGCTTGTGTTCTTATCAGATTTTTTTTATGAGAATCCTGAAGGAGATGCGAAGCTGTGCTGTTTGAAAATGCCAGACTTGTCATGGAGCCAAATATACGGATTACCCACCGTGGCGAATCTCGTCTCTAATATCCATAATAAACTTGAGCTAGCCGCACGGGGTGGCAGACGGTTGCGGGATCCGAAGTGGACCCCCCTTCTTGAGCTGGAGAATGTCTTTGCTTTTCCCACTAAAGGAATTCCTGCCCAATCTTGGCTGGAAAAACTAATATTGGCCTCCCCAAACATGCGGTTCCTCCCCCAGCTCCCGCCTAGTTCAAGAGAGTTAGTATTACGAGAAACAGCACAACTCCCACTTGATTTTGTTTGGATGGTGCCTCGTTCAAACAATTGGCCACTTCCTGTTTACTATGTTTATTGGATGCCGATATTCCTTGGTATATGTGATTCGGAGTTGGAGAAACTCCTCGTGCAGGATTGCACGTTGTCAGGACGGCTCCAACGGTTTGCATCAAAAATGGAAGAATTCACATATAGACAGCCGCCTCAACGTAAGTTCCGCCAGCCTCAGCGTAAGTTCCTCACAAAAGCACTTGAGCCGTCGCATATGAAGAATCTGCAAGAGGTGGATTTGTTTAAATGCGAGCTATTAGTCGAGATTTGCGGCCTCGAAGAATTGGGAACCCTTTCCTCCCTCGCGGTCACGTACTGCAGTTTGATCGAAAGGATGCCAGACCTATCGAAATCGAGGAAGCTAAGGGAGCTCCGAGTAGGAAAATGTCCGAAGCTAAGAAGCGTGGAAGGTTTGGACCGCTTGGAATCTCTAAATTGTTTGCGGATTCACGATTGCGAGTCGTTGGAGAGTTTGGCGGATACCTCAGATCTGGATTTAGAATGTTGCCTGATTGTCCGTTGCAAGCGGTTGCCCAACTGTCATAGTTATTATTGTAAACGTGACGAGGGTTGCTATTGTGAGACGCTTTCTGAGGGGTTACGGAAATCCGACCCGATGGAAGCCCGGCAAGTATTACAGGGACGCCCAAATGCTGCACCGGTAAAGCAGACGGAGCTTGACTTGGTTGGTGTGCTGGGTGTTGCTATTTTGTTTGTTCTTTTGGTTTCGTTTTGTTTTTTAGCTTTTTGAAGAAGGATTTCTCCCAGACAAATGTCGGTAATAAAGCTTAGAATGTGAACTAGGCACGCTCGTATGATGCCTAAACATTGTCCAATCTTGATCAGCTTTTGAATGAAGTACTTAGTTCATTGATTGCTGTCCTTTTTTTTTCCTTCTTATTCCTTTTTTGTTTTTGTTATATATGGATTTCCCATTTATGGCCTATCTTGGGCATAATGATAGATTCCAATTAATTCCGATGAGTCATTCTATCAACATATTTCCATGATAGAAAGTATAAATATGTGCACCCATATTGTATAAAAAAAATTCATTATATGAATAATCCTTCTTCATAAAGAAACAAAATATAGATCATGGTACAAATACAAGAAGTTGGCCAATATATCATAATAAAATTGTTAAAAAATGTCAATTTTCATATGGGGTTGTTTCTCTTCTCATCGATCCCTAATATTTCTTGATTTCGCTTCCCTAGAAAAGAAAGGCAAGAGTTCAAGATTCCGTTATGATAAGATCAGAGATTTAAAAAACAAAAGTACTAAAATATATAATCAAATGAAAGTGCTTATTCCTTGTAAGGAAGATCAACTTTGTCTAATTCACTTTTTTTTTTTATAATCACCAACTGGTGAAGATGATATGCTTGGCTCTCCTTGAAGCTTCCTGTGATTCCAAAGCTAAAGCTTGAGCTTCAATTAGAGTAATAACTTACAATAAGAATCCTTATTAATTGAGAAAGCACCATGTTGAAGTAGCAAAGCTTAATTTAATTATGTTGTGGAAATCAAACTTTATCCATCTTAAGAGGACAGCCATCAAGCAATTCATTCTTAATTCGAGGTTATCTCTAAGCTCTCTTTTGCTTTTTATCATTCTTTATGTTGAATCCACAAGGAACCATTCTAGATTTGTCTAGCTCAAGTGCAGGAATATTACAATTATATATAATCAGAAATAGAATCAGCTATCAAGATGTTTAGCCTCCCAAATTAGCCACTCATTTGAATATGTTTTGGATGATACATGACATGATCTAGGATGTAGATCGAGTCAAACCCTTCTTAAAATAATTGTTACTTATCTACTCCAATGGGTTTTTAAGAAGTATCATAGAACTTAAAAAATCCCATTGGCCGCGATTAATAGACAACGAGGCTGTGATGCACATTATTCGAAACTAATGAATAAATCAATAAGGAAAAAAGAGAAGATGCACTAATTAAACTAGTCAAAGGTGGTATCTGAATTGGCTCTTACCTTTTGTTTTTAACTTAATCAAAATCTTGCAGGCCAAACATTTTGAATTTAGGCCTAAAACTTTCGAAACATATAAATGTTGACATGTGAATTATTATTTGATATAGTAATTTTTTGAAATTCATATGACATTTCTAAATTTGAAACATGGCTGTACTTGAGGCGTGAGTTGCCCCACAAACCATAGCTCAACTTGGCACTTTTCTTGATATCCCGGATAAAACTTGACCTTACTTACGACTTGATTTCAATAAAACTTTTTGAGATGTGCTAATTGTCACCCTTGCTCCACAAGGCTTGCTCAGGATTGCTCTAAGCAAGCACTTCATGTCAACATATTCCGATGAAAATTGGACAAATTGATTCAATTGACTAAAAGTGGGAAGTTTAAGATTTAGTTCGCTTAAAATTGAAAGATTTATGACTTTTTAAATAATTTTCTCGACAAGTCCACTGCCAAATTCGAAATTAACTGGAGCAAATCATAACGCAATCCAATCTGAATGGATTGTGATTGATAAAAAGAAAAGACAATTCAGATCGGTTCAATAAATCCAAATTCTGATGTCAACCCGTCGACCCGCACAAAGGGTCAACGTCCTCAAGACACGTCAGCGGGTGCTTATCCAACAAATTTCCAAGCAAGAAAGAAGAAAAAACAAAGGGAAAACGAAAACCAAGTCAACTTCTGAATTATGATTCTTTTCTTGTTCGGTCTTCAAAACGAAAACAGAAGAGCCCACTGTCTTCAGAAATGAAAACCATCAAACTCGATCCGCTCTAAAGAACACAAGGCTAATAGATTCTGATTCTCACCAACACACAACAAAAAAACATCTCTCTCTCTTCTCTCTCCTATAAATCACCCACTTCACCACATCTTACCTTGAATCCAACAAGCCATCATACTCTTCATTCTGTTCCTAAATCGTACAAAAAGAGGACAAAACATCTTCTTATTTTCTTGGTCTGTCTGTCTTTGTCTTGTCTTTGTTGAGAGGGGGATGGCCGAGACGGTGGTGAAAGAGAGGAAGATACTGGTGGCGGTGGACGAGAGCGAGGAGAGCATGTACGCCTTGTCGTGGTGTCTCAAGAACGTCGTCTCCGAGAACTCCAAAGACACCCTCGTCCTCCTCTACGCAAAGCCCCTCCGTTCTGCCTACACAGCCCTCGACGGTACAGGTAGAAAACAGAGGTCAAGATGGGCCTTCTTCTTTTGCTATGGAGATCATCTCTTGAAACAATAGAGCGGTTTTCAAAAATTCTATTTTCTTTTTTATTGGTTTTTCAGGGTACTTGTTTTCTTCAGACATAGTGGCCACCATGGAGAGGTACAACAATGAGATGGCCGACAGCGTTATGGCCAAGGCTAAGAAGATCTGCAATGATTTTGGCGAGGTAAGTTCTTATTGAGGCATAAATTTGTAAGTTTCGATAAGTGAAATTGTCTTAAGGATTAATGGGATTGAGTGACACGAATGGGATTGCGGTTGTTGGAGGATAGATCACGGTGGAGACGAGAGTGGAGAATGGGGATGCAAGGGACATGATTTGCCGCATGGCACAGAAGTTGGTGCCTGATGTTCTAGTCATGGGAAGCCATGGCTACGGCCTTATTAAGAGGTATTTACATATACTCATTTTGATTAATTGCTCAAAACTCCTAATATCATCTCTAATAATTGATCATTTGAGAGGGAAGACATGTACTACATAGCCTTAGCTCAAGATAACACTAACCTTGAAAGTATGGTAATCGGGCTCTATGGTGGAAAGTTTCCACACCAAAAAATCTAGAACCTACCATGTCAACTTTCGAGAATTAGATCAAATTGAAAGTGCAATCACTATTGTTTGAAAAAACGGGCCATGTGAACAATTGTGGTATATTGATAAAGGTATTGATGGATTTCCTAAACTGGTGAGCTCAAAATCCCTCTCTAACGTATTTATATTTTTTTCTAACAAAATTGAATTAAATTAAATTAAAGTTGGCCCGGTTGATGATCCCAGTTAGACGGTGTCGTTACCTACACATGGGCAATCAAGAAATCTCTCGAAGCGTTTGATTGACTATTCAATGATTTATTCAAATTAGTAGAACGAAGGGGAAATAAAAAGTTGTCCTAATTGTATATTCTTCCTTAGTTTTTCGTGGGCAGATTGTGGCATTTGTATCTATACTCAGTTGTGATTTATGAAATGTCGCAGGGCCTTCCTGGGAAGCGTTAGCTACCACTGCGCCCAGAATGTCAAGTGTCCTGTGCTGGTAGTGAAGAGGCCCAAATCCAGCAGGAACAACTAAAGCTCGATCTATACCTCCTGTCTCGTGTCCTGGTCCTAGGTTGCCTTCGAGTGCATTGTTGAGTTTTGTTGTATATATTACAACAACATACATATTCTTTTGAGTCCTGCCTTGTAAATGGATTGGTTCTTATTAATAGATTCCGATTATCAAAAGGGACATGGCGCTTGACCTATATTAAGCTGCGTATAATCAAATAAATTTGAATGGGCATAGCGAAAGTTTCTATCAGCTGTCGATAGAAACTTAACAAATCAAAGAGAGAAGACCGATAGAAATTGATGGCATTATCTTTAGACCACATGCAGCAGATCCAGACCCTTCAACAAGTGCGATTCATCTGAAAATGGACATTTGCCTTCGTTCTGAAAACTCAAATCAAGTCAAAATGGATATAGATGCGATCAGTCACTCAAAGTCTTGGGATCAGCCTTCCTACACTTCTCTCCCTCTCTAAAGAAATGTCCTACCATCTATATTGTAAAGATAGAAAAGAAAATTTTTGAAGGCACCAAGCTTATGTCGAACCCAACCGGTCAGCTTTATTGCTCTGCCTCTTTCTACAACTCATCCTGCGAACAGCATAAAATGAAAGAAGATTAATGAGTGCAACAAACGTGGAAAATAGTGCAGCAATATGAAGTTTATGACCGTCAAGTGAAGAATTATACCTTTACTTCGTCCTTGGAGTCAGCAGACTCGGCAGTCTCATCTGCTTTAATTTCAGAATCAGTATCATCTTCAGCATCATCAGCATCGGCATCATCATCTTCATCCTCAATCTGGAAAACAGATGTGCATGGTTAGAACCATCCAAATAAATAACATTAGGAATCTTAAAAGAGCAGGTATAACAGGCTTACGTCAGAATCTACTGGCTCATCCTTGGCTTCCTGGAAAGGAATAAACAGAAGTCAAAAGGGGAACAAACCAATGTGAGAATCTCTCTCTTCACACCCCCCCCCCTAAAAAAAAAAAAAACCAGGCCGCCCTCCCGCATATACACAAGTACATTTGAGTCTGGTCAAGAACCCTAAGCTATGCAGGAATAAATATGCAAATAGATAATACCCAGCATCAAAAACATAAGTACATAATGATCTCCTGTCAACTCACTCATTTTCAGTTCACTTGCTTTTTTGTGAAAAGAGTACGTCAAACAATTCAGGTAGCATTAAATAATTAAGCAATATAATCTTAAAACTTCTACGATCCTTTCTATTTCCCAACTATGTTACCTCTTCCTCTCTTTTCTTTTCAGCCTCGTCAAATGCTGCCTTCTCAGCCTGCAAAGAAAAAATGAACATCATAAATAGTCTATACTCATACTATTTCCATAAGTAAAAATTATAAAGAGCAAAACCACATACATCCTTGTTCTTGCCCCATGTTTCCTCAGCAACCTTCTTGGCATACTCAGGATCATCACAAATCAAGACATTATCAAACAAGGTTCCAGATTTCACCTGACAAATCAAGCATCGAGTTAATTCAAAGTTTGAGCTCCTGGAACACTGTTAGCAAATATAACAAGAACACAGTCACAGGCAAATTACCTGCCATAGTTCAATACCAACATACTTCAATTTGGGAAAAACATAGAGCTCTGGGTCATCCTTGAAGTCTATAAAAGTGCAAAAGATTAGACTTCGAAGAACTTGCAAACAACAAGAAAGAAAAGAATACCATTGATGCATATCTGAGAATTAGAAAGGAAGTAGTGATTAAGAACCTGGGTTGTCAATCATTGGTGCCTTCCACTTCCCCTGGTAGTTGGGATTCTTAATTTTCTGCAAAACATGCATGATTTCATTAAGAGAATTCTCAATGCAGTCCATAAATTAGACTCACAAGAACATGCCATACCTTTGGCTTCCATGGACCCTTGTATTCAGGGTTGGCAATGGTCGGGGCAGTCCACTCACCATCCTCCTCATCGTCCCAGTCTTCAGGCTGAAATCATGATCTTAATTAGTAACTAACTAGACTACATCAATTTCATGAAAGCTTAGAAGAAGATCAGCTTCAGATCAGAATCATCATTCAGCAGGTTTACCTTCTTGGCATCAGGATCTGGTATTTCTTTCGGGATGTCATCATACCCCTGCAGTCAAATGTACAATGTCATTTGAAAAGAATTTAAGGGAATATTGCACTTAAAAAGGTTAGCAGTGTCATGGAATGAAGGATCAATACCTCTGGCTTCTTGTCTTCAGGATCAGGAATGTACTCTTTGTCATCCCAGTCTTCAGGCTGCCAACATTAGCCAGCTAGGTCATTATCTAGACAAATAGCCCAACAAAAACTAACCAGAGCATTCAGTAAATAATTTACTTTTTTCGCCTCAGGATCCTTGATCTGCTTTGGTGGGAGAAGATCCCAGTCAGAGTACAAGCTACCAGATTGTTTCTCAACATTGTCAATCAAGATAGTATAGGTAGCATCGGGACGGAGGACAAAAGTGTAAACATGAGTAAGTTGATCTGTCTCACAAGGAACGTCCTTTTTGATCAGGTGATTAGTTTCATTATAAGTGAGAATAGCATGAACTTTCTTGGTACTGTAGCCACAGATGTCCGGTCCAAACATGATGCTGCATTGAATGACATAACAACCCAATAAATAAGCATGAAGAAGTAGACATTCAATAAGCTGGACAGCAAGAAATCCAACAAATTGAACACAAAATATTTATATAATCTGCTGCAAAACCTGTATGGGGTGTCACCGCCAAACTTTTTCTGATCAACGTCCCCACTGAGTAGCTTCATATACCCACCACCACAGTCAAGTTTCTGTTCATGTTTTACAGAAAACTGGAAGACTAGAGTCTTGTCCTTGTTGCTGAATTCAGGGTACTCAGCTGATATGGCGTAGAACCTATAGTCTTCACTTGTTTGTATACCTGCAAAAAGCAATGAAAGATTACCGCCAAAAGTAAACCATAAGCACAATAAAATAATGAAGACTATCATCAAGCATTGAAAGGTCTATTTGAAGGAAAAATTAATTAGGAAGTACCTTTGTCATCAGGACCTCCATTCCATTTGCCAGTCGTATAGTTCCACTCTCCAGCCATGTTCTCATCTTTCTTCCAATCAGACTTAACCCATCGAGTCTCCCATCCATCTTTTGTGGATAACCAGAAATGCAGACAAATGGAAAAGAGTAGGATAAGTACAAAGAAGAATCTCATTGTAATTGCAAAGAAAATGCATTATCTGAATTGAGACATAACCTTCAAAGTCTTTATAGCTTCTACATTTTCAAATTGCCAAAAAAAGAAACAAGTAGTTTGAAAACTCCTCAGTCTCTGACTTTTAACACAATTTGAAAAACCGATCTATATCTTAGTTGCGATTTACACTACCAATGATGATAACAAGTAGCAAGTCAACTCAAAGCTCCGCAGTAAGCTCATTGTTATGGAATTCCCATAGCCGGAGAGTACTTGATGAGAACTGCTAATTTCGGCCAATAGTCAGACATTTTCATACTACAGCCCGCATCAATATTCAAATCACCAGTAAAATCAAATGTCAGTCTTTTGCACTTGATAAGAACTGCTAATTTCGGCCGAAAGTCGACATTTTCATTCTACAGTCCGCATCAATATTCAGATCATCCGGTGAAACCAAATGTCAGTCCTAAGCACCACTCAGGAACCATCAGAACGGACTCCCGACACACGACGCCTACATCAGTAGTCAAAAAGAAGAACGCCAGCGACTTCCAAAGCTGAGGAAGTCAACGACCACACAGCCACTCCATCTCAAATCACACTCAAACGTGCTAAAGCCAACCACCGTCAAAAGATCGCCCCGAGATCAAATCGAGCTCGAGACTCGGTCCGATCCGAACCGAACCAGATCACAGATCTCCCAACCCTCGCAGATCTACTCCACCGACAGTAAACTCCACAGCTCAAGCCACGCACCAGCCTAAAACCTATCAGATCTCGCGCGCCCGATCGCCGCAAGTAAAAGCCGGCAGAAAGCGGAGCTCAGAAAGCCCTAATTCCGCGGCGCGAAGCGCGAGACTACCGCCGGCGCAATGCGAAAGGGACGACGAGAGAGCTCACCGTCGAAGCGCTCCTCGAAGAAGACGGCGGCGGAGGCGATCGCGACGAGGGAGGAGAGCGCGAGGGCGGCGAGGAGGAGCAGCTGGCGGTCCTTCGGCCTCGCCATCGCCATCTGGCTTCCTAGAGAGAGAAAGCTCGCGAGAGGAAGCTAGAGAGAGAAAGCTACAGAGAGTGTCGATCTGGAAGATGAAAATGGGGAATGACGGGCTAAATAGCGGCTTTTGCTTTCATTGGTTTTCACGGTGTGGAGCGCTTTGCTCGCGGTAGGTTTCGAAAGGGGGGGCGGAGGGCGACGTCGTCGACGTGGAGGCGGATGGGATCTGCCAATGGGAGAGCGCCATGTCATCCGCCGGCCGTCATTGGGATGACGTGGCGTGCCTGGAGTGGCTGGCGCGAGTGGCGTGCGAAATGACGCGAAAGCCCCCCCTTCCCCTCGCGTTTATCCGCATTTCTGGATCGTATTCTTTTAAAATTAGAAAGTTTCTAAGAAAAAAGAAAAATCATGGCGAATTTAAAATTGAGTTTTTATTTTTATTTTTTCTCATTGCTAGAACATTCGATTTGGGCACTTTGCATTTCAGCCCCTGAAAAAAAAAAAAAAGGCAAAAAATAGAAATCATGAGGATCAGCATGTTGACTTTCTAAATTTTTTCAAAATGCTTTTAGTGCTTTTTCAAGAGTTTGGATAATCATGGGGATCTTCCTTTTCCTTTTTCCTTTTTTTTTTTAAACTTTTGTCTGGATAATCATCCACGACTTCCATGCTTATTAAGAGGGCACATGCTATGGAAGTACATTTCTCGATTTTGAATTAATAACATCATAAAGCAGGTGCAATTATAGTCACCTTAATATTATTATATCATCGTATTAAACCTGACGGGTCAAATTCCTATGAAAATATAAAGCACATACTTACTGGACTGGACTTGACCCTTTTATATTTATGATTTGCATTCTTGTCATTTATTTATTCTCGGCCAAAATTTTATTTTTCATTTGATTGTATGAAAGAATTCAATTTATTTCTCTCCACCAAATTTGAACTTTTTATTGGAAAAGACTGAATTTCATGCATTGTCCTTTGTCGAGGCAATCCCATTCTCCAAGAAGTTAAATCAATGAGTTATCATGGGTAACCACCTTAGGTAATGAGTCAATCCTAATCATATCAATCTCTAATCCTTTTCATGAAATAAGATGACTTTTTGATACTCATGTAAATCTCTCCCTTACTTTAAATTTAAATTCATCTCTTCTATTCTATGGTCGTTCAAATTCTTTTCCTAAACTGGTTTCAATCTCAAATTCACATTCGATGTCCTATCTCCAGCGCATTGACTTAACTAATGGAAGAATTTCATAATGTATAGTCTAATATTAGAAAATCTGTCATGAATAATAAATTCAGTGAAGATGATAGGTAAAGGAAAAGGGTCAGGAGAAATTGTCTAATCGAATATTAGGTGATTTGTGGAATTTACTCAAAATGTGTAGGCGATTTTAGAAAGAGAAAACAACAAAAATGGTTCATGAATTTTTGCTTAATGTATAATTTCGCCCACGAACTTTAATCTAATGTATAATGTGGTCATTGAACTTTTAATTTGTATAATGTGGGCCCTAAATGTTTGGTACATATTTAGTATAATCCTTAAACAATATGATAATATTCAATTTTGTTCTTTTGTTAATTTAGATTAATAGACAATGTTAAACATTTTTGTATAGTTCGAGAATTTTACTGAATATGTATTAAAAGTTCAAAAATCACATGAACAAATTAGTAGATTAGGGACGATGTTGCATATTGGGTAAAGTTCAAGGACCACATTGAGTAAATTAAAAGTTAAAGGACGATATTTCAGATTAGGTCGGAGTTTAGGGATCATTTGTGTAATTATCGCTTTTGCAAATAAAAGAAGAATCTTTTCCATCTCAATGGCTCATCAGACGGCCAGAAAAACCAGAAGCTAAGGGAATATGCTGTGGCTCCAAAGGGAATCATCCACCAAACTCCCCATAAAGAAAGAAACCAAAAGAAGGGTCTTTGCCATGATAAAGAGTTAAGAAAGAGTCATGCATAGTATAATGCAATGAATGATGAGCCGGCCCACCCCACTCACTCTCTTGATTGCATCTGCTTGGACCCTCTTTGCATGTAATTATCCCTTTTTTGCTTGAATTGGAAGGCACTCCATGGTCTTTTCAGGATAAGTTATCCTGGATAACATGGTCCCATCACTGTCCCTGAGCTGACTGACCCAAGGCTGCATGCAAATGCTGGATATGATGCAGCTTAAGTCTGCATGATGGAGGCCACATCTTCATGGGATTTAGCCAAAATCAAGGGAGTTTCTGCTGTTGCCATGGGTGTTTTTAGGGTTCGGCCGGGGCGTTTGGGTCGGATCGTGGGGTGAAATGAGAAAAAAAGGGCATGGTCTATCGGATTGGTCTTTGCTGGATTAGTTTTCTTCTGTCCTGACTTACCGTCATTAGTGAAGAGTTAGGGATGCATCTGTGATCAAATTTACATCTAATTGAGGAAAAATATTAGATTGTAAAATTTTACAAAATTGTGAATTGTTTTTCTAGGATAACACTAGTGAAATTTTAATTTAACTTAAGATTACCATTTTTGCGAGGTATCACGCATCGTAGGACCAAGAGATTTTAAAACCATCGAAGGGAAATTAAGCCCTCTACGAAAAGAAATTTTCAATTGGATAAAAACAACTATTAGCGGGGACACTTAGATGGAACAGGGAAAAGTTATGATTCTTTAGGTAATTTACTAAAAATAGGTAAGAAAATTTACTATAAATTAGGCAAATAGATAAAAAAAAATTTCATAATATGAAGAATCACAGAATCCGCAGACTTATGAAAAAAAATCACATCTTCTAAAGAAAAGTTACAAACTGGTGCATAACATGTAAATTATCATTAACGAGGAAAATAACGAATGCCAAAGAAAAGTTATGATCATCTAGGCAGGGTCCGATCTCGTTTTTCTCTTAACGAATTGGGGATTGAAGTGACCTAATTAATTGACAAAATTATGCAAAACAAGGACATGAAGACTTTCAACACAAACAACATGTGAACTTCCATCAACTGAGAAAGATAGGCATGCTGATAGACTTGCTTATTCCTCCTCTTCTTCTTCTTCTTTTTAAATATATGTAAGGATGATGGACTTGCTTATTCATGATAAATCAGGTGCATCAAATTACAGATTAGATCTTCTAGTTACAGGGTACTGACTTAGCTCATCGTATACTCCATTCAAAAATACATGAACCTGCTGAAACAGTCAAGGTGATGCCACTACCTCACAGCAGCTTGAACAACAAGCTGCCATGGGCCGCGAAGAACGGGGCAAACACCAGTGACTCAACCGCCATGAGCTTGATCAGTATGTTGAGCGATGGACCCGAAGTGTCCTTGAGCGGGTCGCCAATCGTGTCGCCGATGACAGCAGCCTTGTGTGGGTCAGATCCCTTAGGACCGAGCGACTTCGCATGCTCAGATGCCCCAGCCTGCAACAATTAATGGGTTAAGATCTGCGATTACATGTTACGTGAAAAAGAGCTTGAATTCTAAAAGTCAAGAACATGCCTCTATGTATTTCTTAGCATTGTCCCATGCTCCGCCAGTATTGGAAGCTGAAATAGCAACCTGTGAAGAAAGCAATTCAAAACGTTCATGTCAAGAACAATTGCATAGTGAGATTTTGGCAGCCCTACAGTTCAAGTATCTATATATACACTAAAGAGGACCAAAGTTCTATGTAAAGTTTCACTGTTTAAGACACCGGAATTCGACATGTACCTGCACGCCTGAAACAAGTGAACCGGCGAGAACTCCTGCAAGGGTCTCCACGCCGAATAAGGTTCCGGCGATAAGCGGGGTGAGCATGACCAAAGCGCCGGGAGGGATCATTTCTCTCAGCGAAGCGTCGGTAGAGATCTTGACACAGTTGGCATAGTCTGGTTTCACTCTTCCTTCCATGAGCCCTGGGATTGTATTGAATTGACGCCTGACCTCTTCAACCATTTTCAAAGCAGCACTTCCGACACTCTTCATCGTCATGGCGGAGAACCAGTATGGAAGCATGGCGCCCACAATGAGCCCGATGAAGACCTTCGGCGTGAGCACATCCACGGTCTTGATTCCTGCTCGGCTTACAAAGGCACCGAACAAGGCGAGAGAGACAAGAGCAGCTGATCCGATTGCAAAGCCCTGTTAAAATGAAGGCAATCAATGTCAGGAAACTGATCTTAGGACAGGAAAAAGAACAGGGCAATGTAACACTAGAAACTTAATGTTCACCTTGCCAATTGCAGCTGTGGTGTTTCCTGCAGCATCTAGAGCATCTGTTCGCTCACGTATCTTGTGGCTCATTCCGGCCATTTCTGCGATACCCCCAGCATTGTCACTAATAGGTCCATAGGCGTCAATTGCAAGACCGGTGGCAATAGTACTGAGCATTCCCAATGCGGCAACGGCAATTCCGTACATTGCAGCCAAACTGAAGCTGATGTAAATGGCGATGGCTATAGCAAATATGGGAATGATGACAGATTTGTATCCAAGAGCTAAGCCAAATATCACGTTTGTTGCAGCACCAGTCCTGCAAGAATCGGCTACATCCTGCACCGGACTGCATAAGACATACGATTCCAACCCATTTAGTATTGGAGTAAACTCCGGCCTCAAACATGCACGTAAATTGTTGGTACAGTCAATATATTAGCAAAAAATTTGTAGGATATAAGAAAAGCTCTCATAAGTTGAATGGACTCTGCATTTGGTAACATGATATATTCAAGCAATTGAAGCAGCATCAAGTTTGGGATCGGTAATCAATTTATGGACCATGTATCGAATGAATCAGATTGCTTTTGCAACCAGCAGGTTGGCATTAATCCAAGGAAACTTGCCTGTAAGCATTGCTTGTGTAATACTCGGTGATATATCCGATGACTAGCCCGGCCCACAGGCCGATCGACACACAGAAGAAGAGGTGCCTGCACGCATATAATCATGTAAGCGCTACGGACATCAAAGAAATGCAAAGAATTCAAATTTTTGTTATGGTCTTTTGGTAGAAGGAAGCATACCAGTTCTTTACAGCCTTCTCGGTGCCAAAGTTGAAGAGAGTAAACTCAGATGGTAAAGCGATGAAGCTGACCACGGCAATGCCAGCAGTCATCAAAATAGTTGAGATCAAAAGTTGGCGCTTCAGTGTCGGCTCGATCTCGCTCACGTGCCTAATCTCAGTGAGGTCGGTAGCAAAAAGTGTAGTTATCAAGCAAATTACAATGCCCATTGCACTGATGATCAGAGGATAAGACATGGCTGAGTAGTCATGGGTTATCCCAAAGGATGAAATTGAGGCAACAAAAAGTGCGGCGCAAGATGACTCTGCATAAGAACCGAATAGATCAGAACCCATCCCGGCAATGTCCCCTACGTTGTCGCCCACATTATCAGCAATGACCTGCAAAAGTTCCATTCGTCTTGTGGGTTAATAACAGGAAGATGTCAAGAAAAAACAGTTCTAAATATTGATCACCAGTTCATAGCATTAAATGATATCTAAAATAGCAAGAGAAAGTAGATTACAGCTGGGTTTCTTGGGTCATCTTCAGGGATGTTCTTTTCAACTTTCCCAACAAGGTCGGCGCCGACATCGGCTGCTTTCGTGTATATGCCACCACCAACTCTTCCAAAGAGTGCCATTGAAGAACCCCCGAGACCATAGCCCGTGATCGATTCATAAAGCCCCTCCCAGTCGTCCCCATAGTACAGCTTAAACAGATTGATGGAAACATAAAGAACCAAAAGACCATTTGCAGCAAGAAGAAATCCCATCACGGCGCCTGACGGAAAGCTGTTATGAATGCTTTTCCAACACCTTTCCTTGCTTCTAATGTTGTTCTCGCATTCGCATAGGTTGCGATCTTCATGCCAAGGAAACCTGAGAGCACGGAAGTGAGCGCGCCAAGCAAAAAGGCGATGGTGCTGAACATTGCATTGGCCAGAGCCGGTTTGCAGAGGTTTCCTGGATTGTAAGTGCAGGGTTCGCTCTGGGTGCTGAACCCCTTGACTGAACCAAGGAACAGGAACATGATGACGGCAAAGGCACCCATGAAGATGCCAAGGTACTTGTACTGGGTAAATAGGAAAGAAGTCGCCCCTAGAATAGTATGAAACAGATCAAATAGCAGAAATTATAGGTTAGCAAAATATTGGAATTATAAATAGTAATTGACCGGGTGCATCCTAGGACATGAATCAAGAGTAGAAAGTAGTTAATGGTTGACACATGAAATGCTTTCAAGATAGATCGCACAAATATGAGAAATGTCTCGTATTTCACAAATGTGTCTCCCAGAGGAGGGTGTGCAACAGATCAACACCACCAGTATAATCTCTTGTATATAATTAGCAATTATGAAATAATCCACACACATATATAGATCAATCTGTATGACCCCAAGAAAACACATTTCTAGATCTTACTCATGTCAATAGACATCATCATTTTCCTACTTTCATTTCATACTACTTTGAGGATAGGCGAGAGGATTCAGTTGTCTATCTCAGACACTGCTCTGTTCTTTTTTCATTTTTGTCCTTCTTATGAATGATTTGCGATCCTTGCTAATCAGGCAGACATTAGTGTGGTGGCTTTTGCTCTCCATCTCAACAGCAACATAGTCAAAACCAAACGTTCTGTCCCAACTTCACCCACCTCTTCATGGAAGCTCAACTCTTACTGAATCAGATGTACTTTTAACAAGTCTGAGATCCACAACAAGTGTACAGATTGCACAAAAAATTACCTTAAAGCCACTAGGTGTCCATTGAATAATTTTTATTGTGGATTCCACAAGTAAAACCTCATCACACAAACAAACAAATCAGATGAATGGACATGGGAAGTCTAAAGATCAAAGAATTACGTCTTATATCCTTCAAAAGCGAGTTAGATCATTCTTCATCTGGAGTGAGAGAATAGTTGTCATATTAATTTTATGAGTTTTGAAGTTAAAAAACTCGTTTACAGCTCAAGGGGCATGGCTGACGACCAGAAAAACAAAAGGAAAAAACAAGATACGTACATGAAGTAATCAAGTGAGGGAAGACCCATTACATCAGAAGCACCATAATCTGATCATTTCTTCAGCTAAACACATGTCTCCTATTTCATGCACAGTCCAAAGTTTCAGGAGACTATCATTTTGAGAGAGAGAGAGAGATAGAGAGAGCTCATTACCGACGGAAATGGCATTCTGAATCTCGGCGCACTTGATGACGGCATCGACATTCTCAGCACCCTCCTCTTCATCCTCAATCAGCTTATCCTTGTACCCATCTTTCTTGCCATAATCAGCCGAGACCTTGACCTTCGAGACCAACAGCCACTGAAGCAGAGCAAAGCCAATGCCAATCAAGGCACTGGCAGGTATCAGGATCTGTGTCAGAGCCTCACTCAGCAGAGCCATTTCGAGAAACCTAACAAAGTTTCAGACCTGAGTTTTTAGCCTGTGTCTAGCAACACATTCAGCTACTAACAAGAATGTACTTAAAAAGGACCCTTTTTGTACACACCCTCCAGGCTTCTAGAGCAGAATCTACAGATCCTGAGAACCGGGCTTATCCAGAAATCTCGCAGAAGCCTATAATGGCCACTAGAATCTCATGAAATGGAAACCGGTAGTTCTGATTGATAGGTGGTGCAATTCCTTTTTGTCCCTTTTGCACTTGGTTGGTTTGAATGACAGGTTTATATAATTGTATGTACGATTGGGTTCCCTGACCTCTGCACATTGTGTTAGCTTAGGGGCAAAGATATTGGTCAAGTCAGTGGTAAGGTCGATCAACTACAGGGTCTTAAAAATTGTGCAGATTGCAATTGTAAAATCATTGGATTGTGATGGTGGGCGAAAAGTTTGAACTGGCATTCTTGCTTCAGCATCCAGGCAAAGTTCATTGTACAGCATCATCATTTCAGACAACAGAATAGACAATTGGCCGTGTGAAAATGTTGGGTTTTAGTGGTTTTATAATGGGAAAATGGCTGACTTCAGTTGAATGGACCTTTTTTCTCTTTTGGTTGCAATGTAGTTCAGCAGTCGTCTTCTGTACATTAAATATAATTATTGCTCGCTTCAATGTGGGAAAGCACGCAATTCTTAAGGACTAAGGCGTGGGGACTTTCGAGAAAACAAAAGATCATGAACGAGATTTGAACACATGTAACACTTCCTAGGAAGGTGGAATCAGAACATGTTTTCGTCGGGACTGACGTACAATACAAATTTAAGATGATTTCCTAGCCACAACCTTCTGTTTTCACACCGTTCTCATTTTGCTTTATAGGAACTATAGATTATTTGTGCTCAATTTGTTATTTTTTGTGTAAATACATGTAACTCATCATAGAGATATAATTGCCAAATTAGTTTAAGTCCTATTACATAGATCCCAATTCAATCATAAACTTTCTCATTTTACTACTATAATCATGTCAATTCAATCTAAATTTCCTCATTTTATCATTGTAGTCCTCAAAATTTGCACTAAAGGCCAATACAATACTTCGGTCAATTACTGTCGAAAATTGTTGACATGACATTTAGTCATTCTAGCCCATTTTATGTGACACATTGACATGGAAAACTTTACTCAAACCAACGGCCTACATGGATTGCCATGTTAATGCTTTTCAACATCTATTAGCCCAAAAAGGACTATATTACAATTTTGCACAAAGGTATAGTATTGACAAAATTGAAAAATTTTAAGATTAAATTAATATTTGTCTAATAAATTTAAGACTGACTTAATAATTCTGTCATTGTAGCACTCATAAATTGAAAATCGGATGGAAAGGAAGAAAAGCAAAACGCGTCTTCTCTTCTGTAGACATTTCGTTTGCCCAGAAGACATAATTGGTCAATTTCGTCGCAAGCCATGGCTGAGTTGAATTAAATCCTAGAAAAAGTAGCATTAGGTTTGCTTGCTTTACAAGATCTCTCACGTAACAAACGAAAAAGTCAAAGCCTCTTTGATAAGAAAAGAAGTTAGGTATATGCACAGCTTCATCAATTCAATTGACCAACTTTCTAAAGGCATATAAATCTTAAGGAGCTGGGATAAATTAATTGCACAAAACTTCTTGCAAGCTGGCTCCACTTTTGCCTGTCCATAAGTTTCATTTAATGAAAAGAAGCTGGTAAGTGGCAATCACCCAGAAACAGACAAAGTTCGCAGAATGGACTGACGCCTTGAGATCATTCAGCATTTCAACCTCAGATCAATGAGCACCTCAAAAGAATTCATTCTTATCCAAGAAACGCCATTGATAGAGACATGTCGGACAGCAGCGAAAAATCTCAACCATCACGTCCCTCTTTAAGATTCCTCACTCGAAAGCCGTGTATTTTCGAGGCTTTTCAAGTTTACAAAACTGAGCAAAATCATGCACTAAATCAAACATATTGCCAGGTAAAAGACCTGTTATAATTGGTGATCTTCAAGAAGTATTTTTTGTTTAATTTCTCATGAACCCGTGATGAGCAATTCACACGCTGAGCGCACATGCAAATTGATCACCTTTTCTTCATCCACCAAGAATTAACATAACAAGTGCATCACAGATCAATTATGCAAGAGAACGACAAGAAACATTCTAAAGTTGGAATCTAGAAGTCAAATCAGCACCCAAAAGATCTACTGGAACATCAGGAAATAGGCAAAAACAAACAAGAACGGATGCTACAGCACGACAAATTTATGGTTGCTTGGACCACACATTTAAAGAGGAAATTAAGTCTCGGCCCCATCAGTTTCTAGAGTAGAGATTGAAAATGAAACTCCATCAAGACAACGATGTGAAAGAAATATCACTAGTCGATGAATCAAAATCATCATCCTCCAATCAAAGATCATACAGTTTCATTGCATCACCTTCTCTAAGCAAAAAATGTGCCGTTCGCATCCATCCTTCTCAGCGAATGGATACTGAAGGTGCAAAAGTACAGTTACCAACGGCTATACATGGTCTCTTTCACTTCACATTCAAAGAATCATATATAAGAGGATCCTAACCTTCCATTATGGTGAAATTGATCCTAACTAAAATGGATATTGTACCATATATACTCGCCGTTTCTCCTCCATATATACAGAGGATAATGGACATATTTATGGTTGCATGGACCACAAATCTAAAGATGCAATTAAGTCTTGGCCCTATCAGTTTCTAGAGTAAAGATTGAAAATGAAACTCCATCAAGACAACAATGTATAAGAAATATCTCTAGTCACTAAATTGTCATCCTCCAATCAAAGATCATACAGTTTCATAGCATCACCTTCTCTAAGTAAATGTGCTGTTCGCATCCATCTTTCTCAGAGAACGAATACTGAAGGTGCACAAAATACAGTTACCAACAGCTATACAAGGTCTCTTTCACTTCACATTCGAAGAATCATATAAGAGGATCCTAACCTTCCATTATGGTGAAAAAGATCCCAACAAGAATAATAATTGTCCCAAATATACTTGCCATTTCTCCTCTATATAAATAAAAGATAATGGACATATTTCATATTTTGCACATTCATGACCTGAGCAGCAAGTACAGTGTTCCTAGAACTACGCCTAGATTAAACTTCCAACAAACAGGCAAATGGAGAAGAATAACCTCAGATAAGTGGATGGGTTTAATCAAGTTGCTTGATTCTTTGCTTTAGCTAAGATACCTTTGCAGGTGCAATTAATAAAAAAAAAATGGTCGTTTTCTATTCTTAAGAAATCATCCAACATGAATTTCATTTGAAGAAAAAGCAGGCGGGATCTCATTAGGGCAGCACTCAGCAGCCCACGTGGGTAAGGGTGCCCGAAACATCAGAGGCACACCTGTTACTGGGTGCTCAAATGACAAGCTCTCGGCATGAAGAGCGTGGTAGTCATGTATCTGCCCTTCCCACTCATACACACCATCGTATTTCACATCACCTCTTATGGGAATCCCAAGATACTGGCAATGCAAGCGGATTTGATGCGTCCTACCACTCCGAGGATATGCTCTCACCAAAACGACATCTTTCGTTCCATTATCCTCGAGAGAAGATTTCTCTTCAACTACTATGATATTTTCATTATCTTTTCCCTGCTTAACTGGTTGCTTGGACTTCCATTGACCATTTACAGACAATACCTCAAATGATGTTTCCATGTCCCTGACCACAGACCCGCCTGGCAGTGTCCGTCCCACGTCTGGTGCTGCATAGACCCTCCAAGCTCCAAACTTTGACCGACCATGGCCTGATCGAATGGTTACTGTTTCCCACTTCGGCGCTACTCCAACACAGAGAGCTATGTATGTTTTTCTCACCTTATGCTCAGTAAACGCCTTCACGAGCCTAGATGCTACTTTATGCAATTTGGTAATTAACATAATACCACTTGTGTCCCGGTCAAGTCGATTAGCAAGATGGAGCTCAGGCACAGCTTTGTTGCTCCCTAACAGCAGAATACTGTAAGCTGTCAATATTGGATTCTGTGCACTCATTTGATCAAAGTCACAATGCAATTGTCGAGCAATTGTCAAGGAATTCAGACATAACTTGTTCAAGTATCGACAATGTAGGTGCATCCTAAGTATTGAAACTATGAAAAGTCATCTTAACCACATTTACCAATTAAGTAAGTTGAGCACATATCATGCAACAATAACCATTTCAAGGAACTTAAATTAACAGAGCTAAGCTGCACAGTCAGAGAGGGATCAAGAAGTAATCATTTTCTATGACAAGAACATCCTTGAAATGAGAAAGATGTGGATTGAATCAGCCTTAAAAGCTGCTCCAATCATCTCTTCGAAATTGGCCAGAACTGAATAAAAATAAGCTAAACCCACGAATTGGATTCAAACCTAGCCTTCTACTAAAGCTAATCAACACAATACAAGCGACATCACTATGATCTGGAGCTGAAAATTCACTCAAGCATCACCGAAACAGCAACAATCCATCCGCTTCGGAGTAGGATTCTCTAATCCCATTTCAAAACATCCGCATCAAATTATAGCAGAATTAAACCTAAGGAAATACATTGCTACTATCTTCCTGAATAAAGCATCAAAAAGTATATGAACAGCTTCAATGCCATCAAACTGAACTGAAGCAATCACAACTTTTCCGGTTTTGCATTTCCTTTTCCTAAACTAAAGCATAGAATCGAACTTCAATTTCGCACTACGGATTTTCCAACTACACATTCCCGCAAATGGGTTTCGCGTAGCTTGCATTTGACATCCAAGAATTGGCAGAGCAAGTAGAATTTCAACCACAGCATGAAGCTAAACATCAAACAATTCGCCGCGACAAGCCAGTCGATGAACGCGAAAAGAAATCATCAATCTGCTCAGATGCGACACAAGATGCAATTTTTCAAACTGAATCGCCCCATCGATAACCTACCCGAATCTACGGAATCGCCGAGGACGACGCGAGGGGCCGAGGCCAGGACGCTCTCGCAGTAAACTCCGGCCGGCTTGTTCACGGCGACGAGCCACTCGTCCTCGTAGACCACGTGGCTCCTCGAAAGCGAGAAGGCGCTCGATCTGGAGGAAGCGCACATGGCTCTGGCTAGCTCTACCTCCTTCGAAAGGGGCGGCAACGGCGGAGAAAGCGGCACGGGGTAATTCATCGGAGATTCGGGGGCGTTCGGGGGAATCGAATCTGGCTGCGGCTGCGGCTGCGGCTGCGACATGGCGGTCGCGCGGCGGAGGCGAGGTGAGAGATCGGAGAAGAAAAGTTTAGTGGCGGCGGTGTTGGATAGACTAAAACGCATCGTTTTGCCTTTGATTAAGTGTTTGCGTTACCTTTTAGTTAGACGTGGAAAAATGAAA
The DNA here is from genome assembly GCA_014182845.1 of Corymbia calophylla. Taxonomy (NCBI): domain Eukaryota; kingdom Viridiplantae; phylum Streptophyta; class Magnoliopsida; order Myrtales; family Myrtaceae; genus Corymbia; species Corymbia calophylla. The sequence goes on along the minus strand of CM024694.1, from coordinate 16,976,576 downwards.
TATGACTCTTGATTTTTAGGGTCGATACTCCAAAAAAAACCCATATACATATATTTGTGATAAATTTATCATAAACTAATAAATCTCAAACTTATATACCTTTGATAAATTTACTTCAAATTAGTATAATTGTGATAAATTTAATTTTTTTTAATTTCTATTAAATTTTATTATTAAATTACTAAATTGGATGACACGTAATAGTTGATTAATATACTAATTTGAAATTTTACCTTCTGTTTGACACAGTTTTACTAGTTTTCCAGTTTTTTATGGTATTAATTCAATTACAAATGTACTGGTGTGAAGTTTTTGGTGATTAAAAAAATTAGTTTGAGGTAAATTAATCATAAATGTATTAGTTTGAGCTTTTTTATGATTATTTGAGATAAATTTGTTACATGTATACCAATTTAAGGTTTTCATGGTATATAAATTAGTTTGGAGTAGATCTATTATAAATATACAAATTTGGAGTTTTTTGAGGTATTAATCCATTTTTATAAATACATTAAAAGTCTTAAAATTTGTCAAAAAATCTAATAGAGTTCTAAATTTTTTTTAAAATGTAATTAAATTCTAAAATTTGTAACAAAATTACACTTGAGTCATAAAAATTTTAAAAATGCATTCCAGTTTATAACTTGTGAAATTAGTTTAATCAAGTTTTTTAATTGAATGGATTTCTCGAAAGTCTTAGAATTCGATTGTATTTTTGTGGTAAATTTAAGTCTTGATTCTATTTTTTAAAATTTTTAAGATTGATTATATTCTTGTGATAAAGTTTAGGACTTGATTGCATTTTTTAAAAATTTTAAATTAAATTACACATTGTTAATAAGTTTTAGGACTTCAATATACTTATTTATTTTTCATTTGGAATGATATTTTTTTCTTTTATAAATGGTGTCAAATCCTTCGAACGAGCAGTTTGTGCCACTCGACACGACTTGAGTTGACTAGGTATTACAAGCTCGACACGAGTCGACAAAAATTTATATGCATAGCGTGTACACTAGTTAGCCGAAGGACATAGATGCACGAGTAAGTGCTTTGTACGGGGTAAACACAAATGAGGAAAGAGTAAAATACTAAATACATTCTCTTGAAATTTGAGGCCGGTTCATGGATTAGGATTGAGATGAAGTGGGTATAGTTTAGGGATTTTTTTATGATATTAACCTCGCAATATATAACCCCAATAGCACCGTAATTTGTTTTACTCGAATTCTTTGGAAATCTTGGAATAAAAAATCTTAGTTGGGATTTGCTCCGCTTCAATATTTGGGGTTTCTGTAAACAATTTTGCTGCATGTAATTATTTATAATGATTGATTTTTCATCATTGAACATAGTATTTATATTTGATCTGATATGGTGTGTTGACGTTTAAATTGTGACCATTATATTTTCAAGAATGAGCCCATTTAATCCTAAGATTAATAAAATTTAGCCATGCCATAAACCCCTTGGCCGAAATCCCCGTGTGCAATGCACAAAAGGTGTTCTCAAGTGAGAAAGTGGATCCTTTGATAAAATTTGGAAAGCAATAAGGCATAATTTATGCAAATTTTGGCCACATGGGGAAAATGGGACATTTCTTAATATTCTAGCATAAAGAAGTCATAATTTGATTGCTCCAAGACTCCGTTTATTTTGTGAAAAATACATAATTTGAAAAATAATTTATTAGAAATGATAACTTATATGCTTAAAATTATCAATCAATTGAAAATGTTTTTATTATTGACAATAATTTGCCGATTTGGTCCTGGTTCTCGGGAGCATTGGTCAGTTCCCGGCCCATAAAAATGGAACAGTTGATTTTCGGTCCGATTCAGGTTCGAGAGGGGAACCGGACCGAACTGGACCGACAATTTTTCATTTAAAATATATTTTTTAAATTTCTTAAAAAATGCAATAAACCCTAAAATAATAATATTTGTAGTATTTTTTTAATTTTTTAATTTTTTTTGGTTAAGTGGTCGGTCCTATTGGACCGAACTGGATTAGACCAGACCATCCGATTCTTGGTCTTAGGACTGTCCGGTCCGGTCCACGGTCTCAAAAAATGTGAACTGGTCCTCCCAGTTCGGTTCTCGGTTCCACTTTGGAACCGGACCGAACCAGGAACCGATTACCCCTACTTTCAGGTGAACGTTAAGGCCCCTTCAAAGCCATGCTTGCCGGTCACCTTTTTTCCATCATCGTCCAACTTGCAGCCGGCTCCCCAGCGCCATTGTCAGCATTGCCATCTGCAGCTCCCCATCGCCGCTTTGCCATCGAAGCCGGAACACCGCCAGCCTTCAAATCCTCCATAGGCAATTCCCTCTGTGTCGGCAGTCCCTTGAAGCTTTGCCGTCATTTCGTTGGTCATGAATCATCTTTTGGGATTTCTTGATTACTTGTAATTAATGTAAGTTTAATAATGACATGAATAATGGGTTAGATGCAATATTTTTAAGTCGTGAGTTAGTGCATGCTATATGGTTGTCAAACTTTAGGTTGATTTAATTTCCCTTTTATCATACCTTGTATAAATGCTTTAGACATCGAATTTTCTATATAGATATTTCTTGAGATTGATAATCAATCAATTCCTTTTATTAGGAATCCAAACTAAATAAATAACAACCGTAAATATCCATATTAAAATCGTCTTAGAATATCTTTATCTAAGATTTCCAAAGCATGTGATAAACTGTTGTATAGGTCATACAAGTGCTCCATTTATATCATTAGTCGGTTATATATGATATTTTAGTGATATTAGTTTCCATTATATTAGGTTTTTCAGTGATATTGCACTGCACTTCATTAGGCTACTAAAATACGATAGAGATGTAAATCCTGTGGTCATGTTCACCATGACACTTCCAAGTCTCTTCACATTTCATTAGACTTGTTAACCTTTTCAAGTCTTTCCAGAATTCACGAATCATTTTGCTACGTACATATAAATTTCCTAAAAGCGGATATTTCCTAAAATATAGACAACGGTTGTATTTATAAAGCTCATAAGGCATTAATAGATTTTTGTCAACTTCAAATATTAAAAGATGTTTTGTCAACAATTTTTCCTTTTTTTTTTTTGTGGTGATAAAATATCCATGCAAACATCAAAATAGTAATTTAAAAATGCTGTGCAGAAGCAATGTAAAATTGCTTGCATCGAGTTAGGTATAAAACTTGAATTTAACAAAGTTAATGTAGCCTCTAATATGGATGTCATTAGTAAGAGCGAGACTACTTTTATAAAAGAACTGTAGTAAGATTTACAATAAGGTTCAGGCAATTTCTTATAACAAATATATATATCAGAATATTAGTTAAGCTTTGTCCTATATATAATCCAGTATGATCATGCAAGTATTATTAGCCTTTGGTTATAACAAATATCTGTTTCAACATCCTATATAAGTATCCATCCATTGTGTATTCAAGAGCTGCATATATCATCATTTATCTATATCATCTTCCCCTTTTTATTGGTATCACATAGGAACATAATTCCAAACCAAAATATCAACTGATCTGACAAGTTAGTGTGATCTACATCCAAGGAAAATTAGTGTGATTTGTCAATTCTTTTGTGAGATTGAGAGATTATTTCGTGAGAAATTTGTTGAGCTAAACACTGCATGAGTTATTAGGTGAAATTGGAGCTTGGAAAACACTGAGAACGTTTGAGTGACTTAAGTGGGTAATCTTGGCTGTATTGCTAGTAGAATTCGTTGCTACTCTCTCTGTGGACGTAAATCACTATGACCAAATCAAGTAAATCTGGTGTCCGATTTTTTTTATTTGTTCTGTCTATTTTGTTGTTCGATCGCTTGCCTTTTCCGCAACAATGTCGGCTTTTATTTGAAATAATGTCCACTTGAAGCCCTTATTTGAAAATGTTTCTTTAGGCCTTTATTTGAAATTTCCCCAATAAAGAATAATGAATTGAGGTTGACCATGATAGGATCATAGCATTTCAAAATGTGGAGTTTGCGTTCGAGTCTCATCAAATAGTTTCCAAATTTTCCTTGAGGATCTGAAGTGACCATGCAAATTTTGACATGCCATCCATAAAAGCTTTAATCCCTCCTTTAACTCTTCCGGGTTTCCTCCAACTTTCTTCATCAATGCCACCGTTTCAAACTCTTCTGAGTCTTACAACTTTTCTCTTGCTCATTTGACTCCCCCTGAGTGTGAGGATCTTCTTTCTCTTCTTCCGTTCCTTCTTCCTCAAGAATCTCAGTTTTCTCACATTGATCTTCTTCTTTTTCTTCCTCCATTTCTTCTTCCGCTCCATTTTCCACCTCAATCTCTCTTTCAGCATCACTTTCCTTTTTAGGCTCTTCTTCCTGCTCTGCTTTCTTCTCGACTTCCTCTGCCTCCTTCTCAATTTCAGTTTCCTCTTCCTGCTCTGCCTTTTTTTTCCCTGGCTTCAGTTAACATCTCAAGAGTCTTTTGTATGGATAGCTCTCTTCACTGTAGAAGCTGGTGATGTCTTCTTCTTTGCAGTGGAGGATGAAGACATCACCCCCGGCTTAAATGGGTGAGTTATGCAAAAGTCTTTTCTAGTTCCTACATTTTTGGGGGTTGGAGGTAAGAAGAAGAAGCAGACATATTTGAGGATGAAGAGATCACCCACCACTTACGGAAAGGTTTCTCTAGAAAAATTAGTGTCGGTAGACACGTTTAAGCTGGGGGTGAATTGTGCAAGACTCTTGAGATGTCAACTGAAGCCATCCATACATTTTTGGAGGAAGAAGAAATGACTCCCATGACATCACCAGAAGAGACTTTTTGCATAAACAGCTTTCAAATAAGTCACAAACAATCGTTAAATGGGTGAATTATGGAAAACGACCTTTGGGGTTAGAGGTAAGAAGAATAACTCCCATGACAAACTTAGAAGAATAGAGTCAAAAGTCAAACCATGCACTCACCTTATGGAAAGGCTAATACTTAACTACAAAAGTCAAACCATGCACTCACACCTGCCAAAGGTCTCTCTTTAATGGGGTGGCTTGTCACCCCCCGAAAACAACTACCATCTCTCACCTCCTCGTCTCCATTCGTGTGGTGGCTTGGCTATTAATCACCATGAACTGATGAGGGTGATGATCCTTCCTGATAAGGATCAGAAACAAGCTCCGCATCAATCAGCCCGTCATGACCATCGTGAGCATTGACATCCTTCGTGCATGGCTCACTGCTTGTCATCTCCGACTGCTCGCTGTTCCTGTTGTTATATTGCTCATCATCTGGTCGATGGCCATCATGATCATCTGTCGTGGGGTAATAAGTCGAGGGGCAAGGAAGCGCCAGCACCAGATCCAGGTGGGGATTCGATGGTGAAGCGAGTCTCGAATGACGCCCCATGTCCATACCGGCTCTCACACTAGATGGGTCGTCATCACGTCCATGCCTTGTGTCATCGGGGTTAGAACTCGAAGCCGTTATGTAGTTTGCCGGAGGTTGCAGACTCAGTTCTAGATCTAGTATTTCTCCATTCCTCGGCGCCAAATGTCCCATCCTCAGTTCTTGATCGAGTATTGTTCCACTCCTGGGCTCTGAAGGTCCCAGCGTCAGTTCTTGATCAAGTATTGTTCCACTCCCCGGCTCCGAAGGTCCCAGCCTCAGTTCTAGATGGAGTATATTTCTGCTCCTTGGCAACGACGATGACGGCTGAGGGTAGCCGTAATCTGGTTCCCAAAGGCACAAAACAGACAGCTAAGTTTCACCCCTTTTGTGTTTTTTTTTGTTCCTTTTTATTCGATATAAAAGCATGGAAACTGAACATAAGCATCATGCATATAGCACACGAAGGAGTAATGTGGTAAAATTTAACATAATCCAGTGCCATATGCCAACTAATGACATGTACTTAATTCAATGTTAATCATTTAAAGTTTGAATATCTTATCAATAGGTCAATCTACTCAGATTAAATAATCTAAACATGAGGTCACAATTAAGTACACCTGGTTTTATAAATCTATGTGTGTGTGAAGTTACTTCTGAATTAGTATTCTCCCTTGGAAATTGCTTTACAAATATTGAGATACCCAAAGTTTTATCCTTCATACAAGTATATATAATCGTTCATCTCAAGAAATTGAATTGAATTTCTATGCTACAAATACTGGATGTAATGCCGAAAACAAAATAGAATGTAATAATGATATTTGCTTGTCTAAAAAGAAGCTTACTGCTTGGCTTTTTCTGCATCATGCATAGACATTCAATAGATACTATAAAAGCTAAAATAACATGAAAAGCTTGCTTTTTCTTTTCCACAGAAAAGCGTAAGAGCGGTCCAGTAAAGTCAGCCAAGCGAAAGTGCATGAACTGAAACTTTCTCACAAGCAAATGAATAAAAGAAATAGAATGGAAGTCTACTAAATGTGTACCTGAGACCCGTGGATCTTCAAGAGAAGGCAACAAGGGAGTTGCTGATTGTTGCACGGTTGATATCGAGTCGATGAGGTTACTGTCGCTTGAGCATATAGGAACACTTGAATGATCAGGAGGAATCTGGTGATGCTGAAGCAACTGTGAGTTGGTCAATCGTGGTGGTGCTTCTGGTGTACCAGTAATATAACCCCTGAAAAATTGGAAGGGCCTCTCAGTCGATTCCGTCAAGCGATGGTCCAAGATAAAGAGTGGTTCCATGAATCTCTCTTGTTGGGTGGCATGAGGAAACTCAAGATAGGGAATCCTAACAAAGGGGCGATGAAAACAAAACAGATTAATATACCCATGTCATGATAATTTGCTAAGGTATTGAATTAACTGCGTACAAAAATGATTAGAGGGCTCGTGTCATCCTGTACAAAAACAAGTACATTACAATGTACTGCAAATCAAGAGGTCGCATGACTTTGATCAAGACATAACGTACCTGTAATTGGAAGCTTGATCATTGGTGAAATCGGGACTCGGATTCCATGAGGCACGCATTCTAGCAAGTAGTTCTGGCCCGCTGTAGAGAGGAGGTGGCTCGTATAACTGAAACAAAAGTTGAATAAATCAGTATCTTCGCACACATACGCACATGTCGAAGCTAGACCTATTTACGGCTGTACTGAAGTATGTGAACATGACAATAAAGTCTACCATGATGATAAAAATTCAGAATTTGATTGACTTATTCCACAAGCTGACAAGGTAGAGATATTTTCTTCCTTGCTCAACTACAGAAAAAGGAACAAGAAACCTGCGTGACCTTTCTAAAAGAGGATTTACGGTTCAATGATGGGAGAGAAGTTTCTATATAATGCATGTTTACACGTGCTGAAATCGCCCTGAACAAGTCGCAAATCGTGCCATGAAGAAAAGAAACAATCCTCTTGTGATTGAGCGCCGAGTGCATATATATACATATATACATACGTCAAGCTCATGCATGCACAGGCACTATAAATTGTTCTTTCTTCCACTTGCAGCTAATCAAAACTTCAGAGCCTCATCATGATGCGAAAAACATAACTAGCAAGCAACCAAGACCGATTCTCTAATGCCTCGTTCAACTATTTTTTCATTGAAAAACCAACATTTTCCAAATATATCTTTCTGAAAATCTGATTGATAACTATTGTATCATTAAAAACCCCAAAAAACATCTGTTTGGAATCCAACAGTTTTCCCTTCTTCCTCTACGTCCTCTTCTTATAGAGAGAGCAATCAATCAAACAAAAGAAAAACGAGAGAGAGAGAGAGAGGACTTGGGCATGTGGTGTTGCAACTGCTAGTTGAGCACTTTGGTGATCAGCGGCTTGCACATTGTTATTTTGAGCCGCAAAAACACTCGGATGATCATGACCATCATTCGAAGGTCTTGCCATGAAGTCATGAACAATATTTGGAAGATCTTCTTCGCCCCCATTTGGAGGTCTCGCCATCGAGTCATGAACAATATTTGGAAGATCTTCTTTGCCTCTGTTGCTCGTCATGTTTTCTCTTCAATGGCTTAGAAGAAAAATCACAAGAAGAACCGTGAATATAATAGCTACAAAACCCGCCTAAGAAACCCCAGCAACAGAATCACCCCACTCAATCAAAAGGTAAAACACACGAATGTTTTTAGTCAATTGAAGAGAGTTCTAACTATGGCAAAGCCATGGAGATAGAGAGAGAAAGAAGAGTCCGATGATAAGTCCGGTTTAAACTGAAAATGGGGAAATAAACCAGAGTTGGAGTGTTATTTGGATTTCTGTGGATTGCGTGTCCGATAATAAGTCCGGTTTAAACTGACAATCGGGAAATAAACCAGAGTTGGAGTGTTATTTGGATTTCTGTGGATTGCGTGCTTATCTTTCACTCTGTAGAGAGTCCTAGTGCTGGATGGGTTCTACATTGAAAAAACAACTTCTAGATGTTCTTCATCATCATCTTCTTCATCTTCATCTTCTTTTTTGTTTTTATTTTATAAAAGACTAATTTTGTTTTTCCCTTTCGCCAGGAGATTGGGGTGAACCAAGAATTGCTTCAGGTGATACTGAAGGCATGAAAAGGTCTTGTACTACTTACTCAAGAGCTTGTTAAACAATGAGATGTAGGGGGGCATGGAAAATTATTGAAGGAGCGAGCAACATAAATGTGGAGAGAACAACAGAAAAACACCACAAACTTGAAAGGTATGAATATATTTTTTCCGATTTTGAAAAAAGGACGAGTGAAATTTTAAGAAATTAAATACTTGATAACGTTTTATCTAATGATTTTGAATTTTGTAAAATAGTAATAGTGATCGACATGGTATTAGAAATTTGAGATTCTACGTTCAAATTTTCCAAGCCCCTTATCTACTTTATAATATTTTTCACCCTTGCTCTTGTATCAAAATTCAACCTTGATAAAGAGTTGTGTTATGATAATTAAATCCTTGACCCATGAGCTTTGGGATTCCTTTTACAAAGGTTTCCTGACCATTATTCTACATAATTCACGATAACATAATATTAATTTTTTTTTCCAAAGCATAGAATACGGTTCTTGGATGTCCCTAAAATTCAAGATGAAAAGCCTCTAAAAATTAAAATAGCAGAATCTATATCAAAAAATCTGAAGTTTATCTCTAACAAAAAAGAAATTAGGATGTATGAACTACGATAAGTAGCTCGTGATATATCTATTACATATGTTGGGTATGGTTCGCACTTTAAATCCACAAATACGCAAAGTGATTCTTTTAGTCCCTATAATCTCAATGATTTGTGAGAAGAAGCCTTTAGAAGCGTATTTACATTCTTTTGAAATTTGTGACTGGTTCATGGATTCGAATTAGCCAAGTTTTGTTAACCGGAAGAGGATGAATCTTACCGAATGTAGTAGATTATATTAGGAAGCGTCTAGGGATATGTATCTCTACATTTAAAAAGCATCTGGAGGAGGAGGAACCTTACCAAATTGTGAATAATTGCCCAAAAAATAAAGAAAATGATAGACAATAATGCGTTGGTGACATTATCAAAAGATTCATACATATATATAACAACGAATTTAAACCGAATCAAGTTTTTTTAATTATCCGTTGCATTTGCACGGTTACAATAAACAAGAAGAGAAAAGGATTAGAAAGCATCCAAATGAGCCACATTTGAATTTCTCCAAAAGAAGAAAGAATAGTACTTTCAAATGAATTATAAGTAAGTTGTTTCTTTCAAAATAAGTCACAATCAATCATTAAATTTATGAGTTGTGCAAAAGAGTATGCCAAGCTCATGAATTTTTTTTTTTTTGGTAAGGTAAGTATATATAATAACGACCGAAGATATACAACAAATGTGAGACGATACACCAACAGGCATTCAGCTAGACAACATGTCTTTGGAGTGGCCGGGTACCCTGGTCACATGTGGAAAAACAAGTACAGAGAAGGCACATCAAAGGACTAAGGGAACCCAAATAGACCTACAATTGGGCCGTGGACAGCTTGACATAAAAAATACAGGGGTCTATCCCCCAGCACCGCTGCATCCTTCTATTCCTAGGGTTGTCTTCCACCCTTTTGAAGGTCAACGTCTTATCCTTTACCGCCTTGAATAGCTGCAATTTCAAGGATGGAATGTAGAGGTTTTGGCCACTGAAGATAATATCATTCCTGGTTTTTTAAATGGTATAGCATAGAGCTCCAAAAGAAAATCGAGTTATCTCACAGTAGAACCCCTTGCCAGAAAGGACATTACTAATCCAAAGGAGATTGTCTGGCCAAACGGAATTGATCCAAGGGATATTGCATTTAGCCACCCAAAAATTGACAAGGGAGTTGGGGACGCAGCATTCAAAAAATAGATGATTGATTGAGTCAGGCCTAACCTTGCAAAATGCACAAACCGTGAAGGGTATTTTACCATAGAACATGAGGAGTACTTGTGTTGGAAGGCGATTTTTGGCGATGAGCCACATGAGAAATTGGTGTCTAGGGGCTAGAGCCTTATCCTAAACCAAAGAAGACCATTGCACCGTGTTGGCTCTATGGCGGATAGTAGCCCAAGCTGAGGTCATCGAAAATTTTCCATAGGAATCCTCCACCCAACTAAACTTGTCCTAACCTTGAGAAAGTGGAGGAATCGAAATTTGCCACAATGACAAGTCTTGCATAAGTTGAAGCCCATCCGGAGTGTATAAGTCCTTCACCTTGGCTTGTCGGGGAATGTATGACTGGTAAATATAATTATCAGAGAACAACGAGTTTAGAGAGCCATACTTTAGCAACGGATCAAATCACAGTGATGTATGTTTGCCATCTCCTATCTTCCATCTAAAGTAAGGTTGGAAGACATATCTTAGTGTAAGAATCTTCCGCTAGGCCCAAGAGCAAAGAGTCGGAGTAGGAGAAATCCAAAAGTTTTGTCGTTTGAGGTAGGTGGCATGTATTTATTTGCACCATAACGATTCTTTGTCGATGAAGAGCAACCATATGTGTTTAGCCATGGCTGCCTTATTGCTATCCTTGATTCTCCTCATGCCAAGTCCTCCTTCAAGAATGGGAAGGCAAACATTAGCCTAAGACACTTTTGCACCTCCCGATCCCATGGCTGGTCCCCTCCAAAGGAATTGTCTACAAATTTGCTCTATCTTGTCCACCACCAACGCTGGAAGCTAGAAAATGGATGTCCAATAGGCTTGGATGACATGTAGTACCGATTTAATAAGTTGTAAACGGCCCGCGAATGAGAGGAAACGGTGAGTCCAAGATTGGACTCTAGCCGTGAGATGGTTGACCAAGGTATTGCAATCCACTTTGCTCAGCCGGGAGGTGATAATGGGCACTCACAAGTACCGTATTGGGAATGAGCTCAAGGTGAAACCTAGAACTTGTATGAGCTGGTCCCTGACTGCATCTGAGCCACTAGAGATGAAAACTTCACTCTTGCTGGGATTTGGAATCAAGCCACTCCATGAGGAAAATAATGTGAGCCCGTCCTTAATACGAGATATGGATGCAAAGCTCGCTTGACTGAAAATAAGAACGTCATTTACAAAGAAAAGATGAGATAGCTATGTGGCCTTGCAACGCCAATAGAACTGGTAATCCGGATGCCGGGTGTGGGCATCAATTATCCCTGTGAACACCTCCATTGCCAAGGTGAATAGATAAGGAGACATAGGGTCTCCTTGTCGAAGGCCTCGTCCACCAGAGAAGAATCCATGAAATTTGCCATTTAAAGAGATGGAAAACTTGGGGGGTGCAAACACATACCATGATCAGTCTTGTGAAATAGTTAGAGAAGCCAAAGGTTTGGAGGGTGTTCTCTAGGAAATCCCAATCCAAAGTGTCGTAGGCTTTCCTGAAGTCTACCTTGATTGCACATTTCGGAATGTGGGGCTTGTTATGAAACCCACTGAATAGTTCTTGAGTTAGGAGAATGTTGTCACTGATTCGCCTTCCCTTTACAAATGCAGTTTAAACTTGGCTAATGAGTTCAAGGAGAACTGTTGAAATTCTCGAAGATAGAATCTTAGTAATGCATTTGTAGATTGTATTACAGCATGCAATTAGTCGATAGTCTGAGACTGATGATGCATTGGGGACTTTAGGCACCAAGGCAATGATATTATTATTGACTTCTTTAAGTAAAGAACCTGATTCAAGGAAGTCCATAACAGCTTCAGTGACTGAGGAATCCACCTTATCCCAATTCTTCTTGAAAAAGTCCACATTGTATCCATCTGGACCCGGGGCTTTATTACCTGCTATAGAGAACATAGCATCCCGGATATCTGAAGGAAGGAAAGGGAGGGAAAGAAAATTGATTTGTTCTTGCTTGAGAGGGGAGTGAATAACATCACTTATCTCCTGAATAGAAGGTCTTGAAGCCACAACGGCTAGGGCTAGTAAGTCTTGAAAATATGAAATAAAGACTCTCTAGACTTCTACCTGTTCAGAAACCATATGACCAGAGCTGTTAATGACAGAAATTATTCAATTGCATAGGTGTCGATGATTGACCGAATGGTGAAAAAACTTGGTATTATGATCTCCTTCCTGTAGTCAACGGATTCTAGACTTTTGTCTAAAAAACGATTTTTCAAGAGAACGGAGTTCATAGTACTCTTTGATTTGTATATGTTCACCTTCTGCCAAGAGGCTATTTTGAGGGTCATGTAGGAGGGCTTATTGGGTAGCTGAAAGGATCCTCTTAGCTGCAGAAACTCTCATAGAAATATTTGAGTAAGCATCTCTATTTAAACATTTAAGGCGGCCCTTCAGACGTTTCAAGCGGCCATATAGTTTAAACATTGGAGATCCTGAAATTTGAGTATCCCAAGCCTGTGTAACAAGCATAGAAAAGTCTGGATGATTCATCCACAGGTTGTAGAATTTGAAAGGAACCTGTCGAGGAACATGTGGAAGCACTTTCACAACCATCGGTGTATGGTCTGAAATACCGGGGGCCAAGAAAGAAGCTTCGGAGAAGGAATGAGACAAACACCAGTAATTATTAACCAGCACACGGTCAATTTTCCTTTGCTTCCTGCGAACACCAGAGTAAGTAGACCAAGTAAAGCGGAATCCAACATACTTTAAGTCTATCAGTTCAGCTTGGTCCAAACAGTCCTTGAACTCATCAACGGCAGGGATCCAAATGTCAGGGCTCCCCATGCGATCCGAAGGGTCTCGGATGGCATTGAAGTCACTAGCCAGTATCCAGGGACAATCCTTAAGGCCATTGCTCAATCTAATGATGTCACGCCAGAGGGGTTTACGAGAAACAAAGGTATGCTCCCCATACACCACATAGAGAGTGAAAACATTATTCGAAGTCAAAATTTTTATATCTCCATGGATAATCTGGCTTGTACTAAAAAGAAGCTTGAACTCCACTTGAAGTGGGTTCCAACCAACCCATATGCGTCCCCGAGCAGTCCCGAGCAGAGTGCTCATAATTAGCCACCCACAACCATCCAGGAAATAAACCAGAAGAGATAGTGTCAAAATTGTCAGCAGGGACTTTGCTTTCCACTATGCCAACACAGGAGATATTATTGAGACGCACAAAAAGTCTAACTTTCGCTTGCTTAATGGTGTTCATGAGACCCCTAATATTCCAACAACCAAAAAGCATGAGACAAGGTCAAAAGCGAGCCACGAACTACCTCTTTTTAGTGCGCCGTTTGTTGGTAGACGGCTTAACTTTCATAGAGGGAGAACTCGAGGGTGATCCCTATTGGAAGACCAGCTTTGGCCTCTGTTCAACTGGCTTTGTTCTATTTCCAGCCTCCTCCTACATGGAAAAATCAGAACTAGATAGTAGCTCCTTCGGCCTCTGTACAGGCGGGATATCACCCAGTAGAGCAGTAGTCTTCGGAGGAACAACAACCTCCTTCGGCCTCTGTACAGGCGGGTCAGAGACAACTGGATCAGCCTCCTTCGGCCTCTGTGCAGGCAAGCCACCAGCTGAATGCTCTAGCATCTCTTGTCCTAGTTTTGCAGACAAGTCCACCTCCAGTTGCACCCGGTCAGGGCTGGAAGGACACAGCAAGGCCTGATCTGGAGGCTCTTCTTCAAGGTCATCATCAAAGTCAAAGGATATTGCTGGATCTGCCAAGAGAAAGTCAGCTCTTACCTGCTGGATTTTTGCCACGCAAGAAGCAGAAGGCTTGGATGGAGTTGGTCGCACTAGAGCACTTCCAGCTCTCTCTTTACCAGGTCTGCTTCTGACTTGTTGCCACTCCTCAGTGGGGGCTATTTTGGGTACCACCTTAGGCCGAGAGGAGCCTACATGGGTGGGCTGATCCTGTCCCATAACTGGAGTCACCGAAGCCTGCATCCCAGGTTGAATCTCCTGTGCAGACTGAGAAGGATCGGGGTTGGGGTTGGGACACTTGTGGCCAAACACTCCACAAGATTGGCATAATATTGGCTTCCATTCGTACTCCATTTCCACCACACGGACAGCCCCATTGAGAAAGACATTGATGGTATTGCAGCAAGCTTTGGAGGCCTCAAGTTCCACACAAACTCTAGGGAAGGAGATCATTTTAAATTGCTCCGTTCGTTGATCAATATATAGGGGTTTGCCCAAGGTGCTAGCTACTTTGCTAAGTCCCCAAGCGGACCATAGCCCATAGGGAAGGTTTTTCAATCTAACCCACACTGAAACCGAAGTATACTTACCTTTCTTCAGCTCTAACATAGGTCGCCATTGTTGAAGAATGAGAGGTGCCCTTGCCACCATCAATGGGCCACCTTCAATGACTTTTCTTCTAAACTCCATATCCGGGATATGAAAGAAGTAGAACCCTTGGTTGTTGGCTTTCACTTCCATTAGTCGATGTCCCCATAAATGTTTAAGGGCTGCTTCGACTAGCTTAAATGGGAGTTTTTTCTCGACAAAATATCCCACTAGACACTCTTTCCAGAGGGGATAAGCCGCTTCCAAGTCCTCATCCGAGCAATTAACAGTATTATCACTACCTGCATTGGGAGGGTAGTATGACAAGGAGTATCCTTAAGCAACGGCTCTAGCCACATTCGCCCAAGAGCGTGTTGCATTGGCCTGTTTCGCCTGAGGTTGCTGCAGCAGGGGAGTTCCATTTTCATGGATAGCAGAAGGATTTCCACGGCCAAGCTCATCAGTAAAAGCTATAGCATGGGGTAGAGCTACACTATCAAAGTTCCTTCTCCCATCGATAGCAGTAGGTAAAGATACATTAACATTCTTATTTCGGACATGTTCACCGTGCTGCCCCTCGCCCACAGAGCCAAGAGCAGGAGTTTTCTCATTATGGGATCGGTCTCACGAGAAGAGGCGACTTGCCAGAGCCCTACTTTGGCTCCGGTTGCGACCTACGAAATTTTCCATACCTAAGAATCGCAATTCTTTTGTGGTATATTCGAAAGTGTATATATACATCTAGGATAAAAATTTCTTCACTTCTTAAACAATTGAAAGATGCATTTCGACCGAAAAAAAAAATGCATGAACTTTTACTTTAGAGATACATTAATCATTCCATCCATGCATACCATGAGTTCACTCGAAATTATTGAATTGGAAAGTTAATTTTTGTTTGGGGCCAAAAAGAAACCGATTCACTAACCTCGACTATTTCAATTTGTCTCACCTCTTTTTCTTCTAAAATCTTTCTCATTGAAACATTTCGATTGAAAAAAAAAAAAATCAACATCGTTTTGCCTTACTAACGTGTCTTATGTATGTGTCGATGTTATTAGTCATGTTTTCATACCAAGCATATATGAAAATCTTAACGGTGAGTTTTCTTGTGTCTACAACTAATTTTTTTTTTTTTTTTTTTTGAGATCCTTTGAAAAGTTGAGATACCCACCCTTCTAATTACTTATTTTGTCTTTTTTTCCCCTCCTTGTTATTCTGTACTTTATTTTGGGCCAACCATGTTCTATTTTTCATTTGAGCTTTGCTACTTGAAAAGTCCCATCAAATGGAATAGTTTAACAGCAACACTATAGCATTAAATTTAAAGTATACTTTCCCTGCAAAGGGAAAATGGTGTCGTTCCCATCTCATTTCCCTCAGGCAAAAATCTCTTGTTCGTTGGAGGTAAGAAGAAACAACTAGCAATGACAAACTCAAAACAAGAAAAGTCAAAAGTCAAACCATGTAGAAAGGCTGATCCCTTACTACATGACCTAATCACTTGCGACTTGATTCACCATGAAATGATGAGGGTGATGATCCTTCGTGATGAGGATTAGAAACACGCTCCGCATCGATCAGCCCATCATGACCATCGTGAGCATTGACATCCTTCGTGCATGGCTCATTGCTTGTCACCATCTCCGACTGCTCGCTGTTGCTGTTTTTACATTGCTCATCATCTTGTCGATCGCCTGCATGATCATCTGTCGGGGGGTAATATGTCGGGGGGGATGGAGGCGCCAGCACCAGATCCAGGAGGGGATTCGATGGTGAAGCGAGTCTCGAAAGATGCTCCATGTCCATACCAGCTTTCATGCATGATGGGTCGTCATCATGCCCGTGCCCTGTGTTGTCGGTTTTAGAACTTGAAGCCATCGTGTTATGCCCTGGAGGTCGCAACCTCAATTCTAGGTCAAGTGTTTCTCCACTCGGCGCTGAATGTTCTATTCTCTGTTCTAGATCGAGTATGGTTCTGCTCCTTGGTGGCGACGATGACAGCTGAGAGCAGTCGTAATCTGGTTCCCAAAGGCAAAAAACAGACGGCTAAGTTTCGCTCTTTTTGTGTTTTTGTAAGCATTGACATGCATTTAACTCAGTATATTCAATATAAAAGCATTGATACTGAACAAACAAAAGCATCATGCATATGGTACACGGAGTAGTAATGCGGTAATCTAATCTAATCCAGTACTATATGCAAACTAATGAGATGCATTTAATTCTGTGTTAATCATTTAAAGTTTGAATATCTCATCAACCAGTCAATCTACTCAAATTAAATAATCTAAACATGGAGTCACTATTAAATTGAAGTACACCGGTTTTATAAATGTATATGTGAAGTTACTACCAAATTAATGTTTTCCCTCGGAAATTGCTATTCAAATATTGAGATACCCAAAGTTTTATTGTTCATCCAAGTATATATAATGGTTCGTCTCGAGAAATTGAACTTGATGCTTGTACTACAAAAAACAGATGTAATGCCAAAAACAAAATAGAATGTAATAATGATATTTGCTCGTCAAAAAAAAAAAAGCTTCCTACTTGGCTTTTTCTGCATCATGCATAGTCATTCAATAGATTTTGTAAAAGCCAAAATGTCATGAAAAGCTTGCATTTTTTTCACAGAAAAGCTTAACAACGTTCCACTAAATTTAGCCAAGCGAAAGTGTATGACCTGAAACACTCACAAGCAAATGAACAAAAGCAAGAGATATATAAAAACAGGAGTATACTAATCGTGTACCTGAGGCCTGTGGATCTTCAAGAGAAGGCAACAAGGGATTTGCTGATTGTTGCACAGTTGCTGTTGAATTGATGAGGTTACTATTGCTCATAACACTCAAGTGATCAGGAGAAATCTGGTGATGTTGAAGCAACTGAGAGTTGATCAATGGCGATTGTGCTTCTGGTGCAGCAGCAATATAACCCCGGAAAAATGGACTATCCAATCTTGGGAAGGGCCTTCCGGTCGATTCCCTCAATCGAGGGTCCAAGATGAAGAGTGGTTCCATCTTTCTCTTTAGTTGTGTGCCATGAGGAAACTCAACATAGTGAATCCTGATAAAGGGGTAATGGAAACAAGAGAGATCAACATACACATATTGGATAGTCCTATCTATTTACACTAGCTATGGAGGTGTTCATTGGGATTCTTGAAGCCCAGACTAGTCGAGAGGAATTTCGCTACTTCTGGAGGTGTAAGGCCACCCGTCTCTTGCATTTATATTTTGCTGATGATGTCTTTCTCTTTAGTGAAACTAACCTTGCCTCAGTCAGATGCCTACAAGATGGTTTACGTACCTTCTCATTGTGGAGTGGTCTGACTCCGAATACTAACAAAAGTGAAATTTTCATCTCTGGGGGATCATTGGAAGTTAGCGACCAAATTGCCCTTTCTTTGGGATTCAGGATGGGCTCTCTACCGGTCCGCTATTTAGGTGTTCCAATTTTCACCTCGAGGCTTAGCAAATCTGACTGTAGTGCCCTGGTAAGTCTTCTCACAACTTGAGTTCAATCTTGAACTCACTGGTTTCTATTCTTTGCGGGCCGATTACAACTTATAAAATCTGTTCTACATGCTATTCAAGTTTACTGGGCTTCATTTTTCTAGCTACCATCCTCTGTAGTGGACCGTATTGAGCAAATTTGTTGCCAATTTCTCTAGAAAGGCCCTGGACTTGGCCCAGGGGGAGCAAAAGTCTCCTGGGATGGTGTCTGCCTTCCTAAAGAAGAAGGAGGCCTTGGAATTTGCAGGATTCGAGATAATAACAAAGTAGCCATGTTCAAGCATATTTGGACATTATTCACTGACAAAGAATCGCTTTGGTGCAAATGGATCCACGCCATGCACCTAAAGCGGAAGAATTTCTGGATCGCATCTCCTCCAACCTTCTGCTCTTGGGCTTGGAAAAAGCTCCTCAATTTTAGGGATGAAATCAAAGTTTTGTACAAATGGAAGATAGGCAATGGTCAATGCACCTCTCTATGGTTTGACCCTTAGCTTGATATAGGTCCCCTCAACTCGGTTTTCTCTGATAATTATATCTATCAATCAGACTTGTCCCGACAAGTAAAGGTAGCAGAGTTATTCACACCGGAAGGGTCAACGCTCCTTCAAGAGTTATTATCCTGGCAGATTATGATTCCCTTTTTAACTCCCGCCCAAGACCAATTCACTTGGGTGAAGCATCCAACCGGAATCTTTTCTACTGCCTCTGCTTGGTCTACCATTTGTCGGAAAGCCTCCACTGTGCCATGGTCCTCCTTTGTATGGAACAAAGCTAGTGTTCCTCATCACCAATTCCATCTCTGGCTGATCACCAGAAATAGACTCTCCACATAAGAAAGCCTCATGGCTTATGGAAGAATCCTTGCAGTGGTATGTGCTTTTTGCAACTCCAGGCCTGATTCCATAGACCATCTATTTTTTGACTACCATGTATCGAACTCCCTTGCTGCATATTGGGCTGCCAAATGTAACCTAACTTGGCTTAACGCCTCTTGGTCGTATAATCTCCAATGGGCCATCAGCACCCTCTTCGATAATAATTTCTCTAGTGATATAGCTCGATTCTCCTTTGTGGCATTCTGCTACGTGATCTGGAAGATCAGAAATGATATAATCTTTCGTGGCCGTGCTTTATACATTCCCTCAATGAAGCAACACCTGACCAAGGCCGTCAAGGACAAAGCTATTGCATTCAAAGCTGTGATAGATACACCGAGTAATAGGAGAATCCAACGCAGTTTGGGGATTGATGATGGTATTTTTGGTGCTATTCCCTCTCCGGTCTAGGACTTGGCCGCCCAATAGTCGGCTCTTGTATGGCTATTATAAGCTGTATATTTCCTTTCCTGCTAACTTGGTATCCTATCACTCAAATGACATGTAGTCCTTAGAGTGTTGGTTGGTGCCGGGTTTCCCCTGGTTGTAAATTGTTTGGCTTATTATAATATACAAATTACCTTACCAAAAAAAAAAAAAACATACACATATCATAATAATTTGCTAAGGTATTGAATTAACTTACCTGAAGAAATGATTAGAGGGCTTATATTATCCTATGCAAAAACAAGTTCATTACAATGTGCTGCAAATCAAGGGGTGGCATAACTTTGATCAGGAGGGCATAGTGTACCTGCAAGTCGAAGCTTGATCACTGGTGAAATCGGGAATCGGGTCCCACGAGGAACATAGCCTGGGTAGTAGTCGGGCGAGTCGGGCCTTGCCGTAGAAATGGGGCGGCTGGAATAACTGAAACAAAAGTTGAATACATTAGTATGTCTGCGCACATACACATATGTCAAATATCGAATATCGACTCAGAAAAGTCGATGGGTTGCTTTGTGTGAGCTGGACCTTTGTATGTCTGTACTCAAGTTTGTGAGCATGTCAATACAGTTTACGATGATGAAAATTCAGGATTTGATTTCCTTTTCCAAAGGTCGACAAGGTAGAGATTATTTCTTACTGACCCAACTATAAAAAGATGGACAGGAAAGAATATGAACTAAAGAATTATATCATCAACGGAATTGATCAAAACCATAAATAAAGGTTATGCATCAGACCTCAATTTCAAGAATTTCTGGGTTGTCACCGTACACGACTCTTGTGGCTGAAATGTTCGACCATTTTATCTTGATTTTCTTCTTTAGACCGTCTTTCAATATCTCCCAATGTAGTCATTTCGTCGCGTAATTCCACTTTGCCCTCAGATGAGGTACGTTTCGAGACCGTACCTGCACATATTTCCACATAAATGACACGAGAATCTCAAAATACGAAAGACAAATCAACGATGGGATAAAAATTCCTATACGTATACATCTATCTTTACGCATGGGCATGTAAGGTAAAAATGTGCCTGGTATCGGCCAATCTTAAGGAGAGAAACTGGTACACTTGAGCGACGACCAATTCGTCTCTCAGTCAGACAGCCAGCGTCATTCCAAGGATTCGCCATCGAAATATAGATGTTATCCGGAAAACCCTCCGATGAAAAGAGCTCCCTCAATTGATGGAAACTCTATTTCACTCCACAATTTCAAAAACCTTCTTCGCCTCCTGTGCTGATCGAATTTTCTCTTCACGTATGAAAAGAAAACTTCTGCAAGAAGGATCAGAAGCAGTCGCAGAAATTCCCAAGAACCCTAGCAAGAATGCTAGAGAGATCCCCACTCGCAGAACAAAGAAATGCAGACGCGGAGGGAACGAGAAATGGAAACGGATCTGAGTTAAACTCCTTGATTTTAGTTCTACTTTTTTATATACGCCTGAGTAACTTGCATAAGACCGTTGCTTCCTATGAGTAACGGTGCAACTTCTAACCAGTACTTTGTATTTGTGTTACATTTAAAGAGTCAAACCTAAATGACATTATTCAAGAAAAAGAAATTCATGGGCTAAAAATGCAAACTTTAGATGGTGGAATATTTGTCCACTATTTAATAATGATAATTGAGAAATCATAAGTAGAGAATAGTAACTATCTAATTGGCATGTCATATAGAAAAATTGGCATTTCATTTTCTTTTTCAAATTCTTTTAAATTGAGCAAGCAATACTTGGGATCATAATTTTTTATACAAAAAGAAAACATGATTTGAATGCGTTGTGAATTTACCGAGAAACCTAAGTCTTAATTGAACATGATATAGAATGATAAGGTTGATTATATATTGACACGAGTTGACAATCTTTCACAATTTATTGTAAAATAGATTGTTTGTCGTTACATTGATATATTTTGATTACGGAATGAAATGGCACGAATAGTCAACGTTAATTTAACAAAATGAGATGATTTCCCAACCTATTTCATCCTTATAATTATAGAAAATTTATATTTTTTTAGTCTCTTTCCCTTTTTTTAATCGTTGAAATTATTGTCCCACTCGGTTTAATTTGCGTGCCTGCAAGCAAATATACGTTTCTCTCTGTTGGTTTTTTTCCCTTGAATCTCACATGGTGAAATTTGAGGAAATCCACCAAGTGAGAGTTTTTAATTTTAATTTCTCCAAGAATCCTCCATAAATTTGGAGTCGGAAAGCCACAGTTTCATTTTGGAGTTTCACGGCACCGTCGGCTGCGTTTGCCTTTTAGTTTTAATTCCTTTATTTTCGCCTGATTTATCTACATTTTAATTTTCGAAGTGTGATTTGGCGAGGTCAACCTTTTATTACTTATTGGATGCCTACTTTTATCCAATGCGTGCTCGCGATAAACAAAATTATTTTGGTCCTCGTGACTTTGATGAGTTTTCTTTTTTGGGCCCATGTAGTATTTAAAGCTCGACGTGACTCCTTGAGAGCAACAAGACCAATTTGGAGAAAGCGGACATCGCTCTAGCTAACTCTACTCTCTTCGGGGAGTAGCGCGGGAAATGATGGAGAAATTTTCTGTCATGTTTGCCTAATATTTAGGTTGTTTTTTCTTCACGTGGGACCAATATCACTGTTGATTGGGTCGCTAAAAATTATCGGATAAAATGTTTACCTTTAAACTGGGTACAATCCCCCCCCTTTTATTTTTGGAACTTGCTTTGTACTGATGCCCACCTCTTGGGCCCACCAAATTTGGGCTGATTCTAATGAAAGCATTCTATTTCAACCAAAAAAAAAAAAATCTAGGAAATGATGGATGATTATGCATCCTTAATATATCAAAAGATTCATAACAGTGTAAAACTAAGTTTAAACATAATTAAGTTTTCTCTAGTTCAAGTGATGCAAGCCTTCACCATTGAAAATGTTGAAGCGGCATGCAGTTGTTGTGTAGTACATCATCTAAAGGGTGAGCATGGGTTCAAAATAGAACTAGTAACTAGACTGAATAGGTCACAAGAACCGATATGTTTTCATGTTTCTGCGATTAGCCTTCCAATTTTCGATTCCAAAAAGAAGAAGAAGTAAAACTGGTACTATGCAATTCGGTTATACTTTCCTGAGAAAGAACCAGATTGAGAACCTAGAAAAAATCAATCGAACCTGATTTAACTATAAATTTTCTTTTTCTCTTGTTAACAATAACAAATGTTGCCTCTCATTAGTCTTTATATATGGGTTGTCTTAATGAGGCGATTATCTTGGTAAATAAAGTTAACAAGATGAAGTGGAATGAATATAATTGGAGAGGTTTTCTAATAATTGTTTTAATTTAATTAATAGAAATTTTAACTTAAAATTATTATTATGTGATTTACTATATTTGTTGTTTTATTTATTTATTTTAGGTAGTTAGAATTTGGAGCATTTTTTCATCGATAATTGAGGACTGAATATTTATAATTCAGGTTTGTGCCACTGGCTTTGAACTTTTTGTTGTTCATTTTATTTTATGTGTCCATCTTTTATGAATTGTTGCCATTGACAAATATTAATTTTTGTGGTTGTGTTCATTTTCATTTTCCTTATTAAAAATGCAAAAAAAAAGAAGAAAAAATTAAATAGAAGAAATGAAATTGACCAATTCTAAGATAAAACTGGAACTGATTGACATGGTAGGTTCCAGGGTATGCACGATAGCTTCTAGAGAACTGGTTCTAACATAATAAAACCTAAATCGATCCTATAACCGCTTACCCTTAACATGACCGGCCTACCTTGACCACATGGAATTCTTTGCGGAACCAGGAGATTTACATAACCGGTTTAGCTTCTAAAGCGCTGTGCTGTTCAAATAATTGCCCAAAAAGATAGAAAAGTGTAATAAAATTCAGAAAAACAACGGGTCCTTTTGTCAGAGGTGGGTAAATATACAATTACATCGTTAAACTTTCATTTCAATAATCGGATAAACCCTATATCTATATTTTTTTCTCTTTCTTCAATGGAAATGGAAAGTAAAAGTGAATTTCATTATAAAGCCGTATGCAATGTGCAAAAGATGTCTGTACAGTTGCTCAATTCTATCTTCGTCTTTTTTATTATTCTTTATCTCTTCTCCTTACCTCATCATGTGAGATAGAGGAACCATTTGTTATATTATCAGGATAATGATACATCAACCTGCGAGTTCTTTTTATGAGGCACAAACGGGAGAATTTATCCTGGAAGCAGAAGAACTACTGAAATTGCGTGAAATCATCAGAAGAGTTTATGTACAAAGAACGAATAATCACAATAATTTTTTAATTTTTTGTGGTTAAAATCATGAAAATCTCCAACTATTACACATTCAATAAATTTACCCAAAACAATTTTTTGACCATAGAAAACCTCAAACTGATATACTTATAACAAATTTATCATATGTATACCGTTTTATTTTTTGTTTTACCTTTCATTTTAGTTGATGAAGATGTCGCGTTTTACCTTTCCCATCGCGACCTCCCCATCGCGTCCCGGGAGGTTAATGGCACGGCTGAACGCCTTTCATCAGGGCTTTAGCCAGGGCTCTCCCAAGCCCACCAATTTACAACTTAAGGGTGGGAGTTTTTAACCTGCAATTTAATTTCATTTAAAAAGGAGTCGCCATTAATCAATTTGGGATGGATCGATTAAAACCCAAGAAAATATCGGGAGAAATATTTTATAACGCAACTGCAGTAAATAGTTAGGACGACTTGATTCATATGTTGCTAATCACTAACGCCCTTTACCTAATTGTTTAAACCCTTAGGTTTGATATTTTTGCATTTTTCAAGGATTTTTCATGCATTGTTGAAACAAACATTTTTTGGCTTTTTTTCTGAATTTTTTTGAAAATATAAACATTTTGGGGTTTTTCTTGGCTTTTTGTAAAATATGAATTATTTCTGGATTTTTCTATTTTTTGGAAAATAAAACATATTTTTGGATTTTCTTTTCCTTTTTTTGAAAAGTATAAACCTTTTTCGGATTTTCAGATTTTTCTGGAAAAAATAATTTTTTATTATTTTTATTATTCGAAAATATTTTTATAATAATAATAATATATTATTTTTATATTATTATAAAAATATAAAGGGATCCGGGTCGGACTTTCTCATCCGACCCGGTCGAACTCAGCCCGGGCGCACGGCCCAGCCATGAGCTGGATTGGATCCAACTCATGGGCCCAACTCGTCAAGCCCAAGGGATAAACCTGCAAATCAAAATAGGAATTAGTCAAGCCCAAGCCCAAATAAAACAAAGTCTGGCCCAAGAAAATAGAGTAAGCCCAATAGGCCTTGTTCATCTCAGCCCATAGCCCATAAA
Source organism: Corymbia calophylla (assembly GCA_014182845.1). Taxonomy (NCBI): domain Eukaryota; kingdom Viridiplantae; phylum Streptophyta; class Magnoliopsida; order Myrtales; family Myrtaceae; genus Corymbia; species Corymbia calophylla. Next base: position 16,951,767 of record CM024694.1, on the reverse strand, counting down.
ACTAAACCCTAACGGGTAGACCGGGTCCCCATGCCCGACCCGGCCGTGACCCGACTACCCTGCCCCCTCTCTATGGCAGTCCCTCTGTGGCGCCGATGGGGACGACTGAGCGCCTCCCGGCCCGGCCCCGGCGAGCGGCGGCGATCTTCGCAAGACCAACCGACAGGACGATGAAGCGGCGGGCGGCACCAAGGACGACGACGGTCGGCAGCAGGCTGGCGTGAGGTTTGGCCCAGATCCATAAGCGGCGGCATCTTCGCGGGTCAGAACAGCTCCAGACGCGGGCGGCGACGGGAACGGCTCGCTGGCAGCAGAGAACCGCGACGGCTACGCGGGCGAATGGCCACAGAAGCGACGCAATCGGGCGGCCTTCTGCGGTTGAGCGTCAGTGGTGGAGTGGTGGTGGCGTCGGCCCGGCGACTCGCGGTGCGCGGTTGTCGCTTGGCCCGCGGCTCTCTCTCTCAGATCTCACTCTTCTCTCACGGAAACGACGCCAGCAGGCGGCGTCGGGCCGAGCAACCAGCACCGCACGCGGCGGCGGCACTCGGCTGAGCAGCAGCCTTTCTCTCTCAGATCTGTGTTTCTCTCCGCCCTTGGATCTCTCTCTCTCGGATCTGTTTCTTTCTCTCTCAGATCTGTTTCCACTTTCTCTCGCAGCTCTCTCTCGGATCGGCGGTCGCTCGTCCGGCCTCCTGGATGTCTCTCCAAGGGAAGCCTTCCGAGCTCCTGCCTCTCCTCTAGATCTCTCTCTCTCTTTTGCTTCTCTGTGTTGCTGTGTTCTGCCTTTTCTCCTTCGATCGACCCCTCTATTTATAGGCGAGGAGCCCGGTCGATGGAGGTGCTCCGACCGGCGGTCCTCGGCGCCCAGCCGGGCTCTCCCTCGGCCGAACCGGAGTGACCTCGGCGTGACCTCCGCTGGGGCCATCTCGGCATTGAAGAAGTCCGCGCCAAGACGTCCCCTCTGCCCAGGTTTTGCGCCAGATCTCGCGCGGCAGCATTAATGGCGCTTGCGAGACGTCCCTTTCGTCGCCGGCCTACTCCTCTCTTCCCGTAGGTCCTCTGTGCGCGTGAGTTGCAGCGGCGGAGAAGGAAGGAGGAAGCAAGGAGGAAGAAGAAGAAGGAGGGGCCGGGCCAAGGGAAAATCAAACGGAAATGGGCCTAAAGCCCATGCTAGGGAGAAAGGAGAAGGGAAGGGGGCTGGGCTTCTCTTCAGCCCCCGTGGGCCTCTCCTCAGCCCCCGTGGGCCTCTCTTTTCTTTTCTCTTTTTTTTTACTCGAAAATAAGGGAAAATAAAAAAGGAAAATAAAACTTAGTAAATGTACATAATATTAGTACTTAGGTGACGCAAAAATCCTTTTTGTTAGGGCCAAATTAGTCCCTAATTTTCTAGACAATTTAATCTTAGTACATAGTCAAAATTTAGGTGTCAACAGTGTATCAGTTTGTGATTTCTTGTAATACCGATCTAATTTAACAGAAACTAACAGAAGGTGAATTTAATACAAATGTACCAATTTGGTTTTTTTTGGTAAAAAAAATAATTTTAGATAAATTTGTCATTAGAGTACCATTTTGAGGTTTTTTTTTTTAGTATTAACCATTTTTTTAATAAGTGATAAACTTTAGAAGGAGCTGATCAAAATTCAAGTTAACATGATGCCCACTAGGCAATGAGGTGGCATCTAGAAGTTTGGCCACGTCGGAAAATTAATCATTTCCTTTGCGAAAAATAATCTGTTAGATTTGGTGATTTTGACATCAAAATTTTAGGAAGCCGATTACAAATTTCATTAAACTTTAGTAACTAGAGTGGTAAACCACTTGTTAACGAGCTTGTCTATTATCCTACATTTTTGCTTGATTCCTTGGCACCTTTCTAGATACTTCTGCTCTATTATTTGTCATATTGAACTATTTATCGAAAATATACTTGTCAGCTAATTCTTATTACAAATAAAAGTAGATATACGAAATTGTTGTTGCGTGTGTTAATATATTCCATTTAAATAAGCATTATGGCGCTTGTTAAGCATACTCAGGAATATTTCTAATTTTGTAAGTATGGGTCACGAAACATGAAAAAGAAAATACCACATGAAAACCACAAATGATATGTACTCGCTGAAATTTTTAAATTTCGCTTGTCAAGCGTATTTGTTATTGGTCTCGTCATTGTTGAATTTTCATTTTGTTAAATTTAGTCATTGAAATTCATAAACTTCCCTCCATGTAGTCTTCCTGTCAAAAGAAAGAACTAACGGCGCTAGCTTACGTGCTCACGTACTATAAACAAAACAAAACAAAGAAAAGTAAAATACTAGTGTTCATAATGGGACAATTACCAAAAAAGTCTTAAATCTATTTTAACATGCGTCGAATGTCGAATGTCGACTAGTGAAGTAGATATTTTGCTTTGTGCGAGCTAGACCTTTGTACGTCTATACTCAAGTATGTGAAGATAACAGTAAAGTCTAGGATGGTGAAAATTTAGAATTTGATTTCCTCTTTCACGAGTTGACAAGGTGGAGATTCTTTCTTCCTTACCCAACTTTAGGAAAATGAAATGGAAAGAATATGAATTAACAATTACATCATCAACAGAATTAATCAAAACCATTATTATGGCTATGCGTCAAACCTCAATTTCAAGAACTTCTCGGTCGTCGCCGTATACAACTCTTATGGCTGAAATTTTTGACCAATTAATCGTGATTTTCTTCATCACACCGTCTTCCAATATCTCCCAATTCAGTTGTTTCTTTGTGTAGTACCACTTTGCTGTAAGATGAGTTACGTTTCGAGACTGTATCTGCACATTTCCACATCAATGACAAAATAGAATCTTAGAGGATGAAAGACAAATCGATGATAGAATATATATATCTCTTCACCCACGGGCATGTAAGGTATGATCATACTTGGTATCGGCCAATCCTAAGAAGAGAAATCGGTCCACTTCTGGACTTGAATTTCTGAACTCCGAGCGGTTCACTCGAGCGACGATCAATTTGTCCCTCAGTCGGATCGCCACTGTCATCCGAAGTATTCGCCATCGAATTAAGGGTATTATCCAAAAAGCCTTCGAATGAAAAGATCTGCCTCAATTGAGGGAAACTCTATATCACTCCACAATTTCAAAAACCTTCCTGGCCTCCTGCGCTGATCAAATTTCCTCTTCACTTGTGAAAAGAAGGATTTTGCAGGAAGTATCAGAAGTAGTTGCAAAAACTCCGAAGACACTAGCAAGAAAGCTAGAGAGATCCCCACTCGCAGAACGAAGAAACGTAAATGGGGAGGGAATGAGAAGATGAAAACAAATTTGAGGTAAACCACTTCTTGATTCTAGTTCTACTTTCTTGATATACGCCTTGCATAACAGTACCGTTGCTTACTATGAGTAGCGGTGTAGCTTCTAACCACCCTTTTATCTTGCTTGCAGAGGGCAACGAACCACTAATTTACATGTGCGTTACATTTAAAGAAACAAATCCAATGATATTAATAATTTACAGCAAGAATTAGATGGTGGAATATTGGTCCAATATTTGATTAATGAAATGTGAGAAATCATAAGTAGAGAATTAGTAACTATCTAATAGGTATATGTCACGGGCCGATCGATCTAGTGTTCCCTTCAACCCTTGCGACTTTAGGATTTCTCCCAAGCAGCTTTTTCCATTCAAACTCACAAGAATTCTAGAGAGAGAAACTCTAGAGAGAGAAGCTCTGGATTCTATTACTCTTGTAGAATGAGATGGTACAAATGAGGGGGAAAAGACCCCTATATATATAAGTACATGGCAAACCGTATCCGTAGATCTCTCATCGATCTAACGGTGGAGATCATATCTCTCCAACTACCACCTACTCGCATTAATTACATAGGTGTATAATTACCGTATCGCCTGCCCCTAGAAATATTCTAGAAGACTCAAGAAAACCCTAGGACTTAGGGATATCGGTTGAGGGTTGCTCGTTCCAAAGATCGGTCGTAGCATTGTTTAGGAACCCTCTTGGACCATCCATATTTTCAAGCCATGACATTCTCCCCCACCTAATCGGGCAACATCCTCATCGCGTCTTTGGCATGGTATGCTTCAATTCGCTTCTTGAATTGCCAAAGAGCGTCCGTGGATTCCCAACTTGCTTCACTCTTCGGAAGACCCTTCCATCAAACCATGTACTCCCTTTTCGGCGAACAGTATCGCTTTCGTATGACTCGGTCCACCATGATGTAGTCAACTTCCTGATCATTTAAAGTCTTCACTCCCAATGGTGCCCATTGCGACTCTCCTCGGTCCGGATCTTTCTCATCTACATGGAAAGGTTTGAGCATACTCACATGGAAAATCGGATGTACCTTTAATTTAGGTGGCAACTCCAGCTTGTATGTGACTTTCCCGACCCGTTGAAGCACACGGAAGGGTCCCTTGTAACGTCGGATCAACCCCTTGTGCACGTCTTTGTATCGAAAGATCGTATGTAGTTTGGCTAACACTAGGTCCCTGACTTGAAACTCCATGTGCCAACGCTTTTGATTTGCCCATTTCTTCATGCGCTTCGAAGCCTTGTGTAGACATGCCCTTGCTAAGTCCGATTGCTCCTGCCAATCTTTCGCGAACTTGAAGGCGGGAGGGTTACTCCCCTTGTAACCCAATGCAATTGCACTTGGGGTTTGCGGTTGTTGTCTCGTTACGATCTCGAACGGGCTTTGGCCGGTAGACTTGCTCTGATGCAAGTTGTAGGAGAACTAGGCCACATCAATCAACTTTGCCCAATTCACTTGTGTTATGCTCACGTAGTGCCGAAGGTAAATCTCCAAGAGTGCATTGATCCGCTCCATCTGACCATCGGTTTGGGGTTGCAAACTTATAGAGAAGTTCAACTTTGACCCCAGTAGCTTGAAGAGCTCCATCTAGAACCGTCTCATGAATGGAGATCACGATTGCTCACAATCGTTTGTGATACTCCCCGGTACTTGACCACATGCTTCAGGAAGAGCTTGGCCGCCTCCTTAATCGGGCAATCCTTTGTCACAGGCACAAACGTCGCATACTTGGAGAACCGATTGACCACCACCATAAGTGTCCGACACCCTTCGGACTTTGGTAGATTGATGATGAAGTCCATGGAAACACTCTCCCATGGACGAGTGGGGATGGGATGTAGCTCCAGAAGTCCTGGCGATGACCGTTGCTCAAGCTTGTCTTGTTGGCACACGAGACAAGTCTTCACATATGTCTCGATGTCGTCCCGCATCTGAGGCTAGTAGTACTGTTCTTCGACAAGTGCCAACATGCAGTGGATCCCTAGATGACCCACCGACTTCCAATCATAGCACTCTCATAGTACTTTCTTCCTCAGCTTCTCATGGAGTGGTACGTACAGTCGTCGTCCTTTGGTGTAGAGAAATTCGTCTTCACACCAAAACTGATGGGTCTTGCCCTCTTGTGCGTATCATAGAAGTCATTGAGCCCTTTGGTCGTGCTTGAGTCCCTCCTTGATACGGTCGATCCGCGGACAACTCGGCCGACTTATGAGGTTTGCCAATTCTGCCTTTCATATTAGTGCGTTCGCCACGGAGTTAGTCTTTCCTGGCTTGTACTCCAGTACATAGTCGAATTCCACCAAGAAATCTTGCCATCGAGCTTACTTCGGACTCAATTTCTTTTGTGTCTAGAAGTAACTCATAGCCACATTGTCCGTCCTTACAATGAACTTTGCTCCTAGGAGATAGTGCCTCCACGTCCGAAGGCAATGAACCACCGTGGTCATCTCCTTCTCTTGAATGGTATACCGACGCTCAGTATCGTTCAACTTGCGAGATTCAAACGCAACTGAATGGCCATCTTGCATGAGAACACCACAAATAGCATAATCGGAAGCGTCAGTCTCTATCTCGTAAGGTTTGGTGTGATTAGGCAACACCAACACTGGCTCCTCAGTCATGGCTTGCTTCAACCGATCGAATGCCCCTTGGCATCGGTTTGTCCACTCCCACGGCTTCTCCTTCTTCAGTAAGTCCGTGAGTGGCACCGTAATGCTCGAGTAGCTCCGAATGAAGCGCCGATAGTAGTTAGTGAGGCCAAGGAATGACCTCAACTCCGTCACCTTGGTCGGTGGCTCCCATTTGACTATAGCTCGGATCTTGGCCCCATCCATCCGAACTCGACCGCCCCTGACAATGTGCCCCAAGGATGGAACTTCTCTTTAGGCAAAAGCACACTTCTCACACTTTACGCACAGCTCATTTTCACGCAAGACTTGGAAGACCTGCCTCAAGTGCTCGATGTGCTCCTCGAGCGTCCGACTATATATAACAATATTATCAAGATAAACCACTACGAACCGATCGAGGAACGGATGGAGTACCTTGTTCATCATAGTGCAAAAAGTAGCCGGAGTGTTGGTGTGCCGAATAGCATGACAAGGAAGCGTTGGTGTGCCGAATGGCATGATGAGGAACTCATACGATCCGCATCATGTCACGTCTGTGGTCTTCGGCTCGTCCCTTTCAGCGATCCGAACTTGATAGTAACCCGATCGGAGATCAAGCTTGTGAACCATCGTGCTCCTTCAAGTTGATCGAAAAGATCTACAATGAAAGGGATTGGGTACTTATTCTTCACGGTGAGCTTGTTTAGCACCCGGTAGTCAATGCATATCCGGAGTGATCCGTCATGCTTCTTTTGGAATAGGATCAGCGCACCAAATGGAGACTTGGACGACCAAATATAACCCGCATCGAGTAGCTCCTTGAGTTGCTTCCTCAGTTCTTCCAATTCGAGGGGTGCCATGTGATATGGTGCCATGGTGGGTGGTCGAGCGTTGGGTACCGGGTCGATCCGATGATCCACCTCCCTACGAGGTGGGAGCTTCTTGGGTAGTTCAGATGGCATGACGTCTTGGAATGTATTGAGGACTTGGGAGACCTCGATAGGAACATCCTCCACCTTGTCCCTATCTTTCTCAACCTTCAATGTTGCCAAGAGTGTCACCTCACCCTTTCGAACTCCTCTTGAGAGTTGTATGGCCGACAACATCTTCCGATTGCGACTCCATGCGCGATGGATTGGAATCATACATTGGCACCGCTTGTCCAGAATACAAATGCAATCCGCAAACGGTAGAACACTAGCATTGATTCTATCGAAGAATCTTTGACCTAGCACAAAGTTATAGTTATCTAGGGGGATTACTTCGATGGTTTCCTTGCTCGACCATGGACCGAGGTGAAGCTCCACGTCCTTAGCCACGCCGCTAGTCAGGACCTCCTTGGAGTTCACCATCTTGAGCTAATTAGCTCCTTTTTTGACCCGAAGACTGAGCTTCTTCGTAGCATCTTGGGATATGAAGAGGTCGGACCCCCCCGTATCCACGAGCGCACTCATCATGGTGTCTCCGATCTTCACATCCACGAATATCATTACCTTAGACTCCTTGGCCTTCTTCGTTTTAAGGGAACTGATGATTCGCAATGAACCCAGTCGCGATTCCTCCATAGGCTCATCTTCTTTGCAAAGGGTCGCCAGCTTGGCCTTGTTCGGGCAATATCGCACCATGTATGGACCGTCACAGAAGAAGCATTTGTAAGTGCGTACCTTCCTTTGTCCTCTGCCACTCGATTCCGCATGAGCCTTATGAGGGCCTATCGGTGGTTTACCTCCATTCGGGTGATTGTATCTTCCTCAATCTCCCCCACCATTGGCTTTATCCTTCGGATGAGAGTCTGGTTTGGATGTGGAAGGTGCCTTGTATTCCACAAGGGATTCGGCCACGGTTATGGCCATCGTGAGGTCTCCCACGTTGCACCGCTTGAGTTTCTGCTTGGTCCACGGCTTGAGATCGCTCATGAACTGGTGGTATGCCTCATTGTCACTCATCGAGGGGATTTGGAGTAGCAACTCTGAAAATCACTTGATGTAGTCGTGCACCGCACCTTTTTGCTCGAGCCGTTTTAGCTCATCCCGAGCATTTTCCTCTGCGTACGAAGGGTAATACATTCGTCAGAACTCCTCGACGAATCCATTCCACGTCGTGATAGGATCGCCACTCCTACTATCTGACCAACGACGCCACCACGATAATGCATTATCAACTAAGTACATGGATGCGGTGTTTACCCGTGTAATGTCGTCATTGATCCTCATGGCTTGGAAGTACCGTTCCATGTATCACAGGAAGTTGTCCACATCTTTGGCCACCCGCAAACCCTTGAACTTGTCTGGCTTGGGTGCATCCGTTCATGGACCAGCATGCACCATGACCATCCTGTTCATGCGTGCCGCTTTCGATTCAGCAAGCTTCCTCTTGAGTTTTGCTACCTCCGCGCGCTTGACCACCATCATGGCTTCCAAGGTTCCTCCCGTTGTTCCAGCTCCTGCTTCAAGGTCCCCAGCAACTCACCTCGGAGCTTTCCCATGCCGGTCTTGAGCTCTTGCACCTCAACCTTGAGTTTCTCCTTTTCGGCTTCCACTCCTTCAACGGTCTGGGTCAGGTCATCAACAGATCCTTGGATCTCAATGGTGAACAACTCTACCTTCGTCATCCGAAGATCTAGATCCCCTAAAGCATCCCTTGAACAGGAACCAGCACGGTTCTTCCTTCTCTTGTTGCCTTTCTCGACAACCCTTCCACGATCCTCATGATCAGCCTCTAGCACGATCAACACCTCAGGATGGGAACTAGCCATTGCACCTAGGAACGAACTCGCTTTGATACCACTTGTCACGGGATGATCGATCTAGCTTTCCCTTCAACCCATGCGGCCTTAAGATTTCTCCCAATCAACCTTTCCCATTTAAACTCACAAGAATTCTAAAGAGAGAAGCTCTGGATTCTATTACTCTTATAGAATGAGATGGTACAAATGAGGGGGAGGAGACCCTATATATACAAGTATAGGGAAAACCATATCCATAGATCTCTTCTCGATCTAACGGTGTAGATCGTATCTCCCCAACTACCACCTACCCGCATTAATTACATAGGTATACAATTACCGTATTGTCCGCCCCTAGGAATATTCTAGAAGACTCAAGAAAACCCTAGGACTTAGGGATATCGGTTGAGGGTCGCTCATTCCAAGGATTGGTCACGGCGTCGTTTAGGAACCCTCTTAGACTGTTCATATTTTCGAGCTGTGACACATATCATATAGATAAATTGGGGTTCCATTTTTTTTTCAAAATCTTTTTAAAATGAACATAAATATACTTGGGATCATAATTTTTTATACAAAAAGCAAGCACGATTTGAATACGGTATGAATTTATTGAGAAACCTAAATTTGAATTGAACTTGACATAGAACAATGCGATTAATTTAAAATTGATTCGAGTTTGACATCTTTCACAAATTTTCAATAAATCAAATTCTTTTTGTCGTCACATTGAAATATCATCAAGAAATGAAATGACACAAAAAATCAGCACTAATTTAACAAAATGGGATGATTTGCCACTCTATTTCATCCTTATAAGGGAAATTTTCTAAAGAAGGCCCAAGTGCCCATATTTTCTTAAATAAGGGTTTGATGTAAACTTTGTTTCAAATAAAAGCCTAAAGAAGTTATGTTTGCTTCAAAGAAGGGCTTGACTTTCTAGCAATCAATGACATTTTTGTCATTTACCATTTTTCCTTTTTTTCTTTTTTTTTTTTTTTTTTTTTTTGCGATTCTTCTTCTTCCTTTCATCGATGGTCGGGTGAACATCAACAATGCCCACAGAGGGCTGGGTAAGGGTCAACCTCATTGGTCATAGGTGAGAGGTGGTCTCACCTTGGGGAAGACCACCTCTCGTGGCCATTCGTGAGACCGGTGACGGCTCGATGACTCTCACTGGCCATTGGTGAGGCTAACCCTTGCTAGATCTAGTGAGGGTGGCCTCACGGACGACCGCAAGGGGCGACCTCCTCTAGGGTGAGGGTCGCCTCACTTAGGCAAGGCCACCCCTCACTGGATCAGGCGAGGGCAACCCTCACCTAACCTTCTATGGGCATTGCCGGTGGCTGATTGACCACTAGCAAAGAGGAAGAAGAAGAACTAGGAAAAAAAAAAAAAAAAAAAAAAAAGATAAAAAGAAAAAGAAGATTTGGACGAAAATGCCCTTAACCGATCGAACAGTTTAGCCAGTCGACTTTCGGTGAGGCGAGGGCCTTATTTGAAACAACCATGATCACTTCAGGCTCTTATTTGAAACAAGATCCATTTCGGGCCATTATTTGAGAAAATGAAGGGACTTTGGCCCTTTTGTGGAATTTTCCCTCCTTATAATTAAAGAAATTAGATATTTTTTCCTTTAGGATGTTTCCCTTTTTTCAATTGTGGAAATTATTGTCTATGTTCCATGGATTTGCTTGCGGCAAGCAAATCCTACCCAATATTACATGTTTCTTTATGTTGTTTTTTTCCCCCTTGAATCTCACTTGGTGAAATTTGAGGAAATCTACCAAAAGTAAGAGTTTTGAATTTTAATTTCTCCTGGAAACCAGTTAACAAGTTAAGCAATTTCCTTGAGAAAATTTTAGTTGGAAAGCCACCGTTTCAGTTTGGAGTTTTATGGGGCCTTTAGCTCAGCATTTTTCTTTTAGTTTTAATTCCTTAATTTTCGCCTGATTTATCTACATTTAAATTTTGAAGTATGATTTTCGTGAGGTCAACCTTTTATATTTTTATTGGATGCCTACTTTGGTCCAATATATGCTCATGAAAAACAAAATTATTTTGGCCCTCCTGGTTTTGATGAGTTTTCCCTGTTTGGCCTATGCAGCATATAAGGCTCGACGACAAAACGCGGGAAGCGAGATGAATTGACTATAGTCGAGTGTTCAGTTCTATTGAATTAGTCAAACTATACAAGAAATATGGAGGAAAGGCATAACCATTTTTTTTTTTTTTTTTTTTTTTTTTTTTTTTCAGTTTCTCTCAAACCTAAACTTCCTAAGCATAAACTACCTCTGCATCGACGGCTTTATTTAGAATGTCTTGATGAGCCGAAGCAAGAATGCCCTTGTACTATACTCCCTTTTGGCTCGTTCAGGGCTACTGATGAGCCATTCGACGTGACTCCTTGACAGCAACGAGACCGGCACTTGATTTCGAGAAAGCGGACTTGGCTCTAGCTAAATCTGACTCGCTTGGGAGAGTGGCATGGGGTCATTAACCTAGCAAATCCTACATTTTCTTCTAGTAGTCCTACATCAAGTTTCAGTAATCACAGATTAAAAACCACATCTTACTGAGCTTGTCTAGCATGCCTACATTTGCTTCATTCCTTGGCACATTTCTAGATACTTCTGCTCTGTTATTTGTCTTATTGAACTATTTACCAAGAATATACTTGTCAGTTAATTCTTATTACAAATAAAAGTAGAAATACAAAATTCGATCTCAAAATCAGTTAATTAAATGACTGTCATAACTTTCGACCCAAAACACAAAAAATTGACTGTCATAACTAAACTGTTATTATGTGTCTGAATATGATCCATTTAAATATGCATCATGGCACTCATCAAGCATACAAAATCAGGAATACTTTCAATTTTTAAGATATGGATTCCAGATAATATGAAAGAAAATTCCACGTCAATACTACAAATGATATGTGTCACTGAAATTATCAAATTTCGCTTGTCAAGCATACTTTTTATTGAGCTTGTGGTTCTTGAATTTTCATTTTATTAAAGTTAGTCATCGATATTGTTAAATTTCCCTCGATGTAGTCTTTCCATAAAAACAAAAAAGCTAATGGCGTTAGTTGACGTGGAGACAAGCTCAAGTACTATAAACAAAACAGAACAGAACTTATATTTCTCTACATAAAGAAAAATTAAAAGTGCTCACATACTAGTGCTCATAATTGAGCAAAAAAAAAAAAAAAAAGCTTCCAATCCAGCATTATAGCAGAAAAAAAATGCTTAAGCGATATTTTTTCGCGTAGCCCTTTTTATATTTTATATTTTATATTTAGTAGCATCTGGAGATTTTTGTGTTTATGTTATTTTAAAAATGACGAATTCTCTTTTCCAGGTCAACTTTTGGATTTTCATTACAAAGGTTTCTTTTTTTTGCAAAAGACATTACGAGGGTTTTCTAGCTATATCATCACGTAATTTTCGAAATAGACTGACTTAACTTATGATTTTGTCAGGGAACATGATATTGGCATCTCATTTTCTCCTTCTACATGGTCCGAAGCATACAAAAGTACCCAAACTCCAATTAAATAAAATAGACATAAAGAAGAAAAAAATCAGTGTACGAAGATAAACGACGAAATCTATTTCGAAACTTTATAATCTCTGTCTGACAAAGGAAAAAAAAAACGACTAGAATATCTAAACTTTGATGTGTCGCACGTGATGTGTATATTGCATGTGTTGGATATTCGTGAACTTAAAATTGATAAAATATGCAAGGTGGTTCTTGTAGTCCCTATGTTCTCCATAATAGAAGACACATCCGGAGCAAATTAGATCAAATATTCCAGAACTTCCGCTTCTTTCTTACAATAAATAATGCAAAACTTGGACCTGTTCTTCCACTAAAACACTAGAAAAGCTCTCAATCATCATTATTGGAGGACAAAATTCTAGTCCCTAACACTGAAAAAGAAGAATCTATTAGACATGAAAAGTTCATTAGAACAAGCAGTGAAATGAAAGGAAAACGAGCGTCATGCGTAAGGCTCGATCTCTTCTAAGGCATGAAATGGGGTGGCTTGTCACCTCCGAAACAACTCCATTCCCACCTCATCAACATTCATCATGTACTCGCTTGGAGGGAAATTGGCTGTATTGTAATCCAACGTGAATTGATGATCTTGTTGATAAACGATGATGATTATCATGGTTGGACATAAACTCTGGGTAGATTGGCCCTTCATGAGCACTAGCATGATGGGCATTGATGTCATTCATGCATGGGCCATTGTTGCTGTTATATCCCTCATGCGATCCCTGGCCAGCATGATCATTTGCTATGGGGTAATAATATGAGCTCGGAGGCATGCCCATTGCAGGCACATTCGATGATGAACCCGATCCTGAATGACAAAGTCCCATGTCTTGATTGAAGATACCCTGATAGTTCCACAGAGGGGCATTGATGTCATTCATGCATGGGCCATTGTTGCTGTTATATCCCTCATGCGATCCCTGGCCAGCATGATCATTTGCTATGGGGTAATAATATGAGCTCGGAGGCATGTCCATTGCAGGCACATTCGATGATGAACCCGATCCTGAATGACGAATTCCCATGTCTTGATTGAAGATACCCTGATTGTTCCACAGAGGGGTGTGATGAGCGACATGCATCCCGGCACTCATGTACGAAGGCTCGTTGCTTGCCATCATCATGTTGATGGGGTTGATGCTGTGATCGTATCCCCGATGTCCGTGGCTTGTGCCGATTGTGACTCCCCCAGAGTTATAACTCGAAGGTGCTACGATTGGTTCTCCTGGAAAGTGATTGATGAATTGTCCATTGAAGATCCTTTCGTTTCTCGGCAAGGATGGAGGTGGTGCGTAAGCATAGTCTGATTTTTGAAAACACAAGGGAATTTATTTGGGGTTTGCTTTGGTTAGATATAAGGAAAAAACCATGCAAAAAGTAAGAACATATCTCTAATATCAATGCACCATTTTGTGTCTTGGTGCGATCACTAATAAAATAAGATCTGACTCTTTATTTGGTCATTTATATTTATAAAGCAATGGTCCATTTTACAAGACTATCCTAGAAATTGATTTATTTAGCGACGTGGCAATCTTGATGAGTCATATAATAATACAATGAGAAAAAAGAACAACTTTACTCATTATCACCTATATAGAATAACTTTGTTGTAATCTTTATTTATTGACCTAAAGTAAAAGTTCCTTAACAAATTGTTGATACCATCCACACCGGGACGTATCCAGAGAAAAAATGTCATTTACTAAAGCAAGTACTAATCACATCAAATTAAGAGTACTAATAAGGTAATATTTTAGGATCAAATTAGTGAAATTTCCCCCTTTTATGGTGCAAACTGATCCGAACTCGATGATTTTTTTATCATGTTAACATTTGCTACAATCGTGTTAATGTGCGAATATGCTTTCTATTATAAGATATACGTCATGTATATAACTAAATTTAATGAAGTGAAAGAACATGAATTTGCAAATTATAAGCCGAATGGGAAGTCACTTATTTTAAAGTACCTGAGACTTGTGTAGCGAGTGAATTTCCAGGAGGCGGTATTTGATGATTCGCCGATTGTCTCTTGTATTCTCGAATCAAATTCATCAATTCATCATCGGCCAAGCACGTAGGAGCACTTGAATGATTTGGAGGAAGCTGATGATGAGGATGATGGTGAAGTTGAATCAATTCAGGGTTTATAAAATGAGTTGCTGATTGCGGTGCATCAGTGATACAATCCTCAAAGAACGGACTTCCTGAACTTGGGAATGGCCTTCTGCTCAGCTCCCTCAAACGAGAGTCAGATAAGAAGAGCGGTTCCATGTTTTTCTCCAGCATGCCTCGAGGAAATTCAAGATGGTGCCTCCTTATAAGGGGAACCAAAGAGAAAGAAACACAATATAAATCACCCTATATACTCGACAACTTGCTGTTGAATTAGAGATTAATTAGAAGGGTTGTATTGTACGAATCTCTTTTCTATGTCAAAACGGGTATCTGATAACTGACGGTGATCAAGAGGTCACCCGATTTTGATCGGGATGGCATGATGTACCTGTAAGTACAAGCTTGACCATCAGTGAAATCAGAACACGGCTTCCAAGTTGTATGCTTTCTGGGGCGCATTTCGGCCTCGCAGTAGAAATGAGGCGGCTTGGATAACTGAGAGTAAGCTTGATGTGTTAGCACACACTATGTATATATATCAAGTAAATGTTGAAACAATAAAACTGATAGAGCTAGAGCTGTGCACATTCATGGTAGATGATTTGAACATGAAGTTCCTGACATGGCAATATAAAGCTTATGATGAGAAATTGAGAAGTTAGCGATTTTATACCTTTCTTACGCAACTATAGGAACGTGGAAAGGGCAAAGAAGATGGTTAATGAAAATATCGTTGAATCCACAATCATGGAAAAGAAATTTGGAGCAAACATAATTTAAGGTTAAGGGTTACACCTCAATTTCGAGAATTTCCACATTGCCGCCGTATTCAACTCTTATTGCCGAAATATCCGACCAGCTTATTTCAATCTTCTTCTTCACAAAGTTTTCGAGTATCTCCCAGTTCAGCCGTTTCTTCACGTAGTACCACTTCGCCATCAAATTAGACGGGTATTGAGGTCTTACCTGCACATATCTCCACATGAAAACCACGGGACAATTCCAAAAGAGGAAATCCGATTTGACGACGGAATGGAAACTTCTCACATACACCTTCACACATACGCATATAAGGTAAAAGATACCTCGTATTTACCAATCCTGAGCACATTAAACGGTTCGCTTGTGGCCTTGAACTTCTCTCCTTTACATGTTCCAGGATCGACTTGTCTCTCACGAAACCTGGCTTCAGCTTTCTTGAGCATATAGATTGTATTCTCTGGTTTCGAGTTGAGCCGGGTCAAAGACTCAAGAGTTCCGTTGGATTCGCCCTGAACAAGTCGCAGATCGTATCACCGGGAGAAAAAAAAAAAAAGTCTTCCAGTAAGCAAGTGCCCAGTGTACGTATACATGCCATGCACCGTCAAGCATACACTGGCGCTGTAACTTGTTATTTCTTTCACTTGCAGTTAATCAAAGTTTCAGATGCAAAGAACATATCTAACTAGCAACCAAAACCGATTCTCCATGACCCAATTCAACCATTATGTCATTGACAAACCCTACATATTCCATGTATATCTTCTGAAAATTCTAATTAACTATCACGTTCTTAAAAACCCTAAACACAGAGAGAACCTGTGTGTGAGGTGTCGCAACTGCTGTTTGAGCACTGTGCTGATTAGGGGCCTGTGCGTGTGGTGTCGCAACTACTGCTTGAGCACCCTGCCGATCAGGGGCTTGTGCGTTGTTACCTTGTGCACCAGAAACACCCGGACGATCAGCAGGGGCTTGTGCGTTGTTACCTTGTGCACCAGAAACACCCGGATGATCTGCAGGGGCTTCTGCATTGTTATCTTGTGCTCCAGAAACACCCGGACGATCTGCAGGGGCTTCTGCATTGTTATCTTGTGCCCCAGAAACACCGGGATGATCAACACCATCATTCACAGGTTCAGCCATTGGAAAATCCAGCAGAAGGACCTGCTCAAGTGACGGAAACTCTATATTGCTCCACAAGCCCAAGAAGTCTTCTTGGCCTCCGTTACTCGCCATGTTTTCTTTCTCTTCAATGGCAGAAGAGAAAATCCCAAGAAAAACAGGAAGTTTAATAGCCACAGAAGCCCCCAGAAAACACCCGCACGAGAGCCAAGGAAACTAACCCTACTCAATCAAAAGGCGAAACGATTGAAGGAGCTCTACTTATAATCAAGCCAGAGAGGGGGGCAAGAAGAAGAAGTTGAGGGGAAGTTTGGTTAGGTAACAAACTGAAAAAGAAAAAAAATAGAATTCTAGTATTATTGGGTTTCTATAAAGAGTCCTAATGCCGGATGGATTCTAAAGTCAACGAACAGTCCGTTTCCCTTTTTTTCCAAACCAAACTTGAGTTTTTATTTTCTTTTATTTTTCGTTTTTAATTTTCCATTGATAATAGGTATAGTAGATTTATCTCCTCAAATTTCTATATTAGGCTCTACCTCATTTTCATAAAAAGAATAAGCTAATAGGATTTCCGTCCCTTATTTCTCCAATTTTTTCCTTTTTTCTAATGACACATTAATTTTGAATTTTTCCTTTCTTTAGGAGATTGAAGTGAAACAAGAATTGCTTCAAGTGATTTTGAAGCGATTTGAATAGGAGTTGGGAAAAGTGAAGGAAGGGGCATGGAGAATTATTGCAGGACCAGGAAATGTAAACGTGGATAGAACGAGAAAAATATAACAAATTTGAGGGGCTCTCCTTTTTCGACGTTGAGAAAAAAATAGAGTAAATTTTGAATTTTTTGCTGACTTTATATTACATATGTTTGTGGAAATTTTTTTTAAAATTATTAGAATATTTAAAAAACTGAAGAAGGTTGAGGGGAAGTTTGGTTCGATAACAAACTGAAAAAGAAAAAAATAGAATTCTAGTATTATTGAGTTTCTATAAAGAGTCCTAGTGCCGGATGCATTCTAAAGTCAACGAACAGCCCGTTTCCCTTTTTTCCCAAACCAAACTTGTGTTTTTATTTTCTTTTATTTTTCGTTTTTAATTTTCCATTGGTAATAGGGATAGTAGATTTATCTCCTCAAATTTCTATATTAGGCTCTACTCATTTTCATAAAAAGAATAAGCTAATAGAATTTTTTTTTTTGGTAAGGTAAACTTGTATATAGTCAACCAACAACTGTACAAACTAAGGGATAGTGACACCCATTTACACTTAGCTTAGGCTAGCCTACTGAGTGAAAAGGTGCTGCAATCCAAGAAAACTAAAAGTAACATAATCAAACCAACATTTTGATAGAATATTACACAAAGCCTTAAACAGCAAATACTCAATCCCCACGCTCTCTGAAAACATCTATTCATCTCATTGTCTTGAACCAACGGCCCAGACAACACCTTGTCCTTGACAGCCTTGAAGATATAATGCTTCATTGAGGGAAGGGAGACCACTTTACCTCGAAATAAAACATCATTACGAGACTTCCATATAACATAACAAAGAGCAGTAAAGGAAACCCTAGATATTTCCTTCTGGAAGCCTTTACCATATAAATTGTTACTGGCCCAATCCATGGTATTACTCCATGATCCTCCCAACCAAGCCAAATTGCACTTGCCCGGCCAAAAAACAACAAGAGCATGCATAACATGGCAATAAAAAAATAGGTGATCAATAGTATCTAGGCTATATTTACAAAAAGCACACACAGCGCTAGAAATTCTCCCAAGCGAAAGAAGAAACATTTGGGTAGGTAGGCGGTTTCTAGCAATCAACCATAGTAAAAATTGATGCCTTGGCACTATAGAATTGTGCCACACTAAAGAACCCTGGTGGAATCGCAAAGCCCGATTCCTAATAGTATCCCAAGTTGATGCCGTCGAGAACTCACCCGATGAAAGAGGCATCCAAGTAAACACATCCGGGCTGCTGTTGAGGAGCGGAATTGGATGTGACCAGCTTTAGAGATGTTGAAGGACAGTCTCCCCATCCGGTGAGAAGAGGTCCGCCACCTTTACTTCCCTAGTGAGGCCGGATTGCGGCACCTTTCCACTTTTTCCTAATAAGCTAATAGGATTTCCGTCCCTTATTTCTCCAATTTTTCCCTTTTTCCTAATAACACACTAATTTTGAATTTTTCCTTTCTTTAGGAGATTGAAGTGAAACAAGAATTGCTTCAGGTGATTTTGAAACGATTTGAATAGGAGTTGGGAAAAGTGCTTGAAGAGATGAAGGAAGGGGCCTGGAGAATTATTGTAGGACCAGGAAACGTAAACGTGGATAAAACGAGAAAAAGATAACAAATTCGAGGGGCTCTCCTTTTTCGACGTTGAGAAAAAGATGAGAGTAAATTTTGAATTTGTTGCTGACTTTATATTATATATGTTTGTGGAATTTTTTTAAAAATTATTAGAATATTTAAAAAACTGAAAAAGGTTGAGGGGAAGTTTGGTTCGACAACAAATTGAAAAAGAAAAAATAGAATTCTAGTATTATTGGGTTTCTATAAAGAGTCCTAGTGCCGGATGGATTCTAAAGTCAACGAACAGCCCGTTTCCCTTTTTTCCAATCCAAACTTGAGTTTTTATTTTCTTTTATTTTTTCGTTTTTAATTTTTCATTGGAAATAGGGATACTAGATTTATCTCCTCAAATTTCTATATTAGGCTCTACCCCATTTTCATAAAAAGAATAAGCTAATAGGATTTCCGTGATCGTATGTGGATTTACAATCTATTAGAGAATATGATTATTTATGATGTGGACATTCATTACCTATTAACCCTATTAAATGTCTTTTTGATTATTCAATTATAAATCTGAATATTCTCAGTTCCCTTATTTCTCCAATTTTTCCCTTTTTTTTTTTTTTCTAATAACGCACTAATTTTTCATTTTTCATTTCTTTAGAGATTGAAGTGAAACAAGAATTGCTTCAGGTGATTTTGAAGCGATTTGAATAGAGTTGGGAAAAGTGCTTGAAGAGACGAATTGGTCGTTGCTCAAGTGTGCCAGTTTCTGTCCTTAAGATTGGCTGATACCAGGCACAATTTTTACCTTACATGCCCACGCATAAAGATAGATGTATATGTCACGGGTTGATAGATGTATATGTCACGGGTTGATCGTAAAGATAGATGCATATGTCAAGAGTTGATTGATCTAGCGTTCCCTTCAACCCGTGCGGCCTTAGGATTTCTCCCAAGCAGCCTTTTACCACTCAAACTCATAAGACTTCTAGAGAGAGAAACTCTAGAGAGAAGCTCTAGATTCTATTACTCTTGTAGAATGAGATGGTACAAATGAGGGAGAAGAGACCCCTATATATACAAGTATAGGGCAAACCGTATCTGTAGATCTCTCCTCGATCTAACGGTGGAGATCGTATCTCCCCAATTACCACATACCTGCATTAATTACATAGGTGTACAATTACCGTATCACCCGCCTCTAGGAATATTCTAGAAGACTCAAGAAAACTCTAGGACTTAGGGATATCAGTTGAGGGTCGCTCGTTCTAAGGATCGGTCACGACATCGTTTAGTAACCCTCTTGGACCGTCCATATCTTCGAGTCGTGACATTCTCCCCCAACTAATTAGGCAACATCCTCGTCGCATCTTTGGCACGGTATGCTTCAATTTGCTTCTTGAATTGGCAAAGAGTGTCTGCGGGTTCCCAACTTGCTTCACTCTCCGGAAGACCCTTCCATCGAACCATATACTCCCGCTTCGGCGCACAGGTATTGCTTCCGTATGACTTGGTCCACCATGATGTAGTCAACTTCCCAATCATATGAAGTCTTCGCTCCCAATAGTGCCCGTTGCGACTCCTCTCGGTCCGGATCTTTCTCATCTACACGGAAAGGTTTGAGCACACTCACATGAAAAACCGGATGTATCTTTAATTTAGGTGGACTCCAGCTTGTATGCGACCTTCCCGACCCATTGAAGCACACGGAAGGGTCCCTCGTAGCGTCGGATCAACCCCTTGTGCACGTCTTTGTATCGAAGGACTGCATGTAGTTTGACTAACATTAGGTCCCCGACTTGAAACTCCACGTGCTGATGCTTTTGATCAGCCCATTTCTTCATGCGCTTCAAAGCCTTGTGTAGGCAAGCCCTTGCTAAATCTACTTACTCTTGCCAATCTTTCGCGAACTTGAAGGCTAGAGGGCCACTCCCCTTGTAACCCAATGCAACCGCACTTGGGGTTTGCGGTTTTCCCATCATGATCTCGAACGGGTTCTGGCCAGTAGACTCGCTCCGATGCAAGTTGTAGGAGAACTTGGCCACGTCAATCAACTTTGCCCGATTCACTTGCATTGTGCTCACGTAGTGCCTGAAGGTAAATTCCAAGAGTGCATTGAGAAAAGTTTAGTTGGAGGAAATCTACCAAGTAAGAGTTTTGAATTTTAATTTCTCCTGGAAACCCAGTTAAACAAGTTAAGCAATTTCCTTGAGAAAAGTTTAGTTGTCCTTTAGCTCAGCATTTTTCTTTTAGTTTTAATTCCTTAATTTTCGCCTGATTTATCTACATTTAAATTTTGAAGTATGATTTTGGTGAGGTCAACCTATTATAATTTTATTGGATGCCTACTTTGGTCCAATATATGATCATGAAAAACAAAATTATTTTGGCCCTCCTGGTTTTGATGAGTTTTCCCTCTTTGGCCTATGCAGCATATAAGGCTCGATGACAAAACGCGGGAAGCGAGATGAATTGACTATAGTCGAGTGTTCAGTTATATTGAATTAGTCAAATTATACAAGAAATATGGTGGAAAGGCATAACCTTTTCTTTTTTCTTTTTTTTTCAGTTTCTCTCAAACCTAAACTTCCTAAGCATAAACTACCTCTGCATCGACGGCTTTATTTAGAATGTCTTGATGAGCCGAAGCAAGAATGCCCTTGTACTATACTCCCTTTTGGCTCGTTCAGGGCTGCTGATGAGCCATTCGACGTGACTCCTTGAGAGCAACGAGACCGGCACTTGATTTCGAGAAAGCGGGCTTGGCTCTAGCTAAATCTGACTCGCTTGGGAGAGTGGCATGGGGTGATTAACCTAGCAAATCCTACATTTGCTTCTAGTACTCCTACATCAAGTTTCAGTAACCACAGGTTAAAAACCACATCTTACTGAGCTTGTCTAGCATGCCTGCATTTGCTTCATTCCTTGGCACATTACTAGATACTTCTGCTCTGTTATTTGTCTTATTGAACTATTTATCAAGAATATACTTGTCAGTTAATTCTTATTACAAATAAAAGTAGAAATACAAAATTCGATCTCAAAATCAGTTAATTAAATGACTGTCATAAATTTCGACCCAAAATACAAAAAATTGACTGTCATAACTAGACTGTTATTATGTGTCTGAATATGATCCATTTAAATATGCATCATGGCACTCATCAAGCATACAAAATCAGGAATACTTTCAATTTTTAAGATATGGATTCCAGTAATATGAAAGAAAATTCCACGTCAAGACTACAAATGATATGTGTCACTGAAATTATCAAATTTCGCTTGTCAAGCATACTTTTTATTGAGCTCATGGTTCTTGAATTTTCATTTTATTAGATTTAGTCATTGATATTGCTAAATTTCCCTCGATGTAGTCTTTCCATAAAAACAAAAAAACTAATGGCGTTAGTTGACGTGGAGACATGCTCAAGTGCTATAACAAAACAGAAAAGAACTTATATTTCTCTACATAAAGAAAAATTAAAAGTACTCAAATACTAGTGCTCATAATTGAGCAAAATAAAGCTTCAAATCCAGCATTATAGGAGGAAAAAAAAATGCTTAAGCGATATTTTTTCGCGTAGCCCTTTTTATATTTTTTATTTTGTAGTATCTGGAGATTTTTGTGTTTCAGTTATTTTAAAAATGACGAATTCTCTTTTCCAAGTCAACTTTTGGATTTTCATTATAAAGGTTTCTTGTTTTTGCAAAAAAACATTACGAGGGTTTTCTAGCTATATCATCACGTAATTTTCAAAATAGACTGACTTAACTTATGATTTTGTCAGAGAACACGATATTGGCATATCATTTTCTCCTCCTACATGGTCCGAAGCATACGGAACTACCCAAACTCCAATTAAATAAAAAAGACATAATGAAGAAAATGTCAGTGTACGAAGATAAACGACGAAATCTATTTCGAAACTTTATAATCTCTGTCTGACAAAAGGAAAAAAAAACGACTAGAATATCAAAACTTTGATGTGTCGCACGTGATGTATATATTGCATGTGTTGGATATTCGTGAACTTAAAATTGATAAAATATGCACGGTGGTTCTTGTAGTCCCTGTGTTCTCCAAAATAGAAGAGGCATCCGGAGCAAATTAGACCAAATATTCCAGAACTTCCGCTTCTTTCTTACAATAAATAATGCAAAACTTGTACCTGTTCTTCCACTAAAACACTGGAAAAGCTCACTTATCATTGGAGGACAAAATTCTAGTCCCTAACACTGAAAAGGAAGAATCTATCAGACATAAAAAGTTCATTAGAACAAGCAGTGAAATGAAAGGAAAACGAGCGTCATGCATATGTCTCGATCTCTCCTAAGGCATGAAATGGGGTGGCTTGCCGAAACGACCCCACTTTCCCGCCTCATCGACATTCATGATGTACTCGCTTGGAAGGAAATTAGCTGTATTGTAATCCAACATGAATTGATATCTTGTTGACGACGATGATGATTATCATGGTTGGACATAAGCTCTGGGTAGATCGGCCCTTCATGAGCACTAGCATGATGGGCATTGATGTTATTCATACATGGCCATTGTTGCTGTTATATCCCTCATGCGATCCCTGGCCAGCATGATCCTTTGCTATGGGGTAATAATATGAGCTCGGAGGCATGTCCATTGCAGGCACATTCGATGATGAACCCGATCCTGAATGACGAAATCCCATGTCTTGATTGATGATACCCTGATTGTTCCACAGAGGGGCGTGATGAGCGACATGCATCCCAGCACTCGTGTACGAAGGCTCCTTGCTTTCCATCATCATATTGGTGGGGTTGCTGCTGTGATCGTATCCCCGATATCCATGGTTTGTGTCGATTGTGACCCCCAGGGTTATAACTCAAAGGCGCTATGATTGGTTCTCCTGGCAAGTGATTGATGAATTGTCCATTGAAGATCCTTCCGTTTCTCGGCAAGGATGGAGGTGTTGCGGAAGTATAGTCTGGTTTTTGAAGACACAAGGAAATTTCTTTGGGGTTTGCTTTGGTTAGATATAAGAAAAAAAGCATGCAAAAAGTAAGAGCATATCTCTTATATCAAGGCACCATTTTGTGTCTTGGTGTGATCACTAATAAAATAAGATCTGCCTCTTTATTTGGTCATTTATATACATAAAGCAATGGTCCATTCTACAAGACTATCCTAGAAATTGATTTATTTAGCAACGTGACAATCTTGATGAGTCATATAATAATACAATTAGAAAAAAGAATGATCATATTAATGAATTCATTATGAATTTAGTGGAAATTGACGTTGGAGATGAGGTTTGTGTTTTGATTCTACTATTTTCATTGCCTGATAACTAGAATACTACTATTACTCCCGTTGGTAATTCCTCTAAGTCGACAAGTTTGACGTTTGATGGGAGTTGTGATTTGGTTCTAAGTGAGGATATTGTAAGAGAGAATCTAGTGAACTTGTCTCTAGTCGATCACTAAGGTCTGGCGACCCTTCAGAGGGGAGGGCTAGCAAGGTCAAACTCATTGGTCATTGGCGAGGCTTGACCTTGCTATCTCTTGCCTTTGGCTAGCTAGAGGAAGAAGGAAGAATAAAAAAGAAAAAGAAAAAGAAAAATGAATAAAATATTATTTAAAAATATTTATGTAGCGTTGGTCACATCACGTAAGACGGTCGACATCAATGTCAGTGATTTCCGGATAAAATTGATCAGATAAATTGAATTTATATAAATACAAAAATGTTTATGACTCAATTGATATAAAAATAAAATAAAATAATATTGATATGATTGAAATATGTTTGTGACTTTTTTGGAATTCTTTTCTCCTGTGGACGTTACATCGACTAAACCATATTAATTTAGTGTTCGATTTATTTCTTTATTTTACTTATTTTACTGTTCGATTGCTTGCTTTCACAACAATTTATGTTCATTCCTATAATGAGATGAAAAAACTTACTCCTCATCCTGTCACACTTAGGAGGGGTGGTTCGACATTGGGATTTTTGGGTCGTATTCTTTTGGTATTAGATATAGGCCGAGATATACATGCCTTAGCTATAGTCGGTTTTCTCTGAAGATAGCTGGTTTAGGGACATATATTTCTGCAGTTTCTGTACTTAGAAGCTAGGGGCCATGTCAACTATTTCCCTTGCTTGGCTCGGGGACATGTTTATTTTTTTTGTTTATCCTACTTTAATTCTCAACTCACTTTCAAACTTTTACCCTCTCCCTTTATAGAGTACGAGAGTCGAAACCTATGCTTGAAACTAATTGTTCCTACCTTAACTCTCTTGAGAAGATGGGGATTCGAATCCTCCTAGATGTTTTTTTTTTTTTTTTTTGGTAAGGTAAGTAGTATTGACTTTTAACCAATAAGAATGTACAAGGGGGAGACATGGCACCAACATGCACTCGTCAAAGACAACACGTCAGTGGAGTGGATGGGTACCACGTTCACAAAATACAACAAAGGGGTAAATACAAGATGTAATCCTAGAAGGAGTAAATCAGTTAAGCAACCCTCAGTTGCCGCCAAAAATAGATGCGTTTAGGCCCCAAGACCGCTGCAAACGTCGATTACAGGGATTGTCCTGGACCGCTTTGTAAGAGGATGCTTTATCCTTGACCGCCCTTATCATGTGTTGCTTCATCGCCGGGCTGAATAGATTGGAAGCTTGGAATAGTATATTGTTCCTGGACTTCCAAATGACATAACAGAGTGTACCAAAAGAATAGCGGGAAATATCGCCATGTAAGTCCTTACCAGCCAATGCCCTTGTAGCCCAACATAGGTTTTCCTTCCAGGAATGGTTGGACCAAGCAAGGTTGCATTTGGTGGCCCAAAAAGTTAACAAAATATTCGAAACTTGACAGTCAAAGAACAAGTGATCGTGGGAATTAGGGACAGAGTTACAAAACACACAGGTTGTGGAATTGATAAGACCATAGGCCATCAGTGATACCTGTGTAGGAAGTCGGAGCTTGGTAGCCAGCCATAATATGAACTGGTGGCGTGGGACTAAGGATTTGTTCCAGACGAGTGTAGCCCATAGCACTGCAGCAGATGTCTAACGGATAGAAGCCCAGGTTGAGGCAACAGAAAATTTCCCAGAGGGGTCGAAAACCCACTTGAGTTTGTCCTGGTTCTGAGAGATAGGGGGGATTACTATGCCCCACGAGGACAAGTCTTGCTTGATGGAGAGGCCCGCTAGAGAGAATAGATCAGCGACTTTGGATTCTCTTGTAAGGTTAGAACGATAAATATCAGCATCCGAATATAGCAGATTTAGAGGCCCCGTATCCAGCCAGGTGTCGAACCAGAGAGAAACCAATTCTCCATTCCCTATGTGCCAAGAGAAGTGGGGACGAGCTTCAATTCTCAAAGCTAGGATTTTACGCCAGGCCCACGAGCAAAAGGTTGGGACCGAGGTGATCCAGAAATTCTTCTGTTTAAGGTAGTTCGCATGAATCCATTTGCACCATAGGGACTCTTTATCCGTGAAGAGGAGCCATATGTGTTTGAACATCGCCGCTCTGTTGTTGTCCCTAATCCTGCGGATCCCCAATCCGCCTTCCCTAATAGGGAGACACACATCTTCCCAAGAGACCTTGCCCCCCGGACCTAGAGTAGGGCCTTTTCATAAAAATTGTCTACATATTTGCTCTACACGGTTAACTACTGAGGAAGGCAGCCAAAATATTGAAGCCCAGTAGACTTGGATTGCGTGCAGGACAGTCTTAATTAGGAGTGCTCTACCCGCAAATGAAAGGAACCGATGGGTCCATGATTGAACTCTAGCAGTGAGGAGACTTACTAGGGCTTGGCAGTCCACTTTACTGAGGTGAGTAGTTATTATGGGAACCCTCAAATAACGAATCGGGAGGGAGCCTAAGTTGAAGCCGAGGGTCTGGGAGATCTGGTCTCTAACATGCAGTGTGCCTCCCGAGATAAATAGTTCACTTTTTTCCGCATTAGGAAGAAGACCGCTCCACATTGAGAATGTGTCAAGGCCTTCTTTCATTCTTAATATGGATGGCATACAA
Organism: Corymbia calophylla; assembly: GCA_014182845.1. Lineage (NCBI taxonomy): Eukaryota > Viridiplantae > Streptophyta > Magnoliopsida > Myrtales > Myrtaceae > Corymbia > Corymbia calophylla. Next base: position 16,925,197 of record CM024694.1, on the reverse strand, counting down.
GCTTCACTGAAGATGAACACATCATCTGCAAAGAAAAGGTGAGTAAGCCGAGTAGCTTTACATCTCTAGTAGTACTTATAGCCAGGCTTCCGAGATTGAGATTCCAATATTCCAGTAAAAACTTCCATGGCCAGGGTGAATAGATAGGGAGACATAGGATCACCCTGCCTTAAACCCTTTGAGCTGGAAAAGAAACCGTGAAGTTCCCCATTAATGGCAATAGAGAATTTAGGAGTGCGAACACAAGTCATGACAAGCTTAATAAAATGGTCAGGGAACCCGAATGCCCCCAGCGTCGCCTCCATGAAATTCCAATCAAGGGTGTCATACGCTTTCCTAAAATCCACTTTGATAGCACATTTAGGTAAGTAAGGCTCCGAATGAAACCACTGAATAGTTCTTGTGCAAGCAATATGTTATCAGTGATGCGCCTACCCTTTACAAAGGCTGTTTGAGTAGGACTGATTATGTTCGGGAGAATTGCTGCAAGCCTATTGGAGAGGATCTTGGTAATGCATTTATATACGGTGTTACAGCAAGCTATGGGCCGGAATTCTGATACCGAAATAGCATTAGGAATCTTGGGAACCATAGTAAGGATGGTGTTATTTATCTCTTTGAGCAAAGAACCAGATTGAAAGAAATTCAGAATAGCTTCAACTACCAATGGCCCAATTATGTCCCAATTCTTTTTGAAGAAATCGGAGTTGTACCCATCCGGGCCCGGTGCCTTGTTCCCCGCAAGAGCAAACATTGCATCACGAACTTCAGACGAAGTAATTGGTGAGGAGAGCGAACTGACCTAGTCTGCTGAGAGCGTGGACCGGAGGTTTGCCCCGATAGTATCCGGAGAAGGAACCCCATTGCTGGCATTCGAAGACGAGCTCTTGAAAATTGTTGAACGGGTTTACATGGATTATGTGAAGGTGAAAATAAGCAAGAAACCGCAGATAAGTGAAAAAGGACAAGGAGGTAAGGAAAAAGGCACGTGGCCCAAGCGAATCTGTTAGTAAATCGAGAATGCAAACTGGGAAAACTAACAATCGTCCCTGCCATGGACGTTTATCTCATGTCCCGGCTTGGGACATCCTTCTTGCGTCCCTATACGCCAACACAAAGGGGCGGCATCAGTTGTCAGCTACGGAATGCTGTAATAAAACACGTTCCCGGATTTGAAGCAGCGACGAGAAATGAACGCTCCTAGGGAAAGTACAGGGACGCTACTGAAACGTCCCAGAGCTGCGGTGTTTTTCGCAACTCACCGTTTGATTCTTGCCAAAGTCAGAAATGGATAAAGTCACGCAAGCCTCAGAAAACATCCTCGGAAGCGCAGGGGTGTTTAGAATGCATCTATGTCGTGCGTAACAAATGCCCCAATTTACAGCTTTCCCTGTAGTGAATGTCGACGTGGTTGAAGGGAGAACCTTTCCATTTCTATAATTTGGTCGCTTAGGAAACAAAATGAAGAAAGGATATGTTGGATCATGTCTCTTACTCGCAACAGACGGAGCATATGAAAGAATCAGATTGCATTATTTTGACAAGTTTTGAGACATTATCACACTATTTGAAAGTTTTAATCAAGCGATAGATGACAAAGTAATACTAGACATACCACCTGAAGTCTGGAGCAGCTTCTTAAAATTTTTCGAGTGATCTGATGGACTCACTTTATCGAACAGCTCATTCATCACCATAGATGCAACTTATTGATCTATAAATGAGTGATCCTCGTATCTAAGTTGACAATCCTTCAGCTGAAAAGTAGCTCCAAGTCTTGATGGGCATCCTTTTCTGACTAGACCAGCCGCAGCATTCAAACAATTGGCACAAAAGTATATCTCAATCTCTCCATTGCACGCTCCATGACCATAAAAGGAATCGAGGATTTGAGCATTGCCATCTTCTACCTGGAATGTGCAGTAGCGACTGTAACCCGAAAATGGAGTTTGTGTAACCAAGTCATGGAAAAGTTGTTCCAAGGCATCGTGGTATTATGACTCGTCATTCCCCCCACCAAACCCAATGGAATTGCAACTAGAGGACACCACCGTCAGATCCAGATGAGATCCGGCGACCTTGTCTTAAAGATAGAATAACACAAACACCAGAGTTGCAATCCTCTCGAAAGAACTCATCTCTTTGTTTCTCTTTTTCTCAGTGCTCTATCTTTCTTTGTAGAGAAGTTGCCGAATGTTGAAGGCGCGGTCCAGTCCATGCTATATTTAAGATGTTCTTGTTTCTGTCCTTTGCCATCAGCAATGACGGAGGAATCTACTGTATCTAGTTTTAGTCACACAATCCCAATTCTAAATACAATGCATTTACTGAATATAATTAATCCACATAATAACTCGGCCTATTATATAAGGGTTGAGAATTAAGTTGTGACCTATTTTGATAGATTTAAGCAACAACATTGGACTTGTCACTATCGGCAACTATAAAGCCTTGGCTTTTCATTGAGCCATAGATCGCTTGAACAATTTCCCTTCCTTATATGCGCGTGCGCACACAAGCAATTTGCATATTGAAGCAAATCATTCAACAATTGCAAGTGGCTTCTTTAAATCGAAACTAATAGTTCTACAAGAGCTTTACTATCATAATAGTTTTTTAGCTACTATGAAAATAACAGTCTATTGTGAGTCACAAATTCTTGAATAAGTAGACCTCATAACAATTCATAATTATATGTTGTCTAGTTTTTTGTGATATAGCATAGATTGTTATTCTCACAGTAGATTAAAGATAGTTATTCAATCTTTACTAGTTCTACATTTGTTGACATCTAAATTTTGACGACCCGATCATTCATTAATTGTATAGAAAATTAGCAATTAATTTCAACCCATAAACAAAAATATTAGAACTAAGTTGCATAACATATATTTTTAGGAGCATTTATCATTTACCATATTTCAATTAATTGCATGTTTAATTGCATGTGCATTGGATTGGTGGCCAATGAGTTTAACAAGATGGTTTTGAATCTAATTGAACTGGAGTTGATGGTCTCAAGTAGGAAGTCCTAAACTTAAAGCCCATGAGAACACAAAAATTTGGCTCAGCTCATCAATCCTTTCTATGCAATCAAAGTTTGCATATGATAGGAAAGATTGCAATATCTGGTCAAGGGACATTCGTACATGGAGGAAATAAGGTAAGAACAAAAATATGAGGTTTTAAAGATTCCTCATGAGGTTATGTATATGACCGAGAAGGGGGTAACATTCGTTGAAAATATATCTTTATTAGCATAAAGCAATCTTGGTTGAAGGTAAAAAATGGAAATCGTGATTCTCTTGGAAGAAGCCCTGCAATCTATGCAATGTTGACAGATGCGAGAAGAAGAGAGTACAGTAGAGGAGCTCTTTCACGAGACAAGGGGGCCGACACAATTCCACACATGGCCATTCGAGAGAGAAATCGTGAGTGGACACATTTGGAGAGCATAGAGGGACGCGGCCATGAAAGAGAGGAAAAAGTCCTCTTTGTCCATCCTCGGCCGAGACGTTCCTCCTGTCGCGCCACCCTTCACTGCACCATCGCCACCGCTCGTGCTGTACCTCCGCCTCAAAGCCTTGCGACGTCGAACGCCGGGCCAATGCTGTTCCCTACCACGACGACTTAGCTGCCTGACGTCACACGCAGCTCGTGCCCAGCCGTGCTGAGCCCTCTGCTCACGACACGAGCCTCACGCGTAGTCGCCCATCCTCGTCGCCTCATGAACCGCCGAGCCGCTGCACCAGCGAGGTCCTCCCCCAGTCGTATCCGATTTTCCAAGGCGACGAGATCGCTTATCGACTTCCCTTTGCTGCCTGCATCCTTCTCGCGGTGCCTCGCTGCCGGCATCTCTTTCACATTTTCTGGAGTCCGCTTATTTCTGCTTGCTGACCACGAGATCCTTGCTGTCCAGGAGTCGTTGATCTTGCTACCAAATAGGCCAACGTGTTTTTAAGAAGACAACTTGCCGCACTTTCAACATTGGGAAATCAGTGTTGCCACAGCTCCAATTCAGCCTTGTCAGCACGTCCAATACCATTGATTTAAGTCCTGCAATACCACAAATCTTGGTAGTATCTCTTTGCAGGGTTTCTTTTTCTGGACAAATTCCGGATCAGCTTGAAGTCCAAGTAATTTCATTGGGTTTTTGCAAGATTCCAGCTGAGCCCCAACCCTGAACCGCGATTCACCATTATGTCCATGAACATCCCCACCGTGTGATCTCCTGCCGTCGGGTGAGCCATCGCCGGTCTTACCATCGGACGAGTCCATCCGCAAAATAGGTAATGATATTATCCAAATTTAATTTGATTATTTCATTACTTAATTCATTGATATTGCAATCAAACTCAAATCTTTGAATGATGTAATATCCATGAAAATGTTGAGTAGTCTTTAAATTGTGAATGATTTCCTAATTTCCTAATGTGCTATAATTGTCAATCTAATCTCATGTCCGGGATACGGTTGCCGATTGTACGGAAAAATCGTTAATAAGATTTCATGCATGAAATATGATTTGTAATTTGGTGAAAAATTGGCCAATCCAATTTCATGCCTAAGATACGATTCGTTAATTTATTTCCAAAATTAGATGAACATGGATGATATCTTGCTTGATTTGTTGCCGTGCTGTTTTGATGTCTTTATTCAAATTGATCTTGCTTCCATAAAAGAAATCCCAAAAAATATATTGGAGTTGGATCTAATTCTTGCTAGCATGTTTTCTTTTCTAGGATGGTTTGCATGTTTAAATATTAGGCATTTTTAATTTCGAATTTTAATTAAATAGAAAACATAAAAAAATATCCGCATGTGTTACGTAGAATTTGTCATTTCATTTAGTCATTGCATGTTTAGGATCATTTAAATGTGTGACATATTAAGATAATCGCATTTAATAGTTTCCTGTCATTATATTAGGTCATATAATTAATGTCACGTGACATATAGTTTTTATGTTAAGTTGTATGTTGCAAGCCACTTTAGTTGGACAGTTTTGTATGTTATTACATGTAATTTTTAGGCTTCATTAAATAAGTGAAAACCTTAAAAAAATCTTTGAGTGATTGTGTATTAATTAGAAATCATATTTAGGGTTATTGATGTGAATTTTAAGCTAACTTTGTAAATGCTTTCATTGTTTTGAGGTAAGTAATTTCTTATTTTATTTGCAATTTATTTAAAGCTTCGATTATTGAGTGCTAAATAATGATTACATAACCGCATGATTACATTACATGTTAGAGATAGGTTAAAATCAATGCAAATTGCTTGCAAATCATTTTTTTTTTTGAAGTAAAAGAGAAAAGGTATTTAAAGGGTATTAGAGAAATTTAACGTAATCAAGTCCTCCATCCCATAATCTTTAGTTCGAAGGAGTGAAGTAATTCTCCCGTTACTTTACTTGGGTTTCTAATTGACCCACCCAAAAATTGATTAGTGGCGACTCCTAATTAAAAAATCATTTGTACGTTAAATAACTTGAACTTAAGTTGCTAATTGATATGAGCTTGGATAAGCCCGAACTAAGTATAGATTTAATAATCCATTAGCCAAATTCTTAGATGGTCCCACCTACTTTCGAGGGGAGGTCACGGCGACATCATTATGAATTGCTACCCATCTCCATCTCTTTTGATTTCTTCCAACGCATCCAACTGTCGTGTAATTTGGCAATTTTTCCGCTTACCCTCCTCATTTCATGTCAAAATTGGGCATGATTCAAATAGAGCTCTTGCATAATCAACGTTTGTCTTTCCATTTCTATATTTATCCCAAGGATCAGTAGTAATAACAAATGGTTGAGGCAATGATTAGTAGCAAGTTCGGTTGAGGCAATGATTAGTAGCAAGTTCGACAGGGTCATCAACTATTGGGGGAGCTTTTGGGAGATGTATCGCATTTTCAAAGTGCTCGAAAGGCCTTGACCTAGTGCAAGTCCTTTCGGTTTTGGGCTTTGAACATTTCTTAAATGCCATGCATTTTTTCTCTCCCAACTTTACTCTTACTAAACCATCAAAATTCCAATTTTATTCTTGCCATTTTTACAGTGCAACCTTGTGTGATGTTGCCGGCTAGTCCAGATTTGACTGTTGGTAAGCCTCGTCTAGGGTGGTGTGACCATAGCAAGGGTCACTTGAGGTCACATGATCTCAAGTCCAGTTGTCGCTTGGGGTCGCATGACCTTGGTGAATGCTGCAAATACTATATTTTGCTTGGCGGGGTTTAGTCGTCGCACCATTGGTTGTTGAGTTTCAATTTTCTTTCTTTATTTGAAAAATATTGCTAAAGTCGTTTTCTAAACAACATTAAACTAAAGTTGCCTTTCCATATACTTTTTAATTATATTTTATCAAACGTTAACTGTATTTTGACAAAAAAAAACTCTTTTAACCTAGAGTGCTTTGCATTTTCCCATAATCTGAACCAAAAGCAGACTATTAATCAATATCTTAATAGATAGTCAATGCTTTGGTAGGCGTAGAGTGTAACTTTGTTTCACAGTTTATTTTTGCTCAACTTGAGGGTTTGTGTACTTCTGTAGGCTGTCTCTATGTATCTAGACATATAGTGTGATTTAGATGTGGTCATGTATTAATTTTTGTTCCATACGTCCCAAGTCTTTCTTTTCATTGCCAATTTTTTGTAATTGATGTTGTATTATTATTTGGGAAAATACCACCACAAACCATAAAGTATGCCATTTGAGACAAATTGACCTTGAACTTTTTTGTGACACTAAAAATCTCAAACTATACTTACTGTAATATATTTACCCCCGACTTTTCTTTGTGACACAAAAAAATTTGAAACTTATACTCAAGTAACACATTTACTCTTAATCTCGTTGGCTAAAGGACATTTTCATCTTTTTTGGGCCACCTTGCCGGCATTAGGTGAGGGCCACCCTCACCAGCGTCAGGCGAGGGTGAGGGACACTTTTGAGGGCATCGTCTGTCTCTGAGATTGTTCTAGAAACCTAGGCGACTATGGATGGTCTTTTTTGATTGAGCACGGTCCTGGTCATGGGAAACCTCAAAACTGTGATAATTTGCTGCGGCTTATATATAATCATATATGCATACATATTCATCCAAGCAAAACCATCTGAATTTGAGTTCATATTGGGTTCTTTTCCACAGCATTTCGCGGTGTTCTGAAGAAGATGATACTGGACGTGGTTGATCAATATGAAAAGATCCGAATTTGTGGGGAGCTTTAAGCATACAAGTTTTTATTTCGAGATTTTGATTCGCAATCAGCCGAGAGTAATGCAGAAGCACTCAAATTGCAGGTCAACGAGTTCTTAGATCGTAATGGTGGCAATGACGAGGAGGAGGACAACGACCATGAAGGTCCATTTGATTCTTTGAAGGGGAAAATTGCAAGAAAATGTAGGGCCTAATTGTAATGTACTAAATAGTGCCTATTTCTATTCTTTTATGCCTCAGAACAAAACAAAATACGGAGATATGTTTGATAACGTTTTTATTCCCAGGAATAGATTTGGAACAGAATTAAGATATTAAAAATAGTTGTTTCTTTGTTCTTAGGAACAATTCTAAAATCAAGCCTTCTATTTTTTTTCTTTGTTTTTTTTTTTCCTTTTTTTCTTCTCCTTCCTCTAGCCATATGCTAGCCTCGGCGATGGCCAACGATTGACCAGACGAGGACCGGCGACCTCACCTGAGCGTCATCGGCAACGAGGCTTGACCTCGCCCAACCATTGCGAGGTCGGCTTCAAAATGGCTGAGTGACTTCACCTCGTAGTGGCAAGGCAAGCTCGAGTCTTGCCAGTGGCTAGGTGAGCTCAACCTCACAAGAGGCTCGACCTCACATAGCCACCGCAAGGTGTGCATCAGCTAGCCATGGCGAAGCCAACCTTGTGATGGTTGGGTGAGATCAAGCCTTGCCCAGCCATAGTGACTTGGCCTCACCAAGGATTGGCGATGCTACAGTGACTGGCTAGAGGAAGAAGAAGGAAAAAGAAAAAGAGAAAAGTGTAATAAAATTATGGGTTAATATCACAAAAAACCCAAACTAATTTTTTGACAACGAAAGACTCTAAATACACTTCCGACAAATCTACCCGAAATGATCACGAAAAATCCCAAATTGGTATACTTGTAACAAATTTACTCAAAACTAATTTTTTAACCCAAAAAAAGCTAAAAACTGATATATTTGTGACAAACATACCCTTCATTAAATTGGATTAAAACCATAAAAAATTACAAAAACTAGTATAATTACGACAAATAGAGAGTGAATCCCAAATTAATACACTAGTCAATTGTTACATGCCATTCAACTTTGCAATTCGATAGTAAAATTTAATGAAAACTAATAGATGACAAAATTATTAAAAGTGTATCGGTTTTTGGTAAATTTGCCAAAGGTGTATCAATTTGGGGACTTTCATGGTATTAACCCTGAAATAATCAAGAAATTAAAAGAAAATTTAAGTCATAATAAAATTTGAGGATCATACCAAACGCATTTCTATCTTGAAAATAGAATTTTGTGCAATTACCATACGCATTTGAATGATTAGAGATAAGTGAAATTGTTCCCAAAAATAGAATAATTAGGTGACCAAACTATTTTAGGAAAAGGAAGCCATTTGACCACCTAATACTTCCATAATGGATTTCAAAGAAAAAAAAAAAGAAAAGGAAAGAAAAGGAGGGGAAGGGAGGAATAATGTAATATCCCGAATTTCGGTAAGCCCGAATTATTGGAAAAGGATTCAACGGGTCGAGTTTTGGAGCCAAATATTTGGGAATTTGTGCTTCAGGGACAAAAAGACCAAAATGCCCCTTTATAGAAGCTTGTTTGGATTTTGTTTTGTTTTGTTTTCTTTTTTCTTTTTCTTTTTTTTTCTTTTCTTTTCTTTTCCCCTTCTTATCCGCACGTTCTCTCTCTCCCCCTTTTCTCTCTCTTCCCTTCACGTTTCCCCCCCTTGTCGACAGCACCCCCACCCACTTGCTCTTATCCTTTCTCTCTTTTCCCTTGTTGACTAGTCTTCTCTTCTTATCTCTTTCTTCTTCTTTTTGCCCACTTGCCCGACAAGCCCATGTGGGCATCTCTCTCTCTCTCTCTCTCTCTCTCTCTCTCTCTCTCTCTCAGCATGTTCAACGCCCTCCCCCTTCCCAGCTTCTTCTTCTTCTTCCTTCCTTCTTCTTCTTTTCGGCCAACGCCGGCTTGCCGCGTTGCTGCGTTTTCTTCTTGCTTTGCTGCCACCCACCGCCGCCGCAGCTCTGCCGTCTCGCCAGCTTGTCGCCCGGTTGCCAGCGAGTTGTTGTCCGTCGGCCTTGAGCCAAACCGGCCTCGCCCAGCCTCTGTCTTCGCCTCCTTCTCCTCTGTCCGTCGCTGCAACGCCGGCTAGCTGACCGCCTGGACGCCGGGCAGCGAGCTGCTGCCTCGCCGTCGCTCGGCCACCACCACCCTTCGCCGGACCACCCCGAACCAAGCTGCTGTTGCCCCCCCCCCCTATTCTTTCTTCTTCCTCTCGGTTTTGGCCGACCCAGATCCGGCCAGCTGCCGTCCTTGGCCCGACCTCCGCCACCTCGCCGTCGTCCTCCGCCCTGGTCGCCGCCGGAAACGGTGACCGCCAAGTCCACCACCCCTGCCCTCCTCGCCCGGCCTCTCCTTTCTCTCTCTCGGTTCTGTCCAGACCTCGCCGAAGCCGCCGCCTGGTCGTCGGAGCTGCTGGCCGCCGTCCGGAGTCGCCGGGCCGCCCACCAGCCAGCCCCGTGCCGCCGGTTCCTCCGTTTCGCAGCCCTTTGTCGCGTGGACAGCCGCCCTCGGCCGCCGAGATCCGGTCCCGGCCGCCTCGCCCCGACGCGCCGGAAGTTCCCGGGCGTTCCCCTCGCCGCCGCCGTCGTGCTCGTGTCGTCGGAATCGCTAAACCGTGAGTCGATTTCCTAATCCCTTAGTTAGGGGTTAATCTTGCTTAGGAGTAGTTTAATTAGTTTAATTATTGATTAGTAATTGGATGATGATTATTAGTGTTTTAATACTATTTGATTAAGCTTTGCTTAGTGTTAATCATGATTAGTATTAATAAATATTATTATTATTTTTGGGAATAAATAATATTTATTATTTATTATTTTCGGAATTAATTAATTATTAATTTAATTAATTTATAATTTCGAATTATTAATAGTAATATTGTTATTACTATTCATTGCTGAAAATTAATTATTTTTGGAGAAAATAATTAATTGTGATTATTTATTGAAATGGTTTTAATTGAGTAATTTTGGGGGAAAATTACTATGGTCTATTTTTCCAAAGTCAATAGTATTTATATACTACTTTATTAAATGACATTGGTTTATTAAAAAGGGTTTTACTAAATGGAATTATTTGGATTGGATAATTAATTATGGGATTGAAAAATAATTACAAGTATTTTGTGGGAGTAAATTATTTTATGGGAACAATCGACTATATTATGCTTCTTAAATGAGTATTTTGAGTATAATTATAGTTTATACTTATTTTGAGATAATTGAGTATTATTGGGGAATAGTTGATTGTCGTTGTCGTGAAGACACGTATTTATTTATTATTGAATATTGAGACGTGTGTTTATTTATTATTAAATATTGAGACACCTAGTTAGGTATCGGAGTATCGTGATTTTGATTGGTCGGAATTGATTGACAGACCGTGACTTGAATTGTTGGTTGTTCCCAAGAGTTAGGGAATGTGCGTGATTGAATGCTGATTGGAAATCAAATTTTGGAAATTGTCGAGTGAGATCGTATGACATATTGTGTGGGTTATTGGCATGTCGCATGAGCATGAGCGATGTTGCATTCACGACAGAGCAAAGATATAAATGGATTGCTTGATGATGTGTTGCATGATCACATTAAATGAGAGAACCCGGCGTTGCCGGAAGACCGCCAATCCCTATGGGGTTGTGCCGTGGCCAGTGGGTCGCCTGACTTCGGTCGGATGCCTGACAGGGAGGGGTTCTATGTGGGACCGCGGTATGGGGGCGGGTCCCGGGCCTCTGTCAGTAGCGGGACTGCGGTAGTGGGCGGGTCTTGTGCTCCTTCAGGAATGCTGTCTTGGGAGTGAGCCCTTGACGTCGCCGTGCCTCGAGGTAAAGAGGACGAAGCTGGTTTAGCCAGGAACCACCAACCATAAGGTTGTGCCGTGGCCCAGGAGGGGGCGTAATAATCGGAGCATGTGTGGGTGTGAGACATGAGAAAGTTGTGTGAGATGCTCTGATTATTCGTATGCTCTTAATGTCATGATGATTTAAATGACAGTTTCTGCAGGTTGCGTGTGCCAAGGCGAGGTAGGTTCGCTTGTGTTTGCATCTGCTTATTGAACTGTCGTTTGATAATACTGCTTGAGGTGTGGTATGTCTTGTTTGCCGGAACTAGGTTGCATGGTTAGATTGCTCCCAAGGCGAGCGAAGTTCCTAACCGGGGCTTAGGACTTTGACTTGCTGAGTTTATCTCAACCCGTCGTGGTTAACATTTTTGAAGGGAGGATCGACGCGTGTTACGGCTCGTGGCCGTCTTTGAAGGGAGTAGATTAACCCTGACTCGCTAGTTTCACTGGCTCGATAGGAAGATGCCCGTGGTAAGGGCTTGTACGTGTAAACTTCCTAGAGTTAATCAGTTAGTTAATAAAGCGATACTTTTGATGTGTTCTTGTTGGGTTTTTCTGCTATCCCTGTTTTTGTAATTGACCGAGGTATTGTGTTTTGCTTCTGCATGCGTTTAATTAAAAGATAAAAATAACGGTCGGCGACGGATCCTGGGGAGTCGCAAATCAAATGACCGCAAGAGAACAGGGGTTGCCGCGTGCTCGAGGGTCGGGGCGTGACAAATAAATTAGAAAAACAAGAAGAAAAACGGCATTGTTTTGTCCAAGTTAGATTGTGACATAAAGGGCGGCTAATGATAGGATTGCCATGTCAGTAATTTCACGCAACACTTAACCTGGGGACCTGATTGTATTTTCAGTAGACCTGTCAAATGGGTGGGTCGAGTCGGGTTTGGGTTGGGTCGAAAATGGTCTGACCCTTATTGATCTATTTAACCCGTTTTGACCCATATTCATGTAATGTAGATCTAGTGACCCATACCCGACCCGACCCATATTGCTAAAAACCATTATTATTGTAGAGAAATCCAAACTCACTTTAAGCTTTATGTTAAATGAATACAACTTCAAATCAAATTAAAAAAATTAAAAACTAGTAAATAAAAAATGTAAAAAACCTATAAATTGACATACTTTTAAAGAATTTCACCAATTAAATATATCTTTGTAAAAAACCTATAAATTGAGATGTGGCGGAGGTGAGCGGTGGAGTGTCGCGGTCGGCGGTAGGTCACCACCACTCACCAAGTTCGAGGATGACTCAAAGAAGAAAAGCTTGTTTTACAGTTTGGTTAAAAATGGGTCAAAATGGATTAAAATGGATCGAAAATAACTCATACATTCTATAAATTGGTTGAAAATGGGTCAAAAATGGGTCACACATTCTGACCCATTTTCGACCCATTAAAATAAAACATGACTCACAAAATGGGTCAATGACTCATCTTGACGCCTCTAATTTTCAATTAAGGTTATGTTTGGTTGTCTAAATTTCTAATAAGAATAGGACAAGTATATCATACTCAATGTGTGATAATCACAGTAATAAAATTGCATATGTTCATATTATATCAAGTAGATTGTTCGATATAAATGGCATGGCATATCAATGTACATGAGTCTAAAAGTTCACAGGTAGAGACGGCAAAACTCTCTCGAGACACTCTTGCATCCTCTTTTTTTATTTTCTTTTTAAAATTTATTTTTTCTCTTTTTAATTAATTTCATTTTTACCTTTCCATCATTCTCTAATAAAATTTTATTAAATAGTAAATTGTACTAATATGGCGAAAATACCTAAATATGTAATAAATATAAATACATATTTACATATAAATTGAATTCATATTATAAGATAGAATAAAATTTGAATATATAAATTAAAGGTAAGTACACGATTGGTGTCAAAACTTTCGTACGGCGCTAACTTTGGTGCCAATTTTTTTTTTTTCGCTCAATTGAGTGTAACACATTTGAAAAATCAATCATCTCGAGTACAACAAATTTGAAAAATTGATCACTTTAATACCACTTATGACATGGCTGCCAATCGTCGACATGGCTATGGGTCCATGTAAGCTTTTCCAATGGCGATGTTAGACAAGGCGACGGTTGTCACATCAAAAGTGGTACTTAAGTAATCAAATTTTCAAATTTATGTCACTTAAATGAGAGAAAAAAAAAAAAGATTGGGTTCTAAAGTGAGCACTATACAAAAATTTTGATACTACTACCGTCCCAATCCCATAAATTAAAGTAAGATTAAATTAAAATACTAAATTGTCATTTTGTTATATTGAATGTCTTATATTGGAATTCAAATATTATTTATATTGAAATATCATTTTATTTTTCTTAATTTAAGAAGTTTCTTATTTGAGAAAAATAATTTTCTATTATGGATATTAGAAATCCCTTCCCCTTTAATTCCACTTCTCCCATAGAATAATTTTATTCTACCTATATTATCATGTATCCAAATTTATCCTATTTTGAGCAAGCACTAAATGCAAGATAGGATAGATTTTATCTTATCCTAAATTCGCAGCCGGGATGAATTTGTGATTAAGATTAAGACTACATTGATTTAATTCAAAGGTTATGACTAAATTTAAATTTGTATAATAACTTTAAGATTGGAATTGCAATTTTTCCTTCTCAAGGTTGTAAAGTTGCGAGGCTGAATTTGTGATTTTCACTTAATATTTAGTCCTCGAGTTCACTCCTTGTACTTCATAATTATACACCATTAAAATCCTTTTTAACTCTAGAGATATTTAATTCTATTTTTCATTGTGCTGGATTGGAAGCTTTTCTCCCACAATTATGAGCACTAGTATCTGAGCGCGCTTCCTTTCTCTTTTTGAGGAGAAATAAATAAAGAAAAAAAAAAATATATATATATATATATATATATATATATATGAGAGATGACGTGTCAATGTGCCTGGGTTTACTTACAAAATTAACTAAACTTATGACTGGGCATTTTGCGCTGATGTCTTTGGCTCTTCTTCGAATTTTTCTTTTCTAGTAACGATAGAAATTCATAATTATCAAATAAAATTTGCTTGGGAAGATATGAATATAAATTAAAACTATAAGAGTATTGACTTTTTTCAAGCAACTTAAAATTTGCTTAAAAATAAGCTTTGACACATATTTGTGAATATAAGTTAGGAAAGCGTGGATTCAAAATGAAATAAGTACACTTCTAATACCGATATCTGGTCAAGTCTAACCGGGGATTAGATCCACGATGACAAAATAAAAAACTCTTCACATCCCAACATTACTCCTCTATATTATGAAATTTTTAGTTCAGTTGTCAAAGTACAATTTTGTTTGCCATCTATGTTTTTTAGAACTAAAAAACTAGTTCTTTTTTTTTTTTCCTTTAAGCATTTTACTACATGGTACATGGGCCAAAAAATCAACACTGATCCAAAGCATGAAGATGCTTAAAAGAGTTTTGACGTGCGCACATTCTGTCTGAAAGTAAGCATTAACCAACGTTCTATTAGTGCCAAAGTCATACTTTAAACATGAAGATGTAAGCTCCCTTGGTATATACTAATTAAATAAAGAAAGCTACATTCCAAAAAGAAATACACCGAGTCTTCCCATGGTGGTTCACTTTCGGGAAGGTCGCAACAGCAAGTAAAGAAGAAAAGCTATATCTGAAGATTTGACCTCATTTTATCAGTTTCTAAGATAGCATATGCTTGATGGTTATAAGTTAAAAAGGCACACCGACTTTATCTTTATGACATTTTAAACATTAAGTTAAAAAAATAAACAAAAATAGCTTCAAATTTATGGGTTGCTTCCAGGAGAACAAATCGTTGCACCTTCAACTTATGACTCTGGCAAAGTCACAGTCCCATAACAAATGATCATGCCGGCTAAGGATCGCATGGGGAATATAACAACAACGAGCCGCGCATGAATGAGACCAATTCCCATTGTGCTCATACTCAGGATGGGTTGATCTAACCATGATCCTCATCGTCACGATCATCAGATCAGTTCATGGTTGATTGAGATGCAGCCAATTTCCTTCCAAGGGAGTACACGAATGTAGATGAGGTGAGAAAGGGGAGGGGAGTTGTTTCGGGGGTGACGAGCTACCCCATTTCATTTTCATGCCTTCGAAGAGAGCGAGCGCTCGTTTTCCTCCATTTCACGGCTTATTCTATTGAACTTTGTATGTTTTTCAAAGTTAGAGACTTAAATTTTGTCCTCCAATCATGGTGATGGAAAGTTTTTTCCATGCATCACTAACGTAGATACTTGTTTTATGGACCGATCATTTGGGATTGAGATTGTGCAGCAACTTAAGCTTTTTGGATCGATGGAGCACTCAATTCTCGCTTGCTTACTAGGATTACAGAGAGATAAAGTTTTATAGGGATACTTTGGAGAGAATGTTTTATATTGTTAAAAGTTTGGAAGGATACAAATGATGGGGAGAGAAAACTATATATACAAGAGGTTCTCTCACTAATATCTATTGATCGACTCTAGATCTAATGGATGAGATCGCATTTCCCATCTAACAACTACAAGCATTTAAGCTGAGAATACTTTAGAAGTTGTCATAATTACTGTCTCGCTTGTCCATGAGAATGTTTCAAAAACCCTAGGCTACGCCGGACGATCTTCTTTGATCAAGCATGGTCCTTTGATCTTGGGAAACCTCGAGACCGTGACATCTAGTTGTGGGTCATATATAATTATATATGCATACATATTCATCAAAGAAAAACCATCTAAATTTTAATCCAAATCAAGTTCCTTTTCCGTAGCATTTCACGGTGGTCCGAAGAAGATACCGGACATAGTTGATCATTATGGAGCGGTTCAAATCTGTGAGGAGGTTGGAAGCATACGAGTTTTTGTTTGTAGATTTTGATTTGCAGTTGAACGAGAGTAATGAAGAAGCACTTGAATCGCCGATCGATAGGAAAGGTACCAAAAAATCCTAAACTTATTGCATTTGTACCAATTCGGTCCTAAACCTTTCAATTAAACCAATTTAATGTTAAAATTTTTCACATTAGTACCAATTTAGTCCATCAAGCCAATTTAGGATAGAAATCGATGAAGCGGATGCCAATCGTCCTACATGGCATCACTGGCACTATTGTGGACATTTTAAATTATCTTTTGATAAATTTTTGAATTTTTTCTTTTTTTTTCTTTCCTTTTCTCTTTCCTATTCTTTTTCTTTGGACTGTGGCCAATATCGGCCATAGCCAGTGATCAACCATAGGCAGGTGCTGTCGAGGGTATTGTGGCTCTCGTTGGATCTAGTGAGGGCGGCTCTTGCCAAATCAGGTAAAGGATCAACCTTCGCCGCTTGGGTGAGGGCAGCCCTCATTAGATCTGGTCATGGCTCGACCCTTGCCACTAGGTGAGGGTGGCCCTCATCGAGTTTAGCAAGGGCTCGACCCTCGCCACCCCTACCAAGTTTGACTAGGGTCAAGCCCTCACCAGATTTAACAAGGGCCGCCCTCACCTAGGCCATGAAGGTCGTGCCTTCATTGGCGTTCACCTATGGCTAGTCGTCGGCCATGGCTGATACTGCCAATAGTCCAAAGAAAAAGAATAGAAAAAAATAAAAAAATTATTAAAAAGTTAAAAAAATTATTAAAAAATGTCCACATTAGCATTTGTGATGCCTTATAGGATGATTGGCATCCATGTCATCGATTTCCAATGTAAATTGATCAGATGGACTGAATTAGTACTAATGCAAAAATGTTTAAGATTAAATTGGTTCAATTGAAAGGTTTATGACTAAATTGATACTAATACAATAAGTTTAGGATTTTGTTGGTACTTTTCTCGCTGGTCGACGAGTTCTTAATTATGGCAATAATGACCACGAGGAGGACAACAAACATGAAGGTGCATTTAATGCTATACCCTTCCTACATGAGAAGAGGGAGGTGGGGGTTTGGAATCCCCACATTCTCAGGGAAATTGGGATGAGGACGATTTAATTTCAAAAGTGGATTTCGACTCCTACGGCTTGTAAATAAGCAAAGCAAAAGTCTAAACGTTAAAATATAAGTAGAGTAAGACCAAAAAATATTCCAAGAAAAGAAGCCATTTGGCCACCTAATGCTTCCGGAATGGATTTCAAAGGAAAAAAAAAACGAAAGAAAAAAAGAAATAAAACAGAAAAACAAGAAGAAAAATGGCATTTTTTCATCCAAGTCAAACCGTGATACAAAGGATGGTTAATGATGACTGGATCACCATTTCAGTAACTTCATGCAAGACTTAGCCCGGAGGATCTGATTGCATTTTCACTTGAAGTCTAATACTACATTGATTGAATTCAAAAGTTATGACAAAAATTAAATTCTTATAATAGGTTTAAGATTGAAATTGTAATTTTTCCTTCTTAAGGCTATAAAGTTGCGAGAGTGAATTGCAATTTTCACTTGGTGTTTAGTCCTCGATCACTCCTAGTACTATTTAATTATATTCCGTTAAATCCTTTTTAACTGCAGAGGTAAATTAATTCTATCTTCAACAGGATTGGAAGCTTTTCTCCCACAATTTTGAGCACTAGTATTTTTTTTTTTAGCAATAGTATTTGAGCACGTTTCCTTTTTCTTTATGCGGAGAAATAAATAAATAAATATTTGGTAGTATGGGGAATGAGATGACGTGAGGACGTGCTTAGTTTTACTCCCAAAATTAGCTAAACTTGTGACTGGGGCATTTTGCGCTTATGTCGTTGGCTCTTCATCAAAATTTTCCTTTTTTTGGTAATAACAGAAATTCGTAATTATCAAATAAAATTTACTTGGAAAGATATAAATGTAAATTAAAACTATAAGAGTTTCGACTTGTTTTCAAGCAACTGAAAAATTGCTCAAAAATAAGCTTGGACACATATTTGAGAACATAAGACAGGAAAGCGCGGATTTAAAATAAAACAAATACACTTCTAGTCCCGATCATATTTGGTCAACTCTAATCGGGGATTAGATCCCAATATTATTTCTCTATATTCTGAAATTTTTAGTTCAGTCTTCAAAGTATGATTTTGTTTACAATCTAGGTTTTATAGAACTAAAAAACTAATTATTTTATTCCTTCAAGCATTTTACTAAATAGTACATTGGCCAAAAAAATCAACATTGATCCAAAGCATGAAGATGTCTAAAGTAGTTTTGTCGTGCACACATATTGACTAAAAGTTAGCATAAAACGAACAATGTTCTATTGGTGCCAGAGTTACACTTTAAACATGAACATGTAAAATCCCTTAGGCTGCATTTGGTAATTAAGATAAAATTCATTATCATATCCTGCGTTTGATGCTTGTTCAAGGCAGGATAAAGTCATATGTAAGGGGGATATAAGCCAAATAAAATTATCTGAGGTACGAACCCCAGGAGTGCCAAAAGTTGGCACAGAGGGATACTTAAGTGCCAAAAGTTACAAACGGTACACTTAAGTGCCAAAATCAGAGCAAAATGAATCACTTAAGTGCCAAATTTGGCCAAATTGCCACGTGTCCATTTTTCGGCGACTTCATTTGTTGACGGAGCATTTTTTTCAAAATAAAAATTCCATGTGGCAATTTTAATAAAAAAAAATTGTCCACGTCAGATTTTAAAAAAATTAAAATCGATTTTATTTTAAAAAAAAAAAGGGGGAGGGGAAATCGGCGAGGATTGTGTAGCCCTCGCCGCCGCCACCGTTGCCGGGAAGGGCCAGCGACGATGGGCGAGGGTCGGCCGGGGTCGCCAAGCCCCGGCCGACCTGCGGCGAGGGTCGCGACCCTCCCCTAGATCCGGCGAGGGTCGCTGGCCCTTGCCCCGCCGGGCCAAGGGCGGCCGGCCGCCCAAACCGCGTGGGATCTGGGCGGCCGACGGCCCTTGGCTCGGCGGGGCGAGGGCCGGCGACCCTCGCCGCAAGCCGGCCGGGGTCACCGGCCACTGGTCGGGGCTCGGCGACCCCCGACCGACCCTCGCCCACCGTCGCCAGGCCCTTCCCAAAGTGGCGGTGGGGCGGGGATGGTGGCGGCAGCGAGGGCTGCACAGCCCTCGCCGATTCCCCCTCCCCTTTTTTTTTTTTTTAAAATTAATCAATTTTAAAATATTAAATATTATTTAATTAATAATTTTAAAAATCCACTTCAGCGCAAAACGACGTCGTTTTTGTGCGATTTTTCGTCATTTCAATTTCCGGCGAGCCACGTAGGCAAAAAAATTAATAAAAAAATGCCACGTAGGATTTCAAGGCGAGTTCCGACGACCGTCACTTAAGTGATCCATTTTTTTGAAAAGTGGCACTTAAGTGTACCGTTTGTAAGTTTTGGCACTTAAATGTCCCTCCGTGCCAACTTTTGGCACTCTTGCTGTACTTTCCCCAAAATTATCCTATTGGAGAGGTGGGATAAAGGTGGATAGAATTTCTAATTTTATAATAGGAAAATTATTTTTCTCAAAAATAAAAATTTTAAATTAATAAATCTTAAATTATATTTCAATATAGATAATATTTGAATTCTAATATAAGAAATTCAAAATATAAAAAAATATTTTTTAAAATTTAATCTTATTTTTATTTATATATTCGAATTTAATTCTATCTTATAATATAAATTCAATATTAAAAAATATATATTTATTACATATTCTAGGTGTTTTAATATTTTAGGTATATTTGTACAATTTTCCATTTAATAAAATTTTATTAGAGAATGATAGAAGGCGAATAAAGAATTAAAAAATATAGTAAAATAAAATAAAAAATAAAGTAGACAAGAGTGTCGCGAAAGATTTTTACCATCTCTATTTGTAAAATTTGTGATTCATTTATATTAATATATCATTTATACCAAACAATATATATAATATGATATAAATATATCCGATTTTGTTACTATAATTGCCAAATATTGGATATGATATAGCAAAATCC
This sequence comes from Corymbia calophylla, assembly GCA_014182845.1. NCBI lineage: Eukaryota > Viridiplantae > Streptophyta > Magnoliopsida > Myrtales > Myrtaceae > Corymbia > Corymbia calophylla. Next base: position 16,905,100 of record CM024694.1, on the reverse strand, counting down.
TATAGATTTCATAATTTTTCATATTCAATTCTATCTTACTTAAAAATCCAAACTACCAAACGTAGTCGTATATATTAATTAAATAAGTAAATAAAGCTACATTCCAAAAGAAAAATACATCAAAAACAAAAATAAAGAAGAAATACTATTTTTGAATATTTGACTTCATTTGCTCAAGAATTTCTTAGATAGGATATGCTTAATGGTTATAAGACAAGTTAGGAAGGCACACCCGACTTTATCTTTGTGACATTTTAAACATTGGGTCAAAAAAAAAAAAAAAAACAAAAATAGCTTCAAATTACATTGAGAATATTGGGACTAAAAGAATCACGTTGCATTTTTATAGATTTTAAGTGCAAATAATACCCAACACATGTGATAGGTATATAATGGACTACTTATCAAAGTTCACATTCTAATTTTTCTTTTGTTAGAGATAAATTCTTTTATTTTTTAAATTAGATTCCGCTATTGTAATTATCATAGTTTTTAGGGTTCAACAAGAGTTTGTATATTCTTAGACCCTTCTAATGTTTGACTGATGGGACATCCCACAATCATCCTCTGTACCTTCGAAAAAATTAAATATATGTCACAAAATTATGGAGGACAAAATAGTTAGGAAACCTTTGCGAAAGAAAACCCAAAGCTGCTTGACAGTTTCATATTTGTTTTTTGGCAGCTTTACACTGCAAGGGCGAAAAAAAATTGTCTAAAAACTTGAAAATATTTGAATCCAAGACTTCCTATTTTGTCACATGTAAAATTTTTTATTACCACTTTCAACTATTCTAAAAATTCAAACTAGTAAACAAATGAGTAGCTTAATATTTAAATATTCTAATAATTTTTTTAAAATTTCCACAAACATATATAATATAAAATCAGCAATAAATTCAAAATTTATATATAATATAAAATCGGCAATAAATTCAAAATTTACTCATCTTTTTCTCAACGTCGAAAAGGAGAGCCCCACCCTCGAATTTGTTATCTTTTTCTCGTTCTATCCACGTTTACGTTCCCTGGTCCTGCAATAATTCTCCATGCCCCTTCCTTCATCTCTTCAAGCACTTTTCCCAACTCCTATTCAAATTGCTTTTTTAGTTATTATTATAAGAATTCCCATTGGTCTAATTCAGGACCTTCCGGTAGGTTTTGACTCTATCTATATAGAATATATATTTAATTTCGAATCGATATAGAGTATTATACTACAAACATATGAATATAAATAATATCAATTTGGTCCTTAGATTTATTGATGGCCCTCGAGGAGCCGTATGAGGTGAAATCTCACGTACGGTTCATCCAATTCAAAATATTAATTTGAAAAATATTTCAATTCAAATATATATATTCGAATACAGGTCTATCTAATATAGATAGATAGTATAGAATAGAGCGGGTAGTGGGAATCGAACCCGCATCGTTAGCTTGGAAGGCTAGGGGCTATAGTCAATGTTGATTTATCATTTTTAACGTCTCTAATTCAAAACCGAACATGAAACTTTGGTTTCATTCGGCTCCTTCGTGGAAGATGGATAAATTCCCAGATATTGATATATCTAAGATAAGACGTGAACGAAATCAAAAAATTCGATCCATAACATCTTCAAAATCACATGAAGCAATTCTTGTTTCACTTCAATCTCTAAAGAAAGGAAAAATTCAAAATTAGTGCGTTATTAGAAAAAAGGGAAAAATTGGAGAAATAAGGGACGGAAATTCTATTAGCTTATTCTTTTTATGAAAATGGGGTAGAGCCTAATATAGAAATTTGAGGAGATAAAAGTACTAAAAGTACTATCCCTATTACCAATGGAAAATTAAAAACGAAAAAAATAAAAGAAAATAAAAAATAAAGTTTGGTTTGGAAAAAAAGGGAAACGGGCTGTTGGTTGACTTTAGAATGCATCCGGCACTAGGACTCTTTATAGAAACCCAATAATACTAGAATTTCTATTTTTTCTTTTTCAGTTTGTTATCGAACCAAACTTCCCCTCAACCTTTTTCAGTTTTTTTAAATATTTTAATAATTTAAAATTTTTTTCCACAAACATATATAATATAAAGACAGCAACAAATTCAAAATTTACTCTCATCTTTTTCTCAACGTCGAAAAAGGAGAGCCCACCCTCGAATTTGTTATCTTTTTCTCATTCTCTCAACGTTTACGTTTCCTGGTCCTGCAATAATTCTCCATGCCCCTTCCTTCATCTCTTCAAGCACTTTTCCCAACTCCTATTCAAATCACTTCAAAATCACCTGAAGCAATTCTTGTTTCACTTCAATCTTCTAAAGAAAGGAAAAATTCAAAATTAGTGCGTTATTAGAAAAAAGGGAAAAATTGGAGAAATAAGTGACGGAAATCCTATTAGCTTATTCTTTTTATGAAAATGGGGTAGAGCCTAATAAAGAAATTTGAGGAAATAAATCTACTATCCCTATTACCAATGGAAAATTAAAAACGAAAAAATAAAAGAAATTAAAAACTCAAGTTTGGTTTGGAAAAAAGGGGAAACGGGCTGTTCGTTGACTTTAGAATCCATCCGGCACTAGGACTCCTTATAGAAACCCAATAATACTAGAATTCTATTTTTTTCTTTTTCAGTTTGTTATCGAACCAAACTTCCCCTCAACCTTTTCCAGTTTTTTAAATATTCTAATAATTTTAAAAAAAATTTCCACAAACATATATAATATAAAGTCAGCAACAAATTCAAAATTTACTCTCATTTTTTTCTCAACGTCGAAAAAGAAGAGTCCACCCTCGAATTTGTTATCTTTTTCTCGTTCTCTCCACGTTTATGTTTTCCGGTCTTGCAATAATTCTCCATGCCCCTTCCTTCATCTCTTCAAGCACTTTTCCCAACTCCTATTCAAATCACTTCAAAATCACCTGAAGCAATTCTTGTTTCACTTCAATCTTCTAAAGAAAGGAAAAATTCAAAATTAGTGTATTATTAGAAAAAAGGGAAAAATTGGAGAAATAAGGGACGGAAATCCTATTAGCTTATTCTTTTTATGAAAATGGGCTAGAACCTAATATAGAAATTTGAGGAGATAAATTTACTATCCCTATTACCAATGGAAAATTAAAAACGAAAAAACAAAAGAAAATAAAAACTCAAGTTTGGTTTGGATAAAAGGGGAAACGGGCTGTTGGTTGACTTTAGAATCCATCCGGCACTAGGACTCTTTATAGAAACCCAATAATACTAGAATTCTATTTTATTTTTTTTCAGTTTGTTATCGGACTAAACTTCCCCTCAACCTTCTTCTTCCCCCGCCCCTCTCTAGCTTGATTATAAGTAGAGCTCCTTCAATCGTTTCGCCTTTTGATTGAGTAGGGTTAGTTTCCTTGGCTCTCGTGCGGGTGTTTTCTGGGGACTTCTGTGGCTATTAAACTTCCTGTTTTTCTTGGGATTTTCTCTTCTGCCATTGAAGAGAAAGAAAACATGGCGAGTAATGGAGGCCAAGAAGACTTCTTGGGCTTGTGGAGCGATATAGAGTTTCCGTCACTTGAGCAGGTCCTTCTGCCGGATTTTCCGATGGCCGAACCTGTGAATGATGGTGTTGATCATCCCGGTGTTTCTGGGGCACAAGATAACAATGCAGAAGCCCCTGCGGATCATCCGGGTGTTTCTGGTGCACAAGGTAACAACGCACAAGCCCCTGATCGGCAGAGTGCTCAAGCAGTAGTTGCGACACCACACGCACAGGCCCCTAATCAGCACAGTGCTCAAACAGCAGTTGCGACAGCTCACACACAGGTTCTCTCTCTATTTAGGGTTTTTAAGAACGTGATAGTTAATTAGAATTTTCAGAAGATATACATGCAATATGTAGGGTTTGTCAATGACATAATGGTTGAATCGGGTCGTGGAGAATCGGTTTTGGTTGCTAGTTAGATATGTTCTTTGCATCTGAAATTTTATTAACTGCAAGTGAAAGAAATAACAAGTTACAGCGCCTGTGTATGCTTGACGGTGCATGGCATGTATACGTACACTGGGCACTTGCTTACTGGAAGACTATTTTTTTTTTTTTTTCTCCCGGTGATACGATCTGCGACTTGTTCAGGGCGAATCCAACGGAACTCTTGAGTCTTTGACCCGGCTCAACTCGAAACCAGAGAATACAATCTATATGCTCAAGAAAGCTGAAGCCAGGTTTCGTGAGAGACAAGTCGATCCTGGAACATGTAAAGGAGAGAAGTTCAAGGCCACAAGCGAACCGTTTAATGTGCTCAGGATTGGTAAATACGAGGTATCTTTTACCTTATATGCGTATGTGTGAAGGTGTATGTGAGAAGTTTCCATTCCGTCGTCAAATCGGATTTCCTCTTTTGGAATTGTCCCGTGGTTTTCATGTGGAGATATGTGCAGGTAAGACCTCAATACCCGTCTAATTTGATGGCGAAGTGGTACTACGTGAAGAAACGGCTGAACTGGGAGATACTCGAAAACTTTGTGAAGAAGAAGATTGAAATAAGCTGGTCGGATATTTCGGCAATAAGAGTTGAATACGGCGGCAATGTGGAAATTCTCGAAATTGAGGTGTAACCCTTAACCTTAAATTATGTTTGCTCCAAATTTCTTTTCCATGATTGTGGATTCAACGATATTTTCATTAAGCCATCTTCTTTGCCCTTTCCACGTTCCTATAGTTGCGTAAGAAAGGTATAAAATCGCTAACTTCTCAATTTCTCATCATAAGCTTTATATTGCCATGTCAGGAACTTCATGTTGAAATCATCTACCATGAATGTGCACAGCTCTAGCTCTCAGTTTTATTGTTTCAACATTTACTTGATATATATACATAGCGTGTGCTAACACATCAAGCTTACTCTCAGTTATCCAACCCGCCTCATTTCTACTGTGAGGCAGAAATGCGCCCCAGAAAGCATACAACTTGGAATCCGTGTTCCGATTTCACTGATGGTCAAGCTTGCACTTACAGGTACATCATGCCATCCCAATCAAAATCGGGGACCTCTTGATTGCCATCTATTATCACATACCTGTTTTGACATAGAAAAGAGATTCGGACAATACAACCCCTCTAATTAATCTCTAATTCAACAGCAAGTTGTCGAGTATATAGGGTGATTTATATTGTGTTTCTTTCTCTTTGGTTCCCCTTATAAGGAGGCACCATCTTGAGTTTCCTCGAGGCATGCTGGAGAAAAACATGGAACCGCTCTTCTTATCGGACTCACGTCTGAGGGAGCTGAGCAGAAGGCCACTCCCAAGTTCGGGAAGTCCGTTCTTTGAGGATTGTATCACTGATGCACCGCAATCAGCAACTCATTTTATAAACCCTGAATTGATTCAACTTCACCATCACCCTCATCATCAGCTTCCTCCTAATCATTCAAGTGCTCCTACGCGCATGGCCGATGATGAATTCATGAATTTGATTCGAGAATACAAGAGACAATCGGCAAATCATCAAATGCCGCCTCCTGGAAATTCACTCGCTACACAAGTCTCAGGTACTTTAAAATTAGTGACTTCCCATTCGGCTTATAATTTGCAAATTCATGTTCTTTCACTTCATCAAATTTAGTTATATACATGACCTACATTTTATAATAGAAACCCATATTCGCACATTAACATGATTGTAGCAAATGTTAACATGATAAAAAAAAATCTTCGAGTTCGGATCAGTTTGCACCATAAAAGGGGGAAACTTCACTAATTTGATCCTAAAATATTACCTTATTAGTATTCTTAATTTGATGTGATTAGTACTTGTTTTAGTAAATGACATTTTTTCTCTGGATACGTCCCGGTGTGGATGGTATCAACAATTTGTTAAGTACCTTTTAGTTTAGGTCAATAAATAAAGATTACAATAAGGTATTCTATATAGGTGATAATGAGTAACGTTGTTCTTTTTTCTCATTGTACTATTATATGACTTATCAAGATTGCCACGTCGCTAAATTAGTCTTGTAGAATGGACCATTGCTTTATGTATATGAAAGATCTTATTTTATTAGTGATCGCACCAAGACACAAAATGCTCCATTGATATAAGAGATATGCTCTTCCTTTTTGCATGCTTTTTTTCTTATATCTAACTAAAGCAAATCCCAAAAAATTCTCTTGTGTCTTCAAAAACCAGACTATGCTTACGCACCACCTCCATTGTTGCCGAGAAACGAAAGGATCTTCAATGGACAATTCATAAATCACTTGCCAGGAGAACCAATTGTAGCGCTTTCGAGTTATAACTCTGGGGGAGTCACAATCGGCACAAGCCACGGACATCGGGGATACGATCACAGCAACAACCCCATCAACATGATGTTGGCAAGCAAGGAGCCTTCGTACACAAGTGCTGGGATGCATCTCGCTCATCACGCCCCTCTGTGGAACAATCGGGGTATCTTCAATCAAGACATGGGACTTTGTCATTTAGGATCGGGTTCATCATCGAATGTGCCTGCAATGGATATGCCTCCGAGCTCATATTATTACCCCATAGCAAATTATCATGCTGGCCAGGGATCGCATGAGGGATATAACAGCAACAATGGCCCACGCATGAATGACATCAATGCCCCTCTGTGGAACAATCAGGGTATCTTCAATCAAGACATGGGATTTCATCATTCAGGATCGGGTTCATCATTGAATGTGCCTGCAATGGACATGCCTCCGAGCTCATATTATTACCCCATAGCAAATGATCATGCTGGCCAGGGATCGCATGAGGGATATAACAGCAACAATGGCCCATGCATGAATGACATCAATGCCCGTCATGCTAGCCCTGATGAAGGGCCGATTTACCCAGAGCTTATGTCCAACCATGATAATCATCATCGTCATCAACAAGATCATCAATTGGATTACAATACAGCCAATTTCCCTCCAAGCGAGTACATGATAAATGTCGATGAGGCGGGAATGGAGTTGTTTCGGAGGTGACAAGCCACCCCTTTTCATGCCTTAGAAGAGATCGAGCCTTAACGCATGACGCTTGTTTTCCTTTCATTTCACTGCTTGTTCTAATTAACTTTTTATGTCTGATAGATTTTTCTTTTTCAGTGTTTGGGACTAAAATTTTGTCCTCCAATAATTATGATTGAGAGCTTTTCTAGTGTTTTAGTGGAAGAACAGGTCCAAGTTTTGCATTATTTATTGTAAGAAAGAAACAGAAGTTCAGGAATATTTGATCTAATTTGCTCCGATGTATCCTCTATTATGGAGAACATAGGGACTACAAGAACCACCTTGCATATTTGATCTAATTTGCTCCGGATATGTCTTCTAGTATTTGAGTACTTTTAATTTCTCTTTATGTAGAAAAATATAAGTTCTGTTCTGTTTTGTTTATAGTACTTGAGCATGTCTCCACGTCAACTAACGCCATTAGTTTTTTTGTTTTCATGGAAAGACTACATCGAGGGAAATTTAGCAATATCAGTGACACATATCATTTTTTTTTTATGCTGGAGGAACCGCACTAGCCGACAGCAGTGCGTAAACCCCCAGGTGACATGTAAGCAGGAAGACCCACCACCCCTGGCGTCACACTTAAGACGCCTAGCACCTCCCCTGGGTTTTGAACCCCTCACATCTTCTATCTGAATACTTCATTTTATTGGTCCAACCAATCCAACCATAAATTATTATCTGGAATGCATATCTTAGAAATTGAAAATATTCCTGATTTTGTTTGCTTGATGAGTGCCATGATGCATATTTAAATGGATCATATTCAGACACATAATAACAGTCTAGTTATGACAGTCAATTTTTTGTGTTTTGGGTCGAAAGTTATGACAGTCATTTAATTAACTGATTTTGAGATTGAATTTTGTATTTCTACTTTTATTTGTAATAAGAATTAACTGACAAGTATATTCTTGATAAATAGTTCAATAAGACAAATAACAGAGCAGAAGTATCTAGAAATGTGCCAAGGAATGAAGCAAATGTAGGCATGCTAGACAAGCTCAGTAAGATGTGGTTTTTAATCTGTGGTTACTGAAACTTGATGTAGGACTACTAGAAGAAAATGTAGGATTTGCTAGGTTAATCACCCCATGCCACTCTCCCAAGCGAGTCGGATTTAGCTAGAGCCAAGTCCGCTTTCTCGAAATCAAGTGCCGGTCTCGTTGCTCTCAAGGAGTCACATCGAATGGCTCATCAGTAGCCCTGAACGAGCCAAAAGGGAGTATAGTACAAGGGCATTCTTGCTTCGGCTCATCAAGACATTCTAAATAAAGCCGTCGATGCAGAGGTAGTTTATGCTTAGGAAGTTTAGGTTTGAGAGAAACTGAAAAAAAAATCAAAAAAAGGTTATGCCTTTCCACCATATTTCTTGTATAGTTTGACTAATTCAATAGAACTGAACACTCGACTATAGTCAATTCATCTCGCTTCCCGCGTTTTGTCATCGAGCCTTATATGCTGCATAGGCCAAACAGGGAAAACTCATCAAAACCAGGAGGGCCAAAATAATTTTGTTTTTCATGAGCATATATTGGACCAAAGTAGGCATCCAATAAAATTATAAAAGATTGACCCCACCAAAATCATACTTCAAAATTTAAATGTAGATAAATCAGGCGAAAATTAAGGAATTAAAACTAAAAGAAAAATACTGAGCTAAAGGCCCCATAAAACTCCAAACTGAAACGGTGGCTTTCCAACTAAAATTTTCTCAAGGAAATTGCTTAACTTGTTTAACTGGTTTCCAGGAGAAATTAAAATTCAAAACTCTTGGTAGATTTCCTCAAATTTCACTAAGTGAGATTAAGGGGGAAAAAAAACAACATAAAGAAACATGTATTATTGGGTAGGATTTGCTTGCCGCAAGCAAATACATGTAGTGGGATTAACATAGACAATAATTTCCACAATTGAAAAAAGGGAAACAGCCTAAAGGAAAAATATATATAATTTCTATAATTATAAGGAGGGAAAATTCCACAAAAGGGCAAAAGTCACTTCATTTTCTCAAATAATGGCCGGAAATGGATCTTATTTCAAATAAGAGCCTGAAGTAATCATGGTTGTTTCAAATAAGGCCCTCACCTCACCGGATGTCGATTGGCTAAACTCTTCAATCGGTTAAGGGCATTTTTGTCAAAATTTTCTTTTTCTTTTTCTTTTTCCTTTTTATCTTTTATCTTTCCTTTTTTTTTCTTGGTTCTTCTTCTTCCTCTTTTTGCTGGTGGTCAATCAGCCACCGGCAATGCCCATAGACGGTTAGGTGAGGGTTGCCCTCGCTTGATCCAGTGAGGGGTGGCCTTGCCTAGGAGGGGCGACCCTCACCCTAGAGGAGGTTGCCCCTCGCGGTCGTCTATGAGGCCACCCTCACTAGATCTAGCAAGGGTTAGCCTCACCAATGGCTAGTGAGGGTCATTGAGCCCTCGCCGGTCTTGTGAATGGCCACAAGAGGCAGTCTTCCCCAAGGTGAGACCACCCCTCACCTATGGCTAGTGAGGGCGACCCTCGCCCAGACCTCTGTGGGCATCGCCGATGGTCACCCGGCCACCGATGAAGATGAAGAAGAAGAAGCGCAAAAAAAAAAAAAAAAAAAAAAGAAGGAAAGAAGAAAAAGGAAAAATGGTAAATGATAAAAATGTCATTGATTGCTAGAAAGTCAAGCCCTTATTTGAAGCAAACATAACTACTTTAGGCCTTTATTTGAAACAAAGTTTATATCAAACCGTTATTTAAGAAAATATGGGCACTTGGGCCCTCTTTAGAAATTTTCCCTTATAAGGATGAAATAGGGTGGTAAATCATCCCATTTTGTTAAATTAGTGCTGATTATTCGTGTCATTTCATTTCTTGATGATATTTCAATGTGACGACAAAAAGAATTTGATTTATTGAAAATTTGTGAAAGATGTCAAACTCAAATCAATTTTAAATTAATTGCATTGTTCAATGTCAAGTTCAATTCAAATTTAGGTTTCTCAATAAATTCATACCGTATTCAAATCGTGCTTGCTTTTTGTATAAAAAATTATGATCCCAAGTATATTTATTGCTCATTTTAAAATGATTTTGAAAAAAGAAATGGAACCCCAATTTATCTTATATGATATGTGTCACAGCTTGAAGATCAGAATGGTCCAAGAGGGTTCCTAAACAATGCCATGACCGATTCTTGGACGAGCGACCTTCAACTGATATCCCTAAGTCTTAGGGTTTTCTTGAGTCTTCTAGAATATCCCTAGGGGCAGGCGATACAGTAATTGTACACCCATGTAATCAATGCGGGTAAATGGTAGTTAGGGAGATACGATCTTCACTGTTAGATCAAGGAGAGATCTACGGATACAATTTGCCATGTACTTATATATATAGGGGTCTCCTTCCCCTCATTTGTACCATCTCATTCTACAAAAGTAATAGAATCTAAAGCTTCTCTCTAGAGTTTCTCTCTTTAGAATTCTTGTGAGTTTGAGTGGGGAATGCTGTTTCGAAGAAATCTTAAGGCCACACGGGTTGAAGGGAACGTTAGATCGATCTACCCGTGACAAAAAATAATCTTAACGAGTTCGGATTAGTTTGCACCATAAAATGGGGAAACTTCACTAATTTGATTCTAAAATATTACCTTATTAATATTCTTAATTTGATGTGATTAGTACTTGCTTTAGTAAATGACATTTGATTCTAAAATATTACCTTATTAATATTCTTAATTTGATGTGATTAGTACTTGCTTTAGTAAATGACATTTTTTCTCTATACGTCCTGGTGTGGATGGTATCAACAATTCGTTAAGGATCTTTTACTTTAGGTTAATAAATAAAGATTATAATAAGGTATTCTATATAGGTGATAATGAGTAACGTTGCTCATCTTCAAGTTGAATAAACATCACACCAAATAGACCTTAACGACTCTGAAGGGGTTCTCGAACATGTCCAACAGGACATTAAAACAAACCCAAAATGATCTTCTCTTTTACAATGTTAAACGCAATGCCACAAGCCAACATTAGCCAAACAACATCCAATGCTTGTCAGTTTAGACATTCCCATTTAGCTTTGTTCATCAACTCAAGTTTCTTTCTAGATTGGATGAGTACACAGTTTTTTATACAGATAATCTTAGTATGTATATTTCAAAAACCAAAATCCTTCCTATCAAATATATCGATTATCATTTTTCCTTCTTATATCACCATTGATTTGCTTCAAATCACCCAACCCTAAGTAAAACTAGACCCCTGGAAAAGTACACAATGTTGCAACCAGGGCATCTCCACGACCCCTTAGTGTGTTCGCCATCCATCGAAATCTTCATCACACCACTGCGCTAGTTATTTCACAGAGCCTGTGACACTCGAAGGCAATCAACCCAGTAAGCAAACCTTAGAAACTATAGTAAGTCATGTCCTCTAACTTCCACTCTTGCCATCAAAAACTTTCTGCTTAAAACAAAAGTCAAAACAGGCATAATGTAACTAATAAGAAGATTCAACTTACTCTCGGCAACATACAATTATGGAACTTCTGATCTAGGGTCTGGACTCAAAGACAATTTGGAAAAAGTACGTGACACAATCACTACGAGGGCTGCAGAGATTATACATTCACAGCGACACCAGAAAAGTAATAAACTGAGAAACTGAAAAACAGAGATCACGGCAAATCAGTTAGTCCTTGGTCCTCAATGGCCTAAATGACCTAAAACATTATCAACTCAAAGAATTAAGCTGTTCTTATTGGTATAAGATGTGTGAAGAATGTAAGCGGCAAAAACAAAAGGTACCTACCATTCTAGCAATAAACAATTGAGTCTCATGTTCCTTCCCGCATTTTGGGTGACCATTAAGATATTGTACAAAATTGGGTTTGATTCCCACAACTTCCCCTGCGCAAAAAAATTTGGGCAAAGAAATTTAAAAGACTGATCACTTTTTTGCAGCTTCATCTTCCCCAAAAGCCAGGTTAAATATCTGACTATAGTCATCAACAAAATGCACATCCAGGCCTTCTTTCACATTGGATGCGAGCTCATCATAATCCCTCCTGTTTGCTGAAGGGAATATTATGGTTTTAATTTCGCTCCTCCGAGCTGCTATAGTTTTTTCTTTGACCTGATGAACCACAATGAAGAGACTGTGAATTCAGATGATCCAAACACTACATACTAGACAATTGCATGCAAAAGATAAAAATGAACTTATACAGAACATACCCCACCAATAGGAAGAATCCTCCCTGTGAGCGTTACTTCACCAGTCATCGCAAGGTCCCTCTTGACAGGCTTCTTCATGGCAAGCGACAGCATGGACGTGATCATTGTACAACCAGCACTAGGCCCATCTTTTGGGGTAGCCCCAGCAGGAACATGGAGATGAAGCTTTGAATTGGCAAAGAAGGGGTTGTCCGGATCTTTCTCGAGCAAAATAGCCCTCGCAACGGTGTGAGCAATCTGGGCACTTTCTTTCATGACATCCCCAAGCTGTCCAGTGACATGGAGGGCCCCCTTTCCATCACCCTGCTCAACCTGAGTAGTTTCTATATACAAGGTGGAGCCACCCATTGCAGTCCACGCAAGACCCATTACAACTCCTACTGGTGTCTGGTCATAGATCCGTTCCGCATGGAAAACAGGTTTGCCGACAAAATCCGACAAATTCGATGTGTCCACCAGAACCTTTTCTGAATTATCTATTGCTTCACTTTCTTGGTTTTTCTCACAATCAGTATGGCCCTGTCAAGGATCATTTTACGAAGTAAACATGTGAATACAGGGTTGAAAAGAAAATCAAATACAGACAACTTTAAGCAAAGTCACCTCCTTAAAGTAAGACAGATTCTATTACACTCAAGTGAATGCTACAATCATGCAAGTGACATCAATTTTGGTCCGAAAAATTTTCCTTCGAATTAGAAATGGTACAACCACTTTTTTTGCATGCATGTCTATCTGTGTGAAACATGGAATTCGAGGAGAAAAAACTGATAATGAAAGAAAATAAAGGTTCCTGCTACTAGGTTCATTTTGCTTTAAGGGAAAAAAATTGAAACCAATAAATTTACTTTGCTTTTGGTTTGACTATTTCCTTATGGCCTAAAATACTTTGTAATCTATTTTGTGCTTCATTTGACTATTTTACATAATTCTGTTCTACAGTTACCAACCAAACTATTACTGATTACTGTGACCAAAAGCTAGAACCCACACTTACATGCTGAGCATTTCAAATTGGACGACGATGTTTTTGCCTTTGAAGAAACCAATTTAAGAGAAGCTAAATCAAATCAAATTAAAACATTTGGTTTAGCTGAGACCTATTTTTTACGAATTTAGTTTCATTTTAGTTGGTTCTGGTTTGAGAAACACCACAAAACCAATTTTCTGGATCAAGAGACAAATTTTCTTATACGTATGACAGAGCAGATCGGGTACCTTTGTTTCTGTAAGTTGATCAGCTGGCTGTGGTACCTGCTCAGCAGCGACATCCACTTCATTAGGAGTATCCGGAACTTGATCATGACCACTTCTTTCACCTGACTGGGCTCCAGTGTGAGCATTGTTCTCAATTTCCTGTTTACCTGATTCATCAATGCATTCTACATTTGATTCACTGGGTTCCACTACCTGTGCTGCAGCCTGGACAGGTTCTGCGAGCTCTCTTCGCCGTACAAGTTGGAGCGCAATCTGGCAGATTAAGTTATGTGGTCACAGAACTAAAGTAATGAAGTCAATTGCCCAACAGACAAACATACAGCTATCTGATAATTATCAAATCGTCAAACAGATATAAGAACACACCTTCCGGTAGATCTTCTCTATCTGTTTCTGCAGATTTCGAACTCCTGCTTCTCGACAGTAGTTTTCTATTAGTGCAAGAAGAGCCGCATCAGTCACTTCAACCTGGAAGAGAATAGGCTTTCAAATTATTCACAACACATAAAAACACCTTAATTCATTGTTCAAGATACCTAGCCTTGAACATTAACAATCAGTAAATCTCAAGTTAGCCCTTAGCGAAAAGCTATCTAGAATCATTAATCATACATATAGAGAAACTTCAATCTCCCAACTCAAAGTACAATAGAAAACAAGAATTATAAAACTTTAGGACTGAAGTATGTTCATATTGTTGTAATACACATTTTCTCCATTCCAATGCATAGGTACCCATGCGGAGAACCAACCTGCTCAGGCTTGATGCCACATGCTTCTCGAGTACTCTTCTCTAAATAATCCCTGGCAATATGCACCTTCTCATCTGTAATGTACCCAGCAATGGCTATGACCTCCATCCGGTCCAAGAGAGGGTTGGGTATCATTTCCACCACATTGGCAGTACAAACAAACAACACCTGCATACACAAGTAAGAATGATCAATAAGCAAGCTCGAATAAAGGAATAACACAAGCATAGATAGCTATCATCACCTGTGAACAACAAAAGCATGAAAAAAGTCAGAAAAGCTGAAATCCACATCACTTCTAAATCCTAAAATATAAACATAGAATAATGCATGCTCCAACTAAACAATGCAAAATTACGTAAATGAAAAGCATGTCTCGGTTGTCTTTTTGGTAAACAATAGGTAAGAAGTTCCAGTACTCCCTGCTTCTCATCAAGCAGGAACCAAAATATTAAGATATGATTGAAAAGCTAGTAATTCAGAGTCCGAGAGCAGCCAAGTCAAATGGAATGAAATTGCCATACTGTGATACCCACAGTTCATAGACACCTTCACTCTGACAAAACTCAGAAGGTAGACAACAAACTAGTACTTTTAGCAGCATAAGAACTAACCTTTGAAAGGTCGATTGGTACGTCAAGATAGTGGTCCAGAAAATTAGCATTCTGCTCAGGGTCAAGAAGTTCTAACAAAGCACTGGCTGGATCTCCAGCATGTCCTCTTCCCAACTGCAATGAACCACAAACTCATTCAACAATCTGAAGTCATCTACTGCAATATTTGTAATATCCATCATGCGTCTCATTGTGGAACCACAAATGGTGACAAAGCTGAAATTTGATCCCAGAATTGATTTCCTAAGATTCTTGACCGGAAGATCAAGAAGGTGCCTCGGATGTCAGCCGACAGTTGGAGAGGGAGGATATAAGGTCTAGTTTAAGCTCTCTACTAGGAATGTACACTGGCCAGAGAAGTTATTGCCCATACCTTGTCAATCTCATCAATAAGGACAAGAGGATTGGCTGTTCCAACATTCTTGAGACACTGCACCATCTTCCCTGGCATTGCCCCGATATATGTTCGACGATGCCCCTGAAAGCCAACTCAGGAAACATATTTAGGTGCACCTCTGCACCAGTCCTGTTATAAGAGATGTTGATGCTTCGAATAACAATGTACAAGAAAAATTACCTTGATTTCAGCGACATCAGCTAGTCCTCCAACAGAAAAGCGGAAGAACTTTCTATCTAAGGCACGTGCAATAGAGCGACCTATACTAGTTTTACCCACTCCCGGCGGACCAGATAGACATATAATTTTACCTGGGTTCAGAACCAGATATGAGGAATAGTGCCCTCCAGCCATTTAAACCCAGGAAAACAGAGAACTAAAACAAGAACATAGTCACCAAGCAAATAGGAGTGCCATGTAAAGCATACATAGCCAAAGCGGAGATGAAAGAATGAACATACGCAATCACAGCAGATTGTCTCTTTATGTTTGACAAGTCCAATCATTCAGAAGTTTTCATAATGAATGCAGCAGACATGCCCAAATTTACACTTGAAGAAAAGGTCCAAGGCACAAGACATGGCACAGACATAAAGTTGCGTATATGAATTATTAATGCTTCCACTTGCTTATTATCTAGAATCTTCTCCTAATTATTAGTGGACTGATACCCACTTATTTATGTATACATAAATTACCAAATAAAGATAATTTGAATTAACAGCACCTAACAAGCAATTTCCAGCATCTTTCACCCACATAAAGCCCTTAGTGCTGGCATGTGATCAGTATGATTGTGAGATTTTGTGAGAAGACTACCAACTGTTTTAAAAGCTCAAACTATTAGATAAAGGCATAGTTTATTATTTAAATATTCTAACAATCCCCCTTACGCGTAGGCCTTAGCCTAAAGCGTGAAAGTATGTGACTTGGCAGGCAAATAGGGGCCTGAAAGATTTGAGCTTGGGACTCTAATATTATGTGAGATTTTATGGGATCACTGCCAATTATTCTAAAGGTTAAACTGTTAGATGAATGTGTGATTTATTATTTAAATATTATAACAATGATAATGGACAATCTGCAAAAAGTCAAACAAAATGGCAGCTAATCTAATAATGAAATATCCAAAAACCAAATAAAATGTCAAAGATCAGCTCTCACCTCCAAACTCTACTCCCACCCACAAAGAACAAAAATGAAAACCAAAAGAATAAAAGAGCAGCTACATTGTAACCCTTGTAGAAAGAGCAGTTTTCAACAGTAAAACCTCTAAGATCACATTGCACTTAACAGTGGATCCCCTATATAAAAAACAGAGGTACTTTCAACAAAGATGAATATTTCCAAACCTCTTAGATCACAGGATACTTAAAGATGGATCCCCTATAAAATAAACACAGGTATTTCCAATAAAGAAGGATATTTCCACCATGTAATGGGCCAACGAGCGCATTCACTTCAAAAAGTATCATATATACGTTGCAATAATGGATCAACAATGTAACATCAACTCATATCTGTGCATGAACAATTCAAATAGAGGAACAACCAAGTTTTACACACCTTGGGAGGTTCCTCTAAGTTTTCCAACAGCAATGAACTCCAATATCCTTTCCTTGACGTCAATCAATCCATAATGGTCTTCATCAAGAATCTTTTGCGCTCGAAGTACATCAAAGTTCTCGTCACTGGTTGAACATGAAAAATACACAGATGTTTGAAAAGAATAACAAATCCAAAAGTAACAGTACATGGTCAATCTGGCAGCCAGAACAAAAAACGGCAGAAAAAAATTTGTTTATCAAACCATCAGTAAATTTTTCTTATCATAAAGCAGGAAACTAATACACATGAGCCGCCAGATACAAGTAACAGTGGAATTCACATGAAAGCAGACAAGCATTACAGAATGCAACCTCATCCAATATAATATCCATCCTTGTTGAAAAAGCCAACAGGAAACAGGACTAGTATAGAACATAAGACACTGAAGAGATCATGTTTTTCAATTCTTTGAAAGCCAGATGCCAGTAATTAAGCTATTCGATTCTCAATCCCACAGCACAATAATTTGCATTACATAATATTTATAAATAGGGCAACCTAGCTAAAAGCACATTAACAAAATTCATCCTCAATCGATCTCAAAAATATGGACAAACTCACAGACCTATAATTTCCCCATGGCAGCGCAGTCAACCAATCCAGATAATTCCGAGTCACATTAAATTCACTGGAACTAGCCTCTAGTAGCTGCAATTTTGTAAGCTCTTCTTCAATAACTTGCAGAACGTGAGCTGGGATTTTATCCTTGTTGGGTTCGATTCTCTCACGAAATTTTGCTGCAGCAAGTGAACAGAAACATGATAGGCTGCACATCTTAAGGAAACAAAGGGAACAAAAGGACAAAGTCTTCCTCTTATCCAACTCCAAACAAGAAGACTTCCAATTAGACCTGATCCCAGTATACTTAAAGAACAAGTGCAACCCACACAGCATCTCTAGCCAGTACAAAATTGGAAGTTTTACATGAAGAGTCGGAAATTGAAAAATATCTTAGGGATATGGGAGGTCCATGGGACCATCATGGAAACTCATTCTTGCAAACTCATTCCCAAAAGCAATACTAGAAAAATTTGCAACATCAACCCTGTCATATGCAGTAAGTTTAGGCTTGCTAAATCCACCTCATGGCATGAAATTGTGAGTACAACACAGTTCAACTTGACAGTATTACTAGAACCAATATACTTTTCGGCCCTAGTAAAAAAAATCCTCCTTAAATAGATGCTCTGTAAGTAAACCGAGACAGGACTAACCTGAGAGTGCCGTTTTGTCATCTGTCTCCAGACCAAGTTCCTGAATCAGGGATGGTAAATTCAGTACCAAAAACCAAAAAAAGAATGAAAAAGAAAAGGAAAAAGTAAAACACAACTAAACCAGGCTCACATGCAGCTGATTGCCTCAGGCTCTCAACGCAGGTATCCTTCATTAGAACAGTAAGGAGCCTGGTTATAAGAAGATAAACAGGTTCAAGATGGAGTTACCTTTTTTATAGCCTTCAGCTGCTCATTCAACAAATAACGTCGTTGCTCACCACTTATCTTTTCCTCTATTGCCTTTGCAATCGATTCCTATGAATGTACCAAGCCAATGAAAGATGTTATTATATTTACTTAAATTTACTATTTTTTGTTGATAAGGGATTTTGGGTATGCTTTACAGATCCAACTAGCAACATTAATGTCGAAGATCTCTCTGAACCCTTGCCATGAGTCATCTGACTCCTGATTAAACAGATAATAGCATGACGTTTCACTTCTCTCCACGAGTGACACAACTTTGCATTGTCATTCAGGCTAACTAGAGAATTATCACTAAAACCGGGAAAAAAATAATAATAAGTACCTGGATTCTGCTAATTTCCAGTTCTTTCTTCACAAGCTCCAGGGTAAGTTTTAAACGTTTATATACCTGTTATGGCAACACATTGCAGACAAATAAATCAATGAATAATCACAGAACCATGTGGGAATAAATACAATAAAGCCTACATACATCTAGCTCTTCAAGCACCGCCAAGCATTGCAATTTGTTGGCCCCAGATATAGCAGCTCCAAAGTCTGCTAATCGTGCATAATTAAATTCACCTATATGCTGCAGATACAAAATGTTACCATGACGGAATACAGAAGCGAAAAGGATCAAAATTAAGTACTCTGTGGTACCAAAGTCATAATCACCACAAGGGAAAAAAGGGAAGAATAAGCACAGCAAGAAAACTGGTCATGGGTTCACCTTCCCCAACAAGCATACTTTGCAACTAAGAACGAGTAGTTATGCAGAAAATGATACACAGACAAATAAACTACAAAAAGGAAGGAATAGAGTACAAGCAGGAGGAAGAAAATGAACCTGCTGATATGTTTGAACATGATCTCTCCAAAGACTGCTTGTTTTCAGAACATCTCTGAGGCTTGATATAACCTCAAAAGATGTAGCTTTTATTACATCATCCTCCTTGTCAAATGGTAATTCCTGCAAATGGAAACAGGAAAGAAAGATTGGACATAGTCAGATATTTTTCTACCAATGTTTCTCACAGGGATTAATTGACCCAACTAAAATCACAAGATAAAAAAGAACATGCCTTGAGATGGTCGACCTTGACAGTGAGGGGATCCTCGCTAACCTACACCAGATTCCAGAAAGAATTATTTCAACCGTGACAGAGAATCATTTAACATAAGAATAAAAAGCCAGCAGCTAATATAAGCTAGAAAGTGATATAAGAAATATCATTTGAAAACATGCCGGAAGAATATTGGTGAATTTTGATGAAAATGCTCACCATCTCAGTCTTTCGCAATCGTCTATGACCAACAAGAGTCACTTCATCTCCCATGATTCTTGATATCTGGAATATTAAGTTACAAGATGAGAGAACAATAAAGTAAGTCAACTTACAGTAATTCAACATCTAATTAGCATATGTGTGATAATGAGATCAAGCACCTGAGCTAGCGTACCAACTTCATGAAGGCGATCATATAACTCTTTTCCTTTGAGGTCATGAATGCTTTTGTCTGATTCTGAGGCAGGACCCAAACTAGGATCAACACCAGGTTCATCTTTCAGGAGGAAAGCACCGCAATATGGGGCTTGCCTTTTCCGGCACTCCTGCAGAGCTGCCAATAACTTGGGATCCTGCATAATTTTGCTGTTCTGTCAAGATCATTCATCTGATGAAGACATTTAACAAGATCATCAACAAAACAGAAGATCTTCACCTTGAAAAATATGAAAATTCATGGACAAAAATATCTTACTCAAAAGTTGATGCACGTTGAACTATCTAAACATTAATAACCAGTGGTCAACCCAAAAAATTTTACTCAAAGTTGATGCATGTTACTCAAAAATCTTACACAAAGCATGACTTGTAAGATAAATTGTGAAAACACCTGCTACCAAGTATTAACATAGAGATGATGAGACACTTTACTCTGCTCTACCTTTACATATATCGGCATGTAAAATCCAGGAAATAATGGCCGATGAGGCAAAGGTAATGCCAAAACCTGCAACACAAAGAAAAATTATAACACCAATGAGTTGAAGTTGATCCCGCATTCATGTTTACAGCAGCAATTCAGAAACAAAGGACTGAAAGTCTTTGTGTCAGTGGTTCGAATCCACTTGGAAGGGTAGCCGGGAGTGAGACATATTTGGAAATTCAAGTGAAAGAGGAAGCCAAATGTCCATAAGTGGCTCAAAAGAAAAATCAAACCAACAGCACAAGAGAGTACTCTAAAAGTCTAAACAGCAAGATGAAAGCTATATGGAGATGATTTTCTTTGAAGGAAATCCTAATAAAACAAACATCAAAACCACATAAAATCACAGCTATGATGGGCCATCTCTAATGCCAATCTATCCACGCAAGCACTTGAGCAAATTGCAGGGAAAAAAAGGGCTTGAGCTTCCTTGAAACATGACTTGCCACCATGATCATCAAATCAACTTCTGAATCCCCACTTTCGACAGGAAATGCGACAGAAAACACATTCCACCAAATCTATTACAGCAACAGGACTTGCCAGGACAAAAACAGCACACTATAACATAATTGTTCAATTGGCAAATCTCTCTCACTCTCATTCTCCGTGGTATCAACCAAATCTCTCTTGCTACCACTGAAATGAAAGCCGAAAACCAAGCTTTTCTCAAATCAACTTCGAAATACAAAAACTTTAACTTCACGGAAAGCAAAATGCAACTGCTTTTAGAATTTAAAAAGTCATCATTTCCCGGGCTCTTTAGCACCACATTGCACTGACTCTCTCTCGCATTCAAACAACGGAGAACTCTAAAACATGTGGAATTCTAAAAGGTTATAAACCGAAGGATGCATCAATTCCACACAAAATACGCGGAGAAAGCCCCACCGTCAGATAATCATCAAGCCTCGGATTGGTGGGGATGATCGCGGACACGGGCTTCTCCGCTGTATCGCTCTCGGAATCCGCGGCTTTGCCCTCGGCCTGCGCCGCCGCAGCGCCATCGTCGCCGGTCGAGTCCGAGCAAAAGAACGCCCTTTGCCCCGAATTAGGGCTCCTCCCACCCAGCCCTCTCAGCGAGCTCAGCGCCTTGAGCAATGGGTTGCTCGGCTCGGTCCCGGCTCGGGGGCAGCCCGGCGAGAGGGGACGACTCGCGGCGGCGTGCCGGACTCGCGTCTGGAGGCACGCCGAAGAAGACAGGAGCTTCAACATTGGCGGAGGACGAGGGGTGGTCCGGCGCGTGCAAAATTGGATCTTGGGAGGTGGGTGCCCTAGCTTTGGGCGCGAGGGGACGCCATTGGAGCGGTTCTGCGGAGGAAGAAGGTGGCTTTGGGGTGTTGCAGCTAAGCCCTGCATAAACCCTTGTTTTAGGAGAGAGAAGGAAGGAGAAGAGAGAGAGGGTTTTCGGATGACTAAAATGCCCCTGACTTTGGTTCAACTTTTGCTGGGAGTCTCGGTCTTTTGCCAAGGCAAAAAGAACATTTTATTTCAAGTGAGGCTGGTGTTTTTGCCAAAATATTCTTTGCCCACCATGAAAATGCCTTCATGCTGTATTTTTCTTATAAAAAGAAAAGGTTTTGAAGTACTAATTAAATCATTTGTGAGTCTTAGCAAATTTCGTGAAATTTTATAATAATTATAATCATACAATTTGATTCTATCTAATACTTAATTGGTCTTTCAAGTGTGTCCAGTGTTAAAACATCACTAGTTTCAAAAGGGTATTTTTGTCATTTTAGACCAAATTTTAGTAAGCAAGTCTTATGAAAATTTCTTCAAAACATTATGATTTTATTAATAGTGGATATTGTCTTCTCGAAACACATATAAGAGGACAACGTGTTCTTCAAAAGTAACATGTGATTTTATTTTCCAAACATAATTGCATTACATTCAATTAGGTAATAGAGTCACGCATGAACCAATCTTTCAGCCATCCACAACCTTATTCTTTGTGCATATTATATGTTATTTACAATGTAGTCTTATTATTATCATCTTAGTTTTACTTTTACTAGCCAATCTCATGGGGAGAGAAGTAGTAGCACAAGGAACCAGAATCCGCCAATCCTACACACAAAACCTTAGGAAAGATCCCTTGCCAATGCTTGTCAACTCCACCAAGCTTTCTTAAGCAACCAGATTTCCTATGTTTTGGGTCGCATCCTCTGATCATTAGGGCAACATCTGATTCTTTCTCAGGGTCCAAGGTTTTCCAGTTGACCAATCAAAGCCATTGATCCGAAACCAAGAGAAGAGGACAAAGCATCACCTTGTGGCAGGGGCAATCTTGTCATTTCCAAGGGGTTTTTCTGGAATTTTTTATTTTAATTTTCGGAACTGGGTCTTTCTTTTCTTTTTGTGCAAGTAAACTTAGCGAAGGCGGAAGAGGCTTCTAGCACGATAGCGGCGACCAAGAACAAAAGCATGCCTAAAATGGACGACCCTCGTGCGGCCGTTTGGTTTGCCGGTCCCCCAAAACTTCAAGACAGTCCCACGAAGCCTTACTAGCCACTATCTAGATTAATCCGATTTGTTTGACTATAACAAAAGGATGAAAGCACCACGAGTATTAAAAATTATCGCAAAAATGAAAATGAGTATTAAAAATTTTCAAAAGTTACAATCAAGTTCCAATATAGTACAATCAAATCCGTCCATTAATTCAATTTAATTTGACTGATTAAAAATGTCGACATGGCTATTTTATTACTTCCTTAAAATATATGGTAATGACAAGCACCGTGTTAGAATTCTTGAAAATTTAAAAAGAAAAGAGAAAAATGTTTAAGAAGTTAAAAGTTAAAAGAAAATGGTTAATATCACACAAAAGAAAATCTAAAGTAGTACATTAATGACAAATTTGCTATAGACTAATTTATTATCATCAAAACTTCCAAATTGGTACATTGGTCACAATTTTACTTCAAACAAATTTTTTGATCACAAAAAACTCTGAACTGATATATTTGTGATGAATTTACTCTTCATTAATTTTCGTTATATTGGATTAATATTTCAAAAACCACAAACAAGTATAATAGTGATAAACGAAGGGTGAAACTCTAAATTAGTACATCTGCAACTGCTACACGTTATCCAATTCAGTAAATTGATGGTAAAATTTAACAAAAACTAGCGAAAATAAATCTATTACAAGTGTACTAATTTTAGGTTTTTAATGATAAAAAATTAGTTTAAAATAAATTTGTACTAGTTTGGAGTTTTTCTTAATATTAATAAAAAAAAAGAATAATTAAAAAAAAGACCTTGCCGATCGTCAACTGTCCAGCGGCTCAGCCGCTCCCAACAAATACGATTTAGAACGTCACTTGCATGGAAGAAGCTCGAAGAAGCTCCTGACGCAATGGTCAAGCTCAACAAAGCTCGAGTTGGCATGGCCACAAGCACGAGAAAGCTCGAGCACAGTGTGAAACGACATCCAGAGTTCTGTTTCCACTTGAACCCCGAGGTTTAGAGAATTTTGATTGGCACCTTGGGTTTCGGTTCTTCTGCTGTTCTTCTTTTTGTTGATGCTTCTTGGGAGAAGACGAGTGATCGAGGCTGAGGAGTGTGCGTGAGATCAGACTAGTCCGATGAAGAGAAATCTTCACTTGCGGGTGAAAAAGATGTTCACTGACGGCCAGCTTCCTTGGGTCACGTTTCATTGGAGTTCCACCTGTTGAAGCTCTTTGACTTTGCTAGTGCAGCATCCACCACGCTTGTTGGATCTGGTTTCTTAATTCTAAAGATGGCCAAGTTGCACGACTTCCATGTGTTCCATAAAATCGAGGCAATCGTCTCCGGACCTAGTAAGTTGCTCGAGTTCTTCCTTATGTCTCCGACCTAGGCTTCAGTTCAAGTTAGACCCTAACTCGTCAAATACATCTCCTCAACCGTGCCTACTTCGACCATGGGCATAAGAAAAACTGGCGCTCCGCAGTTACAATGTTTCAATTGTGCAGGGAACACGTTGAGTTAGGTACAAATCTCCTTCTATGCAGACTTTCTTTAGTTGGCTGTGCGCCCTGACAAAGATTCCACATAAAAAAACCTGATTTTGGGGTAGTCTGCATGATCCAAATGCCTGTCCATTGTGTGGGCAGGGTTGGAAGGAGGATGAAGCTTGGTTTTCGCTCCTTTTATACACTCCCTCTCGGATATTGTTGTACTCGCTTTCAAGTATATATCTACTTGCTTGTGCCCCAGTCCATACTGGCTAATCATTTGCGGCTTGAGGTATTATCTGAATTTGCAAGAATTTCTCTCACGATTTGGTCATCAAAGTATTCTCTCAAAGAAGTTTAATTCCATCTATTTTCCTCCCTTACAATGAACTTAGCAACAATTTGTGGCTCGCCCCTATTAGAAAGGCCTCCTATAACTGCTCTTTTCGGCCATTTGTCCTTTTTGATTCTTATATGTTCCCTATTTTCCTATTGTTAACACCATGAAAAACTCTATACTAGTCAAACCGTGACAAATTTACCTCAAATTAATTTTTTTACAATTATAATCCTCAAATTGGTATACATATGATAAATTTACCCTTTATTAGTTTCTATTAAATTTTACCATCAAATTACTAAGTCAAATGCCACGTAGCAGTTGATGGAAATACCAGTTTATGGTTTTATCCTCCATTTATCACAAATATTTTTGCATGATATCAATCCAATTTAACGCAAATTATTTTTCAATTGGTTAAAATTACAAAAAATCTCAAATTAGTATACTTGTGACAAATTTACTTCAAATTAATTTTTTGACCACCAAAATTCCCAAACTAGTATACTGACAATAAATTTATCCTCAATTAGTTTCTATTAAATTTTACCATCAAATTATTAAGTTGGATCCCACGTAACAGTTGATGGGTGAACTAATTTGTGGTTTTAACCTCCATTTGTTACAAATATATTGATTTCTGATTTTTCGTGGTATCAATTCAATTTAACGGAAATTAATTTACAATAAATTTATTACAAATGAACCAGTTTGGGATTTTTGTAATAAAAAACTTAGTTTGAGGTACATTTATTATTGGTGTGCTAATTTGTGAATTTGGGTGGTCAAAAAATTAATAAATTTATCATTAGTGTATAAATTTAAGATTTTTCGTGGTATTAATTTTTATTTTATGATCACATAATTGAGGGTGATGTAGAGTCTATTCCTAATAGCAGACTTTGCCCGTCCTAAGACGGGTGTGCCCCCTTCCAAGCATGTGAAAGTCTGAAAAATAAAGTCCTTTGAAAAACTTACTCCAGAGGGATGTTGGACTTTGGGTCAGCAGTTGGTGTGATTGTGATGTTCAAAACTTTTGATTGAACAATTTTTTCAAATAGAAATTATATGTGGCTGTTGTTCTTGCTCCTTTTCAGGATGATGATGCATCCTCAAGTTCATCTGGACATTGTTCTTGCTCCTATGAGGATGAAAGTTGATATCGTTTTTGCCATACTAAAAGGTGGCCATGGTTTTCTATTAAACCATCTTCTCTATCTTTTTCTCATAATTTTTTATCCACTTTTTCTTTTTTTGAAAATGTTATTCTTTTTTTTCTTTTAAATTTAAAGTTTCGTTTGATGTGGCGCTCAAATATCTTAAGAAAATAATCAAAAAAACCACGTCAATATTTTCCATTGAAAGAAGTTAACAAAACAATATGATTATCCTAAATTAATAAATTTTATAATTGAATTGCGCTTTTAAAATTTTTGAGACTCAAGTGCCGTTACAATAAATTTCAAAATTTTTAATACACTTATCTCTATATAGTAAACACAATAAAGAAAATCTAAACCACCGTGATCTTAAAAGACCATATACGTCATAAGATGAATAATAACCTTATCTTACCAAATAATAAGTAAAATGGTAGTGAGTCTAGTTTAACCTGAGTACTGACCTAAACCGAGAACCGAATCAAACTAGCTTGAACCAATTGGTTCTATGTCGACTCCAAGGAAAATGGGTACAATTCCTGGTTTCACAAACCTAGAATCGGCACGAAATCAATTTGATTCTTAGTTCCAAGATCGATATAGCCAATTGTACCTAGAAACTAGCTCACTACCATTTTGCTTATTATGGAGTTCAAGTATTGCGATGTTCCTATGATAGCTTCTAAGCTGACATGGATTCAATATCCTATATCAACTTTGAGTATCTTCTTTAATTATACTTAG